>ML058466.1:0-1415000 GCA_003013855.2 Liriodendron chinense | reverse complement strand
CCATTTGAAAGCTCATTCAATTAACTTTCCAACAAGTACTTGATCACCCAACTTGAACATGTAGCGAGGGAGTTATGATCGTTTCCGTGGGACACAGTGATCATCAACGATCCACAGTATTGATCAGTGATCAATAGTGACTTGGACCCACTTTTGAGGTATCAAATAGTGACAAAATGAGCAATTCCAAATACGTTTGAAAGCTCATTCAATTATGTTTCCAACAATTACTTAATCACATAAATCGGACATGTAACGAGGGAGTTATAACTGTTTTCGTGGGACAAAGTGTTGATCGACAATCCACAGTATTGATCTGCGATCCACAATGCCTTGGACCCACTTTTGAGCTATCAAATATTATCCAAATGAGTTGATTTCAAAGCCATTTGAAATCTCATTCAATTAGCTTTCTAAAAAATACTTGATCACCAAAATCAGACAAGTAACGAGGGAGTTATGAACATTTTCATGGGACACAGTGATAATCGACGATCCACAATGTTGATCTGCAATCCTCAGTGACTTGGATCCACTTTTGAGCTATCAAATAGTATCCAAATGAGTTGATTGCAAAGCCATTTAAAATCTTATTCAATTAGCTTTCTAACAAGTATTTGATCACCCAAATCGAACATGTAACGAGGGAGTTATGAACGTTTTTGTGGGACATAGTGATCATCGATGATCTACCGTATTGATCTGCGATCCATAGTGACTTGGACCCACTTTTGAGATATCAAATGATGTCCAAATGAGTTGATTCCAAAGTCATTTGAAATATCATTCAATTATCCTTCCAACAAGTACTTGATCACCCAAATCGGACATGTAACGAGGGAGTTATGATCATTTTCGTGCGATACAATGTTAATCAACAATCCACAATGACTTGGACCCACTTTTGAGCTATCAAATGGTGTCCAAATGGGGTGATTCCAAAGTTATTTGAAATCTCATTAAATTAGCTTTCCAACAAGTACTTGATTACCCAAACCGGACATGTAACAAGAGAGTTATGACCGTTTTTGTGGGGACACAGTGATCATCGACGATCCACAGTGTTGATATGCGATCCACAGTGACTTGGACCTACTTTTAAGCTATCAAATGGTGTCCAGATGAGTTGATTCCAAAGCCATTTGAAATCTTATTCAATTAGCTTTCTAACAAGTACTTAATCACCCAAATTAGACATGTAACGAGGGAGTTATGACCGTTTTCGTGGGGCACAATGATTATCGACGATCCACAGTGTTGATCTGTGATCTACAGTGACTTGGACCCACTTTTGAGCTATCAAATGGTGTCCAAATGAATTGATTCCAAATCCATTTGAAAACTCATTCAATTATCTTTCTAACAAATACTTGACACCCAAATAGGATATGTAACGAGGGAGTTATGACCCTTTTTGTGGGAAATAGTAATCATCAACGATCCACAGTGTCGATCTGCAATCTACAGTGACTTGGACCCACTTTTGAGCTATCAAATGGTGTCCAAATGAAGTGATTCCAAAGCCATCTACGATCCATAGTGGCCGAAACGTGGTGATTCTGTAGAACTAACTCCAACCGTCTTCCACCTTTCTTAGGGGGTCCATCCTATGGAAGAAAACAAAATAAAAATAAGGGATTCCTGCCATTGGCCCCATCTATGGACGTGTAAATTTATATGTATTTGGGAAGAAGATAAAAAGATGTAAAAAAGGAAACGAAAAATATTTTGGACTGATGCAGCAAGCTACACATCTTGTAATTGCCTTGGTTAGTTTTTTGTGGCTCACTTACTAGTCTGGAGGAAGATCCACTACATTTAGAGATGAGGGTTTTAATTTCATGAAATTGACAAAAAACTGAGGGCAAAACTCAACACAGGTGGATCATAGTGAAGAAAACAGCAACGAAATTAATGTAGATTGTTGGTACTTTTGTGGGCCACCAAGGATTTGCGTAATAATCTGATAAGGTCCCACCTGGGGTTCCAATGGTAGCCTGTTCAAATGAACAGATCTGATCTTGCATGGGAGGTTATTTCACTCTTCGTTGGGACCCACTCCCTCGATTGGGTTGAATCAGCTTTATGGGTCACTCACCCGCCCTATTTTCTGAAAAGCAACAGAGGGGCAAAATGGTCTGAAACATTCATTGAATTGTGCTCCAGGGCTAAATATATATCTTCCTGCTACAATACAAACATTTTGTTGACACGGTGAACAAAAGGGCCATCTTAGCAATTAACTCAATGGTGATTGAATGCCCACAATTACCATCAAACAGTGGTGATTGAATGCCCTCAATTAAAAACTTTTTATGGGCCACAAAAGTTTTGGATCAAGCTGATATTTGTGTTCTCCCTTCAGTTAGGTCTACGTGACCTTATCAATAGTTTGTATGGCAAATAAACATTATGGTGGGCCTTGAGAAGTTTTTTATAGTAGACGTTCGATCACCACTGTTTCTTGCGGTGTGGTCCACTTGAGAAATTGATCTGCTTCATTTTAGGGCTCATGCCCTAAAATGAGCTGGCCTAAAAATGTAAATGGTGAAACAGATGGACGACGTGGCTATACAACACTTACATCAAAGTGGGTCCACTAGTCACGGCCCCACTGAATTCGCTTTCCAACTTAGGACATCAAGTGTCAGCCTGAGGCCAAGAACGAGAAAAGTTTTCATTGTTTGCAAGGATGTGTAAATGTTCGTACTCATGCATCCATAAAATATCCTTAGTTGAGGAGATTTAAATCGTATTAAATCATCCACCATGGCCCCAAACTTTTGAGGTTGGCCAGAACAGTTGCTCATAAAAGATATCCTCCTAACTGGAAGATAAGTGGACAACTAATGAACGATTGACAGAATTCAAGAAACATTTGTCGGTTAATCCGATTGTTGGATCATCCTGTTCGCTATTCAATCAAACATAAGGCCATGCATGTTAACGAAGGCCCGCATTTAGTAAAACGTGTGTGATTAAGATAGTACGGGCGTGTCAGAGTCATACTTAACTCAAATTCGATTGAACACTTTTCAACCCCGGGCGCTGAAATTAGACCTGTACACGAGCCGAGTCGAATCGAGCTTTGCCCAGTTCGGCTTGGTTTGGTCAGTGGGCGACCTGGTCTCGAGCTTGGCTCAACTTAGTCCTCGAGCCTAGGTGGTGGGCTTGGCTTGGTTTGGACGAGCTTTCGAGCCGAATTCGAGCCTGAATTCGAGCCTACATCAAACTTGCCTTTCGAGCCGACACTTTTCAAGCCTATTTCAAGCTACAACTCACAAACTCAACACGACAAGTTAAACTACACAAATTGTAGTCACAATTTAGAAATTGCAAATTTTCAAGTCAATAGGATGAGTCATCCGGAGAACTACTATCCAAATCTTCATACACATACTGGTTGACATCTTCTCCATTAGAAAGTGGGGAGAGTTTTTCACCGTGCTCTTGTATTGTTTGAACTAGATCTTTCAATCTTTTCTTGTGGGAATGTTTGTACTCAGTACCTATTGCTTAGTAGAATGCGTCAAGTTTGAATAGAAACTTGAATGGTTTGTTACCTTTCTTCTTGTTGCTCCAGCCACTCGATCCTACCTCGATATCATGTTGTCTTGGAGCCAAAGGATGTCGTTCTTGTTTTTTCACCTTTTCAATGCTAAGCCTTATAGCTTCCTCAATTTGTGCTTCCTCAAATTCTTTTCTTTTCAGTTCCTCATCTTCCTTAGTGAGAGGTTTTTTATTTGAATCGAGAAGTGCTTGGAAAAGAAGCTTGACCTCCTTAGGGGTTTGGGGACATGGTTTTGCATCTCCACCACGACAAGAAAGATGCAACTTAAGTTGATTAGTTTTATAATACATTCTTAGTCCACAACGCACACTGTATTTATTTTTTACCGGACCTTGAAGAGTACACAATGGAACCATAGTCCCTCTAGTCGGTCGATGGGTCAAAACCGAGTGAAGACATTATCTACATTAAATATTTTAAAAATAATAATTAATGTAGTGACTAGTGAGACAGTTGATTTAATTAGTGAAGAATATTCAAGAATCAAACAGATAATCAGATATACACAAATTATAAATTTTAACATAAACAAAACACAGTAAATAATGAAACAATAAATATGTTCAAGTTCTAACAAAAATATAACTGCATAAAAAAGAAAAAGAAATTAGAAATGTAACAGTAATATAAGTTCATTACAAGCCGCTGATGTAAAATGCAAAATGTAAAAAATTAAAAGATATGTTCTATCAAGCTGCTGATGTCATCGCATTTGCAGCATGTGCATTCTCGTCTTTATCCTCCTCCTCATCCTTACTATCCAGACCACTACCTCCCCAAGTTGGACGCAGTCAATCTTATGTACAGATTAACACTTCCACTGTTTTTGGTGAAAGTCAGCTTCGATACTTGCTCACAACCCTACTTCTGGTGCTGAAAGCAGATTCTGATGCCACTGTCGAAATTAGAATTGGTAGTATATCTTATACCATTATCGACAGTGTAGGGTATGTTGCTTCGTTGACTCTCATATTCCACCATTCAAGAACTTCAAAGCTTGTGTCAGTGCGCATCACAATTGGCTCTTTGAGATGTATCTGTAGCTCTAATTCTTGACTCTGGTCTCTTTCATATGATTGTGCAATAAAAGACATGTATTTATCGAGTACACTGGCCTTGCTTGCAGTTGTAGATGAACTACAACAACCAGTTGATGCTACTTGTGTATTACTTGTTGCTGGAGATAAGGCAGAAACATATATCTTGTATAACTCTTCGATTGCATTTTTAACCCTGGAGGTTTCGATTGCCACCCTTTCAAATGAATATATCTTCATATAAATAAATTGAACCAAGCCCATCTTGCATCGAGGATCTAGTACAACTGCTAAGGCCATCAGCAATTGACATTGATCCCAGTACTTATCAAACTTATCTTGTATAACAATGACCATCTGTAAAAAAAAAATTGGACCCTCTTGTGCACATTCTTGTAGGGCTTCCTTTACCTTCCAAATAGACGACGGGACTTGGTTTACAGTTGGATACTGTAGACACCCCACATTCGGCTACACTGTTGGTAGAGATAGCTGGTTGAATGGAGGACCATACCCCTAAATCCCAAGTCCAAACTCAGCCAAACTCACCCTTGTAAGCCCCATTCCATAGCCTAGATCAAGCCTGAACCCAGTCAACCCAGTCTTAAACATCAGCCTGAAAAACTCACCAGAAAAAAGCCAATCAAAAAATCCTAAAAAGGTCAAATTCACTGAGTCAACCCGCTGAGTTAACCCGCTGAGTCAACCCGGCGAGTCAACCCGGCGAGTCAAAACACCAAGTCAACCCGTCGAGTCAAACCACCGAGTCAACTCACTGAGTCAACTCACTGAATCGACCAGCGAGTCCAACAGCAGCCCCGAGGGAGCGACCGTACTCGCTGGAAACCGAGGAGAGGCCGTACGGGCGGCCCATAGCAGGCCGCCCGGAAAAAATTACGAGAGTGCCACTCTCCGCTGCTATAAATACCCCCCTCCCCTTCTTATTTCAAAAGCCCTTCAAGTCCAGCCATTCCGGGTGCGGTCCGAGTCTTCCTTCACCCCTTAGCCCATTTTTCCACCAAGGAGAGCCCGAGTGAGGAGAGCCTAACCCTGGTCCAGCTTTGCCTGACCACTAGTCCAAGCCTCCCAAGCCATTCAAGTCTTGATCCAGCCACTCGAAGCCAACCCTTGCGACACCTCCGTCCATCCAGCTACTCTATTCCAGCATCATCTCATTTGCATCTAGCATAAGTGAAACATTTACTTTTCTTCCAACCCCCTTGCTTCACTACAAGCACTTTGATTCGTCAATTACACATGCATATGTCTTTATATTAAGCACCTGTTAGTTCGAGCGTATGCTCTGGGCTTGCCCGTTGTTGGAACCTGCCCATCAGAAACTCTTACTGTTCAGATCTGCATTCATACTTCACCATAAAGCACCTTGATCATTCAAGCACACTGCATACGTCTTACATTAAGCACCTGTCAGTTCGAGCGTACGCTCTGGGCTTGCCCGTTGTTGGAACCTACCCATCAGAAACTCTTACTGTTCAGACCCGCATTCATGCATCATGTCATCCATGAGAATATACGAGGATTAGACTAGACTTTCAAGTATTCGATCGATTCTGTGAAGTAGAGGCCGTACTTCGGTACGGGCAGTGTGTGGGGTGCTTAACCTCTTCCCACCCTGTAACCGTGATCCCTTACCTTGAATCTCTGACCGCAGATCAACAGGAGTCATTTTAGAGGAAGGAACCTTCGGATTCCCTTCTCTAACGTTTCTACAGGGTCTAGCCGACTGTAGATTCGAAGTAATTGGCTAGTGGCGACTCTGGTCTTATATAAACTCATTTAAACATATCCAGCTTAACACGACAACCAAACGAAGCCCTCGAGAACGAGGCAAGCCAGTGGCACAAACGGCGATTTCGCACTCACGCATCCTCATCTCCTTCTTTTCCGAAAGGAAAGGGGAAGGGAGAAGAACGTCGTGTAGGAGCGCGGGAAAATCGGCGAGGGTCCACAGAATGGCGACTCTGCTGGGGATAAGCTAGTCCCACTAGTCGTGATCCGACTTGAAAACGGAATCCTTCCCGTACTTGAAAGTCATTAATCCTCATACAATCTCATCTGCATAGCATTCTACCCAAACCCAAACAAAAAAAAAATAGAAAATTTCAAAAAAAAAAAAATAGAAAATCCCAAAACCCAAAAAGAGTAGAGTATAGTCCTCACCATTGCGCCACCTCGGGCTCAATGTGTTCGGAGACAGCTTCCCTTCCGCAGCATAATCCGCACTCGGGCTCAGCAAGCCATGTCCGACCACGAAGAAGAAACTCATCACTTCCCTGCTCTTGAAATGACCGAAGCGCAACCTCCAGCGCAACAGCCCATTGATAATACGCCAATCATACAAGAATTGGCACAAGGAGTGAGAACAATGCAAGAAATGCTCTTGCAATTCATGCAAGCACAAGCCACCGCAGCAGCCAACAATCAAGTTGGCCCAGTTCAGCAATCTCAGCAACCATGCCGGGTCCTCCCGGCCTCCAGTTCAAATCAAGCACAACCATCGGAGTCTGCCCAAGACTACCGACAGCAGCCATCTCAGCCCTTCGCTATGGGGCATCCTTCTCAATATCTTCCTGCGACGACAAGGCCATCTCAGAGCACTTCCGTTGCAGGAACATCCAGTCAGCTTCCAGTCAATCTTGCAAACAACAATCTCAGTAGATCTCAGCATGTCTCCGCCGATGGGACACCTTTTCAATTCCAGCACATCCCCACCGATGGGATTTCAATTCAATTTCCAGCAACAGGGACAGCACTGGCGAATGCCCACAACGGGGGTCAGTGTCAAGCCCACATCAATCAGCGGACAGTGGCGAATACCCAACAAGGGGGTCACTTCCCAGCATCTCAGCCTCCTGCAAACAGGAGCACTTTTCAATTCCAGTACATCCCCGCCGATGGGATTCCAGTTAATTTCCAGCAATCTTCAATTCAGCAAAATCCAGTTAATTTTCAGCAATCTTCAATTCAACAAAATCCAGTCAATTTCCAGCAAGTTCTAGTTCAACCTTCAGTACAGTCTCCAGTTCAGTTACCATCATTTCAAGCACAAGTTCATCAGAATCCAGTTCAGTCATCAAATCAATTTCAGCAACCCGCGGTTGCTTTTCAGCAAGCCCATAGGGTCGAAGACATCGACCACTATGCCGAAGAAGAACGTGCCTTACTCCAGGAGGCACCAGTCGCTCGAACAGATCACTCAGGACTGGACGAGTTGCGGGAGCAGTTCCAGATCTTGCAAAATCAGCTTCAGCGACAGCAAGGAATCGACTTACCTTCGACCAAGTTCAGAGACTTATGTCCTTTCCCAGATGCTCAAGTACCTCAAAACTTTGAGGTACCAAAATTGAAGATATACGATGGCAGCGGTTGTCCCACAGCACAGCTCAAGGCTTTCTGCGGGGAG
Organism: Liriodendron chinense; assembly: GCA_003013855.2. Taxonomy (NCBI): domain Eukaryota; kingdom Viridiplantae; phylum Streptophyta; class Magnoliopsida; order Magnoliales; family Magnoliaceae; genus Liriodendron; species Liriodendron chinense. The sequence goes on along the minus strand of ML058466.1, from coordinate 1,406,968 downwards.
CTGAGTGCAATCGCAGGAAATGAAGGGGCCCTTATTCGTTTGTTCCAAAAATCTCTGAAGGGCGATGCCCTAGATTGGTACACTTCATTGGACTACCACCGCATCAGAACATGGGAACAGCTTTCCCAGGCTTTCGTCGACAGATTTGCATACAATCTCAACATGGCACCCAGAAGAGCCGACCTCGCAGCACTCAGGCAAAGGAGTGATGAAACACTATCAGCTTATGTGGGACGTTGGCGAGCTATGGCAGCCAGAATGCGGATACCCATCGACGATGAAGAACAAATCTCCATGATTGTTCATTCAACATATCCAGGCATATCCGGGTATCTCATCTCGCATCCATACGCGAACTTCTCGCAGCTAATCCGTGCTGGAGAGCAAGTCGAAGCAGGAATCCGTGCCGGGACGATTTCCCCATGGCCTCATCAAGCCACTCCAGTTAAGAGGAACAGAGTGGAAGGAAGACCTATCGGGCACGGGAATGGAAACCGCAGTGGTTCTCCTCCCCGCCCAACAGAGGTAAACAACGTCAACACCACTGCTCAAGGAAATCAACATGCTCCCCCACAGGGACGTCAACAGTATCAGCAGAATCAAGTTCAGCATCAGCCTCAGCGGTATTAGCCACAACCGAATCCTCAGCCACAAACACCTCGACAACAGCAGCAGTTCAGGGGAAATGGCCAATACTCATACCAGAACAGGCAGAATTACAGGGAGTTCAGGAAGTTCACTCCACTCAGTCAACCACTTAGTCAAATCATGACTACGCTGGTACAAAAGCAGTTACTCACTCTGATGACACCTAGGCCTCCGCCTCATCCTCTGCCTCCAAACTACCGAGAAAATGAGTACTGTGCCTACCATCAAGGACGTGGCCACGCCACTGATCGATGCTATACTTTGAAAAATGCTATACAAGACCTAATTGATGACCGCAAGATCGTCATCTCGGTCCCTGGAACTTCTCCAGCAGCTTCCACCAACATCCTTCAGAATCCTCTGCCTCAACATCCGACGGACCCCAGTTCGTCTCGTGGCCCTGCAGTCAATAGTATAGAAGAAGGGGATCATCTCGATCGCTTCTTCTCCCCCATCCAATCCATTCACGCCTACACTTATGAGCCAACAAATCCTCCTCCAGTCTTGCAAGGGGCAAGTCCCTTTCTTCCTTCAATCTCCGAGCCAGTAGCACTCGAAGAAGCACCTCCATATGATATACCAGTTGTTCAAGGGGCACCTTACAACCATTCAAGCTGGGAACCAGTCGTCCTGGAAGGAGCACAATCATACATTGAGCCCACATACGAACCTGTCATCTTGCAAGGGGCAACTCCAGAACAATCCAATCCGCAATGGAAGGATTACACTCATCAGCAGCAAGAGCCCGTTGTCTTGGAAGGAGCTCTTCCAGTCAAGCCTGTCATATTGCAAGGGGCAAGTCTCGGAGGCGTATCAATCACGCTACGGCAGCTCGGACGAACAGAGAAACCTCCTGCCATATCAAGAGGACCAGTATTCATTCCATAGGAGCCTCCCGCCCCAGGAACAGTCAAGCCAGGACCACGACCTTATGTGGTCTATGAAGACAAGCCTCGATATTACCCCTTCAGCACAGGCAACAATGTAGTCCTCAAGGCAAAAGCTCCATACGAGGAAGATCTGGTACCCACAACAGCACCGTTGCAAGAACCGGTGGTCCTAGAAGGCAAAAGGGAGGAAAACTACAAAGAGGTTCCATGGCACTATCCAGAATGTGCGGAAGTGGGGAACATGAATCCCAATGGGCGTTGCATCCGAAGAGATAATCAGAACAGAGGAGATACCAAAGGCGCTCTCTCAGGCCTCGGCAACAAAAATGAAGCCGCATACGATGTGGCGACTCAGCTCAAGTCAATCCCTGCACAAATCTCAGTATGGGAGCTACTCTGCACATCTCGCATACACCGAGAAATGTTTGCCAAAACCTTGAACGATGCTCATGTCTCCTCCGATACGGCACCAGAAATGATAGCCTTGATGATTGGACAACTCCTGGCTCCGCGCGCCATCACCTTCACAGATAATGAGTTGCCACCAGAAGGGCGCGATCATGGGCGATCCCTCAACATAGCCTTACGATACAAAGACCTTTGTGTTCCGCTGGTCCTTATCGATAATGGCTCGAGCTTAAATGTCTGCCCACTCAAGACTGCAGAACGTCTGGGAATCAGTCCTTCTTCATTCCGACCCAGCACCATATGCGTCAGAGCATTCGACAACACCCGCCGATCAGTGGAAGGGGAGGTCGACATAGAGGTACAGATAGGTCCGGAAGTCTCCACCATCACATTCCAAATCTTGGATATATCAGCTTCTTTCAACATGTTGCTCGGACGACCGTGGCTGCACAAGGTTGGAGCTGTGCCATCAACCCTGCATCAACGAGTGAAGTACATCTGTGGAAATCAAGTGATCTCTATCCACGCAGAGAAGGAGCTCATCATTCCCTCCAATGCTGCTACCACTGAACCAGACATCCCGGTCATCGATATCCAGCACTCTGAAGAAGACATCCCGTTTCACAGTTTCGAATTCGAGACTGTGAACTCTATCGCTAATCCAGAACCAATAAGGGTGGACCGTGTCTTTTCACCGGCAGAGTGTCTGAGCCTCAAATACCGAATGAAGAATCACTTCAAGTCCAGAAAGGTACCGCTGATATATAACCAACGCAAATGGGGACTCGGATACAGGTCAACATTCATGGACAAAAGGAGGAAGAAATTTCGGTGCTCACCCATCCAATTCATCAAGCCAGGAGAACCTTGCAAAGATCCAGGAGGGAATCAACCGACTGCACTACACAAAGGCCTCCCGATGAGCCTAGTTTGGGCCACGTGGCCCCCCATTCGATGGGATCAGATTCTCGAACCATCTAAGCCTCCAGAAGAAGAAGAAAATGATGAAGACGAAGAAGGAAGACAAATACAGCAGCTTCAGGACCAGGTTACTCTGACACCTGCTCCCAACCAGGGGCACAACTTGCCCACTTCTCTTAACCAGGGGCACAACCTGCCCACTTCAATCAGCAAGGGGCACAACTCGCCCATCTCAGCACCAATTAGCAAGGGGCACGACTTGCCCATCTCTGCAAAGTCAACATCATCAATCATCAGCCAGGGGCAGAAGCAGCCCATCCATTGGACCAAGAAAGGGAAGTGGCCAGCCCTAGATTGGTCTGATGTCCAGATTCCAAACTTGTGTCTAGCTGTGAAACCAGACGAACTGCAATGTGAGGTAAGTGATCCGGGAGGGACTGAGTGGGACTCAGATCTCGAACCCGACCAGCAAGAAGTCATGGTCATTGGGCCAGACCATGATTCTTCGCCCAAATCATCAACCCCCACCTCTTCAGGGGAGGAAGTGTGGGGTCCTGAATGGTCATCTGTTCCCCTCACTTTTGAATCAGCCAAAGAGCCATCTGAGGGCTCTGGCTTCCAAAAAAAAAAATGCCTGTTTAAGCAGCGACCGGAACTTTGGAACAAGTTGGGCTCAATTATGGTCTGCAATGCCTGCTTGTTCAAAGTCCCATGAATTTCAAAAAGCCAAAAAAATCAAAAACTTTCAAAAACCAAAAACATCTAGCATTTCAATTTCAGAAAAATCTCAAAAACCAAAAAATATTTCTTTTCCTGCATTCAATAGTGTGCCAAGTTCGTCTAAAGAGTCGCATGAGTTCGAAGTCGAATCATATGATTTCGACATCGAATTAGACTTCGAACTCATGGGTCTGGACGAAGCTCGGGATGAGGAAGATGATGATCCAGCTCCCGAACTAGAGGATCTCCTCAAAAAGTTCGAATCTAAAGCCAATGTTGTAGCCGATGATTTCGAGATAGTAAACTTGGGGACGCCTGAGATCCCTAGGGAAGTACGCATTGGAAAATCGTTGCCACCTGAGATGAAACAGAAAATGATAGAGTTCCTAGCTCCAAGATTGTCCAACTTCGCATTCTCATATGAAGACATACCGGGGCTCGATGAAGAGCTCGTTGTACACCATCTGCCAACCAAGGCAGATATGAAGCCAGTGAAGCAGAAACTTCGAAGAATGAAGCCAGAGTGGGCCCTGAAAGTCCGAGATGAAGTCATCAAACAATACAACGCGGGATTCTTGGTAGTCTCCAATTACCCTGAATGGCTCGCCAACATCGTACCAGTACCGAAGAAGGATGGCAAGGTTCGAATGTGCATCGACTTCCGAGATCTCAACAAAGCCAGTCCAAAAGATGACTTCCCTTTGCCACATATCGACACTCTGGTCGACAACACTGCTGGATACAAGATCTTCTCATTCATGGACGGGTTCTCAGGTTACAATCAGATTAAGATGGCCGTCGAAGATCGTGAGAAGACAGCATTTATCACTCCCTGGGGAACCTTCTGTTACAGGGTGATGCCGTTCGGTCTGAAGAACGCAGGAGCAACATATCAGCGAGCAATGACAGCACTATTCCACGACATGATGAACAAAGAGCTCGAAGTATATGTGGACGACATGATCGTCAAATCTCGCACAATTGAAGGACACTTTGAAGATCTGAAGAAATTATTTAACAGATTAGAAAAGTACAAGCTCCGTCTCAACCCTCAGAAATGTGTCTTCGGTGCAATGGGAGGCAAACTCCTCGGTTTTATGGTGAGCGAGGACGGCATCAGGGTCGACGAGACCAAAACCAGAGCAATCATCGAGATGCCCCCTCCTAGAACAGAGAAAGAAATTCGTGGCTTCCTCGGCAGAATTCAATACATCAGTCGCTTCATCACACAGCTCACACCTATCTGTGAGCCCATATTCAAGCTCCTTCGGAAGAACGTCCCAAAAGAATGGAATGATGATTGCCAAGTCGCTTTCGACCGCATCAAGAAATATCTCATGAATCCTCCAGTCCTAGTGCCACCCACTCCTGGACGACCACTATTGCTATACATCTCAGTAGCAGCAGAAGCCATTGGCTGTGTCCTCGGCCAACACGACGAGACCGGGAAGAAGGAACAAGCAATATATTATTTGAGCCGAAAGTTCACCGACTACGAGACCAGGTATTCCCCGATCGAGAAGACTTGCCTCGCCCTAGTCTGGGCAACTCAGCGACTCCGTCAATACATGATTGCATTCCCTATTCTCCTCCTCGCTCACATGGATCCGCTCAAGTACCTGTTCGAGAAGCCGGCACTCACTGGAAGGATAGCTAAATAGCAGCTACTCCTGTCTGAGTTTGACATCACCTATGTCACTCAAAAGGCAATCAAGGGGCAGGCCCTCGCCGATCATCTTGCGACTCACTCTCTCCTGGACTATCAGCCGCTCAAGACGTTCTTTCCTGATGAACATCTCTTGCTCATTGAAGAGGATGAAAAGAAGAAGAAAGATGAATGGACATTATTCTTCGACGGCGCAGCAAATTCTAAAGGGAGTGGTATTGGAGCAATCCTTTACTCTCCAGATGATGTCCCTATTCCTATCTCGAGGCGCATCGCATTCGAGTGCACCAACAACATGGCAGAGTATGAAGCATGCATCGCTGGCTTAAGGGAAGCCATAATCTTGGGCGTCAAGAAGCTACGAGTGTTTGGAGACTCACAGCTTATCATCAATCAGACCAATGGCGAATGGAAGACCAAAGACGAGAAGTTGATACCATATCATGTGTATCTTGACAATCTGATCGAAGAATTCAAGGAAATCACCTTCTCATACATGCCCAGAGCCAAGAACCAGTTCGCAGATGCTCTCGCCACGCTCGCATCAATGCTCGAGATCCCAAAAGGACCTTCAGAATGGGAGCTCACAGTCGAAATTTAAGAAAAACCTGCTTTTTACCTACAAATAGAAGAAGCCGAAGCTGTCCCTGACAAACCCTGGTATGCCGACATCAAGCAATATCTCGAAACCCAGGAGTATCCAGAGTCAGCAACAGCAACAGATCGCCGAACCATCCAGCGTTTGGCCGGCCAATTCACCATCAGTGGCGAAGTTCTCTACAAGCGGTCCTATAATCACATCCTCCTCCGATGTGTCGATGAAACAGAAGCTGCAAAGATCATGAAAGAAATACACGAAGGAATTTGTGGCCCTCACATGAATGGGCACATGATGGCAAAGAAGATTCTACGACTCGGCTACTATTGGCTCACCATGGAGACAGACTGTTGCCAGCACGTCAGAAAATGCTTCAAGTGTCAGGAGCATGCAAATCAAATCCATGCCCCATCATCAGAGTTATACAACCTGACCACCCCCTGGCCCTTCTCCATGTGGGGACTCGACATCATCGGCAAGATCAGTCCCAAAGCATCAAATGGTCACGAGTACATACTTGTGGCAGTTGACTACTTCACCAAGTGGGTAGAGGCAGCCTCCTACACCACGATTGCAGCATCTCAAGTGATCAAATTCATGAAGAACAACATCATATGCCGGTATGGAATCCCTAATGCTATCATCACAGATAATGGAACCCCGTTCGTCAACAAGAAGATGGATGACTTCCTCAGCAAGTTCAAGATCCAACGTCATCGATCAAGCCCCTACCGTCCCCAGATGAATGGTGGGGTAGAAGCCGCAAACAAGGTAATCGTCAGGATACTCGAGAAGATGGTCGTGACATATCGAGATTGGTCAGATATGCTCCCATATGCGCTTTGGGCCTATTGAACGTCTGTACGGTCTGCTACGGGCGTTACTCCTTTCGAGCTTACTTATGGAATGGAAGCAGTTCTACCAGTCGAAGTGGAAATACCATCACTACGGGTGTTATTAGAAAGCGGAATTGAAGAAGGAGAATGGCAACGGGCCAGATTCGATCAGTTGCAGCTAGCAGATGAAAAACGCATGCGTGCACTAAGTCATTCACAGTGCTATCAAAAAAGGATCGCTCGGGCTTACAATAGGAGAGTCCGAAAAAGAAGTTTCAAGGTAGGCGACATGGTTATGAAGAAGATTCTACCGTCGCACCTTCCGGACCCCAGAGGAAAGTTCAAACCCTCGTGGGACGGGCCACTGATCGTCAGAGAAGTACTTCCCGGAGGCGCCCTCAGACTCACCAGCATGAGAGGGGTGGATCTTCTTGAGCCAACCAACGCCGACAACGTGAAGATCTTTCGCGGGTAAGTTATTCTGACCTTATCAAAGGTTACTTTAATAGAGCTGAAGTCAAGAGGTCAAAGCTAAGATCTCTGAGAAATCATTTCCGTCCACCAACAAGTGTTTCAAATAAGGGGATTCAAAAAGAGGAAAATACAAAAAAAGGGGAGAATTCAAAAGGAAAAGACAAAAAAAAAAGGAGAGAAAAAGAATATAAAAGAAAAAAAAGAAGAGAAGAAAAGAGAAAGAAAAAGGGAAGCCAAAGCAAGGCACCCAAGAGAAAAAAAATCAGTCCAAGAAGAAACACATCCATCCATCCATCCACCTCAGAAGGGTCTTTAGCAAAGACCGACAGCTCTATTATCGTAACTCAGGATAAGGGCTGAAAGACTGCCATCGGCCGGCAACGACGGATTCCCGACCTCTAGCCGCCGCAGTTATCCAGAGATCCAGAAAGAAAAAAAAAAGAGAAAAAATGTGTGCCTAAACAAAGAGGGCGGAGTGAAAACCCGAAAGGGCGCTCCGAGTAAAAACAGTGGGCATACAGCGGACTTAGTGAAAACCTGAAAGGGTGCCAAGAGTAAAAACAGCATAGCTGCCAAGGGGCAGGCAAGATCAAACACCCGGGACGTGGTGAAAACCCGAAAGGGCGCCACGGGCAAAAATGACGGAAAAGGCCGGCTGTGGTGAAAACTCGAAAGAGCGCTGCAGGCAAAAATGGCTCGAATGAAAAAAGAAAAAAGAAAAATAAAATAAAAGTGCAGGTACCAAGAAGTCAGACGATCCAGATCGGTCCGAGCAGTTACAGTTCAAGAACAAGAAGAAGTACAGTCAGGAGCGAAGAACTCTACAAATTCTGACAATCTCAAGAAGCAACAGTTTCCATTGCCTACACCTCTAGGGAACCAAAGGATCAAGCTAGTCAAATCTCGAGACATCGGTCAAAGCATTAGCTGAGCCCCAGTTCTGATTCCTATATCCCGACACAAAATCCGAACACACACTCACAAGACAACTCATGGCACAGTAGATTTTCAAACAGTTTTCTTTTCAATTAAATGCATCATATTTCTTTTACACATATCATATCATCTTTTTCAAAAAAAAAAAAATATACAAAAAAATGCATCATCATCAATCATATATGCAAAAAAGAATGTGCAGGTGGCCAACACAATCAATCTCTACCCTCCTCCTCGGCCACATCAGGTGAGTCCTCTGACTCATAATGAAGTAGTCTCGCTCTTAACCTGCTCACCTCCATACGCAGGTAATGCACCTCGTCGCGCTCAAGGGTACGGATCGCTATCTCCTCGTCAGACAACCTCTAATCGGCAGCCAATCTCCTCGACATCATCTCACAATGATACCGAAGTGCAGAGATCTCAGACAGCAGATGGCCATGAGTGGCCAAAAGGAAGCCAGGATCGATAAACGGGCGCTCCTCAAAGGGTTCATATGAACCAGATGAAGAGCCTGCATCTCCAAGGATATCCTGCTCATCCTCATCAGCAGTCTGGTGCCAGCAAGGGATACGTCGGTACAAAGACTGCTCAGCAACCCAGTACTGATATGGGGCGGTCTCCATCGGAAAAGTCCGCAGCTCAAAACCCAGCAAATCAGCAGTCAGGTAACTCACCCAAGAACAATCAATTCGGGTCCTGAAGTCAGAAGATCTAGAGGGAAGTGCTCGACGCCCGATACCCGTGAAAGCGAAAAGAGGAACATCCTGCTCATAACCAAACTGCCGCAGGAACCGAATGGGATGATAAGAAAAGTAGGATCGAAAGCCTACCAACATCAAAGGAAGGCGGTGTGCATCGCAAAGCACTGGAGGAAGTGAAAGCCAAGATGACTCCCAACGAACGTTTCAGTCACGAAGTTCAGCAAATATCCTGCGATACAAGGGCTCGCTCATCCTAGCTGTATGAGGAAGAAACTCCATAATGTGTCGCATAAGGTCTGGGCGACGAGTGTCAGGAAAAGGTACAGGAACAGTCAGCGAAAGACGCTCCCATAGCCAGACCTGATCACAAAAAAGGAAAAGAAGTTCAGCTAAAGCAAAGCAATCCCTAACAAAGCAAGAAGAAAAAGGGTGCAGAAAAGATACCTGAAGAAAGGAACAACAGCCGCGAAGAACATGAGTGCGGCCCAGGACGCAGTCAGTCAGCCCATTGAACAGCTCGGCCAAGATAAGAGAAATGATCCCCTGCCGTCGGATAGCTCGACTCATCACCTCAAAAAGCAAATGAGTCTGGGATCTGCGCCATCCTGAGAACAGCACCTCAGCTATCAAGCAGAACATCAGTGCGTTCCGAGCAAAGGTAGAATCGACCACACCCCAAGGACCCGAAAAAAGATCATACAGTAAGTCCAAGGAGAACACTACAGCATCCTGGCCGGCAGCTGCAGGATGAACAAGATAAGAAATCCCGAACCAGTTCTGCGGTGTAGCAGTCTTCGGCGATGTCTTCGGCGAGAAATACTGAGCATAATCCCACGGCAAGCCTGTCAAGCGAGCAAGCTCCTCCAAAGAAGGTCCCATCTCCATATCGTTGAACGCGAACAAGTTCAACGAAGGGACCCAGTCAATCAAGGCAGCTCCAAGCATCCTCCAATCAATATCAACTCTGGCCATATGGATCAGACCGCCGAAGCCATAAGACTGCAAATCTCGAATCTCATAAAATGACAAGCTGTCAAGCCAAGCAAGCAGTCGTGGCGAGCAGGAAGAACGAGGAAGCAGCTGACAAGTCCTCACTGGTACCCCCTCCAGCACAAAAGGCCCAGAAATCAATAATGACTCATCAAGGATCGGAAGGTCAACGGGCGAAGGAGAAGGAAAAGCTGGAACCTCTGCAGACTCGACAGCCCCTGACCTGCCCTCAGTGATGGCTATGTCTGATATAGTCGCATCGCTGTCTGAAACTGTCATAATCTCAGCCGCATGAGAAGACTCGCCCACCTCATGAACAGAGTGCGCAAAAGACCGACGATCAGGGGAAGGACAATGCTCTCCATCAAAAGGACTATCAGTGAAGATCACACCGCACATCATGACATCCTGGCTAATCTGACCGTCAAAGAATACATCTGAACCATCAAAAAGGGTCCCGGCAGCCCCGATCGAAGAATCAACAGTCAGATCTGGACCTGTGGCCCCCTCCAACAGGAAATCATGAATCCAATCATCATCCTGGCCGATCAAAGGGATCATCGAGGCATCCACACCGTCCATCATCAGGGGGACATCATCAATAATCACATCAAGTCCACCCAAACAAGTATACCGTACATCCTGGCCCTCATCCAGAGCATCCAAACCGTCAAAGGTACCATCTGAACCATCCATCCCATCCAAGCATGAGATCAGCCCATCTATGTCCTTCGTGGTCCCATCACCACCATCCATCACATCATCCATGTGGCCTACATTCAAGGGAAGCATGGCCTCACCTATGTCCCACCCCATCATCCTATCCATACCATTCATTCCTCCCATAATGAAGGTCCCATTCAAATCTGGAATTTCAGCATGGCTGCCATTAATGGGGCCATTCAAAACACCATCAACCACCATCCCCAACCCCTCATCAATGCCTCCATTCAATGCACCATCTACACCCTCCATTAAAGGAATCCCTCCACCATTAAAGCCCTCACCAAATGCTGGAGTGTGGGACCCACCTAACCTCTCCCACTATGGCCCATAAATCATCATCTAAAGCTGCCCAAGAAAGGATAAAATGGGAAGAGGACAAAATGAAGAGAAAAGACAAGGGGAAAAGAAGATTCATGGCTGAATCGAATAACCCAGAACAGAGAATGTGGGGGACAGGAGAAGGGGATAGCAGAGGATGTCCGAACCAGAGCCAGCCCAGGCCGCTCAAGAGGCGAGCCTTGGGCGGCCTGCCTTGGGCCGCCCGTACGGACGCAGATTTCCTCTCTCCGCGGGATTGGCTCCAGGGTTCTTGGTAGGTGAGGCTGACAGTCCACGTCAGCAGATGGCGCTCCATGGGCCGCCCAAGGCCCCGGTCCACCCCAGATTTCGACTGAGATTGATCAAGATCATATGAAAGGTGCCCCACCGGTCCAATCACGAAGCAATGCGGCCAGAACATGGCTGATCAAGTCAAAGAGAAGGAAAGGTGATCAAGTGGGGGCCACAAGCAATCCAAGCCGTTCAAAGACCAGATCATCATGATCTAAACCGTTGAAGGACCTACATGAACCATCAAACAACAAGATCAAAGGGGTGATCATCAAAAGAAGGGCTAGAATCCAAGATCTAATCATCAAGTGGGTCCACAAAGCCAAATCAAGCGATCTGAGAAGTTCAAGCCGTCATCCACACTATAAGAAACCTTCTCAGCCTCACAAATCATCAAAAGAGGTGCCCAAAGTAAAGCCAAGGTCTTAAGTGGGCCCGCAGGGTCAAATCTATCAATCTGAACCATTCAAGGGCTAAATCATCAAGATCCAAACCATTGGAAAGCTTACACAAGTCATGGAGCGGCAAGATCAAAGGTTCGATCATCAAAAAGAAGGGCCAGAATCCAAGATCCAATCATCAAGTGGGCCCATAAGGCCCAAACAAGCAATCCGAATCGTTCAAGTCATCGTCCATGCGGCTAAGAAGTATCAAATCATGAAAGAACAAGTCAAAGGTCAAAGCGTCCAGACATCATCAAAGAATTTGAAACAAGTCAAAGACTGTATATTCATTCAAAAAGAGCTTGATACAAAAGAAGATAAAAGCAAAAGTACAAGGCCATACAAAGCAGAGCACCCGAGCAGGCTACAAGTCGCCAACATAATCATCATCGTCCCTCCTCGCGTCCCACTCCCGACGATAAAGATCCATCAAAGGAGCAGTCACCGAACCTCCAGCATACCTGCGACGGCCACCTGGAACATAAAGCGAAGGAAGCAGAGGCCCTGGCCGAACAGCAGATACCACTCATCATAATCACTATCCGGGATCGTGAAACGGAATCCGGGCTGGCCCACGAGAGCCTCAACTCTCTCATCAACCGGCATCCGAGCAGCTGGAGGAGGTGCAGAACAAGGGACCCGAGCCACCCGAGTGACTTGCCGAAGCAACCTCTCCCCCAAGTACCACTGGAAAGACTCAGCGTCAGAAAGCATGATACGGAGACATGAAGCATCATATGCCTCCACGCGCTGAGGGGTATAATAGAGAGGGAAACTGGCATACGGCATCCGAGCAAGCTGCAGCAAATGAAGTCACCACAATCAATTACAGCACAGCACGAGGGCAAAGACAAGCAAGATACTTACGTCCTCAACGGTCAGCCCGTCTATGTCAGCACGCCAATTGTCCCCAGGAACTCGGGAGTTCCGCTGACGGTTTTGCTGATGCCAGTACATGTGGCGATACTGAGAGGGCTCAACATCATCCTGCATCCTCGGCGCGAGATGGGGAAAATGGTCATAAAAGCAGGTCTGGACGAAAGCACATCTAATGATCAGAGAGGGAAAGAAGGTAAATGACTCCAAGGAAGGTGAAAAAAGAAATACCTCAACAACAGGCCAAAAACCTGTGAAGGATGGCTATGCCGACAGGTCTTGTCCAGACCCTGAAAGATACGGGTCAAGATAGCCCCATTCCAGTTATAGGGGTGATGAAGATCCTCGACTAAACGAAGAAATTTGGGGTCAACTCTCTCATTCGCATGGCAGAAAAGAAAGGATCCAAAAGCATAAGTAATCATGGCCCGCGCTTTGTGGAGGGCCTCTCGCTCGGTGGTGGGGATGACGGAGGCAAAACTGTTGTAGAACCATCGCATCTTCACTTGATGGCCTTGGAATTCACCCTCGGGTGGGACGTCACCGACAAGCCATAGCCAGTCGGTGGAAGTGAGAGGAGCCAGAGAGCTGACTTGAGGAACAATTGTCCCATGAAACGGGAAGCCTATCTGCATGTAAATGTCCAAGGGGGTTATTCCCCATTCTCCACAAGGCAGCTGAAAGGTGTGGGTCTCATCCCGCCACCTCTCGCAAAGGGCCGCGAGCATCATGCGGTTAGCATCGTTATTGTGGAAACGTAGGGTGAGGAGGCCAGCAAAAGGAGTACCATCCAGTACTCGTTCAAGCAAGGGCTGTGGATCCTTCATCCAGTCGTCCCAGCGATCCCTGGTACCTCGACCCTTGATAGCGGGAAGAGGTTGATGCTCCATAGCTAAGGAACACATGTGGTCCCCTCGGCGGATGATGAAGGCGGGATCATCTTCGTCAATCACTCGGTGACCTCTGACACCATCCGCCATTGAATCCTACAAGCTTGGCAAAGTAAGTCCCTATCCCTTACCCGTTAAAATCCAAATTATCATCCAAGAAACCCATGGGATTGGACTCACCTTCAAATGCAAAATCTAAAGTCCAACTCCATGTGTTACTTAGGATATGTGTTGAGCCCATTGGAAAAAAGTAAGGCCCACCTTAAAGAAGGTGGCATGGCATGCCTTAGGCAAGAAAGTCCATCATCTAAAGACACATTTTGGACAACAAATGCACTCAAGTGCCATGAGATCAACAAAGGATAAGAATCCCACTTCACATGAGAAGTCCCTCTTCAAAGTCCATATGTGGCCAAGGATTGATCCACTTTCATGCCAAGGCCATGTTTCTCACTTAAGATGTTCCCATCTTTTTACACACATGCATGGACAAGTGGGGGGTAGAAAGGAAACGGGCCCCCAAGAGCAACCCAAATGCCTCATCTTAATGGATTGAAGAGAGCACATAGCCCACTTTGAAGAATATGAGGACCCATTCATGGGTTAATCATGGGCAACTTTATGTGCCTCATCTTGATGAAAATTTTGACCATGAGAATACAACAAGGAGGTCTACCCACAAACATATGAATCAAAGAAGCTAAGGGTAGAAAGTTGATGCACATAGCCCACATGAAGAATCAAAGTTGAAAATGCCCATGAAAAGGCAAGTTTGGGCAACTTATGTGCACCAACTTCTCCACCAAAAAGGGAGACCATTTGAGCACAAAGGAGCATGGCTTAATGAGTCACCCAACCATCATAAATGGCTAAAAATGATACACATAGCCCACTTAAAGATCAAAATCCAAAATACCCCAAAGCATGGGTCAAAATTGGGCAACTTATGGGTATCATTCCTTCCCACAAATTTAAAGGAAAATCACTCATGCATGAGTATGATGGTGAATGACCCACCAAACCCCAAAGAAAAGATCAAGGAGCCATGGTTGTATGGATAGCTCACTTGAGAATCATCTATTTGAGGTTGATAACATCTAAGGGAAACTCTTGAGAACCACATGCCTACCACAAGGAAAACCATTTGAACTTAGTAAGATTGTGGGAACAACTCACTCATGAGACTTGTAGATGGTCAAGTAACTCAAGTCCTCCATCCATCAAGAGAGAAAGCATGAAAAGAAAAACCCCACATGAACAAAGTGTAGTGGGGCACACATGGTTCAAAGAAGTACCCAAGTTTCAATGAAGGCCCAAAAGCCCATCCACATGAAAAACTTCAAGGAGCCCACTACACTTTGTACAAGAATGTACATCATAATCAAGAAATAGTGGAAGACTTGGGCTACTTGTCCATATAAGCCCAACTAGGAAAACTAGCCCATTTGAGATCCAAATGTAAAAGAGGCTAGTCACCTTGGTCCATACACATGTAAAGAAAGATGGGGTCACCCAAAGTAAGCCCCATGAGCCCAAAACTTGAGATGGGCCCTACCATGCCCATGGGTCCAAACCTTGAAAGGAAGAGGGAAAAGAAAGGAAGAGCATTAAGGAAAAATGACAAGGGCAAGAAAGCATGAGGGAGCCCAAAATGAAGCATTGGGCCCATCAAATACACCAAGGGCCATGACTTCACTTTGAGCCCATTTGATACATATGAAAAGAGGCCCAACTCTCATGAAAAAGATAGAGTATTTTGCCATGCACACTTGATGACATGGCAAAATCACCCTTTACATACACATGAAGGGAGTGTGAAAAGAAGAAAGAAAAAATGAAGTGGAAAGCTTACAATGTCCTTCTCCATGCACCACCTTTGAAAAGGACTTGAGATCTAGAAAGTGGCCAAAAACACTTGGGCCCACCCTCACTCTTCTTGGAATAACTACATGGAAAAAGAAAAGAGTCATGAGAAGAGACAATGAAGAAGGAAAAGGATAAGAAAAGAGAAAGGAAGTGGTCCATACCTTTACCACTCACCAAAGAAGGACCACCTTGCTGTCCCAAAACTTCTCTAAGGCCCACCACTTGAAAGGAGCAAAGGACCACCAAAGAAGAGAGAGAAAACTTGAAAAGAAGAGAGTATGAGAGAGAGAAGAGAGAGATTACACGTTTGAGGGAGCAAGGGTGCCCCATGTTATATAGAAAAGGGGAGGGCACCCTTTTACCCAACCCACTGAAGAGACCAGGAGGCAGAGACCGTCCGAGCGGCCCATGGGAGGCCGTCCTAGCCCCTACCTACATGAAACGACCACCCTCCCTCTCTCCTTGGGAAGAACTCCTCCTTGGGAAGGGTGGTTGCAAGTGAATCTTGTACCTCCATGTAAGAATGAAGTGATGGAAGAGAATGGTGAGAAAAAGGAAGAAATCTCACCAAAATCTCATCTCATGAGAAATGGGTGAGAAATTGGCTTGATTATGTGGAAAAGTTCCATGGAATTTTCAAGAAAAAGAAAGGAAAATTTGACTTGGTCAAACAATGATCTCAACCATCCAAAGGCATGACCAGATGATTCAAACCATTTCCAAGATCTTAGGGTTCTTAGGGTGGGAACTAATGACAAGTGTACATGTCAAAAACAGGCTTCTGGAATTTGATGCAGCCCTAGTTGTAGAGCTCCCTAAAATTATTTTTGGTCGTAGCTAGGGTCAGAAATTCTGGTTGTAGCCTACTAGACCTAGTAAAGCTTTTTTTTTTTATATAGTGGTCGGGGAGAAAATTTCAAAAACCCAGGCTTATGGAATTTGATGCAGCCCTAGTTATAGGGCTCCCTAAAAGTTATTTTCGGCCATAGCCAGAACTAGTCTAGGCGCACTGTGGCCTGTAAAGGTTTTTATTTTTTTTTACACAAACGGGGAAAACATCAAAACCAGGCTTCTGGAATTTGATGCAGCCCTTGTTTTAGGCTCTCTAAAGGTTATTTTTGGGTCACAGTTAGGACTGGTAAGTTTAACTCTAAAATACTGGACCTTGTCAAAAGCTTTTTAGTGTTTTTTCCTTGCATAAAAGTCGTACATTGTCTAAACCAGGGAGACCTTAATACGGATCAACATCTCGAGGGATTTTAAGAAAACCAGCATCGATTCCCAGTTCTTTTAAGACCAACATCGGATGATCTGGATCATCTTCGATTACTTGAGTTGAACTCTGGAACCTTTTCAAAATACAAAAAAATATAAAATTAAAAAATTAAAAAAATTTTGCCATCAATTTCAACTGCACAAATTCATCCCCAGCAGTCCGAAGACCTAAAACTACACTGGGATTAACTTCTCGGGGGCTTTCTTTCCTAACCTGTTCTGGACACGACTGACACTTGATCGTACGGGTGTCCGGAATCCTTTAAACAGGTAAGGGCTGAGGCGGGCAGAACTCCGCAATCCTGTTCGTGTTGAACGCACCGTGATAGACAACCTTGATTTAGAAGTCGCTGTTGAAGCTGACGGATGTTCCCTGTTCCTAGAACTCATGAAGGGGATTAAGGCTGTTGGGAGGTGAAGCTCACCCTCACGGAATTGTGAGCAACGTAAGACCCCAAACTGGATTGACTAAAGGAAATGTGAGGATGTGGCTCATTTTGTGGCCGAAGGAGTCCGTCGGACGATACGTGGTCTATGTGCATTGCACATGAGGAACAGGCAACTTTGTGGGTGTGTTGACTGAAAACCCTCAAAATCTTCTCATCCGAAGATGTAAAACTACGGCACTTAACTGTGTGAGACTCGTCTTGCTCGCTGACGTAAAATGGATCGGGTGCCTTACCAGCAGTAGAAGCTGGAAGTGGATGAAAATTCCATACTTTTCCCTGCATTTCATAAAAATCACAAAAATATAAAAACATTGCAAAATCACCTTTTCAAAAATCACAAAAAATATTTCCCTTGCTTTCGACAAAATATTTTCAAAAATCACAAAAATATTTCCTTTGCTTTCATCAAATCAAAATATTTCAAAAATCACAAAAATATTTCTCTTGCTTTCATCAAAAATATTTCGAAAATCACAAAAAATATTTCCTGTGTTTTCAATAAACTGATCTCTACCCTGACCGCTCAGGTAAAGATTCGGATCCACATATTTACAAAAAATCACAAAAATTAGTATCCACAGCACTACAATTCAGGAGTCTTGAACTCCGCTCACTTCACAGTATGGGATGACGGATCCAATTGCCCGCAAATTGGAATCTTGACCAAAACGGGCAACCAAACACCATCTCAATCACACGCATGCCCAGAAGAACATCTTGAAGTCGGATAATATCCTCGTACATTCTCATTCACAAAGAAACAGCATCTTGGGACGATGGACCTGATCGACCACGGGTCGGGATCTTGACCAACCCGCTGACCAAACACCCGTGTAAAAAAGAAAAACCCCAGGGAGCACAACCCTACAAGCAATAAGCTCAAAGTTCTCTGCACCCATAGCAAAAGCAAAATCATCAAACCGAAAGAGAATGAGCCAAAGCCATGCATTCATCATGCATCTCCATGCATCAGCATCCATCGCATCAATCATCATGTTTACCTGCTTTCAAAATAAAAGTCGGTTAGTCAAAGACCCCACAGGCATCCCTAGTGGAGGCGCATGCAAACCGGATTTCCATTTCATAAAAAAAAATATTTCCATTTGCAAATAAAAACCCCACGGAGTATCACTCCCCAAAGTGGGTGCCTTTTCAAAAACCCAAAAAATATTTTCCCAGTAGAGCGTTCTCTCCAAAACACCAGGAGATCTTCCATATCTCTGGGTAGGAGCCAACGCAAAAATCAAATAAGATCCGATGTCTCGCGGTTTCCCCGGAGACCATCGGATCCAATGCACTCAAAGTACGATCGAACTGAACTCCAGTGTCAGTGCGGTCGTGCCACATGCCAAGATACAAAAAAGATGAAAGCCAAAAAGCTCGGTCACAGAAACCATTTGAACAGGTGGAAACGATGAATTGTAACCCAAGTATCAAAATCAGCAGATTGGGTGGAAAGAGTTCACCCGCACATACCTAGGCGTGGATGCCTGAAGTACCTTGACTGAGTCCAAGTCGGCGTAGTAGAATTCCGTAAGACTATCTGACGCAGGGAGTCTAACCACTTTGACAGTCAAGCGAAACAAGTACTCCTGGAGTGATCTGGGAAAACATCAAACATCACACAATCAGTCTCAGGGTCAGCAACCTCGTAAGACTGTCGACGCAGAGGCTCTGTTGTACCTTTCCGATGTTAGTACCGATCGGGAATGGAAGGGTTGCGATTGGGTACCCAGGTTGCAGCAAACTGCAGGGACAATCGCAACGTTTTCTCCAAACTCTCGCGGTATGTGCGAGTTATCAATTTCTAGACAATCAACTGACTCAGATACAAAGGACAACAAAGATTCCAGACCACAATCAAGGAAAGAATGAATTGCAAACCAAGCATCAAAATCAGCAGATCTGGTGGAAAGAGTTCACCCGCACATATCTAGGCGTGGATACCTGAAGTACCTTGACTGAGTCCAAGTCGGCGTAGTAGAATCCCGTAAGACTATCTGACGCAGGGCGTCTAACCACTTTGACAGTCAAGCGAAACAAGTACTCCTTGAGTGATCTGGGAGAACATCGAACATACAATCAATCACAGGGTCAGTAACCTCGTAAGACTGTCGACGCAGAGGCTCTGCTGTACCTTTCCGATGTTAGTACCGATCGGGAATGGAAGGGTTGCGATTGGGTACCCAGGTTGCAGCGCATGCAGGGACAATCGCAACGTTTTCTCCAAACTCCCGCGGTATGTGCGAGTGATCGATTTCCAAACGATCAACTGGCACAGATGCAAAGGCAAGCAATGATTTCAGACCATGATCCATGAATGACCGGGTCAGAAGTGGGGTGTCCACTCGCTTTGGCATTCGGTTGCACGCAACCTCTGCCAAAGAGGGGCATCTGTAGACACCCCACATTCGGCTACACTGTTGGTAGAGATAGCTGGTTGAATGGAGGACCATACCCCTAAATCCCAAGTCCAAACTCAGCCAAACTCACCCTTGTAAGCCCCATTCCATAGCCTAGATCAAGCCTGAACCCAGTCAACCCAGTCTTAAACATCAGCCTGAAAAACCCATCAGAAAAAAGCCAGTCAAAAAATCCTAAAAAGGTCAAATTCACTGAGTCAACCCGCTAAGTCAACCCGCTGAGTCAACCCGGCGAGTCAACCCGGCGAGTCAAAACACCAAGTCAACCCGTCGAGTCAAACCACCGAGTCAACTCACTGAGTCAACTCACTGAATCGACCAGCGAGTCCAACAGCAGCCCCGAGGGAGCGACCGTACTCGCTGGAAACCGAGGAGAGGCCGTACGGGCGGCCCATAGCAGGCCGCCCGGAAAAAATTACGAGAGTGCCACTCTCCGCTGCTATAAATACCCCCCTCCCCTTTTCATTTCAAAAGCCCTTCAAGTCCAGCCATTCCGGGTGCGGTCCGAGTCTTCCTTCACCCCTTAGCCCATTTTTCCACCAAGGAGAGCCCGAGTGAAGAGAGCCTAACCCTGGTCCAGCTTTGCCTGACCACTAGTCCAAGCCTCCCAAGCCATTCAAGTCTTGATCCAGCCACTCGAAGCCAACCCTTGCGACACCTCCGTCCATCCAGCTACTCTATTCCAGCATCATCTCATTTGCATTTAGCATAAGTGCAACATTTACTTTTCTTCCAACCCCCTTGCTTCACTACAAGCACTTTGATTCGTCAATTACACATGCATATGTCTTTATATTAAGCACCTGTCAGTTCGAGCGTATGCTCTGGGCTTGCCCGTTGTTGGAACCTGCCCATCAGAAACTCTTACTGTTCAGACCTGCATTCATACTTCACCATAAAGCACCTTGATCATTCAAGCACACTGCATACGTCTTACATTAAGCACCTGTCAGTTCGAGCGTACGCTCTGGGCTTGCCCGTTGTTGGAACCTGCCCATCAGAAACTCTTACTGTTCAGACCCGCATTCATGCATCATGTCATCCATGAGAATATACGAGGATTAGACTAGACTTTCAAGTATTCGATCGATTCTGTGAAGTAGAGGCCGTACTTCGGTACGGGCAGTGTGTGGGGTGCTTAACCTCTTCCCACCCTGTAACTGTGATCCCTTACCTTGAATCTCTGACCGCAGATCAACAGGAGTCATTTTAGAGGAAGGAACCTTCGGATTCCCTTCTCTAACGTTTCTACAGGGTCTAGCCGACTGTAGATTCGAAGTAATTGGCTAGTGGCGACTCTGGTCTTATATAAACTCATTTAAACATATCCAGCTTAACACGACAACCAAACGAAGCCCTCGAGAACGAGGCAAGCCAGTGGCACAAACGGCGATTTCGCACTCACGCATCCTCATCTCCTTCTTTTCCGAAAGGAAAGGGAAAGGGAGAAGAACGTCGTGTAGGAGCGCGGAAAAATCGACGAGGGTCCACAGATACTTATTTTCAGAAAATATATTCGTGCAATTATAAAATACTTGGAGAAACCTGTGAACTTTTTAGCTTTGCTCCAATCATTTTCACTAGGAAACCAAGTATAGTTTATATCACGCACCGCAAATTCAGGAAATGCATGTTCAAATTCCATAGTCGAATCCAACATTTCAAATGTCGAATTCCAACGTGTGCATACATCTAATTTCAACGTTTTTTTAGACTTGATATTCAAACGCTGGATGATATCGTTTCATATACTCAATCTAGAAGGCGACCCCCTTATGTATTTTACGCTCTCTCTTATGTTCTCGATAGCGGGGTCGATTGTCTTCAATCGTTCTTGTACAATCAAGTTGAGTATGTGAGTACAATATCTTACCTGGAATATTTTTCTGTCAAAGAACAAATTTTCAGTTGCCTTGACCTGGTTGCACAAGCACGAAGCAACACTGTCATTTGTAGTAGCATTATCCAGTGTTATTGATGAAACTTTACCCTTAATACCCCATTCTTGCAGACAACTGTAGATGCAATCTAAAATAACTAACCTGGTGTGAGGAAGGTGGCGAAAGTTCAGAACTAACTTGCAGAGTTTTTAATCACTATCAACACAGTGTGCGGTCAATGAAATGTATCCCTTTCTCTGAGTGGTCGCTGTCCACAAATCGGAAGTTAAACTGATTCGATTGACTGATGCCAAAACTGCTTTCATCTTCATCTTCTCATTCTCATACATCTTCATGCACTCTCTCCTGACAGTGTTGCGAGAGGCCTTCTCAACCTAAGGGATAAGGAATTTGCTATATCCTATAAACGTCTTACTCTCTATAATTTTGAATGGCTTTTTCTTAACAATCACTAATCTATCATACCACTCTTTTAACTTCTGTTTGTCAACCTTATGAGTGGACACTGCACCTTCTGTATGATTTGTTTCAGACTTGTTAAATGAAAGTAACTGTTGGCCTGAACTTCGAGCCCTTAGTTTTTTCGAGTAGGTTTTTCCATGTCTGATTAAATGTGAAGTTGCCCCTCCAAGATTTTTGGTGAACAGTGACTTGCAATGCAAACATTGAACCTTCACTATACTATTTACTTCGATTTCTTCAAAGTCATCTCATACTGATGACCTTTTCTTTCCTTTTGCTGAACCTTGATCTATGACTGAACTTGCACCTTCATCCAAGTCCACAATGAGAGGAGGTGTGGGCTGTGTAACTAATGCTTCAACATTGATAGGATTGTTTAGGACTCCCTCTGCCTCACTAGTCATTTATACACGTAAAAACTAATCTTCAGGCATATATCAAACTATTGAGTATGTCAACAATCTAACTTGCAACGACTGCGACTCTTAGAGAAGTTGACTGAACCTAAGTACCTAACGAGGAGTTACAAGTTGCGACATACGATACAGACACTACGAGTCTACAACTCTTCTCTGCCTAAATCAGTTACCCATAATTAGATAGATTGTAATCTTTCGTTTATTGATTTAAATGTCTACATCGAAATTCCTGTTGTATCTCTCCTTATCTCTCCAGAATATATTGATCCTCCATTTGTTTTCAATCATCAAGTACCCTCATAAAATGAGGATAAATGACAATAGAAAGCAAATGAAAGAAATACAACCGGAGAGAAAAGGAGAGATGCTGTACGGAACCAACGTAAATATTTAAATTAATAAAACGAAAACATTACAATCTATCTAATCTTGAACTGTCCAAAATGAGACAATTTGAGGATTGCTATGCACCAAACACACACTAATTTATGCCTGGCTACATAGGAATGTTCAAATGAGCAACTGATTGTCTACAATTAACAACAATTTATAACAATTCAATCCAACTAACAACAATTTATAACAATTCAAAACAACTAACAACAAATCCACTAACAACTCAATTCAAGTAATTATATCCTAAAATCATTTCAACTAATTCTAAAATTAAATTAAATTCAACTAATTCTAAAATTAAATTCCTAAAACAATTTATAATTAAAATTTTAAAAAATTATATTCTATCAACTAACAATAATTCCTAAAATAATTTAAAACTAATTTACAACAAATTATTTCACAATTTACAACAAAAAATAATTTGTAATTAATATTTTAAATTAATAAATAATAATTATAATTTGTAAAATACCTGTGTTGGGTTGTTGCCTGTTGGACAGGGGCGGGGCGGGGCGGGCGGTCGGTTGGACGCACAGTGGGTGGTGGGTGTCGTTAGCTGGAGGAGGTAGGTCGGCTGTCGAACACTACAGTGGGGGTCATGGGACAGAGAGTCGTTAACGGACAGCCAAACAGGGTTGTTGACCAACGGAGAGAGAGAGAGAGAGAGAGAGAGAGAGAGAGAGAGAGAGAGAGGGAGGGAGCTCAGGGAGGTCAAGGTGGGGAGCTTCGCTATCGCTTGTTGGACAGGACTGTCGACGAATGGAGAGAGAGAGAGAGTCGCTTGTTGGACAGGACTGTCAATGAGAGAGAGAGAGAGAGAGAGAGAGAGAGAGAGAGAGAGAGGGAGGGAGCTCAGGGAGGTCAAGGTGGGGAGCTTCGCTATCGCTTGTTGGACAGGACTGTCGACGAATGGAGAGAGAGAGAGAGTCGCTTGTTGGACAGGACTGTCGACGAGAGAGAGAGAGAGAGAGAGAGAGAGAGAGAGAGAGAGGTCGCAACCTCGCAGGGTGCCTGTCGCCGGGTGACGAGCGGAGACTGAGTGAGACTGTGAGTGAGTGAGAGAGAGAGAGAGAGAGAGAGAGAGAGAGAGAGATTAGCTAACCTGGCCCGGCCGGGACCGCCTTGCCGGACGACCTAATGCCTGCCGGCTGCCGACCTAGAGTTTTGGAGAGAGAAGAGAGGGCTAGAAGGGGGCGTGCGCTCGAATGGGATAAAATAATTTAGGTTTTTACTTTTTTACCTTTTTACCTTTTTAACTTTAGTTTTTTTAATATTCATAATATATATTAATATATTATATAAATATAATATATATTATATATTTAATGTTTAAAATATACGAGCTGAGCCGAATCGAGCTCAAGTCAGGCTCGGGCTTGGTTCGAATTCTCAACGAGCCCCAAAAAATGGCTCAACTTGGTTTGTTCAGCCCTACAAACCGAGCCAAATCGAGCTTTTTCGAGCCGAGCCGAGCGAACTTTTCGAACTAGCTCGGTTCGTGTACAACTCTAGCTGAAATAAAAGACCAATTACGACCGAATCTATGAAGATCAACCACCTTCTTAACCACTGATTGTTACAATAATCAGGCAAGTTAGAAGAGTAGGGTTAGTCCTTCTGAATGAGGAATTTTTGCCTTGCGTTAAGGACTTTTCTTTCAATGGTGATTGATGGCCTCGTGTTTCTTAATAATGCAATAATTGATGGAAAATACTAAACTAAATGCTAAAATGTCAATTTTATTGTTTTATAATTGAAGCTCAGTACAATCAGTAAAGAACTAAAATAAGCATAAGCAGAGAAATAAATGAAAGATAAATACTTGCGATCGCCTGTATGGACAAACAATCGAGGTGAATGGTCAGTAGGATGTGATCGGGGTTTGATCTTTCAAGGACTTGGCTGATCGGGGATCCGACGATGGTATGTCATAGATATTTATACTACTCTTAGGCACACTGTAGCGATGACACTGAACAATAATGATCTAAGCTAACCTAAACTCTAGACGTTCTATAGTGTGGCTGAAATTACATCGGATAATCTAACACGACACCAACATATGTGCGTGGGGAAGCTTAAGAGCGGAGCAACTAGAATTATGGCTAAATTTTAAAGCGGGGGGGGGGGGGGGGGGGGGGGGGGGGGGGGATTTAAACTAAGTAAGCAATTAACACTTCGGCTTCCAAGCCTAAATCGGTCCAATCACAAGACTAGCATATGATTAACAATAAACACCATAGTCTAAGCATGCATAGATAATCAATTGATTAAACAAATCAAGCTCCTAATCTATGCAACCTATGTAGACTTATGAGAATGCATCAATGAGCTCAAGTCTATACTACTAATTGAAAGAACATCATGTGTGTGTGGATGTGTCTATCTAGTACATAGCATACATTCTAATTAAGCATTTCATAATTAACATTTAAACACAATGCATAATAAGAAATGTACTGAATAACAATCACAAACACAACGATGTATAGTGATTCAACTTCCGGTCTACTCCACTCCTGATTCAAGTACTCAACCCCTTTGAGCACACCGGCATTCACTAGGTAGTTTAAATCTAGTTCTTCCCAACCAAGGTGTTTTAACTCGGATCTACCCAACCGAGAAGTTTACAGGTTTCTTCCAACTTACTCGTACACACTCGTATTGGTGGATCCCCTTGGAGACTTGTTTAAGCTCTACAACCAAGCCAAGATCCTACAACCAAACCTCAATTTAGACTCCACTCGTGAGTCAAGGTCCTACAATCGAACCTCAATAGTTTTAGGCTCTACAATAGAGACTGGGTTCTACAACCGAACCTATTGTTTACTCCAGCCGGAGGCTCCCCAATTGGAGACTAGATTCGACACTTCAACCGGGTATAGGTCCTACAACCAAACCTATCGAGTTTGAAGACAAACTCTACACTCAATTCCCCACAGGAAGAGTGGAACCGGTCTCTTACAAATGACAACTTACTTGTCGGATTAAGCCCATTTGTGGCGCTGCTTCGGGTTGCTTGATCTCCACTCTCCTGTGCTCGAATCAACTCCCCTTGTGCTCCCCCGATGTTGTTACCGATGCTTTGCCAATGCTCCAGCTCCAACGATCAATCCCCTTGCATTTGCTTCTTGAGATGTCCAAGGTGGATGAGAGGTGGTGAAACCTTTACAAATGGTAACAAATGAGTTTCCTAGAGGAATACACCTATTTGGACTCCTAGGTGGTGTTTAAAAAAAGGATATACCAATGATCAAGGTGTCTAAACTCCTAAGAATCAAGGGAGAACAAGTCCATTCTCATTTTAGCATTGAATGCCCTAAGCTTGTGATGAATCATAAGGAGAATGCCTTGTATGGTTTAGGATTAGAGCTCTTAATGATAAGCAATGGTAGTGGTTTCTAAATCCTCAAAATCCCCTCTTGCCCCAAAAATTGCATCTCCCGTATTTATAGATTTTCTCCCAACGGTTAAATAACAGGCAGAAAACTGGCAAATAACGATTATTCCGATCAATCGGAATATCAGTCCAGTGATTTCATCAGGTTGCTAGACAAGATATCTGATTGATCGAATAATGTTCCGATCAATCGGAAAATCATTTCCGATTGATCGGAGTTCCTATCGGAAATTGCTGTTTGGGCAGTTTTGTTTACAACAACTTTCACGTCTTCAATTTGATTTATCATGTTTTTCTATGTGATCTAAAGCTAATAAGGATGATTAAGGGTGTTCCTAGTTAGTCTAAGTCATCTAAGAGGTTTTGGTGTTTTGGTCAAAAGGATTAGGGTCGTCAAGGCATTTCATTTATCTGTTCTTCTTCCTTGATGCTTCTGGTCCACTTGAATCTTCGGTCTTCATCTTGCCAAGGCTCAACGGACATTACAACACATGGACTCACGTGATTGACAAATACAGTGCACTAGTATGCCACAGAAACGTGCACTAACAATCTCCCCGTTTGTCAATTACGTGACAAAAACCTAACCTAAGACCCATGTCATGGTCCATACCAATGACATTACCAAAACAAAAATAAATTATATGTCAAATGAAAATAAATATTATAACTCAAAATACTAAGACATGTAAACTAGTAATTCTCCTCTTGATTGCTCCTCCATAAACTAGCAATTCTCCTCTTGATTGCTCCTCCATAACCTGTAATCCTTGAAACACAAAACAGAAAACTTGTTTTGGTAGGACTTGATCTTTCTCCCCCTTTTTGTCAGCAATTGACAAACCAATCTCTCCCCCATTAATGATACATCAATTAAAGTTAAGGAAAGAGAGGTTAGTATGTCGCAGTTATAACTATAAAAACATGCTAACTAGAGAGAGTATAGGGTGCATGAACATATAAAACATGGAAAATGCATGGGAACATGATTAATAAGAAAATGTATTATTCTATACATAGTTAATCATGCACAATTGGTTATTCTAGATATACATTAAGCATTGAAAGCTCAAGGGCTTATAGCCCAATCAACCAACCTCCCCTATAACTATGTATATCATGACCAAAGCAAAGATTAACATATAAATAAGTACAAAACTCAACAAGATTAGTTAATCTAAGCAGGGTGATAATCTAGAAGCAATTATATCCAGTAAAAGCAAGGCTAAACTACCAAAGGGTGGGCTAATGAGGCTTGAATCCTCTGATTTGCCCATAAACACAAAAATGAGGCTGAAATACTCAGATTTACCAATAGTTCCAATAATCAAATAGGCTAATACCCTCAAATTCAACAATTAGCTCAATATGAGGCTCATTTTTTAGATTTTTCATATGAGCTCAAATTAACCTCCTAAGGTCACCTAACCTAGTTCACAACTCCCTTGGATGTGATTTTTTAAGACCCAACATGTTGTTGGGAGGGAATTCATCTATCCTAGATTCATCTCCCTTAGGTTCATCCCTAGTTAAAGATCTAGTTTGGTAGGGGATCTAATTGTTTGTGTCCTACCTAACCTAGTATTGCGCTTACACTAGATATTCTTTGTTTTCAAATTAAGTAGGGCAAACTTCTTAATTAGCTCCTTCATATGATTTGTCATTATTGGAGGGGATATGAAACTTTTTTTTTTCTCCGGTGATTTCTTTGGTGGACTTTTTCTTGTGTGTGTCACTTTCTCAGTCACTAAATATTTAACTATCTGGTTTGTAACTAAGGTGGATCGTCGGCCTTTGAAGATAGGGCATTCAAACCTAAAGTGACCAACATCTCCATAAGCATGGCACATGGGAGATGATTTAGATTTGCTCCTAGAAGCGATAGAGTCCATTTTAATCATCGAAGGAGAAGAGGAGGTTACACATGTATGCCTAATAAGTTCAAAACCTCTCTTGTTCCCATAGGGATCACCCAAAGTAATTAATTTACCTTTTGGGTTTAAATACCCCTCTTGGGTAGTGCTTCGGTATCAGATCTACTCCAGACGGTTAAGTCCTTCACGAGCAATTCATACTTGCTATATCAAAGTAACCCTCTCTGATTCCAATTGAAATTACGTCGGATAGTCTAACATGACACCAACGTATGTGTGTGCAGAAGCTTAAGAGCGGAGTAACTAGAATTATGGCTAAGTCCTAGAGCAGAGGTGGTTAAGACCTTTTGAAATTATTTTTGCCTACTTATGCAATTTATTAATTTAAACTAAGTAAGCAATTAACACTTCGGCTTCCAAGCCTAAGTCGGTCCAATCAAAAGACTAGCATATGATTAACAATAAACATCCTAGTCTAAGCATGCATAGATAATCAATTGATTAAACAAATCAAGCTCCTAATCTATGCAACCTGTGTAGACTTATGAGAATGGATCAATGAGCTCAAGTTTACACTACTAAGTGAAAGAACATCATTTGTGTGTGGATATGCCTATCTAGTACATACCATACATTCTAATTAAGCATTTCATAATTAACATTTAAATACAATGCATAATAAGAAATGTGCTCAATAACAATCACAAACACAACGATGTATAATGGTTCGACTTTGGGTCTACTCAACTCCCAGTTCAAGTACTCAATCCCATTGAGCACACCAACATTCACTGGGGAGTTTAAATCTAGTTTCTCCCAACCAAGGTGTTTTAGCTCGGAACCACCAAACCAAGAAGTTTACAGGTTCCTTCCACCCTATACGTAAACACCCGTATTGGTGGCTCCTCTTGGAGACTTGTTTATGATCTACAACCAAGCCAAGGTCCTACAACCGAACATTAATTTAGACTCCACTCATGAGTCAAGATCTTACAACCGAACCTCAATAGTTTTAGGCTTTACAACCGAACCAAGGTTCTACAACTGAACGTAGCGTTTACTCTCGTCGGAGGCTCCCCACTTGGAGACTAGATTCGACCCTTCAACCGGGTCTAGGTCCTACAACCGAACCTATTGAGTTTGAAGACAAACTTTACACTCAATTCCCCACGGAAAGAGAGTGGAACTAGACTCTTACAAATGACAACTTACTTGTCGGATTAAGCCCCTTCGTTGCGCCGCTTCGGCTTGCTTGATCTCCGCTCTCTCATACTCAAATCAACTCCCCTTGTGCTCCCCCGATGTTGTTACCGATGCTTTGCTAATGCTCCAACTCCAACGATCAATCCCCTTGCATTTGCTCTTCTTGAGATGTCCAAGGTGGATGGGAGGTGGTGACACCTCTACAAATGGTAGCAAATAAGTTTCCTAGAGGAATACATCTATTTGGCCTCCTAAGTGGTGTTTAAACAAATGATATACCAGTAATCAAGGTGTCTAATCTCCTAGGAATCAAGAGGGAACAAGGCATTTCTCATTTTAGCATTGAATGCCCTAAGCTTGTGATGAATCACAAGGAGAATGCCTTGTATGGGTTAGGATTAGAACTTCTAATGATAAGCAATGGTGGTGGCTTCTAAATCCTCAAAATACCCTCTCTTGCCCCAAAAATCGCATCTCCCGTAATTATAGATTTTCTCCCAACGGTCAAATAACGGGCAGAAAATCGACAAATAACAACTATTCCGATTGATCGAAATATAGTTCTGATCGATCGAAATATCAATCCAGTGATTTCATCAAGTTGCTGGACAAGATATCCAATCGATCGAATAGTATTCCGATCGATTGAAAAATCATTTCCGATTGATCGGAGTTCCGATCGAAAATTGTTGTTTGGGCAGTTTTGTTTACAACAATTTCCTCATCTTTAATTAGCCTAATTTATCATGTTTTTCTATGTGATCTAAGGGTAATAAGGATGATTAAGGGTGTTCTTAGTTGGTCCAAGTCATCTGAAAGGTTTTGGGTGTTTTGGTCCAAAGGGTCAGGGTCGCCAAGGCATCTTATTTACCTATTCTTCTTCCTTGATGCTTCTGGTCCACTTGAATCTTCGGTCTTCAGCTTGCCAAGGCTCAATCGACATTAAAACACATGAACTCATGTGATTGACAAATACGGTGCACTAGTATGGCATAGAAAAGTGCACTAACAATGGCTAAACAGAAGTGGAGGAAATAGAAACTAGACTAAGATAGGCAACGTTGTGTTGTGTAGATAGATTGTGTTTGGCATGAGCCTCAAGCTCTTCATCACGTGCTCCTTATATAGCTTAGGAGGTGGAAAACCCTACTAGGTTTCCTAGCTGGTCCAAGATCCTTGGTGATTAAGGGATCCTTGAAGGTATGAAACAAATCTATTTTTAGATCTCCTTTATAGCTTGGCTACAAAGATCCCTAAATGTTACAGGATCACTCTCGTTGGACTTCGATTCCTTATCATGCCATGTAATTTCCTTCCGTTTTGAGAGGAATCGACTTCTTAAACCTTTGAAAGCATCGATTGTCTTTAGGAAGTCTTCCCATTTGGGCAAAATTTTGTGAGACAGCTTGGTTGAGAATATTTGAATTGCGATAGAATCCCTATCTCGATGGGTCTTTATAGACTTATTAAGCACGATGCTTCGACCATATGTGCCACTTATGTGATGGCCATGCCTCGTTTGTTGTAATGCCTTATCTGTAGGTGTGCATACAACTCTAGGTTGTTATGCTTTTGGCAAGTAACGTGTTGTCGAAAGATATGGGGTGAAAGATATCTCAGGGTGCGAGTAGGATTTCGTCCATCATTTAGTTCATAGTGCTGACACGTAGCGACATCTTATTGGTCCACGAGGACGCTCCATGACATGTATTCACTTTAAATTTGAAGAATGTTAAGGGACGTTTGGCGTTTCGGATTCGGGCGACACGAGTTCACACTGGACTATCGTGCGTAATAATGTTGCATCGGAAATCTCATGTCTTAAATGTTAGGGTGAGAGCTTCGATAATGATGATTGTCTATAAATAAAGCTCATTGTCATGCTAGCTCATCATCCCATCTCTTCCACCATCTTCTAGTCTTTCTGTCATGGCTCTCCCTGCTCCTTATTCGGCTGAAGTGTTGGTAACCTTCTAGAAAAACGATGCTCTTTATGGGCGTCAGCCAAAGTTTAGAGACTTAAACCAGAATTTTTCTAAAAAAGTTGAAGACGAATGACCCGACCTCCCGAAGGACAATCGATTAGAGGCATTTTATTTTGTTTTAATACATGCAACCTCCTTTCTATAAGAGAAATTTTGTAACGTGTCTTTGTAACAACTGATTAAAGGAATATAAAAGTTTCTGTTAGCATGTTGCCATATCCGTGACCCTTTATCTTCTTTTATTCCCCATTTTCATTGGCCTGCTCAACAACCCACTAATCTTCTCTCTTTATGGACTTCCACAAAGTTGGGTAATATTTCTTCAGATATCAGCCATTTATAGGATTTTTGCTTACATGGTTGGTCATGTCTTGTAGTAAGTATGCTCCTCTGTTCAACACTCGTTTGACCACCGACGACCTCTCCAATGTTGGAGACCACTTATCATACTTTTGATAGGAAGAATGGTCTTCTAGACCATTTTTCCTTCGTCGAAAGCTTTCCCTTTTACCTTCTTATTATAGGTTATGACAACCTTGGCTTTATGTACCTTTAACATATGAAGAGCCTATAATCTGACATTGTCGAGCTCTTTGAGCTCCATGAGCATTGCTTTGGTGAATTCTTGAAGAGTTGGTTTTGGTAAGCCACCCTGAGTGAAACAATACTAACCTCCATAGGCAACACAACATCAATGTCCATAATTCAGAGTGAACGGAGTAATTTTGGTGATTGTCATCTTAGAAGTTCGATAGGCCTACAACACTTTTGTCAACGTCATATGCAACGACCGAGGATGATCGTTTAGCTTCCATTTGATGATATTTTTCAAGATTTTGTTGGTCGACTTGGCCTATCCATTGGCCTATGTAATATGATGTGGAATAGAAAAACTTGAACTTGTAGGCATTGGCGAAGGCATGGATCTAGGCCCTTGAGAATGCAGCTCCTTTATCCACCATAATGGTCCCAAGGATGCTGAACCAGTGTATAATGTGTTTTTTTTAATGAAGTCCATGGCTTTCCACCTAGCTAACTCCATCAGTGGTCGTACCTCGACCCATTTAGTAAAATAGTCGGCCGTGACGATGATAAAACTATGTTGCTTTGAGGATGGCATGTAAATTTGATGAATAATATCTATGACCCATCCTCTAAATGGTCATGGCTTGACGATAGGGTGTAGTTTTGTCGTAGGTACATTGTAATGGACTGCTTCTAGTAAGCTTGACACCCTTTTGCGTATTTCATGCAATCCTTCCAAATGGCCGACCAATAGTAGTTGTGCCTTCGGATCAGCCTCAATTTTTTGCTCATGTTGGCTAAGAGGTTTATATACCATGTAAAGGTTGTTCCTATCAGGGAGTTCTGAACAGCCTCAGCTTCAAGAAATCATGGTGCGATACTTCACCACATTGCATGGTGGATCGACTAATGTGCTTGACCGTAGAAGTCTCATGCTCTCTAGAGAATAGGGTTAACTCGGGGAATTTAAACCATTTGGGTAGCTTAAAGTATTTGATTTACCCAATAGAGATAAGGTTTCCTGTAAATCAGTCAAGTGACTTGCCGGTTGTTTGGCTGGACACCATATTCCTGAATGAGTCCTATGACATCATCCTGACTGAGTGGTCGTTGCGGCTGCGCAGGGTATTGCCTTTGTGCCGGTTGATTAACAAATGTTGGAGGTGGTGGGATTGAAGGTTGCCCCCAGGTATCTCAACCCTTTAGTAGCCTTGCTGGATGGCCGACACTATGGGAGGTTGCCCCCCGAGGTTCTTGGCCATTGGGTAATAATTGTGCGGCGTTGGTTGGACGATTGGTTGCTCCCAAGATTATTAATACCTGTTTGGAATTGCCCCCCACCCCCGGTCTGGGGGTTGCAAATTTCGATCGGTCATACAAACATCCATTTTGGTTGTTTCTCCTTGCCACTAATGGCAGTGGTATGTGATGACCTTGGGGTTTGGTCTGGTTGCCCTTGTAAGGAGCTCGATTGGTCGTTTGGGTTCCAATTCCATGAGGGATTGGCTGTAGCTTGGATATTCAAAGTCGTTAAAAGTCTCTCAATTTTTTTTTGAGCACCCTATTGAATGCCTCTGCTTGTGCCCTGCCACCTTCTGCGATCTGCCGTAAGCCTCCTTGCATCTGAAGGATGCACTCTATAATATCTCTAAAGGTTAGCTGAGAAGAGGATCCTGTGTCCATGTCAGCGAGTTTGATTTGTTGTCCCTCATCTTGTGGTTCTTCTGCAACTTCAGAGATAAAACTCACTTTTTTTATTTTATTTAGGAGCCATCTTGTTTTATTGAGAAACACTAAGGTTAGCACACCATATCCCACCAGGCATGCCAAAAAATATGTTTCAATATTCAATCAAACACGAGACCACACGTATTAACAAATGCTCGTATTTAGTAAAGCGTGTGCGATTAAGATAGTGCAGGCGTGCCAGAGCTGTACTCAACTCAAGTTCGATTGAACGCTTTTTGACTCGAGACGCTAAGATAGACCGATTAAGGTCAGATCCATGAAGATTAGCCGCCTTCTCATCCACTAATTGTTCAATGATCAAGTAATTTTAAAAGTGGAAGGTTAGTCCTTCTTACTGGAAACTTTTTACCTTGCATTAAGAACTTTTCTTTCAATGGTGATTGTGGGGGGCCTCGTGTTTCTTAATAATGCAATAATGGATGGAAAATATTAAACTAAAGGCTAAAACGTCAATTTTATTGATTTATATTTGAAGCTTAGTACAATCAACAAAGAAATAAAATAAACAAATAAATAAATGAAAGATAAATACTTATGATCGCTTGTATGAACAAGCAATCAAGGTGGATGGTCGGCAGAATGTGACCAAGGTGTGATCTTCTAAAGACTCGGTTGATAAGGGATTCGATGACGGTATGTTGCGGTTAATATTACTCTTAGGCATATTGTAGCTAACCTAAACTTTAGATGTTCTATTGCGTGGCTGGATAGATGTGGAGGAAATAGAAACTAGACTAAGATAGGTTGTGTAGATGGATTGTGTTTGGCGTGGGCTCGAGCTCTTTATCACGTCCTCTTTACGTAGCTCGAGAGGTGGCAAACCCAGGATCCTTGACGATTACAGGATCCTTGAGGGGTACGAAATGAAATAGTTTTCAAATCTCCTTCCTAGCTTGGCTGATTACAGGATCCTTGAAGGGTACGAAACGAAACCATTTTTAAATCTCCTTCCTAACTTGGCTGATTACAGGATCCTTGAAGGGTATGAAACGAAACCGTTTTCAAATCTCCTACCCAGCTTAGCTACAAAGATCCTTAAATGTTATAGGACTAGTCTCGCTGAACTCGAATTTCTTATTATGTTATGCAATTTCCTTTCATTTTGAGAGGAATTAGCTTCTAAAACCTTCGTAATCACTACATAAGCACCAACCATCTTTGAGAAGTCTTCCCATTTGGGCAGGATTATGTGAGATGACTTGGTTGAGCATATCTGAATTGCAATAAAATCCATGTCTCAGTAGGTTTTATAGACTTGTCGAGTATACTGCTTCGACCATACGTGTCACTCATTTCATGGCCATAAGTTGTTCATCGCAGTGTCTTATCTACAGGTGTGCATACAACTCTGAGCTATTCTGTTTATTTTATTTTTTTCAGTCATGCAGCACACCCACATGATTAGTCACACGATGCACCCACCCACCAGTTGGGTTAGTGTCTCCTTAGCACTTAAAACCAAGACCTGATGTTGAAACGCCTAGGCATTTTCTGGCTGGGCTAGCCAGCAAGACAATCTAAGCTTTTTTTTTTTTTTTTTTGCTTGCAGATAACGTGTCGCTAAAAGATATCCTCAATGTGCGAGTAAAAGTTGAACCATCATTTGGTACATAGTACAAACACGTGGCAGCGCCAAGACAGGTGCAAACACATCCAATCTAGCTAATTTAAGTCTATGAGATTTTTGAGACCTTCCTCATCTTAAAGTTAGGGATAGAAAGATTAATGTTTCAATAACCTGTCGAGAGACTAATGGGCAGGACTAATCCTTGGATGAAATACCATAATTAAGATGGACGCGATTTGGCTGGTGACCTTAGCACCAGCGAGATACCGGTGTCAAAGTCGTGGGCCCCACCATGATGTATGTGTTTCATCCATGTCGTCCATCCATTTTGCCAGCTCATTTTAGGGCAAGAGCCCAAAACGAGATAGACCACACCACACGAAAAGGTGGAAATTGAATGCTTACCATTGAAAACTTCTTGGAGGCCAACAGCTTGATCCAAAACTTCTGTGGCCCCCAAGAAGTTTTCAACAGTAAGCATTCAATCCCCTATTGTTTCCTTTCCTGTGGAGTCGTCCACTTTTTCTGGGGGGGGGGGGGGGGGGGGGGGGGGGGGGGGGGGGGGGGGGGGGGGGGCCCTCTTGTTAATCACATCGCAATGTTAGCCACCTCCACTCTTGAGTATCGATGCCATGACCAGTGTTGAGACGAGGCGATCTTTACTCAGTCTACCACTGAGCTATGGATCCGGGTGTCTATGGTGTTGTCTGTGGTGTTGTCCACTTGAGCTTTGGATCTGCCTCAATTTTTGGCTCATGCCCTAAAATGAGCTGGAAAAAATGAATGGCATCAGCTTTGACACCAGCTAGCTGGCTGGCTGGTGTTGGGATCACCAGCAAACCGGGTACAATTTGCATTCGGAAGTTGGCTAATTCCAAACGTGTGTGGGATCTCTGCCATCCACACACACAAGCCCACATGCCCAATATGGAAGACATGCTTGTGGTCTGAGCTTTCAATCAGTTGGGTTAGACTATTAGGATCATCTAGCCCATAATTTAGCCCATTTAAGACCTCAGGTGGGCCACAGCATACAAAACAAATGGACAGAAAAAAAAATTGTTTTTAACGTAGTTTTTTTTTTTTTTTTTTGACACACTCCCACACCCACACCCACACACACCACAATGGGTACTCGAACCCATGACCTGTGTGTTTTAAAAGTCATTTACCATGTGGCCCACACGAGGAATCAAACGGACTGACTTTCGAAGAGAATATCCAAGTATTGTTTGCCCACCCGATTGAAATATCAGATCTCTCTGTGTTCCACATTAGCTCGTCTGCTTGCACGTGGATGGGCAAGATCCCGAACGCGTGTGATGTGTAAATCGGTGGGGAACTCTCAACGTGGTTTTATCTATTTGCAGGCCAAGAAAATATATATATATATATATATATATATATATATATATATATATATATATATATATATATATATATATATATATATATATCTTTGTGCAGGCATCTTGGTAGGGGTGAAAAGTAGGCTGGGCTGGATGCTTTGGTACTACTCTTATATTGAAAGATGCGGACTTTGTGATATGGTGACAGCAAATGGACGGTCATGAAGTATGTACAGACTCAGAACACATTCCAACCAAGAATGGGTCAATGTTTAAGAGTTCAATGTTCCAATTTGGAAGATTTACCATCCATCCATCCATCCCATATTAACAAATGATCAGGCCCATCAAACCAACGATTTGTATAAATTGAACCATAGACCCCAACATGGAGATAACATCAATAACTATTTATGTATTCTAATTGAGCAGTAAGACCAATCAAAATCCAGACCTCTAATTAGCAGTAATGGTATTTTACACTATGCTTATCTATTTAATTTTCATTAAGCTACCTCATTAATTGGTGCGTAGTTTTGTCATTTTATGAGAAAACCACACGGAATTTAGAAAGAAAAAAATAACTACCCCTTTGAAAATTAACTTGATTAAGGAGTTAGCTTAATCAAAAGTTAATTAAAATAGGTACCCAGATGTAAATACAATATTAATGAGGCTGGTTTTTTTTTTTTTTTTTCCTAGGAAAATCTAATAGAAGGTACCCCTTTGACAACAAATGAAAAGTCAATTAAAATAGGTACTGGGATGTAAATACAATATTAATGAGGTAGTATTTTATAAAATTCCCATTAAAAAAAACAAAAAAAACAAAAACAAAAAAAAAAAAAACCAACCAGGTACATACATTGCAGACTACTACTTGTAGATAACCCACTTCGTGTAGGGTCTACATCATCTTTTTTAAGAAAAGTTACAATGGAGATCCCAAATCAACCATCAACTGTAGGAGCTTTGCTAGGTCCTAATCTAAAAAATCAGTCTTTTTTTTTTTTTTTTTTTTGAGCACCAATAAATTAATTGATAAATGCCGCAGCCTAAAAAATATAAAGACCAAAAAAAAAAAAATCAACCCAATTATTCAGAAACTGATTAATGACCATCTATGCAAACACCCATTCCATAATATGAGAATTCACTTCTTGAAACACCACCATAGCATTCCTTTTTTTTTTATTTCTAAAGCATTGATCATTCCTTTCTAACCAATGGAACCAAATACCCAGCAACAGCAGACTCATATGGCAAGCATATTTCTTAGCCTTTCCTTTTCCTCCACTATGCCACGCTAAAGAATGGATCAATGGAACTTGGTACCACCCATTCTACTCCAAACAATTTCAAGAAACCATTTCAAAAACTTTTTAGCAATGAATAAAGAGATTATCCACCAATTCCGCATCTTGATAACACACCAGACAAACATTTGGAAGGATCAGCTTTCTTCAGTCTTCGACTCCAAGACTACCAAAAAAAAAACTCACCTTAAGCTTCGTTTGAGCCACAAACTAGTCTTTGGACTTAGAATGGGAGGTGTGGGCCATATATTAGCTTATGGAGCCCACCACACCCATATATTTTTAGTTTTATAGCTATGCCAGTTGAGG
Organism: Liriodendron chinense; assembly: GCA_003013855.2. NCBI lineage: Eukaryota > Viridiplantae > Streptophyta > Magnoliopsida > Magnoliales > Magnoliaceae > Liriodendron > Liriodendron chinense. The sequence continues at coordinate 1,369,162 of ML058466.1, read as the reverse complement.
AAATGAATGGAATGACTTATGTGTGGCTGAAAGACTTTCCCCTCCACATAGAGAGCTTGGTGGTATTCTTTTGCTGGAAAGGGGAAAAATAAAATTCTCACCACACAGGCTTTCTGGCCACACGGAGACATTTAATGAATAGTTTTTATGTGGTGAGAAACTTCTCTTGCCAGTCAGTGAACATTTATCGCAAGCACTATTTTGGTCCCACATTTCTCCCATCTCTAAAGTCCAATAGTTGCAATCTTAAGGCCCATTTTATAGCCCTTCAGACCATCTTTCTAATGGGCCCAAGGTGGTTTTGATCCGAACTGTGTACGTTATGTTGTGACCCATACAATCAGATGGTTTACAATTGTTTTTCCGTTGAAATTCTGTAGAAATTACAATTCTTGCATTCCATGATTTAAAAACCCATGACCACATTCCCCACCAAAATTTAAACTCATCTCTATACAATTACCCTCTTACTAATCTAACTCTACCCTTTGAAATACCCAATTTGCCCCTCTTGGAGCCAAAACTCTCCTTCAAGTTCAAAATTTTCTCTAACAGTTTAGTCAAACCCTTATATTCTTTCGAACTACACATTAACTGATGGGGTTTTGGGAAGACATAAATGGAAGCATAATTTTCAGAAATTCATTCTCTTAATTAGGATAAACCAAATGTGTAGTTTCACATTTGTAGAACAAAACCAAAAGATGGATAGTAAAGAATGGTAAATTCCACGTAACGATAATTGGCCTTTTCCATAGATTGGATTCTCAAGCACAAGATATGAGGCTCTACCATTATGAGAGGAACATGTGATTTCCACTTGCTATACAAACATAACCCTTAAAAATGGAATCCATGTTTCCATAGTGCCTTGGGAAATAATTGATTATGTAATGATTGAGATCTCCAATCCCACACCAAGGATTCCTCCAATCCTAACACACCCTTAAGAGTTCTCCTACCTAGAGAAGGTTGAGTATGCTTTAGAGATTTTGCTTTGAGATGCAATTTCGTTAATGCATCTCCTGGAAGAGAATCCTCTAGATTTCTAGATCTCCTCTTTCCTTCGCCAAATTCAATAGCTAGAGAGAACAACACCATCAGCTGAAGATCAAGTTCATCAAAACTAGAGCTACAACACACTATAACAATAGATTATTTGTTTCTTCTTCCTCTTGTTTCTATTCTTTTCTGTTTTCTCATTTTCTTTCATAATCCATAAGATCTTGCAGAAATTCATTTTGAAAGTGAATTTCTTACACTCGTTGAGTAGACTGCTCAATTGAGGGAGAAGAATGGTGCCTCACATCTTCCTTCTCTATCATTAAGGCTCTTGCTTGGAATCTTTGGTTACAGACCATCAGAATATATATTGATGGTTACAGACCATCAATATATATATATATATATATATATATATATATATATATATATATATATTAGAATTTTTGGTTTCCAATTCCCTCAAGCAGTCCTTGTATGGAATGAATTGGTGGCAACTCCTAAATTTTGATTTTTCCAGTCATTTGGCCACATGGTTTGAGTCCATATTAAGGGACAACTATACACTACTGAGCTAATTATTAATGGATCTCGTCAGGGTTCTTCACAAGCAATCACGACCTATGGAAGGTACGGTGGCGATGTCATGGGTGACGTGTTCATAGAGAGAGTCCGAGACAAAGGCCTCTTTGCCCATTCACTATGGAGAGGGAGACCATGCCACCAATGACCCAAGCCATGGTGCTAAAGTGGCCTCATTATGAACTTTAGCTGAGTTAGCATTCTTCTTCTTCTTCTTCTTCTTCTTCTTCTTCTTCTTTTATGTGCAATCATGTACCTTCTAACATCTTTTGAAGCTTAACTAAGGGATTGTTCGGCGCTTGTAGAATTTTTAGCTGTAAACACTTTATACCTACAAAGTGTTTCACAGGTAAAACAGTTTACATTTTGTCATCTTTGGCTTTTAGATGGTAAAGTGTTTATGAGTAAACAGTTTTCTGTGTTTGGATAACTTGTAAGTGTTTGCTGTTTACAATGTAAAGTGGGGGTATTCACACCACACAGCTTGGAGTGATAAATTCTACCAAAATATTCAAATCACATAAAAAGGGTTTGATCTTTTAGGCCCTAAGAGAGCATCAATGTATACACATAATGGATGGATTGGATGTCCTTAACCCATCACAGTGGGCCCCACACAATCTGAAATGTTTTACATTTTAACGGTGAGCATCCCACCCCAACCGTTCATGTCACGTGACCCACCTGATGAATCAATTGGCATTTGTTTTTTGCCCTAGGAGAGCATCAAGGGAAACACATGATGGATGGATTTGATATACCATACACATCATAGTGGGTCCCACAAACAATACGTCTATCAACAATTGCACTCTGCTATGTATCATGTCTTTGCAGGTGTAATACCTCTACATGTAGTCTGAAACATGTGGTATTTGCTAGCAAAAAAATGGGATATTTACCTTGTAGACACTTTTACACCCACATTTTCCCATCCAAACATTACTTGTAAACCCTTTACAACCAAAGGATTTTATGGGCATCCAAATGACCCTAAAAAAATTGCAACATTTTCCAAAAGTTCCTCAAATGATCCCCTCAAACTACTACACATTGTGCAATACCACCTAATGTTTCCCGCAACGTTTCTATATATTCCCAAGGTTGGGAATTGGTATACATAACGTGATATTGATACAAAAAACAAATGATCATGATTTGGAGTGCTTGATGACATGAACAAGAGCTCTAGATCATCTCCTTCCCCATTTCTAGAATGATTTAAGAGGAAAGCATGATCTAAGTGAAAAGTGCTAAAACGATGTAGAGCAAAGAAAAGAAAAGAAAAAGAGGTGAAAAAAGAAGAAAAGAAGAGAAAATTTGGGCTAAAACATTGTATTCAACCCTGGCGGTTGACTAATCTCTTTCTACTAATAAAATGCTAGAAGAACAAAAAATAGCCATGCACAGGGGGGAAGAAAAAAACAAAAGAAAAAAAAGTCTACAGTAAGTCCTAGTGAAACAAAATAAAGAAGCAAACTTGCATAAATGAAAGAGAAGCTTTAATCATAATAGGATAGGACCAAAATACGAGAAAGGCAATGAGATGAAATGGGGCCAATGAGAAAGAATCTAAGGCAAGAACAAACTCAATTGATCCCACCAAGTTCTACTTTTGTACCACTATACTATTAGTGCACTTTTTTGTAGCATACTAGTGCACCTTGTTTGTCAATTACTTAGGTCAGTGAGTCTAGTGTCGGTTGAACTTAATGAAGACGAAGAGCGTAGACTCAAGACAGACCTGCTGCATCAAGGAAGAAGAAACAGGTAAAAGAGATGCCTTGGTGAAGCCTTAACCTTGAACCAAACCAAAACTTTAACCTCTAGATGACCCTAACCCTTTAGGCATACTTGTATTCATCTTAGATTGGCCTTAGGTGTCTCAAAAGATCACCCAAAAGTTGGCCAACGAGGTTACATGAACTGTTGTAAAACAAGCCCATCAAACAGCATGTTTCATGCCCTAACCAACCAGTCGTTACCCTGGCCGACCGGTCGTCAGAAGAGAAATAGAGCCAACAAGGTTGTTGGACTCCCTGGCCACGACCGGTCGGACCGACCCTAGTTTGTACAGCGAGCTTCATGCACTGTCTAGCCATTGGCCAACCAGTCAGGGACTCTGTCCGACCGGTTGGGACTGGTCAGCTACTAGCCATTTTATGACCGTTTTGTGTTCGTTTGGACTTTTTCTATTAAATGACTTAGGTCGATTTGAGGGGCAAAAAGAGCGATTTTGAGGAGATTGAAGTCATCATCATTGGAGACCATTAGAGGCTCAAATCCTAACCCGAACAAGGCATCTTCCTTGTGATTCAACACAAGAATGGAGCATTCTAAGCTCATGAAGAAGATGTTCTTGCCCTCTCTTGATCTCTAGAGTTTAGATTAAACTTGATAGTTATATATCTATCCAAAGCTTTATGATGAGATCCTTGTAGGTGAGATACTCTAAACAACTCATTCTCATTAGTTGTAGAGATCTCAAACCTACCCTCCTATCACCTTGGGCATCTTAAAAGCATCACATGTAAGGCGATTGATCAAGTGGAGCTGAGACATTGGCAACGCAACGGCAACACGATTGGGGGAGCAAAGGGGAATTGATTGGAGCACGGTAGAGTGGAGATCAAGCTACCTAAATCGGCGCTGAACAAAGGGCTCATCCGACAAGTAAATTGTCATATTGAGAGTCCGGTTGCACTCCTTCCTCGGTGAGGATTGAGTGTGAGAGTTTAGATCTACAAACTTAAACAAGTCTTCGTGGGGAGCCTCTGGCGGGAGCATATGCTAGGTTCTTGGATTGGAACCAAAGGGTTGGGAGAAACCTTGTCAAACTTCTAGGTTGAAAGGTTAACCCGTAAAACCACCGTTATAGGTTGGGAGGAACCTTGTTAAACTCCTCAGTAGGGTGGAACCGTTTAAACACCTAGGTTGAGAGGAACCTTGTTAAACTACTCGGTAGGGTGGAACCGTTTAAACACCTAGGTTGGGAGGAACCTGATTTAAACTCCCTAGTGAATGTCGGTTTGCTCACAAGGGTGAGTACTTGAACCAGGAGTGGAGTAGGGTGACCGAACCACTATAAATGCTTGTGTTTGTGATTGAGTTGAGCACATTGTTAATCTAGCATTGTTATTTTAATTGCTTAATTATTCATGCTTGATTAGATGTATGCTAGGCACTAGATAGGCACACACACACACAAGATGTGCTTTCACTAAGTAGAGTAGACTTTAGCTTATATAATCCACTCTCATATAGTCTACTTAGGTTGCATAGATTAGGTGCTTGATTAGTTTAATCAATTGATTATCGATGCATGTTTAGGCTAGGTTGTCTTTATGTTTATCATATGCTAGCTTTGTGATTGGACCCACTTAAGTTTGAAAGCTAAGTGTTCTTGCTTAATTAGTTTAGAATTACTAATTAGTTTAATTAAGATAAGAGGTTTTAAAAAGGATTTTTAAACAGTCCTAATCACCCCCTTAGGACTTGGCCATAGTTCTACTATCTCTGCTCTAAGCTTCCGCACGCTTAGCATCTCAAGTGCTATCCAAAGACGCAATTTCATATACATGTAAGTGTATGCACGTTAGCAAGCCATGGTAGAATGTCAAGGTACACTAAGAATCATATTCAAGTCAATGGTACTCTTAAAAACATGAGAAATGTATGTTGTGTTTCTTAGGGCCAACGGGGATGCCTTTATCAAACCCGCGACACATGCCATAGGCTTTCAATGCAACATTGGGCAGAATGACAATGTTCGATGTGTGACCCACTTGTTTGAACGATGATATGTATAGAGACTAACATGTGCTTCTGAGATGTAACTCACAATCACACATGTTCTAAAGTAATAATAGATGCACACAAATCAACTTAGAGAGGGGAAGGAAAAAAACCCAATCTTCCATTTATAACAACAACACAGATAAATGGGTCAAATCAAATTTATAAAATAACACACATAACAGGTAAGACAAAGGCAGAATAAGAAAATCTTTCAAAAATTCCGTCATCGAGCAATAGTTAAGCACACTATATGCATATGATGATATATAAAAAATTTCCAGCTTACTGATTTAGCATAAATAACGATTAATTGGCTTCTAGATAACATCAATGGTACCACATGCTTCCTAATCAAGAAGATACGAAATGGCCAATGAAAATCCAAGCCAGGAACAATGAGCTAGACAGGCAACTCGTTGGCAACATGATTTATCAAAGAAAATTACTCACTGGGTATCCTTCAATGCCAGCTCTCTCCATTATTTGTTTCTGTAAATAGTACAGCATAATAACATACCAAATAAGGTTAACATAAACAATGAAAGGAATAAAGCATCAAATTAAAGATTCTGCAAATCAGAAGTTATTTCCTTTTTCAAAAAGGAAAAAAAAAGATGCAAGAAAACGTGTTAGTAATTCTCAAAGGATAATGCATTGTTGTTAAAAGAAGTGACTTCAAAACACAAACAACAAAACAAATGAGAGTTTATTTTGTAGAATCAGGTTTCCTCAGAAGTCAATTCCTTACCTGTATTTCTGTGGTGATGAGCCCCGGACCCTGAGTTTCATTTCATTCGAAGAAGAAAAATGAGAATAGTTTCATAAGCAGCTCATAGCCCTCTGTTAACTAAGATAGGAGAAGTTAACACACCTCAAATTGCTTCTCCTCCCATGACACCTCGTTCCAAGTTTTCGATTGCAAATGTTTCCATGAATTGGGAACTTGAATTGTCTCCACATGCTGCACAAGCCTCAAGCTATCTGCAACACATGCATGTTCATAACTAACGCTCTGATCAATGTTTGTTTTGGTGCATGTACAAGAATTCAGAATTGGTAAGGAATTCTAAATTGTCTTCATGAAGAAATATTTCATTATTCTTATAATATATCCTGATCCTAGAAACATTGCCTTTTTTTTTCGAAGATCACATCACATGTCGTCTGCTCCATTTTGTTTAGTCATTAGTACCTAATCCCTGTCTGGAGGGTAGGGCAAATTTCAAGTCCAAAGAGAGTAAAATTGGAGATGCAGCTGGAGAGCAAAGAGAACATTTTTTTTCCCTACTATTACTTTAATCATTTCAAGTATCTTTGATTACCTACGAGTCAGATGTAACGCCCCGAGATTTCGGCTCTCGTGTATAATACGACAACCGAATTCCCAAGGTTACTTAGAATGTGCGAGGGTTATACCCCCTACATATTTACTCACAAATATAAACATTTCACATAGTTTGGTAACCATGAGTAAGATGACAGAAAACATACTTCTTATTTTATTAACTAAGCTAATTAATCGAATACAATAACCGTTTAAATAAATCAAATATTAACCATGTTCATAACTATGTCCCCCTCGACTGGGACTTATTATAAATTCAAATTTTCTACTAAATGATAATTCAAAATTAATATCTAGCTATGTAGCATCATCTTCCACCATCTGCCCCCACGAGCTTTCGTAGTCGTCTCCTTAAGGCTCGGATTCCTGTGGATCGTCACCTGCATGTTCTATATTGTTTTTCACAAAAAGAAACCGTCATAGCGGTATAGTGAAGATCTTCCTCAAGGTTAGCACAATAATCACATGAAAACATAACAAAACAACCATAATACTTATTTAATGCAATGTATAATATGCATGACACGGCATAGGATTCCTTAAACACGCCGTCAGGGTTTCTGGGACACGCAAGCCCATCGTTTTGCCCGACCAAGTGAAAAGTGGGACGCTCATAGCCAAAATCTCACGAGACAGTGTACGGGAGAAGTAGGACACTCTAGCCTATTTCCAACTCCGTACACTCACATGGAGTCGAGTGTATGCATGAGAATAGTCCATCCTTTATTATTACCGGTTTACACACAACCAATTAATATGCAACCAACCCTAGGCACCACCATACCATCCCCATGGTTCATCATCCACCAAAGTAACCGTACCCAACGCATTACCACCAAGGATGGCGGGCCGTACCACCAAGGTTCATGACAACACATGTATACTCATAGCTTCATGAAGATCCATAAACAGATAAAAGAATAAAAGGAAAATGATTTATCAACCACCTAATCGAGCAGTCTAATATCACCACTACAGGTTAGGGTGACCACTTAACCGGACAGTCTAATAGCACCGTCTTAGGTTAGGGCAACCTCTTAACCGAGCGGTCCTGATATTCACCACCACAGACCAGGGTTCATCCATGATACTACAATAACATAATAAAAATGATCTTCATTAGGCTATACAAATCAACTTTCAACATTATATGAAAGGGATGGTGGTTCCTTCAAAGGTGATTACACAACCTCATATGTGTACAATCATTCCATTATTTTGTCCATTTTTCATATCCAATATACGACCACATCATCGAGTAATGGTATAAGGCATTCCAAACATCTATGTAACCATGTGAGAAGAAAAAGAATATTCAAGAACAATAACACACATGAAAAACATACACAACCAAGACATGTAACCATTATACTAAACTTAAAGAAGTCCTTACCTATTTGGTGTGTTTGGAATATGGGTTGTTGGAGAATCGAAAAAATCGAAAAATCCACCAAGGCGCGTCTCTCTCTCTCTCTCTCTCTCTCTCTCTCTCTCTCTCTCTCTCTCTCCTTTTCTCTTTCTTTTCTTTCCTCTCTTGTTGAGATGAGATGGGCAACAACAATAGTGCTCTCTCTCTCTCTCTCTCTCTCTCTCTCTCTCTCTCTCTCTCACCAAAACGTGAATGGTCTTGGTTCCTTTGCTGTGGAGGTTTATATAGGGGTGAGGGGACGTTTCTAGATCGGAGGAAGAGGCCATGCATGCACACATGCGTACGGATGCGAAACGGAAGGTTTTCGAGTGAGTTTTTGGGCCGATTTTGGGAAGTGCACACACGATGAATGGCTGAGATATTTTGGACGTTGGGTATAGTGAGGATGGGCTACAAAATCGTCGTGATAGATCAGGGAGTGGGGTCCATGTTTGGATGAACGGTCTCGGTGAAAAACAAGGAAAAAAGGGAGGTGAGAATGGCGTTTTTTGTACGGGGGTTTATTTGATGATCGGACAACTTTAGATCGTTTAGATAGGTCAGAGGAAGCTTGTGGGGTCCACAAATCAAAGCTCTACAAAAGTTTAGTCGATGGTTTATGCTAGAGAAAGATTTGGGTGGTGGATTGCAAGAGAGATGGAAATCTCGATTTTTAATGAGAAAGGCCATGTTGGTTAGCTACATGGGGTCCACTAAAGCTTAGGGAAAGAATCCCAGCTTCCCATGCATAGCAGATGGCCCAGATGAAGTTTCCAAGAAAGCTACAATTTGATCGGGCCATTAGATCGGGGCGTGTGGTGATTGGTTGGTGAAAACACTTCATGGGTGGGGGTTTATGATGATTACCCAGAGATTGGACGGCTTAGATTGTCAATATGGGTCCCACATAAGGTTCAATTGGAGAGGGCAGTGGTTATGCATGGAGAGAAGAAACGGAATTTCCATTTTTTTTTTCTTTTATGTGGGAGGATCGGTCAAACATGGTTTGACCATGCACTTATTGTGCACTCAATGCACATCGGGTCCCACCATGATGCTCATGAGAAATCCAGCCCATCCATCATGTAGGCAGGTTGATTTTAGGGTGCCCCTCCAAAAATGAGGCAAATCCAAGTTCACCCGCCTACAGCCCAATTTCTGATTGGGGCACTTCTACAATGATCGAAGGGCTTAAATTCGACATGTATGGTTCAAATGTGTCCAATAGCTTATATCCAAAGTTTTGCGAGAAACAAATCGTGGGAAACTAGTATACTTAAAAACACGGGTTAAACTTAAGTTTAACTAATGGCATTTTTGTAATTATTACAAAATATTAATTTTTTTTCGAAATCTAACTCATCCATCTTACTCTAGGGTTTATTTTAGGCAATTTTAATAAAGGGGTCCACCTAGAAATACCTATAGTTAGTATGTTGTTCACAACGGAAGGTAAAATTCATATAAATTCAACGTTAATTAAATATATATAAGAAATACTAAGTAAAAATCGGGGCATTACAACTCCCCCCTCCTTAAAATAAAACTTCGTCCTCGAAGTTACCTGAGTATATGGTGAAAAGATGCAGGTAGACTTTCTTCATTTCTTCCTCGGTTTCCCAGGTAGCCTCCTCCTCTCTGTGAAACGACCATAGAACCTTCACCAAAGGAATCACTTTCGTACGAAGAACGTGCTCCTTTCAGTCCAAGACACGCAGCGGTTCCTCGATGTATGACCCGTCACTACGTACTTCAATCTTCTCCCATTCGATCACATAAGCATCGTCCCTGCTGTACTTCCTCAACATCGACACATGGAAGACGTCGTGCACATTTGTCAACTGAAGGGGCAAGGCTAGATGATAGGCTACTTCTCCAACTCTTTGAAGAAACTGAAACAATCTGATGAAACGCGGAGCTAGTTTTCCTTTCTTTCCAAACCTCAACATTCATTTTATAGGGGATACCTTTAGAAATACATGTTCTCCTTCTTCAAATTCTAGGTCTCGCTGCCGATTATCCGCATAACTCTTCTGCCTACTCTGAGCCGCCTTCAAACGTTTGCGAATGATGTCTATCTTTTCTGAGGTAATTTGGACAATTTCTGACCCAATCAAGCTTCGATCTCTTATTTCGGCCCAACATTGTGGCGTGCGACATGGACGGCCATACAATGCATCAAATGGTGTCATACCTATACTTGCCTGAAAACTATTGTTATAAGCAAATTCCGCTAGAGGTTAGTAATCTTCCCAACTTCCCTTGAAGTCCAACACACATGCTCACATCATGTCCTCCAAGATCTGGTTCACACATTCTGTTTGACCATCCGTTTGTGGGTGATAAGCTGTACTATACTTGAGTGATGTTCCCATGGCTTGTTGAATCTTCGACCATAGTGATGACGTATACCGTAAATCTCTATCTGATATAATTGATACTGGCACTCCATGCAGACGCACAACTCCCTTTATATACAACTCTGTCAATTCCGATACTTTCGTCGATACCCGGGTCGTGACAAAGTGAACTGATTTAGTGAAGCGATCTACTATCACCCAGATGGCATCATGCTTCTTACTCAACTTGGGCAAGCCTGTGATAAAATCCATAGTAATATGCTCCCACTTCCACGTAGGAATCTCGAGCTGTTTCAACAGTCCTCCGGGCTTCTTGTGCTCGGCCTTCACCTGCTGCCATGTGAGGCACTTCATGACGTATTCCGCAATCTCCTGTTTCATATTGTTCCACCCGTACTGCCTCTTCATGTCTCAATACATTTTTGTGCTCCCGAGGTGAATAGTCAACTTCGAGCGATGAGCTTCGTCCATCACTTCCCTTTTTAAACTTGGATCATTCGGTACACATAGTCGGTCTCGAACACGTATGCCTCCATCTAATCCGACTCGCCAATCTACGTTTCCTTCATCGGCTATAGCTTTTGCCAACAATTCTTGTAACTTGTCGTCTTGGTTCTGAGCATCAATAATTTTATGCATCAAGATTGGTTCTACTACTATATTATTCAATCGTACTTCTTCACTTCCAATGTTTAATTTCACATCAAAGTTCTTTATGAAGTCCAGCATCTCCCACTTCTAGAGGATACAGGCCATCGTCGCCTCGTGCACCTTCTTTCTGCTAAGGGCATCAGCCACTACATTAGCCTTCCTAGGATTATAGCACAACTCTATTTGGAAATCCTTCAACGTCTCCATCCACCTTCGTTGACGTATATTCAGATTTTTCTGTTGGAACAAATACTTCAAGGCTCTTATGGTCAGTGTTTAATTTGAATTGTTCCCCATACAGATAGTGTCTCCAAATTTTCAAAGCAAAAATCACGGCCGCCAATTCTACGTCGTGCGTGGGATAGTTCTGCTCGTGTGGTCTCAACTAGCGAGAGGCGTAGGCTATCACTTCATCTTTCTGCATCAGTACGCATCCTAGGCCTGCTCCTGAAGCATCGGTATGGACCACAAATTCTACTCCTTCCTCAAGCAATGTAAGAACTGGGGCTGTTGTTAACAATTCCTTTAATTTCTGAAACGCTTGTTCAGCCTTCATGCTCCAGACAAAGCGAGCATTCTTCCTAGTTAGCTCGGTTAAGGGGCGAGCAATTTTAGAGAATTCTAGGATGAAGCGACGGTAGTATCCTGCTAATCCTAGGAAACTTCGCATTTCGGTGACTGTGGTTGGTTGGCTCCATTGACGGATCGCATCAACTTTAGACTGATCGACTGCTATCCCATCGCGTCGCGGGTGACCACATGACCAAAGAACTTCACTTCTTTCTTCCAGAAATCACATTTCTTTAATTTGGCATACAACTGATTGTTCTTCAGAGTCTGCAGGGCTATTCTCAGGTATTCGGCGTGTTCCTTTTTACTCTTCGAGTAGATAAGGATATCATAAATGAAAACGATTACGAACTTGTCCCAGTAGGGTTTAAACACACAGTTCATTAGGTTCATAAATACTATCGGGGCATTTGTCAATCTGAAAGGCATAACCACAAACTCATAATGTCCATACCTCATTCTAAATGCTGTTTTGGGAATATCTTCCTCCCTTACCCTTAGCTGGTCGTATCCGGATCTTAAATCAATCTTTGAAAAAAAATTGAGCTCCTCTCAACTGGTCGAAGAGATCAACTATGCGCGGGAGGGGATACTTGTTCTTGATAGTTGCTCGATTCAGCTTCTTGTAATCAATACACAGACGAAGCAAGCCATCCTTCTTCCGCACAAAGAGGACAGGTGCGGCCCAGGGAGATACGCTAGGGCGAATGAAACCTCGTTGCAGGAGTTCTTCTAACTGTGTCTTCAACTCTTGCAACTCTACGGGAGCCACACGGTATATTGCTAAAGTTATAGGTGTCATATCGGGCATGAGATCGATGATGCCCTTAACAGAAAGAAGGTGCACGGGGCCTTCTTGGCCCAGGCCAGAAATTGTCCAAATTACCTCAGAAAAGGTAGACATCATTCGCAAACGTTTGAAGGAAGCTCAAAGTAGGCAAAAGAGTTACGCGGATAATCGACGGAGAGACCTAGAATATGAAGAACGAGAACATGTATTTCTAAAGGTATCCCCTATGAAAGGAATGTTGAGGTTTGGAAAGAAAGGAAAACTAGCTCTGTGTTTCATCCGACCGTTTTAAATTCTTCAAAGAGTTAAAGTAGCCTATCGTCTAGCCTTGCCCCCTCAGTTGGCAAATGTGCACGTACGTCTTCCATGTATCGATGTTGGGGAAGTACAACAAGGACAATGCTCATGTAATCGAATGGGAGAAGATTGAAGTACGTAGTGGCGGGTTATACATAGAGGAATCGCTGACTTGGACCGAAAGAAGCACGTTTTTTGTACGAAAGTGATTCCTTCGGTGAAGTTTCTATGATCGTTTCACGGAGAGAGGGAGGCTACTTGAGAAACCGAGGAAAAAATGAAGAAAGTCTACCCGCATCTTTTCACCATATACTCAGGTAACTTCGAGGACGAAGTTTCATTTTAAGGAAGGGGGAGTTGTAACGCCCTGATTTTTGCTTATATATTTCTTAGTATTCATATAAATTCAACTTTATATATATATATATATATATATATATATATATATATATATATATATATATATATATATATATATTGTAATAATTACGAAAATGCCATTAGTTAAACTTAAGTTAAACCTGCATTTTTAAGTACGTTAGTTTCCCACGATTAGTTTCTCGCAAAACTTTGGATATAAGCTATTGGACACATTTAAACCGTACACGTCGAATTTCAGCCCTCTGATCATTGTAGAAGTGGCCCCAATCAAAAATCGAGTTGTAGGCGGGCCACTTGAACTCAGATCTGCCTCATTTTTGGAGGGGCACCCTAAAATCAACTTGCCTACATGATGGATGGGCTGGATTTCTCACGAGCATCATGGTGGGACCCAATGTACATTGAGTGTACAATAAGTGCATGGTCAAACCATGTTTGACCGATCCTCCCACATTAAAGAAAAAAAAAACGGAAATTTTGTTTCTTCTCTCCATGCATAACCACTGCCCTCTCCAGTTGAACCCTATGGGAGACCCATATTGACAATCTAAACCGTCCAATCTCTGGGTAATCATCATAAACCCCCGCCCGTGAAGTAGTTTCACCAATCAATCACCACACGCCCCGATCTAATGGCCCGATCAAACCGTAGCTTTCTTGAAAACTTCATCAGGGCCATCCGCTATGCGTGAGAAGCTAGGATTCTTTCCCTAGGCTCTAGTGAACCCCATCTGGCTAACCAATATGGCCTTTCTCATTAAAAATTGAGATTTCCATATCTCTTGCAATCCACCACCCAAATCTTTCTCTAGCACAAACCACCGATTAAAACTCTGTAGAGCTTCGATTTGTGGGCCCCACAAGATTCCTTGGACTCATCTAAACCATCTAAAGTAGTTCGATCATCAAATAAACCCCCTGTACAAAAAACACCATTCTCACCTCCCTTTCTTCTTTGTTTTTCACCGAGACCGCTCATCCAAACGTGGACCCCACTCCCTGATCTATCACGACCATTTTGTAGCCCATCCTCACTATAAGCAACATCCAAAATATCTCAGCCATTCATCGTGTGTGCACTTCCTAAAATCGGCCCAAAAACTCACTTGAAAACCTTCCATACGCATGTATGAGCATCCATGGCCTCTTCCTTCGATCTAGAAACGTCCCATCACCCCTATATAAACCCCCACAACAAAGGAACCATGACCATTCACGTTTTGGTGAGAGAGAGAGATAAACCCCCACAACAAAGGAACCATGACCATTCACGTTTTGGTGAGAGAGAGAGAGAGAGAGAGAGAGAGAGAGAGAGAGCACTATTGTTGTTGCCCATCTCATCTCAGCAAGAGAGGAAAGAAAAGAAAGAGAAGGAGAGAGAGAGAGAGAGAGAGAGAGAGAGAGAGAGAGAGAAGAGACGTGCCTTGGCGGATTTTCCTATCTTCCCAATTTTCCAACAACCCATACGCCCTCCAAACACGCCAAATAGGTAGGGACTTCTTTAAGTTTAATATAATGGTTACATGTCTTAGTTGTGTAGGTTTTTCATGTGTGTTATTGTTCTTAAATATTCTTTTTCTTCTCACATGGTTACATAAATGTTTAGAATGCCTTATACCATTACTCGATGATGTGGTTGTATATTGGATATAAAAAATGGACAAAATAATGGAATGACTGTAAACATATGAGGTTATGTAATCACCTTTGAAGGAACCACCATCCCTTCCATATAATGTTGAAAGTTGATTTGTATAGCCTAATGAAGATCATTTTTGTTATGTTATTGTAGTATCATGGATGAACCCTGATTTGTGGTGGTAAATATCACGAATGCCTAGTTAAGAGGTTGCCCTAACCTGAGACGATGCTATTAGACTGTCCGGCTAAGTGGTCACCCTGACTTGTGGTGGTGATATCAGACCGCCCGATTAAGTGGTTGAAAATCATTTTCCTTTTATTCTTTGATATGTTTATGGATCTTCATAAAGCTATGAGTATACATGTGTTCATGTGTTGTCATGAACCTCGATGGTACGGCCCGCCATCCTTGGTGGTGATGCGTTGGGTACAGCTAGTTTGGTGGATGATGAACCATGGGAATGGTATGGTGGTGCCTGAGGTGGTTGCATATTAATTGGTTGTGTGTAAACCGGTAATAATAAAGGATGGACTATTCTCATGCATACACTTGGCTCCATGTGAGTGTACGGAGTTGGGAATAGGCTAGAGCGTCTTACTTCTCCCTTACATTGTCTCGTGAGATTTTGGCTATGAGCATCCCACTTTTCACTTGGTCGGGTAAAACGATGGGCTTACGTGTCCCAGAAAGCCTGGCGGCGTGTTCAAGGAATCCTACGCCAAGTCATGCATATCATACATTGCATTAAATAAGTATTATGGTTGTTTTGTTATGTTTTCATGTGATTATTGTGCTAACCTTGAAGAAGATCTTCACTATACTGCTTTGACGGTTTCTTTTTGTGAAAAACAATATAGAACATGCAGGTGACGATCCATAGGAATCTGAGACTCAAGGAGATGACTACGATGGCTCGTGGGAGCAGATGGTGGAAGATGAGACTACATAGCCAAATATTAGTTTTGAATTTATAAGTCTCAGTCGAGGGGTACATAGTTATGAACATGGTTAATATTTGATTTATTAAAATGGTAATTGTATTCGATGAATTAGTTTAGTTAATAAAATAATATGTTTTCTGTCGTCTTGCTCATGGTTACAGAACTATGTGAAATGTGTATATTTGTGAGTAAATATGTAGGGGGCATAACCCTTACACATTCTAAGTAACCTTGGGAATTCGGCCGTCGTGTTATACACGAGAGCCGAAATCTCGAGGCATTACATCAGAGATCAATAAAACGTACTTGTAATGAAGGCCTCTTTCCAACTCTTTCTATTTGACCATGATGGTGCTACCTCTCGAAGTGGGATTCCCTTGCTTGAGCAGATCCTGTACAAACATGTTAAGCATATTGGCTTTAAAACAGACTGTGACCAATTTACACATTGAAACATATGCAGACCCATGGCATGGGACATGATTTACATCAGTTCACTAACAATTTTTCAGTGTAATACTTATTGCAAGTATCAGTTGATATATCAGCCAATATTTTTGGTATCACTAGTCAGCAATACAAAACTCTGGGGGGATACAAAAATACCCAGTATCAACGATATTATCATTGATATCGGCCCGATATATAGAGATATTGTGATATATCAGTAACAGTAGTGTAACAAATATAATATGTTGATCAGAATTAAGTGATATTTCGCAAGTATCAATTGACGAAGCAATAACTGGCGATATTTGAGGGGAAATGAGAAAAACAATCCATAAAAATTAAGAAAAAAGACCTTTTTGTGCATTTTTTGAGGGGATTATGTTTCTTGGTATGTTTTAACTACTCAAGGTCTCAGGTTCGAAATGCTAAGGAGACACACTAACCCCACCGGTGGGTGGGTGCGTTGCATGACTAACAAAAAAAAAAATGTTTTAACAACTCCAAGGGAGTAAGTAGGGCATATCAGTGCAGTTTACAGAGGATCAGTACTATTAATATCTTAAAGAGTACATGGCATGGTATCATAACCTCATAAGTAGGGGACAGTACTGCAATTGTGGAGCAACAGTACTATAGCCACCCTGGAATGGATAAGGTTTCAACTTCAAGCCGACTCATAGCCCCATCTAGATCTGAGACTGTACATTTTTTATTCGTTTTAGTTTTTGGTTGTATTTTTTGTTTTTTATTGCTTGTACTGTATGACAATTGATTGAGATGAGCTCATTGTGGATATATTTGCATCACTTGTGGTAAAAAACATATAGCTTTCGTATGCATATTCTTCTTCTTCTTTGTAATGTTTTGAGTTCTAAGTATGTAATCATGTCTTTTTTAACGATTGAAGTTTCACTGAAAATTTTCACCATTTTTATAATGTTTCCCTTCGGTAGTGATACATGCGATACATTACAACGTTTCTCACGATATCTGTATCCCAATAGTGCGATATACAGTGTGGTACCAATACTTTAGAAACTTGTTTCACAAGCCATTTAGGTTATTCGAATTCACAATGGGTTATGTCTCCATTTCAGTTGGTTAGTCATTGAAGTATGATTGTCTTGTGTCAATTTCGATTTTAGGTTGGTTTCTGTCTAGAAATTTCCCAAACCAATAGAGTTTGGACATACATAACCAATCTAATATGGGACAATAAAAAGAAATTGACAGAAACTATGGACTGTCATTCTTCCGTTCTCTAGTTTAAAGGCAGAAAAAAGGAATAGATATTGAATTTTACAAAATCCATAAAGTTTTTATCTAATTATTAATTTATTTTGAGCAGCCACAAAATTTTACTGAGAAGACAGCAATGCTATACAAGAAACAGATGAAATCATCTGAAGAAAGCACTTCTGATTCTGAGAAAACCCTCCCAGCATTCTACAACATAATCTGTAATGCAGCCCACAAGATGATTAATGCCCAGAGCCATATAAAAATCCTATCCTCTCCTTTACCTTTTTAAAAACCATCTCGATTGGTTCAAATTTGCTCTCTCTCTCTCTCTCTCTCTCTCTCTCTCTCTCTCTCTCTCTCTCTCTCTCAACATAACAAATTTTTATTAGAGCAAGATTAATCGAAACTTAGACACATTACAAACATGAGGTCCACCCATACATGCGATACAGAGAAGCCCCATACAAAGGGGGAAAGAATACAGTCTTCAAAGGATTCTAAACATGAGGTCCACCCCATGACATCCAACTTGCACTTCTAAACACTTTCAATTCTAACCCACTTCAATTCTGAAAGCATCAATTATTCCTTTTCCCCCCATAGAGCCCAAAGACCCACCAGCAAAGCTAGTCTCCAAATCACCTTCCCTTTTTTTCCCTACTACACCCCCATGACACTCTAGGAGGAAACCTTCAATAGTTCCCGGCGTTATGTACATCACTCTAAAGGAGACAAAAAAAAAAAACCTCTCCCACACCTCTCTAGCAATGGGGTAAAGGTAAAGGATGAAGAGATGATCGATTGTGTCCACATTCAAATATTGGGAATCACCATTTTCCACTTCTGAAGATTGTCAATTGTTAGAACTTTATTTCTCTCTGCTAATTATCTCCTTGGATGCCAACCCATAAACCAATTTGTACAACGACCAAACAAAAAATCGACCCAAACCCCCCTCTTTTTGAACTAGATGATTGCTCTCTCCAATGGAAGGGAGAAAACATTGAAACCGATCCAATAACCGAATGAAGTCTACCACTTCATCATCGGACAAGTTTCTTTAACAAGGAGGAGCCCAAACCACTAAGTCACTATCTATAGAGAAGCATCGAGTGAGGGAAATATTTTCCTCCATAGATAGCCTAGCTAACCTCATATATTCTTCTTTAAGCACCCTCTCTCCAATCTACGAATCCTCCTAGAAACAAATCCTCTTAACGTCCCCCACAGAGAACCCAATCCCCTCCTTGAACTTAGCCCCCAACCTAAATATCACCTTCCAAATCGCTAATGCCCCATATCCCCCTTCCCTAACATTGTACTTTTTAGAATATCTTCTTCTATGCCAAACCCCACAACCACTTGACTAGCAATGCTCATTTCATACTCTCTGACTTCCTAATTCCTGTTCTCCCTTCCCCATGCGGAAGACACACCCCATCCCACTTCAACAGATGAAACTACTTCTTCTTCTTCTTCTTCTTCCTTTTTCTTTTCTTTTTTTTCTTTCTTTCTTTCTACTGTGCCTTGCCACAAGAAAATCCTTCCTTGACTTTTCTATTCCATTCAACACCACCTTCGAACACCTAAAAGAGACATAAAATAAAGAGGTGAGTTGGACATACCTGTTTTAATTAACATTAGTCTTCCTCCCGAGGATAAATGCCTACTCTTCCATCCTGATAGTTTCCTTTCAACTTTTTCGATTACTTGTCCTAAAGATGCTTAGTGATGCAGGACAACCCTAAATATGATGCATGCTCATGAACACGATTATCCAGCGGAAGTAAAAGCAATAATAATAGTAAAATCTAGCATCAATCATCATAAACTAAAGAAATCATAAGGAAACAAGCAATGGGACGGGCCATCATCACAACCATGGAGAATGGGATTCAATTAGTGCATAGGTTGGATCCGGCGAGGGATGGAACCTCCCGACCTTGCATGGCTTTACCCAATCGATCAATGAAAATCACTAGTACGAAGAATCAGGAAGTTTCTCGGATTAGGGATTTGGGAATTTGGGGTTTTAGGGTTTATTTTGATTCCCAAAGTTTTGATCGAGGAAGGACTGGCAAAATAGAATATAGAAAGAGGAAAATGATTACCTTGAAGAATTTGGAGGGGCACAAGAAGAAATCAGAAGAAGAAAATCAACGAGGAGAAAAATCACCATGAGAGAGAGAAGAGGAAGGAGGCAACCACAGGGTTTGCTTTTAAATAATAATCAACTAAATTCGAGTTTAGGGCTTAGCCCATTTAAATAAACAAATAAAACAAGTAAAAGGACTAAACTACCCCTAAAGTAAGCAAAACGCGCAAAATAACATAAGTGCGGGAAAGTTCGGGCGCTCGGTCGGGCGCCCGAGGTCCCGCCCAAAGTCGTCCAAAAACCTCCAGAGAGGTTCGGGCGACCGGCAGTGGTCGGGCGCTCGAAGTCTTCAGTTTCGTCGCTTCTTTCTCCTTTCTTCCTTCACATGTGTCTTCCCTGAGTGGGGTCTTCTATGTGTCTGATCACATGTGGAGGGTCTTCAGCTCCTCAATAGTCGCCTATCCACAAGGATGGTACTTGTGGTTGGCGCTTTCTTCGTTGGTACACCTTGAATGCTTTTGTTCCGCATAACTTAGCCAGTTTGCCTATGCATAAGGGGAACCCAAGATATGAAGAAGGAAAAGATCCAACTCGACAACCAAACATCTCCTCTAATCTCACCACTTCCACCTTCATAATATGGAACCTTAACATCTCACTCTTTAGAATAATCACCTTAAGCCTGGACAACACTTCGAAGCCCCCAACGATTTTCCTGAAGTTATCCTCCTTGCTCGCATTTGCATCTTAAAATAAAATGGTATCATCAGAAAACTGAAGATTCGAAATATAAAAATCTGTTCTCCTAACAAAAAGCTCTAGTATTGCGCTCTTTCCATATCAACCACAAGACCACAAGAAAGGAAAGGCCATCGAATTCTCCTTTCCGGAGGAGCCCCCTGCAAGCTTGAAATTCACCTTGAATACTCATTGGCAACACCCAACTTATCCCAAAAAGAGAAAGGGCCCTACACCATATCTCAAATTTAAATCCACATTGGATAAATTAAGTGCCACAATACGTTTGCCACCTTAAGACAAAGGACATACATTTGGAATAAAATATTTCCACTGATAAGATGGTCGATGGTAAGGATCTTGTCCCTCCTCGCCAGCCTCCCAAAAGGGCCCACCCATGGCAGGCCCTGAGATCTCCAAATGAATGCTATTAGAGCGTCCAGACATCTGATATTGGCTCCC
The DNA here is from genome assembly GCA_003013855.2 of Liriodendron chinense. NCBI lineage: Eukaryota > Viridiplantae > Streptophyta > Magnoliopsida > Magnoliales > Magnoliaceae > Liriodendron > Liriodendron chinense. Next base: position 1,348,408 of record ML058466.1, on the reverse strand, counting down.
AGAATCAGTTCATAAATGGACTTGAACAAGAAAGTGCCTCCCTCATCGCGGCTCGAACACCACTCATCGTTATCCCCATTGACAGTAATCTTTCAATCTTTCCACCATTAGGATATATCTTCCGCCTTTAATGAAACCTAGAAGTGAACTTTCTGATGCCAACGTGCAAAGTTTGAACCATCACACTCTAAGAAAACAAGGCCTTGATTCATCATCTTAGAGAAAGGCTCAGCCATCGTATGCAGAAAGTTCTCCTTGTTAAGAGGGCAAATCAGAGAATTAAGAAAACAAACCACAGGAAAAAAAAAAAAAAAAAGGATCACTAAGTCGTTGCATTGTGCATATTTTTTCTTTCAAGAAGACAGTTGCCCCCAGCGAAGATTTAGTGTTTTGCAGTCGTGTATCTACAGAGTTCCTTCCTACTACATTGATCAGAGATTTTGGTTTTCAAACTGACATTTCGTAAACACTGCAGTGAACCCCCCGATAGATACCGAAAAGATTTGAAAGATTCCTAGAAGAACAAGTTCCGTGTTCTGTTTCTGCGGTAACGAAAAACAGGAAAACAGGAAGTACTTATGTAAAACCAAAATGAGAAATGAGGGGAGGGAGAATGATTTTGGAGAAATTCGAATGCTCAAGCTTAAAAAATGTCCCGTTAACTGCTCCTCAAATAGACTTTAGTATGACTCCACATGAGTAATAGAATCCCTTAAGGTGACTGTCTTCGAAGTCACAGCCCCAACAGACACCATATAAATCCCTTCTAACGGTCATTTCTTAAGTCCAAGTTCAATCCTTAGGATGAACTGGGTAATCTGGTCAATCCACGGCCAAATCAAAGCTAAATATTTGGAATAAATACAAACTCTGAAGTACACGCATAAGTTGAGCATTGGTCAACTAACAGAGCCAAACGTTTAAGGTGACTCAAAGCACCTCAGGATGATGCTTATGTCGAAAGTGCCAAGGGCCCTTCAAAACACCATCACTCCCTATAGTCCGCACATGCAGGTGCAGGCATGCAAATCCACACCTCCACTGCAGTTGGTGCAACACATCCTGTCACCTGCAGTGTCATTGAGTCCATAAAAGAAAAGTATCATCAGAAGGGCACATATGTAAAGCCCTTTCCCATTCTAATACCTACTCCATATGAGGCAAATAGCAAGATGTAAAGGCTCAGTTTGTCAAACACGGGAGACACTCTACGAACTGTAAACAGTTCCATTTAAACAAAAATGATATATCATTTATGAACCTGTGCTTGATAAACCCTATATCTATTTATTTTGATGGTCCTCCAACAGTTCTTATAAAAACAATGCATTTGCTACAAAGTACTCCCGTTTTTAGCAAATGACCATAAAAATAACATACTGATTGAGAAAGCAAGTAAAACACTTCTTGTAGACAATGCATAGGAGAAGATTGTTGCATAAGAAATAAAGGCTTACTCAATAACTAGTTGCCGTACAACACCAGGAAGGATGCCATCACTTATAGGAGCTGTCTGTACTTCAAAAGAATGTGTGCTTTTGTGATCATATGGGTCACCAGTGGCTGAATCCATCTCCTAGATATGTCTATTTAAGATTATGATTTTGATTTCAGAAATAGAAATACAAAGTATGATGGGAAACAAAAACTACATAAGCAAGACTGAAATTTTCAATAAACAGGTTCGGTTCAAGCACAAAATGTTCAAATTAAAAAAATGATGACCTGGCTTCCTGATGTAGAAATGGAAATCATAAACACAGAGGCATCCTTAATGTTTTAATCTTTAGAAACACAGCTCTTAGGATGTGAGAAGTAGGTAGCCAAGATCCACATGAGTGAAGCACACGTGTGTGTGCGGGCGCGCGCGCGCGCGTGTGTGTGTGTTTTTAGAAGGGTATGAACTTATTAATGGAAACAGAAACAAAACTACAAGAAACTACAAAACAAAACAAAGGAAAAGAAAACTATAATAAAACAATAAAGATGCATCTCCAGTGGACAACAGACAAAACGAACCAATGCAGGCTCCTGCCTTGGCTAGAGAATCAGCCTTCCCATTTGCTTCTCCGTTGACCCTTGAAAAAATCACTCGACGATTGTTGATCAGATCCACCATCTTCTCTAAAATATTTGCCTACCGATAGGGTATACTTTTGAGATTGCCGAGGAGATTGCATTAGATGAGTCCCCCTCAACAATAGCCGGGAAGAAGTTGAATCTACCTGCCACTTCGATCACACACAACAAAACTGCTGGCTCCACATGATTTGACTCCTTGATGCCAACAGGACCTTAATATTCTACTAGCAATTTTTCTGCAGCTGTTGAAAACTGTTCCTCCCATTCCCGACAGTCCGGGATTGCCAAAAGAGCATCCAATTGAAATTAATTTTAAACCACCCTTTGCCTTCAGAGTATTTTCCCACCAACTGCAGCATTGGTCTTGAGATGCCTCTGAATCTATTATCAACTCTGACCTAGTTGAAGCATATTTTGAAATATGATTAATCAAAGTTCGTACCCCCTAGCTTTTCCCCTGAAATATTTTTCTGTTTCTTTCTAAACAAATTGTACTAGATTACAGAATAAAAAATTGTAATTTACATCAATTTACTGATTGGCCCCAGGGTGCTGTTACCCAACTATTGAAAACAGCAGAAAATCATTTAAGAAAGACCCAAAGCTTCCCGAATTTGTTCAGAACACCGCCCCACAATTCAGAGGCCATTCTACAATGGCCAACCAATCACTAACGGTCCCGTCACTGACCATGCGCCTTAAACAGTATCCTCTTCTGCTGAGAAGAACATACATCTATTTGGAATGGCCCTCCCTCTACATTCCATCTGGTCCATGGTAAGGGACTTTCCAAGACATGTGGTGATCCATAAGAACTCTAGATTTTCAGTGGGAGCCAAGCCTTCCAGAATCTTGAGAAGTGGGTAAAAGAGATTGGATGGGAGAATCAGAAAGGAGATCAGCAAGAGAGTAAACCGAATACAAACCATCTGCTTGGGGACACCATATCCATGTACATGGAATGAAGATGCTGGAGCTGATCCAGCATCTTGCCAAAACTGATAATTTCCAAATCTTAAGGTTGCACCTAAAAGTGGGACACCATATGATCAATCTGCCACATCTTTGAAACATCTGGTCCACTGTTGTCCTTGTGTTACACGATCTTGAATAAGTCGCTAAACTCCTCACACAGAGGAGCCTCATTGCACCATAAATCCTTCCAAAATCTGACCCTAGAGCCGATACCAACTCGATATCAGAAATGATTGAAACAGAATCCATGTGCCCAGGGAAATGCATTGCCAAATATACGAACCATTTCTTCAGCAAGCTTATGTCCCAGCCATTGCTATTTACCCCATATCTGTCTGCTAAAATTCTCCTAAGACCCTCAGCCTCTCCTTGTATTCTCAACCGCCATATTGCACAAAAGAGCTATGTTAATTGTTCTTATGCTTGTTGTAAACTTTTCTCAATGGTGGGCCCAAAGTGATGGAAGATGTCCAACCAGTAATGAGCCCAAATTGTACAGCAAACACTGTCCACTCGTCTTCTCCTTTCTGATTATAAGATGGGATCCCTCCTTTTTATTATAAGATGGACCCATGCCCAAACATGTGGGCTAAGACAAAATGTAGTAGGGCTCGTTTGGGAGCTTGTAAATGGAATAAATGGGAAATGGATTTGGAGGTAAATGAATTGGGAGTAAATGACTTTACACAGTAGTGTTTGGATGGGATTAAATGAAATGCATTTGAAATCAAAATATTATGTTTGGATGGAGTAAATGGGAGGAATTGGAATGCATTTGAATTTTTCAATATATTCATAGAAATATATGTGATATCCCAAATCAGCTTTAATATCCCAACTTAATGTACATATGCAATATTTAATAGAATGATTGTAATAAGCCCATTGAAATATATACTTCAGAAAAAAAAAAAAAATGAGGAAATTTTGAGCCTCGAGTAGGCCACAAGCGTAAGGATCACAAACAAGCAACTTGAAAACGTTTTTTAACCATCCATTTAGATGGGCATCCTTTGGATGGTCTGGATCATTCTTTTGGTGTGATTTTAGTGATGTAGCTGATATTTGGATTGTTGGGGAGTATCATTAGTAGAGCTGAGCACGAGAGCTCGATTAGCTCGCTCAACTCAGCTCGATTCGGCTCGATTCAAAGGCTAGATTCGAACCAAGCCGAACCATTTTTCCAAGCTCAAAATGATTTTCAAGCCGAGCTCGAGCTAACCCAAGCTCGATTCGGCTTGGCTCAAAGTTCGGCTCGATTGAAGCTCGATTCGGCTCGGCTCGGCTCGGCTGACTCACTTGTAAAAAACTAAAAAAATATATTTTTTAGTCCCACATCGGAAGTGAACAGAAAAATGAGAGATGAAACTCTCTATAAAAGTAAGTGGGGGTGTCAATGGGCTTTAGGCTGCCTTTGGCCCAATTTTAAACAGCTTTAAGCCCAACTTTTGGGCTGGGCCTACCAGGCTCGAATTGGGCTCGAACTCGTTCGAAAGCTCAGTCAAGCTAGCTCGAACATTTCAGTCCAGCTCGAAGGCCGAGCCGAGCCGAACACAAGCTGGGTGGTCATTGAGTGAGCCTAGCTCAAACAAGGCTTAGCTCAGCTCATGCTCACCTCTAATCATTAGCGTGGCACATGTATGGCAATGTTGGGAACTCGCGAAAGCACAGAGTTAAATTAAACAAAGCACTCGCAATCGCACAAGCAAATCCACAAAAGAAGACAATCCAAATTTACGTGGAAAAACCCTTGCGGGAAAAAACCACGGCACAAAGCGATGAATGCTTTATGAATCAGAAATTACAAGAGATAGAACCTTACCCGGATCAAGCCCCAAGAGAAAACCCTAGATTTCTCTCTCACAAAACTCTCTCAAACCCTTAAGCACTTCACTGCCTTACCCTAATCCCGATTACACCCGCTTATATAGCATATAACCAAAATTAGAAACAAAATAGCATATTAACGCAAAACTGCGAAAACCGACAGTCGATCGATCGACATCGCCCGACAACATGTTCAGTCGCCTAAACATGCCATAAAACGTCCAGAAAGTTTTACACATATTTTCAAATATCATCGGTTGCTTGAGCCCCAGGGGTCGATTGACCAAACTCCTCCAAATTATGTCCAGAGACCAAAATGTCTCACCCGAGATATTCTCGATCGACCGAACATAGCTCTCAATCACCCGATGACCCAGACCTTGAAGATTTAAAGCTCCTTTCAACAATCTCTACCGAGTCTTCAATCTTCTATTCCACTCGTACTTTGATCCATCCTTCATCTCTACTTCATCTCCATTGTAGCTCTACAATCGCTACTCGTGCATACTCCATCTTCGCCAGACCTAAAGAAGTCGCACAGAACTTGAACTTCTCTGCAGAAACCACCTCGGTAAGCATATCTGCCAGATTCACGCTCATATGAGTCTTTTCTAAAGTAACACCACCTTCCTCAAGCACCTGTAGGATAAAATGGTGATGCACATCAATATATTTAGTACAAGAGTGATAAACAAAATGTTTAGCCAAATTGATAGCGCTTGCACTGTCACAATTAACCAGCACGGACTCCTGCTGAAGCCCCAACTGATTTATCATGCCCCTCAACCAAACCGCTTCCTTGAATGCTTCTGTCACTGTCATATACTCAGCTTCAGTTGTGAAAAGAACCACCACAAACCAAAGCTTCGACATCCAACTGATTGCTCCACCTGCTAGCACAAATAAGAAACCAGAAATCAATCTCCTACTATCCACACTGCCCGTGTAATCAGAATCAATATATCCTACTAACTTGTCCCATGATTTTTCAAATGTCAAAACATAGTCTTGTGTACCTCGAATATACTAAAGTAGTCATTTCATAGCCTCCCAGTGTTGCTTGCCGGGGTTAGACATGTATCTGCTAACAACACCCACTATATGTAAAATATCTGGTCTCGTACAGACCATAACATACATCAAGTTGTCTACTGCGCTCAAATAAGGCACAAGAGACATAACTTCCCTTTCTTCTTCTGTTTCAAGACACTGCCCAAGAGAAAGCTTAAAATGAGTCGCGTGGGGAACATTGATCGGCTTTCCTTCTCAAGGTACTCTTTTTGACATAACCAAAGTCTGCACTTCCTGTCTCTGTGTATATCTATGTTGAGAACCCTCTTTGCAGCCCCCAGATCCTTCATCTGAAACGTTCCTGATAGCTGAGCCTTCAATATATCAATCTCAAACATGCTATGACTAGCGATAAATATGTTATCAACATACAATACCAGTATAATGAACTTCCCATCACTCAATGTCTTGAAATAGACACAATGATCATACCAACTCCTGGTAAACCACTGACTCATCATGAAGGAATCAAACTTCTTATACCATCGCCTAGGCGACTGTTTTAGGTCGTACAACGACCTCCTTAATCTGCAAACGTTGTTCTCTTCCCCTTGTATCACGTAACCTTCTGGTTGCTTCGTGTAAATCTGCTCTTCCAATTCCCCATGCAAGAAAGTAATCTTCACATCCATTTGTTCTAACTCGAGATCATATTGGGCAACCAGTGCCAACACGAACATGATAGATACTTGCTTCACTAGTGGTGCAAAGATCTCGTTGAAGTTAATACCTTCTCTCTGAGCATATCCTTTCGCCACCAACCTCGCCTTGTACCTATTATGTTTCTTCCTGAAGATCCACTTGCACTCGATCACTTTACAGCCAACGGGAAGCTCCGCCAGCTCCCACGTCTCATTCCTGTACAATGAGTCCATCTCGTCATGCATTGTCGCCTTCCACTTTTCGGCATCTATGTCATCAAGTGCTTACTGAAAAGTAGATGATCCCCCTCATCTGTAATTAGGGCGAATGCAACATTCGAGTCATCCCTGTACTTAACGGTAACTTACAATCCCTCTGTGAATTCCTTCTCACATGTGGCTGCTCCACCCGATGTTGTACCTATGCCTACGTCTCAGTATCGGCACGTGTCTCATTTTTGTCTATCTGAATGTCCATCACCTCTGATTTCTCTGGTTCCTTAGGTTCATCCTTACTAGACAAGGACCCTTTATCAAATCTGACATCCCGACTCAATGTGATTTTCCGTGTAACGGGGTCATAAAGCCTGTATCCCTTCACATCATCACCATAACCCACAAAAATACACTATATGGCCTTAGGTCTAGCTTATCTCTCTCAATTGACGGTACGTGAGAGTAAGCCTCACAACCAAATACTTGCAGCCCCGAGTAGTCTACCTGCTGACCACTCCACATTTCTTCTGGAATCTTACAATCAATAAGCGTTGAAGGAGACTCAGTAATCAAGTAACAAGCCGTGTTAACGGCCTCAGTCACATCTCCTTACCCAACCCAGTATTACTAATCATGCACTAGGCCCTCTCCAAGAGAGTCTGATTCATCCGCTCAGCCACACCATACTACTTTGGTGTGTGATGCACTGTGTCGTGCCCTCACGATCCCTTCATCTTTACAAAACTGATTGAATTACTCATAAATGAATTCTCCACTGTTATTTTTCCTCAACACTTTTACCTTCTGCCCTGATTGCTTTTCCACCATTGTCTTCCAATACTTGAAGGTGGTAAAAAAATCGGATTTATTTTTCACAAAATAGACCTATACCTTTTTGGAATAGTCGTCAATGAATGAAACAAATCATGACAACCCTCCATCAGAAACTATGGGCGATAACCCCCATACATCAGAATGCACATATTCTAACACCCCATTACATATATGTTTTCTCGATTTAAATGACAGTCTAGGTTATTTATCATACATACGATGCTTGCATATACTAAAATCAAAACTTTTAAATGCGAAAATCAAACAACGATCAGAAAGCACATTCATGCCCCGCTCGCTCTTATGGCCCAAGCGCGCATACTACATACGTGCAGAAGTGGAATCCGCTATAGACACTGCAGCTCCACCTGATGAAGTGCTCCCGATAAACTTGTAAAGGTTACCGGTTCTCTATACTTTCATAATGACGAGTGCCCCCTTAGAAACTTTAAGGACACGATCACAACCGGTGAATTTGCACCCCATTGCCTCGAGTGCACCAAGAGATATCAAATTCTTCTTCAGCTTAGGGAAATGCCTCACATCTGTTTGGGTGTGTTCGATTCCATCAAACATCCTAATGCGCACCGAACCAATACCCACAACCTTACAAGCGTAGTCATCGCTTAAGAACACCGAACCACCAGCATACACTCTGTATGTAGTGAATGAATTCCGGTTAGGACACATGTGATACGACACACCTGAATAAAAGAGTCACTCACTGCTGAGATACTCAGACTTGGATACAGCCAATACTTCCGCAACCATCACTCACGTCCTCTGTAGATTCTGTGGTATTAGCCTCCCTAAATGATTCATCTGACTTTTCTTTCTTTGACTTGGGATTCTGATAACCCCTCTTCATGTGCCCTGTCTGTCCATAACTCCCACACTTCAACTTTCCTTTGCCCTTGTCCCTGGATTTGGATCTCGATCACGAAGATCCTCTATCCGCTCAGAACTTCTCCCCCTCGTAACCAGTACATCTATAGAAGAACCCACATCACCGCTCTTCTTTCTCATCGCCTTCGATTGGAGAATTGAGATAACGGTCTCAGTGCTAATGGTCGCCCCATCGGCATACAAAGAGTCCTTGGACGACTCATATGATCCTGGAAGAGAGTTCAACAAGATACATGATTGATCTTCGTCCTTAATCACTTCATCCATGTCCAACAATTTACAAATATACGTGTTGAAGTTGCTAATGTGGCTCTCAACATCGGTCCCCTCTGCCATCTTCACATTGAATAATTGGAGCTTCAGATACAAATGATTTTCAAGAGACTTCATCGCATAGATGTTCTCTAACTTCGCTGATGAGGACGTCAGAGCACTGACTAGGACATCTACATGGGCTCCCAGATGACAAGCTGAAGACCCCACGTGCATGGACGTGCATCTGGAAGACCCCACATTGGGATGATGCACATGGGATGCATTTGGAGGAGCATCCTACCGTTGGATCATGATTTCGGGTCAATCCAACCATTGGATTTCACGGAGGACATTGTTGGGCCATCCATCTTGGTCCACCTTGATTGTGGACACTCTAGGATTAGTTTGTTTTCTGTTTACGTTTATCTATTGGTTTAGATGCATTTTGGAACATTTGTATTGCATATTTTAAGTATGGGACGCATATGGAACGTTTTTTGTACTTAAGGGTATTTTGGACTTTTTATGCCCCAAACTCTATATAAGGGGGTGGACGTCCAACCCTAAAGGGGATGATGAATGGTGTTTTTGAGACAAGCTTGTTACTCTTTGTTCTTTGGGAGAAATTCTTCTCTACTTCCTTTGGGGTTTATGAGAAAACTCTCCATTCCAATTGAAATGTAAGGGTGGAAACACATCTTGGTGGTGGACTCCTCCAACGAAATCCTCTTTTTTTTTTCTCTCTCTCCTCCATACCAGGTACACAACTTCTTTTCACTTTTCTTCTTCTTTCTCCATCAACAATCCAATCAAACCTTACCCCTCTTCTTTCCACACCCCTTTTTCATCAAACCCTCTCAAATCCCACAACCCACACAAAATCCAACAGTCCCCATAGTGCGGTAGATCCTATTACTATCCGTACGACCGTACAGACAGCCATACAGCCATCCATACAGTGTACAAACTGCCCCATTTGCTGTTTTTTTTTTTTTTTATCCCCCTTCTTCCTACCAAGGTGTGCCAAAACGGTTACGTATCGGCCGTATCGGCCGATACGTAACGGATACGGCTGACGCCGTTACGCGATACGGGGTCCAAAACGGGGACCCCAAAATTTGGCCCGTAACGGCCGTTACGCCCCAAAACGGCCGTTACGCCCCCCGTAACGGTCAAAAAACGGCTACTTTTTTTTATTATTATAAATACTTGATGTTTTTTAATTTCTTCACACTTTTCTTCCCCAATTTCTTTTCTAATCTGTTCTTTTGCTAAAAACAACCACAATTAGTCTATTTTGGAGAATTAAAACGACCAATTTCTACGATTTGGATGAATCGAAGCTCCGTGGGCCATTTTTCGAAGAAATCCGAAAATAGGTATTTATACATTTTTCTTCCTCTAATCACTTTTTTTCCACCTTGATATGATGTTCTAGCCATTGTAAAATGTTAAAATGTGTATTTCAAGATTATGCAACTGATTTTTATATTTTTTTTAATTTCTATCTATTTTCGGATTAATATTAAAAATTAGTAAAAATCATGTTTTTTTTTCTGGTTTAATGGTTGGATAACATGTGTTACTTATAGTAGGACACAATCATGTGCATTTTACAGATTACGCACATGATTTGCTATTTTTTTGTATTTTTTTAATTTCGGATTAATTTTGGAATAAATTTAAAAATTAGGGAAAATCATTTTTTTCAAAAAAACATTCTGGTTTAAAGGTTGGATAATATGTGTTACTTATAATAGAATATAAGCATGTGCATTTTACAGATTATGCACATGGTTTGTTATTTTTTTTTTTGTATTTTTTTAATTTCGGAATAATTTTAAATTTTAGGGAAAATTAATTTTTTCAAAAAAAAATTCTGATTTAAAGGTTGGATAACATGTGCTACTTATAATAGAACATAATCATGTGCATTTTACAGATTATGCACATGGTTTGCTATTTTTTTTGTATTTTTTTAATTTCGGATTAATTTTGGAATAATTTTAAAAATTAGGGAAAATCATTTTTTTCGAAAAAAAATTCTGGTTTAAAGGTTGGATAACATGTGTTACTTATAATAGAACACAATCATGAGCATTTTACAGATTATGCACATAATTTGCTATTTTTTTGTATTTTTTTAATTTCAAAATAATTTTAAAAATTAGGGAAAATCATTTTTATCAAAAAAAATTCTGGTTTAAAGGTTGGATAATATGTGTTACTTATAATAGAATGTAATCATGTGCATTTTACAGATTATGCACATGGTTTGTTATTTTTTTGGTATTTTTTTAATTTCGGAATAATTTTAAAAATTACGAAAAATCATTTTTTTCAAAAAAAATTTCTGGTTTAAATGTTAAATGACATGTGTTACTTATAATAGAACAGAATAATGTGCATTTTACAGATTATGCATATGGTTTGTTATTTTTTTTGTATTTTTTTTAATTTCGGAATAATTTTAAAAGTTAGAGGAAATCATTTTTTTTTAAAAACATGGAGAATCATATTTACAGATTAATGACTAATGTATGTTTATATTTTTATTTTTTCGACATGTTTTGCCGTTTTGGAGCTTCGTAGTTGTACTTTGTAGGCTTGTAGGCTGTAGCCCATAGGGTTTAGTATTTGAATTTAGTAGTTAGTACTTGATTTCATTAGCGGTATTTAATATTTACAATTACATTTATAAGTTTTAAAATATAAGTAATTCACTCTTAGACTCAGTATCTAAGTGAAATAGCCACATAAGCCATCTCTAATTAAAAAATGTCTGGAACTGAAAGTGGAACTGCAAATGAGGATATTTGATGGGAACATTGTCAGAGGGTAGGTGGTGGAAGGCACCAAATAAAATGCAACTATTGTGATAGAGTAATAAGTGGTGGAATTACGCGACTTAAACAACATTTGGCAAATCGAAAGGGTCAAGTTGCAGAATGCACCAAAGTTCCCAAAGAGATAATGATACTGATGCAAGCCAATTTAGATGAGTCAAAGGGGAAACGAGCAGCTGTGCAGAAAAAGAAAGATGATATCCTTGATGCGGCCCGACAAGAGGTGTTTGGTCCAGAATATATGGGCGTTCGTGGTGAAGATATCATTGATTCTAGGGAAGATTCTGATCGAGAAATGACTATAGTTAGGAGAGAAAGCGTGCGCTATGCTCGTGAAGAGGAAGAACGTCGACGCACGTTTGGTTCAAGTGCGAGTGGGAGTGGGAGTGGGAGTGGCCAGGGGAGTACAACTGCAGCCCCAACGGGAAATACAGCTGGGGTTGGAGGGGGTATGTTTGGTGGATTAAGGCGTATGTTTAGCAGCTAGCGGGGCACATCTTCATATGCAGCTCGTCATCCTCTAGATGTAGATGTGGAAGAAGAAGATGTGCCTAGGAGACCCTCTGTTGATCCGATCCTCTTTAGGAAAGAATCTAGTAAACAAAAGAAGATAAAACAAATGTGGAGTAGAACTTCTGTTGAGAAACTGGGTAGGGCAGCAGCAAAGTTATTTATACATGCCAACATACCCCCTAATGCGGCAAACTCTCCATATTGGCAGGTGGTAATTGATGCAGCAGCAGAAGCAGGTGAAGGAATTAAAGCTCCCACGGCCAAGGAGATTAGGGGAAAATGGACAGACGCAGAGTATGCGGATACAAAGGCATACGTAAATACCTTTAAACCTATATGGCAAGCCAGAGGATGCACGATCATCTGTGATGGTTGGACTGGCCCAACAAGACGCAGCATGATCAACTTCATGGTGTATTGCCACTTAGGAACAGTGTATCACAAGTCAATTGATGCCTCGAATGAAATAAAAAATGCTAAATATATTTTTAGCTTGATGGATAAAGTAGTGGATGAGATTGGGGAGGAAAATGTGGTGCAGATTGTGACAGATAATGAAGCAACATATAAGTCTGCAGGAAATTTGTTGATGCTAAAGAGAACACATATTTTGGTCACCGTGTGCTGCACACTATATTGATCTTATATTGGAAGATATTGGAAAGAGAAAGAATGTCAAAGAAATGGTTGAAAAAGCAAAAGAAGTGACAACATTTATTTACAACCATAATCACCTAGTTGCAATAATGAGGAAGTTCACGAAGGGACGAGAGTTGCTTAGGCCAGCGGCGACTAGATTTGCAACAAACTTTATAGCTTTGGAGAGTTTGTATCAGCATAGGGGAGAGTTGAGTGAAATGTTTGCTTCCCAACAATGGCTCAACACAAAATATGGGAAGAAGACATCAGGGACACCGGTTGATGTTGTAAACACCATAAGAGACAACAAATATTGGAAGAGGGTTAAGAAAATTTTGAAGGTGATGGAACCACTGATGAGGGTACTTCGTCTTGTTGAAACCGATGAAGCACCTACGATGGGCTTCCTCTACAACGCCATGGATAAAGCGAAGTTGGCAATTCAACGTGATTGTTCAAGCTGGCAATCTTACTGGAATTTGATCGACAAAAGATGGACAAAGCAGCTCCACCACGATATTCATGCAGTAGGTTATTACCTAAATCCTAGGTATAGATATGCCCAATCATTTGTTATGGATGATGAGGTTCGTATTGGATTAAAGAACGTGATAAAGAGATTAGAGCCTGACTTAGATGCACAAATAAAGGCTTTGAATGAATTGGATATATTTGGAACTCGCCAGGGTAGCTTTGGAGATACTCTTGCACAACATGCAGTATTTAGGTTGCACCCCGCCGACTGGTGGGTAAATTTCGGAGAGGACACACCGGCTTTCCAAAAAATTGCAGTAAGGATTTTGAGCCAAACAACGTCTTCCTCTAGTTGCGAAAGAAATTGGAGTTGTTTTGCACTTATTCATAAAAAGAATAGAAATAGAATTCAGACTAGGACGTTAGATAGACTTGTCTTTATGCATTACAACATGAGGCTAAGAATGCGCATGCATTCAAGGAGGCCTAACGCCAATAATGCCGATGATGTGGATTATTGTCCAATAAACTTGGACAATATTTATGATGAGGAAGACCCACTTCTACCTTGGTTGGAAGCAAAGGAAAAAGAAATAGAAGAGGATGGTGAAGAAATAGAAGTTGAAGACCAAGAAATACGCAAGGCACAGCAAGAGAGTCGTGCATTTGTGTTGGACCCAGAAAGGGGGGCGGATTTCATGCAAACTCAGCAGAAGAGTGCAAGCTCTAGCGATACTGAAACAGATGATGATGATGATGATGATGATAATGCACCTAATTCTGGTCCCACTTCTGGCATTGCTCAACCCACCGGGGCTACTAATACCATACAGCCGTCTACGGATCGCGAGGCTGATGAGCTTCGACGAAGCAAGCGGGGCCGAGGGGGTCGAACTTATGAGTGTACTGAGTCACGATACAGCCAGCAAGAGCCTGGCTCCAGTAGTGCACCTGCAGGTCCTGCACCTACAAGTCCTGCACCGCAATCTACACCGACAGATCTGGAACATCAGCATGCGTATGGCTATGATCTGAGGAATTATGGGTATTCTTACAGCCAATGGGATTATAGGGAACCTGTTCCGCCACTTTCATGTTGGAGTAGTCCTCCTGACGCTGTTCCACATCTACCATATGAACCAAATCCAAGTTATTCATCTCAATCTCAACAGCCTGGCCCTGAATACGAGTACCAGTATGGGCACGGCTATTCGACGGGCACTAGTAGATATCCTTACTCAGGGTCAGAATCTTTGCCTAGTCAGGATCAGTCATTATCAGGTTTCGTTGACCTGGTCTTTCCCTCTGGCACTGAATATTATGGATATGCAACAACAAGACCGCAACAACCCGATGATGATGACAACAACGACGTGAAGGTTGAGCAACCACAACAAAGTAGGTTTTCATTTTGGTGGTGAGTTCCGGTTTGGTGAGTCTTTTTCATTACCCACATGGTCATACATTCACCAAAAAAACACACACTTTACATTGTTGAACTTGTGTTTAAAATAACTCCCCTGACAAGTGACAACCAGTCAAGTAATCTTTAATCAACATGCTTGCAGGGGAGTATATCAGGTACTACTAATTTTTTTTCTACTTTAGAATGTTCAATTGGCAGGACAAGAGTCGGTCATAGATTCAAGATAAGAGAAGTCTTAATACATTATTTTTTGCAAGTCTTCACTCCTCACTCCTCAGGTATGTAAATAAATTGTAAATAATATAAAGTAAATTATCAAAAATAATAGTACATGTGAAAATTGAAATACTTTGATGTTACATTTATTCTAATATACATATTATTGGTATTAGACAGTTAGAAATTTGAATTTATAAGTTTTGCAGTTAATTCCAGGTTATTAGCTTCATAAATTCACCAGACAGCCCAATACAGCTTTTTCACCAAAGAGTAGACCGCTTCACCACCATAAACATGTTCAAAATTATAAATGAATGCATATTTGGGATGTTTGGAATTTTCTGGATTTAATCCATATTTTTTTAGAATTTTTTGGCCAAAAAAAAAAAAATTTGAACCGTTACGGGGGACGTATCAGCCGATACGGCCCGTATCCGTATCGCACCGTTACGCCCACCGATACCGATACAGGACACCTTGCTTCCTACCCTAAACCCCAAACCTAAATCCCACTTTCCCCAATTTCTAAGACCCTAATTCCTCAAATTCAAGCCTAATATCCAATCCCCCAAATCCCTAACCCTAGAAACTGAGAGAAGGAATGGAGTCTTCCCCTGTTGTATTTGAGAAATTGTGAGGCTTTTGCCTTACTCAGGAAGTGTCTTAGCAATTACGAATGTTTTCCCATAACTTGCTGATGTGGAAACTCATTTCCGACATGAATGAACTTTTTTGCAATTTGCATTCTTACACGCAAGTTTTAGTTTTGCATTCTTAGACATAAGTTCAAGTTGTCAAATGAGTTTATTAAAACCTTATCTTGTTATTTTTTGTTGTATTTGAATTTATTCCACCACAAATCTTAATTATTTGGGCTTTTACCGGGTCTATTCTTGCAGCTTAGGTTCAGAGAGATCTACTTGTTTAGGGGCTACAGGCTTTACCATAAAATCAGAAAGATATGACAAGTAGATAGAAAATAATTTGATGATAAAACAAAAGAGCATTGAATAATTCTAACTCCTAAGGTGAAAAAAGAAAAGACAAATTAAACTTATGAACATAATTGAGGGTGCCAACATACATCCTATTGTAAGATTGTGGGATCTGACTCTGAAAACATCGAAATACCTTAAGAAAGAAGAAATGCATAAGATTGTGGGATCTGACTCTGAAAACATCGAAATACCTTAAGAAAGAAGAAATGCATCAACCATAAAACTTATCCAATTGAAGAAAAAAGGGTTTCCAAAATGTGAGCAAAACATTCACTTCCTTTTCTTTTCTTTTCCACTTCTTCCCTTTTTTTTTTAAATGCAAGTCCAAAAGCAAATGTCTTGCATCAACTACAAGAGATTAAATATCTACATAAATGAACCCAATTTATGTAGGAACATATAAATAAACACCCCAACTTGCAAATTAGACAAATGACATTAAAATAAATACTTCCTTTATTTATGAATATGAAATCATGTAATTCAAACCAACTTCAACTTTCCAAGAACACCAGGTTTGAACTACTCACCCTGTGACAAACCACAAAGAAGTTTGTTACACTGCCTTCGAGTATCCTATCCCCATCATTCGACAACAAGAGCTCAGTTGCTAGAGGCGGCCTCAACTTCTCCAAGCACTTCCTTGTCCTAACACGAAAGGAAAAGAAAAGAAAAGAACAGTAAGAGGGATGTGTTTTTGTGTGTGTGTGTGTGTGTGTGTGTGTGTGTGTGTGTGTGTGTTGGCAACATACTGAAACCTTTTGAATGGCACATGGGGTGACTGATTGTCAATCCAAACTGTTCGCTAACTCATACAACCAGGAGCAAGTGATGGTGCAAAAATCATGCCAATAGGGTGATGCTCAGCTTCCTGTCAATAGCATGAAAATGTTAGTCAAGATTGATTGGAGAAACAAAATAGGTCCAATCATCATCTTGAAAACATCTAATAGATAGATCCCACTTGGTATTTCTTATGAGTTATGAGTTTAAAGTAACGCTTTGATCCGGTGATTCTAACCATGTGATTTATGGCTCATAAACAACAGTTGGTTGCAACAGATTGGCTCCATTCGAAGGGTTAGGATCATCCAATTGGCATGATTCTCGCACCATAGATTGCTCCTAGTTGCATGAGTGAATGAATGGTTCAGAACGATGACAGGTCGCCCCGTGTGCCATTTAAAAGGTTTGGAGACGTTAGCAAAACCACACACACACACAAAAGCACATGCACACCCACACACACCCACACAGATACATCATCATCATCATCATCTAAGCCTTATCATTATTACATATGTATAATGCTATGCCCCAACTAACAGCAGTTTTTGTTCATGCCAGCACTCAGTACCACTTGAGCACTCTTCTCAGTGATCCAGAGAGTTCATCCGGTGAGCCCCACCATGGATGGGAGATGACAGACGATCCTAGCTATCCAATTGTAATTACCCAGCAGATGAATGTTTAAAATAAAGCAGACAGTCCATGTCCAATAGAAGAAACCCAACCTCCCGGATGGTTGGAATCATCCTACAGAAACACTCTCACTCCACTGCCTACACATGCCCCGCTGGGGCTTGCCAGATGAAAGGCAGAGGTCACAGAAAGGTGGGGCCCCAGCTGGTTTAGGCTGAGAATACTAAAAGAAGAAGTTCCAACACACAGACCTGACCCACTCTGACCACTTAGCCCTTGCAACATCCCTTCTGCGGCCAACAACAGCTAAACGTGCACCGTTCTCTTTCCCACCAAACACAGGCGGGACATAAATCCCGAAATGCACATACACATCGAGACCCATAGGAGAGCCCCCATTCCCACATACGAGCGTTGTGATTGCCAATTCTTCACCGTCTGGTTTGCTGCTACCCTGCTGTTCTATCAACGCAGACTGGAACCCAACCCGCAATGAGTCGGTAACCAAAGGCCGGAGTACAAAATCCCAACACGATGACAAGGATGGTGATAACAATGTAGTTTTAGTCCTTTGGGAAATGAACAAATCAGGACAGGATTCGGCAAGAACTCGGGTAGAGTCGGCGAGCCTGAGCAGATGTCTTTCCCAAAACAACAAGGACGATACATTGAAGTTTGTGCGAGAGGTCGTGTAAGCACCTGATGAGATAAGAAGGATGATTGTTAGGGCACGTTTGGAAGCGTGGATTTGGATTTCTCTCTCAAATCCAATTCCCTCCAATTACCTAACAAACGAGCCTTTTATTTTTACTATGAAACATAGATGAGGGCTGGTTCCTCTGCAACGTCTGTAGAATAAGCTTATACTACAACTACACATCCGCTCCATCCATCATGTGAATCTGGAAGGTTTTCCTTATGGTTTGATTAATTGGGTTGATTTTTGGAATAAGGGAATGAAATTGAATAATAGGCGTGAACGGAGTGGATGTGGGCCATACATGACGATGGGACCCACCACACGTAGTTGTAGAATAAGCTTATTGAAGAGAAAGGGGGAGATGGAAGTACCAGAATGACATTGGAGGAAGGTAGAGATGGGAGGGATGTCTTGAGTCAGACAAGGGACGCCATTAACGATCAGGAACCTGCTACTCCCCATTCTCTATTTTTACTTGTACACTTTGCCTGACTGTTGGTAGAAAAGGGTGGCTTCTTTCGTTCCATGGTCAGTAGGAGCACATTTTCCTACTCGCGGTCGGCGGAACGGCTTCGGGTTCCGGGAGGCCTGGGTTAAGTGGGTCCTTGGGTCCCCACCTTGATGTAGGTGTTGTATATCCACTCCGTCAATCACTTTCTCCAGCTCATTTCAGGGCACAGTTCAAAAAATAAGCAAATCCTAATCTCAAGTGCACCACACCACAGGAAACAGTGGTCATTGACTATTAAAAGCTTCATGGGCCACACAGGATCAAGCTGATATTTTTCTTTTCCCCTCATCCAGGTCCGAATGATCTTACCAACTGGTTAGATGGAAAATAAACATTACAGAGGACCTAGGCATGTTTTAATGGTGGGTATTCAATGAACACTGTTTCGTGCAGTGGTATCAGTTTGAGATATGGATCTGCTTATTTTTTTTGGAATAAGCCGTCCAACCAGAGATTCTGTGGGGTTCACCATGATCCATGTGTTTATCCGCACGGTCCGTCCATTTTCTTAGATTATTTTAAGCTATGAGCTTGTGGACCCTCGCCGTCCCGCGCTCTCACACGACGTCCTTCCTTTCCCTTTCGGAAAAAGGAAAGAAAAGGTGCGTGCGTGCGAATCGCCGTTTGTGCCACTGGCTTGCCTCGTTCTCAAGGGCTTTGTTTGGTTGTCGTGTTAAGCTGGATGCGTTTAAATGAGTTTATATAAGACCAGAGTCGCCACTAGCCAGTTACTTCGAATCTACAGTCGACTAGACCCCGTAGAAACGTTAGAGAAGGGGATCCGAAAATTCATTTCTCTAAGATGACTCCTTTTGATCTGCGGCCAGAGGTTCGAGGTAAGGGATCACGGTTACAGGGTGGGAAGAGGTTAAGCACCCCACACACTGCCCGTACCGAAGTACGGTCTCTACTTCACAGAATCGAACTAATACTTGAAAGTCTGTTTTAATCCTCGTATATTCTCATAGATGACATGATGCAGAATGCAGGTCTGAACAGTAAGAGTTTCTGATTGGCAGGTTTCCATTAACAGGCAAGCCCAGAGCATACGCTCGAACTGACGGGTGCTTTATGCGAGATGCATGCTGTGTGTTTGAATAATCAAGGTGTTTATAGTGACTAATGTATGAATGCAAGGTCTGAACAGTAAGAGCTTTTGATGGGCAGGTTTCCATTAACAGGCAAGCCCAGAGCATACGCTCGAACTGACAAGTGCTTTATGCAAGATGCATGTAGTGTGTTTGAATAATCAAAGTGCTTGTAGTGAAGCAGGGGGGTTGGAAGAAAAGTAAATGTTGCACTTATGCTAGATGCAAATGAGATGATGCTGGAAAAGAGTAGCTAGGTGGACGGAGGTGTCGCAAGGATTGGCTTCGAGTGGCTAAATCAAGACTTGGATGGCTTGGGAGACTCGGACCAGTGGTCAGGCTGGGCTGGACCAGGGCTAGGTTCTCCTCACTCAGGCTCTCCTCAGTGGGGGAATGGGCTAAAGGGTGGTGAGGCGGAGTGCACTCGAACTAGCTTCGGATGGATCAG
Organism: Liriodendron chinense; assembly: GCA_003013855.2. NCBI lineage: Eukaryota > Viridiplantae > Streptophyta > Magnoliopsida > Magnoliales > Magnoliaceae > Liriodendron > Liriodendron chinense. The sequence continues at coordinate 1,328,317 of ML058466.1, read as the reverse complement.
CTTGGGTTTGATGTTGAAATGAGAAGGGGAGGGGGGTATTTATAGCGTTGGAGAGTGGCAGTTCTCGTACGGATGCTCCTCGGGTTCCAGCGCGTGGTACAGACATGCCTCGAGGCTACCGTTTGGACTCTGTGGGTTGACTCGGTGGGTTGACTCGGTGGGTCGACTCGGTGATTTGACTCGACGGGTTGACTCGGCGGGTTGACTCGGTGATTTGACTCGACGGGTTGACTCAGCGGGTTGACTCAGTGGGTTAACTTAGTGAGTTTGGCTTTTTTAGGATTTTTTTGACTGGCTTTTCTTATGGGGGGTTTTTTAGGCTGATGTTTAGGGGCGAGTTGACTGGGTTCAGGCTTGAGTTGGGCTGCGGATTGGGGCTTTCAATGGTGAGTTTGGCTGAGTTTGGACTTGGGATTTGGGGGTATGGTCCTCCATTCATCCAGCTATCTCTACCAACAGTGTAGCCGAAGGTGGGGTGTCTACAGATGCCCCTCTTTAGCAGAAGTTGCGTGCAACTAAATGCCAAAGTGAGTGGACACCCCACTTCTGACCCGGTCATTCATGGATCACGGTCTGAAATCTTTGCTTGCCTTTGCATCTGTGCCAGTTGATCGTCTGGAAATCGATCACTCGCACATACCGCGGAAGTTTGGAGAAAACGTTGCGATTGTCCCTGCAGTTTGCTGCAACCTGGGTACCCAATCGCAACCCTTCCATTCCTGATCGGTACTAACATCAGAAAGGTACAGTAGAGCCTCTACGTCGTAGTCTTACGAGGATACTGTCCCTGTGATTGATTGTGATGTTTGATGTTTTCCCGGATCACTCCAGGAGTACTTGTTTTGCTTGACTGTCAAAGTAGTTAGGTGCCCTGCGTCATGTAGTCTTACTGGATTCTACTACGCCGACTTGGACTCAGTCAAGGTTAGGCATCCACCCCTAGGTATGTGCGGGTGGTCTTTTTCCACCCGATCTGCTGATTTCAATGCTTGGTTTGCAATTCATTCTTTCCTCGATTGTGGTCTGGAATCTTTGTTGTCTTTTGTATCTGAGTCAGTTGATTGTTTGGAGATTGATAACTCGCACATACCACGGGAGTTTGGAGAAAACGTTGCGATTGTCCCTGCAGTTTGCTGCAACCTGGGTACCCAATCGCAACCCTTCCATTCCCGATCGGTACTAACATCGGAAAGGTACAGCAGAGCCTCTGCGTCGCTAGTCTTACGAGGTTGCTGACCTTGAGACTGATTGTGTGATGTTTGATGTTTTCCCGGATCACTCCAGGAGTACTTGTTTCGCTTGACTGTCAAAGTGGTTAGATGCCCTGCGTCATGTAGTCTTACGGGATTCTACTACACCGACTTGGACTCAGTCAAGGTACTTCAGGCATCCACGCCTAGGTATGTGCGGGTGAACTCTTTCCACCCAATGTACTAATTTTGATACTTGGGTTACAATTCATCATTTACACCTGTTCAAATGGTTTCTTTGACCGAGCCTTTTAGCTTTCATCTTTTCGTATCTTGGCATGTGGTATGACCGCACTGACACTGGAGTTCAGTTCGACCGTACTTTGAGTGCATTGGATCCGATGTTCTCCGGGAAAACTGTGAGGCATCGGATCTTATTTGATTTTTGCGTCGGCTCCTACCCAGAGATATGGAAGATCTCCTGGTATTTTGGAGGCAGAACGCTCTACTGGGAAAATATTTTTGAATTTTTGAAAAGATACCCACTCTGGAGAGTGATACTCCGTGGTGTTTTTATTTGTAAATAGAAATTTATTTATTTTTTGTCTTTTTGAAATGAAAATCTGGTTTGCATGCACCTCTACTAGGGATGCCTGTGGGGTCTTTGGCTAACCGGCTTTTATTTTGAAAGCAGGTAAATATGATGATTGATGCGATGGGTGCTGATGCATGGAGATGCGTATGTGATAATGGATGCATGGCTTGGCTCATTCTCTTTCAGTTTGATGATTTTGCTTTTGCTGGAGATGCAGGGAATTTTGAGCTTATTGCTTGCAGGGTTGTGCTTCCCTGAGAATTTTCTTTTTAATGCGGATGTTTGGTCAGCGGGTTGGTCAATATCCCGACCCGTGGTCGATCAGGTTCATCGTTCCAAGATGCTTGTTTCTTTGCTTAATGAGAATGTACGAGGACGTTATCCGACTTCAAGATGTTCTTCTGGGCATAAATGCGATTAAGACGGTGCTTGGTCGCCAGTTCTGGTCAAGATTCCAATTTGCGGGCGATTGGATCCGTCATCCCAAATTGTGAAGAGAGCGGAGTTCGAGACTCCTGAAGTGTAGTGCTGGGGATAGTGACGATTTTTGTGATTTTTGTAAATATTTGGTCTGAATCTTTACCTGAGTAGTCAAAGTAGAGATCGGTTATTGAAAACAAAGGAAATATTTTGTGTTTTTTTAAAATTTTTGGCTTGAAAGCTAGGGAAACATTTTTTGTGATTTTTTACAACATTTTGTTCGAAAGTAAGGGAAATATTTTGTGATTTTGAAAGATGATTTTGTAATGTTTTGGTATTTTGTGGGATTTTTTTGAAATGCAGGGAAAAGGCATGGAATTTTCATCCATTTCCAACTTCTACTACTGGTAAGGCACCCGATCCATTTTACGTCAGCGAGCAAGACGAGTCCCACACAGTTAAGTGCCGTAGTTTTACATCTTCGGATGAGGAGATTGTTGAGAGTTTTCAGTCAACACACCCATAAAGTTGCCTGTTCCTCATGTGCAATGCACATAGACCACGTATTGTCCGACGGACTCCTTCGGCCACAAAATGAGCCACATCCTCACATTTCCCTTAGTCAATCCAGTTTGGGGCCTTACGTTGCTCACAATTCCGTGAGGGTGCGCTCCACCTCTCAACAGCCTTAATCCCCTTCATGAGTTTTAAGAACAGGGAACATCCGTCAGATTCAACAGCGACTTCCAAATCAAGGTTGTCTATCACGGTGCGTTCAACACGAACATGATTGCGGGGTTATGTCCGCCTCAGCCTTTACCTGTTTAAAAGATTCCGGACACCTGTACGATCAACTGTCAGCCATGTCCGGAACAGGTTAGGAAAAAAAGCCTCCGAGAAGTTAATCCCAGTGTAGTTTTAGGTCTTCGGACCGCTGGGGATGAATTTGTGAAATTGATGGTATTTTTTTTTTTTTTTTGAAAAAGTTCCAGACTTCAACTCAGGTAATCGAAGTTGATGCTGATTTTATGGAAAGTTTGAAATCTTTTTGGTATTTTTGGAAATGATTCGGGTTATCAAACCTTGATCCCAGCGGTTGAGGCCGATGCCGGTTTTTGATTGAAAGCAGGAAAAGGTCCCCCGAGAAATTAATCCCAGTGTAGTTTAAGGTCTTCGGACCAAAAATATGTATATACTGAAAATACATTCTTTTTGTGATTTTTTTTTAAATGTTCTAGGCTGTTGAATCTCAATTTGAGCGATCAAGATTAACACTGGTTTTTATTGGAAATTTCTCGGGATTTTGATCCCGACGTAGTTTAAGGTCTTCGGACAAAAAATATGTACAAGCGATGCTGAAAATCACATTTTTTTTTTTAGAAAATGTCCGGAGTTATCAGATCTTGATGAAGACTGATGCCGGATTTTTATTGAAAATCTCTCGGGATGTTGATCTCGACGTAGTTTAAGGTCTTCGGACCACAAAACTATACAAAATAGGGCAAACAGATTTTTTGTTTTTGGAAAATGTCCGAAGTCAACTGATCTTGATGTGAGCAAACAAGACCAACACTGGTTTTTATTGAAAATCTCTCGGGATGTCGATCCCGACGTAGTTTAAGGTCTTCGGATCCAATTTCTTGTACAAGCTGAACATACATTCTTTTTTTGTGATTTTTTCGAATGATCCAGGTCATCAGATCTTGGCCTGAACGGCTTGGGATCGATGCTGGTTTTTATTAAAATCCCTCGGGATATTGATCCCGACGTAGTTTAAGGTCTTCGGACCAAAAATATGTACAAGCGATGCTGAAAATCACATTTTTTTTAGAAGATGTCCGAAGTCATCAGATCTTGATGAAGACCGATACCGGTTTTTATTGAAAATCTCTCGGGATGTTGATCCCGACGTAGTTTAAGGTCTTCGAACCACAAAACTGTACAAAACAGGGTAAATAGATTTTTTATTTTTGGAAAATGTCCGGAGTCATCTGATCTTGATGTGAGCAAACAAGACTGACACTGGTTTTTATTGAAAATCTCTCGGGATGTCGATCCCGACGTAGTTTAAGGTCTTCAGACCCATTTTCTTGTACAAGCTGAACATAATTCTTTTTTGTGATTTTTTCGAAATGATCCAGGTCATCAGATCTTGGCCTGAACGGCTGGGATCGATGCTGGTTTTTATTAAAATCCCTCGGGATATTGATCCCGACGTAGTTTAAGGTCTTCGGACCACACTTATGTACAAGCGAACAGTAATCAAGGGCGGAGATTCCGAGGATTCTTCTTAGACTGGTTCAGATCATCAGGTCATGACTTTGGATGGTTGAGATCACTGTTTGACCAAGTCAATTTTTCTTTTCTTTTCCTTGAAAATTTCATGGAACTTTTCCACATCATCAAGCCAATTTCTCACCAATTTCTCACAAGATGAGATTTTGGTGAGATTCCTTACTTTTTCTCATCATTCTCTTCCATCACTTCATTCTTACAAGGAGGTACAAGATTCACTTGCAACCACCCTTCCCAAGGGGGAGTTCTTCCCAAGGAGAGGGGGTGAGAAGTCGTTTCAACTAGAGGGAAGGTAGGACGGCCCCCTGGGCGTCCGCCCAAGCCGTCCCTACCCACTGATTTTTTCAGTGGGTTGGGTAAAGGGGTGCACTCCCCTTTTCTATATAACATGGGGCACCCTTGCCCCCTCCAACGTGCAATCCCTCTTGTCTCTCTCTCATACTCTCTCTTTCTTCAAGTTTTCCTCTCTCTTTTGGTGGTTCTTTTCTCTCTTCAAGAGGTGGGCCTTAGTGAAGCTTTGGGACAGTAAGGTGGTCCCCCTTTGGTGAGTGGTAAAGGTATGGACCACTCCCTTTCTCCCTTGTCTTTTTCCTTCTTCATTGTCTCTTCTCATGACTCTTTTCTTTTTCCATGTAGCTATTCCAAAAGGAGTGAAGGTGGGCCCAAGTATTTTTGACCTTTTTCTAGATCTTCCAATCTCTTCTAAAGGTGGTGCATGGAGAAGGACATTGCAAGCTTCCATTTCATTCTTTCTTTTCTTCTTTCACACTCCCTTCATGTGTATGTAAAGGGTAATTTTGCCATGTCCATCAAGTGTGCATGGAAAAATATCCTATCTTTCTTCATGGGAGTTGGGCCTCTTTTTATGTGTATCAAATGGGCTCAAAGTGAAGTTATGGCCCTTGGTGTATTTGATGGGCCCAATGCTTCATTTTGGGCTCCATCATGCTTTCTTGCCCTTGTCATTTTTCCTTATAACTTTCTTTTCTTTTCCATCTTCTTTCCAAGGTTTGGGCCCATGGGAATGGTAGGGCCCACCTCAAGTTTTGGGCTCATGGGACTCACTTTGGGTGGCCCCATCCTTCTTCACATGTGTATGGACAAAAGTGACTAGCCCATTCTTCACTTGGATCTCAAGTGGGCTAGATTTTTTAGTTGGGCCTTTATGGACATGTGGCCCAAATCTCCCACTATCTCTTGATTATGATGTACATCCTTTTGTACAAAGTGTGGTGGGCCCCTTAGGATTTTCCATATGGATGGGCTTTTGGGCCTTCATTGAAACTTAGATTTCTTTGGACCATTTGTGCATCACTACACTTTGCTCATGTAAGATTTTTTCTTTCATGCTTTTTCTTTTGATGGATGGAGGACTTGAGTTACTTGACCATCTACAAGTCCCATGAGTGAGTTGTCTCAACAATCTCACTAGGTTCAAATGGTTTTTTCTTGTGGTAGGAAAGTGGTTTCCAAGAGTTTCCTTTAATGTCATCAATCTCAAATGGATGATTCCTCTTCAAGTGAGCTATCCATGCAACCATAGCTCCTTGAACTTCCTTTGGGGGGCTTGGTGGGTCATCCACCATCATTCTCAAATATGAGTGATTTTTCTTTCAATTTGTGAGAAAGAATGACACCCATAAGTTGCCCAATTTTGTCCCATGCTTTGGGGCATTTTGGATTTTGATCTTCAAGTGGGCTATGTATACCATTCTTAGCCACTTCCCTGATGGTTGGGTGACTCGTCAAGCCATGCCTTCTTGTGCTCAAATGGTCCTCCCTTTTTTGTAAAGAAATTGGTGCACATAAGTTGCCCCAAACTTGCCCTCACATGGGCATTTCCAACTTTGATTCTTCATGTGGACTATCTGCATCAAATTTTTACCATTAGCTTCTTTGATTCATATGTTTGTGAGTAGATCGCCATGTTGTGCTCTCATAGTTAAAACTTTCATCAAAATGGTGCACATAGGGATGCCCATGGTTAACCCATGAATGGGTCCTTATGTTTTTCAAGTGGGCTATGTGCTTCCTTCAATCCATTGAGGTGAGGCATTTGGGTTGCTCTTGGGGGCCCACTTCCTTTCTATTCCCCACTTGTCCATGTACATGTGTAAAAAGATGGAAACATCTTAAGTGAGGATCATGGCCTTGGTATAAAAAGTGGATCAATCCTTGGCCACATATGGACTTTGAAGAGGGACTTCTCATGTGAAGTAGGATTCTTATCTCTTGTTGATCTCATGGCACTTGAGTGCATTTGTTGTCCAAAGTGTGTCCTTGGATGATGGACTTTCCTTGCCTAAGACATGACATGCAACCTTCTTTAAGGTGGGCCTTGCTTTCTTCAGTGGGCCCAACACATATCCTAGGTAACACGTGGAGTTGGACTTTGGATTTTGCATTTGAATGTGAGTCCAATCCCATGGGTTTCCTGGATGATAATTTGGATTTTAATGGGTAAAGGATAGGGACTTACCTTGCCAAGCTTGTAGGATTCAATGGCGGACGGTATAAGAGGACATCGGGTGATTGATGAGGATGATCCTGCCTTCATCATCCGCCGAGGGGCCCATATGTGTTCTTTCCCTCAAGAGCACCAACCTCTTCCCGCCATCAAGGGTTGAGGTACCAGAGACCACTGGGACAACTGGGTGAAACATCCACAGCCTTTGCTTGAACGAGTATTGGCTAACACTCCTTTTGCTGGCCTCATTACCTTACGCTTCCATAACAACAGTGCCAACCGCATGATGCTCGCGGCTCTTTGCGAGAGGTGGTGGGATGAGACCCAGACCTTTCAACTCCCTTGTGGCGAATGGGGAACAACTCCCCTGGATATTTATATGCAAATCGGCTTTTTATTTCATGGGGCAGTTGTTCCCCAAGTCAGCTCTCTTGCTCCCATCACTTCCACTGATTGGCTACGGCCTGTTGGTGATGTCCCACCCGAAGATGAATTCCAAGGCCATCAAGTAAAGATGCGATGGTTCTACAACACTTTTGCTACCGTCACCCCCACTACCGACCTAGAGGCCCTCCACAAGGCACGTGCCATGATTACCTATGCCTTCGGGTCCTTCCTCTTCTGCCACGCGAATGAGAGGGTCGATCCTAAGTTTCTTCGCTTGGTTGAGGATCTTCACCACCCCTACAATTGGAACGGCGCTATCTTGACTCATGTTTTCCAGGGTTTGGATAAGACCTCCCGGAATAGCCGGTCATTCACAGGTTTCTGGCCTGTTGTTGAGGTACTTCTTTTTTAACCTTCCTTGGAGACATTTGTCTTTTTTCTTTCTCTGATCGTTAGGTGTACCCTTGCCCAGACTTGCTTTTATGACCATTTTCCCCACCTCGCGCCGAGGATGCGGGATGACATTGAGCCATCTTTGTATCGCCACATGTACTGGCATCAACAGAATTGTCGGCAGAACTCTTGAGTCTCTGGGGACAACTGGCGTGCTGACATAGACCGATTGACCGTTGAAGATGTAAGTATTTTGCTTTCCTTATCCCTCAGTGCTGTACTGTAATTGATCGTGATGATCTCCCTTGTTGTAGCTTGCTCGGATGCCATACGCCAACTTTTCCCTCTACTACCCCCCTCAGCATGTGGAGACCTATGATGCCTCATGCCTCCGGATCATGCTTTCTGACGCTGAATCATTTCAGTGGTATTTGGGTGACAGGCTGCTTCGACAGATTACCGGAGTGGCTAGAGTCCCTTGTTCTGCACGTCCTCCAGCTGCTTAGATCCCAACTGATGAGATAGCTAACGCTCTTGTGGGCCAGCCCGGGTTTCGTTTCGCGATCCCGGATCGTGATTATGATGAGTGGTACTTGTTGTATGGTCAGGGGCCTCTGCTTCCTCCTGCTCTATGTTCCTGGGGGCCGTCACAGATATGCTGGACGCTCGGTGACAGCTCCTTTGATGGATCTTCATCGTCGAGAGCGGGACGAGAGGAGGGACGATGACGACTATGTTGGCGACCTGTAGCTTGCTTCTGTGTTCAGCTTACTTGATGTATGACCTTCTTCTTTTTACTTTTACCTTCTTCTGTATAAAAAAAATCTTCTAAATGAATATACAATCTTTGATTTGTCTTAAATTCCTTGATGATGTCTGGATGCTTTGACTGGAGACTTCTTAATTGCACGAATGATGACTTGGATGGTTCAGATGGCTTGATTTGGCCCTGTAGGGCCCACTTGAGACCTCGGCTTTACTTTGGAGCACCTTTCCTTGATGTTTTGTGAGGCTAAGAAGGCTTCTCCTAGTGTGGATGATGATTTGATTGGCCCGGATCGCTTGATTTAGCCTTGTGGGCCCACTTGATGATCAGATCTTGGATTCTGACCCTTCTTTTGATGATCAAACCCTTCGTCTTGCTATTTGATGACCCATGCGAGCTCTTCCATGGTTTGGATCATAATAATCTAGTCTTCAAATGGCTCAGATTGCTTGTGGCCCTCTCTTGATCATCTTTCCTCTCTTTGACTTGATCAGACCCATTCTGGCCAGCAGTGCTTCGTGATTGGATAGGTGGGGTACCTTCCAAATGATTCTGATCAATCTCAATCGAAATCTAGAATGGATTAGAGCCTTGGGCGGCCCTCAGGGTGCCATCTACTGATGTGGACTGTCAGCCTCACCTACCAACAACCATGGAGCCAATCCCGAGGAGAGAGAGGGAGCGCGTCCGTACTGGCGGCCCAGAGCGGGCCGCCCAGGACTCGCCTCTTGTGCGGCCTGGGCTGGATCGTGCTCGGACATTCTCTTCTGTCTCCTGCTCTTGTCCCCACATTCTCTGTACTAGACCATTCGATTTCAGCCATGAATCTTCTTTCCTCTTTGTCTTTTCTCCTCATCTTGTCCTCATCTTGCTTTGTCCTTTCTTGGACAATGGATGGTGGAGATTTAGGGGTTGTGGGAGCTGTCCATGGTAGGTCCCACACTTCAGAAAGTGTTGAAGGCTTTAATGATGGAGAGATTCCTTTAATAGATGGTAGAGATGTAGCATTGACTAGGGGCATTGATGATGGATTAGGGATGGTGGTTGGTGGAGCTTTGAATGGCCCCATTAATGGCAGCCATGCTGAAATTTCATATTTGAATGAGCCATTGATTATGGGAGAAATGGATGGTATGGATGAGATGAGGATATGGGACATAGGTGAGGCTATGCATCCTTTGAATGTGGGCCACCTAGATGATGTGATTGATGGTGGTGTGATGGACATAGATGGGCTGATCTCATGTCTGGACAATATGGATGGTTCAGATGATACCTTTGATGGTTTGGATGCTCTTGATGATGGCCGAGATGTGCGGCATACTTGTTTGGGTGGACTTGATGTGATCATTGATGATGTCCCCCTGATGATGGACGGTGTGTATGCCTCGATGATCCCTTTGATTGGCCTAGGATGATGACTGGATTCATGATTTCCTATTGGAGAGGGCCGTATGTCCAGATCTGACCGTTGATTCTTCGATCGGGGTTGCCGGGACCCTTCTTGATGGTTTAGATGCATTCTTTGACGGTCAGATTGGCACAGGATGCCACGATGTGCGGTGTGATCTTTGCTGATAGCCCTTTTGCTGGAGAGTATCGTCCTTCTCCTGATCGTCGGTCTTTTGCGCACTCTGTTCATGATGTGGGCGAGTCTTCTCATGCGGCTGAGGTCGTGACAGTTTCAGACAGTGATGCGACTATATCAGACATAGCCGTTACTGAGGGCAGGTCAGGGGCTGTCGAGTCTGTAGAGGTTCCAGCTTTTCCTTCCCCTTTGCCCGTTGATCTTCCGATCCTTGATGAGCTGTCATTGATCTCTGGGCCTTTTGTTCTGGAGGGGGTACCCGTGAGGACTTATCAGCTGCTTCCTCGTCCTTCTTGCTCGCCACGGCTGCTTGCTTGGCTTAACAATTTGTCAGCTTATGAGATTCTGGATTTGGAGTCCTATGGCTTCGGCAGTCTGATCCATATGGCTAGAGTTGACATTGATTGGAGGATGCTCAGAGCTGCATTGATTGACTGGGTCCCTTCGTTGAACTTGTTCGCGTTCAACAACATGGAGATGGGACCCTCTTTGGAGGAGCTTGCGCTCTTGACCGGCCTTCCTTGGGATTATACTCGGTATTTTTCACCGAAGACATTGCTGAAGACTACCACACCTGCAGAACTGGTTTGGGATCCCCTATCTTGTTCGGCCTGCATCTGCCGGCCAGGATGCTGTAGTGTTCTCCTTGGACTTGCTATATGATCTTTTTTCGGGTCCTCGGGGTGTGGCCGGATCTATTCTTGCTCGGAACGCACTGATGTTTTGCTTGATAGCTGAGGTGCTATTCTCGGGATGGTGCAGGTCCCAGACTCCTTTGCTTTTTGAGGTGATGAGCTGAGCTACTCGATGGCAAGGGATCATTTCTCTCGTCCTGGCCGAATTGTTTAACGGGCTGACTGACTGTGCTTTGGGCCGCGCTCGTGTCCTTCGCGGCTGCTGTGCATTTCTTCAGGTGTCTTTTTCCGCGCCTTTCTTTTCTTGCTTTTTTAGGAATTGCTTTGCTCTAGCTGAACTTCTTTTTCTTCTTGTGAATAGGTCTGGCTATGGGAGCGTCTTTCGCTGATTATTCCTGTACCATTTCCTGACACCCGTCGCCTAGACCTTATGCGACACATCATGGAATTTCTTCCTCATACGGCTAGGATGAGTGAGCCCCTGTATCGCAGGATGTTCGCCGATCTTCGTGACTGGAATGTTCGTTGGGAGTCATCTTGGCTTTCACTTCCTCCAGTGCTTTGTGATGCGCACCGCCTTCCTCTGATGCTGGTAGGCTTTCGATCTTACTTTTCTTACCACCCTATCTGGTTCCTACTGTAGTTTGGGTATGAGCAGGATGTTCCTCTTTTTGCTTTCACGGGTATCGGGCGTCGAGCACTTCCATCTAGAACCTCTGACTTTAGGACTCGGGTTAATGGATCTTGGGTGAGTTACTTGACTGCCGATTTGCTTGGTTTTGAGCTGCGGGCTTTTCCGATGGCGACCGCCCCATATCAGTACTGGGTTGCTGAGCAGTCTTTGTATCGACGTATCTCTTGCTGGCACCAGACTGCTGATGAGGATGAGCAGGATATCCTTGGAGATGCCGGCTCTTCATCTGGTTCATATGAACCCTTTGAGGAGCGCCCGTTCATTGATCCTGGTTTCCTTTTGGCCACTCATGGCCATTTGCTGTCTGAGATTTCCGCACTTCGGTATCATTGTGAGATGATGTTGAGGAGATTGGCTGTCGATCAGAGGTTATCTGATGAGGAGGCCGCGATCCATACTCTTGAGCGCGATGAGGCGCATTACCTGCGTATGGAGGTGAGCAGGTTGAGAGCGAGACTATTTCATTATGAGTCAGGGGACTTACCTGGTATGGTCGAGGAGGAGGGTAGGGATTGATTGTATTGGCCACCTACACATTCCTTTTTGCATATATGATTGATGATGATGCATTTTTTTTTTGAAAAAGATGACATGATATATGTAAAAGAAATATGATATTTTAATGAAAAAGAAGAAAACTATTTTGAGAATCTATTGTGCCATGAGTTGTCTTGTGGGTGTGTCTGGATTTTGCGTCGGGATATAGGAATCAGAACTGGGGCTCGGCCAATGCTTTGACCGATGTCTCGAGATTTAAATTGAGTGCTCCTTTGGTTCCCTAGAGGTGTAGGCAACGGAAACTATTGCCTCCCAAGATTGTCAGAATTTGTAGAGCTCTTCGTTCCTAACTGTACTTCTTCTTGTTCTTGAACTGTGACTGCTTGAACTGATCTGGATTGTCTGATTTCTTGGTACCTGCACTTTTTTTTTTCTATTTGAGCCATTTTTGCCTGCAGCGCTCTTTCGAGTTTTCACCACAGCCGGCCTATTCCCGTCATTTTTGCCCATGGCACCCTTTCGGGTTTTCACCACGTCCCGGGTCTTTGATCTTGCATGCTCCTTGGCAGCTATGCTGTTTTTACCCTCGGCGCCCTTTCGGGTCTTCACCGAGTCCGCTGTATGCCCACTATTTTTACTCGGAGCGCCCTTTCGGATTTTCACTCCGCCCTCTTTGTTTAGGCACACATTTTCTTTTTCTCTTTTTTCTTTCTCTGAATTTTTGGATAATTGCGGCGGCTAGAGGTCGGGAATCCGTCGTTGCCGGCTGATGGCAGTCTTTCAGCCCTTATCCTAAGTTACGATGATAGAGCTGTTGGTCTTAACTAAAGACCCTTCTGAGATGAATGGATGGATGACTGTGTTTCTTCTTGGGTTGATTTTTCTCGGGTGCCTTGCTTTGGCTTCCCTTTTTCTTTCTCTTTCTTTTTTTTTCTTTTCTTTTGTATTCTTTTTCTCTCTTTTTTTTTGTATTTTTTTTCTTTTTCTTTTGAATCCCCTTATTTGAAACACTTGTTGGTGGACGGAAATGATTTCTCAGAGGTTTTAGCTTCGACCTCTTGACTTCAGCTTTATTAAAGTAACTCTTGATAAAGTCAGAATGACTTACCCGTGAAAGATCTTCACTTTGTCGGCGTTGATTGGCTCAGGAAGATCCACCCCTCTCATGCTGGTGAGTCTGAGGGCGCCTCCGGGAAGTACTTCTCTGATGATCAGCGGCCCGTCCCACGAGGGTTTGAACTTTCCTCTAGGATCCGGAAGGTGCGACGGTAGAATCTTCTTCATGACCATGTCGCCTACCTTGAAACTTCTTTTTCGGACTCTCTTGTTATAAGCCCGAGCGATCCTTTTCTGATAGCACTGTGAATGACTTAGTGCACGCATACGCTTCTCATTTGCTAACTGCAACTGATCGAATTTGGCCCGTTGCCATTCTCCTTCTTTAATTCCGCTTTCTAGTAACACTCGTAGTGATGGTATTTCCACCTCGACTGGTAGAACTGCTTCCATCCCATAAGTAAGCTCGAAAGGAGTAACGCCCATAGCAGACCGTACAGACGTTCGATAGGCCCAAAGTGCATATGGGAGCCTATCTGACCAATCTCGATAGGTCACGACCATCTTCTCGAGTATCCTGACGATTGTCTTGTTTGCGGCTTCTACCCCACCATTCATCTGAGGACGGTAGGGGCTTGATCGATGACGTTGAATCTTGAATTTACTGAGGAAGTCATTCATCTTCTTGTTGACAAACGGGGTCCCATTATCTGTGATGATAACATTAAGGATTTCATACCGGCATATGATGTTGTTCTTTATGAATTTGATCACCTGAGATGCTGCAATCGTGGTGTAGGAGGCTGCCTCTACCCACTTGGTGAAGTAGTCGACTGCTACAAGTATGTACTCATGACCGTTTGATGCTTTGGGACTAATCTTGTCGATAATGTCGATTCCCCACATGGAGAAGGGCCAGGGGGTGGTCAGGTTGTATAATTTTGATGAAGGGGCATGGATTTGATTCGCATGTTCTTGACACTTGAAGCATTTTCTGACGTGCTGGCAGCAGTCTGTCTCCATGGTGAGCCAATAGTAGCCGAGTCGTAGAATCTTTTTTGCCATCATGTGCCCATTCATGTGTGGGCCACAGATTCCTTTGTGTATTTCTTTCATGATCTTTGCAGCTTCTGTTTCATCGACGCATCGAAGGAGGATGTGATTATAGGATCGCTTGTAAAGAACTTCGCCATTGAGGGTGAACTGGTCGGCCAAACACTGGATGGTTCGGCGATCTGTTGCTGTTGCTGACTCTAGATACTCTTGGGTTTCGAGATATTGCTTGATGTCGGCATACCAGGGTTTGTCAGGGACAGCTTCGGCTTCTTCTATTTGCAGGCAGAAAGCAGGTTCATCTTGAATTTCGACTGTGAGCTCCCATTCTGAAGCTCCTTTCGGGATCTCGAGCATCGACATGAGTGTGGCGAGAGCATTTGCAAACTGGTTCTTGGCTCTGGGCATATATGAGAAGGTAATTTCTTTGAACTCCTCGATCAGATTTTCAAGATACACATGATATGGTATCAACTTCTCGTCCTTGGTCTTCCATTCGCCATTAGTCTGATTGATGATAAGCTGTGAGTCTCCAAATACTCGTAGCTTCTTGACGCCCAAGATTATGGCTTCCCTTAAGCCAGCGATGCATGCTTCGTACTCTGCCATGTTGTTGGTGCACTCGAATGCTATGCGCCTTGAGATAGGAATAGGGACATCATCTGGAGAGTAGAGGATTGCTCCAATACCACTTCCTTTAGAATTTGCTGCGCCGTCGAAGAATAATATCCACTCATCTTTTTTCTTCTTTTCTTCACCTTCGATAAGCAAGAGATCTTCATCAGGGAAGAATGTCTTGAGCGGTTGATAATCCAGGAGGGAGTGAGCAGCAAGATGATCGGCGAGGGCTTGCCCCTTGACTGCCTTCTGAGTGACATAGGTGATGTCGAACTCAGACAGGAGTAGCTGCCATTTAGCTATCCTTCCAGTGAGTGCCGGTTTCTCGAACAAGTACTTGAGCGGATCCATGTGAGCGAGTAGGAGAATAGGGAATGCAATCATGTATTGACGGAGTCGCTGAGTTGCCCAGACTAGGGCGAGGCAAGTCTTCTCGATCGGGGAATACCTGGTCTTGTAGTCGGTGAACTTTCAGCTCAAATAATATATTGCTTGTTCCTTCTTCCCGGTCTCGTCGTGCTGGCCGAGGACACAGCCAATGGCTTCTGCTGCTACCGAGATGTATAACAATAGTGGTCATCCAGGAGTGGGTGGCACTAGAACTGGAGGATTCATGAGATACTTCTTGATGCGATCGAAGGCAATTTGGCAATCGTTATTCCATTCTTTTGGAACGTTCTTCCGAAGGAGCTTGAAAATGGGCTCACAAATAGGTGTGAGCTGTGCGATGAAGCAACTGATGTATTGAATTCTGCTGAGGAAGCCACGAATTTCTTTCTCTGTTCTTGGAGGGGGCATCTCGATGATTGCTCTGGTTTTGGTCTCGTCGACCCTGATGCCATCCTCGCTTACCATAAAGCCGAGGAGCTTACCTCCCATTGCACCGAAGACACATTTCTGAGGGTTGAGGCGGAGCTTGTACTTTTCTAATCTGTTAAATAACTTCTTCAGATTTTCAAGGTGTCCTTCAATTGTGCGAGATTTGACGATCATATCGTCCACATATACTTCAAGCTCTTTGTTCATCATGTCGTAGAATAGTGCTGTCATTGCTCGCTGATATGTTGCTCCTGCGTTCTTCAGACCGAATGGCATTACCATGTAGCAGAAAGTTCCCTAGGGAGTGATAAACGATGTCTTCTCGCGATCTTCGAAGGCCATCTTGATCTGATTGTAACTTGAGAACCCGTCCATGAATGAGAAGACCTTGTACCCAGCAGTGTTGTCGACTAGGGTGTCGATATGTGACAAAGGGAAGTCGTCTTTAGGACTGGCTTTGTTAAGATCTCAGAAGTCGATGCACATTCGAACCTTGCCATCCTTCTTTGGTACTGGTACGATGTTGGCGAGCCATTCAGAGTAATTGGAGACTACCAAGAATCCCGCATTGTACTGTTTGATGACTTCATCTCGGACTTTCAGAGCCCATTCTGGCTTCATTCTTCAAAGTTTCTGTTTCACTGGCTTCATATCTGCCTTGGTTGGCAGATGGTGTACAACGAGCTCTTCATCGAGCCCCGGCATGTCTTCATATGAGAACGTGAAGTTGGACAATCTTAGAGCTAGGAACTCTATCATTTTCTATTTCATCTCAGGTGGCAACGATTTTCCAATGCGTACTTCCCTAGGGATCTCAGGTGTCCCCAAATATACTATCTCGAAATCATCGGTTACAACATCGGCTTTAGATTCGAACTTTTTGAGGAGATCCTCTAGTTCGGGAGCCGGATCATCATCTTCCTCATCCTGAGCTTCGTCCAGACCCATGAGCTCGAAGTCTAATTCGATGTTAAAGTCGTATGATTTGACTTCAAACTCATGCGACTCTTTAGACGAACTTGGCACACTATTGAATGCAGGAAAAGAAATGTTTTTTGGTTTTTGAGATTTTTCTGAAATGGAAATGCTAGATGTTTTTTTGGCTTTTGAAAGTTTTAATTTTTTTGGATTTTTGAAATTCACGGGACTTTGAACAAGCGGGCATTGCAAACCATGATTGAGCCCAACTTGTTCCAAAGTTCCGATCGCTGCTTAAACAGGCATTTTTTTTGGAAGCCAGAACCCTCAGATGGCTATTTAACTGATTCAAAAGTTAGGGGAACGGATGACCATTCAGGACCCCACACTTCCTCCCCTGAAGAGGTGGGGGTTGATGTCTTGGGCGAAGAATCACGGTCTGGCCCAATGACCATGATTTCTCGCTGGTCGGGTTCGAGATCTGAGTCGTACTCAGTCCCTCCCGGATCACTTACCTCGCATTGCAGTTCGTCTGGTTCTACGGCTAGACATGAGTTTGGAATCTGGACATCGGACCAATCCAGGGCTGGCCATTTCCCTTTCTTGGTCTAATGGATGGGCTGCTTCTGCCCCTGGCTGATGGTTGATAATGTTGATTCTGCAGAGATGGACAAGTCGTGCCCCTTGCTGATTGATGTTGAGATGGGCAAGTTGTGGCCCTGGTTGATTGATACTGAAATGGGCAGGTTGTGCCCCTGGTTAGGTGCAGGTATCAGAGTAACCTGGTCCTGAAGCTGCTGTATTTGACTTTCTTCTTCATCTTCATCCTTTCCTTCTTCTTTTGGAGGCTTGGACGGTTCGAGAATCTGATCCCATCGAATGGGGGGCCACGTGGCCCAAGCTAGGCTCATCGGGAGGCCTTTGTGTAAGCAGTCGGTTGATTCCCTCCTGGGTCTTTGTAAGGTTCTCCTGGCTTGACGAATTGGATGGGTGAGCACCGAAATTTCTTCCTTCTTTTGTCCATGAAGATTGCCCTGTATCCGAGTCCCCATTTGTGTTGGTTATATACCAGCGGTACCTTTCTAGACTTGAAATGATTCTTCATTCGGTATTTGAGGCTCAGACATTCTGCTGGTGAAAAGACACGGTCCACCCTTATCGGTTCCGGATTGGCGATAGAGTTCATAGTCTCGAATTCGAAACTATGAAACGGGATGTCTTCTTCAAAGTGCTGGATATCGATGACCGGGATGTCTGGTTCAGTGGCAGCAGCATTGGAAGGAATGATGAGCTCCTTCTCTGCATGGATAGAGATCACTTGATTTCCACAGATGTATTTCACACGTTGATGCAGGGTTGATGGCACAGCCCCCACCTTGTGCAGCCAAGGTCGTCCGAGCAACATGTTGAAAGAGGCTGATATATCCAGGATTTGGAATGTGATGGTGGAGATTTTCGGACCTATCTGTACCTCTATGTCGACCTCTCCTTCCACTGATCGGCGGGTGTTGTCGAATGTTCTGACGCATATGGTGCTGGGTCGAAATGAAGAATGACTGATTCCCAGACGTTCCACAGTCTTGAGTGAGCAGATGTTTAAGCTTGAGCCATTATCGATAAGGACCAGCGAGACACAGAGGTCTTTGTATCGTAAGGCTATATTGAGGGATCGCCCATGATTGCACCCTTCTGGTGGCAACTCATTATCGGTGAAGGTGATGGCGTGCGGAGCCAGGAGTTGTCCAATCATCAATGCTATCATCTTTGGTGCCGTATCGGAGGAGACGTGAGCATCGCTCAAGGTTTTGGCAAATATTTCTCGTTGTATGCGAGACGTGCAGAGTAGCTCCCATACTGAGATTTGAGCAGGGATTGACTTGAGCTGAGTCGCCACATCGTATGTGGCTTCATTTTTATTGCCGAGGCCTGAGAGAGCCCCTTTGGGATCTCCTCTGTTCTGATTATCTCTTCGGATGCAACGTCCATTGGGATTCATGTTTCCCACTTCCGCACATTCTGGATAGTGCCATGGGACCTCTTTATAATTTTTCTCACCTTTGCCTTCTAGGATCACCGGTTCTTGCAACGGTGCTGGTGTGGGTACCAGATCTTCCTCGTATGGAGCTTTTGCCTTAAGGACTACATTGTTGCCTGTGCTGAAGGAAAAATATCGAGGCTTGTCTTCATAAATCACGTAAGGTTGCGGTCCTGGCTTGACCGTTCCTGGAGCAGGAAGCTCCCATGGAATGAATACTGGTCCTCTTGATATGGCAGGGGGTTTCTCTGTTCGTCCCAGCTGCCGTAGTGTGATTGACACGCCTCCAGGATTTGCCCCTTACAATATGACTGGCTCAACTGGAGGAGCTCCTTCCAAGACAATGGGCTCTTGCTGCTGATGAGTATAATCCCTCTATTGCCGATTGGATTGTTCTCGAACTGGAGTTGCCCCTTGCAAGATGACAGGTTTGTATACGGGCTCGATGTATGACTGTGCTCCTTCCAGGACGAATGGTTCCCAACATGAAGGGCTGTAAGATGCCCCTTGAACAACTGGCACATCATATGGAAGTGTTCCTTCGAGTACTACTGGCTCGGAGACTGAAGGAAGAAAGGGACTTGCCCCTTGCAAGATCGGAGGAGGATTTGTCGGCCCATAAGTGTAGGTATGAATGGACTGGATAGGGGAGAAGAAGCGATCGAGGCGCTCTCCTTCTTCTATGCTGTTGACGGTGGGGCCACGAGATGAACTGGGGATTCGTCGGATGTTGAGGCAGAGGATTCTGAAGGATGTTGGTGGAAGCTGTTGGAGGAGTTCCAGGGACCGAGATGACGATCTTGCGGTCATCAATCATATCTTGTATTGCATTCTTCAAAGTAAAGCATCGATCAGTGGTGTGGCCACGCCCTTGATGGTAGGTACAGTACTCATTTTCTCGATAGTTCGGAGGTAGAGGATTTAGAGGAGGCCTAGGTGTCATCAGAGTGAGTAACTGCTTTTGTACCAGCATAGTCATGACTTGACTAAGTGGTTGAGTAAGTGGAGTGAATTTTCGGAGCTCCTTGTAATTCTGCCTATTCTGGTATGAGTATTGACCATTCCCTCTGAACTGCTGCTGTTGTCGAGGTGGTTGTGGCTGTGATTGAGGATTCGGTTGCCGCTGATATCACTGAGGTTGGTGCTGATTCTGCTGATACTGTTGACGTCCCTGTGGGGGAGCATGTTGATTACCCTGAGTAGTGGTGCTGATGTTATTTACCTCTGTCGGGCGGGGAGGAGAACTACTACGGTTTCCGTTCCCATATCCGATGGGTCTTCCCTTCACTCTGTTCCTCTTGACTGGAGTGGCTTGATGAGGCCATGGGGAGATCGTCCCGGCACGAATTCCTGCTTCGACTTGTTCTCCAGCACGGATCAACTGTGAGAAATTCGCATATGGATGCGAGATGAGATATCTAGATAAGCCCGGATATGTTGAATGAACAATCATGGAGATTTGTTCTTCGTCGTCGATAGGTGTCCGCATTCTGGCTGTCATAGCTCGCCAATGTCCCACATAAGCTGATAGTGTTTCATCACTCCTTTGCCTGAGAGCTGCGAGGTTGGCTCTTCTGGGTGCCATGTTGAGATTGTACGCGAATTTGTCGACGAAAGCCTGGGAGAGTTATTCCCACGTCCTGATGCGGTGGCAGTCCAATGAGGTGTACCAATCTAGGGCATCGCCCTTCAGAGATTTTTAGAACAAACGAATGAGGGCCCCTTCATTTCCTAAGATTGCACCCAGCTCTCCACAGAAGGCCTTGAGATGTGCTGTGGGACAACCGCTGCCATCGTATCTTTTGAATTTTGGTATCTTAAAGTTTTGAGGTACTTGAGCATCTGGGAAAGGACACAAGTCTCTGAACTTGGTTGAAGGTAGATCGATTCCTTGTTGTCACTGAAGCTGATTTTGCAAGATCTGGAACTGCTCCCGCAACTCGTCCAGTCCTGAGTGATCTGTTCGAGCGACTGGTACCTCTTGGAGTAAGGCACGTTCTTCTTCGGCATAGTGGTCGATGTCTTCGACCCTATGGGTTTGCTGAAAAGCAACCGTGGGTTGCTGCAATTGATTTGATGACTGAACTGGATTCTGATGAACTTGTGCTTGAAATGATTGTAACTGAACTGGAGACTGTACTGAAGGTTGAACTGGAACTTGCTGGAAAATTAATTGGAGATTGCTGAATTGGAGACTGCTGGATATTAACTGGAGTTTGCTGAATTGAAGATTGCTGAAAATTAACTGGGATCCCATCGGCGGGGATGTGCTGGAATTAAAAAGTGCTCCTGTTTACAGGAGGCTGAGATGCTGGGAAGTGACCCCCTTGTTGGGTATTCGCCACTGTCCGCTGATTGATGTGGGCTTGACACTGACCCCCATTGTGGGCATTCACCAGTGCTGTCCCTGTTGCTGGAAATTGAATTGAAACCCCATCGGCGGGGATGTGCTGAGATTGAAAAAGGGGTCCCATCGGCGGGGACATGCTGAGATCTACTGAGACTGTTGTTTGTAAGATTGACTGGAAGCTGAGTGGAAGTTCCTGCAACAGGAGTGCTCTGAGACGGCCTTGTCGTTGCGGGAAGGTATTGAGGAGGATGCCCCGTAGCGAAGGGCTGAGACGGCTGCTGTCGGTAGTCTTGGGCAGACTCCGATGGTTGTGCTTGATTTGAATTCGAGGCCAGAGGGACCTGGCATGGTTGCTGAGATTGCTGAACTGGGCCAACTGATTGTTGGCTGCTGCGGTGGCTTGTGCTTGCATGAATTGCAAGAGCATTTCTTGCATTGCTCTCATTCCTTGTGCTAATTCTTGTATGATTGACGTATTCTCAATTGGCTGTTGCGCTGGAGGTTGCGCTTCGGTCATTTCAAGAGTGGGGAAGAGGTGAGTTTCCTCTTCGTGGTCAGACATGGCTTGCTAAGCTCGAGTGCGGATTATGCTGCGGAAGGGAAGTTGTTTCCGAACACGTTGAGCCTGAGGAGGCGCAATGGTGAGGACTATACTCTTTTTGGGTTTTGGGATTTTTTATTTTTTTTGTTTTGGTTTTGGGTAGAATGTTATGTAGATGAGATTGTAGTGAGGACTAATGACTTTCAAGTATAGGAAGGATTCTATTTTTCAAGTCGGATCACGACTAGTGGGACTAGCTCATCCCCAACAGATTCGCCATTCTGTGGACCCTCGTCGTCCCGCGCTCCCACACGACGTCCTTCCTTTCCCTTTCGAAAAAAGGAAAGAAGATGTGCGTGCGTGCGAATCGCCGTTTGTGCCACTGGCTTGCCTCGTTCTCAAGGGCTTTGTTTGGTTGTCGTGTTAAGCTGGATGCGTTTAAATGAGTTTATATAAGACCAGAGTCGCCACTAGCCAGTTACTTCGAATCTACAGTCGGCTAGACCCCGTAGAAACGTTAGAGAAGGGGATCCGAAGATTCCTTTCTCTAAGATGACTCCTTTTGATCTGCGGCCAGAGATTCGAGGTAAGGGATCACGGTTACAGGGTGGGAAGAGGTTAAGCACCCCACAAACTGCCCGTACCGAAGTACGGTCTCTACTTCACAGAATCGAACTAATACTTGAAAGTCTGTTTTAATCCTCGTATATTCTCATAAATGACATGATGCATGAATGCAGGTCTGAATAGTAAGAGTTTCTGATTGGCAGGTTTCCATTAACAGGCAAGCCCAAAGCATACGCTCGAACTGACAGGTGCTTTATGCGAGATGCATGCTGTGTGTTTGAATAATCAAGGTGCTTATAGTGACTAATGTATGAATGCAGGTCTGAACAGTAAGAGTTTCTGATGGGCATGTTTCCATTAACAGGCAAGCCTAGAGCATACGCTCGAACTGACAGGTGCTTTATGCAAGATGCATGCAGTGTGTTTGAATAATCAAAGTGCTTGTAGTGAAGCAGGGGGGTTGGAAGAAAAGTAAATGTTGCACTTATGCTAGATGCAAATGAGATGATGCTGGAAAAGAGTAGCTAGGTGGACGGAGGTGTCGCAAGGATTGGCTTCGAGTGGCTGGATCAAGACTTAGATGGCTTGGGAGACTCGGACCAGTGGTTAGGCTGGGCTGGACCAGGGCTAGGTTCTCCTCACTCGGGCTCTCCGTGGTGGGGGAATGGGCTAAAGGGTGGTGAGGCGGAGTGCACTCGGACTGGCTTCGGATGGATACGGATCAGCTTGGGTTCGATGTTGAAATGAGAAGGGGAGGGGGGTATTTATAGCGTTGGAGAGTGGCAGTTCTCGTAAATAATTTTGGGCGGCCCCGTACGGATGCTCCTCGGGTTCCAGCGCATGGTACGGCATGCCTCGGGGCTGCCGTTTGGACTCAGTGGGTTGACTCGGTGGGTTAACTCGGTGGGTCTACTCGGTGGGTTGACTCGGCGGGTTGACTTGGTGATTTGACTCGACGGGTTGACTCAGCGGGTTGACTCAACGGGTTGACTCAGTGAGTTTGCCTTTTTTAGGATTTTTTTGACTGGCTTTTTTTATGGGGTGTTTTTCAGGCTGATGTTTAGGGGCGAGTTGACTGGGTTCGGGCTTGAGTTGGGCTACGGATTGGGGCTTTCAAGGGTGAGTTTGGCTGAGTTTGGACTTGGGATTTGGGGGTATGGTCCTCCATTCATCCAGCTATCTCTACCAACAGTGTAGCTGAAGGTGGGGTGTCTACAGAGCTAAAAAAGAGGTCTTGCATTTAATGCTTTCTGTATTTAATGCCACCCAAGCTCAGTATTTGGTGTGTCTACTTGAAAGTTGGATCTACCTCATTTTTTAGGTCATATCTTAAAATGATATGAGAAAATGGATGGACGGCTTGGATAAATAGATGCATCATGATGTGCTCCACAGAAATTCTGGTCGAACGGCTTATTGTCCGGCCAAGGGTAGGACGAGCTTCCATTTTTGGACCATACTCTATAATGATATGGAAAAACCTATCCATTGAGCGGATATACAATACATTCATCAAGGTGTTCCCCATGGTCAGGGAGTCACCCACTATGTTGTTACACATACATTAAGGTGTTCCCCCATGGTCAGGGACTCACCCACTAAGCTGTTACCTCAGGAGGCCATGCAACAAGAAGCTCCATGGGTCCACCGTGATATGTGTGTTCCCCATGGGCAAGGACTCACCCACTAAGCTGTTACCTCGGGAGGCCATGCAACAAGAAGCTCCATGGGTCCACCGTGATATGTGTGACATGGACGCAGATTAGCTGCTGAACCGATAGTAGCGAGTCTCTTTATTGAAGTGACGTCACCATGTTCAATAGGGCCCACCATCATGATGTATGTGTTGTATTCACACCATCCATCCATTTTTAGAGATCATTTTAGGGCATGATCCAAAGAATGAGGTAGATCCAGATCTCAAGTGGACCCACCAAAGAAAACAGTGACGCCCACTGTTGAAACCTTCTCAAGGCCCACCATGATGTTTATTTGAGATCCAACCTGTCTATAAGTTAACACGATATGGAATAAGGGAAAACAAAAATATCATCTTGACTAAAAACTTATGTGGCCCCAAGAAGTTTTAATGATAGGAGTTTTATCCCATTGTTTTCTGTGGTGGGTCCATTTGAGCCTTGGATCGTGCCCTAAATGATCTCTCCAAATGGATGGATGGTGTGGATACAACTATTACATCATGGGAGGGCCCATGTAACATGGTGACATCACTTTAGTAGCCAGACCCGGTAATGTCGGGTCAGTAGTCAATATTAGAGTTGTGCATAAGCCAATCTAGCTCGGTTAACTCACTCAACTCAACTCGGCTTGAACCAGCTCGATTCGGCTCGATTTGAAAGTTGGGTTCAAACCAAGCCGAGCCATTTTTCCAAGCTCAAAATAATTTTCAAGCCAAGCTCGAGCTAACTTAAGCTCGATTCAGCTTAGCTCGAAGTTCGGCTCAATCGAAGCTTGATTCGGCTCACTTAGGGGGCGTTTGACATCTCTACTCTAATTCAATAAGAGTTTTTTGAATAAGAGCTACTTTAATAAGCTCTTTTTGTTCCAACTCTTGTTTTAAATAAGCCTGTTTGATAAAATCTCCAATAAAAAGCTCTTATTTAAAATAAGCACGTTTGGTAAAACTTTCAAATAAGAGCTTTTTAAAGGGTAGTTGATGTCATTTTTAAATATTACGATAACTTAAATATAAGAGCAATCCAAATGGTTGTTTGGGTGGACCGTCCATCATGTGGGGGCCAGCATCAATGCTAATTATCCTTTATGTGGGGCCCCTCAATGTCCACTACCCATCACCATCATGTGGACTTCACATTTGATGTGTCCATAGTGTGGACCCTACCTTTGAAGTGTATTGTCCATCATGTGGTGCCCAGTTTTGATATACCATTCATCGTGTAAGGTGCACCTTCTATATGGATCATTCATCATACGGCCCACTTTAGATATGGGTAATCCATCATGAGAGACCTTGGATGTGGACTGTCCATTAAGTGGGGCCCACTTAATGTCGACTGTCCATTATGAGGGGCCACACTTTTATATGAGTCATCCATCATGTGAAGCCCACTTTGTCCATTATGTGGGCCCGCCTTGATGTGGACCATTCTTTTTGTGGGGCCCCACCTTTATTATGGGTCGTTCATCATGTGAGCTCATCTTTGATATCAACTGACCATCATGTGGGCCCACCTTCAATGACATCATACATGATGTGGATTCCACCTTTGATATGGACTGCCATTTAAATGGGACCTACTTAATGTGCATGTTCCGTCATATTGGGCCACACTTTGATGTGGGTCATCTATCATGTGAGGCCTACCTTTGATGTGAACCTTTCATTACGTGGGCTAACCTTGATGTGGGGCCGACTTCAATATGAGTAATTCATTATGAGAGGCCCATCTTTGATGTTCACCATCCATCATGTGGGTCCCACCTTTGTTGTGGACCACTATCATGTGGGGGCCACATCAAGTAGGTAGTCCATCATATGGGACCCATTTGATGTCCATCATCCATCATGTAGGTCCCACCTTGGCCATGGATTGTCCATCATGTGGGATCCAACCTTCAATATGGGTCATTCATCATGTAGGCCCACCTTTAATGTCAACCTTCCATCTTGTGGTCCCACATTCAATATCCACCATCCATCACTTAGATCCTACCTTTGACGTGGACCATCCATCATGTGGGTCCCACCTTTGTTGTGGACCATCTATCATGTGGGGCCCACTTGATGTGGATAGTCTATCATGTGGGACCCACCTTTGCTATGGACTATCCATCATGTGGGGCCCAACCTTCAATATGGGTCATTCATCATGTGGTCCCACATTTAATGTTAATCTTCCATCATGTGGTTCCACATTCAATGTCCACCATCCATCATGTTGGTCCTACCTTTGCTATGAACCGTCCATCATATGGGGCCCACTTGATGTGGATTGTCCATCCATCATGCAGGGCCACATTTTTATGTGGGTCATCCATCATGTGGGACCCACCTTTTGTGTTTATCGTCAATCATGTGAGGCCCAACCTTCAATATGGGTTGTTCATCATTTGGGCCTAACTTTGATGTCAACCTTCCATCATGTGATCCCACTTTCAATGTCCCTCATCCATCATGTAGGTCCCACCTTTGATGTGGGCGTTCATCATGTAGGGCCCACCTTTGATGTGACCATGCATTATGTGGGGTGCGGATTTCCTACGAAAGCCTTATGCAGGAAGTTTCTGCGTTGGGAACCAAGGTGGGGCCCAAGTGATGTTTTTTGATAAATCCATCTCGTCCATCCGTTTTGGGAGCTCATTTTAGGATATGAGAACAAAAATGAACCGGATCCAATACTCAAGTGGGCCGAACTAAAGGAAAAGGTGGGTAGGTAAATTACTACCGTTGAAACCTCCCTGGGGTCCACAGTGATGTTTATATGACATCCATGCCGTTCATAACATCGCTACTACTGGGATGAATTGGAAACACAAATATTATCCTGATTCGAAACTCTTGTGGCTCCACAAATATTTCAACTGTGGACGTTCAATCCTCACGTTTTCGGCCCACTTGAGTCTTGGATCCGGTTCATTTTTGTTCTCATGTCCTAAAATGAGCTCCCAAAGCGGATGGATGGGGTGGATTTATCAAAAAACATTATTGTGGGCCCCACCTTGGTTGCCAGTGCAGGAACTTTTTGTGCAAGGCTTTCGCAGGAAATCCGCGCCCCATTATGTGGGCTCACCTTGATGTGGAAACCCACCTTCAATATGGGTTGTTCATCATGTGGGCCCACCTTAGAGATATTCTAAAGAAGAGAAGAGGGCAAGATGGGAATTGCTTAAAAAGTTAAAGGACAAATTTGTCCAAAAATTAATTAAAAATGTTTACCTATAGGTTAAATAAGCTCTTAAAGGAAAAAAGACCTCATTAAAATAAGCTCTAAAATGAAAGCTTTACCAAACGGTGTATTTTCATAATAAATGTTTATTTTTTTAAAATAAGCAAATACACCCCCTGGTTGGAAAAGTATGTTTTTTAGTCTCATAGTAGGAAGTGAGCAAGGAAATGAGAGGTGAAACTCTCTATAAATGGGCTTTGGGCTGCTTTTGGGCCTGATTTTTAATAGTTTTAGGCTTGGCTTTGGGCTGGGTCTATTTAAAATTTTGTTCTTTTTAAGCTCGAACTCGGCTTGAAAGCTTGGTTGAGTTAGCTCAAACATGTCATTCCAGCTCGATGGCCGAGCCGAGCTGAGCATGAGCCTGGCTATTCAGTGACCAAGCCTAGCTTGAACATGGTTGAACTCGGGTCATGATCAGCTCTAAGATTAGCTACTGAGTCAGTAGCTAATCCGCGTCCGTGTGACATTGTCCTCGTCCATCATTTACCTTGGTTCATGTTCGGACTTGAAACTAAAACTAATAAGGCCGTTGGGAAACTCACAAGTGGGCCGCACCACATGGAAAGATGAGGAATGGGCACGCCTATCATTGTAACCTTGCTGGGCCACCCAATTTTTTGGATCAGGGTTGTATTTGGGTTTTCACATTTTAAGTACGGGTTTGATGGCACAGCAACATAACGGTTTGGCCAGGAAGGTTTCAATAATGACCGTTCATATCCTAGTTTAGCCAAGAAGGTTTCAATATTGACCATTCATATCCTCCCTTTTGAGTAGTGATGTAGCTTGCTTCAGCTTTCGATTTGGCCAGGTGTTTGTTTGTCCATGAGTTTCGTCAGAGGAGCAAAATTGGAGGGATTGTGTAGATTGAGATGAAGAAAGTATCTACACCCAATGTTCACTGAATAGAATAGTTGGGTGATTTTTGAAGTAGTTTTTCACATGGAAATTGCTTTCCAAGGACATTTGTTGGTAGTCTAGTTATAAAAAAAGAAAATAGGTTCTAGTTGAAAGGATTTAACTGGATTTGAACCGATAACTCAATCCTAAACAAGGTAAGTTTCAGCATAGAGATCTTGGGTTTGAGTCTAGCTTAGCTATAAAATAATGACACCGGACAGTTCCATTTGTTGAGCATAAAGGCATGAAAGACGATATAGAATGCCTTCTGTGTGCAAGGCGATTAGAGAATTCAACATGTACATCACTCTGATTTTTTTTTTTTTTTTTCTCATTAGAAAAAATTCTCAATCAATTTCTTAAACAAAATAAAGCCCTCAAGAGCATCAGATTTATGAACTATTGAAAATAACAAAGTGAAACGTTAGTAGGATCTAATCTCCACGAATCTCCATAAATCCACATGAATCAAATGTAGAGGTGCATCAGAAATAGATTCAGATAAAGAACGATTTCCGTCATCTTTTCAAACAAACTGCTCATGTGGTTTGAACTAGACGAACGGCCATCGTTAGAAACCAAAGCATTGATAAGTTCAACATTTTGTTAAGCATCCAGCCTTGCGGCAAATCTTACAATCGCCTGATCGAATGCTTGTTGCTGCACCATTCGAATATATCGAACTAACCAAAAGTAGATTAAGTACTAAAATTGCAAAGTAAATGCGTTTTATAAGCCTAAGCAAGCAAGGATGGTACAATAACATAAATACAACTATTAGAATAATCCAACCACTATGGATTGACAACTTTAGCTAACCGAGCTTGAATCTGTGTACCCCTTGTCACCATTTTGATACTTGTACAACCATGCGCACAATAGATAGTACCCATAGTTGAAAACCCCTACCACAGCCAACATCCAATACACATTGTCTATCCTTGCCTCGTTGATGTTGTCCGGCAACCAGTTGGTAAGCTTCCGAACCAAGCTGACGACTGCCGTGCTCAGATAAAACCCGATCCCGATGATAACAGCCATCATTGCAGTCGAAGTGCTACGCAATGATGTAGGGAATTCTTGGTAATATAATGCTACCCCTCCAGGAAAATGGAATGCCTCGCCAATGCCCATGAGGACAAGTGCAGGCACCAGCCACAAGGCCGACATTGGAACCACTGAAGCTGGTTGGTTAGCCAAGTTGTGTGATTTGACCACATGAAGGCGCTGGGACTCTACTAGTGCCGCCACTGCCATGCTGATAATGTTGAGGATGTGACCCACTCCTATGCGTTGTAGCGGGGTTGGATATCGGCTTGTTAGCTTACGCCACTGGGGAAAGAGGAAACGGTCGATGAGAGAGAGTGAGATGGCTGTTGCGAGTAGGACGAACACTAGAAAAGAGCCGGCGGGGATGGAGAAGTGGGGACCAAGGTGGCGGTCCATGGACAGGACTTGGAGGATGGTGAGACTACTTAGAATGCCTATTGGGGTGCTGAGGAAGATGGCTGTGGACCAAAGTGGGAATATCCTGATTAGAGTCTTCAAGTCTTCTACTTGTTGCACTGTGCATAGCCTCCATGGCTTTGCTATGGTTCCATCCAAATGAGTATCTCCTTCTGTCTTCAGTGCAGCACGGTTGAAGAAACTGCATGCTCCCAACATGTAACCTCAATGTTACAAAGAATCATTGATTTTTCTTTAAATAAAGGTGGGAGCATACCAACTGTAATTTTATTTTAATGAACCGAAGAGAAGAAATACACCAAATTGGGGGACAGAAACCTTATCCATAAAATTCTATACAAGAAGAAAAAAAAAGTAAGAAAAAAGAATCAACTTAGAGTAATTGACTCTCCCAAGTTAACTCAACCCAACCAAATCTCACGGGGAAGAACTCAATTCTCGTCATCCTTCTGTAAAAGCTCGAGAAGAACTTGACTTTGGCAGCTGACAAAGCTTAGCAAGACTTGACGAAGAAAAACTCAATAAATTCAACTACATGCAACTCAACATTATAAATGTGCACACACACACCTGCCATCTAGCTACTCCAGTATTCTTAAGGGGACATGGGATTTTCGAATTACTTTAAGGGAATGGATAAGCAAAACCTGACAATCCGCCCCTCAACCGTCACCCTTAGGGCCCGTTTGGATGCCACCAAATAAGTTAGTTATTCTACTTACAGTAGATAAGTAACTTATTTCAGATAAGTTTGATTTATGATAATTAATAACCACTTCAGCTAATATTTTTAGCTTTTTTATTTTTTCACAAGTTGCTGAATAGAATAACAGAGAGGTGAAAGAGAGGAAAATGATAAGCATGGCCCCCCACATGAATAGACAGTGTTGGTGTGCACAGTGGGTGCACATGATGGGCAGTGGATATTGAAGGTGGGCCCCACATGAGTAGACAGTGTTGGTTGGTGTGCACGGTAGGTGCATGTGATGGGCAGTGGATATTGAAGGTGGGCCCCATATGATGGATAATAACATTGACGGCTGGCCCTACTTATAGATGACTAACATCAAAGGCGGGCCCTACATAATGAATGATGCACATTGAAGGTCAGGCCATAATGATGAATTGCCCACATCCAAGGTGGGCCCTGCATGATGGACGGCCACACAATGAAAGGTGCACATCAAAGGTTGGCTCCACATTGAAGGTGGGGCCACATGATGGACAGTCCACATCAAAGGTGAACTCCACATGATGGGCAATTAATAATGCTGGGCTCCACATGATGGATGATCCGCATCAAGGTGGGCCCCACATGATGGACGGTCCACATCAAAGGTTGGGCTAATGAGAATGGCCTATTTCCAAGGCGGGCTCCGCATGATGGACAACCCACATGGGAGGTGGGCCCAAATGATGGATGGTCCACGTCAAAGGTGGACACTACATGATGGGTGGCGAATATTAAAGATGGGCCCCACATGATGGACAATAACATTGATGGTGGGCCCCACATGATGGATGGCCAACATTAAAGGTGGGCCCTACCTAATGAATGATGCACATAAAAGATCGGACACTAATGGTAAATGGCCCACATCCAAGGTGGGTCCCACATGATGGATGGCCCAATTAGTGGGGCCACATAATGAACGATCCACATCAAAGGTTGGCCCCACATGATGGACAGTGGATGTGAGGGGGACCAAATAGACTTGAAGGATGATTACTTATGATGCTTGGGAAACCAAACACTGCTTAATTTTCTACTTTTTAGATGATGACTTTGTTTGCCAAACATGTTTATCTATTAATTAGGTAGAAATCAAGATAAGTTACTTATCAAATAAGTAGCTTATCTTAAATAACTTACAATCCAAACGGGCCATTAGTATGTAAGGAAATTCACCAAGTCTACAAGTATATCCTTGTTTCTTAGCTCCATAAGCCACCGGGGTTTTTTAGGAAAGAAGCTACTCCTAGTGTCTCTATGGACTTTTTAGACTGATTTTTGTGTCATCTCATTACTGTACGGTGGCCCGGCTCCATATGGCGTCTTGCTCATCCGTAGCAAGATCATCTTAGGGAGAGTTTTGCTACCTGCTCGGTATCTTCATGGGCCTCCGGTGGTTAGTGGGCCAACAGATTTGAGCAAGACTCCGTATGGGCTACACTCCCACCTAGTGGTATACGCGAAACCTTGTTCCAGTGGCATGGGTGTGTATGTCTGTGTATGAGGTTGATCTCTGTGGGCCCCACCGTCATTCATGTGTGATGGACATTCACGCTGTGCATTTGTTGGGATCCCTTCTATGTTATAGGATGATCCTAAAAATAAATTGTATCCTGAACTCAGGTGGGACACAATTTGAAACCATGTGAAATCATTCCTAAAACATCTAAATGCACTTGGTGGGGCCCACTTGAGTTTTTAAATGGCTTGAACTTTGGTGTAACCCCTCATCCAAAGGACACACACAATGAATGAGTTGGATGTCTAAACCACATCAATGGGCCCTATAAATAATCCAGAAGGTTTCAATGGTAGGCATACACTCTTAATTATATATCTAAGGGAATTTTATTAAAAAAAAGAAAACACTGCCAAAATAAATGTAGAGTTTACATTCTGGCACCTATTCCATTCCAGGAAGGTTTTTAAAAAGCTATCTCATTAACATTCTTCTACCTTCCCCACATTAACGGCCATAGGACGTGCGTGTGTGCGAGCAAATGGGTAAACTGTTTCGGTGGGCCCGTCATGATATATATATTGTATGTATGGAAAAAGGTACTCTGCGCTCCACCTCATGGGAAGTTCATATGAGGTCGGTCTGTGTGGGCTCCACTATGATGTGCAGCGGACATCCACACCATCAGTCAGGTGCACCATTCTGTGGCGGGCCCAGAGCTTAAAACTCAGGCCGATTCATGACTTGGGTGGGCCACACCATAGACAACAGTTAAGAGTGGATATCCACCCATTGAAACCGTTATGATCATTTATAGGGTTGACTGAGATGTGGTTGATAAATCCTGCCTATCCATTGTGCGTGTCCCACTTAAACAAGATGTCACACCAAGTTTCAACCGTATCCAAAACTCAAGTGGGCCCCAAAAGGTGCTTTTAAATGTTGTAGGCATGATTTTACACTATTTCAGTTGGTATGGCCACTAGAGTTTTGAATACAGCTGATTTTAGGATATCCCATAACCAATACGGGACACACCACATGCATGGTGTGGATGTCTGCAGCACATCACAGTGGGGCCCACACAGCTGGACCTCATGGTTCCCCCATGAGGTTGAGCTGTGTGGGCCCCACTTTGATGTGTGTCAGACATCAACACCTGGTATTTGATGGGTCCACTTTAGTTTATGGGATATCAAAAAAATCAGCCATATATGGAACTCAAGTGGGCCATACCGTCTAAAATTATGTAAAGATATGCCTAAAACATCTAAAAGCACTTGGTGGGGCCCATTTGAGTTTTAGATGCAGCTGAAACTTGGTCTGACCCCTCATCCAAGTGGGACACACACAATGGATCATTTGGATTTGTGAACCACGTTTCGGTGGGCCCAATAAACAATCATGAATGTTTTAATGGGTGGTAACCCTTCTCAACTATTGTATGTGGTGTGGCCCACCTAAATCATGGACTGACCTAATTTTTAATCCCGTGGCCCACCATGGAATGGTGCATCTGACTGATGAGTTTGATGTCCAATCCACATCATGGTGGGCCCCACATAGCTCGACCTCATCGCACCATTCCCCCCCCCCCCCCCCCCCCCCCCCCCCCACACACACACACACACGGGAAATGGTGCTACGAAGTTCCCATGAGGTCAAGCTGTGTGGGCCCCACCGTGATGCGGATTGGACATTAACACCGTGAATTTGATGGGTCCCTTTTATGTTATTGGATATCGGAACTCAGCTGGGCCATACCATCTAAAACCATGTGAAGACATGCCTAAATGATCTCAAAACACTTAGTGGGGCCCACCTGAGTTTAGGATACGGCTGAAACTTGGTACGACCCCTAATCCAATTGGGACACACACAATGGATAGGTTGGATTTGTGAACCACATCTCAATGGACCCAATAAATAATCATGAAGGTTTAGTGGGCGGGTAACCCCTCTCAATTGTTTTATGTGGTGTAGCCCACCTAAGTCATGGATTGACCTGATTTTTAAGCCTATGACCCACCATGAAATGGTGCATTTGACTAATGAGGTAGATGTCCGATCCACATCACAGTGGGCCCCACATAACTCGACCTCATAGTACCATTTCCCTATAATATGGTATTATGACGTCGACCTCTTCCCATGAGGTCCAGCTGTGTGGGGCCCAACGTGATGTGAATAGGAAATCTACATCTATATATATATATATATATATATATATATATATATATATAAAATTCACCCCAACCATGGGAAGTGTAACCTCATGTTAGGCCAAGGGCCAAACTCTCACGCTTATCTGTGATTCAGGAACCACGTGATTGGAAAGTACTGTTCAAGGGCAATCAGATGGTTAACATAAAATGGGTGGTTAAAAGTTGAAAGAGTGAGTCGTCTAAATTCCAACGGCAAGTCAAATGGTTTCTATCATTTTTTTTAATGGCCCATCAACAAGTGGATCAGCTGTCTGAATGGTTTGGATCCCGTACGACCGTGCACTTCGATTGGTTGAAGAGTTCAGTTTTTAGAGTGCGGCTTTGGCAGATCCCTGAATGCAGGCCCAACATGATGTATGTGACTTACATCTCTACACCATCCATCCCTTTTTTGGCATGATCCCAAAATTGAAGTAGATGTAAATCTCAGTTGGACCACACGACAGGAAACAGTGGTGATTAACCATTAATAATTTCTTTTGGGCCACAAAATTTTTGTATCAAGCTGATATTTATGTGGTCCCTTCATCCAGGTACTTTTTAACCTTATGAACAGGTTGGATGGAAAATAAGCATTCTGGTGGGCCCCAAGATGTTTTAAATGGTGAGTATTTAATCACCACTGTTTCTCTGATGTGGTCCACTTAAGATTTGGATCAGTCTCAATTTTGGGA
This sequence comes from Liriodendron chinense, assembly GCA_003013855.2. NCBI lineage: Eukaryota > Viridiplantae > Streptophyta > Magnoliopsida > Magnoliales > Magnoliaceae > Liriodendron > Liriodendron chinense. The sequence continues at coordinate 1,294,046 of ML058466.1, read as the reverse complement.
TTATGCAATAAAATTAGCTTTAAAACGGATGGGAAGGAATGGATGTAAGGCACATACATCAAGGTGGGCTGCACCGTCAGGGATCCAGTCCACTGAGCTGGCTGGATCTGGTGGCGGTGAGCCAGCATTGGAGTCTTACCTGGTTGATGGATACCTTGATACGCGGGTCCTTTCCTATTTTAAGAATCACCTTTATTATTTTGGAAAAAGAAAAATAAAAACTTTGATACTCACGCAGTTTGTGATGGATGATAGGCAGGCACTTAGAGCTACTTATTTAAGGCATACAAGAAGTCAAACTAGCCGTCCAAGTTTTGGCATGCACAGCATAGTTTTATTATGATCTAAAAATTAACCTTATTTCAATATTTGATTATTAGATTGGGGACATTTATTGGACAGTTAAAACTGAAAAATATACAATGGTCCTAATATTTCCAATAGACCAGTGCCCATGAATTAGAGATTAGGATTGTTCAACTGATCTGATCTTGGGATTATGATTCTGCAGCAGTGGGCTGCACAATCTAATCATTTTTATGTGAGTTAATGTACACCACCATTTTTGAGTGCCTGTGTATCAATTGTCATATGCTGCCTGAGTATCATACAACACTTTATTTATTTATTTTTTTTATATAAAGGAGAATAGTAGCCTGGGTTTTGAGTGCCTTGCAGGCCTGTTTCCAACCTTTGGACCACACGCTTGTCAGAAATCCAGCCATTCAATAGGTAGGCTCACTGTCACGCCACATATAAAAAAATCATGACAGTACACTGATCAAGTGAACCACACAAGTACTGTTGAATTTGCTAAAAACAGTGACCAACATTATTTCTAGTGGTGGGCGAATATTCTTAGTTTGCAGTAACGAATTGTCTGGATCTCTGATACACGTGCCACTGTAACAGGACCCCGATGGAGTGCCGAACACAACACCCACGATTGGTACTTAGTGGTCGTGGAAAATCTATGTGGGTCCCACCACGAATCCAGACTGTCCATCTATTTTTCTAGGTAGCCTTAGGGCATGAGCCAAAAACAATAATGCAATCCAAAACTCAAAGTAGACGCAATTGGACCTCGCCATTAAAAACTTTTGTTGAGGCTGCAGAAGTTTTGCATCCAGCTGATATTTGTGTTTTTTGTTGTTTTTTTTTTTTTCTACCCCCAAGTTAGTCATGCGTTAAGTTAGTCATGCAACGCACCCACCGTGTTATCTGTTAGCTGGACAACACACTCACTTGGTTAATCACACGATGCACTCATCCACTAGTCGGGTTAGTGTTGGGTGTGTTTTACAAAAACCTTAGAATCTCGCCCCCCAATATACTAGAATTATGAGCTATGATAATGCAATAATCAAAAGCAAATCAACAACCTCACGACACAAGAGATTTTTATGTGGAAAACCCTTGAAGAGGTAAAAACTACGGGACCTAGTCTAGATCAACAATTCACTATGAAGTAGAACCGTTACAACCGATCGTAAGCATACACCGCTTGGATCAAACCTTCTTCACTCACGTAGGAGTGGATGAACAATAAGAGAATAATGAAAATGGAGGTATCTCACCGATCACGAGGACGTAGAAGTGCTGAGACGTCGACTGCGCAGTAGATTACTTCTACGAGCATAATCTCACTTCCACAAGCTTCCTCTCTCTCTCTCTCTCTCTCTCTCTCTCTTTTCCTCTTTTTTTCTCTCTCTCACCTTGGACGTGAAAACACCTTAATGGAATACCCTAATTCCGACTTGGAACCCCTTAAGTAGAGAACCGGAGGAATTAGAACTCAAATAGGAAACTGTTTATAAGCAATCCCGCGCACAGTCGGGCACCCGGCTAGATAAAAAATCTATCTAGCACAAAAGGGCCTGCCGAATTTTGGGCGCTTGGACCAAGTCGGGCTTCCGCCCTAGGCACCGGGCGCCCGGTCACCTGACCGTTCGGCGCCTGACTGTTATGCAAACAATCCAGCAATGAGCTGCTCCTCTGAGTGAATTTCGGTCGCCCGACCACACTCAGGCTGCACTTCTTCTCCTCTGTACTGAGGAAGAAAAACCCCATCAGTCAGTGTGTCTCCTTAGGAGACCTACTGTTGAAACGTCTAGAAGTCTTCTAGCATATTTGTGTTTTCCCTTTACTCATGTCTATGTGTCATGGTGGGCTGTAAGAAGGTTTCAACCGTTTGTGTCATTATCCCTATGCTTCTTGGTATTCATGTCTATGTGTCATGGTGGGCCCTAAAATGGTTTTAATGGTTAGTATCATTATCCCCACCACTTCCTGTGGTGTGGTCCACTTGAGCTTGTGATTTGTCTTTCTTGGCCTCATGCCCTAACATGATAAGGAAAAATGAACAATGTGGGTAGAATACATACATCATGTTAAAATATTTTTTTGGTTAAAATTTTTTTTGAAAAAACATCACGCACGCGCTCGGTCACAGGTACAGGCACGGTGCGAGGGCATGTAAGGCAGTGTGGCTGTAGAAGCGCTAGTGGCACACTTTGCACTTCGCACGTGCGCAGATGGGTCGCGACCTCGCAGACTTGAGCGAGACTGGTGTGAGTCGCGGTGCGACAGAGGAACCAATTTCACCAGGATCTGATTCATCTGGACCGGTTTGATGGAACCAATTTCACCAGATGACAGGATAAGATTAAGTTCCTGCTTATGGCGTTGAAGATATTCTATATCTTAGACCCGAACTTGAAGCCGCTTCCTCCAGTAACTGATACAGACACACCTGAGCAGATCGCTGCACGTGTCAAAAGAGAAGAAGATAATCTGCTATGTCGAGGACACATTCTGAACACACTATCTGATCGTCTGTATGGCCAATACGCCAGAACTTAATCTTCCAAAGAAATATGGACCGCTCTCGAGTTCAAATACAAGGACGAAGAAGAAGGTACGGACAAATATCTCATAGCTAGCTATTTTCACTACAGCATGGTAGATAACAAATTGTTGTTAGCCCAAATCGAAGAACTATAATTAATTATTAGCAAAATCAGTGCTCTAAAGATAGATATCCCTGAATCTTTTCAAGTCGGGGCTATTATCACAAAATTGCCCCCCCCCCCCCCCCCCGAGTTGGACAGAATACAGTAAGAACCTGCTACATAAAACCGAGGACTATACACTAGAACAAATCCAGAAACATTTCAGAATAGAAGAAGAATCCCGAAACCGTGAAAAGAAAAATGAAAACGAAAATTCCTCGTCCAAGGTTCAAACAGTAGAAAGTACCCAAAACAAGAATTTTGAGAAGAACGGTTCCCTAAAACCCAATAAAGGGAAATTTAAGAAACTACAGAAGAAGAACGAAAAGTTCAAGGGCCCTTGCCAAGTCTGTGGGAAACTGGGCATTACGCTCGAGTATGCCGACTTTGAAAATCAAAGAATGAGGCAAGTTCAGTTGAAGAAGACATAGTAGCCATGATCACTGAGGTAAACATGATCCAAGGTAATGTACCCAGTCGGTGGTATGATACAGCTGCTACAGTCCATGTAAGCTATGACAGGTCAGCCTTTAAAACTTATGAGGACGTGACCAATGGTCAAGAGGTCCAAATGAGTAATAAAGTCCGATCGAAGGTTGTAGGCAAAAGAACCGTGGAATTAGTCTTTCCTTCTAGAAAGAAAGTGGTCATAACTAATGTATTGCATGTCCCGGATATGAGATGAAACATAGTTTTTGGGGATCTTCTGGAAAACCCGGAATACGAGTGGTATTTAAGTCAGAAAAACTGATTCTGTCGAAGAATGGAAACTTTGTTGGTAAGAGATATGCATGTAATAGGATGATTAAGTTTTCCTTGAATGAAAGTAACTCTTTTGCATATAAGATTGAATTTGTAGCATTGTGGCATGGTAGATTAGCACACATAGGTTATAGTACCTTAAAATTCATGTCTAAGAATGGCTTAATCTCAGACACAGATAGTCAAAATGACAAATGCGAAGTGTGCACACGGTCCAAATTAACAAAGAAACATTTTCCTAGTGTTGAGAGATCATCTCAAATATTGGACCTAATACACACTGATATCTGTGAGTTAAATGACATTCTTACACGTGGAGGAAGAAGATATTTTATAACCTTTATCGATCATTGCTCTAGATATGTGTATGTACACCTTCTAAAGAATAAATATGAAGCATTCATCATGTTTAAGATATATAAAGTAGAAGTAGAAAATTAACTAAACAAGAAAATTGAAGTTCTTCGTAACGACAATGTAAGACCCGTACCCTTATTTGCCCTCCGTACGCTTAATTTTCGGTGCCGGTACGTCCCGGATGGACCAGATTAGCGAGCCTTGATCGTGACCCTGTTTTAGTACTGCATCAACCCAAGACCTATACCTCGGCGACCGCGTAGGCGCTGCGATTCCAACGCCGCGCGGCACGCCCCATTGCGATACCCGGTGTGAAAGTTATGATCGATTGCGTAATCCAAGGTGGGCTGCGCAACGCGCGTGTGGCATGGGCCCCACTTGCACAAATCCCAAGTACATATCAAATCAATCAAATCACTCTCACCCATACCCCTACTCTACACACCCCATACCCCCTATCCCTCTCTCACCTCCCAAAGTTAACTCTCACCCATACCTCTCATACCCCTCCCATGCACCATCATGACCCCATGCTTCCTCTCTCTCTCTCTCCCCCCCCCCCCCCCCCCCCATACAAGTCCATACGTAGGGGGAGAGGAGAGCTTCTCATTTCAAATTTCTAGAGTTAGAGAGAGAAAGGAGAGAGAAAGAGAAAGAGATTTGAGAGTAGAGAGAGAGTTAGGAGATCAAGAGAGAGATTAGAGAGTTTGAGGAGGAGATCCAAGCTTGGAGGACCCCGATCACCGTTCGGATCGTCCGATCGTCAACCCGATCCAACCCAACCGTCCAACCATCAAGTGAGTGAAAGGGGGACATAAACCCCCCATTTTCTTAATTTCCTTTCATTTTCTTTGTTTCTTTTTGGGCCCACCTTGTGATGGATAGTTAGATGAATGGATTGGATCATCCACGAATGGGCCCCACCTACTACTACTACTAATAATAATAATAAAAGAAAAGAAAAGGAAAGAGAGTGTTGCCGCTGGACAGACAGCGTCCAGAGGACGCTGCTGCCCAGCAGCGCCTGGGCAAACCTTTGGGCGTTGACCGTGGGTCCCCACTCGTGGGACCCACCTTGATGCTTTCGTAATATCCACACCGTCCGTTTGTTTCTCCAGCCCATTTTAGGGCTGGACACCAAAAATGAAGTAGATCCAGATCTCAGGTGGACCACACCATAGAGGACAGTGGAGGCAAGGATGTCCACTATTGAAACTTCCGTGGCCCACGGTGATGTTTGTGAACCTTTTTACCTATCTAATATTGGGCTCTGTGGGTTCCTCACGGGCTGGGGAACATGATGAATGGGGTGGATCGTCCCCAAGTGGGCCCCACTTGAAATAAACAAAGAAAAAAAAAAATAAGAACATCAGACGCTGGACGTTCACAGCGTTAGAGACGCTGGAACAGTCCAGCGTCACCTGGACGCCGTTAATGGGGTCCCCACTCGTGGGACCCACCTTGATGTTTTTGTTCCATCCACGCCGTCCATTTGCTTTCCCTTATCATTTTAGGGTCAGGGCCCAAGGATGAACCCGATCCAAGTTTTAAACGGACCGCACCACATGAAACAGTGGAAAAAAATGATGTCTACTGCTGTAAATTCTTCGGCCCACTTTAATGTTTCTAGACCGATTTACATACCCAATATTGGGCTCATTGGGCCCAAAATGAGATGGCCCAGCTGATAGACGGAGTGGATCACCCTTATGTGGGCCCCACTCGATGAAAAGCATGGATAAAAGAAGAAGAAGAAAAAGAATAGAAGAGGCAGAGGTGCCTCTAACGCGGGGAGTACCGGCGTCCAGGACGCTGGCTCGTGCCAGCTGGTGGCCCACTCGTGGGTCCCACCATGATGCACGTGTTGTATCCACACCGTCCATCCATTTGGGGAGATCATTTTAGGGCATGATCCCAAGAATGAGTCAGATCCAAGTCTCAAGGGGGCCCCACCACAGAAAACAGTAGGGACAGCGGCCCTACCGTTGAAACCTTCTTATGGCCCACCATGATGTTATTTGAGATCCAACCTGTTCATAAGTTCACACATGCAGGGGAGAAGGGAAAACAAAAATATCAGCTTGATCGGAAACTTCTGTGGGCCCCGCTTGTTAAAAAAAAAAAAACACGACCGCTGGACAGACAACGTCCAGGGGACGCTGCTGCCCAGCAGCCTTGTGGGCATCACCATGGGCTCCACTCGTTGAGCCCACCTAGAATGTATGTGCCTTACCTATTCCGTCCATATGTTTTTCCAGCTCATTTTAAGTGGCTGAGCCCAAAATCTAAGCATATCCTAAAGTCAGGTGGACCATGCCACGGGACAACAGTGGGAATAATGATCTCTACCGTTGAAACCTTCCCAGCCCTACAGTGATGTTTAATTGTCATCCAACCTGTTTCATAAGTGGCCAAGCCCAAAATTTAAGCATACCCAAATGTCAAGTGGACCCTACGATGGGAAACAGTGGGAGATAATGATTTCCAGCGTTGAAACCTTTCCAGGTTCTACAGTGATGTTTATTTGCCATCCAACCTGTTCATAAGATCACATGGATATGGATGAAGGAGAAAACACAAATATCTGCTTGATTCAAAACTTATTGGAACCAACTGGGTACCACGCTGCCCAGCAGGTAGCCCACCCTATGGGTCCCAACGTGATGTATCTATTAGCTCCACCATGATGTATCTGTTCTATTCATGCTGCCCTTCTACTTTTCCATATTATTTTAGGATACGGCCTCAACAATGAGGCAAATCCAGATGTTAGATGGACCACATCCGCAGGGAATAGTGGTCATTGATGCCCACCATTGGAAACTTTCTTGGGGCCACTCGACTTTCCATCCAACCAAAGGTTTGGGCCCATATTTGGGTTCCACCTTGGTGGAGATATTGTGTACTATGCCACCCGTCTTGATCGACGCGTGGGGCCCGATTTGAATGGGCTTCACTTAGAAAATGGTGGTGCTTGAATACCTACCACTGAAGCTTCCTAAGACTGGTGATGTATGTTTGTTATCCGACCAGTGGGCGTGGCCCACCTTGGTCTTTTCTTTGATATATATGTTTTATCCATGCCGTACACATATTTTGTCGGCCTATCTTATATGTGCAGGCCCAAGTATGGGGCCGATGTGGTCTCAAGTGGGCTATGCCACGAAGACCTTTACATTTTCAATGGGACCCACCATCCGGGTCCCACTCTCCGTATATATTGGGCCTTTTAAGGCCAATGTTACATGATATGTTTGGTAACATGCTAGTATGATTAGCTTGATATGTCACATTGATAACATGCTTAGTATAATGAATACCATGCTCATTCATATGCCATACGCATCATTTGTATGCCTGTTATGGATCATGATTAACCATAGCATATGCTAGTTGGCTTGTTATACTTAGGGGACCCGTGCGAGACAGGGTCGCCCCACATGATTGCGCAGTATGCGTAAGTTTGGTGCATGACTTGGATTGTATGACTCATGTATTTTGCATTATGTATGTCACGATCGCTTTCACACCCTAGCAGCATCGGGGTAGTGGCCACCATAGTCACATCGTGGTTGGCAGTATTTGACATCGGAAACTTGTTCTAGTACGTGGGCGCTATGGATGTCCTTGGGTGAAAGTCCCTAAACCCTGTGGTACCAGTAAGATGCTCCAGCGTCGAGACCGAGTGGATAACATGAGCGCCCGTGTGCCAAATACCAGTAGGCCGCGTCTCCCACTGTGTCGAGGTCGGTTGGAAAGGGGTGTGACCTTATCCGCCTGGGTGCAGTGGGCTGTAAGCTAGGTCGAGTCTGACCAGCTCATGGAATGGGTCCGCTATTGGCGAGCCGGGTGGACATTGGCATACCACTGACGAGGCGGATAGTGAGGTCTTTTCTACTCGCTTGGTTATGCGCGCGATGTGCGGCGGCCAGTATTAGAGTATACTAGACCCCGGTGATGTCCCAGATGAGAACTATTTTGATATGTGGATCAGTTGAGGATTGGCGTGTTTGCATTGCATCTCTAGCATATAACACTCAGCCATGTAAGCCCTTGCATCGCATAGCCTTGGGATGGCTGATAGCATTCATGAACTTGGTAGCTTAGCCCTCTACTACTTTCGCTTACTCTGATATCTGTATACTTGTCATATGCATCACACGCGCACACACGCACTTTACTGAGCTTTGTAGGAAGCTCATGCGCGTTTGTTTACACTGCAGGTACTAGGGCACATCAGCAGTGTTGAGCGCGGTGCATGTACCTAATATTTTGGACTTCTGCTATATGTTGTATTTCCCTTTCCAGCACTGTACTCAACAAACTTATTAGTGGATATTTGATGATGTTTTATGGTTTTGATTATGCTCCTGTACAAATTTTTTTTTTTTACCCTGAAAATCCTCCTGGTAGGATCCCAGGATCGGAACCTGGCATATGAGAGATAGAAGCCGAGAATGGGTACTACGGAGGCTGTTGGCACCAAGGTCGGCGATCGAAAATTTAGTGAGCCCGGTCCTCGGGTTTGGGGAGTGACAGACAAAGGAAGAGAGTATTTTTCTATAGAGTTCTCCAACTTTTGTGAAGAACATGGAATAATACACCAATGCACTGTACCGTATACATCACAACAAAATAGTATAACTGAACGAAAGAGTAGAACTTTAGTAGAGATGGTAAACTCGATGCTAATATAAGAAAAATTGCCACTAGGAGTATGGGGTGAAGCACTACTAGCAGTGTGCCACATCCTAAATAGGGTTCCTTCTAAAAAGTTTATGACTTCACTATACGAGGTATGAAAAGGTAAAAAACTTAATTTAGAATATCTTAAAGTGTGGGGGTGTTTTGCATATTGTAGAAAGCCTGATCCTAAAAAAACTAAATTACGATCCAGAACTATCAAGTGCGCCTTTGTAGGGTATGCACAAAATAGCAAAGCCTATAAATTCCTAGACTTAGAATCTAACACCATCATAGAGTTTAGAGATGTGGAGTTCTTTGAAAACTAACTATCCTTAGGTCAAATGATAATGAAATCCAAACTTCAAAGAAGAAACCCATGGTAGAAGCTCAACAAGAAGTTGAAACTCCAATCGATCCATGTAGCAGTCAAAGGGTAAGAGTAGAAAAGAGTCTTGATCTTGAATAGATAGACTCTCAGCGTATCTCTTTTCATCTCATTGAAGGAGATACAGAGAATGTCATTAGAAAGATACTTATAGTTATGACTATGGAAGATGAATAAAAAACCTATAGAGAAGCTATAACTTCTAGAGATTCAACTTTTTAGAAAGAAGCCATCAATGATAAAATGGACTCGATTATGTCAAACCAAACCTATGAACTGGTAGATCTACCTCTAACTTCTAAACCCATAAGTGTAAGTGAGTATTTAGAAAGAAATATCACATTGATGGAACTATTTAAACCTTCAAAGCTAGATAGTAGTTAGAGTTGGACACGAACTAAGTTTGATCGTTCGGATTGACTCGGATCGACTCGGTAAAACTTCATTCGAACATAAAGTCTTTGAATACATAGAGTCTGTTCGAAGAAAAAAATCGAGTCGATTTCAATCATAGCCCTATTCGACTCGACTCGAATATTGACCAACTCGACTTGACTTGTTCGTTCTACTCGAATATATATATATATATATATATATATATATATATATATATATATATATATATATAGAGAGAGAGAGAGAGAGAGAGAGAGAGAGAGAGAGAGAGAGAGAGAGAGGTTGGATGACAAATAAATATGACTGTGGGCCCTAGGAAGGTTTCAATGGTGGGCATCATTCTCCTCATTATTTCTTGTGGTGTGGTCCACTTGAGCTTTGTATCTGCCTCATTTTTTGTTAGTTAAAAACTTTAAACCTTGTGATTTGTCATTTGTGATATGTAATTTGTGAAAAAATTGGTATTCACTATTCAGTAGTAGAAAAAAAATATTTTCTAGCGAAAAATGCGAAATTATTCAAACTTGTTCGAACTCGTAATCCGAAGTCCATATGTTCGAACATGTTTGAACATGGTTGGGCCAGATCAAACCGAGTTTGAACAGAGCCACCCTGTTCAAATGTTTGTTCGAACATTGTTCGACCACACCCACTCAAGCAGTCGAACGATCCGATCTAGTCCATGTTCGACTTAGATCGGATCGTTATCCACCTTTACTAGTAGCTAAAGGGTTTAGAAAAAAAAAATGAATAGATTATTTTGACACATATCCACCTGTGGCGAGAATAACATCTATTAAGATCATGTTTGCTTTAGCATCCATACATCACCTTTATATTCACCAGATGGATGTAAAGATGCTTTTTTGAATGGAGACCTCAACGAGGAGGTATACATGGAATAACCTGAAGGATTTGTTTTGCCAGGAAATGAGAAGAAGGTTTGTAGACTAATTAAATCATTGTATGGATTAAAACAGGCACCTAAACAATGGCATGAGAAGTTTGATTCTAAAATACCATCTCATGGTTTCATGCATAAGGTAGCAGACAAATGCATATATTCCAAAACAAGTAGTAACTATATAATTGTTATTTATTTATATGTTGATGACATGTTAATAATAAGTGTTGTAGAATAAAGTTGGTCGTCGAAATAACTTAAAAACTATAAACCTCGAATGTCTTTACGGTCATGTATATATGACCCGCGAGCGCCTTTTGAATCCATAAGTCACGAACAGATCAACTGTCCAGCTAGCCTACGTGGTCGCATCTCATATTGACAAGCTTGCTCATTAACTGGACACTCCCAATATGCGAGCATGACTAGTCTCTAGCCGTTGAGTGGGGAAACCCCGTTATTCGATCAGTCATGCTCTCTGGTCATCAAGCGAGCATATTCCCAATACGAGCTTCCCTGTTCTCTGGTCATCTGTTGAGTACGTCCCTCGATTCATAGTACGAGCAGCCCATATAGGCCAGTTTTGGTTTGTTTCTATTCATAACCCTGACTCACGGGGGATCTCCATCAAGGAACGTAATCAGCTAGACATTTAAATTGGTTAGGCCATCTTCTTATCTTAGGGTTAACGGGATAAGCACCTTATCCCCTAAAATCAGGAGTGATCTTAATGGCTTGCGTAACAGACTGGATCACCCGGATCTGTATAAATAGATGACTCACAAGTGATAAAGGTACACAATCTCTAAGCCCACGTTTCACACTTCATCTTACTATCAGACCATCTCTGATTTAAGCTTTAGAGGGTTAACGGCCAAGCGCCGGTCACCCTTAGTATTCTTCTTTGGCTTTCAGGTTTGGAGGAGAGCTCACTTGAAGAAAGGCATATAATCCGGAGGAACCTGTTATCGAAATCTGACGTTAATAGATTGGCCCTGTCTGTGGGAACCAGGTATTCATCATTACCAATTGTTACTTCCTACTATGCCTCCTAAAAAAATGACTCATCCTTCCACCTCAAAGCAAATGTTGCCTCTAGCAGATGTTCCTGAGCTAAATCCCAATCCCCCTCCAACTGCACCACCAGGGATTCCCCCGACACAACCCAACTAGTTTGATTTCATACCTCCAAATCCATTCCAAGATATATTTGGTGGCTTCGACGGTATTATGCGCTTTGTCGGGGATACGCTCCTTACTCTTCAAGCTGGGTTTCAAACCCCATCTAATCGGTTTAATCAGTACTTTCCGAATCGCAGCAACCTCCAGAAGGAGCTCCGGAGGGACCGCCATTATAACCTACACCCGCGACTTCTAGACATTCTCTAGACGAACCGCAAGTTCAGGCCAACCCTTATTCAAATCGTATCTCTCGCGGCAATCAAATTCCTAATCAACGCCCGCAATCTATTCGCTCTAGTGCTTCTCGATAACATCAACCTGAAGAACAACTTGATGCCGAAACATCCAGTTATACTTTACCCTGGGAAGGAAATCTCAGGAGAATCGAGGACCGTTTCACTGATATTGAACAACGATATCAATTTAAACTCCCGACATCCACTCTGGCAACGATCTGAACCTCCTTTTACTCACAAGGTAATGGAGGCTCCTCTACCTAAAAAATATCGAACACCCAGCATTGTTCCATATACTGGTATCGGCGATCCCCTCGAGCATCTGGAGATGTATAGATCCCTCATGGAACTGGAAGGATATAGCTTGAAAATTATGTGTAGAGCCTTCTCTTTAACTCTAAAGGACGCAGCATGTACTTGGTTTCATGGTCTGAAGCCTCGATCCATTGAATCCTTCTCTCAGTTATCAGATCTTTTTCTTTCTCAGTTTATGGGAAGCATCCGCACCAAAAAACCTACATCTCACCTGTCAGATTTGAAGCAGCAGCATGGAGAGACAATTAAAGAATTCACCATCCGATTTACGACAGAAGCAGTTCAAACCGAGGGTTATACTAAAGATAAGGGTTTCACCGCCCTTATAGCAGGCATTACGAGCGAAAAATTTTGATTTGCCTTGGATAAAAATCCTCCTAAAACTATGATCGAGTTCAAGGCCAAAGCTTAAAAATATATTAACGCTGAAGAAGTAGCCCTGGCTCGTCATGGTGTTCAAGGAATGAAGCGAAAGTCTGAAAAAATTTCTCCAGCAGACATGAAGTACCGACGTGATCGCTCTCTAAAGAAGTCTTATTCGGGGAAATATCGCAATTATACACCTTTCAATCGGTCTCCAGAAAAGGTACTGATGGAGATCAAACATAAGTCGTATGTTAAATGGCCTCGGAGGATCAAATCAGATCCCGAAAAAAGAGACAAGAGGAAGTTTTATTACTTCCATAAAGATCATGGGCATAACACTCAAGATTGTATATCTGTTAAAGACCAGATTGAAGCCCTCATTCGAAAGGGACACCTTTGGAAACTATGTCGCATGGCATGACCGTTCGCCCAAACGATCTGATACCCTTAGCGCATCGTGATCGTCAATTCCAAAGGAAGAAGTCACCACAACATCGTCCTTCACAGGAGGATGCCGAACTCGCAGGCGAAATTCGGATCATTGCGGGTGGTCCGGCTTGTGGAGGAGATTCCCGAGCTTCAAGGAAAGCATATACTCGAAAGGCAAGCCAGAAGCCTTAGCATATTTATTGGGTGGAGAAATCATCTAGCATGTCAAGTTTAAGCATCATCCAATCTCCTTCTCTCATGAAGATGCTAAAGGAATCCATTTCCCTCATGAGGATTCCATCATAGTAGCATTAAAGGTATCGAATTATTTAACTTACCGTACTATGTTGGATACAGGTAGCTTTGCAGACATCCTTTATCTTACAGCTTTCAACAAGATGACTCTCGCCAGAAATCTACTCAAATCCAGTCTTGACCCCCCTTGTCGATGTTGGAGGTGAAGTGGTGGCACCAAAGGGGGAGTATTAACCTTCTCGTCACATTCGAAGAAGCTTAAACCAAAGTCACTATTTTCATCAACTTCCTTATGGTCGATCGAAAGTCGGTTTATAATGCAATCTTGGGCCGACCCTCGCTCACCAAGATAGGGGCAACTCTACACCCCCTCTACTTATGCATCAAGTTCCCTACTCCAAGTGGAGTGTGTGGTTCGAGGGAACCAAAAAGAAGCTCGAGCATGTTATGAAATCGTGGTATAAGATCGAAAGAATGTCCAGGCAGCTCCTATTATGGCAATCTCGAGAGATTTAACAAGTTACTTCGATAACTATGAACCTGGACCCAAGGGAAGATATGTATTAGGCAGGAGCCCCCAGAGAAGAAACGGTCGAAAATTCAGCTATCTAAGGACAATCCTTCCAAAAAGGTCCATATCGGATCATCTCTGCATTCTACTTTTTGGATCCATCTGACCGACTTCCTGGTCGAATACTAAGACGTATTAGCTTGGTCTCATAATGATATGCCAGGTATCGACCCCGACGTCGCAGTTCACCGCCTGAATGTTGACCCGAAATTTTAACTTATCCATCAGCGTCGACAAGCGTTCACAGCTAAAAGGCAGATGGTCATTAAAATCGAGGTAAAAAAATTATTGGTTATTGATTTTATTGAAGAGGTCGATTACCTGGAGTGGTTTGTGAACATCGTTCTTGTGCGCAAGGCAAACGGTAAGTGAAGGATGTTTGTAGATTACTCCGATTTAAACAAGGCGTATTCGAAAGATAGCTTCCAAACTCCCCGCATCGACCAACTAGTCGATTCAATAGCAGGACACGCCCTACTCAGCTTTATAGATGCTTACTCTGGTTACGACCAGATCATGATGCATCCACCTGATCGTGAGAATACCTGCCTTTATCAGTGATCGAGGTCTGTACTGTTACAAAGTGATGCCGTTCGATCTTAAAAATGCAGGGGCCATCTATCAATGCCTAGTTAACAAAATGTTCACTGTATAAATTGGTAGGAACATAGGAAGTTTACATTGACGATATGGTCGTAAAAAGTATTGTAGCCGATGATCATTTCATGGATCTTCGAGAAGCCTTCGATCTGATGAGTTAGTATCAGATGAAGTTGAATCCAGAAAAAAGTGCTTTTGGGGTCTCCGCTAGAAAATTTCTCGGGTTCATGGTTGGACAGCAGGGGATTGAAGTAAACTCTGAAAAGATTAAGGCCTTAATTAAAATGCAATCTCCCTCCACTCTCAAAGAAGTCCAACGATTGGCTGGTCGCATTGCTTCTTTAAACATGTTTATCTCACGTGCTTCTGATAAATGTCTCTCTTTTTTCAAGCTACTCCGTACGACTGTAAAATCTGACTGGGCATGGACCCGGCAATGCGAAGAAGCATTTCAGCAACTGAAACAGTATATGAGTACGCCTCCTGTCTTATCAAAGCGTGTTCCACATGAGCAGCTCTTTCTTTATTTATCTGTATCTTTCACGACCGTTAGTGCTGCCTTAATAAGTGAAGACTCTGGGGTACAGAGGCCTATTTATTATGTCAGTCGAGCAATAGTGGATGCTAAAATTTGATACTCCAATATGGAGAAACTCGCTTTGGCATTAGTAATAGCAGCATGAAAGCTACAGCCTTATTTTTAGGCCTATTCTATAATAGTGCCTACAAATCATCCTATAAGGCAAGTCCTTTAAAAACCTGAAGTATCTGGACAGTTAACTAAATGGGCAATCGAGTTTGGTGAACATTACATTACTTTCTGCTTGCGAACCACCGTAAAGGCCCAAGCTATAGCCGACTTCATCGCCGAATTTACATGTTCAACCCCCACTACTCCTACCTCCAGTGATGACCCAATGGTGAGCGAGCAGGCACCTTGGTCGCTCTACGTAGATGGATCGTCATGCTCCTCTGGTAGTGGAGTCGGTTTGATCCTAATCGCTCCTGATGGATCACAATTCCAATATGCTTTGTGCTTCGATTTTCATGCCTCTAATAACGAAGTAGAATATAAGGCTTTAATTGTTGGTCTCGAATTAGCAAATATACTCGCGATAAAGAACCTCCTTATTCACAACGACTCTCAGCTCGTGGTCAATCAAGTGCTCAACGAATTCGAGGCGAAAGAAGAGCGGATGGCTTCGTACAAATCTCAACTACTCATCTTGCTCGCTAAATTGAGCAAATATGAAATAAATCATATTCCTCGCGAGGAGAATAAGCTCGCAGATTCTCTGGCAAAGTTAGTTTCTGCACTAAAGTCCGATCTGACGCGAGCTGTTCCTATCGAGCATCTTTCTACCTCGAGTATCGATCAAATTGCTCCAGAGCAAGTCATCACGTTGCATTTATCCCCGTGTTGGATGGATCCCATCATCCTTTATCTTCAAAGCGGACAACTCCCAGATGATAAAAAAAATCTGCCCGATAAATTCGCTATCATGCTGCCAGGTACGTTTTACAAAATGAAAAATTCATACGTAAAATTTTACTTTACCGTATTTAAGGTGTCTCCATCCAGAAGAAGCACACCATGCTCTAGATGAAATACACCAGGGGGCATGCAGTAATCATCCCAAAGGACGATCTCTAGCATATAAAATAATGAGGCAAGGGTACTATTAGCCCACTATGAAGGCTGATGCCATCGAATTCTTAAAGAAATGTGATAAGTGTCAGCGATACTCTCCAGTCCCTCATTTATCGTCTGAGCAAACGATGCCGATGGATGACCCTTAGCCTTTTGCTTAATGGGGAGTCGATATACTAGGACCACTACCCATGGGAAAAGGCCAAAACAGGTTCGCAATTGTGGTAGTCGATTATTTCACCAAATGAGTTGAGGTGGAATCTCTGGCCACCATCACCGAAAAGGCAAACTACTAAATTCATATGGAGGAACATTATATGCCGTTATGGGCTCCCCCATACCATAATTTTTAACAACGGAAGACAGTTCGATAATGCCGCATTCTCCGAGTTTTACGAGAAATGGAAGATACGTAATATTCGAACTTCCCATATCATCCTTAGGCTAACAGGACACGTAGAAACAATTAATAAAATTATCAAGCACCATTTGAAGACCAAGCTTGATGAATGTCAGGGTATGTGGCCAAAACTCCTGCCAGAAGTTTTATGGGCTTACAGGACGACAACTCACAATTCAACAGGGAAAACACCATTCTCACTGGCATTTGGCACCGAATCAGTCGTCCCTGTGGAAATCAAAATACCTACTCATCGAGTAGAACACTACGAGGTAGCGCGTAATGAGAAAAGTTTAAAACTCCCCCTCGACCTCCTAGAAGAGAAAAATGAACATATCTCATCTTCGAGTAGCGGCTTATTAACAATGTATAGCTCGTTATCACAATTCAAAGGTCAAGTCTAGGATTTTTCAGCTCAGTGACTTGGTGCTTAGGCAAAACATCGGAACAGCCACTCGATCATTGGATCCTAACTAGGAAGGCCCATATCGAGTCATCAAGGTTATTCGACCAGGTACTAACTATTTGAAAGACATGCGAGGAAGACCCCTATGTCGCCCTTGGCACGTGGAACATTTACTTCGATATTTTCCATAAAAACATTCATGATGTGGATATTGGATCATATTTAAATAAAGACATTCTTCCTAACTGTTTAGCTATGGAATCTATAACTTGGTCGCTACTCCATTTTTGGATCTGAATAGCCCTGAAGAGGACATAAACATCCACTTGACTAAGTCTTCTACTCACGGCAGAGCCAAAGACTCAATTGATAGGCCAGCCTATCTCTAAGCTGATATGGTCGCCAAGACCTCCCTAATTGAGGTCAATTCATTTTCATGAGTTAAGTAAAACATTTGAGCACGAATTCATTCCCATGAATCCATAAAGAGGAGGCAAAATATTTCTTCGTTCAATAATCATCCAGATTACAAAAATAAAAAAAAGAAAATACATCTGTTTTAATCAAGAAGGAGAAAGGAAAGAAAGACAGGATCAGCTCGCTGTCGCTCATTCTTTAGCATTGTGTGGAGGAGGTGCTCGGCTCTCTACTTCAGGTTCCATCTCAGGAACTCCTGCAACTCCGGTAGCCTCTGTAACTTCATTTTCAGCTACTGCTCTTTCCTCGGCAGCGACAATGGCAGGAAACCTTGGCGAATTCCTCTAGGTTGAATGCTTGAGAAATCCGTTGCATGACCTTGATCGCAAATTTGCGACCAGCGTTGTACGATTCGTACCCCTCGTCTTCATAAAGTTATGAAGTCCGAAATTCCAGAACTGCACGAGGGCCTTCTTCGAACACCATTTTGACCTAGGCCACCCTCTCCTCATCCTAGTGGATGAAGTCATCCTTCAGTTCAGCGAGGGCCTTTTTCTCTTTCTCCAAACTTTCGACGGCCTCCTTGAGGTGCGATTTGCACTCCGTGAGCTGCTCCTCGAGAAAGATCTTATCCTGGCAGAAGATCTCTTTCTCCTTCTCAACCTTCTCCTTCACCTTTGCAAGCCTCGCGAACTTGAGATCTAGCGATTGATACCTTTCGGTTAAAGCCTGGATCTTACCAATGAGGATCTTCTTCTCCTCATTCATTTTGGCAATCAGAGTCTCGTGGGACTTTATTACTTGATCCCTCCCCTGGATTGCATTCTCCATGGCCTGCCTTTTTTCTTCTCTTTCATCTATGATGCGATGAGCAGCAACGATGTCGCGTCTCGTCCGCAGGGTAAGGTCCAGGCCTTGCTCGAAAATGAAAGAAAGCGTCATTAAAGGTATAAGAACTTCTTTAAAAAAACAGAAACGATGAAGTGCTTCATGCATACCTGGACCAGCCTCACTCCTGTATCCATGGAGAGATCCTCTGGACTAGGCTCAGGAAGAGCATTGAAGGATTGGGGAGTGATATTGTCAAATAAAAATTTGCAAATAGGGTGCAAGTGACCCGGAATGGTATATACCCTAGTTCCCGAAGGTTAGGCTACCACCATCTCAGAAGTGCTCGCCTCGTGAGCAAAAGATGGCTCTCGAGAAGGAATTGACTCCCGAGCAGGAGCCAACTCGCGAGCAGTAGTAGGCTCGCGACTCTCTTCACCCGAAGGATGACTTGGTCTTGCCTCGTCACCCCTCGGGGAGTCATCAATTATATAGGACAGCCGGGGGGGGGGGGGGGGGGGGGGGGGGGGGGGGGGGGGGTCGCTGCAGCGTTTGCTGAGGGAGGGTTGTGCAGCTACGAGCTGTGAGCAGGCTCATCTGCTCACGCAGGCGGATTTGAGGGACCTGCTGCCGTCTTCTTCTGCCTCTTCAAGGCAGTGCCCTTCAGACGGGGCAGCACTCCCAGCACTCCCCTCTTCTCCCTAACATTCACCATCACTTCCGCCTGGGAGATAAGGCCGGAAGAAGCAAGTCTTGGAAGTGGGAGGGAGAGGTTGATATTCGTGTCGTCCTCTGACAGCTTGAAGACTTTAAAGATCTTCTCGTTAATACCTCCTTTCAAGCTGGGTTTCTTTCCAGCCGGAACACCTGTAAATAAAAGGAGCAGGTTAGTAACAGAAACAGAACTTTGTTTACATTCACAAAGGAGTAAAGATTCACCCATCTTCAGCAGAAGAAGTGACTGACGTTATGTCCCCTGGGGTTTGACCTCACGTTAGACTCCCAGTTACCAGAGACATAAAACCACCATCTCCTCCACCTGGGATAGTTCGAAGAGGAATTCCCCAAGATAAAGTTCTCCAGGTGCCAGTAACATAAGTAGTACCAACTCTCACTGGACGGGGCTTTCTTGAGTTGGTACATCTTCAAAAACTCATCGGCCGTCAAGTCCTCATTGCCCGCTTGCTTTCAGAGGACATATGCACTCAATACAACCCTCCAGCCATTTACAATAAGTTGCCCAGGGGCAATCTTATAAATACGGAGCACGTCTCGGATGAAAGGATGAAGGGGGAGACATACTCTAAGTTTGAAAAAGTACTCATACAGTGCCACATACTCTAAGTTTGAAAAAGTACTCATACGTCTCGGATGAAAGGATGAAGGAGAATCCAGAGTTTCTCCCTCTCCAGACAGTCTGAGAATGACGGAGTCAGAGATTCAGTATCTTTCCCGTAACCCAGTCAATTGTTCCTCCGTCATTATCGAATGATATCCAGATGCAGAATACCTTCCCGCTGGCACCCTCGCATTATTCGATTCAGAGAAATCCGGAGTATCATCTCCTAGAGGAACAACCTCATTATCAGAATCCATCGCCATAGAACGAAGAAGGAAGAAAAGAAACAAAAGGAGAAGGAATACCTCAGCAACGAGGTCACGCCAGAGACAGACAGAAAAAGGAGGAATTTTTCGATTATCTCCAAAAAAACTTCGAAGTGAAGAAACCTTCGCAGGCTCCGGATATTTATAAGTAATCATTTCATCAAGATTTGAGTGACACGCGGCGACTCTTCGTTTGGCATGACAGTCAAACGGGCACGAGCATTAACTCTTACGACATGTGGCGAGAGCTGCTTCATCTCTCTTGGCCGAAAAGCTGCAGAAAACTTGCACTCATAAATGCAGCCTCAATCATGTACATCTTCTCCTTCGAAAACCGCATCATGTACATCTTCTCCTTCGAAAAACGCACTAGGCAGTTACATACGCAGTCAAGTCCTTCGCTTAGCTGCTCAAAGCTAAGGACTTGGGGGGCATCTGTTGTAGAATAAAGTTGGTCGTTGAAGCAACTCGAAAACCTGTGAAACCTCGAATGTCTTTACGGTCATGTATATACAACCCGCGGGCACCTTTTGACTCCATAAGTCACGAACAGATCAGCCGTCCAGCGAGCCTACATGATCGCATCTCAATATTGGACAAGCCTGCTCATTAATTAGACACTCCTAATATGCGAGCATGACTGGTCTCTGGTCTTTGAGTG
Source organism: Liriodendron chinense (assembly GCA_003013855.2). Taxonomy (NCBI): domain Eukaryota; kingdom Viridiplantae; phylum Streptophyta; class Magnoliopsida; order Magnoliales; family Magnoliaceae; genus Liriodendron; species Liriodendron chinense. The sequence continues at coordinate 1,273,623 of ML058466.1, read as the reverse complement.
GGGACACCCCCGTCATTCGAGCAGTCCTGCTCTCTGGTCATATAGCAAGGATATTCCCGATATGAGCTGCCCTGTTCTCTAGTCGTCTGCTGAGGACGTCCCTCGTCTCATAGTACCAACAATCCATATATGCCGATTTTGGCTTGGTTTTATTCATAGCTTTGACTTATAGGGGATCTCCATCAAGGAACGTAATAAGCTAGACATCTAAATTGGTTAGGCCATCTTCTTATCTGAGGATTAATGGGATAAACACCTTATCCCTTGAAATCAGAAGTGATCTTAATGGCTTGCGTAATAGACTGGATCACCCGGATCTGTATAAATAGATGAGCTCACAGGTGATAAAGGTATACAATCTCTAAGCCCACATTTCACGCTTCATCTTACTATCAGACCATCTCTAATTTAAGCTTTGGAGGGCCAATGGCCAAGCGCCGGCCACTCTTAGTTTTCTTCTTTTGCTTTCAGGTTTGAATGAGAACTCACTTCGAGAAGGGCATATAATCCGGAAGAACCTGTTACCAGAATCTGACGTTAACAATAAGTAACAAAATGGAAGGTGTAACTGAAATAAAGAAGTTTCTGTCTTCCGTATTTAAAATGAAGGATCTTGGACAAGTTGATACCATTCTAAGTATTAAAGTAAAAACTCATAGTGAGAGTTATGCGCTGTATTAATCTCATCATATTGAGAAAATAATAAACAAGTTTAAACACTTGAATATTAAAGAAGTGAAAACCTCATTTGATCCAAGTATCAAGTTAAATGAAAATACTGGAAGAACAGTTGCATAATTAGAGCATGTTAGTGTTATAGGAAGTCTAATGTATGCAATGTAATGCACTGGACCAGACATCGGATACGTTGTGAGTAAATTAAGTAGGTTTACTAGTAATCATAGTGTGGAACAATGGAAGGCAATAGGTAAAGTACTTGATTATTTAAAAGCAACTAAGGACTTAGGGTTATTCTACTCAGAATTTTCAGTTGTACTGGAAAGATATACCGATGCAAGTTGGATATCAAGTGCGGGTGACAATAAGTCCACTACTTGATGAGTTTTCACCCTAGGAGGTGCAGCTATATTTTGGGGATCCAAGAAACAAACCTGTATAACTCACTCAATTATAGAGTCTGAGTTCATAGCCCTTGCTGCAATAGGTAAAGAGGCTGAGTGGCTTAGGGATCTTCTTTTAGAAATTTATTTCATGTGAAGTTGATACTGGTTGTTTCGCTACATTACGATAGTGAAGCCACATTAGCTAGAGCCTATAACGACATATATAATGGAAAATCTAGACATATAAGTTTGAGACATGACTATGTAAGACAACTGATTCAAGATGAAATCATTGCAATGTCTTACATAAAGTCAAGTAATAACTTAGCTGATCCTTTTACTAAACCTCAAACGAGAGAGGTAGTAAGGACAACATCCAGAGGGATGCGGTTGAAATTCTTTTCAAAAGATTTCATCAGTGATGGAAACCCAACCTAAAGTTAGAAAATCTCTATATATGGGTTTAATGGGTAAAAACAAGTTACTGATACATGAAAAGTTTCAACACTAAATTATATATATACCTCATCTAGAATTAAAGTACTAGCCGTTACAAATAGAGGGTTGAGTCTTAGAAACTCTTAATGCAGTCCGGTCTTAAGGACAAGTGTTTGAAAGTAACAGAGACACTGAAAGGACTTCACCTATATAAACGTAGAGGTGGTGTTACCTCTTATGAGAATGAGAGTTTTTTCTCGGGATCGTTCATGAAACAGGATAAGCACAAGTTCATTAAATATGCTAAGCAAGAATTGTGGAAATTCAAACAACACTAAGAAAGTATGTGTGTAGTATTTTCGGTCCTGTTATATAAAAATAACTGGTTCAAAGCTGCGGCTACCAGTAATTTTGATAGATCTTTGAAATACTTACACTAATGAAGGATTCAAATCGAAATATATTTTTCTTTATGCATATGATCAGTTTGTACTCTAGTAGATATCAGTTTTTTTATTTTAAAATTATTTTCAACCAAGTGGGGGATTGTTGAAATATTTTTTGGTTAAAAAATAATTTTGAAAAAATAGAAGAAAAACTGTTTTATTTTTGTCCCATATCGGATGGGAGAAAGGATTTTTTCTTCTTCATAAGTAGGGTGTTGTACACCTTACTTATTTATGGTGGGAGAGAGGAGTATGGTGGCTTGTGTGTTCCAGTGTGAAGCACTGGAACACCGCACATGCACGCCCTCAGGCTCGGTCTCGGCCTCAGGCTTCAACTTGGTCTCGGTCTTAGACTTGGTCTCTGTCTTGGTCTTGGTCACAGGCACGGGCATGGGTATGGGCATAGGTATGGGTACGGGCTCGGTGCGAGGGCGTGTGCATGTGAGGCAGTGTGGTTGAGGAGGCGTTAGTGGCATACTTTGCATTTCGCACGTGTCGCGACCTTGCGGACCGAAGCGAGATTAGTGCGATAGAGGCTAAATAGTGGGTTAGGTGGTTGGGTTCGAAACAGAGAAGTGTTATGTGCAAGAGGTCTGACAGAGAGACTTCTCTACTTTTTATAGAGAGCTGCAGGGCTATTTAGAGGGACTTGTGTAACTGCTCATGCAGTAACAGTCCAGACCATATAGTAACAGCTACATCTGGCTAGCCCAACAGTCAGAAAATGGCTAAGCCACTGAGTTTAAACAGTTAGCATGCAGGTGTAACTCTCACATGCACAAGGGTAAAAAACTGTCATAAAACGGCTAGTTTCTCCCAACAGCTAGAAAACGGCTAGTGCCATTATGGCTCTGGACCAAAAATGTCAGCCATCCTTGCCTATATAAATCGGACAGGTCAGGTTCATTTCAAAACAATAAACACAACCATCTCAAGTACTTCTACTGAACTAGCACCTCCAGCCAAAGTCATCTAACCTCACAGTTTGGTTCATACGAACCTAACCACTAAGACCAGTGAAGTGATCTACTAGTTGCAAAAGAACGCCACACTCTCTTTCTTTCTTTCTTTTCATTTCTGCCAGAGATTGTGTTACTAAGTTCCATAGTAGTCCTTTGTTTTTGCTGAACGCAGAATCACATAAGGCTTGTCGTATCCTAGAAGCAATCCACTTGCAACCTAACAACAGACTCAAAGTAATTTGAGTAGGGGCGAATTACGCTTTAAGGATAACGCATTTTTCACGTGCTTCAGCCCATCCTCTAAATTCGATTTTCCAATTTTATTTATTTTTTATTTTGGAGATCAAATTCTCAACATATCATGCATGGTGGGCCAATAGAGTTTTGCTTGGTATACACAACACCGACATGTGTGCTGTCTTCTAGGACTCGGACTTGGTAATGACCCATCCAGTACCAAGATCTCCATGGTCCATGCTGTGGGCTCCACCATGATATATGTGTTTAAAACAATCCATCCGTCCATTTTACCATCTCATTTGAGGCAAAAAAATAAGGTACCTCTAAATCTCAAGTGGACCACACCAATGGGAATAGTGGTGATTGAACATCTACCATTAAAAACTTCCTAGGCCCCACTGTAATGTTTATTTGCCATCCAACCTGATGATTATGCTATAAAGGGAAAACACAAATATCAGCTTGATCCAAAACATTTGTGGCCTCAAGTAGTTTTTAATGGTAGGTGTTCAATCACCACTGTTTCGTATATTGTAGTCCACCTGAGACTTGGATCTGCCTCATTTATGGGTTCATGGCCTAAAATGAGCTCGGAAAATGGATAGACATCATATATAAAACACATACACCAAGGTGGGTCTACGAAACTTTTCCAGCAACCAGCCAGTACCAACCTGGATACTGGAAGGTCAGTACCGAATCCGAATCCTGTGTTCTACGCTTCTGAGTCTACTATAACGTACGTAGCGTAAAAGACTTGAAAATATTAAAATGTCCTTAAATGTTCCCAGGCCAATAAATTGGGGACATGAGATTGTCGCTATGACCGTGTGGGAATGAGGCAGTAACCCGCATTCTAGATTTGCAGCGAGTGTCTGTCCCTAAAGCAAAAGCAAAGCAAAAGCAAAAGCAAAATGCACGTATTAAAAAGAGCATCGCACCTGAAGCTTGTAGTTGGAGCCATTGTTGGCCAATTTGTGAGCCCATCATGGCCATGGTAATAATCCTTGCCGTCCGTCGACAATGCTTCCATCCTCTTCCTAACAGCGGCAATCGCCACACTTGCCAACCCCTGTGAATGGGCTTCCCTTGGGCACATTGAGGCAGTAATAGCGCCATCCAAAGACGAAAACGGCTAACCCAATGGCATTAGCCGCCGCGCACAGACCAAACCCCAAGCCCCAGCCCACATTGTCCTGAATATAGACAATGCCAGTCGTGGCTGCAATGAAAGAGACATACATGGTGAAGAAGTACCAATTGAAGAAACTATTCCGATCTTTGGCCTTATTAAACTGATTGGCCCCCATGGTCGCCGTGGTGAACCGTGTCCCACCCAATCCAATGGCCACCAATGTGATGCCAGCATACAGGACTGCGAATTGGGTCCTCGATGGTGCCTCACACGTCTGGGACCCGCTTGCACATGATGGTGGCCTCAAGGAATGAATCATCGCCGTCAATGTTAATAGAATCATGCCCTGCATTACACATTTTCATCAGGTATGCAGATAAAAATACAGATCGCTGTGTTTATTGACCTTAGACACTATGGATATATAGTAAGGCCTCATGCTCAATCAGCATCTCATTGTCATTGTCTCATGTGTGTGTACCATCCAATTAGTCAAAAGGTTGGTCCCACAATGAATAACAGCTATCGAAAATCATGCAAGGCTACTCATCAAATGGGCCACACCATTGAAAAATGTGGAAAACCTCCCAATTGGTCCAAAGCACACGCGGCCCATCTGATGGCTGGATTGGCCTGATTTTTACATGACGTGAACTTCATGAGACGGTAACCTATTGGATGGGTCTCATGCCATGCCCACAGGAGCAGAATGAGTCCGGGGTCTCACTCAACATGGTAAGGCTCTAACATGGTAATGTTTGATTGTGCTCCGTGCTGCTGTCAGAGATACAACGCCAGACAAAGCATGTTTGCTTGTGGCTTGACTGAGTACGTAATCGAACGACGTCACATGGGGCTGGCCCAATCAAACGTCACTACATGCTCAGGGCCTTACCACGGGGGTTGAGGTCCAATCCACTCCCCAACCCTACATGACATGTAGGCAATTACTTTAGAAGTTTTAGCTCTATTTTAAGAAATAAGAAAATCTGGAACTAACCATTCTCCCCTGAAAAGCAATTGAAAACACTTGTGTACTTTATCCCAAACCACCCATCCATCCCAAGAAACCACCAAACAGCGATTGAAATATTTTTTCAAGCCAATCAAAAATCATTCTTCAATCAATTACGTTTTTCCTTTCTTATTTATTTTTTTCCCATTTTGTGGCATCAAAATCTTCTTTTTGTGATTATTTCTTTCATTATTGTTTTAGTTTTGTAGTTGGATACTTAGATTAGTAATTTTGTCCTGATTTTTATTTTTATTGTAATTTTCTCACTCCAATTTAGCATTTCATGATATGACTTTTATTTATTTTTATGACTTGTACTCCATTTTAGTTGGGAAAAATAAGGTTATTTTATGTTTTCGCTAGTTTTCATTTTGTTAGTGTACTTTTTCGTGGCATGCTAGTGCACCTTGTTTGTCAATTACTTTGGTCAGTGAGTCTAGTGTCGGTTGAGCTTAATGAAGACGAAGACCGAAGACTCAAGTGGCCCTGCAACATCAAGGAAGAAGAAACAGGTAAAAGTGATGCCTTGGTGTGCCTTAAACTTGACCAAAACCTAACCCATAACCTCTTAGATGACTTAGACCAACTAGGTATACCCTTAGTCATCATCATTAGTTTTAGAACTCCATGAAAAACATGATAAGTTAGACTAATTAAAGAGGTGGAAGCTGCTGTAATCAAAACAGCTCAAACAGCAGTTTCCGATAGGACTCCAATCAATCGGACAAGTGTTCCGATAGGACTCCGATCAATTGGACAGATGTTTCGATCAATCGGAATTTGTTCCAGCAAGATTTGAAAATCCTCTGAACAAATTTCTGATCGATCGGACATACTTCCGATCCATCGGAAGGGGTCCGTCCGATTAATCGGACAGTGTTTCGATCAATCAGAATATCTTCCAGAGACTTCACTGGATAGATTTCTGATCAATCGGACATGTCTTCAATCAATCGGACTGGTCTCCGATCAATTGGATCCTTTTTTCGATCAATCGGAGATGCGAGAATCTACCCGTTTTTTGACCGTTGGAAGAAAATATATTTAAAGAGGGGAATTCGTTTTTGAGCTGGAGAGAGGGGATTTTGAGGAGATAGAAGCCACCATTGCTAGAGACCATCAGAGGCTCTATCCCAAACCCATAGCAAGTCATTCTCCTTGTGTTTTCATCGCAAGCTTGGGCCATTCAATGACATCTTGAGAATGGACTTGTTCCCTCTTGATTCCTAGGGTTTAGATACCTTGATAATAGTTAAATCCCTTGTCTAAATACTACCTAGGAGTCCATATAGGTGTATTCCTCTAAGAAACTCATTTCTATCATTTGTAGAGGTTTCACCATTCCCTAGCACCTTGGGCATTTCCAATGGAGCATTACATGCAAGATAGCTGATCTTGGAGCTGAAGCCTTGGCAAAGCAGCGGCGTCAAAGATCGAGGGAGCACAAGGGGAGCTTATTCAAGCACGAGAGAGCGAGAAGAAGCAACCCAAAGCGGCGCTACAAAGGGGCTCAATCCGACAAGTAAGGTTGTCTTGTTAGGAGTCCATCCACTCAATTCCCTGTAGGAGTTGAGTGTAAAGTTTGTTTGACAAACTCGAACTAGGGTCGTTAGCCGATCCTTAGCCTATTAGTTGAGCCTAAAATCTAGGGACGTTAGCCGTTCCTTGGTACGTTTGTCGGGCCTAAACATAGTCTTTACGGGGGAGCCACCAACACGGGTGTAAACGTGTAGGTTGGGAGGAACCTGTAAACTCTCTGGTTGGGTGAATCCGAGTTAAAATACCTTGGTTGGGAGGAACCAGATTTAAACTCCCCAGTGAATGCCGGTGTACTCAAAGGGGTTGAGTACTTGAACCGGGAGTAGAGTAGATAAGTAGCCGAACCACTATACATGGTTGTGTTTGTGATTGAATTGAGCACATTGATATCTTCGCATTGTAAGTTTAATTGTTTAATTATGAATGCTTGATAGGAATGTATGTTAGGCACTAGATAGGCAAATCCACACACAAGATGTACTTTCACTTGTAGTGTAGACTTGAGCCCATTGATCCATTCTTATAAGTCTATATAGGTTGCATAGGTTAGGAGCTTGATTAGTTGAATCATTTGTTTACCTACGCATGCTAAGACTAGGTTGTTTATTGCTTTATCATATGCTAGTCTTGTAATTGGACCCACTTAGGCTTGGAAGCCGAAAGTGTTCTTGCTTACTTAGTTGAATTTGTTAAATTGTATAAGTAGGCGAAAAGAATTTCAAAAGGTCTTAATCACCCCCCCCCCCCCCCCCCCCCCCCCCCCCCCCCAAAATAGGTTTAGCTATAATTCTAGTTGCTCCTTAAGCTTCCGCACGTGTATGCATAGGGTGTCGTGTCGTGTTAGACTATCCGACGCAATTTCACATTTCTCGTATTTTTTTCGTTACTAACAACTGTCATTTGTTTACTCAGCTCTAACGTATTTTTCTTTGCACTGGTTGGAACCATACATGTTGTTGACTGTATTTAACGTGGGCTATTTTTATTGTTGATTTAAGTAGAAAGAGGTATTTAGGACAAACTTAAACTTTTGAAAATCTTAAAAGTATAAATTGTTTATGAATAAATAAAGTGGCTACTCAAAAATTATTAGAACCAATGGAGATGGTGAATACACCTCAACAGCCTCTGAAAACTTTTGTAATGAGAATGGAATTGGACATCAATAGAATATGGCGGTTGAAGGAAAATTTAGAACAATTATGAAAATAATGAGAAGCATGTTGAAAGGAAAGCGTGTGCCTAATTTTTTTTTAAGCGCTATAGTAGTGCATGTATGTATTGAATAGGTGTTCTACGAAAAGTGTTGACCGTGAGACACCTGAAAAAGCATGGAGTTAGAGAATGATGATAATTTCATCTCCATGATTTAGTTCCAGATGTTATGTATATCTTAGCCGAAACAAAGACCTATATGATAAAGAAATCAAGTGTATTTTTGTTGGCTACTGTAAAAAGTCATGACTCTAAAACCTAGTTACAAATAAGATGATAGTTATAGAGACCTAAGTGACAGGTGCTTGGAATTGGACCAAAGAAAAGATGCATAGGCTTCGAATATACACTGATTCCAAAGATAATGTGGTTAGTTAGGGTGAATAATTAGCCATTTCTCCAAGTCCATTTCCACCAAACACTCCAACATTGCATCATCATTTACATTATCAACATTATCTCCACCCTTAATGCCTTTATTAACTAATGTCATTCACAAAAAAATCCTCCCCGTAAATATAAATTGCTTGCAAATTTAAGAGATTATAAAAATAATTCATGACCATAAAAGTAATAACGATGGTGATTTGATTAACTGTGTTTTTCCTCATACTGTGATCTTTGAAGTTTAAAAACTCAAAGAAAAAAGGTGAGTGAAAGTCACGGATCAAATTGACAATTTAGAAAAATGATACGTTGCACTTAGTTTTGAGAGGCACAAAGTGATTGGTGTGGAGTGTGTCTATGAAACAAAGTACAAGGCAGATGAATCTGTTGATCTGTACGAAGTATGGTTGGTGATGAAAGGTTACAATAAAAACCTTGTATGTACAATGATGAGGTATTTGCTTCTTTTGGTTAAATTGAATCTATTAAATTCTTGATTACTTTAGAGGCATAAGTGAGTATAAAATCCGTTAATTGAATGTAAAATTGTCATTCCTCAATGGCATTCTTGACGAAGAAGTTTATATTGAGCAACCCATCAGATCATTTGGTGTATTGACTTAAAAAGACACTATCTTAAGCTCCAAGAGTATGCTACACTCCCATCAACTTATATCTTCAGGTAATTGGGATTCACAAGTTTAGCAATGAGCATGATATTTACGTCAAGTGCAATGACTATAGTGACGTGTCATTAATTTCCTGGATTGTTGGTAATCTAATCTTTACAGGCAGTGATGATATTATGATTAATAAGTTTAGGAAAGCTATGGTTCATGAATTTGAGATAATTCACATAGGCCTCATAGTGTATTATCTTGAGATTAAGGTAATAAGACAGATAATGAAATTTTTATATCTTAGAAGAAGTATGCTCATAAAATTCTAAAAGGGTTTATGATGGAAAATTCTAAGTCATATGCATACTCGTGAAAATTGGGTTGAAATTGATAAGGACAAGAAATGCAATTTAGTAAATCCTACACACTTGAAGCGGTTGATCAGAGACCTTCCATACTCGATAGCAACAAGGATGGGTGTTGCGTATGGTGTGGGATTACTTAGTCTACATTAAGTCTCCAAGTCAACTCATTTATAATTAGGAAAAAGAATTTTGCATTACTTACAAGGTACATAATGTATTTTTTATTTAAGTGTTAAAAAATGTAGACTTTTTTTTTAGTTCACAAATATTGATTGCGCCTGTGATATGTGCTAGTGCAATTTTCTGTGGCATACTAGTGCACCTTGTTTGTCAATCACTTAGGTCAATGAGTCTAGTGTCGTTTGAACTTAATGAAGACAAAGATCGAAGACTCAAGCGGACCCGTTGCATCAAGGAAGAAGAAACCGGTAAAAGAGATCCCTTGGTGAGCCTTGAACCTTGATCAAAACCAAAACCATAACTTCTAGATGACTATGAACCTTTTAGGCATACCCTTAGTCATCTTAGATTGGCCTTAGGTGTCCCAAAAAATCATCAAACAAATGATCAAGAGGTTGCATGAACTGCTGCAAAACAAAACATGAAAGCAGCATAAATTTATGCCCTGACCGGTCGCCCAACTGGTCGGCTATAGGCCCAAAATGGATAGCAACAATTTTTTTTTTTTCTGTTTTTAGGGCATTAATACGACCGGCCGACGACCGATCATCTGACCGATCGGCGACCGATCAATTTGAGACAACAATGTATATTATCCAGGCCACCCAATATGATCGGTCGCCTTACTGATCAGACAGAGCCGTTTTATAGCCGTTGAAGGCTTTCTTATTTAAAGGCTTGGCTCATTTTTTGGGGGTAAGGAGAGGGATTTTAAGAGGATTGAAGTCACTATTATTGGAGACCATTAGAGGCTCAATTCCTAACCTTTGTAAGGCATTTTCCTTGTGATTTAACACAAGAATGGAGCATTCCACACTCATGAAGAAGATAGCCTTTACACTCTTTGATCTCTAGAGTTTGAATCAAACTTGATAGTTATATTTCTATCCAAAGCTCTATGATGAGATCTTTATAGGTGAGCAACTCTAGGCAACCCATTCTCATTAGTTGTAGAGTTCACAAACTACCCTCCTATCACTTTAGACATCTCAAATGCATCAATTGCAAGGTAATTGATCAAGTGTAGCTGAGGCATTGGAGATGCAGCGGCAACATGATCTGAAGAGCAAAGGAAGCTGATTGAAGCACGGGAGAGCGAAGATCAAGCAACCCAAATTGACGCTAAACAAGGGTCTCATCTGACAAGTAAGGTTGTCTTTATTGAGAGTCCTTCCACTCAATTCCCTGTGGGAGTTGAGTGTAGAGTTTGTTTGTCAAACTCGATCTAGGGTCGTTTGTCGATCCTTGGCACGTTTGTTGGGCCTAAACATCTAGGGATGTTTGCCGTTCCTTGACACGTAAACTAGTTTTCAAGGGGGAGTCTCCGACTTGGGAGTGAACGTGCGTCGGGTTGAGAGTTGGCCTATGTCCAAAACTTCGTTTGGGTTGAGAGTTAACCCATGTCCAAAACTTCGTTCGGGTTGAGAGTTAGCCCTGGTCCAAAGCTCTGTTATGGTTGAGAGGTGAATCGGTAAAACTTCCGTGTAAAGGTTGAGAGATGAACCTCATTTAAAATCTCCGATAGTGAATGCCGGTGTGCTCAATGGGGTTGCGTACTTGAACTGGGAGTGGAGTAGACTCAAAGTCGAACCACTATACATGCTTGTGTTTGTGATTGATTTGAGCACATTGTTATCTTAGCATTGTATGTTTAATTTTCAATTATGAATGCTTGATATGAATGTATGTTAGATATTAGATAGGCACATCCACACATAAAATTTACTTTCACTAGTAGTGTAGACTTGAGCTCATTGATCCATTCTCATAAGTTTACATAGGTTGCATAGATTAGGAGCTTGATTTGTTTAATCATTTGATTATATATGCATTCTTAGACTAGGTAGCTTATTGCTTAAACCATATACTAGTCTTTTGATTGGACCCACTTAGGCTTAGAAGCCGAAGTGTTCTCGCTTACTTAGTTTAATTTGATAAAACTGTAGGTAGGCGGAAATAATTTTGAAAGGTCCTAATCACCCCCCCTCTAGGGCTTAACCATAATTCTAGTTGCTCTATAAGCTTTCGTACTAATACGCCTTTAATCCAAAATGTGTAAGTTCAATTGATATCAAAGTAGGTTGCTCTTCAAGGACTTAACCATCTAGAGTAAGATCTGGTACTAGAGCACTAGTATAATGTCTAACCGAGATGGGAGTACCACTAACCGTCCACCATTCTTTGATGGGTTCAACTATGCCTATTGGAAGGCTAGGATGAGAATTTTCTTACAATCCATGGATCGTCCCGTGTGGCTAAGCACTCAACATGGATATGCCTTGCCCACCGAACAAGTGAAGGTTGATAGGAAATACATTGTCATTCCCAAAGATGATGAAAAATGGAATGACAATGAGAGAGCTCAATACATGACAAATGTCAAAGCTCTCAATGCGATTTGCTGTGCAGTTTTTCCAGATGAATTTCAGCGCATTCTCACATGTGCAACTGCAAAAGAAGCGTGGGACATACTTGAAGTTACCCACGAGGGAACTAGCATAGTAAAACTCTCGAAGCTTCAGCTCTTAATTACAAAATTTGAAAACATAAAAATGGAAGAGTTTGAGACTTTCATGGAGTTTTATATACAACTATTTGATATTTGTAACTCCATATTTTCCTTGGGGGGACGAGTTCCGAAAAGACGTATATTTAGAAAAATACTTAGGTCATTCCTAGAGAGATTTAATACCAAGGTAGTAGCCTTAGAAGAGTGTAGAGATATAAACAACATGAAAATAGAGAAACTCATAGGTTCTCTTCAAACTCATGAACTACACTTTAAGGCCCCCTCTATGAAGAAAAACATCACTTTAAAAACTTTCCTCAAATACTCCCATAAGAAAATTAAGACTGAGTTAGAGGAAGAAGATAATAATGATGAGGAAGATGATGAAGAAAAGATAAATTGAAAATTTAGACGATTCCTTAAATTTGATAGAAGGAGTAGCCGTGATAAGAATAAGAAAAATGATGAAAAATATAGCGAAAAATCATCCAAACCCAAATCTATTCGTTGTTACGGTTGCAGTCATCATGGTCATATTGCCCCAGAATGTCCAAAAGGTAAAAGGCAATAGCTGCAACTTGGGATGACACTGAGGAGTGCGATTTTAAATCTTGTGACTCTTTTAGTAATGGGAACAAAAAATCAGTGAGAATTCTTATGGCTTCTACCACCACCTCTCTTCCCCCTAATCTAAGAGAGGATCCTGACCGCTATCTCTTCTAGGAGAAGGAGTTCCCAATCCCTCACCTCATGCTACATTTTATGAGGGTGTTGTAGAAATTAATTACCCTTAGGCTAATCAAACTAAACATAGTTAGTAAGGGTAGCTAGAAATGGATACTATAGGTATATTTGAGGATTTCACCCTCATTTTTGTGTGTATGGGCAAATCAAAGGATTCAAGCCTCATTAGCCCAAATTTAGTGGTTTAGCCTTGCTTTTATTTGGTATATTTGCTGCTAGACTATTATCCTGCTTAGATTAGCTAATCTTGCTGAATTTCATGCTTTATTGTATGCTAATGTTTTCTTAGGCTTTGTCATGATATACTATTATGGGAAGTTGGTTAATTGGGCTATAAGCCCTTGTGCTTTTATTGCAAAATGTATATTTTTAACCAATCATGAATGATTAGCTATGCTTAGATAGTTACATTTTCTTGTTAATCATGTTCCATTGCATGCTCCATGTTTTAAAGTTCATGCACCCTATACTCTCCTCGTTAACATGTGCTTATAGTTATAACTACGACACACTATCTACTTTTACCTTAACCTTAGTTGATGTATCATTAAGGGGGAGAGAATAGTTTGTCAATTGCTGACAAAAAGGGGGAGAAAGATTAAGTCCCACTAAAACTAGTTTGTTACGTTTTGTGATGTAGGAATTGACATGTTATGGGGGAGGAAACTGAAGAGGAGCTGCTTAGTTAGACATGTCAACAATTCTGTATTTATTTCATTATCAATGTAATCTCTTGTTCATGTATTCATTTTAGTAGGTTAGGTTTTTATAAGTGTTGAGCCCTTAATTATGCATGTTTTAACCCCAATTCATAACATAATTGCATAGTTTAAGTTGTTAAAGTTAAGGACATATGCTTGTTTTTGTGTTTGTAGGTAAAAAAGAGAGATGTCATGAATATAATACTAATTTGAAGGATTTAGAATGATTAGGAGACTAAGCTTTGATGAGCCAAAGAAGTGGAGAAAAAAATTGAAGGAATCGAGTTGAAGACCTAAAATGGCCAGAAAAACCAAAGTATAGAGCTACAGGGCCAGAAAAGTGAAGTGCAAAAACTGTAAAAAATAACCCTGCGTTACACCTCCGGCCGGCCGATGGCCAGATCCGGCTGGTTAGCCGATAGGTCGGCCCTGAGGCCAGACAGGTCGGATTTACAGGCTTTTTGAAGCTAAACTCACTGGACTGTTTTTACCAGGTCCGGTCGACCGGCCGGCAGACAGGTCGGATGGTGTCCAATGGCTTTTATTGTTGCTGTGCAAGGTCCGACTGGCCGGCCAGGGGGGGTCCAGCCGGCCGGCCAACGTCCAGACTGCGTAAGGATCTTCAATTTCTGGAAGTTTCCAACTTGGTGCATGATTTCTCCTATAAAAGGCCACCTCCACTCTCTTCCTAAGCCATCTAGGAATGTGGGGAGTAAAGAGATCAAGACCTAGGAGGCTTCCTAGCCTCATACAAATAATTTTTCTTTCTTTTCTTAGTTCTAATTCTAGTTTATTATGCTTTTGTTTTAGTTAACCTCAGCTAAGAGGTTAAGTTTGTAGTTAGTTTCAATGCTTAATTCGTCTATTTCAAGTACCATTTTCTTAAATTTGAATTTTGAACTTTTAGTTTGAATAAAGTTAGATTTTTAGATGAATTTTGAGAGTTTATGTACTCCAGACATGAGTTCCTTGCAATTCTCTGAGATTGCCATGATGAGTTTGTTTGGATTTGAATTATAGTAACCTTGAAGCATGTCATGATCTCCTGGTATGGCTGTTACTTTGAAGGCTTCAAGTTTAAGTTCTATGTGTTTCATTAAAACTAGAAACCCGACTTCCAGATTTGAGTGGGACTATTTGTGCTTGAATGCTATATCCTCCAATTAGATGAGAGATAAGACTTTGATTCTAATTGTGCTTGTGCTTGGATGAATGGATTGGTATTAAACTACTGCAAGTGGATCCTCAATGCTCTAGTTACACTCAATTATTAGATTTTCCTATTTTATGTTAAAAACTGTTTTCCTAAACTTCTTAGATTCTAGTTATTAGAGTAGTTGGAATTGTTTACTTCTTTTCCTGTGGATCGGCCTTGGTCTTACCGAGAATTATTACTACATCGTTGCCTTGTACTTAAGGCGAGCGAATAGTAAGAATTGATAAAGGGGGAGATTGTTAGTGCACTTTTCTATGGCATACTAGTGCACCTTATTTGTCAATCACTTAGGTCAGTGAATCTAATGTTAGTTGACCTTAATGAAAACAAAGACTGAAGACTCAAGCGAACTTGCTGCATCAAAGAAGAAGAAACTGGTAAAAGAGATGCCTTGGTGAGCTTTGAACCTTAATAAAAACAAAAATCATAACCTTTAGACGACCATGAGCTTTTAGGCATACCCTTAGTCATCTTAGATTGGCCTTAGGTGTCCCAAAAGATCACTAAACAAATATCCAAGAGGTTGTATGAACTGCAAAAAAAAAAAAAAAAAAAAAAAAAAAAACATTAAAGCAGCAGAAATTTATACCTTGACTGGTCATCCGACCGGTCGGCTATAGGCCCAAAATGGACAGCAACCAAAACAAATTTTCCTGTCTTTGGGGCATTAATATGACCGGTCATCTTACCAGTTGGATCGATCAATTTGAGACAGCAGCGTATATTGTTTAGGCCACCCAATACGACCGGTCGGACAGAGCCATTTTATAGCTATGTTATAGCTGTTGATGGCTTTCTTACTTAAAGGCTTGGCTCATTTTTTTTGGATAAGGAGAGGAATTTTGAGAGGATTGAAGCCACTATTGTTGGAGACCATTAAAGGCTAAGTTCCTAACTTTTGCAAGGCATCTTCCTTGTGATTTAACACAAGAATGGAGCATTCCACACTCATGAAGAAGATAACCTTCACCCTCTTTGATCTCTAGAGTTTGGATTAAACTTGATAGTTATATTTCTATCCAAAGCTCTATGATGAGATCTTTGTAGGTGAGCAACTCTAGGCAACCCATTCCCATTAGTTGTAGAGTTCTCAAACCTACCCTCCTATCACATTGGGCATCTCAAAGGCATCAATTGTAAGGTGATAGATCAAGTGTAGTTGAGGCATTGGCGACGTAGCGGCAACACGATCGGGGGAGCAAGGAAAGCTGCTTGAAGCACGGGAGAGTGAAGATCAAACAATCCGAATCAACGCTGAACAAGGGGCTCATCTGACAAGTAAGGTTGTCTTTATTAAGAGTCCTTCCACTCAATTTCTTGTGGGAGTTGAGTGTAAAGTTTGTTTGTCAAACTCGATCTAGGGTCGTTTGCCAATCCTTAACACGTTTGTCAGGCCTAAACATTTATGGATGTTTGCCGTTCCTTGGCATGTTTGTCGGGCTTAAACTAGTCTTCAAGGGGGAGTCTCTGACACAGGAGTGAACGTGCGTTGGGTTGAGAGTTAGCCCATGTCTAAAACTTCGTTCGGGTTGAGAGTTAGCCCTTGTCCAAAACTTCGCTATGGTTGAGAGGTGAACCGATAAAGCCCCTGTGTAAAGGTTGAGAGGTGAACCTCATTTAATACCTCCGATAGAGAATGCCAGTGTGCTCAATAAGGTTGAGTACTTAAACCGGGAGTGGAGTAGACCTAAAGTCGAACCACTATACATGCTTGTATTTGTGATTGATTTGAGCACACTGTTATCTTAGTATTGTATGTTTAATTCTTAATTATGAATGCTTGATAGGAATGTATGCTAGACACTGGATAGGCACATCCACACACAAGATGTACTTTCACTACTAGTGTAGACTTGAGCTCTTTGATCCATTCTTATAAGTCTACATATGTTGCATAAATTAGGAGTTTGATTTGTTTAATCATTTGATTATCTATGCGTGTTTAGACTAAGTAGCTTATTGCTTAAATCATATGCTAGTCTTGTGATTGGACCTACTTAGACTTGGAAGCCGAAGTGTTCTTGCTTACTTAGTTTAATTTGATAAAACTGTTAAGTAGGTGAAAAGAATTTTAAAAGGTCCTAATCACCCTCCCTCTAAGACTTAGCTATAATTCTAGTTGCTCTTTAAGCTTCCGCACTAATACGCCTTTAATCCAAGATGTGTAATTTCAATATGGATAATACAAAAAGCACATTGGGCTACATGTTTTATGCTGGAATTGGTGCATTCACACGGTCTTCTAAATTGCAGTAGTTGAAGCTGAGTAAAGTGCCATGGCATCATGTGTGAGCCATACCATTTGGGTAAGGAGAATACTTGAGGAGATGCATGACTTTAAAATGGGCCCACTACGAGTTGTTTCGATAGTAGTTCTGGGATCTCTCTTACAAAGAAATCGGTGTTCTATGGATGGAGCAAGTACATCAACATCCATTATGACTTTATGAAAGGCTTGGATGGGTGGAGCCATATGATCCACCGTTAAAATGATCTTAGGACCTTCAAACAATTCTAAGATAGATGGCACACGTCCAACGATCTGCCTAACTATTATAGTATAGGAAATGAGCTAATCACCAATTTAATCATTTGATTAGGATGATCACCAGATTCCATCAACACTTAGAAGCATCCTAATGGACAATGGATTTGTTCTAACCCTCTTGTAAACTAATTTAAAAATTAATATGGTGTAAATATCGCTTTATAGATAATGACCAAGTAACGTCCTCAACTTATCTTTAATTAGTGTGTTATCTTTTGTTTCCGCCTCTTCTATTCATTTATCCTCTTTCATCTACTCATTAGGTGGGCTACGATATTAGTATTAGAGATACTGTGTAAAAAAATTTCACCAAGTTGTTTCTAGCTATCCATTTGTTCTCATACTGTAAATCACTTGATGACTAGACGACTGATTTTGTACCAGGGCATCTACATGGTGAGAGTCACGAATCACTTGATGTATGGCTCAGATCTCATACTCACATGCATGATTGGGCACATGAATGGGCATGCAAAAGGATGGCCTAGTACACGTGTGTGGTCTTATCAAGCCTCTAAGAGCAATAGCGTGAAGGGTGAATCAGGTGATATATATGCTTGCGCCTAGATACGTGGTATCCATTAACTCACACTAAATTGTCCAAATTGCCGGCCCATGGAAAATAGTTCATCGTCCAAAAGATCAAACGTCTAATTGAACAACCGCAACCACTAATTCGTAGAAACTTGTATGTTGAGTTTAGAGTACTGTTGTCTATTTTACATTTCACCATCCAATAGATTTAAAACAATTAATCATTTAAGTAGTCAAATTGGAGTCAAATTGGTATAACTTTTGGGTCATAATCAGTCTAAAGTGGAGCTCACCCTTTAGATGGTTTAGATTGAGTTACATGTATGTGCCACGTGTACAATTTCTTGTGCATGTGTATAACCACTCACTTAGGTAAGATATCTAAGTTTCTTGTAGCTTAATTTTTTAATTCTTCTAAACCAAATTATTGGAGAGTAATTTCATTTACTCGTTACATATATATAAGAAATGTTCACAGACAACTAGTTGCATGTCCAACTATTTGATGTATGGGCCCACCATAGTGCTTTTATGACATCTTGCCCATCTAGCAAGGTTATCCCACCATGAAAATTTGATGCCCTAAAAATTAGGTTGATCCAACTATTAGATATACTCCAGGTAAATGTGGAGCTTTTTGGGTGGTTGTTCATTGTTTTCTGCAGTGTATCTCACGGTCAACCTGACTTTGGGGGTATCATATTTTCATCATGGGACAACCTTATTGGACAGGTGAGATGTCATGAGGGGTGAGATGTCATGAAAAGACCAATAGGCCCTTCACGCCAACTAATTGGACATATAGGTAACTATGTGTGAGCATTTCTCAATATTTATACGCAAGACATTTTGAAGGTTAATTAATTCATCACCAAATGTCTCATTTATTATTTCCTTCTTTGAATGTTTTCTACCATTATCATATAATATAGTAAAGTGATATTTTCTTGCGTAAATTGTTCTCGCTCTCTTTTATGCCTGATGTATTAATGGTAGGTGGCTTATTAAATATTGTTGATTTGTTGATTGGAAGAGGGGAGAAGAGGCACGGTATCTTCGTGGATTTAGTATTGTCAGGGTGAGTGGCCCATCCAAATCGTTGATTTTTTATATTTTATTTTAATGATTGATCCATTAATTTAAGAATTTTTTTTTGAATTCTTTTTCATTTTTATGGTAGGTGCTAGTTAATATCCTTGTTTAGAAGATGAGTTTTTATAGTAGATGCTAGTCTAATCAATTAATTTTTTAAACAATTGATCATGTTTAAAATTAGAGCAGCTATATATGGAATCTTCTGATGCGCTACTTTGATTGTTGCGATAGGTTGCTTTTATGATTTTTTTAGTTTTAGTTCCTTTTTTTGGTCTTATTCTATTTTCAACACACAAACACACACATGCACTTTTAGCCAAGCCAAGCTAAGTCAGAGGTCATTGTTTTTTGAGAAGTATTTATTTATTTAACTATTTTAAATACTATTTATTTAATTATAAATACTAGTTTGTGTCAAAACTTAATAGAGTCATTTTGAGTCGAATTTTCAGGTTTTGAAGTATGGTATAAATATCATTACAAGGAAAAAGAAATAAATCTAATACATCTTAGAGGTCAGCTCTTCCTCAAATTTGTAGAATAAGCTATATCTAAATCACTTACATGTGGGCCTGGAAAAAGCATTCAAACTGCACCTAGGATGAGTTTCATCCCAACATCATGATGGGATGCCACAAAAATGAGGCATGCATATATAGTAATCAGGTAGGTCAGTTCATAATAAGTAATTCCCAACCACCCAAAAAACTTTTAAATTCAGCTGCCTCACATGATGACTGTTTCTTTTTTTGTTTTTTTTTTCCTTGTTGTTGTTGGGGTTGGGGGAGGAGCTCTAACTTTCATGGAGGGGGCAACCCGACATACTCAAACTACAGTGGGCCACACATGAAGTATTCTGCACAATAAGCTTTTCAACAAAGTTGTTGGGTCTACAACGGGCCTGTACATATCTCAATACACATGGTTGGACCAGAAACACAACTTTAAATATTAGGACCGTTAGGTGTGCAAGTGCTATCAAACTTGATATTTAAAGGTGGAGCTGGATTCGTTGACATTAATTGACAAGCTAGTCGGATGTTATCAACTAGAGAGCGGATTAGGTGAGACCCCAGGCTCACCTAAGACGTGCGGCCGTTACTGTGGGTTACCATGGGGCCCACCTTGATGTATGTATTATGCATCCACGCTGTCCATCCATTGTTCCAGATCAATTTAGGGGATATAGCAAAAAGAAAGCAGTTCCAATCATCAGGTGGACCATAACATAGGAAACAGTGGTGATTGACCATTAATGGGCGACAAAAGTTTTGGATGAAGTTGATATTTGTTTTTTCCCTTCATCCAGGCTCATGTGACCTTATCAACAGATTGGATGGTAAATAAACACTACGGAAACATGAAGGTGCCTCCTAAGAAGTTTTTAATGGTAGGATGGTCAATCACCACTGTTTCTTATGGTATGATCCACCTGATAATTTTCTCTACTTCATTTTTGGGATAATGCCCTACGATGATCTGGAAAAACGGATGGACAGACTGGATACATAATACATACATCAAGGTGGGCCCCATGGTAACCCACAGTGGGGTCTCACATAAGACGGTGGGGCCCTTACTGTGGGGTTACCATGGGGCCCACCCTATGTATGTATTATGTATCCACGCCATTAAATATGGTCAAGCGGTTGGAATCGAGACCTCATTATCAATTAATTAATTAATGGGAATCTAGTTTGAGAAGAGCCCACCAAAAGATGGAAACTGTCCGTAAATGCCATATACTCCGAGATCAGTAATGAAACCATTAAGATGATCCAATCCACCAAAGTGGACAACCCCATGACCTGCCAAACGTAGTCCAGTTACTGTGACGTTGCAAGAGACGCTTAATTGGACTCCGTTTTTCTTTTCTTTTGGTTGGCAAGAGCTTGAACTCGAGACTTGGAAAGTGGCACATGGTCACTTTGATCAAGTGATCTGGACTGTCTATTTGGTTGAGTCCAGTACTCTTCATGTACTGTATTAAATAGATGGGCGAGCTTTTTTTACTGTAGAGTTAAGTCTAAGCAACAGATTGACGATTCATTCCGTAGGGCCCATCATAGAAGGGTAATAGTTGTAATGATTTCCTATGAGTTGGTGATCATTATCTTACATGGGTAAACCTACTACCAATGGTCTATATCAGTAAACAGTGGTGTGAAAGCATTAATGTCTCCAAAAAGGACTACTGATAGCAGTCGGATTTGGTAATCGCCCCTCCACTAACCTAAGTGTCGTGGTGGAAAAACTATTGGTTACTAAGATGTATTTTTATTTATTTTTATTTTTTGTCCACACTGGTTATTTATTCTTTTATTTATTTATTTTATTTTATTTTTATTTTTCAGCTCATTTTAAAAGAGTCAGATCCGAAGCTCAAGTAAACCCACTACAGAAAACAATGGGGATTGAACACCTACCTTTGAAAACTTTAGGGTCAGGGCAATATTTATTTATTTGCCATCCAACTTATTTATAAAGTCACAAACTTTGGTGAAGGGGAATATTGGAAGCTTTTTTTTTTTTTTTTTCATGAAAAGATATATTTCTAGCTCCAAGAAGTTTTCAACAGTAGGCGTTCAATTCCCACTGTTTGTGTGGTCCAATTGAGCTTTGGAATATTTATCTCGTGCCCTAAGTGATCAGGGGCAGTTTGTGTGGATAAAACTAGACTTGGCAAAATTCAACTCGACCCGTTGACCCGACTTGACTCGACTCGTTTTTTTTTTTTTTTTTTTTTTTTTTTTTTTTTTTTTTTTTTTAGAGTTGGAAAATTTGACCCGAATTTAATTTTTGGGTTGACCCGACCCGACCCGTATTTTTATGGGTCGAGTTAGGGTTAAAGGTGACCCGACCCGACCCGACCTGAATCATATAGGGGTTAAGTAGACTATTATATATTGGTTTTCTTATTAGTTAAATAATACAAAATTTTTTTTCTCAGACACTCGGCTGGGAACACTCCACATGTCTGTCAATTTAATAAACAGCACACTAATAATTACATTTTATGACATATAGAACTAAAATATTATGAGATTTTTTTTCCTGGTGCTCATTTATCAAAGAACTGAAATGGTAGCTAATGGTCTATAAAATAAATTAATAAAATTATCTTAATGGTTATATTTATTTGATTGTTGATAGGAATTTATTGGATGGTTAAAATGAAATGATCAAATGGTTCCATTTCAATAATTGTGTCCACAATTTAAAAAATTAAATATCAAATGGTCTTGTTTATTTGATCCAATGGTCAAAAAATAAAAATAGAATTGTTGGACATTAATTGGATGGTTCGGGTGAAAGAGGTAATGCTTTAAATGTGCACTCTATTCTATCCATATATTTTTCTCTTTTAGTAATTGCCTAATAGAAATACTCTATAAAAAAGTCTCGATTACATACATAACTAAAATATCATGGGAAAATGTACCTTGCACTCGACCTCACGAGAACTTTCCATGAGGTCAATCTATGTGGGAAAATGTACTATGCACTTGACCTCATGAGAACTTTCCATGAGGTCAATCTATGTGGGATATCTCAAAAATCAGTTGTATCCAGAACTCAAGCGGGCTATACCAACTGAAACAGTGTAAAATCATGCCTGCAACATCTAAAACCACTTGTTGGGGCTCACTTGAGTTTTGGATATGGTTGAAACTTAGTATGACATCTTGTTTAAGTGGGACACACACAATTGGTGGGCTGGATTTCTCAACCACATCTCAGTTGATCCTATAAACGGTCATAAAGGTTTTAATGGGTGGATATCCACTCTTAACTGTTGTCTATGTTGTGGCCCACCCAAGTCATGGATTGGCCTGATTTTTAGGCCCATGGCTAACCATGGAATGATGCATCTAACTGATGGTGTGGATGCCCACCACAAATCATAGGGGGCGCACACAGCTCGACTTGGATGGGCCACAATCAATCTCACACACACACACACACATATAGACACACACGTACCTATTAAAATAGATGGTTTGGTTTTCAATTGAATGCTAGTATTATATGCATATAGTTTAATCTACAAATTAGGTAGTTGATCATTAAAATGTTGGTCAACTCGACCCGACCTGGTTTAATTTGGGTTGGGTATGGGTAGGGAAAATCGAACCCGAATTCAATTTGGGTTGGGTTAGGGTTGAGGTGGAAATGACCTCACCGAACTTGACCTGACCCGAACCCGACCCATTGCCACCTCTAGATAAAACACATACATCATGGTGGGCCTATAGGGGTTTAACACCGCAGACTTGGGTCGTGGAGGGGTCACTCCCCAATCCGAGTCCGGACTGACCACCGACAGCTAATGGTACTATCACTTGTGTGGTACCATAAAATCTTTTCCCACTATCATTCCACTTGTTTAGGAATCGGCACCATCAAAACAATAGGCCTCACCATGAAGATGGCCCATTTGCAAAATCAAGGATGATCTCACTGCCGGGTGGAAGAGCCCATGATGATGAGCCAGACCGTGGGTTGTCCATGGATGCCAATGGTCTAGCCAACCTTTTTTTTAAAAGGAAATTTTTATTCATAGGTTATGAATAAACATACAGACCTGATTTTCATGGTGAGGCCGGGCACTGGTCATACATGAACGGCAAAAGAGAAAAATAACGTGAGGCATGCCGAGATGCAAGCAAGCAAAACGTAAGGTGGGGGAGCTGGGTAATTACCAGTAAAGAGACAAAGGAGGAGAATGAGATGACGGAGAAACAACCGAAGTAGGAGTCGGAGATGATGGCCCCAGCAACAGGAGCGAGGTTGCTGCAGCCGTTGATTATGTTGTTGATCTGCGTTGCATCTATGCTTTTCACGTTGAACTTCTCTATCAGATACACGATCAGGTTTCCGAAGGCCCCGAATATGGCTAGCCCCAGAAACATCATATTCCCTGTGTGTGCGCGGCTCCAATCCATCATCATCAGATAGCGTAGAGAGAGAGAGAGAGAGAGAGAGAGAGAGAGAGAGAGAGAGAGAGAGAGAGAGAGAGAGAGAGAGAGACCTGTGACGAAAGGGAAGGTGATCCAACCACCGCGTTTCTCATCAGCTGATAGTTCGAGTGGGAGAGAGCCGTCCTCATTGGCTTGGGATTGGTGTTGCTGTGTGTTTGCCATTCGCTCTTTCTTCACCTCTCACTCTCTCATCTCTCTCTTAAGTACAAGTGAAGATGGATGCGGCTTTTTAGAGAGAGAGAGAGAGAGAGAGAGAGAGAGTGCAGATGCATCATGGCGTCGTGTATAACGCTCCACAAATGGGGCCCATCTAGCTAGTTGATCTGATGAGCCTCCAGAGTGGATGGGTTATTACTTTTCCTGGACCATTAATTGCTATACTTCTACGCAGGCCAATCTGTTGGTAAGCCACTGATTAAGGGTTAGTGTAATTCATAACAGACCACATCCGGAAAACTGTACCGCATATTTCGTTCCACGGGGAATGAGAAGAATATATAGTGAAGGTGGGAGAATAGCATGTGGCATTAATAAAATAAGAGTTGGGAAATAGGAGAATATTTATTTAAAAATAAAAGATATACACCCTATGCTCTAATACCATTCATCAAACTTTAAAATGACATAAAGAGTAACTCGAGTTTGAAAGGATTCGAGAATATTTATTTCAAAATAAAAGATAAATTTCCATGCCAATGAAATCCAAGTGCTCAACAAGACAACTGGATACATTTTTTTTTTTTTGCACTTTTGATGGCTAGAATGTGAAACATTGGCACTTCAACAGTTGGCGAAAGATCTAGTGATACTTTTGGTATTTGGGATTTTAATTAATGCTCTTACAATTTAGTGACAGAAATTTCAACTACTGCTTTTCGAGTGGCTCTACAATGTTTCAATAAAAAACCGCTAATCACACTAATTTCGATTAAAAGCTCCGGATAATAAAGCATGAACTTGAGTAGTAGGGATGATAGGTGAGAGTGAACGTAGTTAAGTTTACTTACGTGACAATAAAGAGAAGTTACACACTATCCCTTTCTTCTTCCCTTCTGCTTTGGGAAATACCCAAATAAACAAGAAAAAAATGGATGGTGTGTGAAATTTAAACAATATGCGGAATAATCGGATCGTCTATGCATCAACAATGGAGATTCCATATTGTAATCTTAAAGCCATACCTGCTTGGGAAGACATTCTCGACGCCGTCGTGTTGCCGAGAGGAACTCTTGGTCTTCCGCACCTTACACCTTTATGAGAATCACTCAATGGGACTAGGGTTTTCTCTTATGTGTTGGCGAGGGGACCAAGACGTATATTTATAGAAAGAGGGTCAGAGAAGTTTACCCATCACACTTCTCTCCTCTAGGGTCTCCACACCGTAGGTTTCCATATCAGGCTTAATAACCGCGTATAGGGAACACAGTTCAAGCGTCCCGCTCCAGACCTATTTGCAATGATCACAACTATAGTGGGGCCCACTGAATCGCTCAGTCTGAATAATCCAACGGTCATGATCTAAACTGATGATCATGTGTGGCCTACCTAATGGAGTCTTACATTCTCCCACTTGGGCTACATTGATCTCTGAAAGAAAACAAAACATTTTATTTTATTTTGTGAAAAATAATTTTATAAAACGCATTTGTTTCAAAAGTTCCTAATGGGCGCCCTACTGATTTCAAAACAATACCGTTGGATAATTATGAGCAACGCTTGTCAGATCCGGTCAATCAAGACCACTGATATTGAATCGTGGTAGTCAACACAACATTTAATATTTTCGAAGTGTGACGAATCACAATCACAGATACCAATAGCCTTAACGACATGGATCAATGATATGGGGTGTGGTATGAAGATTACACGTCTTGTGTGATCATACGTGTTTATCTTCAAGTGGTCTTACTGAACGTGTCTCCAAGACACAAACCAAATTCTTGCCTGCTTAAAACTGAATGTGCACGCTGAAGGAGAAATAAGATATAAACTGAATAACAGAATAATAAAAAATGAGATCTCCAATGTTTATACCTAAATCGGATCAAACTGAAGCTCCCACTAATCCAATATTTCTTTGGGTCACCAAATCCCATGAAAGATAAATGTCTCAAAAGTTACGTGACAAACTAACCTTTAAGGAGTAGATCCATCATCTTCTGCTTCATGCAAATGAGTTCTATAGACATTAGACAATTCTGTACTGAATAAAACTTGCAGCCATATCGTCTCATGCGTAGGCTCAAGAGAAGCTACATATTCCACTTTCATCGTAGATGAAGCAGCCAAATCATGTCACGTTTTTCATAGTATAATTTCATTATGAAAATGTAGCTCGCAATGGAACTCTCGCTGAAGGCAGCTAATAAAATCTGCATTTGTATATCTAACCAGCTCTAAATGGTCAGACCTTCTATATGTGAGTGCGAAGTCCTTTGTCCTTTACAGGTAGCGCAATGCTTTCTTAACTATCCAATGGTTCATACTTGGATTGTTAAGGTACCTGCTCAACATTCCAACCACAAAAGCAATATCCGGACGCGTACAGACCTGAGCATACATGATGCTTCCTACTGCCGACGCATATGGAATAGCTTTCATCTTGTCCTTCTCTAGGTCATTCTTAGGACACTGAAATTGACCAAATTTGTCACCTTTTACAATAGGTGCTTGGCCAGGAGCACAACATTGCATGCCAAACCTTTCGAGAACCCTATCAATATAGGTCCTCTGCGACAAGCCAAGTAATCCACGTGATCTGTCCCGGCTAATCTGACTGTCGATGACAAAGGAAGCATCACCAAGATTTTTCATCTCAAAATTTTGAGATAGAAATTTCTTAGTCTCACGCAACAATCCAATATCACTACTGGCCAATAAAATGTCGTCAACATACAAGACCAAAATGATAAACTTACTCCCACTGATTTTCACATATATGCACTCATCCGCAGTGTTTTCAATGAAACCATATGAGGAAACAACTTCATGAAACTTTAAGTACCACTGTCGTGATGCCTGTTTCAACCCATAAATGGACTTCTTAAGTTTGCAGATCAGATGTTTTGAGCCTTTGGCTTTAAAACCTTCTGGTTGCAACATATATACGTTCTCCACTAGATCTCCATTGAGAAACGCAGTTTTCACGTCCATTTGATGTAGCTCCAGATCCATATGAGCCACAAGAGCCATAATGATCCTAAATGAGTCTTTCTTAGATACAGGTGAGAAAGTCTCATTTTCAATGCCCTCACGCTGAGTGAAACCCTTTGCAACTAGCCTGGCTTTATACCTTTCGATATTGCCCTTAGAGTCCCGTTTGATTTTAAAATACCCATTTGCAACCAATCGGCCTAATCCCTTCAGGCAATTTAACAAGGTCCCAAACTTTGTTGTCCTTCATGGATTTCAATTCATCCTTCATGGCATCGAACCAATGAGAAGAATTTGCACTTTGTTCGACCTGTGAAAGGGATACAGGATCCTTTTCAACCTCAATGTCAAACTCATGCTCCTGCAAATAGATGATGTAATCGTTTGGTATTGCAGATCTTCTCTCTCTATGTGATCGTCTTAATGGATCATTATTCTGAAGTGGGTTTTCCATTTCCTCATCAGTTGGTTGTATTTGAGGTTGTACATGGTCGTCCATAGAGATCTCAGGGTCCACTACTGGACGGAAACCATGTTACTCTGAATGATTGTGGTGGGAATCACAATCTGCTCTTCCTCAAATACAATATCTCTTAAATTTGTGCTCCCACTATATTTAGTGTTCTCAATAAACCTATCATTCGCAGTCTCAATGACTCTCATGGAATATGATGGACAATAAAATCTGAATCCTTTTGATCTTTCTAGGTATCCAATAAAGAAGCAACTAACAGTTCTAGGGTCAAGTTTTCTTTCATGCGGGTTATATGGTTTGGCTTCTACAGGATAACCCCATACACGAAAATATCGTAGATTAAGCTTTCCCCCTGTCCACAATTCATATGGAGTTTTCATTACAGCCTTACTTGGGACCCTATTAAGAATTTGCACAGCCGTTTTCAACACATCACCCCACAATTCATATGGAGTTTTCATTTCAGAGTTAGGCTGATTGCCACCCGCAGGACCCGTAGAACTTTTTCCTGAAGTGTGCTTTCTTTTCTTATTCCCTTTTCGTCCTTGACCAGATGTCACTAGGTGAGCAGTTTGTGTCTTGCCTGACCTTCTAAGTTTCTCTTCCTCCTGAACGCACTGAGATATCAGTTCGTTCAATGTCCACTTTTCCTTTTGAGTATTATAGCTGATTTGGAATTGACTGAATTGTGGAGGGAGGGAGTTCAGAACCAAGAAAATCAGGAGTTTATCCTCAATCTTAAGGTCTAATGCACGAATTTTAGCTACCACATCAGACAATCCACCAATGTACTTCCTGATATTTCCTTGACCGTTATAGGTGGCTTGAGTCAATTTATGTAAAAGTGAACTCAGCTTAGCATTATCCGATTTCTGAAATCGTTTTCCTATTTCAGTCCAGAAATCTTTAGCTTTCTCGGTGTTGGGCATGACACCCTGCAAAGTCTCAGAAATCGAGTTATTTATGATCTTGAGACACCTTATTTGACTTGGTCCAGGCCTTGTAATGAGCCTTTTCAGATTCCGAACTGGAGTCAGAAGAAATGGGAGGCTCTATTTCCTCCAGGGCCAGGTCCAAGTCCATGCAACCTAGGAAAATTTCAACTGACGACTTCCATTTTGAATAGTTAGACCCAGTAAGCAAAGGTATGGAATTGAATTGGGTTGGAATATTGGAAACAGTCATAGCTGGACATTCAAAGCATAAAACTCACATTAATAAACAAGTCCCATATAATAATGCATAAACATAAACCACAAATATCATGCATGTATGTTCATTCGATTGATTTGGGCCTTCAATCAAATGACCCAGAATGATGATGGGTCATAATCATCAAAATCTGGCAAGAGCCCAGCGTATCATCATAATTCCTCCTTTGGGCGAAATTATAACATACAGGAGGCTCTACTGAACATGAAGCTGATCTATGTTAGTGAAATAAATCTAAGACGTCCATCACCTTTGGGTGAAATGAATCTCTCATACCTATATCACCATCACCAATCACTTCATCCCGCTCACACCTAGCCAAACAATGATACTTCTTTGTTCTGACCACCGCTCGCCTGGGTATGAACGCAACTGAATGCAATCCTATAATGGAAGGTTACTGAATTCCAAGTACAGAAGTCTAGAGTAGAAATCGTTGCCAATTGAGGTCACTTTGGTGGCTAACACAATAAGCTTCAATCCCACTTCCAGACCCAAGGATTGCTACATGGTTCTGCCCACAATGAACCATACTACAAAAGTTCTGATTTGACCAAAATATGATTGATGTTGATTGCCCAAAATGTCAAATATTTACTACAGTGATGGTTGGTTAAATTCTTTAATGGTCAACTCTGAATATCAATCAAAAGATATGGGTAATGGCCTTATTTTGGGCCAAATCAAATTTCAACCATGAATAACCATCGTATCTGATTTACCTGACCCATCCATTAAGTAAAACATACCAACCATCAATTATGTATATATGGCTTTTACTTGTACTGGAAGGATGACCCAAGTATACACAATTTAAAAATGGTTAAGATCAATAAGCCCAAGTTAACTAAAGCAGGCCGCACAATGTCCAAAGAGTGAATGGACAATATGCCCAAGGGTTGGACTCATAACAAGCATCCGATGGGCCCTAAACTATCCTTGAAAATGGGCAAAGAATAGGCTAATAACGGGCCTAACATATATGAAAACAGACCCCAAAATCAGCCCATTTCCAGCCATTCAAGGAGCCCCATCCACAAGCCCAAAAGAAACTCAAACATATTCTGAATTCAAGTCTCAAAATGGGCCCAAGACATGGCCCATATATATACATGTAAGAAGACCCAACAACAGATGACATGGCCCATATATATACATGTAAGAAGACCCAACAACAGATGACATGGCCCATATATATACATGTAAGAAGACCCAACAACAGATCCAGTAGACAAGCCCATTAGCCTAACGGCATCTGCCAAGGTTGGGCCTAATATGGCCATCAAACAGGCCCTCCATAGGTCATCTTTCAATGCAACACGTTAAGAAACCCATGCCACCTAAAATTGGGCTTGGGCCCGGCTGGCGGGCCTTATTTATTTGATTGGGCCTATCAGGCCTGGCTTACTGGAATGGGCCTAAAATATGCTTATGGGCCGGACTTGAACCTGTTAGATGGGCTAATCTGGGCCTAATGGACTAAATGGGCCACTAGACCCATGTCGGACTGAAGTGGGCCAAGTGCTGGACCTAGGCCTTCGGATCATTTTCTATAGATAATGGGTCCAAAAAAAAATGAGGCAGCCCATTAGTCCATGGAAAGGGTAATAATGGCCTAAAGTTGGGCCCAAAAGATCATTAACTTGGATAGTAGGCCAGAACATCCAAAGTGGCCCCAAAAGTCCAAAGAATGAATATGACATTAAATTCAAGTATGGGCCTACAATGATTGCTGAATATGCCTCAAATCTAGGCCTCAATTCATCAAGTCACTAGCCAGATTAGGGCCAAAGGTAGTGTAGACACCCCACCTTCGGCTACGCTGTTGGTAGAGATAGCTGGATGAATGGAGGACCATACCCCCAAATCCCAAGTCCAAACTCAGCCAAACTCACCCTTGTAAGCCCCATTCCATAGCCTAGTTCAAGCCTGAACCCAGTCAACCCAGTCCTAAACACCACCCTGAAAAACCCCCCATAAAAAAGGCCAGTCAAAAAATCTTAAAAAAGTCAAACTCACTGAGTCAACCCGCTGAGTCAACCCGCTGAGTTAACCTGCTGAGTCAACCCGTCGAGTCAACCCGTCGAGTCAAAACACCGAGTCAACCCGTCGAGTCAACCCGTCGAGTCAAACCACCGAGTCGACCCGCTGAGTCAACTCACTGAGTCGACCAGCGAGTCCAACAGCAGCCCCGAGGGAGCGACCGTACTCGCTGGAAACCGAGGAGCGGCCGTACGGGCGGCCCATAGCAGGCCGTCCGGACAAAATTATGCAAACTGCCACTCCTCGCTGCTATAAATACCCCCTCCCCTTCTCATTTCAACATCCCTTCAAGTCCATTTCAGCCCGAGAGCTCCGAGTCCTCATCCACTCCTTAGCCCATTTTTCCACCAAGGAGAGCCCGAGTGAGGAGAGTCTAGCCCTGGTCCAGCTTAGCCTGACCACTGGTCCAAGCCTCCCAAGCCATCCAAATCTTGATCCAGCCACTCAAAGCCAATCCTTGCGACACCTCCGTCCACCTAGCTACTCTTTTCTAGCATCATCTCATTTGCATCTAGCATAAGTGCAACATTTACTTTTCTTCCAACCCCCCTGCTTCACTGCAAACACTTTGATTATTCAAACACACCGCATGCATCTCGCATAAAGCACCTGTCAGTTCGAGCGTATGCTCTGGGCTTGCCCGTTGTTGGAACCTGCCCATCAGAAACTCTTACTGTTCAGACCTGCATTCACGTACATATCACTATAGACACTTTGAATATTCAAGCACACAGCATGCATCATCTCGCATAAAGCACCTGTCAGTTCGAGCGTACGCTCTGGGCTTGCCCGTTGTTGGAACCTGCCCATCAGAAACTCTTACTGTTCAGACCCGCATTCATGCATCATGTCATCCATGAGAATATACGAGGATTAAACTAGACTTTCAAGTATCCGATCGATTCTGTGAAGTAGAGACCGTACTTCGGTACGGGCAGTGTGTGGGGTGCTTAACCTCTTCCCACCCTGTAACCGTGATCCCTTACTTTGAATCTCTGGCCGCAGATCAACAGGAGTCATTTTAGAGGAAGGAATCTTCGGATCCCCTTCTCTAACGTTTCTACGGGGTCTAGCCGACTGTAGATTCGAAGTAACTGGCTAGTGGCGACTCTGGTCTTATATAAACTCACTTAAACATATCCAGCTTAACACGACAACCGAACAAAGCCCTCGAGAACGAGGCAAGCCAGTGGCACAAACGGCGATTTCGCACTCACGCATCCTCATCTCCTTCTTTTCCGAAAGGAAAGGGGAAGGGAGAAGAACGTCGTGTGGGAGCGCGGAAAAATCGGCGAGGGTCCACAGAATGGCGACTCCACTGGGGATAAACTAGTCCCACTAGTCGTGATCCGACTTGAAAAACAGAATCCTTCCTATACTTGAAAGTCATTAGTCCTCATACAATCTCATCTGCATAGCATTTTACCTAAAACCGAAAAAAAAATAGAAAATCCCAAAACCCAAAAAAAAGTAGTGCATACTTCCCACCATTACTCCTCCAAACCAAATCACCCTGCCACGTCCAGTACAAAATCGACATGGCTCTCCCATTCCCTATACCTGAGGCTTCCTCTCCACTGTTAAACTCGAGTGAATCCATGTCAATTCCTGGCATCCAAGAGCTACAACAAAGCATGAAGTCCATGCAGGAAATGCTTCTCCGATTCACACAAGCCCAGGTTTCAGCAGCCAGCAATCAAGCTGGTACAGTTCAACAATCACAACAACCGTCTCTTCCAGTCTCCAGTTCATCCCAACCACAACTATCAGGGGTGGCGCAGGACTTTCGATACCCTCTTAATAGGGGCCTTCAATCAGAACAACCCTCGACCTCAGGGCATTTCTTCCAATATCCTCCTGCAAACAGGAGCCATTTTCAGGTTTCTTTACAGCCTCCCTTCTCAGCTCCAGTCCAACAAAGTCCTTACAATGGGAGTAATTACCAGGCCCAACCTCCTTCAAGCAGGAATTATAGGAGCATCAATGACACCAATTATTATGAAAGGGGGCCATCTCAGTCCTGGCAAGGGGCAAGATCTCCTTCATCTGGTCCCTCCGAAATAGAGCAACTCCAAGAGCAGATGCGAGAGATGAAGAGAAAGTTGCAAAAGCAGCAAGGGGTGGATCTTCCATCCACTAAGTTCAGGGACCTTTGTCCATTTCCCGATGCAATGGTACCTCAAGGCTTTCAGGTACCAAAATTTAAAAGATATGATGGGACAG
This sequence comes from Liriodendron chinense, assembly GCA_003013855.2. Taxonomy (NCBI): domain Eukaryota; kingdom Viridiplantae; phylum Streptophyta; class Magnoliopsida; order Magnoliales; family Magnoliaceae; genus Liriodendron; species Liriodendron chinense. The sequence goes on along the minus strand of ML058466.1, from coordinate 1,240,582 downwards.
GGTGTCCTATAGACCACTTGAGATCATTTTGTAGTGAGTTAGAGGCCGTGGCTAGCAACGACGGAGCGCTGATCCGTCTGTTTCAAAAGTCCCTAAAAGACGATGCCCTAGACTGGTACACATCATTAGACTGCCATCGCATTAGGACTTGGGAGCAGCTCTCCCAGGCTTTCGTCAACAGGTTCGCATACAATCTTAACATGGCACCCAGGAGAGCGGACCTCGCAGCTCTCCGACAAAGAAGTGATGAAACATTGTCAGCTTACGTTGGACGGTGGCGGGCCATGGCCGCTAGAATGAAGACTCCCCTCGACGACGAGGAGCAAATCTCCATGATCGTCCACTCGGCAAATCCAAGTATCTCTGGATACCTTGTCTCACATCCATATGTGAACTTCAGCCAACTCATCCGTGCCGGGGAACAAGTCGAAGCCGGAATAAGGGCTGGGATGATCTCCCCTTGGTGGCCTCATCAGGCTTCTCCAATTCAACCGATAGTGGAAGAAGAGCCTACTGCTGAATATGAGAATGATAACGGAAGTGTCCTCATCTCCCATCCAATGGAAGAAGATGATCTTGTCGCCTCTACTGAAGATGCACTATTCCTCCCTCAGCATGGACAACTGCAACAACAGCAACAACAGAGATGGAACTCACAGTTTCCTAATCAAGATTGGGAAGGGGCACCTCTAACAAGTCCAGTTTCAGAACCCCTCATCCTGCAAGGGGCATCTCTAGTCGATCCAGTCTCCGCAATGCAAGGGGCACTTCCATCCTGTCCAGTTGTCATCAGCCAAGAAGAGCCTCCTCTCCAGTTTATTCGTGCCATCGACTCTAGTTTAGAGTTCGAGCATCTCATCCTGCAAGGGGCACCCTCGGTTATTTCAATCCCAGAGTCCATCATTATGCAAGGGGCACCTTCAGCCGGTTCATTCTCTGCGCCCATTTCTAAGCATGGGCACAATCAGCCCATCTCAGTCAACCAAGGAGACAATCTCCCTAGCGTAGCATTGGCAAAACAGGGGCATGGTCTGCTCAGTTTGAGCCAAGGGCAAAACCTACCCATCTCAGCATCAATCAACCAGGAGCACAACCTGCCTGTCTCAGCAATAGTCAGCCAGGGGCACAACCTGCCCATTTCTCCAGCAAACAACCAGGGGCACAACTTGCCCACCGCACCTGTCTATTCGGCTTCTACTTCGACCATCATCCTCCAAGAAGAAGACCCTTCCTTAGACAACATGCCACATGCCCTAGCAGAATTGGGTCCCAGCTTCAATTATGTGGCCACTATCGAGGAGGTCGAAGGGGAGATTGATGTCCAGGTTCTGATCGGTCCAAAAACATCAACCATCACTCTTCAGGTCTTCGACATCTCAGCTTCATTCCATCTCCTTCCCGATCGGACCTGGTTTCACAGAATCGGTGCCATCTCTTCAAATCTTCACCAAAGGGTCAAGCACATCTTCGGAGATAAGGCGATCACCATCATTACCGATCCCGGACAATTCCCCACGGTAGAAGCATCCAACCTCCGGGAGCCTACCATCCCAGCCATGGACGTACAACGCTCTAATGGGGAGATCTCATACCATCACAATGCAAATTACTTCCCTCGCGCATGTCCCATCGGATCGAACTACGTCTTCCTTCCTGTCGAGCGTCAAACCTTCTACTATCAGCTCGAATATCAAGACTCGACCCGAATCATGGGAGTTCAAGAGAATGTGGATAGAGAAAGACTGCGATATCAGCCTACTCGGATTAGGAAACCAAAGCATAGAAGTATCAAAAGAAGACGAGGTCGTCAAGAAGAAGGCAATCCCTGCATTTACACACCAATCCAGTTCATCAATGCAGGGATTATCTACCCTGATGATGGGCTAAATTCCACCTTCGATGATCAAGCGAACAGATTGAGTCTGATAGAGTTGCCCAAAGAAGACTCAAGTAAGGGGGAGGAATTTCCCCCGATCGACTGGACTGCTGTTCTGGTCCCACATCAGCCAGATGAACCCGAAGAGCTGCAATTCATCGGGGACGAACCAGGAGAAACCGCATCCGACACCGACTCAGAGCCCAATTCCAGATCTATCATGACGTTTGGGCACAACACAGAGGGTTGGCCTACTGATCCCTCTGGCCCTGCCTCCTGAGGGGAAGGAGTGCAGGCCAGTAACAGGTTTGTAGTCCCCATGACGGCCAATAAAAGTCGACAGTGCTCGGCTCCCCGAGCTGAATCAGACAACACCTGGTTCACATTGCCGTCTTGCTCGGGTCCTTTACAAAAAATTTCAAAAAAAAAAAAAATCAGAAGATTCAAAAACTCAAAACACCAAGTATTTCAATTTTTTTTTTTTAATTTCGGAAAGTCCAAAAAGTTCAAAAAAAATCCAGATATTCACAAAATTCTAAAAAACTAGAAAATCTTTGAAAGAAAAAAAAAAAATCTTTTTCAATAAAAGTGTCAAGTCTGTCTGTCAAAGCACTTGAGCATGAAGTTGACTCATAAGATTTCGATCTAGAGTTGGACTTCAAACTCAAGGGTCTGGATAAAACCAAATGATGTGGAAAATGATGAGCTGACTCCTAAACTAAGAGGGTCTCCTCGAAAGTTCGAACCAAAAGCCAATGTCATCTCAAAAAATTTCAAAATTATAAACTTAGGATCTCCTGAGACCCATAAGGAAGTGTCCATTAAGAATCCTTGTCCCTGAAAAATAAGCAGAGAATGATCAAAATTTTGAAGTCATGACTTCCCAATCTTTGCGTCCTATGAAGACTTATCGATCAAAAACTCATCAAGCCTATCAAGAAGATGTTGCGAAGACTATGCTTGCATTCCATGCTGGAGTGTGCGACTTGACGAATGATCGAAGAAACCTCACGGCTCGATGAAGACAGATTGTTGCCAACATGTCAGAAAGCACTTCAAGTGTCAGCAACATGCACATCGGATCCATGTGTGTGCTTCGAAATTCTTCAACCTGATAACGCTCCAGCTATTCCCTGTACGAGGTATCTACATCAGCAGAAAGATCGACTCGGCATCATCTAGCAGTCATACACATATACTTGTGGCAGTCGATTACAGCACAAAGTGGATGGAGGTAATATTCTGATCTCGCACGATAATTCTCATGAAGAATGACATCATCAATTGTTAAGGGTTCCCACATGCTATCAACATTGGCAATGGGATGTCCTTCGAAATCTAAGGATGGAGGAGTTCAAGAAGCTTAAAATCAGAAGACAGACCTACGAGTTCAACTCAAAATCCCGTCAACGTGAGTGCTGATGAAGAATGAAGCTGAAGAAAGACAAGTCATATCGGGTTTACAACAAGCACTGCTGCATTTATCAGACTCAAGGGGCAAGCCCCGAGAATCAAAGAAGTTCTTCTGGGAGGCATCGTTTGACTCACCAACCTGAGGGGTAAGGATCTTCCAAAGCCAATCAACGCCGACAACGTGAAAATCTCTCACAGGTAAGCCAATCCAACCTTATCAAGAGTTACATTAGTAGAGCTGAAGTCAAGAGGTCAAGGCTTAGACCTCTGAGAATCCCTTCCCGTCCACCAATAAGTGTTCCAAATAAAGGGTTCAAAAGCCAAAAAAAAAAAGAAAAAAAAAAGAATGTTGCAAAAAAAAAGGGGGGGGGGGGGGGGGGGGGGGGGGGGGGGGGGGGGGGGGGGGGGGGGGGGGGGGGGGTGTTAAAAAAAAAGGAGGCACACAACCCACCAAAAAAAAAAAAAGAGAAGAAGAAGAAGAAAGAAAGAAAGAAAGAAAGAGAAAAAAAATCGACCAAAAAGAAACACATCTATCCATCCATCCACCTCAGAAGGGTCTGTAACTAAGGCCGACAGCTCTGCCATTGTAACTTAAGATAAGGGTCGAAAGGTTACCATCGGCCGGCAACGACGGATTCCTGACCTCTGGTGGCCGCAGTTATCCAAAAAAAAAAGAAAAAAAAGAAATGTGTGCTTAAACAAAGAGGGCGGAGTGAAAACCCGAAAGGGCGCTCAGAGTAAAAACAGTGGGCACATAGCGGACTTGGTGAAAACTCGAAAGGGCGCCAAGGGTAAAAACAGCATAGCTGCCAAGGGGCAGGCAAGATCAAATACCCGGGACGTGGTGAAAACCCGAAAGGGCACCACGGGCAACAATGACGGGCAAGCCGGACGCAGCGAAAACCCGAAAGGGCGTTGCGGGTAATAATGGCTAAGAAAGAAAAAAAAAGAAAAAAAAAACAGGTACATGAGAGATCCAAGCGATATGAAGATTCAATGAAAGCAAGGATGGCGGCTATGAGTCGAGAATTCTTTCAAGATCTGCCCAAATTCTAGGAGCAAGATACCATTGCGCACTATCTTAAGGGGACCAAGACCCTTGGTGAATAATTAAGAAAATCGAGTATGACATCAGGCTGAGTCAAATGTTCTGATTCCTACATCTAAAAGCACAAGTCCGAATCATGCACAGATAGACAAGCACTTGATATAGATTTCTATGATTTGCATATATTTTCCAAAAAAAAAAAAAAAATCATCAATCATTTTTCCTTATTCACATATAAAAAAAAAAAATCTCACAGGGCTTTCAAAATAAACATCCCCCAGCCAGCTCACGGAGTGCCTCGTACAAACGTCTCCCGATCATTCCTCCCAGAAGGTAAGTATCTCTCTTCCTACTTTGAAGCTTCAACATTTTTGCTAAAGTGCTTTCTCTCCTCACAGGTACCAGAAGGAAATCTAAGATCAGCCCATCAATGTGCATCATGACCCCATCATCACCATCGATCACATCATCCAGGTAGCCCACATTCAAGGGATGCATAGCCTCACCTATGTCCCATCTCCCCATCTCATCCATACCATCCAAAATTCCATCATCCAAAGACCGATCCAAATCTGAAATTCCAGCCATCCCACCATTAATGGAGTCATTAAAAGCTCCATCAACCACCAAGCTTGAGCTTCCATCAATGCTCCCTCTTAAAGCCCCATCTACCCCATCCACTAAAGGCATCTCCTTTCCATCAAAGCTCAAAAGAAAATCTGGAATGTGGGACCCACCATGGACAGCCCCCACAGCCCCTATATCTCCACCATCCATTGCTTGGGAAAGGACAAAGTGAGAAGAAAACAAAAAGAGAAGAAAAGTAAAGACAAAAGAAGGATTGATGGTTAGATCGAAACCTCGTGTGCACCGAATCAAGGAGACAGGGACAGTGGACTGCTGAGAATGTCCAAATACGAGATAGCCCAAACCGTAGAAGAGGCGAGGTTTGGGCGGCCCGCTGTGGGCCGCCCGTACTGGACTGCGCTCCCTCTCTCTCCGCGGGATTGGCTCCACAGTCGTTGGTAGGTGAGGCTGACAAGTCCACGTCAGCAAATGGCACCCTGAGGGCCGCCCAAGGCTCCAATCAACTCCAGATTTCGTTTGAGACTGATCTGAATCATCTGGAAGGTACCTTACCTATTCAATCATGAAGTATTACGACCAACATGGGTCTGATCAAGTCAAAGAGAAGGAAAGGTGATCAAGTGGGGGCCACAAGCAATCCAAGTCATTCAAAGACTAGATCACCATGATCTAAACCATTGAAGAACCTGCATGAGCCATCAAACAACAAGATTAAAGGGCTGATCATCAAAAGAAGGGCCAGAATTCAAGATCTAATCATCAAGTGGGCCCACAAAGCCAAGTCAAGCGATCTGAGACATTCAAGCCATCATCCACACCATGAGAAGCCTTCTTAGCCTCACAAATCATCAAAAGAGGTGCCCCAAAGTAAAGCCAAGATTGCAAGTGGGCCCACAGGGCCGAATCTATCAATCTGAACCATTCAAGGGCTAAATCATCAGGATCCAAACCATTAGAAGGCTTACACAAGTCAGAAAGCAGCAAGATCAAAGGCATGATCATCAAGAGAGAAGGCCGGAATCCAAGATCCGATCATCAAATGGCCCGCAGGGTCAAATCAAGCAATTCAGACCACTTAAATCACAGTCAGCCCCGTCAGAAGCCAAAAAAAAGCAAGGTAAGTATGCCCAACCCCAAAAACTGGTCCGAAGACCTTAAACTACGTCGGGATCAAGATCTCGAGGGATTTTTAATAAAAACCAGCATCGATCCCGGCCGTTCAGGCCAAGATCTGATGATCTGGATCATTTCGAAAACAAAAAAAAAATGTGTTTGTCCCCTTTTGTACAGTTTTTGGTCCGAAGACCTTAAACTACGTCGGGAACAAAATCCCGAGAGATTTTCAATAAAAACCAGTGTCAATCCTGACCGTTCAAAATTGAGATTTTATGACCTGGAACAGTTTTCGAAAAATCACAAAAAAGAATGTATTTTCAGCATGTACATATTTATGGTCCGAAGACCTAAAACTACACTGGGATTAATTTCTCGGGGGACCTTTCTCGCTTTCAACTAAAAACCGGCATCGGCCTCGATCGTTGGGATTAAGGTTTGATAACCCGGATCATTTCCAAAAATACCAAAAATATTTTAAAGCTTTCCACAAAAACCAGCATCAATCTCGATCATTCGAGCTGAAATCTGGAACTTTTTTCCAAAAAAAAAAAAAAATGATTCACAAAAAATTTCAACTGCACAAATTCATCCCCAGTGGTTCGAAGACCTAAAACTACACTGGGAATAACTTCTCGGGGGCTTTCTTTCCTAACCTGTTCCAGACATGGCTGACACTTGATCGTACGGGTGTCTGGAATCTTCTAAACAGGTAAGGGCTGAGGCGGGTAGAACTCCGCAATCCTGTTCGTGTTGAACGCACCGTGATAGACAACCTTGATTTGGAAGTCGCTGTTGAAGCTGACGGATGTTCCCTGTTCCTAGAACTCATGAAGGGGATTAAGGCTGTTGGGAGGTGAAGCTCACCCTCACGGAATTGTGAGCAACGTAAGACCCCAAACTGGATTGACTAAGGGAAATGTGAGGATGTGGCTCATCTTGTGGCCGAAGGAGTCCGTCGGACGATACGTGGTCTATGTGCATTGCACATGAGGAACAGGCAACTTTTTGGGTGTGTTGACTGAAAACCCTCAAAATCTCCTCATCCGAAGATGTAAAACTACGGCACTTAACTGTGTGAGACTCGTCTTGCTCGCTGACGTAAAATGGATCGGGTGCCTTACTAGCAGTAGAAGCTGGAAGTGGATGAAAATTCCACACTTTTCCTTGCATTTCAGAAAAATCACAAAATACAAAAACATTGCAAAATCACCTCTTCAAAAATCACAAAAATATGTCCCTTGCTTTCAAATTAAATATTTGCAAAAATCACAAAAAAATATTTCCCTTGCTTTCAAATCAAATATTTACAAAAATCACAAAAAAATATTTCCCTTGCTTTTAAATCAAAGTATTGTCAAAAATCACAAAAAATATTTTCCTTGCTTTCAAATCAAAATATTCTCAAAAATCACAAAAAATATTTCCCTTGCTTTCAACAAAATATTGTCAAAAATCACAAAAATATTTCCCTTGCTTTCAATCAAAATATTGTCAAAAATCACAAAAATATTTCTCTTGCTTTCATAAAAAATATTTCGAAAATCACAAAAAATATTTCCTGTATTTTCAATAACCGATCTCTATCCTGACCACTCAGTTGAAGACTCGGACCACATATTTACAAAAAAATCACAAAAATTAGCATCCCCAGCACTACAATTCAGGAGTCTTGAACTCCGCTCACTTCACAGTATGGGATGACGGATCCAATCGCCCGCAAATTGGAATCTTGACCAAAACGGGCAACCAAACACCATCTCAATCACATGTATGCCTAGAAGAACATCTTGAAGTCGAATGATATCCTCGTACATTCTCATTAGCAAAGAAACAGCATCTTGGGACGATGGACCTGATCGACCACCGGTCGGGATCTTGACTAACTCGCTGTCCAAACCTCTATATCAAAAAGAAGATCCCCAGGGGACACAACCCTGCAAACAATAAGCTCAAAGTTCTCTGCACCCACAGCAAAAGCAAAATCATCAAACGAGAAGAGAATGAGCCAAGCCATGCATTCATCATGCATCTCCATGCATCAGCATCCATTGCATCCATCATCATGTTTACCTGCTTTCAAAATAAAAGTCGGTTAGCCAAAAGCCCCACAGGCATCCCTAGTGGAGGCGAGTGCAAACCAGATTCCCATTTCAAAAAGACAAAAAATATTTCTATTTGCAAATAAAAACCCCACGGAGTTTCACTCCCCAAAGTGGGTGCCGTTTCAAAAATCCAAAAAATATTTTCCCAGTAGAGCGTTCTGTCTCCAAAACACTAGGAGATCTTCCATATCTCTGGGTAGGAGCCAACGCAAAAATCAAATAAGATCCGATGTCTCGCGGTTTCCTCGGAGACCATCGGATCCAATGCACTCAAAGTACGGTCGAACTGAACTCCAGTGTCAGTGTGGTCGTACCATATGCCAAGATACAAAAAGATGAAAGCCAAAAGGCTCGGTCACAGAAACCATTTGGACAGGTGGAAACGATGAATTGTAACCCAAGTATCAAAATCAGCAGATTGGGTGGAAAGAGTTCACCCGCACATACCTAGGCGTGGATGCCTGAAGTACCTTGACTGAGTCCAAGTCGGCGTAGTAGAATCCCGTAAGACTATCTGACGCAGGGCGTCTAACCACTTTGACAGTCAAGCGAAACAAGTACTCCTGGAGTGATCTGGGAAAACATCAAACATCACACAATCAGTCTCAGGGTCAGTATCCTTGTAAGACTAGCGGACGCAGAGGCTCTGCTGTACCTTTCCGATGTTAGTACCGATCGGAAATGGAAGGGTTGCGATTGGGTACCCAGGTTGCAGCAAACTGCAGGGACAATCGCAACGTTTTCTCCAAACTCTCGCGGTATGTGCGAGTTATCAACTTCCAGACAATCAACTGACTCAGATACAAAGGATAACAAAGATTCCAGACCACAATCAAGGAAAGAATGAATTATAAACCAAGCATCGAAGCCAGCAGATCGGGTGGAAAAAGCCCACCCGCACATACCTAGGTGTGGATGCCTGAAGTACCTTGACTGAGTCCAAGTCGGCGTAGTAGAATCTCGTAAGACTATCTGACGCAGGGCGTCTAACCACTTTGACAGTCAAGCGAAACAAGTACTCCTGGAGTGATCTGGGAAAACATCAAACATCACACAATCAGTCTCAGGGTCAGCATCCTCGTAAGACTGTCGACGCAGAGGCTCTGCTGTACCTTTCCGATGTTAGTACCGATCGGGAATGGAAAGGTTGCGATTGGGTACCCAGGTTGCAACGCATGCAGGGACAATCGCAACGTTTTCTCCAAACTCCCGCGGTATGTGCGAGTGATCGGTTTCCAAACGATCAACTGGCACAGATGCGAAGGCAAGCAAAGATTTCAGAACATGATCCATGAATGACCAAGCCAGAAGTGGGGTGTCAACTCGGTTTGGCATTCGGTTGCATGCAACCTCTGCCAAAGAGGGGCATCTGTAGACACCCCACCTTCGGCTACGCTGTTGGTAGAGATAGCTGGATGAATGGAGGACTATACCCCCAAATCCCAAGTCCAAACTTAGCCAAACTCACCCTTGTAAGCCCCATTCCATAGCCCAGTTCAAGCCTGAACCCAGTCAACCCAGTCCTAAACACCACCCTGAAAAACCCCCCATAAAAAAGGCCAGTCAAAAAATCCTAAAAAAGTCAAACTCACTGAGTCAACCCGCTGAGTCAACCCGCTGAGTTAACCTGCTGAGTCAACCCGTCGAGTCAAACCCGTCGAGTCAAAACACCGAGTCAACCCGTCGAGTCAAACCACCGAGTCGACCCGCTGAGTCAACTCACTGAGTCGACCAGCGAGTCCAACAGCAGCCCCGAGGGAGCGACCGTACTCGCTGGAAACCGAGGAGCGGCCGTACGGGCGGCCCATAGCAGGCCGCCCGGACAAAATTGCGCAAACTGCCACTCCTCGCTGCTATAAATACCCCCCTCCCCTTCTCATTTCAACATCCCTTCAAGTCCATTTCAGCCCGAGAGCTCCGAGTCCTCATCCACCCCTTAGCCCATTTTTCCACCAAGGAGAGCCTGAGTGAGGAGAGTCTAACCCTGGTCCAGCCCAGCCTGACCACTGGTCCAAGCCTCCCAAGCCATCCAAATCTTGATCCAGCCACTCAAAGCCAATCCTTGCGACACCTCCGTCCACCCAGCTACTCTTTTCCAGCATCATCTCATTTGCATCTAGCATAAGTGCAACATTTACTTTTCTTCCAACCCCCCTGCTTCACTGCAAACACTTTGATTATTCAAACACACCGCATGCATCTCGCATAAAGCACCTGTCAGTTCGAGCGTATGCTCTGGGCTTGCCCGTTGTTGGAACCTGCCCATCAGAAACTCTTACTGTTCAGACCTGCATTCACGTACATATCACTATAGACACTTTGAATATTCAAGCACACAGCATGCATCATCTCGCATAAAGCACCTGTCAGTTCGAGCGTACACTTTGGGCTTGCCCGTTGTTGGAACCTGCCCATCAGAAACTCTTACTGTTCAGACCCGCATTCATGCATCATGTCATCCATGAGAATATACGAGGATTAAACTATACTTTCAAGTATTTGATCGATTCTGTGAAGTAGAGACCGTACTTCGGTACGGGCAGTGTGTGGGGTGCTTAACCTCTTCCCACCCTGTAACCGTGATCCCTTACTTTGAATCTCTGGCCGCAGATCAACAGGAGTCATTTTAGAGGAAGGAATCTTCGGATCCCCTTCTCTAACGTTTCTACGGGGTCTAGCCGACTGTAGATTCGAAGTAACTGGCTAGTGGCGACTCTGGTCTTATATAAACTCACTTAAACATATCCAGCTTAACACGACAACCGAACAAAGCCCTCGAGAACGAGGCAAGCCAGTGGCACAAACGGCGATTTCGCACTCACGCATCCTCATCTCTTTCTTTTCCGAAAGGAAAGGGGAAGGGAGAAGAACGTCGTGTGGGAGCGTGGAAAAATCGGCGAGGGTCCACAGAATGGCGACTCCACTGGGGATAAACTAGTCCCACTAGTCGTGATCTGACTTGAAAAACAGAATCCTTCCTATACTTGAAAGTCATTAGTCCTCATAAAATCTCATCTGCATAGCATTTTACCCAAAATCGAAAAAAAAAATAGAAAATTCCAAAACCCAAAAAAAAAGTAGTGCATACTTCCCACCATTACTCCTCCAAACCAAATCACCCTGCCACGTCCAGTACAAAATCGACATGGCTCTCCCATTCCCTATACCTGAGGCTTCCTCTCCACTGTTAAACTCGAGTGAATCCATGTCAATTCCTGGCATCCAAGAGCTACAACAAAGCATGAAGGCCATGCAGGAAATGCTTCTCCGATTCACACAAGCCCAGGTTTCAGCAGCCAGCAATCAAGCTGGTACAGTTCAACAATCACAACAACCGTCTCTTCCAGTCTCCAGATCCCTTATTTGATAAAAGTTCATGTATCTTTTGTTGAATCTGAGATAGACAGATTTGTGTATTGATTGGTTTGATTCGAATTCAAGTTGTCATTGGTTTGATTCAAATTCAAGTTGTAATTCTAATAAAATCTAGTGACAGGATTAGAGGAAGATTATGATTGTGGATTGACCTAATATGATGAAGGACTGGTCTATATAATTCAAGGAATTAGATTCCCTGCGACCAAATACTTGTACTTTGATGAGGGAACCATATCAATAGATGATCTATCTAAATTAGATTGTTTGTGATTTAACCACTCTATGATCCCGCTGGATAGAGATAGGACTTCGATTCTAGTTGAGCATTGAATCGAATCGATTGGATTAGGCATGATTGATAACTAGAAGTGGATCCTGGATGCTCTAGTGTTTGCTTTAGATTATTTTTCTCCAAATTCTAAATTAATTTTCTTTTAAAACCAATTTCAGACTAGTTTAGTTAGTTTAGTTCTAGAACCTAAGTAACCTTAGAATGTTTGGATCCATCTTCCATATTCCTTCCCTGTGGATCGATCTCAGTCTTATCGAGTTATTACTACATCGCATCTTTATACTTGGAGTTGGCGAACATCAAGCTGATATTTCTGTTTTCCCTTCATATAGGTCTATGTGACCTCAAGAACAACTTAAATAGCAAATAAACATCATAGTAGGTCCCAAGAAGTTTTGATGGTAGGAGTTCAATCCCCATCGTTAATTTCCTGTGGTGTGGTCTTCTTGAGCCTTCAGTTTTCCTCCTTTTGGGGCTCATGCTCTAAATTATTTTGTCAAGATAGATAGACGGCATGGATAAATTATATACATCACAATGGCCCATAACAACCAATAACGATGACTGTTCACTCCCAACTATTTCCTTGTGGTGGGGTCCACCTTATTTTTGGATATAACTCATTCTTTAGCCCATGGCGTTTAATTAAATTATAAATCCAATGAACGAAGTGATGCATATCCCATAATGAGCCTTACAACCCTTAACATGTGACAATCACGACCCTTAACACATGACAACCCAGACTTTTAACACATGACAACTACGACCCAAACCCTAATTACATGACAACTCAAACCCTTAGTACACATGACAACCATGACCCATACTTTTAACCCATGAGAACCCAGACCCTTAACATATGGCAGCTACAACCCATACACTTAACACATGATGACTCAGACCATTAACACATGACAACCACGACTCAGACCCCTTAAAACATGATAACTACAACCGAAACCCTTAATACATGATAAGTTAATAACTGTTCAACCAAGGAAATTCATTATAAAATCTAGATTTTATCTCTTTCATTATCTTCCTCATGACAACCAAAACCATCCCTTTCCACCTCAAATCCCTTCCGACAATCATTTCTCTCCACGACAAAACCACGGAGATAATGAGTATGTCTCCGCCCGCAACAACCCACTGAAAGGGGTCTCATCAATGATCTCCCTGTCAAAACCACGGAGATAATGAGTATGTCTCCGCCAGCAACAACCCATTGAAAGGGGTCTCATCAATGATCTCCCAGTCAAGATCATCCAATACGTTATGAAGATCACCCGACACACCTCTCCAATGGAAGTTGGGAAGAGGAAGGCACCAGGTAACCCGAGAAGCTAGATGGTCATCCATGAGATCGAAACTGCAAGGGTTTGTATATGGAGTTGCCTGGCTAGAAGAAGCCACCTCAGAAGCTTTACTGTGTCTGGGTCCCATCTTGTAGGAAGATTTAAGATTTGATCATCTAATGATAAAAATGTGAAATAAGAAAAGAAGAATCGTCAAACTAGCCCATCCAATGGTCAGATCTCTCAAACGGGCCCATCCAATGGTTAGATTTCTCAAACAGGATCATAATGATACGTCCTAGCTGATGAGTTTTTCTGTTTTTCTCCTTCCTGGAGAAGAGCCTCGTATCGTGACACTTTTTTGGTCAAGTTATAGTATAGGTCAAAAAACTTTGTTCTGATAAATTTCTTGTGGAGTTTATATTCTAGACCATCTTGAAATTGCGGTTTTACCGCTTGTAGAGATACTCGGAGATATGTCTATGGACCTAGAGGGGGGGTGAATAGGACCTTTTTAAAATTCTTTTCGCCTACTTATGCAATTCAACAAGTTTAAGCTAGGTAAGCAAGAACACCTTGGCTTCCAAGCCTTGGTGGGTCCAATCACAAGACTAGCAAGAGTTAAGCAATAACCAAACCTAGTCTAAGCATGCATAGGTAAGAAAATGATTCAACTAATTAAGCTACTAACCTATGCACCTTGTGTAGTCTTATGAGATTGGATCAATGAGCTCAAGTCTACACAAGTAGTGAAGGTACATCTTGTGCAAGGATGCCTAAAAAGTGCCTAGCATGCATTCATATCAATCATTCATAATTAAGCAATTAAACTAACAATGCAAAGATATCAATGTGCTCAATAACAATCACAAACACAAGAATGTATAGTGGTTCGACTACGTGTCTACTCCACTCCCGGTTCAAGTACTTAACCCCTTTGAGCACACCGGCATTCACTATCGGAGGTTTTAAATGAGGTTCACCTCTCAACCTTTACACGGAGGTTTTATCGGTTCACCTCTCAACCGTATCCGGAGTTTTAGACAAAGGCTAACTCTCAACCTTATCGCACGTTTACTCCCGTGTCGGAGGCTCCCCCTTGGAGACTTAGTTTAGGCCCGGCTGACGGGCCAAGGAACGGCTAACGTCCCTAAGGCGAGTTGACAAACAAACTCTAAAATGGACTCTCAAATAAGACAACCTACTTGTCGGATGAGTCCCTTGTTTAGCGCCGGATTGGGTTGCTTGATCTCCGCTCTCCCGTGCTTCAATCAGCTTCCCTTTGCTCCCTCGATCGTGCCGCCGTTGCGTCGCCAATGCCTCAGCCACATTCGATCAAACACCTTGCATGCGATGCCTTGAAATGCCCAAGGTGCTAGGAGGATAGGTTTAAGAGCTCTACAACTTAGTGGGAATGGGTTGCCTAGAGTCTCTTACCTACAACGATCTCATCTTCGAGTCTAGGACATGGATTTGCCGATCAAGAAGCTTCCTAACTCTAGAGATCAAGAGGGGATGAAGGTCATCTTCTTCATGAGCTTGGAATGCTCTTAATCTTGTGTTAAAGCACAAGGAAGATGCCTTCCATAGGTCAAGGAATAAGCCTCAAAAGAACTCCTTCAATGGTAGCTTTCCTTCCTCAAAAATCCCTCTTTTAATGACAAAAAACGGAGCCCCATATATAGGCAAATGAAGCCCCAACGGTTAAAAAACGGCTCTATGCCGACCTGTCCCGACCGGTCATGACCGGTCGGACCCCCCTGCTGGGGAACATCAAGTGTATAGGCACAATATATGGGCCGACCAGTCATAACCGGTCGGACCCCCTTACTGGACTGCCCAAACACTACAGGCCTACCGGTCATGACCGGTCGGCGCTCCTTGCTGGACACATGAGACCTCCAGGCCGACCGGTCATGACCGGTCGGCCATACCTGCTGGCCATATTGATGTGTAAAAGGGGCCGACCGGTCATGACCGGTCGGCTGGCCATTGCATAAAGCAGCAAGGCTGCTGGCCGACCGGTCATGACCGGTCGGACCAGCCTGGTTCCCCCTATGCAATTGCTGAACTCCACTTTCTTCAGCCTGTACATAAAGTCCTAGGAAAGGTTGATCAAATGGGACACCTAGGGCCTATCAATGATGCCTAAAGGGTTCTAAATATGGTCAAGGTCATCAAGGATACAAAGGGGATAGGTTTTGGTCGAGGTTAAGGCATCAAGGCATCTCATTTACCTGAATCTTCATTCTTGATGCGGCTGGACGTCTTGAGTCTTCGGTCTTCGTCTTCTTTGGGCTCAACCGACTCTAGACATACTGACGTAAGTGATTGACAAACAAGGTGCACTAGTATGCCATGGAAAAGTGCACTAACACATCTTGGGCGAGTTGCACAAACTTGGCCTTAGTCATGACCAGTTTACATTGGCTCTTTGCTCTTGTGAAGCATGCAAAGTAGCTTTCACATGATTCCTTTGAAAATTGGTGGAACCGAGCGAGCTCTACCATAGAAATTTTCGTCTCTGTAAAAGAAATGTGCATGAAATTTCTCCTCCATTTCTTACCAAGTTTGAATAGAATTTTCTATCAGATTTGAATACCAAGTAAATGCTATAGTTGTCAAAGAATGACCAAGTAATTGAAATTTATAATAATCATTATTAGCCAATTCTCGGCACCGCATCGTAAATCGAACTATATGTTCAATGGTCGACTAACCAGCATCGCTTGTAAACAAGTCAAAATCCAGTTGATAATTCTTAAGTAGAGGGAATTGTTGGTCAATCCATTCCAAATACGGTTTATGGTAGACTGGAAGCGTGGTTCAACCAAGAACTTCTCCTGCCACATCCTAATTCATTTACATAATTCGATCACGATCCAAATGTTACGGTTCAGCCAGCGGTGGTGAATCCAGATTCATCTGGTTGTGTCCTGCATTAACTACTTGAATTCTAGGGAAAGGATGGCCTCCAGGTATATCCTGGTTTCTAATTTCTTCATGGATGACATTCCTGACATCTTGTTCCAGTCTTTTGAAATCAGCATGAGCCGGAACACTTCGTGCCTCTTAGACTAGAGTTGGTAGCATTGGCATTGGTCGGGTTGTTGGTGCACTTTTCTGTGGCATACTAGTGTACCTTATTTGTCAATTAGATAGGTCAGTGAGTCTAGTGTCAGTTGAGCTTAAAGAAGACGAAGACTAAAGACTCAAGCGGACCTGCTACATCAAGGAAGAAGAAACAGGTAAAAGAGATGCCTCGGTAAGCCTTGAACCTTGAACCAAAACTAAAACCCAAACCTCTAGATGACCCTAACCCATTAGGCATACATGTAGTCATCTTAGATTGGCCCCAGGTGTCCCAAAAGACCACCCAAACATTGGCCAAAGAGGTTGCATGTGCTGTTGTAAAACACAACTCAGATAGTATGCATATGAGGGCTGCCGACTGGTCTGAACCCATGGCCGACCGGTTGGCAGACCCCAAGAAGGGACAATAAGAATTGCTAATTTCCCAAGCCAAAATCGATCAAGATTGGTCAATTGGGTACGTCTGACCGGTTGTGACCGACCAAATCAAGACAGTAAGATTTTGCTCTGTCCTGGCCTAATTCAACCGATTGATTAACCGGTCGAGTTGAGGGCCGACCAGTCAGTTAGTAGTCATTTGCAGACTGTTTTCTATCCATTTAAACATTTTTTATAAAATGTTTTGGCTCAGTTTTTGGGGCAGACAGAGAGATATTAGTGCATTAAAAGCCACCTTGATTGCTTATACCATTAGGCTCTAATCCTAAGCATTCCAAGATATCTTCCTTGTGTTTGATCACAAGATAGAGCATTCAAAGCTCATGTGAAAATGTTCTTTCTCTTTCTTGATCTTTAAATATTGTAGGCACCTCAACCATAGGTAGATCCTTTGTCTAAACCTCTTTAAAGATCATACTAGGTGGAATTCCTCTAGGCAACCAACTTCTACTAGTTATAGAGAATTCACACCATCTCTTATCACCTTGGGCATCTCAAGAAGATCAAATGCGAGGTGATTAATCGATGGAGCTGAGGCATTGACACGCAGTAACAACACGATCGGGGGAGCATCAGGGAGCTGATTGAAGCACGAGAGAGTGGAGATTAAGCACCTAAGAAGGCGCTGAACAAGGGGCTCATCCAACAAGTTGTAAATTTGTTGCACTTCTTCCTCATGGAGGGTTGAGTGTGAGAGTTTGAATCTATAAACTCGAACAAGTCTCTAAGGGGAGACTCAGGCAGGAACGTACGCTAGGTTCTAGGATTAGAACTGAAGGGTAGGGAGGATCCTTGTCAAACTCCTGGGTTGGATGGAACCCGTAAACATCTAGGTTAAGAGATGAACCTTAAAATCTTCGTAACAGGTTGGGAGGAACCTTGTCAAACTCCTCGACAGGGTGGAACCAATTTAAAACACTTAGGTTGGGAGGAACCTGATTTAAACTCCCTAGTGAATGTCGATATACTCATATGGGTGAGTACTTAAATCGGGAGTGGAGTAGACCCAAAGTTGAACCACTATATGCTTGATTAGAATGTATGTTAGGCACTAGATATGCACTTTCACACACAAGATGTACTTTCACTAAGTAGTGTAGACTTGAGCCTTATGATCAATTCTCATATAGTTTACATAGGTTGCATAGATTATGTACTTGATTAGTTTAATTATTTTATAATCTATGCATGCTTAGGCTAGGTCATTTATATGTTTATCATATGCCAGCTTTGTGTTGGACCCACTTAAGCTTGGAGGCTAAGTGTTCTTGCTTAATTAGTTTATAATTATAATTAGTTTAATTAGGCAAGAGGTTTTTAAAAGGAATTTTTAAACAGTCCTAATTACCTCCCCTCTAGGACTTGGCCATAGTTCTAGTAGCTCCACAAGCTTCCGCACGTAAAGCGTATGGTGTCATGTTAGACTACCGATGCAATTTAATTGGTATCAGAGTAGGTTGCTCTTCAAGGACTTAACTATCTTAGTATGATCCAATACCGGAGCTTTAGCACAATGTCTACCTAAGAGAGGAGTAGTTTTGTCACTCGACCACCATTTTTTGAAGGGTTAAATTTTGCTTATTGGAAGGCCGGATGTGTATATTCTTAATATCTCTCGATCCAATGGTATGGGACATTGTATAAGAAGGTTATGCCGGACCGGTGGAAATGGTGGATCGAGATGGACTTCCGGTCACTCAGCCCAAATCAATGAGGACTTGGAGTGACCGAGAGAGGTCACTGTGTGGTTACAATGCTAAGGGTCTTAACGTAATCTTCTCTACTATCTCATCTGATGAATTTAATCATATATGTAATTGTAAGAATAGTAAAAAAGCTTGAGAGATCCTAGTGACTACACATGAGGGAACGTCTATCGTCCGGCGATCCAAATTGCAACTCCTCACCGATACAATTTGAAAATATTAAGATGGATGAGGATGAAAATATCATGGAGTACTATTTTAGATTGAATCATGTTTATAACTCCATGAGTAGCTTAAGAGAACGGGTTTCAGATAAGAAATTTTGTAGAAAAATTCTTAGGTCTCTCCTGGAGAGGTTTAGCTCCAAAGTTATTGCAATAGAAGAGTGTAGAGACATAGATAACATGAAAGTAGAAGAAATATTAGGTTCTTTACTAATACATGAACTACACTTTATGACCCCCTCTAAGAAGAAAAATATTACCCTAAAGACTTCACATAGGCACTTACATATGAAAAAAAAGTTAAGAGTGAATCTTCGGAAGATAGCAATGATGAGGACGATGAACTAGATCAAAGGTTTAAGAGATTCCTCAAATTTGAAAGAAGGAAGAGTTGTGACAAGATGGACAAGAAGTAGAAGAAATCTAAAGGAAAATCCAAAATCGTCCAATGTTACAATTATGATAAATATGGCCATGTTGCCAATGATTGCCAAGAAAAGCCCAAAAGGCGTAGAAAGAAGGTTATGACATCAACATGTGATGACACAGATGAGTCTAAATTTGGATCTGGTGAATCCACTAGTGATGGAAGCTAAAAATCAGTGAGAATTCTCATGGCTACCACCACTACCTCCCTTCCCCCTAATCTAAGAGAGGATCCCGACATTTTTCCTTTTAGGAGAAGGAGTTCCCAACCCCTCACCTCATGTTGCACTTTACGTGGGTGTTGAGGAAATTAGTTACCCTTAAGATGATTAAACTAGAAACAGTTAGTGAGGGTAGCTAAAAATGGAAACTATAGAAAAATCTAAGGATATCAGCCACATTTGTGAGCTTAGGGGCATATCAGAGGATTCTAGCCTCATTAGCCCACTAACGGTAGTTTAGCCTACTTTTATTTGGTATATTCATTGCTTGACTGTCACTTTGCCTAGATTAGCTAATCTTGCTGAATTTTATACTTAATGTATCCTAGTTTATGCTTTGGTCATTATGCTTCATGTTTATCTTAAATGACCAATTATGTATGATTAACAATGCTTAGATGGTTACATTTTCTTGTTAATCATGTTTCATACATGCTCCATGTTTTAGTGTTCATACATCCCATACTCTCCTTAGTTAGCATGTGCTTATTATTATAATTATGACATTCTACCTACTCTTACCTTAACCTTGATTGATGTATCATTAAGGGGGAGAGATTAGATTGTCAATTCTTGACAAAAGGGGGGAGAAGGGACAAGTCCCACCAAAAGTAGTTTGCTATATTTTGTGTTGTGTGGATTGACAAGTTATGAGGGAGAAACTGAAGAGAAGCTGCTTAGTTAGACATGTCTCGAGTTGTATTTCATTTCAATATCATTATAATCGAGTACATGTAATTTTTATTTTGGTAGGTTAGGTTTTTCTTTGTAATTGACAAAGGGGGAGATTGTTAGTGCACTTTTCGGTGGCAAACTAGTGCACCTTATTTGTCAATTACATAGGTCAGTGAGTCTAGTGTCAGTTGAGCTTAAAGAAGACGAAGATCGAAGACTCAAGCGGATCTGCTACATTAAGGAAGAAGAAACAGTTAAAAGAGACGCCGTGGTGAGCCTTGAACCTTGAACTAAAACCAAAACCCAAACCTCTAGATGACCCTGACCCATTAGGCATACATGTAGTCATTTTAGATTAGCCCTAGGTATCCCAAAAGACGACCCAAACATTGGCTAAAGAGTTTCCATGTGTTGGTGTAAAACGCAACTCAAACATCATGCACATGAGGGCTACTAACCGGTCTGGACTCATGGCCGACCGGTCGGTAGACCCCAAGAAGGGACAAGAAGAGTTGCTAATATCCCAGGCCAAAATCGACCGATTAAGACCGGTCGAATAGGTAGGTCTGACTGGTCGCGACATACCAAATTAAGATAGCAAGCTTTTGCTCTGTCCAAGCCTAATTCGACCGGTCGAGGACCTTGCTCGACCGGTCGAATTGAGGGCTGATCGGTTGGTTACTAGTCATTTTTAAATTATTTTCTATCCATTTGAACATTCTTTATAAAACGATTTTGTTACGCCCCAAACCAGGGGACCGGGCTCACTAAATTTCCGATCGCCGACCTTGGTGCCAACAGCCTCCGTAATACCTCATTCTCGGCTCCTAGCTCTCATGTGCCAGGTTCCGATCCTGGGATCCTACCAGGAGGATTTTCAGGGTAAATGTTTTTTGTATAGGAGCATAATCAAAACCATAAAACATCATCAAATATCCACTAATAAGTTTATTGAGTACAGTGCTGGAAAGGGAAATACAACATGAAGCAGAAGTCCAAAATATCAGGTACATGAACCGCGCTCAACGCTGTTGATATACCCTAGTACCTGCAGTGTAAACAAACGCGCATGAGCTTCCTACGAAGCTCAGTAGAGTGCGTGTGTGCGCGTGTGATGCATATGACAAGTATACAGATATCAAAGTAAGCGAAAGTAGTAGAGGGCTAAGTTACCAAGTTCATGAATGCTATCAGCCATCCCAAGGCTATGCGATGCAAGGGCCTACATGGTCGAGTGTTACATGCTAGAGATGCAATGCAAACATGTCAATCCTCAACTGATCCACATATCAAAATAGTTCTCATCTGGGACATCACCGGGGTCTAGTATACTCTAATACTGGCCGCCGCACATCACACGCATAACCAAGCGAATAGAAAAGACCTCACTATCCGCCTCGTCAGTGGTATGCCAATGCCCACCCGGCTCGCCGATAGCGGACCCATTCCATGAGCTGGTCAGACTCGACCTAGCTTACAGCCCACTGCACCCTGGGCGGATAAGGTCACACCCTTTCCAATCGACCTCGACACAGTGAGAGATGCGGCCTACTGGTATTTGGCACACAGGCGCTCATGTTATCCACTCGGTCTCGACGCTGGAGCATCCTACTGGTACTACATGGTTTAGGGACTTTCACCCAAGGACATCCATAGCGCCCACGTACTAGAACAAGTTTCCGGTGTCCAATACTGCCAACCATGATGTGACTATGGTGGCCACCACCTCGATGCTGCTAAGGTGTGAAAGCGATCGTGACATACATAATGCGAAATGCATGAGTCATACAATCCAAATCATGCACCAAACTTACGCATACTGTGCAATCATGTGGGGCGACCCTGTCTCACACGGGTCCCCTAAGTATAACAAGCCAACTAGCATATGCTATGGTTAATCATGATCCATAACAGGCATACAAATGATGCGTATGGGCATATGAATGAGCATGATATTCATTATACAAGCATGTTATCAGTGTGACATATCAAGCTAATCATACTAGCATGTTACCAAACATATCATGTAACATTGGCCTTAAAAGGCCCAATATATACGGAGAGTGGGACCCGGACGGTGGGTCCCATTGGAAATGTAAAGGTCTTCGTGGCGTGGCCCACTTGAGACCACATCGGCCCCATACTTGGGCCTGCACATACAAGATAGGCCGTCAAAATATGTGTACGGCATGGATAAATCATATATATCAAAGAAGGATCCATGGTGGGCATCAATGACCACTATTCCCTACGGGTGTGGTCCATCTAACATCTGAATTTGCCTCATTGTTGGGGCCGTATCTAAAATAATATGGAAAAATAGATAGGCAGCATGAATAAAACAGATACATCATGGTGGAGCTAATAGATACATCACGTTGGGACCCATAGGGTGGGCCACCTGCTGGGCAGCGTGGAACCCATTTGGTCCCAATAAGTTTTGAATCAAGCAGATATTTGTGTTTTCTCCTTCATCCATATCCATGTGATCTTATGAACAAATTGGATGGCAAATAAACATCACTGTAGGACCTGGAAAGCTTTCAACGTTGGAAATCATTATCCCTATTATGGCATGGTCCACTTGACATTAGGATATGCTTAAATTTTCGGCCCAGCCACTTATGAATAGGTTGGGTGACAAATAAACATCATTGTAGGATTGGGAAGGTTTCAATGGTGGGGATCATTATTTCCACTGTTGTTCTGTGGCATGGCCCATTTGCCATTTGGATATGCTTAAATTTTGGGATCAGCCACTAAGATGAGCTGGAAAAACATATGGAGGGAATAGATAAGGCACATACATTTTAGGTGGGCCCAATGAGTGGGGCCCATGGTGACGTCCACAAGGCTGCTGGGCAGCAGCGTCCCCTGGATGCTGTCTGTCCAGCGGTCCTTTTTTTATTTTTTTATTTTTTTGGTTATGAACTCATCAAGTGGGGCCCACAGAAGTTTTCGATTAAGCTGATATTTTTGTTCTCCCTTCTCCCTTACATGTGTGAACTTATGAACAGGTTGGATCTCAAATAAACATCATGGTGGGCCATAAGAAGGGTTTCAACTGTAGGTTCACTGTCCCTACTGTTTTCTGTGGTGGGGCCCCCTTGAGACTTGGATCTGACTCAATCTTGGGGTCATGCCCTAAAATGATCTCCCCAAATGGATGGACGGTGTGGATACAGCACATGCATCATGGTGGGACCCACAAGTGGGCCACCAGCTGGCACGAGCCAGCATCCTGGACGCTGGTACTACCAGCGTCAGAGACGCTGCTTCTTTTTATTTTCTTTCCCCTTTTTTTTGTTTTATTGTGCTTATATCAAGTGGGGCCCACATGGGGCTGATCCACTCCGTTCATCAGGTTACCCATCTCATGGGGGGCCCAATAAGCCCAATATTGGATATGTAAATCAGTCTAAAAACATCAAAGTGGGCCGAAGAATTTCTGATAGTAGAAATCATTATTTCCACTGTTTTATGCGGTGCGGTCCACTTAAGATTTGGATAGGCTTCATATTTTGGCCCTGGCCCTAAAATGATCTGGGAAAACAGATGGACGGCGTGGATGGAACACAAACATCAAGGTGGGTCCCACGAGTGGGGACCCCATTACCACGTCCACGTGACGCTGGACGTTCTAGCGACAGAACGTCCAGACGCTGGACGTTCATTATATATATATATATATATATATATATATATATATATATATATATATATATATATTATTTTTTCTTGTTTTTGTGGTTATTTCAAGTGGGGCCCACTTAGGGACGATCCGCTCCATTCATCATGTTCCCCAGATCGTTGGGGTCCTAACAAGCCCAATATTGGGCAGGTGATGTGGTCCACAAACATCACGATGGGCCCAATAAGTCTCAACAGTAGGCTTCATTAGCCCCACTGTTTTTCAATGGTGTGGTTCACCTGAGATCTGGATCTTCTTCGTTTTTGGCGTCTAGCCATAAATTAGGCTAGAGAAACAGACGGACGGTGTGGATCAACTCATACATCAAGGTGGGTCCCACGTGTGGGGCCTGCTCATCTCCCCAAAAGGGCTTGCCCTGCTGGGCAACAGCGTCCTCTGGACGCTATCTGCCCAGCGGGTAACTTCCTTTCTTTATATATATATATATATATATATATTATTACTATTATTATTATTATTATTATTAAGCCATGGGGCCCATTCATGGATGATCCAATCCATCCATCAGGTTGTCCACCACCAGATGGGCCCAAAAGAAAAGGAAATGAAAGGAAATAAGAAAATGGGGGATTTATGTACCCCTTGCACTCACCTCGATGGATGGACGGTTGGATTGGATCAGGTTGATGATCGGACGATCCGGACGGTCCGAATGATGGTTGAGGTCCTCCAAGCTTGATCTCCACCCTCAAATCCTAAATCTCCCTCCAAATCTCTCTCTTCTCTCAAATCTTTCTCTTTCTCTCTCCTTTCTTAAATCTCTTTCTCTCTCCTCTCTCTCTCAAATCTCTTTTTGCAAATATGGGAAGTGAGAAGGCATCCTCTCCCCCTACGTATGCACTTGTATGGGGGGGGAGAGAGAGGGAAAGGAATCATGGGGTCATGATGGTGCATGGGAGGGGGGTATGGGAGGTATGGGTGAGAGTTGACTTTGGGAGGAGAGAGAGGGATGGGGGTATGGGGTGTGTAGAGTAGGGGTAATGAGAGGGGTATGGGTGAGGTGATGGTGATGGATTTGACATATCTTGGAATTTGTGCAAGTGGGGCCCACGCCACACGCACATTGTGCGGCCCATATTGGATTACGCAATCGATCATAACTTTCACACCGGGTATCGCAATGGGGCGTGCCGCTCGGCGTTGGAATCGCAGCGCCTACTCGGTCGCCGGGGTATATGTCTTGGGTCGATGCGGTACTAAAATAGGGTCGCGATCAAGGCTCATTAATCTGGTCCATCCGGGACGTACCGACACCGAAAATTAAGCATACGGAGGGCAAATAAGGGTACGGGTCTTACAAGTTTGACTCAATTTTTGGGGCAGACAGAGAGATATTAGTGCATTAGAAGCCACATTAATTGCCCATACCATTAGGCTCTAATCCTAAGCATTCTAAGATGTCTTCTTTGTGTTTGATCACAAAATAGAGCATTGAAAGCTCATGTAAGATGTTCTTACTTCTCTTGATCTCTAGATGTTGTAGGCACCTTAACCATAGGTAGATCCCTTGTCTAAACCTCTCTAAAGATCATATTAGGTAAAATGCCTCTAGGCAACCAACTCCTACTAGTTGTAAAGAATTCACACCATCTCCTATCACCTTGGGCATCTCAAGAAGATCAAATGCGAGGTGATTGATCGGTGGAGCTAAGGCATTGGCGACGCAACAATACGATCGGGGGAGCATCGGGGAGCTGATTAAAGCATGAGAGAGCGGAGATTAAGCAACCCAAGAAGGCGCTGAACAAGGGGCTCATTCAACAAGTTGTAAATTTGAGAGTTCGATTGCACTCCTTCTTCGTGGAAGGTTGAGTGTGAGAGTTTGGATCTCCAAACTTGAACAAGTCTCCAAGGGGAGCCTCAGGCAGGAATGTACGCTAGGTTCTAGGATTAGAACTGAAGAGTAGGGAGGATCCTTGTTAAACTCCTGAGTTGGATGGAACCCGTAAACATCTAGGTTGAGAGATGAACATTAAAATCTTCGTCACAGGTTGGAAGGAACCTTATCAAACTCCTCGACAGGGTGGAACCAATTTGAAACACCTAGGTTGGAAGGAACTTGATTTAAACTCCCTAGTGAATGCCGATGTGCTCGTAAGGGTGAGTACTTGAACCGGGAGTGGAGTAGACCCAAAGTCGAACAACTATACGTGCTTGTGTTTTTTATTGATTTGAGCACATTGTTAATCTATCTTTGTATGGTTTAGTTGCTTAATTATTAATGCTTGATTAGAATGTATGTTAAGCACTAGATAGGCACTTTCACACACAAGATGTACTTTCACTAAGTAGTGTAGACTTGAGCCTTATGATCAATTCTCATATAGTTTACATAGGTATTATAGATTAGGTGCTTGATTAGTTTAATCATTTGATAATCTATGCATGCTTAGGCTAGGTCATTTATATGTTTATCATATGCTATCCTTGTGATTGGACTCACTTAAGCTTGAAAGCTAAGTGTTCTTGATTAATTAGTTTAATTATGCAAGTGGTTTTTAAAAGGGATTTTTAAACGGTCCTAATCATCCTCTTCTAGGACTTAACTATACTTCTACAAGCTCCGCTCCAAGCTTACTGTTCGCTCGCCTTAAGTGCAAGGTTGTGATGTAGTAATAATTGGATAGAGACCGAGATTGTCCTTAGGGATCAACCAAGAATTCATAAAATTTCTTCGAATAACTCTAATTGAAATCGAACTAAAACAAACTATTTTGAAATTTTGAATGTAGATGAGCAATTTGTAAACTTAAGATGAGTTTTAACAATCTAAAAGGAATACTAGAGCATCGATAATGCACTTATAGCTATCCTTAATGTATAATTCATATAGGTTTCTCAACTACACAACTAGAATTGAAATTCAATCATATCTAGCCAGATTATAGAGCAGTTATAGTATCAAACAGTCCAACATATTGTTATTCATCAATATGACTCCCTCAATTCAAGTTAGGCATTGGGCACACTCAATTGCATAGGCCAATCCTAGTTCCAATAGATTAAGATCACAACTATGATAAACATCAAATCTTGTCACTAGATTCAACTAACATCACAATTTGAACTTGATTCAAATCACAATGACATTCAACACACCTCTCAGAATTTCAAAAACATAAAACTTTAGTTTGAAGTTTTCATATGAAGATCTAAGCTCTAGAGCGTATTGAATTCGATTCTTAGAAGCATACATGTCTAGATCTTGCATAATAACTAAGAATCTAAGCTTAATCTTTCTAAACATCACATGAGTCATTATAGAGATTAAAGAAAAACCAACTTAGAACTTCATTCAAACTGAAACAAACAATTTGTTCAACATAAAAATCAAACTTTGAAACCTTAAAAATAAATTAAAAATATCTAAGATAACTACAAGCTTCACCTATTATCTCTAGCTAAGAGGTCTAGCCTATCATGCTAGAATAAAACAGAAAAACTACTCTACACATGAAAACTAGAAAGATACTAAGTAGAGAGAGTAGTAGAACTCCAAATTTGTGATTCTCCACCTCCCAATACAATAGAACTCTTCTAGGATGCGTTAGGAATGACATGGAGGTATCCTTTTATAGCTTTCAAGCCCCACCGATGAAGAACTTTTGAGAAATCGTGTAAAACTTTCGTAGTACGCAGTAGAAATCGGAGTTCAAAAAATGAAAGTTGCTGTTTTTGTCATGGTTGACCAGACCGGTCGGATTGGGCTCGCCTACTGGTCATGACAGGTCATGACAGGTCTAGAATATGTCCAGCAAGCACACGTTCCTCCTTTCTTCATGGCTGACCGGTCACGACCAGTCGGACCCACTTGTGAATGGTCCAGTGAACTCCAACATGGGCAGCAAGGGTGGCCGACCAATCGGACTGTCATTTTTGCAATTTTTTTTTTTTCTTTTCTTCTTTTCTTCTTGCTTCTTCTCTATCTTTTGGTTCGCTTTCCTTCATCTTCAAAACTCTTCAAGGAGTGTTCTTTATCCTCATATCTCATTCCTACAATCACAAAACAATGCATTAGGTAAGCCTTTAAACATAGAAATCATGCAATGTTAGTGATGAAATGGGGTTAGAATATACACATTTCAGAGCTCAACACTTATGAACGTTTAGCGCCTACAAGTGTGAGCCATAGACGTAATTTCACGGGTTGGTGCCAAATTCCCTACCAAGTTGACCTCAATATTCGGTTGAGGCATTGTTGGTGCCCTTTCAGTGATGGTTGCCATGAACTGATTCATGTGTTCAGTTTGGGTGATCATCCACCAATTGAAACTTTCGGTATGGGCCCAAGATTGCTCGGCTTAAAGATGAGCCATTTCAGCATGTGTCCTTCCCTGTTCCACGATATGTTGGATACCCACATGAAAATCATGCAATCCGATCGATATGACCTTAATAAGGTCATTTCGAGAAGTGGATGCCCTATTTCTAGGATCGTTTCTTGTTTGCAGAGGTGCCTCCTCCTGTGGAGGAACCACAACGGTGTCATGGGCTCATTAGCCGTAGAAGCTTGACTACCTCGACGACTCATATTTCAAATGATTGAAGTTGAAACTCGACCGGTATGTATACCTTGATTTTAGGTCCCACCGGGCATGTCAAAACTGTTTCCTCGGGTTTCGGCACTCGAGTAACTCTTCTAATATGGTGGTGTTATTATGTGGGTGTACCAGAACTGACTATGCTAATCGATTCTAACCGATTCGACCTCGACCTCGACCTCGAGCGCCGAGATAGGCAAATATGTCGTGCTTGACTGTATATGATCGAAGCCTGAGAAGGTCAGTTGCCTATTTAGCTACTTACAAATGAGTTTAGAATGATCGGGCAATTATCGGAGGATGGGGTTCGTCCTCCAAAAATGGGTTGCACCTTGCCTTCCACTAGAGAGGACTTTTCAGATATAAAATTGGTATTTGTGACAGACAGTTAGAGAGATCGACTATCGAACAAACAATTACGCAAGAAAGATAATTGATTGTATTGAGATAACTTCGTTCAACAGGCGTGGACTTGTGATTACAACAGAGATCGTCCAACGGGCGTGAACTGAGATTACGACTACTCCTAGATTATAGATTATGCTAAGATATGATAAGGAAAACATACATTGGGTTTGTTTGTTTGGTGTGAGACCCTTTTCTCTGTCGATTTCTCCCTCTATTTATAGATTCCATAGAATCATCTAGATCCTCTCTTTATTTGCCTGTTACGACTATTGATATTCTTTCAAACTTTTCATCTTCTTGTGATGTTTCGCAATCACCCGATACTTGCCTTGACCGCTCACCTTCTGGATGATGTGTTCCAATCAACCAATGCCAACTGTCATCCCTAAAAATCCACTCCACATGTCTTTCAGAATGCATGCACATTGTACAGCTGTGCAATGCCACATGTCTTCACCTGACTCATTCTTCCATGAACAGTAAAAAATAGGGTACAACAGATCGAAGGTCATCAAAGGCTGAGTTGAGTTCTGGTGTCCGATCACCAGTTTGTTTCATCTTGCAACTGGTGAGATGAGTACCAATTCATCTATATATATTGCATTGCCAAGCTCACTTCCTCAGGTCTTCATTATTATATGTACATGTGTATATATATATATATATATATATATATATATATATATATATATATATATATATATAGAAAATTAAAAATACGCTCATGAGCTTCAAACTCATAATATTAGCTAAAAAAGCAAATGTTCATGAACATACTACATGAGGAGCACTTGCATAGCATTGTTCTTTTAGTGTAAGTGGGTGCACCAAATGTCATAATTCATGATTAATCAATCTTATCTCTTGCAAATTTTCATAATATTTTATGAATTTTGGTGCATCCAAACACACCCTTAGATATTTTTCCCCCCTCTCTCTCTCTCTCTCTCTCTCTCTCTCTCTATATATATATATATATATATATATATATATATATATATATAACTTGAAATATTTATCATACGCACAAACTTAGACTATTATTCATAAGTCAACCCAACCATGCTGGATATCCACTTAAGCCGGTCAGGCTGTCGCCCTGTGGATCCCACGTCCAATATATCATTGCGAAAATCACTGAAAATAAAATATTTAAAAATATTTCTAAACTATTAAGTAAACGTAAAACATAAATATATTTATTTATGTAACAAATTCCACAACGTTTTTACTATTTTTGAGTTAATATCTCCAGAAAAATGTAATACTTTAAAGAGAAATTTTTTATTGTAAACCTCTCTTTTGACAATTATTCCCAGCTAAACCTTCAATAGTTTTGTTTCCAAAAGCAAAATTCACTTGTATGGATGGGACATTTTCGGACCGAAATACCCTTGTTGTTAGGATTTATTCCTTCTCCAAAAAAACCTATTTTCTCCTCGTTTTTCTCCTCTTCTATATTTAAAACTCATTTTTTTTCTCATCTATAGCAAAAAAAGCATCATCTCTTTAGTTTTGAGATCGATTTTCACTTCAGAGTACTATTTTTCTATTTCTTTAACTTGTGTTTCATTGGAAACGAGGCTATGGTGTGGACTAGGTAAGAACGAAGAATGTGAAATTTTTTTTCTTAACGAATGCATTTTTTTAATAATCAAGTAGGATCTTTGTTTTATTGCAATGTGTTTTTACAATAATCGATCTCGTTAAATTTCAACGAGCATATTGATATTTCAAAGAGTACAGTGTAAATGTTAGGACATTTGAAGATTTGTGATAGCTGTACTCTTTGAATTGCTGTGCTCTTTGAATTTTACATTATACTCTTTAAATTTTACAGTGTGCTCTTTGAATTTTACACTCTGCTCTTCGAATTTTACACTGTGATATTTGAGTTGATGTGCTATTTGAATTTTACACTGTGCTATTTGAATTATACACTTTGCACTTTGAATTGTTGTGCTCTTTGAATTTTACACTGTGCACTTTGAATTGGTGTGCTCTTTGAATTTTACACGAGACACTTTGAATTGCTCTACTCTTTCAATTGCTGCGCTCTTTGAATTTTACACTGTGCACTTTGAATTGGTGTGCTCTTTGAATTTTACACGAGACACTTTGAATTGCTTTTCTCTTTGAATTGTTGTGCTCTTGCTCTTTGAGTTTTACACTGTGCACTTTTAATTATTGTGCTCTTTGAATTTTACACTCTTTAAATTTTATTTTAAAGGTGTGCTATTTAAATTTTACAATGTGCTCTTTGAGTTTTGAAAGATGAACGAGTAATCATTGAAAACTGTTGTTCACTTCCCCAAGTGTAGGGTTGCGAAGTAGTAATAATTCGAAAAGACCGAGTATCGTTCCCACAGAGATTTATGAATGGGTATCCTCAGAATTTTTCTAAAACAACTAGTAATTAAGATCCTATTAAGAACTAAAACTGGAAAATAGCGATTTGGGTTTAAACAGTGAATGGTTAAGGTAATTTCAATCTAAAAAGGCACTAGAGCGCCAAGGATCCACTTTTGATAAGTTTCAATGCATCAACACAACTAGGTCTCTCACAACTCAATCGGAATCGAATTCATATCTCTATCCGATCGGAATATAGAGCGGTTCAATCAACAATCATTTAAAACAAGTGCTTATTCATTGATTCGATTCCCACAACCATGCTCAGGCCTTGGGCACACTCAATTGTGTAGGCCAAGCCTCTTTCCAATCTAGTTGAGATTCATAACCATAGCTTTCACCAAATCTTGTCACTAGACTTAATTACAACTCATGATTAGAACTCTAATTAAATCAAAATCAATGAACAAACAGCTATTTCAGATTATATAACAAAATATAAGAACTTTAGTTGAATGAGTTCCCACATAAAAATCAGGCCATTGTACACAAGGCAATCAAAGCGTCTACCATGCCCGGAGTCGATGGTAGATCAAATGAACTACACAAGCATAACTAATGCTCAAAAGCTAAGATACTAAGTTAGGATCACTAAGAATCACATGAGCCCGGAGTCATCAAGAGATCAAAGTAAAAACCAAAATAGTACTTGATTCAAACTCATATTGAACTAAAATTCGTCAATTAAAACATGAAAGGAAACCTAGGTTGCATCAATCCATCAAGAACGAATCAAAAGCTTTACCTCTTAGCCCTGGCTAAGAGGTTTTAGTTCATCTCTAACATCCTTGAACTAGAAGCCTCTAAAAACATAAAAAATAACTAAAACAGGAAGAAAACTAGAAATTCGAAGTAGAATCCGTTTCCCAAGCAATCCCCACGTCCTAGCATGCTTTGGTATGAAGGGAAGACATCCTTTTATAGCTTGGAGGTGTCCTTTACGCAAGAAAGTTCCAGATTTCACGTAAAGTTACGCACTTGCGCAGAAGATTTCGGAATCCCAAAATAGAAACAGCCTGTTTACGCATGGCCGACCGGTCTTGACCGGTCGGGCTTCATTGGTAATCATTCCAGCAGCTATGTCCGACCGGTCTTGACCGGTCGGACCTCCTTTCTGATCAGTCCAGCACGTATAAGGGGTGGCCGACCGGTCTTGACCGGTCTAGCTGCCTTGGCCGACCAGCCTTGACCGGTCTAAGCTACTCCCCTTGATGTTTTCTTTCTTTCTTTCTTTCTTCTTTTTCTTTCTTTTCTTTTCTTTCCTTGCTTTCTTCTCTCTTTATGCTTGATCCAATGGTCTTCAATACTCATAAAGAGCTCTATTTAGCCTGTAATTTGTGAAATCTCCCTCTTGTTCCTACAATCATAATTCATGCATTAGATTAGTCCTCTAAACATGTAAACCGTGCATAATGAGTGATGAATTGGGGTTAGAATATGCACAATTAAGAGCTCAACAACTGTAACAAAACTATTGTACTCTTTTAATTTTAAAAGAGTACTGTTTGAAATTTGAAAGAGAACTAATTTCATTGTGTTTCTTTGCAGATAATGGCTGCTAAAATCATCGTATACTCTTATAGTGGGGACTTAATATGTGAAAACAATTCATACACGTATAAGAGTGGAAAATCGAAAAGTTTTGCTTTGAGTGTCAACACTACATATGATGATCTTCTATCTAAAATTTACAGGATCATTAAGACTACACCAAATGATCATGATATTAATATGAAAGTAATATACCAATGCTCAAACCAATCAATCCCTCTATATGAAATTGAAGACGATGAAGATGTGCGAGTGTTCTTGGCAGCACAATCGGAGCATCCGAATATATACATGCCTTTAATAATAGAGACAGTGCGGCGCATTAATGAGACCATTCACGAAGACCCTGTTGGCTGTAGTGCTGTTGAACATAATGTCGACATTCAACATGATGCCCTTACGATGACAAATTTGTGTGAAGAACATTGCGTTAATTGGGCAGCTGACCTTAGCCTGAAAAGTGAATATATGGTATCACCTTCGCCTATAAAAGTACATGTGACATCATCGTCATCTTTACCTACAAGTGGAAATGTGCCTTCATCATCACCTTCACTTACAAAAGCATATGTGGAGTCATCATCACCTTCTCATATAAGAGTACATGTGACTTCGTCTATACCATTACTTAGAAGAGTACATGGGTCTACATCCTCATCTTTACCTACAAGAGGACATGTGTATTCATCATCACCGTTACGTACAATAGGACATTTGCTTTCATCACCCGAGCCGCTTCAAATATCAAACTTCATGGATGTTGAATTTAATGTGCCTTTCGAAGATGAAGCATTCATCAATGCGGATCTGTCAAAATATAATGGATCGTTGAATGAGTCGAATGAGATAGCTGTTGGTCAAACGTTTAAGGACAAGAGATGGTGCTAATATATGTTGAGCCAATTTGCCATGAAAAATCACTTCCAATATTGGGTCCTGTACTCATCAACGAAGAGATTTACTATGGTGTGTTTCGAAGATAATTGTGAATGGAGGGTCCATGCATCTAGGGTAAATGATGCCAGAATATTCAAGATTGAAACTTACACGTCCAAACACACATGTGGAATGTCATAGATGCAGAGTGATCATCGGCAAGCAAGTAGTAAGTTAGCCAGTGATTTGGTTATTAGTCGTTTGAATAACACATGGGATTAAGCCCGAAAGACATTATATTGGCTATGCATGAGAAATATCATATTCTTATCAGCTACAAGAAGGCATGGCAGGCCAAGGAGATCGCAATCAAGCGCGTAATGGGATCTCGTTGAACATATTGGAGTGTGTTAATGCTTTGTTCAAGGAAGCAAGAGTACCCTGTGATTAGACTGATAGAGACGGTCAGATTAAAGATCCAAGAAATGTTCTATAAGGGAAGTGAACGTGCAACAACATTTAGTGGACCCTTGACGAAATGGGCAGCGAAAGAAATAATGGAACTTATACCGATGGCACGCAATGTCTGCTGTCATGCAATCTCTCACGACGAATATTATACTATAGGAGATTACAAAGACACACTTAAGCTTAGCGAACTTTCGTGTACATGTCGCGAGTTTGACGTCAAAGCGCTGCCTTATATGCATGTTCTTTCGGCATGTATAAAGTATAATCTTCCTCATCATAACTATTGTTCTCCATTTTATACGGTTGAAAATTACCGAATGTGCTACAACCAACCACTTTACCCAGTTCATGATAAGAGTAAATGGGAATTATCGGACAAATTTAAGGAGTTTTGTGCGAAAATTAAACCCCCGGAAGTAAGAAGGAGGTTAGTTGGAAGATCGAAGAAGATGAGAATTCTTTCACATGGAGAGGAACGAAAAACAGTCAAGTGTGGTAGGTGTAAACAAACAGGTTATAACCGACGTAGATGCAAGTTTCCAATACCTGAGGAATAATGTATCTTTATCTTCATTTACGAGTAATGATGGTTGATGGTTGATGGTTGTAAACATTAAAGATTTAGCTATCTATATATATAATTAATGATGATTAATTGTTGTATTTTCAACGTGATCGCGTTGAATGTATATTGTGCATAGTGGATTTCAACGTGATCGTGTTCAACGTATACTGTGCCCGTTGAAATTGAACACGATCGCATTGAATTTCCACTGACCTTATTGAAATCTCTCTGTGCTCGTTGAAATTCCACTATGCTCGTTGAAATTCTACTATGCTCGTTGAATTTCGACGACTTCGCGTTTAAATAAAGTTCTCGTTGAATTTTAAAGAGAGCTCGTTGAAATTCCACTGTGCTCGTTGAATCTCAACGAGATCACTGTGAATTACACTGTGCTCGTTGAATTTCAACGAGATCGTGTTGAAATTCCACTGTGCTCGTTGAATTTCAACTGTGCTCGTTGAATTCCATTGTGCTCGTTGAAATTCCACTGTGCTCGTTGAATTACACTGTACTCGTTGAATTTCAATGGGATTGTGGTGAATTCCACCATGCTCGTTGAATTTCAACAAAATCGCAGTGAATTACACTGTGCTCGTTGAATTTCAACAAAATCGGGTTGAATTTCAACGAGATCGTGGTGAATTACACTGTGCTCGTTGAATTTCAACGAGATCGCAGTGAATTCCACTGTGCTCGTTGAATTTCAATGAGATCGCGGTGAATTTATTCTATATGCTCGTTGAATTTCAACGAGATCGCGGTGAATTTCATTGTACTTGTTGAATGTCAATGAGATCACTGTGAATTCCACTATGCTCGTTGAATTTCAACGAGATCTCTGTGCCTGCTCATTATACCCATATCTAACATTCACATTCACAAATCGATTCTCACGACATACTTCCAACATTCATATTACAAAATTCACAAATCAACATTCACAACATACATCCACAATTCATATTAGAACTTTCACAATATCATTTGAACATAATTTAAATTCACAAAATTTCACACTTCCTCACATGCCTATGACTAATCGGCGAAGCTCGAATAATCATAAGCCAATTAATTCCTAAATGTTCGAGAGTGTGGTTGCAACTCCTTATCCTTCAAAAGTAGACCGCTACTCAAGATGTCCATATACTTCATAACGAATATGACACAATCATAACCATTCGTTTGCTTTGGTACAGAGGCATCAATGCGGACATTCCATTCATTTCTTTCAAGCGCAGATGTATCTCCAGTAGCATAAAATAAAATATGAAGTGCTTCAGTTATGATGCTCAGATCTTTCTTGTATCTACTTTTTCCTTTGGTGTCTAAACTATCAAGAAGAATAATCTCTCTTTCTTCCGGGTGGATGACAAGAAAAAACCAATGTCAACCGTCATAGTTCATTGGTACATATACCTGTCTATGTTAAACACAAGAAAATAACATATAAGATGCAATCATTGTCTATTGAACCACAGTGGATAAATTTAAGACGATAACCTTACCTGTTCATAGCGCCAAAATTCCTTTGATTCATCTTCTCCCCTTACAATAGCAAATGTAGATTCTTTCTGATTTTCTTCACAAATCAAGCGTCACACTTCATTATCATTTGAATCCCGATAGCTTCTCAAGAGAGGAAAACACTTATTGAGACATTGCTGTTATAACAAAATTTACATATTATTATATGTCTTCTACAATCAGAAATAAAATAACCATAATCTAAAGTAAACAATTACCTGAAAAAAGGTGGGGCAGAACTTGCAATTTGTGGATATGCTACTTTGCAATCCTCCTACCTTTTTTTAAAAAATTTAATGTATGTGTTGATAACCTAAGCAAAAAAAAAAATAATAATAATAAGATTCAACTCAATGTTTATATAGGTCGTAAATATAAGTAACTTAACGAAAATAATTTGACAATACTTACAAGGCGATTGACCTAGGCATCTTTCTTCCAAATGCTGTTAAATGATTCTCCTGATTTCGTATTATTATTTTCTTTATACCAATCCTTACACACTTGTAATTCTTCCTCCGATAACTTTCTAAACGAGTCCATCGGCACATTAAATGATATCGGAGAAGTATCTAACACTTTCAATTCCTCAGCTTCACTGATGAGGCAAGTTGATGTAGGAATGGTTGATAATGATATGTATGGGGATTGTTTAATATATGATGGCTTTAATGGCCCTTTTGGCCTTCCTTCATTTACAAGAGTACTTTCACATTCTTCTTTATTTTCCTCTTTCGCCACCAAATTTGAACCCATTTTTTTTATTGTCCAGTTCCACATCGGAAGTAAAAATAATTCATCTTTCTTCCTATATAGTAGAAACAAGTAAGAAATATATGAAAGTAATAATAAAGTAGTTAACATTCCACAAAAAAATTATTAAACCTTGTATAATCCATCTTCAAATTTCTTCCTCTTCATATCTACAATTTTCTTCAACTCTGATCTTTCCTTCATCAACACTTCTCTCTCCTTTTTCATTTCTCCTCTCTCCTTTTTCATTTCTTCTCTCTCAGTCTCCATCTCCTTCTTAATCTCCTCTCTCTCCTTTTTCATCTCTTTTCTCTCATTCTTCCTCTCATTCTTCATCTCTTCTCTCTCCTGCTTCAACTGCTTTCTCTCTTTTTCTAGTTTCTCTCCTTCTTTTTTTATCTGTTTTCTCTCTCTTTCTTTAAATTTTCAATCAACATTTTTAAACCTTCATCGACCTCTCCCCCTCTCACTCCCTCTCCTTCTCCTTCTCCCTCACTCTCCCTTCCTTCTTCTTCTCCCTCTCTAACTTCCTCTTTTACTTCATCATCCCCCTCTTCCTCCTCTTCTTTGTCATCTTCACAATCCCCATTTTTCTCTTCTTCTTCATCTTCTTTTTCGTCTTCTTCTTCTTCATCTTTACCTTGGATGATATCTAGTCTCCTCTTTCTTCGAACTTCTTTAGTCATCCTTCCAATGTAACCGGCTTCAATGCCCTGTAAAATTAAAATTATTAGATATCATCAAATACATGTCATAAAGTAAATGTAAGTTACATTAAGGCCAATGATTATCTTACTTGGAACTTTTCTCGAAGTACCCGAACTGCCTTCGTCTCAAGTTCTTCATTTGTTGGTTCTAGGGTAAGCAGCACGGTGGTCTGTGTTTATAAGTTACTAAAAAATTAGTATCTAACACATCTACAATAATATCTGGTCTAGCAACGAATTTGTAATGGAATGCTACTTACATCTTCACGTTTCAAAATATCATCTATTGTCGAATACCTCCAACCATTCCACCCTCAATATTTCGTAAAGCGTGAAAGTTGGTTGGAAACAAATGATATCGCAATAGAAGTTAGGGCTGGAACCCTTTCAACGGCCCATATCTTTAACAATGACATCAAATTTCATCAGATTCAAAAACTCTAGTTTGAAAAATATACTAGTTATATGAAATAAATAAAGAATGCTTACTTGTAATGGAAATATGTAGTCGTGGACATTGTATATTTTTCCTCCGGACCTTGCTACCTGACTAGCATTTTGTACCCCTTGAGAGATTCACTTGAATGCCACATTGCCCCATGGATACTTGTTGAACTCTTCCGAAGAGTTAACCAAGTCAATGAATAAGAGGTTGCAATGATTCTTTATGTCTGTCCCCCTTACAAAAAACTCCACACACATTAACAAAGCGATCTTCACGACATCTGCATGCTTATTTGAATTGACAACTTTTTCAAATGCATATAGTAGACTATTTTTTACAATAGGGTGTTTCTTGAAATATGTTTCTTTTATCGACTTCTTACTAGTCGATTTCTCAGGGGTGTACATGTCTCCAATCTTTAGCCCTGTTATAAGGGTGAAGTCCATCTCAGTAAACTTTAGAAAATTTCCCCTCATTTCAAATATCAGCTCACCCATGTCACTTCTGTGTCTTAAAAGAAGTGAGTGAATTATGGCTCTATTGTATCTGAAGGAGGGGATGTCTAAAAAAAATGAAAATTGAGATTGTCGTAACATATTCAATCGACTCTCGTGCTTCTCTAATCCCTCCTTGACAATATCGAACCACCAAGTCAGTGAACATCGAGTGAAATTGTTTGGGTAAACATTCCTTGGGTATTCTTCAATTCTTACAAAGAAAATATATGAAACGTAAAACTATCAGTGTGATTGTTGAATTTTTCAGTGCGCTCATTGAATTTTTCAAAGTGCTCGTTGAATTATATCTGTGCTCATTGAAATTGAACAGGATCTCGTTGAAATTCAACGAGCGCAGATATAATTCAACAACATCTCGTTGAATTATATCTGCGCTTGTTGAATTTCAACTGAGATTGCGTTGAAATTCAACGAGATCGTGTTGAAATTCACTGCGATCTTGTTGAATTTGAACGCGATCTCGTTGAATTATATATGTGCTCGTTGAATTTCAACGAGATCTCATTCACTTTCAACGAGATGATCTCCTTCAATTTCAAAGTAATCTCATTGCATTTCAACGCGATCACGTTGAAATTGAACGAGGCCTCCTTGAAATGTCACTGTGCATGTAGAGATTCAACGTGATCGCGTTTAAATTCAACATGCTCGCGTTCAATTTCAACGAGCTCTCTACGAGATCTCGTTCACTTTTATCTGTGCTCGTTTAATCTCAATAATGTGATTGCGTGATTGCATTGCATTGTCATTCAAAGAGCACTTGCATCCTCAACATTTCAAGGTAACATTGGCATTTCTACAAATACCTTGTATGGTTGATCAAGCCATAATATTCCCATTTCAACATTTCAAGGTTACATTGGCATTTCTACAAACACTTTGTATGGTTAATTAAGCCATAATATTCCCATTTCAAACATTTCAAGGTTACATTGGCATTTCTACAAACACTTTGTATGGTTAATCAAGCCATAATATTCTCATTTCAACATTTCAAGGTTGCATTGGCATTTCTACAAACACTTTGTATCCCAAGGTTAACGAACAATCTTAAAACAAAAATCACCCTTGAACATTCCTAAAACATACCTTTCCGTAGCCTCTTGGATGAAAGAGCCATAATAACCATTGAAAACTGAAGATATATAAACGAAGATGAAGATGAGATGAAAATTATGTGTCTCGTTGAATTTCAACGAATCAATTCAACGAGATCGCGGTGAATTTTGAAAGGAACAAGGGCAGTTTGGTCAGAAAAATAATAAAAGTTTACTTTAGGGAACAAAACTATTGGAGGTTTAGCTGGGAATAATGGTCAAAAGAGAAGTTTACAGTCAGAAATTTCTCTACTTTAAAAGCTGCCAAGATTTTAAACATTTCATTCGGTGTATTTGTCAAACTTGAGGTAGTTGGATATCTACTT
The DNA here is from genome assembly GCA_003013855.2 of Liriodendron chinense. Taxonomy (NCBI): domain Eukaryota; kingdom Viridiplantae; phylum Streptophyta; class Magnoliopsida; order Magnoliales; family Magnoliaceae; genus Liriodendron; species Liriodendron chinense. The sequence continues at coordinate 1,200,779 of ML058466.1, read as the reverse complement.
GTAGAGAGAGAGAGAGAGAGAGAGAGAGAGAGAGAGAGAGCTTGTGAATTATCATTTCACCAAATAGTGTCATGCACTAAAGAATGTCGTCATTTTACAACATCTGACTCTGTGAAACGGACGTGTCCTGCCCCCGCCATGATGGAATCGGTCCAGGCAGGGGCTCATGGGGTCACCGTGATGAATGGGTTTTATCCATGCAGTTTATCCTTTTTTTCCCTGTCATTTTAGGTTATGAGCCCAAAAATGAGGCAGATCTAAGGCTCAAGTGATCTATAAAATGGGGATTAAACGTCTACCATTAAAAACTTATTGGGACCATAGAAGTTTTGGATTAAGTGTCTTTTCCCTTCATCCAGGTTTGTGTGACCTTATGAACAGGTTGGATGGAAAATAAACATCATGATGGCCCTAGAAAGGTTCAAACGGGTGGGAATCATTATCACTGTTGCATCTTGCGGTGTGGTCCACCTGATCCTTTGATCCACTTCATTTTTTGGATTATATTGTATAATAATCTGAAAATTGGATGAATCGAATAGATAAATCCCATACATCATGGTGGGCTCCATAGAGCCCCTGCCTGTACTGATTCCATCCTGTCAGGGGACATTCTTTTGTCCTTAGTCAGCACTTTGATTAACACTTTTGGCCATGCCTGCTATGCTCGGGCGTGCCAAAACTAACTATGTAGCCTGATTCAACCTCGACCCCAAGCGCCAAGATAGGCAGATACAACTTGCTTGACCATATATGACTTAGGCCTGAGAAGGTTGATCGCCTGTTCTGCCACTTGGGAAAGAGTTTAGTTGTCGGAGGGTGGGGCTCTTCCTTAGGAAATGGGTTGCGCTCTGCCTTCCATCAGAAAAGACTTTCAAACACAAGATCAGTAGTGGTGACAGCTGGTCAAAGAGATCGAATGTTTAGCAAACAACTCTGCAGAAAGAGAACTGTTGTATTGAGATAGATTCGTCTAGCGGGCGTAGACCTACAATTGCAACTAAGTTCATTTAGTGGGTGTGGACTTAAGATTATAGATACTCCTAAATTACTGATTATGCTAAGATATGCTAAGGGTAGATTAGATTTGTTTTATTTGATTGTTGAGATGTTTTCTTTAGATTTCTTATTCTATTTATAGAATTTTTGGACAGCCAAGAATCTTCTGGATTCCTCCTTTATTATGTTCATTGCTCCTGGAATCTTTCCTTTTGCTTGTGATGCTTCGTGCTTGCCCATTGCTATCCTCAACTTCTCTCCTTCTGGATGACGTGCTCCAATCAGCCAGCGCCAACTGTCATCTCGAAATATCCACTCCACGTATCTTAGTAGATTACACGTTTGTTGTTCAATTATTGTGCAGTGCCACATGTCTCGTCCTGATTCATTCTTTCAAGAGTGGTCAGAAATAGGTTACAACATGGCCCCCACGTCGCCTTGCATTTGGATTGAAAAGGTAAGTGTAATGTTAATCCATGCTTTTGCAATAAATGCGACCTCCTTACTTTCCACATGCCAACTCCCCATTGATTATTCCTAGTCGAGAAAAAACCCAAATGATAGTCTCTACCTTCTGTCTTCACCTACTATTGTAACACGTAGCTCTTTTCTCCAATGAACAACTCTGTATAAGGAGTCATCGTTGTCCCGTCATTAATGCTCATATCGTCAACCGATATATATGCTTATTCAATTTTTTTTTTGAATTTTACTATTTCTTCTTCCCTACGTTATACAGCTCTCTCGGTAGAGCTTCTCTTTCTCCTTTATGGCTGCTTCCTCTTCAACTGCCCTTGTTGACCGCCAAGAACAATTCACCTAAGAATTGGAGGTGATGCATTCCAGTGTTATGGAAGATATCATTTTCACTATTCTCGTGGATCGCGATTTTTCATATCTCGCTCTTGGTCTAGCCTTTGATCCTTCAATCAACCCTAGCAGACTCTTGCCCATAAAACCCTTTTTCCCTTGCTATTTGGGCAAACAATTCATACTCCACTCCACTTCACTTCACTCCCTAACCCTCGTAGAGCCTAGCCGAGATTAATGGATGGATAGGCTGAATGGTTTGATCGTGTATCCCGACAACATGGTGAGACTTGGAAGTGAATCGACATTTACGACTATCTCTCTCTCTCTCTCTCTCTCTCTCTCTTGCTCTATGATCACACGGAGGATACTTCCCTCCTTGGTGCAGCCTTACAATTTTGCAGTCGATCGACCAATTCCTTTTATTTTGGATGTGGCTCCATGATTCCGACGTTCATGGATGTGTGCGCCTTCACCCATCTTCATCCTCTTGGCGACCCTGTGTATTCGAGTTTCTCATAGAACAAAAAACGTTCTTTCAATTTTCCTGACAAAGTCAAACGGTCTTACTCAGTCTCTCTAGCCTCTCAGCGTAAATATGATGAGGTCATAGATGATCAAGAACATGCGGCATTCTTGCTGATATGGATTTTATGCCACTTGTTTTGTGCTAGCTCTTCCAAAGTTAGTAAGGAGTATTTTTGTTTGGCCGAAGCGCTAGCTCGAGAATGCCAGCTAGCTCTCGCTCCTTTTTTCCTCAACCATGTGTACCGCTACCTGTCAGATGATTTTCTAAAGGCTTTTATCAGACCGTAGGGCTCGTCTAGTCTGTTCAGATGTGGTTACTTGAGTACTTCCGTTCTGCCGTTGTGATGTCCATTTCCCCTTCTGATTCATTCATTTCTTTCGGCCACAGAAACCTCAACTTCCCCATATCTTTTAATTCATTTAGATATTATTTGGATTTCTTCCTTTCTCTTAATGGGAATAGATCTAATCATGAATTCACCCCCTTCAGCAACAAAGAATTTGGCTTGTCCTGATTCATTGACAAATACGAATTGGTTGATGTAGAGACGGTCAAGCTGAGAGATCAAGCTTAGAAAATCTATCTGATCTGTAGATATCTTCCCTACTATCGAATAGTAGATATAGAGGTGAATGACAAGGGAGGAATTGAGCAGTATTTCCCGAATATGTTGGCCCAACAATTTGGATTAACATAGTGCATCCCTTTCCTATTTTCTCGTAAGATAGGAAATCAACCCCCTTTTCAGCAAACCATCATTACTTCGTTAGTAGCTTATCGAACTCTTAGCAACAATGTTGAGGTTGTGGAAGCTGCTTTCAATCCACCCATTTTCTCAGGTTGCCCCCAACGAATTACCTCCTTTCGTAAGTTGTGGGATAACTACTATTGTTCAATAGTAATCGAGCCCAACGAAGCAATAATCAATCGGCTCTTTCCTTAGATAGAGAAAGCAGAAGTCAAGAAAAAGAAAGAAACAATCGAGGGCCCCGGGAAAAAGTCGACCGCACCCGATTAGACGGTAACTCAACAAAAGAAGAATACCTCAGCCACATCGACCACTTCTTCTCCAGCAACAATAAAGGTGGTCGAATCTGTACCTCCCTCTTCGAAACGTCGAAAAGTTACCATCTCAACTCCTTCAAAAAAGGATTTATCAAGTTAGCCTTCTGCAGCTCCTTAGGTCAATACTCCATCTACGAAGCCTCCTGCTGTCACGCCCCGAAATTCGCAACCCGAGTAGGTTCATAGGGCCAAGTAATCACTGGTCTAAGCATATGCCTTGTGACGGACACAACGTACGGGTCATATTTATGGACAGACATGTATACAGGATGATGTACGGCGGTTTACATTGATCGCGTAATTCGAAATCGGAGTGGATGGTTAAATCTTCCGGTCTAGCCACGATAGGTCATCTTAAGGGTCAGTTTATTGATTTAGCTAAGTATACTGAGTTTTCAAATGCTTTAAAAAGTGTTAGAAATCGTATAAAAGTATATACGTGTGTGTATGCGTGTGAACAACACAGCCTAGAATTTAAATTTTTCACGTGTGAACATGCACTCGTGTACTTACTCGTGCGTCCAAATTTTCGGGGTATTACACCTGCTCCCCCTATCATTCCACTTGCACCAATTATTCCTCTAGCTTCCACTAGAAAGCTTGGTTGAGCTGGGTCGAAAAATTCATGTATCTTTCCTTAACCAAAGTTATTTTTACTTTCGTAAAATAATTTAAAACCAATAATTGGCTAGGGCGGTCTCCTATATCTCTGGATTGTTGCTTTTGTGATCTTTTCTGACTTTTCTGTCTTCTGCAGTAAAAGAAGTTTCTGAAATAGCACCTAAACTCATACTTATGGTGTGTGCCTTTGAGGAAGCTCAAAGAGCAGAGCTTAGAACTATGGCTAAGTCCTAGAGGGGGGATGTGATTAGGACCTTTTAAAAATCATTCCTTAATTTAAAACTAATTAACAAATTAAACAGAATTAAAGCATTAACACTTAGGCTTCCAAGCCAAGTGGGTCCAATCACACAGACTACAAAATATATAGTAATTAAACAACTAGTCCAATTAGTGAAAATACAACTTGTGAATGAGCCTACCTATCATGTGCATAGCATACACTCCATTCAAGCATTCATATAATTAACAATTAAACTAACAATGTGTAGAGACCCCACCTTCGGCTACAAAGTTGGTTGAGATGGCTGGATGGATGGAAGTCCATACCTGTTCGCTTCCCCAAGTGTAGGGCTGCGATGTAGTAATAATCTCGGTAAGACCGAGGTCGATCCACATGGACTTATTTAGGAATTCACAAAACACTTCTAATAGTTTCCACTGAAGAACTAACTAAACAGAATTTAGTAATCTGATGTAGAGAGATTTTGAACTAGCTAAAGGTAATCAATTAATAAAAGGCACTAGGGGTTCAAGGATCCACTTGTAGCAATCCTTGATGCTCAATTCGTTGTGGTTTCTCACTTTCTCAACTAGAATCAAAATTAAGTTCTATCTAGTCGAATGATAGAGCAGTTAAACCAAACAATCTGTCATATGTATGATCCATGTATATGATTCACTCAATGCAAGCTAGGATGAGCATACTCAATTGCATAGGTCAGTCCCAATTCCAATAGGTTAAGATCACAATCATAACCATCATTAAATCTTGTCACAAGACAAAACTAGATCATGATTTGAACTTGATTCAAATCACATACACAGTCTCACATACTTCAGAAGTCCCAGAAAAGTAGACTTTTGGTATGAAGCTCCCACATGAAGATCATAGATCTAGAGCGTATTCCAATTCCTCAGATCATATAGGTCTAGACTAGCTCACAACAATTAAGAACTCAAGTAATTCTTCCAAACATCCATGAGTCATCATAAGATTAAGAAAAACTACTTAGTACTTGAATTAAACTTCAAACCATTGTTCTTCAATAAAAATCCAACTTAAAACCAAATCAAACGAATTGAAACATCTTAGATTCACTACAAGCTTCACCTCTTAGACCTAGCTAAGAGGTTTAGCCGTTCATGATCCAAGGAAACATGAAAACAACTAAACAAACATAAAACTAGAAAGCAAACTAGGAGGAGTTGTGGAACTCCGAAATCGACTTCCGCCGTCTCCCACCGTGCTCAATCTGTTCTAGGATGCCCTAGGAACGATCCCTAGGTGTCCTTTTATAGTGGGGAAGCTTCGCTGCGTCGGAATCATCCAGAAGATCGTAAGGATACGCAGTGCGCAGAGAAATTTGGAGCTTGTAGAACACGTACTATTACGCAGACGACCAGTCGCACGACCGGTCTGAGCTCCTGGATGACCGGTCGCACGACCGGTCTCAAAAGTGCAAAACGTCGAGAGACTTTTGGCAATTTCAGAGTCCAGGATTTTTAATTCAAGGACCGGTCGCACGACCGGTCTTGGATGGCCCAAAGAGATTTGCAGTGTGGCCTCTCTTGTTGAGCGTTCGGACCGGTCGGATGACCGGTCCTGGACCATGGACGACCGGTCGGAAGACCGGTCTTGGGTACATTCTTCTGCTTTCTCTCTTCTCTCCTTTGACTTCTTTCCTCCATCCTTTAACGCTCAGTCCTTTGATCTTCTATGCTTGTAAATAGTGTCTTTAAGTCTCCAATTGATGAATCCTCTCTCTTATCCCTACAATCACAAATCCATGCATTAGATTAGTCTTTAAATTATGAAAACCTTGCATAATGAGTGATGAATTGGGGATAGAATATGCACAATTAAGAGCTCAACCATACCCTCAAATCCTATTTCCAAACCCAATCAAACTCACCCTTTAAGCCCCAATCCATAGCCCAAATCAAGCCTAAACCTAGTCAACTCACCCCTAAACATTAGCCCGAAAAACCACCCCTAGAAAAAATCAATCCAAAAATTCTTTAAAAAGTCAAACTTGGTGAGTCAACCCGCTGAGTCAAATCACCGAGTCAACTCACTGGGTCAAGCCAAACACCCAGTCAACTCACCTTGTCAACCCATCTTTCAAACCCAATCAACTCACCTACTTTCGATCCACAGCTTCAGAGTAACTCTGAACCTCAAACTTGAGGCTTTCTTGCTTTAGGTTCGGAGTCCGTACACTCTGAAGTTGTAGCAAAGTGGTCCGCACTTCCACTTCTTGTAACTATAAATACCTCCCTCCTCTCTTGTTTTAGTATCCAAAAAATTCCCAGAGAATCAACTCCCCTTCTCTCCAGCCCAAGAGCTCCGAGTCCATCTCTACCTCCCTTTAGCCCATTCCTTCACTAAGGAGAGCCCGAGGGAGAAGAGTCTAGCCTAAGTCCAGCTCAGCCTGACCCTATTCAAGCCTCTCAAGCTACACAAGTCCTGATCTTAGCCTCTCGAAGCTAATCCTTACGATACCTTCGTCCGTCCAGCTACTCTTATACTAACATTGTCTCATTCACATCTAGCATAGTGTAACATTTATTATTGTTCCAACCCCCTACTAATCATTCCATTACAAGCACTTGATCAGGTCTTAGCGTATGCTCTGAGGCCCACCGACTTGTTTGAAACTTGCCCATCAGAAACTCTGACCAGTCAAATACACATCATGCATATTGCATAAAGCACCTGTCAGTTCGAGCGTATGCTCTGGGCTTGCCTATCTGATCGGAACCTGCCCATCAAAAACTCTTACTGTTCAGACCCATATTTATGCATTATATTATTCATGGGAATGTACAAAGAATAATTCAGACTTTCAAGTATTAGTTAGATTCTGTGAAGTAAAGACCGTACTTCGGTACAGGTAGAGTGGGTGCCTAACACCTTCCCACACTGTAATCATGATCTCTTACCTTGAATCTCTGACCACAGATTAAAAAAGAGTCATTTTAGAGGAATGAATCTTTGGATTCCCTTCTCTAACATTTCTACAGGGTCTAGCCAACTGTAGATTCGAAGTAACTGGCTAGTGGTAACTCTGGTCTTATACAAACCTATCCAAACATATCCAGTGAAATTCAACGATAACACGATAAGAAAAAGCCCTCGAGAAAGAGGCGAGTCCATGACAACGGCGATTCGTGTACCTTCAAAAAGGGAGGAAACGCGGAAAGGTGAGCTTTCACACAATGCTAAAATAACAATGTGCTCAAATCAATCACAAACAGAAGCATGTATAATGGTCTGATTTTCCTACTCCATTCTCGGTTGTCGTACCTGTTATGGAATAAATTTGGTTGTCGAAGCAGCGTCACTCAAATAATAATCGCGACCAGCTTGCCTAATCGCGAGCCCTCCATTCATACTTTGTCCCAGATCGCCGACCACATCATCCAACCGCATGCGAGCAACTCAGGTTCGTGGCTGTCGAAAGGGGTTGCACTTCCGCATGCTAGCAGCTCGTCTCGTGGTCATCGAAAGGGGTCGTACTTCCGCATGCGAGCAGCTCGGTTCGTGGACGTTAAACGAGGTTATCTTCAAGCCCGGGCATTCTCCGCCTTTTTAGTGCCAGTAGCCCGTATAGGCTGGCTTGGGCTTGTTTCCATTCATAGCTCCGAACATCTTCATCAAGAGGCGTAATCAGCTAGACGTCTAGAGTCGTTAGGCCATCTCCTTACTTAAGGATTAATAAGATAAGCACCTTATCCCTTGAAATCAGCCGTGATCTTAATGGTTTGCGTAATAGATTGAATCACTCAGATCTGTATAAATTGATGACTTCACAGATGATAAAGGTACACAACCTCTAAGCTCATTTCCTATCTTTTACTTTACTACCATATCCCATTTGACTTAAGCTTCGGAGGGTCAACGGCTGAATGCCGGCCACCCTTAGTTTTCTCCTTTATTCTTTCAAGTTTGGAGGGAAGCTCATTCGAAGAAAGGTGAACGTCTGGAGGATCCTGTTACTAAATTAGACGTTAACAGATTGGCTCTATCTGTGGGAAACGCTTTCAGAATTAGCTATTCTCATCGCTGATTGTTATCTCCCATGATGCCTCCAAAAAGACAGTTTATCCTTCCACTTCAAGGTAGATGTTACCTCCGCCTGATATCCCTGAACCAGCATCCAACCTCCCTCAGACCACATCCACTGGGCATTCCTCCGATAGAGTCCAACTTGCCGTCACAGAACCCGTTTCGCGATGTATCTGGTGGTCACGATGACATTATGCGCTTCGTCGGAGACACACTTCTTACTCTTCAGGCTGGGCTTCAAACTTTATCTAATCGGTTTGATCAGCACTTTCCTGAACCACATCAACCTCCAGAAGGGCCGCCGTTACGATCCGCACCAGTAGCCTCCAGACACTCTGCAGGTGAACCTACGGATCCAGCAAAATCCTCCTTCGAATCGAATGTCGCTTGGCAATCAAGTTCCAGTACCTCCTCCACAATTATACACTCCAGCACCTCCCGGCAACAACAATCGTAGGGGTCTTTCGTCGAAACTTCGAGTTACACCTTACCATGGGAAGGAGATCTCAAGAGAATCGAGGATCGCCGATATGGAGCAATAGTATCGGTTTAACCTCCCACCTATTGCTATTGCATCAATCCATCAATCTGAATCCCCCTTCACCCGCGAGGTCATAGAGGCCCCTTTGCCCAAGAAGTACCGAACACCTATCATCGCCCCGTATACGGGCACTGGCGATCCTCTTGAACATCTGGAGACGTATAAGTCTCTTATGAAGCTAGAGGGATATGGTTCAGAAATTATGTGTAGGGCTTTCTCCTTAACTCTAAAGGATGCAGCACGTACATGGTTTCGAGGCCTAAAACCTCGATCTATCGGATCCTTCTCCCAATTATCTGATGTTTGCCTCTCTCAGTTCATGGGAAGCATTTGCACCAAAAAGCCGGTATCTCATTTAACAGATCTAAAGCAACAACATGGGGAAATAATTAAGGAGTTCACAGTTCGGTTCACCGCAGAAGCCGTCCAAACTGAAGGTTATATCGAAGACAAAGGCCTCACAGCCCTTATAACCGGAATTACGAGTGAAAAATTTCCGTTCGCCCTGGACAAAAACCCTCCTAAAACCATGATGGAATTCCAAGCCAAGGCTAAAAAATACATCAATGCGGAAGAAGTCGCTTTGGCATGTCATGGTATACAGGGTAAGAAGCGTAAGTCTGAAGAGATCTCTCCTTCTGATAAGAAATATCGGCGCGATCGACGAGATCGTTCTCCAAAGAAACCTTACTCTGGTAAATATCATAACTATACTCCCCTCAACTAATCTCCTGAGAAAGTATTAATGAAGATAAAGTATAAATCTTATGTGAAGTGGCCTCCAAGGATCAAGTCCGATCCTGAAAAAAGAGACAAGAGAAAGTTCTGCTATTTTCACAAAGATCATGGGCATAACACCTAAGATTGTATATCATTGAAAGATCACATTGAAGTTCTAATTTGGAAGGGCCATCTCCGGGATTATGTTGCGCGATAGGATCGGTCACCTAAAAGAATCGATGTCCCATAATGAAGAAAAAAGTCACCTTAACATCATCCTCCTCAAGAAGATATGGAACCCGCTGGTGAGATCCGCACCTTTGCTGGTGGTCTAGCTTGTGGGGGAGATTCTCAAGCGTCAAGAAAAGCATATGCTAGCAAGGTATCCCAGAAGCCTCAACATATTTATTGGCTGGAGAAATCGTCCAATACATCAAATCCTTGCCACCATCCGATCTCTTTTTCTCTTAAAGATGCTGAAGGGATTCATTTCCCTTACGAGGATTCCATCGTCGTCGCGTTAAAGGTATCAAATTATCTAACTCATCGTATTATCTTGGATAGAGGTAACTCCGCTGATGTTCTTTACTTGGAAGCTTTTAATAAAATGACACTCGCCAGAAGTCTGCTCAAACCAATTTCTACTCCCCTCGTTGGCTTCGGAGGCGAAGTTGTAACACCGGAAGAAAGCATCGACCTTCCTGTCACCTTCGGAGAAAGTCCGGCCAAAAGCACAGTCTTCGTTAATTTCCTCGTGGTGGATCGAAGATCATCGTACAACGCTATTTTGGGTCGACCTTCGCTCACCAAGATAGGAGCAGCTTTACACCCCTTGTACCTATGCATCAAATTCCCTACTCCAAACAGAGTCGGGGTTGTACGAGGAAATCAGAAGGAAGCTCGAGCATGCTACGAAATCGTTGTACAAGACCGGAAGAATGTCCAAGTAGCCCCTATTATGACGATTACAGGAGACTCATTAAATCTCCCGATAGCTACAACGTTGGACCCAAGAGAGAATGCTCTTCAATCAGGTACCCCGGGGGAAGAGACAATCGAAATCTACTTATCCAAAGATAATTTGTCCAAGAAGGTTTACATTGGATCTTGTTTGAGCGATGTCTTTCGTGCAAATCTGATTCATTTTCTCACCGAGTATCAAGATGTATTTGCTTGGTCTCATAGAGACATGTCAGGTATCGACCCCAACGTCATAGTCCATCGTCTGAATGTTGATCCGAAGCACAAACATGTTCATCAGCGTCGATGAGCGTTCACCACAGAAAGGCAAATGGTGATCAAAATCGAGGTCGAAAAGTTGTTGACCGTCAATTTCGTTGAGGAGGTTGACTACCCAGAATGGGTTGCGAACAGTGGTCCTTGTTTGAAAAACTAATGTTAAGTGGAGAATGTGTGTGGACTACTCTGATCTGAACAAAGCATGCCCAAAGGATAGTTTCCCAACTCCCCGTATCGACCAATTGGTTGATTCAACAGCGGGGCATGCCCTGCTCAGTTTTATGGACGCCTACTCAGGTTATACCCAAATCATGATGCATCCGCCCAACACACTGCATTTATCACTGATCAAGGCCTGTATTGCTACAAGGTAATGCCTTTTGGTCTCAAGAATGCAGGAGCCATTTATCAACGTTTGGTCAATAAAATCTTCACTTTGCAAATCGGTAAGAATATGGAAGTTTATGTCGACGACATGCTCGTGAAAAGCGCCGCAGCCAACGACCATCTCGAAGATCTTCGAGAAGCTTTCTACCTGATGTGGAAGTATCGAATGAAGTTAAATCCAAAAAAATGTGCTTTCGGGATCTCCGCCGGAAAATTTCTTGGGTTCATGGTTGGCCAACGAGGAATCAAGGCGAATCTCGAGAAAATAAAAGCCTTGATTGAAATGAAGTCTCCGTCCACTCTAAAAAATGTCCAACGATTAGCTAGTTCGCATTGCATCATTGAACAGGTTTATTTCGCGTGCCTCTGATGAGTGTCTTCCTTTCTTTAAACTTCTTCGAGCTACTGCACAAACTGACTGGGTATGAAGTTAACATTGCGAAGAAGCATTTCAACAACTGAAGCAATATATGAGCACGCCCCCTATCTTATCAAAACTTGTTTTACATGAGCAGCTCCTTTATTTTTTTGTGTCTTCTACGGCCGTTAGCACTGCATTAATAAGAGAAGATTCCGGGGTCCAAAGGCCCGTTTATTATATTAGTCGAGCAATGGTGGATGCCGAAACTCGATATTCTAATATGAAGAAATTAGCTCTCACTTTAGTGATTGCAGCTCGAAAATTACGACCATATTTTCAAGCCCACTCTATATTGGTACTTACGAATCATCCGTTAAGACAAGTCCTTCAAAAACCTGAGGTTTCAGGGTGATTGACTAAATGGGAAATTGAGATTAGTGAGCACGACATTTCATTCTGTCCAAGAACCACCATTAAGGGTCAAGCCGTGGATGATTTCATCGCTGAATTCACATATTCAACTCCAGTAAATTCTTCCTCTAGCAATGACTCTGCGACTAGCGACCAGACCCCCTGGTCGTTCTTCGTGGACGGGTCTTCATGCGCCACCGGTAGCAGAGCCGGCTTGATCTTAATTGCTCATGACGGGTCGCATTTTCAATATGCTTTACGATTTGACACTCACGTCTCTAACAATGAAGCGGAATATGAGTCCTTGATGGTCGGCCTCGAACTAGTGAATGTACTTGCGATACAAAATTTACTTATTCACAGTGACTCTCAGCTCATAGCCAATCAAGTGCTCGGCGAATTTGAGGCGAAAGAAGAGCGAATGGCTTTATACAAATCTCGAGTACTTATCCTACTCGCGAAGCTAAGCAAATATGAAATAATTCATATTCCTCGTGAGAAGATTAAGCTCGCAGATTCCTTGACAAAGCTAGCTTCCGCATCAGAATCTGATTTAGTGCGATCTATCTCAGTCGAGCATTTTCATGCTTCGAGTATTGATCAATTCGCCCTAGAGCAAGTAGTCACAGTGAATTCCTATCCATGTTGGATGGATCCTATCGTTCTTTACCTTAAAAGTAGGCTACTCCCAGATGATAAAAAATTTACGCGACAAATTCGCTATCGTGTTGCCAGGTACACCTTGCAAAATGGAATTTTACTATGTAAAAGCCTCACTTTACTATATCTAAGGTGTCTCCATCCAGAAGAGGCACACCGCGTTCTTGATGAAATACACTAGGGGGCATGCGGTAACCATCTTAAGGGATGATCTTTAGCATATAAAGCAATGAAGCAAGGGTATTATTGACCCACTATGAAGGCGGATGCAATCGAACTCTCCAAAAAATGCGACAAATGCCCGCGATATTCTCCAATCCCTCATATATCATCTGAGTAAATGACGCCGATGGACGACCCTTGGCCCTTCGCCCAATGGGGAGTTGATATAATCGGACCTTTACCCACCGGGAAAGGCCAAAACAGGTTTGCAATCATAGCAGTCGATTATTTTACCAATGGGTCGAGGCAGAACCGTTAACCACAATCACCGAAAAGCATACTATTAGGTTCATATGGAGAAACATCATATGTCGTTATGGGCTCCCCCACACTATAATCACCGACAACGGAAAGCAGTTCGACAACGCTGCGTTCTCGGAGTGTTGCGAGAAGTGGAAGATATGAAGTATTCAAACCTCCCCGTATCATCCCCAGGCTAATGGACAAGTTGAAGCAGTCAATAAGATCATCAAACATCATCTGAAGACTAAACTCGATGAATGTAAAGACATGTGGCCAGAGCTTCTACCTAAAGTCTTATGAGCCTATAGAACAACAACTCGCATGTCAACCGGAGAAACTCCTTTCTCTTTGGCATTCGGCACAGACGCAGCTGTCCCTGTCAAAATCCAACTACCCTCGTGTCTAATTGGGCAGTATGACTCCACGAGTAATCAAGAAGGTTTGAGGCTTCATCTCGACCTCTTGGAAGAAAGGAGGGACGCATCCTAACTTCGAGCAGCAGCTTACCAACAACGTATAGCTCGCTATCGTAACACAAAAGTCCGACCCAGAGCTTTTCAGCTCGGTGATTCGGTCCTTAGACAAAATCTTAGAATGCCTGCTCGTTCGCTGGATCTGAATTGGGAAGGCCCTTACCAAGTTATCAAAATCGTGCGACCAGGTACATATTATCTCGAAGATATGCAAGGAAGAGTACCCCTACTTCGCCCTTGGCACGTAGAGCATCTACTCCGATATTTTCTTAACCCGATATAAATTCAAATGACATCCGAATAAACATGGATTCTTCTTCCTTCGAATGTTCGATTGATTCCCAAATTTGGTCGCTACTCCATTTCATGGACCTGAATAGCCCTGAAGAAAGTACAAACACTCTCTTGACCAAATCTTCTGCCCCCGACAGAGCCAAAGACTCAATTGATAGGTCTACCTATCTCTAAGCAGATGTGGTCACACAGACCCCCCTGATTGAGCCTAATTCATTTTCATGAATTTAGTAAAGCATTTAAATGGCCATTGATTATTGCACAACAAGAAGGTAAACAAAACGTCCGTTTTTCATTGAAAATCTTTCAAAGTTACAATAGATAGAAGAGATACATATACTGTGAGATAGAAGAGAAAAAGGGGAGTAACTCGGAAATTATTCACTCCTCATCTGGAGGAGCTTTTCAGTTCTCCGCCTTGGGACCCGTCTCAGGAGCACGTGCAGCATCTGTAGCTCCTGTGACCTCTTTCTCAACTACAGCTCGCTCTCTATCTGTGACCTCGAAAGCAACTCTGTCGAACTCCTCCATGCTGAAGGATGGAGAGATTTGTTGCATGATCCTGGCCGCGAAGTCGCCATCAGCGATGTATGCCTCATAAGGCTCGTTGTCGTAGAGTTGAGAGGTTCGGAACTCCAGAATAGCACGTGGACCTTCTTCTGCCACCATCTTGACGTAAGCTGTCCTCTCCTCGTCCTAGTGGATGGAGTCATCCTTTAATTGGGCGAGGGTCTTTTCAGCATCCCCGAGGCGAGCCATGTAATCCCTGAGCCGCTCCTCGAGAGAGATCTTGTCTTGGCGAAAGATTTCCTTCTCCTTTTCACTCTTCATGTGTATCTCTTGGAGCCTTGCAAAATTGAGGTCCAACGACTGATAACGATCAGTCAGAGATTGAACCTTGGCGATGAGGATTTGCTTCTCCTCGTTCAACTTGGCGACTATGGCTTCTTGGGATTTTATTATATGATCCCTCCCTTGGATCTTGCCCTCCATCGCCTTCTTCTTCTTCTCCCCCTCATCGATGATGCGGCAAGCAGCATCGATGTCATGCCTTGTCCGTAGTGTGAGGTCCAGGCTCTGCTCGAAGAACCATAAGTGTCAGTTAGATGAGCTCTTTAAAAAATATATATACAAAAATAAAACGAAGGGGAGAGGAGGACAGAGGGGGAGGGTCGTTACCTGAACTAATCTCACTCCAATGTATGTGGAGAGAGCCTCTGGACTAGGCTCTAGGACAGCCCCAAAAGAGTTGGGGGCAATATTCTCCAAAATGAACTTGCAAATTGGATGCAAGTGTGAGGGGATGACGTAAACTCCAGATCCCAAAGGCTGGGCTACGACCATCTCAGAAGAGCTCGCTTCTCGAGCAGGAGCATCCGGAGACTCCAAGGCAGGAGCAGCTGACTTGTGAGCAGCATTGGGCTCGCATCCTATCTCTTTCAGGGGAAGACTCGGCCCCGCCTGATCGCCCTTAGGCGAATTATCGACAATATCAATTATTGGCTGGCTGCGAGAGCCGGCCGGAGGGGTCGCAGCCGAAGGGGTCGTGGCGACTTCCACTTGAAGAGCACTACGCGGCTGTGAGAACCGAACAGGCCCTTCTGGTTGAGCAGGTACAGCGAAAGGACTAGTCACTTTCTTCTTTTGCTTCTTCGAGGCCGTGCCCTTCAGGCGGGGGAGTACCCCTAGCACTCCCCTCTTGTCCCCTACATTTGACATTGTCTCCTCTGGAGGGATGAGACCAGCGGCAGAAAGACAACGTGGAGTCAGAGTGGCGTTGACGTTGCGGGCTCTTGCTGGAAGTTTGTATATCTTAACGAGCTTCTCGTTAAGTCCTCCCCGTAAGGATGGCCTCTTCCCGATAAGAATACCTGCGAGGCATGAAGAACAGAGGTTAATCAGCAATAAACATTAAACTTTCTTATCTTCGAACAAAGTGGTAAAAATCAACCCACCTTCGCCGAAGAAGCAGTTGATGTTGTGGCCTTTCGGGTCAGAGCCCATATCGGACTCCCAGTTGCCGGAGGCATAGAACCACTTTTTCCTCAATCCGGGATAATTTGAGGTAGGGTTCCCATGATAAAGTTATCTCAGTGCTAAAAGCAGAGGTAGTACCAACCCTCACTAGACGGGGCTTTTTTCAACTGGTACATCCTCAAAAACTCGTCAGTAGTTAAGTCCTCATTCCCTGCCTGCTTCCAGAGGACGAATGCACTTATAACCACCCTCCACCCATTTACTATGAGTTGGCCGGGGGCAATCTTATAGACACGGAGGAAATTGCGGATGAAGGGATGGAGGGGAAGGCACACACCGAGCCGAAAAAAATATTCATAAATGGCGACACAGCCCAGTGGCGGAGAATCGGCGGTCTCTCCTCTTCCCGGCAGCCAAAGAATGACGGAGTCAGGGATCCGATACCGTTCCCGTAAGCTCGAAAGCTATTCCTCTGTCATTATCGATGGATAACCGGCAGCCGAATACCTTTCCACCAGTACTTTGGCGTTATTTGACTCGGATGAATCGGGAGTATCATCTCCCAAGGGAACGATTTCTTCATCAGAGTTCCCAGCCATGGTGAAGCAAAAAGAGAGATAGAAGAAAAAGAAAGGAAAGGAGAAGAAATACCTCTGTGAAGAGGTTACGCCAAAAGCAGGAAGAAAAGGAGGAGGATTTTTAGTGTTCTTCAGTGAGATTTTGAAAATGAAGTAACCTCCGCAGATTTTGATATTTATAAGCAATCATTTCATTTGATTTGGGTGACACTGCAGCGACCCCCCATCCGGCACGACAGTCGAACGGGCACGAGTATTAAATACGAAGACACGTGGCGAGCATCGCTTCATCTCTCTCAGCCGAAAAGCTACAGAAAGCTTGCTCTCATAAATGCAAGGTCATTCCTGGGCAGTCACGTACGACTTCTCCTCCGATAGGCAGTAACATATATATGGACAAATCCTTTGGTGTAGCTTCTCAACGCTAAGGATTTGGGGGGTATTTGTTATGGAATAAATTTGGTTGTCGAAGCAGCGTCACTCAAATAATAGTCACGACCAGCTTGACTAATCGCAAGCCCTCCATTCATACTTCATCCCAGACCGCCGACCACATCATCCAACCACACTGTGAGCAGCTCGGCTCGTGGTCATCGAAAGGGGTCGCACTTCCGTATGCGAGCAGCTTGGGTCGTGAACGTTAAACGAGGTTCTCTTCGAGCTTGGGCTTTCTCCCCCTTTTAGTGCCAGCAGCCCGTATAGGCCGGTTTGGGCTTGTTTCCATTCATAGCTCTGAACATCTTCATCAAGAGGCGTAATCAGCTAGACGTCTAGAGTGGTTAGGCCATCTCCTTACTTAAGGATTAACAAGATAAGCACCTTATCCCTTGAAATCAGCCGTGATCTTAATGGTTTGCATAACAGATTGGATCACTCAGATCTGTATAAATCGATGACTCCATACATGATAAAGGTACACAACCTCTAATCTCATTTCCTATCTTTTACTTTACTACCATATCCCATTTGACTTAAGCTTCGAAGGGCCAACGGCTGAACACCGGCCACCCTTAGTTTTCTCCTTTATTCTTTCAGGTTTGGAGGGAAGCTCATTCGAAGAAAGGTGAACGTCTGGAGGATCCTGTTACTAAATTAGATGTTAACAGTACCAAACTCATAAGTACACCAGATTTCAGTAAATGGAGGTTTTAAAGCAGGTTAACCTCTCAACATTTACCGAAGGTTTTTACGATAGGTTCACCTCTTAACCCTTCGACCCTACTCAAGCGACCTACGATAGTTTCTAGGCTTACCAATAACCTTGGTTCTACACAAGAACCCACATACACTCCCACCGGAGGCTCCCCTTGGAGACTTGAATTTAGGCTTTACACAAGAGCCTTGGTTTTACACAAAAACCTACGTACACTCCTACTGGAGGCTCCCCTTGGAGGCTTTCAATTTAGGCTCTACTAAAGATCCAAGGTTCTATAGAAGAACCTAGTTCAAGTTTAGTTCACAAACTCTCACACTCAATCCTACTAAAGGAAAGAGCATGAGCCAGACTATTACAATTGACAACTTACTTTTCGGATTGAGCCCCTTTTATTGCGTCGTCTTAAGTCGCTTCTTCTAGATATCCCATGCTTAAATTAGCTCCTCATGTGCTCCCCTGATCTTTGATGCTGATGCTTTTCCAAGGATTCAGTTCCAAGATCAATCGTCTTGCATTTCATGTCCCGGTGAGGTGACTAAGGTGATGGGAGGTTGGTTGAATTCTCTACAACTAATAGGAAGTTGATTGCCTAGAGGAATTCACTTAAAAGATCTCTAAGAGAGGTTTAGACAAAGGTTTTTAGCTATAGACTTGGTGTCTAAACTTATAGAGATCACATGGGAACAAGTTCATCTTCAATTTTTCTTTGAATGCTCCAACATGTAGTGAATCATAAGGAAGATGACTTAATTAGTCTAATGATGGTTGCTATAGTGGTTGCTTCTGATGCACTAAATTCCCTCTTAAAATGCCCAAACTTTGAGCTCTATATATATAATGTTTGAGCTCCAACGGATAGAAAATGGGCATAATGACTCTATTATCGGCCCGTCGACACGTCTCGTCAGCTGGCTGAATATGAGTGTCGACCGTCAATTCTCCTTATGGCTTACTGTCTAAAGTTATCCACAATTCAGTCTATCAACCAGACCTATCGGTTAGTCAATAATGCACATCGGCCAGCCAAATATTACTGTCAATCAGGTCGAATTAACTTAGGATTGATGTTTAGTTTACTGTCCTAGTTTAGCCGTTTTTGGCCTGTCGACCAAATCGGTCGGCAGGCCCAACCTTCTATTGACCGGCCGATGGTTCAGCCAACAGACTAATGAGTTCTGTTGTTTGGGGTATGTTTTCATAGCATCTCATAAAACTCTTAGATCTTATGAAGGGTAGTCTCTTGGGACTCCTAAGGCCAATTAGTGATCATTAAAAGTTTACCTAATAATTCCAAAGTCATTTAGAGGTTATAGGTTATTTTGGTTATAATGTTAGGATCTCCAAGGCACCTCATATACTTGTATCTTCCCCCTTGATGCATCTTGTCCACTTGAATATTCAGTCTTCAGCTTGCTAAGGCTCAACCAATATTAAGGACACATGGACGCACGTGATTGACAAATATGGTACACTCATATGCTATAAATAAGTGCACTAACAATCTTCCCCTTTGTCAATTACGTGACAAAAACCTAACCTAAACCTTGTCATAGTCCATACCATTGATAATACCAAAACAGTAAAATAAATTACATTCAAATTCAAAAGATTATAACTCGAATTACAACTAAGATATGTAATCCTAGCAATGCTCCTCTTCAATTACTATCCTATAATTCATTAGCCCCTTAGAATAACAAATAGATCATCCAATACAGAATACAAATTATTTTGGTGGGACTTGATCTTTCTCCCTATTTTGTCAGTAATTGACAAACTAGTTTCTCTCTCTTAATGATACATTAATTAAGTTTTGACAAGAGAAGTTAAAATGTCTATAGTTTAACTATAAGCACATGCTAATAAGAGAGAATAATGGTGGATGAAAATTTAAAACATGATGTATATAAAGACATGATCAACATAAGATATTCATATCTAAGCATAGTTGATCATGCATAATATGACCATTCAATAATATACATGAAGGCATAAATGACCAAAGCATAAATTAGCAATCATCAAGTACATAATCACGAAGATAAGTTAATCTAAGGAAGATAACAGTTTAGCAAACTAAAGATACCAAAATCAAAGCTTAGGTTAACTATCAAGGAGAGGCTAATGAGGTTGGAATCCTCTAATATGCCCATAAGCACACTAATGAGGCTGAAATCCTTACATTTACCTATAATGTTTAGATTCTAGCTAGCCTTAATAGTTTTTCTAGTTTATTCAACATAAGGAAAATCTATTTCCTCAACACCCTCATAAAATACATGTTAAGCCCTGAAATATGCATATTTGAGCCCTGAATCATAGCACAATTGCATAATTTAAGTTGTTCAAGTTAATGACTTATGCTTGTTTTTCTATTTACAGGTAATAGAGAGATATGTCATGAACTTAATGTTAATTAGAAGGATTTAGAGTTCTTAGAAATCAAGAATAATCAGGCCAAAGAATCGAGATGAAAAGCCTTGAAGAAATCATGTTAAAAGACTTGGATCGTCAAGAAAAATGTGCAGAGCCGCAGGGCCAGAAAAGTAATATACAGAAAGTTGCAGTTCTGTAAATCAATTGACAGAGCCCATAGATCAATTGACAAAATACTGATTTTGCCAGATTTTTTGCTGGACTAAAGTGCGGGTTTTCGATTGATCGACAGGCCACTAACGATTGATCGCTCACCCGCAAAGTTGTTGAAATTGGTGTTGGACCTTACTAAACTAAAAATCAGGTCACGATTGATCGCCCGACCACTTACTATTGATCGCCCGACCCTTCAAATGTTCAAATTTTTGTTTAAACAATTGGTTTGAACTTGCGATTAATCACCCCGATTGATCGGCCACCACCATACTGCATAAGTATTTCACAAAATCCAGAAGATTCTGAGGCGGTATCGCAATTTCTTTATAAAAGGACACATTTTCAAGCTTCTAAAGACATCAAAGACCTAGGGAGCAAGGAGATCAAGACCTATGAGGTCCTAGCCTTCTACAATTAGTTTTTCTTTCTTTTCTAGTTCTAGTTTTCTTATGCTTTCTTTTAGTTAACTCTCAACTAGAGCTGAGAGGGAAAACTTCTAGTTTATTATTCATGCCTTGATTCTTTAATTTAATATTATGGTTTAATTATTAAACAATTCAGTAGTGGTTTGAATAAAGTTGATAGTTTTAGATAATTCAAGGATCTTGTGTGCCATGTGCATAAGTTCTTGTTGGATTTCTATGATTAATCAGATTAATATATGGGATTTTGGTTTGTGGAAGCCTTTGATTCGTCATGATTTTTGGATACGTTGAATGGTTCGAGTTCTCCATGGATTAAAACAGTTGGATTTCTATTAGAACTAATTGATGAAGAGTTCATGTATCTTTTGTGTATGAAATCTGAGATAGGTGTTGTTGCTTATTATTATTAGTTTAATTAGAGTTAAAATCATTGGTTCTAGTCAAGTCTAGTGATAGAATTTGATGAAGGCTATGGTTATGATCTTAACTAGATTGGATAAAGGATTGGTCTATACAATTGAGTGTGCCCAAGGCCTGAACATTATTGATGGAACCAAATCAATGAATAAACATTTGTTTTAGGTTGTTTTAGGTTATTTTTGTGATTTAGTTGCTATATCTTCCGGTTGGATAGAAATAAGACTTCAATTCCAGTTGTGTGTTGAATCGAATCAATTAAATTGAGTATGATTGATAAGTAGAAGTGGATCCTTAATGCTCTAGTGTTTTCTTTAGATTATTTGTCTTCTAACTTAGAATAATCTTCTTTCAAAACCAATTCAAGAATAGTTTAGTTCTAGAACCTAAGTAACCCTAGAGTGTTTGGATTTAGTTTTTCCATATTCCTTCCCCGTGAATTGACCTCAGTCCCACCGAGATTATTACTACCTCGCGGCCTTATACTTAGGGTTGGCGAACAATGCGGCATATGAGAAGGGGTTGAGAACTACTCTTAGAAGGTATAATGATCGGGATCCTGTCTCAAATTTTAAGGAAGAAATATTGTGGTGGAGGCCATTAGAATGGACAATGTCTTTTGCTCTCCATTACTAGTAAAGTAACTAGATTTAGATTTGGACTCCTCTGTATCATCCCATGTTACTGCCACAACCTTTTTCTCTTTAGCTTTAGGTTTATCTGGACAAGCTTAAGCAACATAACCATATTCTTCACAGCCGAAACATCAAACATTCTTGGATTTTGATGATTTTTCTTTGTATTTCTCATCCTTCTTGTACTTCTTGTCACAACCCTTCCCTCTATTCATCTTAAGGAATTTCTTGAATTATTTATTAAATTTTTCTTCCTCATCTTCCTCTTCATCACTATATTTTAGATTCACTCTCCTTTTTTCTATTTGAGTGCTTGTGTGAAGTCTTTAAGTTGATTTTTTCTTTCTAGATGGTGTCTTAAAGTGTAGTTTATGAGTTTGTAGGGAACCTACGAGTTCTTCTACTTTCAGCATGTCTATGTCTCGACGCTCTTTTTAAGGTGACTACTTTGGAGTTAAATCTCTCTTAGATGGAGCTAAGTATTTTCCTACATATCCACCCATTCGGAACCGTCTCTCCTAAGTTACACATGGAGTTACAAATATGATTCAACTTATTATAAAACTTCATAAAAGTTTCTTGGTCCTCCATTCTAATATTTTTGAAATGGGTTATGAGGAGTTGAAACTTGGAATGCTTGATGGTGCACATTTCCTCACAAGCGATCACTAGAATTTCCCAAGCTGATTTGTTTAGTCTCACAATTTCATATACGTCTAAATTTATCGGATTAGACTACACAAAAGATTGCATTAAGACCCTTGGCATTATAGCCACAAAGAGATCTTTCTTGGTCACTGTTGAGCTCTGAATTGTGCATATTCTAACCCCAATTCATCACTCATTATACATGTTTCTTATGGTTTAAAAACTAATCTAATACATGGTTTTGTGTTTGTAGGATGCGAGAGAGATTTCACTTGTATGATACTTAAAGACTCTTCTTACATACCTTGAAGTTCAAAGGAATAAAGGACAAGAGTTAGAGGAAAGATGCAATGGAGATCGACGAAGAAAAATTGAAATAAGTCACAATTTACATGCCAGCCGGCCGGCCAAACCCTCCAAAAACTGCATTTTCTCTAGATAGTTTTTACACAGGCCCACCTGTGGTCCAGCTGGTCGACTGATGGGTCAGCCTATGTATTGTAAAGTCCAGAATTTTTGGTGTGATTTTGTGCAACCTCTGGCCGGCCGGCCAGCATCCAGTATGCGTAAGGACTCTTTGAATTCTCGAAGATTCAAAGTCGATGACGGATTTTTGCTATAAAAGGACACCTCTACGTTGTTCCTAAGGCATCATAGAAGGTTGAAAAGTTCATGGGAGGTGGAGAGGAGCGTCATGGGGTGTTCGCAACTCCTCAAACTAGGATTTTTATGGTTTTTTATTGCTTTTAGAGTAGTTTTCTTTTGAGTTTTAGTTTAACCTATTAATGGTTGGGTAAACCTCTTAACTAAGGCTAAGAGGTAAATCTTTTAATTATTTACAATGCTTAATTCGAATTAGTTCAAGTACTTTTGAATTTTATGAAGAACACTTCCAGTTCTAGTTTGAAATAAAGTTGGTATTTTTAGTTAATTTTCTATCTCTTGTGATTGCTCTTACATGGGATGTTTTGATTACTAAGATTGCTTAATGGGGGTGTTGATTGATAGGATTTTTTTGTTGTAGAGATCTTAGATCCATCATAATATGTTGGATGCTAGGAGATCTTACAAACCAAGTTTCCTAAGTGCTTATCTAGAACTAAACTAAAAAAAGTTCTTATCTTTTGATTGGATTTGAGGTAGGTGTTTATGTATTGATTTTGGTTAAGTAGAAGTTCAATTCATGCTTCTAAATCAAGTCTAGTGACAAGCCTTGAGGAAGAATCATGAATGTGATCTTAATTGTTTTGTGAAGGATTGGGTTGTGTGGTTGAATACACCCAATGCCTTAATTTTTTATGAGAGAGTCATATCAGTGGATGATATATCTATGTTAGATGCATTATGATGATTTGATTGCTCTATATTCCAGTTGGATAGAGATATAACTCTGATTCCAATTGAGTTATTGGTTTGAATGATTTGAATTGGCATTGTGAATGATTATAAGTGGATCATTAGCGCTCTAGTGCTTATTTTCTTGATTTAGTTCGTAAGTAGATAGTTTTATGTTATTACATTCCATCTATTGATACAAATCCAAATTTAGTCTATCCTAGTTATAAAGTTTAGAATTGTTACGACAATCCCTGAGGATCGACCTCGGTCTTACCGAGAATTATTACTACATCACTGCCTTGCACTCGAGGCGAGGGAATAAGTTTTTGGCCCCGTTGTCATGGATTAGGTTAACGATTCTAAATTTTGTAATTAGGGTATAGATAGGTTAGGATAGGATTTATTGTTTTAGTAGGTTTTTCTTAAAATTTTTCTACTAACAAATTTTGTTTATTTTGTAGGATTTTCTTCACTAACTTAGTTCATCAAATCCGGTAACACTGTTCTAACTTAGACTCTTTTATTTCTTAGTTTTTACTTGTATTTTCAGATATTTTTATATTTTAGTAGTTTTTGTGTGGTTTATGCCCCATTGGGAGCGTGATCATATATCACGACTTCTAAGTGAGGGAAGTTTAGTTGAAGGCCTAGTTAATCACAGATAAGTGAGAAAAAGTCTAGGAAATTCTGAATTGTCTGAAATCATGGCTGAGAATGAACCGCACAATATTGAGCATGTTAAGCATGATGCACCACCCATTAGGATAGAACGTAATGAGAATGAGGAACGCTATGTTCCTCCAGTTAAAACATTGAGAGATTATCTACAATTGGAGAGAACAACCACGTCTTTCTGCATTATTTTTTCACTTAATGCAAGAAACGTGGATCTTAAACCGGGAATTATCAAGTTATTTCCAAAATTCCATGGACTCAATTCTGAAAGTTCATATGTGCACCTAAGTGAATTTGAGGAGATCACCTATACCTTCCAATTTAATAATGTCTCCCAAGATATAATCAAACTGAAATTGTTTCCCTTCTCTCTAAAGGACAAAGCCAAAGCATGACTTCAATCACTTAAACCTAGAAGCATTGGGACATGGGCTGAGATGACCCGGGAGTTCCTTAAACAATATTTTATGGTTCATAAAACCAATGCGCTAAGGCAGACCATCATGAATTTCTCCCAAAAAGGGGATGAAACATTTTTTTCAATGTTGGGAGAGGTTCAAAGATCTTTTATTAGAGTGCCCACACCATGGTTATGAAAAGTGGCGCTTGATTGACTTCTTCCATGATGGTTAAGTTCAAACATATGCCAATTTGTCCAAATGATGTGTAATGGTGAGTTTTTTTAGCAAAGCGCCTAATGATGCTTGGGATTACTTTGATATGTTAGCCGAGAGCCCCCAATCTTGGGACATCTCCACTCCAACTAGTAATCCCAAGTCAGCCCCAAGAGAGAAAGGAGTGCATGTATTAGAAGGGGAGGATGATTTAAATTTAAAGGTAGTGGGGCTAACAAAGAAGGTTGAGGCCATAGAATTAAGGAGTGTTGACATGATAACCACCGGAGAGATCATTGAAAGTGTATGTAGTATTTCTGAGAGTGACGTTCACTTAACAAAGGATTGCCCAACAATCCCTGTGTTTCAAGAGATTTTACAAATTCAATCGAATGCCACAAACGCTTACTAATTCCCCTTTAGTGGACCAAATTCTAACTTGAATAATCCTGATTGGCAGTATAAATCGAATCTTAATGGAAAGATTGGACCTATGGTAAATACAAGCAATGCTTTCCAAGGGCCTCCTCAAAAGAACATTTTTTAGGATACATTGAACACATTTATGATTGGACAAACTCAGATAAATCAGTCCAACATGAAGGCCATGAATGAACTTAAAATTTCGGTTGAAAGAATTGTGACACACCTAGGAGTTAAGGAGAAAGGGACTGTTTTGACCCAATCTCATCCTAACCCCAATGAACAACTCGAATCGAATTTCAATGCTTCAACCATTCAAGTGGAACATGTTCAAGCCATCACCACTTTTAGAAGTGGTAAAACAATTGAAAAATCTGAACCGATGAAGGCCACAAAGCCCAATGATCTGGCTGATTCTAAGAGTGAAAGTAAATTGAACAACGATCCACAAGATGAAGAGC
Organism: Liriodendron chinense; assembly: GCA_003013855.2. Taxonomy (NCBI): domain Eukaryota; kingdom Viridiplantae; phylum Streptophyta; class Magnoliopsida; order Magnoliales; family Magnoliaceae; genus Liriodendron; species Liriodendron chinense. The sequence goes on along the minus strand of ML058466.1, from coordinate 1,174,974 downwards.
CGGAGTGTGTGTATAAACCTGTGGCCCCATTCCCCCAACATCTTGTCTCAACTAAAAAGCCAAGTGAAAATCAAGACATCCTAGAAGTCTTCCAACAAGTTAAAATCAACATTCCCTTATTGGATGCAATTAAGCAAATTCCTTCATATGCCAAATTCTTAAAGGACCTATGTGATGTAAAGTGTAAGCAAAATGTGCACAAGATGGCTTTTTTTACGGAACAAGTGAGTGCTATCATATAACAAAACACTCCTCCAAAATTTAAAGATCCCGAAAGCCCTACAATCCCTTGCATGATAGGTAACTTCCGGATCAATAGAGCACTTCTCGATCTAGGGGCTAGTGTTTACTTGATTCCCTACTCGGTATATGAGCAACTTGGACTTAGTGAATTAAAATCCACCAAGATAACTTTGCAACTTGCGGATCACTCCATTAGAATATCGAGAGGAGTAATTGAGGATGTGTTAATTCAAATCGATAAGTTCTAATACCCGATAGACTTTAGCGTTTTAGATACACAAGTTGTTATAAATGTTTGCACTCAAGTTCCCGTTATTCTAGGCCGACCATTCCTAGCAACCGCCAATGCCATAATCAATTGTAGGAATGGAGGCATGAAAATATCCTTTGGAAATATGACAATGAAGCTGAACGTGTTTAATTTGTATAAACAACAAGAGGATGAGGATGAGGATGAAGATGGGATTCACATGATTAACTTCATAGATACAATTGTGGATGATGATGAGCCACTCTCAACTAAAATTTTCAAAACCTTAGAAGTTTGCTTGGCTCATTCCAAGGAAGAAGTTATTTTGGATATTGATGAGGCATTGGAAGAGCCAAAATCTGAAAATTTGATTGACAAGACACCAATCGCCGACTTGAACAATTTTGTTGTGCATGAATTTGATGGATTGGTGCTTGATTCGCCTAAGGAGAGGCCAAATTCTGAATGTGTAGTGGTTAAGGACTTAGTCTAACCTACACAAGTGACCGAGAAGGTAGAAGTTTCTTACACTCTAGAAGAGTATTTGGCATATTTTCAGGATTGAGATGATCCTATGATCCGTGACATTGTTAATGTCTTAAGGAAAACTTCATCGATGCCCACAAAGCCTCCTTCCATGGAGCGTAACACTGAAGTATCAATAGTGAAAGTGCCGGTAGAATCTGAAAATGTGGAGACTGTACCGACTTGTGAAGAAGAAATACAAGTCTCCACATCACTTTGGTTTGTTCAAACCGAAGTGCATCATCTCTGGGATGACCCTCACTTGAATGATTTTTTCCCAGACAAATTGGAAAGGGATTCATACTTAATGAATTCCAACCAAAGAAATTCTCCTTTCCTAACACATGGGATGATAACTTTGAGAAACCTGTTGAACTTTTTCAGTAGAATTTTCAATGGATTAGAATGACAAATATCACCCATGTACAGTATGAAGCGGGATGGTGGATGGTACTACTGAAAAATCTTTTACTCCACCTCATAATCCTGCTAGATTCAATTCCTTTGGATGATCATGTGTATTAAGATTGACCTCCTAGTCTGATGGAGGTATGGAGTAGTTTATATTAGTTTAAATTATTTAAGTGTCGAAGTTGTAGACTTCCATGATCGACTCTCTCAGGTACTCTCATTCTCACCCTCTTTTATTTTTATCATTACTCTCATGTTATTGCTCATTGCATATCTTTTTTACATTGAGGAAAATGTAAGATTTGGTTGGGGAGTGATATTCCTAGATGAATCTAGTGTTTTGTAACATTTTGAGCAATGTTTGTAGAAAAAAATTTAATTCTTTTTAAAATTTCAAAACTCTTTTAGAAAATCGTGTTTTTATGCACTTGGGATGTCATAAGTATGAAAGGATGAGAGATGAATTGATATGATTTTGAGATCTCTAAATTAGCTTAAATATAATAGTTTTCTATATGAATTTCCCTATTATATGATCGATAGAAAATTTGAACACTTTTGAGCCTAGTTCACGTTACACGATTTTCATGGTTGGAAGGGATTATGTAGATTGGTTAGATTTAGATCTAAGGTGTTAAGGAACGAAGCCGGGGAACTTTGTCCATCTTTTTTTTGAGAAAGAAAATTTGAAGATATGGATTTCTAAAAATCCTATATCATGTATATGAAAAGAAAGAAAGTTTGGTTATTATTGAATACTCATTGAAAAATTTTGAAAAGGGCTACCTATTACCAACCGAGGGATGGTCTATCCGTAACCAAAGTTGGAAATGGGAAGTAGTGTGAAAGCTGTCGAAGGAACGGTAAGGCAAATTCTTATCATAGGCATTTGGTTGAGCTGTGCACTTTTAGATCTTTAGTTTGATCTATCTATGAAGAAGGTAATCCTGAAAACTCATGAGATGAACATTCACTATGCACACTAGGTTAAACTTATTCGGATTCTTCTATTTATCAATCAATCAGTGGGGATTCCATGATAACACTTTTAATGTTTAGGGAGTTTTAGATTTCAACTTCTAACACCCAAATTTTCTAAATTTTGCACTTGTATGTCTTGGAGTTTACAAAAGCATAGTTTCCGAAAGAGAGTTGGGTTTTGAAAAGTTGAATTTTTTTTCACTCATGTTTTGCTCGAGACTAGAAAAATTCTGGTTCGAGGGTGTGTTGAGCTCTGAATAGCGCATATTCTAACCCCAATTCATCACTCATTATACATGTTTCTTATGGTTTAAAGACTAATATAATACATGGTTTTGTGTTTGTAGGATGCAAGAGAGATTTCACTTGTATGATGCTTAAAGACTCATCTTACATACCTTGAAGATCAAAGGAATAAAGGAGAAGAGGTGGAGGAAAAATGCAATGGAGATGGAGAAAGAAAATTTAAAAAAGTCACAATTTACATGCCGGCCGGCTGGCCTGGCCAAACCCTCAAGAAACTATATTTTCTCTAGACAATTTTACATAGGCCGACTTATGGTCCGGCCGGCCGGATGGACTGGCCGGCGGGTCGGCTAATGGGTCGGCTTATGTATTATAAAGTTTAGAATTTTGGGTGTGATTTTGTTCAACCTCCAATCGGCCAGCCAGCGTCCAAACTACGTATGGACTCTCTAAATTTTTGAAGATTCCAAGTCGGTAACAAAGTTTTGCTATAAAAGCACACCTCTACGTTGTTCCTAAGGCATCCTAGAAGGCTGGGAAGTTCGTGGGAGGTGGATGGAGTGTTGTGGAGCGTTCGCAGCTCCTTCAACTAGGGTTTTTATAGTTTTTTTTATACTTTTAAAGTAGTTTTCTTTTTTAGTTTTAGTTCAACCTATTAATGGTTGGCTAAACCTTTTAGCTAGGGCTAAGAGGTGAAGCTTTTAGTTATTTACAATGCTTAATTCGAATTAGTTCAAGTACTTTTGGATTTTATGAAGAACACTTCTAGTTCTAGTTTGAAATAAAGTTAGCATTTTTAGTTAATCTTCTATCTCTTGTGATTACTCTTACATGGGATGTTTTGATTACTGAGATTACTTACTGGGGGTGTTGATTGATAGAATTTTAAGTTGTAGAAATCTTAGATCCATCATGATATGTCGGATGCTAGGGGATCTTACAAACCAAGTTTCCTAAGTGGTTATCTAAAACTAAACTAGAAGAAGTTCTTATCTTTTGAGTGAATTAAGGTAGGTGTTTATGTATACATTTTGGTTCAATAGAAGTTCAATTCATGCATCTAAATCAAGTCTAGTGACAAGCCTTGAGGAAGAATCATGAATATGATCTTAATTGTTTTGTGAAGGATTGGGTTGTGTGGTTAAATACACCCAATGTCTTAGTTGTTTATGAGAGAACCATATCAGTGGATGTTCCATCTATGTTAGATGCATTATGATGATTTTATTACTCTATATTCCGGTTGGATAGGGATAGAACTCTGATTCCAATTGAGTTATTGGTTTGAATGATTTGAATTAGCATTATGAATGATTATTAGTGGATCCTTTGCTCTTTAGTGCTTATTTTCCTGATTTAGTTCTTAAGCAGATATTTTTATGTTATTAAATTCCATCTATCGATATAAATCTGAATTTAGCCCATCCTATTTATAAAGTTTAGAATTGTTACGACAATCTCTGAGGATCGACCTCAGTCTTACTGAGAATTATTACTACATCGCAGCCTTACACTTGAGGCAAGCGAATAGTCACTCCACCTAGACCTTCCCTTTGGTTGAGTGTTGCCAACTCCATCTCTATACATCGTTTTCACCAAAGCGATCCAACCTTATTTAACTAAGTCCCATACCATTGGATTGAGGGACATTAAAAATATTCACATCTGGGCCTTCCATACGCATAATTTGAACCATCAAAATATGATGGACGAGTGGTGATACTCCCCTCATTAGTAGACATCGTTCTAAAGCTCCTTTATGATTTACTCTAGACAGTTAAGTCCTTTTAAGAGCAACTCAGACTTTCTCTATCAAAGTAACCCGCTCTGATACCAATTGAATTTATACTTAAACTCACACTTATGGTGCGTGTGCTTTGCAGAAGCTTAAAGAGCAAAGCTTAGAACTATGGATAAGTCCGAGAGGGGGAGGGGGGTGATTAGGACCTTTTAAAAATCATGCTTTAATTTAAAACTAATTATCAAATTAAACAGAATTAAAGTATTAACACTTAGGCTTCCAAGCCACATGGGTCCAATCACACAAACTAGAAAAGATATAGCAATTAAGCATCTAGTCCAATTTGTGAAAATACATCTTGTGAGTGAGCCTACCTATCATGTGCATAGCATACATTCCAATCAAGTATTACATAATTAATGTTCACCAACCCCAAGTGGAAGGTTGCAATGTAGTAATAATCGATCATGAGACCGAAATCGTCCTCAGGGATTTGGGATAAACCAATTCTAAACCTTCTAATAACTTGAGATAGTAGAGTTTTATAAATTCAGAATTCTAGAACTAAGTAGAAATAGAAAAGTATTTAAGAGAAATAAGAATAACTAGAGTGTTGAGGATCCACACATTCCTCAAGAACACACACAATTGGAATCAAAGTCCTATCTCTCATCCAATCGAAAGATATTGCATTCAAGAATATAAATAAACCAAACTCAAATTTGAACTTCCAATTCCAGTTCTATTGAAGCACGAAGAAAATGAACTAGTAGTACTTCAAAGCATCAACCATATTCATAGATCATGGCTAATCTAGGGTTTCTACAATTCAAATCTCATAAACTCATAATAATAATTCTTAGAAATCACAAGCTACTCATGTACTTGGCATACAAGCTCTCATAATTATTTAAAAACACCATCTTTATTCAAACTAGTACTTAAAATTCAAAATAAAATTTTAGAGTAATTGAATAAACAAATTAAGCATCAAACCTAACTACAAGCTTCAACTCTTAGCCTTAGCTAACAGGCCTAGCCAATCAAAGACATGATTAAACTAGAAAACAAAAGAAAAACTACTAAGATGATGAAAAACCCTAAAAGCTGGAGTTGTAGAAGCTCCACTTTGCTCCTCTCCAGCTCTAGTACATTTATAACTTCTCTATGATGATTTGAGATGAGGGTGGAGGTGCCCTTTTATAGCAAAAACTGCGCACCGCCTTAGAATCTTCTGAAAATTGCGTAACTGACGTCGGTTTCGATAGAAGCTTCGATATATCAAACCCGTTTCTACCTGTTTGATGGATTGAAGAAAGTGTCCAGAGAGCATGAATTTTTCCATGGATTTCCTCGATATATCGAAATGAGGTTTCGATATGTAGAAATTCAAAACTCGATTAATCGAAACTCCTTCGATATATCGAATTTTATGTCCAGAGAGTTCAAATATTCAGCTTTTCTTCGATCAATCGAAATGAGTGTCTCGATATATCGAAGACCTATCTAGGACCTATCGAAGATCTATCGAAAATTACTGATCCTTCATTTTTTTGGATTTTTTTATTCTAGTCTTCCTCCTTTCTTCTTTACTTGTTTCCCCCACCTCTTAGTACTCTTCTAATAATCTTCAATGTACTTCAAAATAGTCCCATTAGCCTTAAATTCATGAAGTTCCTCTCTCATTCTTACAAATATAAAAACACACATAAGATCGGTCTTTTAACATTTAAAACTATGCATAATGTGTAATGAATTGGGGTTAGAATATGCACAATTCAAAGCTCAACACACCCCCACTAGCATTTTACTATTCCTGAGCAAAACATGCGTGAACAATTCCACATTCCCTAACACAACTCTCTTTCGAGGACTATGCTTCTATAGACTCCAAGACATACAAATGCAAAATTCAGAGATAAGTAGTGATAGAAGCTGAACCTTTAGATTCCCTAAACGTAATGTGTATTTTAAATAGAATCCCCGCTGATTAATTGATAAATAAAAGAATCCAAACAAGTGTGGTCTAGTGTGCATAGTGAATGTTCTACTCATAAATTTCCAGGATTACTCTTATTCATGGATCAATTAGACTAATGATCTAAAAGTATACAGATTAACAACAAGCCTAAGACAGGACTTTGCCTTACCATTCCTTCGACAACTTTCACACTACTTCCCATTACCAGCTTGGGTTATTCGTCATCCCTTAGTTAATGATAGGTAGCCCTTTTTGGTATATTCCAACATATTTTCAACTTTTCTCTTCTTTTTTTCTTCCTTTCACCTTTTTTCTAAGATAGGATTTTTAGAAATCCATATCTCAACATTCTTTCCTTTTCTTAAAATAATTCATGAACGAGATAGACAAAGATCTCCAGCCTGGTTCCTTAACACTTTAAATCTTAGTCTAGCCAACCTAAAATTCTTCATAATCCTTTCAATAATGAGAATCGTGTAATGTGAACTACAATCCAAAAATATTCAAATTTTTTATCAATCATATAAATAAAGGAGCTCATATAGAAAACCACAATATATCAAAGAAATTTTAAGAGTTTCAGCGTCAAATCACTTCATCTTTCTTCCTTTCATATTCATAAAATCTTGAATGTATAGAAATAAAGTTTTCCAAAAGAGTTTTAAATTCAAAAAAATTGAAAATTTTACACATAAATTGCTTGAAATTTCACAAATACTAGTAAATTCATTAAGGAATCTCAACCCCCAACCAAAACTTTACATTCTCCTCGATGTAAAACATATGTAATATACGATGACATGAGAGTAATGACATAAATAATGGAAGGTGAGAACGAGAGTACCTGAGAGAGACAAAAGTGGAAATCTACCTCCAACAACAAATCCTAATGAAAGCAAAATGAATAAAAACAAAACTAACCTAATCTACTTTATACCTCCATCAGACTAGGAGATCAAACATTCTGATAAACAGGATCATTCAGAGTGATGGACATATCCTTTGAATCAAACTTTTCAACAAATGGTTTCAAACGTTGTCTATTCACTTTAAAACAGTTACCATTCGTTGGATTCTCTATCTCAACAGCCTCATAAGGAGAGACTTCTTTTACAGTATGTGGGCTAGTCCATCGTTATCATAATTTGCCCGAAAAAAGATGAAGTCGTGAGTTATAACAAAGTACTTTTTGGCATTGATGAAAATATTTTCGAAGTATGTGTTTATCATGGAAGGCCTTCATCCTACTCTCATATATCCGCAAACTCTCATAATCATCATTCTGAATTTCCTCAAGCTTATTCAATTAGAGCTTGCGAAGCGAGCTAGCCTTGTCAACATTAAATTTCAATGCCCGAATAACCCAGTAGGCTTTGTGTTCAAGTTCCACGGGCAAGTGGTAAGCCTTACCATGAACAAGTCTATAGGAGGACATTCTAATTGGAGTCTTATAAGCCGTACGGTACACCCAAAGTGGATCGACTAATCTCAGTGACCAATCTTTGAGATTTGGATTCACCATCTTCTCCAAAATTTGTTTGATTTCCCAATTAGAGATCTCAACTTGCCCACTTGTGTGTGGGTGGTATGAAGTGCTCACTTTATGTGATATACAATATTTCTTCATTAAGACTCCAAAAGGTCTATTGCAAAAGTGAGAGCTACCATCACTTATGATGGCTCTAGGTGTTCCAAATATAGATAAGATATTTTCCTTTAGGAACCATAGAACCGTGCGATGCTCATTGGTTCTGCAAGGAATCGCGTTGACCCACTTGGACACATAGTCGATGATAAGCAATATGTAGACATATCCAAAAGATGAGGGGAATGGTCTGTTTGCTCTCCTCAAGTGCAAGGCTGCGATATAGTAATAATCTCGATAAGACCGAGGTCGATCCATAGGAAAAGAGGTAAATAATTTGAGTTATTCTAATAACTAGAATCTAAGAAGGTTTATGAAATTAGTTTTAAGACTAAATATAAAATAGAAAAAATCTGATAATTGAGAAACTAGAGCATTAAGGATCCACTTGTAGTCTTAATCATGTTGAATCCAATGATTCAATTCAAAGTACAACTGGAATCGAATTTCTATCTCTATCCAGCCAGTAGATATAACAATCAAAGCACACAGATAATCTAAAATAGATGAGTGTTTGCTGATTTAATTCCCTCAATAAAGCTCAGGCCTTGGGCACACTCAATTGTATAGGCCAAGCCTTTTTCCAATCTAGTTGAGATTCACAATCATAGCTTTCATCAAATCCTGTCACTAGACTTGACTACAACCAATGATTAGAGCTCTAATTAAACCAACTTCAATAACCAATACCATCTCAAATTCTACATAAGATACATGAACTTTCCATCATAGTTCTAATAGAGATTCCATTATTTGAATCATGGAGAACTCGAATCAAAAGCTTCTATCAATCAACAACCCATAAGTCAATCTGATTAATTTCAGAAATCCAACAAAAACCCATGTACTTGGCACACAAACTCCCCGGATCATCTAAAACTATCAAATTTATTCAAACCATAATGAATTGTTCAATACTTAAAGCATAAACCAAAATTAATGTATCAAAGCATGATTAAAAACTAAGAAGATTTACCTCTCAGCTCTAGCTGAGAGTTAACTAGAAGAAAACATTAAAATAAACTAAAACTAGAACTAAAAAAAGAAAGAAAAACTAGCTGTAGGAGGCTAGGTAGCCTCCTAGGACTTAAACTCTCTGCTCTCCACGTCCTTGCTTGCTATGTAAGAGAAGAGAACACCTCCTTTTATAATGTAGCAATAGTACAAGAACATAACAGATTTTATTTTACTTAGTATGACTTAACCAATAATCGGATTGCCTTCAAATTTGATTTGTAGCTTTCCTGTAATATGATCTTCCTCATAGATGGTTTAGATTTCCAAGATTATCTTCTGAATGGGCCCACCAATCAAATCAGCAACCACCTCTCAAAATCACGTAATTCGGGTACCTCCAGGACCAATCATCTTGCTTTCAACGCTACGGAGTGTACAAAGGTCGGATTGGTCTCAAATTTTGAAAATTAGTAGAAACCTTCCTCCTCTAGATGATAGAAAAATTAGATTTTCCAAATCAATTTCAGAATTAGATGAAAAAATTAGAAGACTTAGAGCTTTTTATATAATCTGCGCAGTTGGAATCTTTCTGGATGGTCCATCTTTCTTCAACAAGTACGATCAAACCACACATCCTTTTGACCTAAAACTTTGTGGTTATTTATATATAGATGTGGTCTAGAAGATTGTCAGATTAGATTTTTCATATCATCAATGATGAGCCACCTGGACCATTCCAGAGTTAAGCAGCGGAATCAAGAAACTTTCTGAACAGCTCGTATTGTTTTGGCCACCACGGTCAATCCATTGCTCCGATTGACATGAAACCACTTGGATTTTTTCGGCATTGAGCTAATCTTCAATATGGATGAATTGTATTTATAATAATCATCAAGATGGGCCACATGAACTGGGTCAAAAATCCAAAAATGGGAATAGCTGCTATTTGAAATTCGAAAATCAAAAAGTGCATGGCCGACCGGTCTGACCCATCTATGGGCTGGTCCAGCGTGCTTCCTACAAAAGGGCAGTAATGGTCGACCGGTCTTGACCAGTCGGACCTCTATATTGCTTTTGTTTTCATCTTCTTTCCTTCTCTTCTTTCTTCATTTATTTCTTCCACCTCTTTAGCCTTTGTTTCTTTGTTATTCAAGGTGGTTAGCAAGTGTCTTTTAAGTATCAATTCACACAATCACTCTCTCATTCCTATAAACACAAAACCATGCATTAGATATGCATTTAAACATAAAAATTATGGACTATGTGATGAATTGGGGCTAGAATATGTAATATTCATGGCTCAACATGGTCCCATGAAATCAATGCCCCAACAATCAAATACTTCAATATGTTGAATCGGGTAGAGAGGCATCACATTCCTATGGGACAATCCTCCTAACTTTTGACAACACTTGCATACTTTACAAAACTCATGTGTGTCTTTAAACATGGTAGGCCAATAAAAACCACATTGCAGAATTTTTACCGTAGTTTTCTTGAAGGAAAAATGACCATCGCAAGCTTAAGCATGAGAAGAGGAGATGATTTTTTTTGCTCATCATCAAGAACACATTTCCTTATGATTTGGTCTGAGCAATATTTAAACAGTAATGGTTCATCCTAGAAAAATATGTGCACTTCCATTAGAAATTTTTGTTTATCTTACACAATCCAATGTATCGACATCGCACTTATAGAAAGATAGTTCATTATATCAGCGTACCATGGTGGATGCATGGCGACAAAAAGTTTCTCATCAGGGAATAAGTCCTCGATCGGTGACTCATCAATGGAATCGAGCAAAACTAGGGGGGATAGATGATCCACCACCACGTTCTCTACTCCCTTCTTATCTTTAATCTCTAAGTCAAATTCCTGAAGGAGTAGGATCCATCTAATCAAACAGGGCTTGGCATCCTTCTTGGAGAGAAGGTGTTTCAGCGCTGCATGATCTGTGTTTATGATGACCTTGAATCCTATCAAGTAAGGCTTGAATTTGTCCAAAGAAAAAACTATGGCTAATGGCTCTTTCTCTGCATTCCAATAATTGACTTGGGCGGGATTCAAAGTCCTACTTGCATAATAGATCGCATTGGGCTTCTTATCCTTCCTTCATTCTAACACTTCCCCAATAACATAATCGCTCACATCACACATCAACTCAAAAGGAAGCGACCAATCCAGTGGTTGCATGATGGGTGTGGTTGTTAATATGTCCTTTATCTTTGAAAAATGTACTTGACATTTAGCACTCCACTCGAATTGATTGTCCTTTTAGAGGAGATTACATAGGGGTCTAGAGATATGACTGAAATCCTTGATGAATCTCCTATAAAATCCGACATGTCCAAAAAAGGACCGCACATTGTGTATGCTCTTAGGTGATGGTAGATTGGTAATGATATCAATTTTGGCCCAGTCTATCTCTATTCCATTAGATGAGATGATATGTTCAAGGACTATTCGTCCTTGTACCATAAAATGTCACTTCTCCCAATTCAAAACGAGGTTCTTCTCCTCACATTTAGTCAAGACCAACTTTAAGTGGTCAAGACACTCATCAAACGTATAACCAAAAACTGAGAAATCATCCATGAAGACCTTGAGAAACTGATCCACCATGTCCGAGAAAATACTCAACATAATTGTTGGAATGTGGTGGGTGCATTACATAATCGAAATGGTATCCTTCGGTATGCGAAGGTGTCAAACAGGCATGTAAATATTTTTTTCTCTTGGTCTTCCGGGGCTATCTCAATCTGGTTGTATCCAGAATAGCCATCGAGGAAGCAATAGTAGGAATGGCCCGCTATCCTCTCCAAAATTTAGTCCATGAATAGGAGAGGGAAGCAGTCTTTCTTAGTGACCGTGTTTAGCTTTTGATAATCTATACACATACGCCAACCGGTAGTAACTCTACTTAGTATAAGCTCATTGTTAGCATTCTCTATGATGATGATACCCGACTTCTTAGGGACAACTTCGGTAGGACTCACCCATTGGCTATCCGAGATAGGGTAGATGATATCCACATCTAGTAGCTTAAGTACCTCAGCTTTCACAACCTCCATCATGTTTGGATTTTACCATCATTGAGGTTGTCTAGTGGCTTTTGCATTTTCCTCAATGTGGATTGTTCGCTCGCCTCAAGTGTAAGGCTGCGATGTAGTAATAAATCTCGGTAAGACCGAGGTCGATCCACAGGGAAAGAGGTAAACAATTCCAAGTACTCTAATAACTAGAATCTAAGAAGTTTAAGAAAGTAGTTTTTCACATGAAATAGGAAAATCTGAAAATAAGAAGAACTAGAGCATCAAGGATCCACTTGTAGTAGTCCAATGCCAATCCATTCATCCAAGTACAACACAATTAGAATCAAAGTCCTATCTCTCATCTAATTGGAAGATATAACATTCAAGCACAAATAGTCCCACTTAAATCTGGAAATCAAATTTCTAGTTCTAATGAAGCACATAGAACTTGAACTTGTAGCCTTCGGAGTAACAGCCATGCCTATGGACTATGGCATGCTCAAGGGTTACTACACTTCGAATTCAAACAACCCAATCATGGTAATCTTAGAGAATTGCAAGGAACTCATGTCTGGAGCACACAAACTCTCACAAAACTTCTAAAAAACTAAACTTTATTCAAACTAGAACTTCAAAATCCAAAATTAAGAAAAGGGTACTTGAAATAAAAGAATTAAAGCATTGGAACCAACTACAAATTTCACCTCTAGCTCTAGCTAAGAGGTTAGCTAAGGAAAAGCATATTAAAACTAGAACTAGAACTAAGAAAAGGAAGAAAAACTAGCTGGAGGAGGCTAGGTAGCCTCCTGGGACTTGAACTCCTTGCTTCCCACGCCCTTGCTTGATTTGGAATAGAAGAGAGCACCTCCTCTATAGTGCAGCAATAGTACAGCAACATAGCAGAATTTGTTTCGCTTGGTACGGCTTAACCAATGGTCGGATTGCCTTCAAATTTGATTTGTTGCTTCCTTGTAATGTAATCTTCCTTATAGATGATTTAGATTTCCAAGATTATCCTCTGAATGGGCCCACCAATCACATCACCGACCGCCTCTCAAAATCGCACACTTTGGGTACCTTCAGAACCAGTCATCTTGCTTTCAACGCTCCAGAGTGTACAGATGTCGGATTGATCCCAAATTTTGAACATTGGTAGAACATTCCTTCTCTACATGATAGATGGATTAGATTGTCCAAAACAATCCCAGAATATGGTCCGAAAATTAGAACACTTAGGGCTTTTATAAACTCTGCGCAGTTGGATCTTTCTGGATGGTCCATCTTTCTTCAACCGGTACGTTCAAACCACACATCCTTTTGATCTGAAACTTTTGTGGTTATTCATATATGGATGTGGTCTAAAATATGGTCAAAGTAGATTCTTCATATCATCAATGATGGGTCACCTGGACCGGCCCAGAGTTGAACAGCGAAATCTGGAACTTTCTGGACAGTTCGTATTGTTTTGGCCACCACGGTCAATCCGTAGCTCCGATCGACACGAAACCACTTGGGTTATTTTGGCGTCGAGCTCCTCTTCGACATGGATGTGTTGGATTTCCAAATATCATCAATATGGCTTCAGAAAACTATTCCAAAAATCCCAAAACGGGAATAGCTTGCTGCCTGAAATCTGGAAGTGCAAAATTGCATGGCCGACCGGTCTTGACCGGTCGGACCCAGTTTTGCCTTTTTTTCTTCTTTCTTTTCTTCTCTCCTTCCTCTCTCTTTGCTTTCTTCTTTCTTTGGTCCACCTTGGGCCTTCATCAAAGGCTCCTAAACATGGTCTTTTGGTCTCCAATTGGGTTAAGTTCGCTCTCATCCCTACAATCACAAAACATGCATTAGATGGGCCTTTTAATCATGAAAATCATGCATACCATGTCATGTAGTGGGCAATGCAATGTATAAATTGGAGGTTCAACATGAATTCGGTGAGTACAAATCGAATAATCAATCCACTTAAGGTCCGCTATAGTCCATCCTGTGGCTCCCCTATGTTCTTTGAACATCTTAATTAACTTGAGCTCTTGGTCCTTTCCTAGGTGGGAGGCTATAATGACTGAGTATGTCTCATTTTGACCTAAATAGACATATTTTAGCTCGGATAACAATGGTTTTAGGTCAAGCTTTGACGGTTGGATAATAGATGGGGATAATAGACGGTAGAGGCTTTGATGTGGTTGATGGCAATTTTTCAAAGTGAGGCCTCCACCGGCTAGCATTAACTATCGGCTTCTCATTATGCAATGCTTACACAATTTCACATATAATGGGGTCATTAGAATCCTCAAAATGTGCCGAGCATGTCTCCAAAGTTTTGGGTGGTTCAAGTTGAAGAAGCTCCTCCTCTTCAAAGGAATCAATCATGTTTACCTCGAGAAGCTCGTCATCATCCTCATCCCTCTTCCTTTTGCACATGTGGAACACATTCACCTCCAAGGTCATGTTCCAAAAGACAATTGCATAACTCTATTCTAGCAATTGATAATTGCGTTTGATGTAGCCAATAATGGGCGACCCAATATAATTGATATTTGAGTGCTCATATCCATAACCGGTTGTGTGTCCAAGACGATAAAGTCTACCGGGTAGTAAAATTTATCGACTTAGAGTAGAACATCTCAACTATCCCTCTTGGTACATGGGTGGGTCTATCAGTGAGTTGTGACGTGGTTTTAGTATGTTTTAATTCACCAAGACCCAATTGCTTGTATACCAAGTATGAGATCAAGTTCACGCTTGCCTCCAAATCCAACAATGCTCGCTCAATCCGGTAGTCTCCAATGATACATGAGATTGTAAGACTACCCGGATATATATATATATATATATATATATATATATATATATATATATATATATATATATATATATATATATATATATATATATATTTTCTTTTTTTGGGGGGGGGGGGGGGGGGGGGGGGTCTTTTGGGTGAGAATGACACTCACTTGCTCATTTGAAAAGGTCCTTTTGTTGCACATTATATTTTCTTTTCGTTGTTCATAGGTCTTTAGAAATTTGTCATAGGAGGGAATTTGTTTGATGACATCAAGTAGAGGTATGTTGATTTTGACTTGTTTGAAAACCTCTAAAATATTGTGAGAGTTCGGAAGAGGTTTGGGAGCTACTAATCTTGAAGGGAATGGTGCTACGAGCTTATATTCGAGTTCCTTTTCTTGTGGGGCTGAGCTAGATCCATCCTCATTCTTAGAAATTATTGGATCATTAGGCTTGTCGGCCTTCACCGGAATATATATTTTCAATTTGTTTACCACTTTTAAGAGTGGTGATGGATTTTTCTTGCTCCACATGTTGGTTGGAGAGATTAGGGGCACTTATGTCATAAGTTTGTTTTGAATTGGGCTGAGGTTGAACCGGAAAGGTCCCTTCCCTTGCATTCAAGCATCCTTTGATATCTTCAATTGAGACTTTCAATTCCTGGAAAATTTGCTGGTTAGTCTAATTTATTTGCATTTACCCATGCATAAACGCCTTCAAGGTATCCTCCATAGTGATTTGAGGTGGGGTTACGTTTGGTACTACGTTTTGCATGGGTGGCCCTCTTTGAAAGTTGGTGGGATTGGTCGTAGGATGATTCCTCGAACTGAAATTTGGATGGTGTGTCCAAGTAGGATTGTATGTGTACCCTTGGGTCCATTGAAGGGCTGTTGATAAGCGTTTGTGGCATTCGCTTGCCCTTGTAATACCTCCTAAAATGCAAGGATTGTGAGACAATCCTTAGTAGAGTGTACGTTAGCGGCACAAATACCGCAAATGTTCTCAATGACTTCTTTGGATTTTGAGGACTCGCCTTTCCTAAGTTCTAAGGCCTCAACTTTCCTTGTGAAGCTGGCTATCTTCACATTCACATCTTCCTCTTCCCTAAGGATGTACATTCCCCCTTTCTCTCTTTATTGAGGAGGCCCAGGATTACTTGATTTGTCTGAGGTATCCCAAGATTAGGCATTCTCAGTCAACATGTCAAAGTAGGCCCATGCTTCCTTTGGATCTTTACTCATGAACTTGCCATTGCGCATCATCTCTACGAATTAGCGCATGTTGGAACTTAATCCATCGTAGAAGAAACTTATGATTCACCCAATTTTATAGCCATTGTGTGGGGAAGCAAGTAGGAGGTCCTTAAATCTTTCCCAACTCTGAAAGAAGGTCTTACCCTCTTTAACCGAGAAATTCATTATGGCTTTTCGTAGGGTGTATGTTTTATGTGCCAAGAAGAAATTTTTTAAGAACTCCCGGGTCATCTCATTTCATGTCCCTATCGAATGTGTTATAAGAGAATGAAGCCAACATTTGGCTTTTTCTTTCAATAAGAAGGGAAAAAGTTTAAGTTTTATGACATCTTCAGTTACGTTAACATATTGTAGAGTACCCACAACCTAATCGAATTCTTTTAGATGTAAATATGGGTTCTCAGAGTAACTCATAAAATTTAGGTGAAAGTTGTATCACTCCCGGCTTGATATCGATGTTTCCCCCATTGGTCGGAAAAACCATGCATGAGGGTGTAGTTGCGCTAGCCAGTTGTAGATAATCATGTAAAGCTCTCATTGCAAGAAAATTGTGCACCTCGTTCTCTCCTACTTCCTCTTGTGTTCGAGTTGCATTTGAAGTAGGAGGATTGGGAGGATTGCCTTACGGGTGTTTGATTTTCAGCCATGCCTCCCGAACTTTCACACACTTCTAAGTATTTTCTGACTCGTCTTTTAATAGAAAGTGGTTCAACAATTCCTTTTTCGGTTTGGAGACAGTTTGTGTAGTCCCGTTCCCAATGGGACATAAACCATACAAAACACAATTTAAAACTAAAATTAAATCCTAAAAATAAAAATCTGGAATACTATGCTAGAGAGAGTCTAAGTTAGAAAGATGTTACCCAAGGAGCTTGAATTAGATGAGATTCCTACAAAATAAAACAAATCAATGTTAGTTCCTGAAAATCAAAAAACCTAATTTTAATAAAGCTGGAAATCCTAACTAACTAAGAGCTACTCTATAGCTAATAAAATAATTAGAACCATTTAGCCTATTAAATCCCCGACAATAGCGCCAAAAACTTATTTGCCAACCCTAAGTGAAAGGTTGCGATGTAGTAATAATCGATCATGAGATCGAGATCGTCCTCAGGGATTTGGGATAAACCAATTCTAATCCTTGTAATAACTTGAGATAGTAGAGTTTTAGAAATTTAGAATTCTAGAACTAAGTAGAAAGAGAAAAGTATTTAAGAGAAATAAGAATAACTAGAGCGCTGAGGATCCACTTGTAATAAATCAATGCTTAACAAATTCATCAAGCACACACACAATTAGAATCAAAGTCTTATCTCTCATCTAATCGAAAGATATTGCATTCAAGCACATAAATAAACCAAACTCAAATCTGAACTTTCAATTCTAGTTCTATTGAAGCACGAAGAAGATGAACTAGTAGCTCTTCGAAGCATCAATCATATTCTAGGCTAATCTAGGGTTTCTACAATTCAAATCTCATAAACCCATAATGATAATTCTCAGAAATCACAAGCTACTCATGTACTTGGCACACAAGCTCTCAAAATTATCTAAAAATACCAACTTTATTCAAACTAGAACTTGAAATTTAAAACAAAAGTTTAGAGTACTTGAATAAATGAATTAAGTATCAAACCTAACTACAAGCTTCACCTCTTAACCTTAGCTAACAGGTCTAGCCAATCAAAGACATGATTAAACTAAAAGACAATAAAAACTACTAAGAACATGAAAAAACTAAAAAAAAAAAATGGAGTTGTAAAAGCTCCACTTTTCTCCTCTCCACCTCTAACAAGTTTAGAACTTCTCTATGATGATTTGAGATGAGGGTGGAGGTGCTGTTTTATAGTAAAAACGGCGCACCATCTTGAAATCTTTTGAAAATTGCGTAATTGACGTCGGTTTTGATAGAAGCTTCGATATATCAAACCAGTTTTAATATATCGAAACTACCTATTCGATGAATCAAATAAAGTATCCAAAGAGTATGAATTTTTTCTGGAATTTCCTCAATATATTGAAATGGGGTTTCGATATATCAAAATTCAAATTTTGATTAATCGAAAATCCTTCGATATATCGAATTTTATGTCTAGAGAGTTCAAATATTCAGCTTCTCTTCGATCAATCGAATGAGTGTTTCAATATATTGAAGACTTATTGAGGACCTATCAAAGATCTATCGAAAATTACTGATCCTTCATTCTTCTGGGTTTTTTTATTCTGGACTTCCTCCTTTCTTTTTTACTTGTTTCTTCCACCTCTTAGTTCTCTTCTAATAATATTCAATGTACTTTAAAATAGTCTCATTAGCCTTACATTTATGAAGTTCCTCACTCATTCCTATAAATAAAAAAACAAACATAAGATCGATCTTTTGACATTCAAAACTATGCATAATGTGTAATGAATTGAGGTTAGAATATGTACAATTCCAAACTCAATAATTAACAATTAAACTAATTAGAATAAAAATATGCTTAAATCAGTCACAAACGCAAGCATGTATAGTGGTTTGGTTTCCCTACTCCACTCCTGGTTATCTTACCCAACTCATGAGTACACCAGATTTTACTAGACAGAGGTTTTAAATCAGGTCAACCTCTAAACATTTACCGGAGGGTTTTACAACAAGTTCACCTCTCAACCTGAATAGAGTTTTTGACTAGGTTCACCGCTCAACCCTTTGGCCCTACACAAGAGGCATACAATGGTTTCTAGGCTAACCAATAACCTTAGTTTTATATAAGAACCCATGTACATTCCTAACGGAGGATCCCCTTGGAGACTTAAATTTAGGCTCTACACAAGACCCAAAGTTCTACATAAGAACCTACGTACACTCCCGTCGAAGGCTGCCCTTGGAGACTTCCAATTTAGGCTCTACTACAGAGCTAAGGTCTACATAAGAATTTAGTTTGAGCTTAGTCCACAAACTCTCACACTTAATCCTATTAAAGGAAAGAGCACGAATCAAACTCTTGCAATTGACAACTTACTTATCAGATTGAGCCCCTTTTATCACGTCATCTTGAAGTAGCTTCTTTTAGCTCTCCAGTACTTAAATCAGCTCCTCCTATGCTCCCCTGATCTTTGATGTCGATGCTTTGCAAAGGCTTTAGTTCCAAGATCAACCGCCTTGCATTTGATGTCTCGGTGAGGTGACCAAGGTGATGGTTAGTTGGTTGAATTCTCTATAACTAATAGGAAGTTGATTGCATAGAGGAATTCACCTAAAAGATCTCTAGGAGAGGTTTAGATAAAGGTTTTTAGCTATACGCTTAGTGTCTAAACATCTAGAGATCACAAGGGAATAAGTTCATCTTCAATTGAGATTCGAATGCTCCAACATTGGATGTATTACAAGGAAGATGACTTGATTAACTTAGCATTAGAGCCTAGTGATGGTTGCTATAGTGGTTGTTTTTAATGCACTAAACTTCCTCTTCAAATGCCCAAATTCCGAGTCTCTCTCTCTCTCTCTCTCTCTCTCTCTCTCTCTCTCTCTCTCTCTCTCTCTCTCTATATATATATATATATATATATATATATATATATATATATATATATATATATATATATAAAGTTTGAGCTCTGATGGCCTAGAAAATGAGCATAATGGCTCTATTGTCGATCAGTCGATTCCTCATGTGTCTTACTGTCTTAATTTAGCCACAATGTAGCTTGTTGGTCAGTCAATGAGGCCCATCAGCTGGCCGAATATTATCGTCGGTCGACCGAATTTACTCAAGACTGATGTTCAGTTTGCTGTCCTAGTGTAGCCATTTCGGCCTATTGACCAAATCAATCGGCTGGCTAATTGTCCAGCCTACATACCTTCTATTGTTTGGGGTATGTTTCCATAACAGCTCATGAACTTCTTATGCCTAACAAAGGGTGATCTTTTGGGACTCCTAAGGCCAGTATATGATGACTAAAAGTTTACCTAATAATTCCTAAGTCATCAAGAGGTAATAGATTGTTTTGGTTATATGGCTAGGATCACCAAGGCACCTCATATACCTGTTTCTTCCTTTATGATGCTTCTTGTCCACTTGAATCTTCAGTCTTCAGCTTGCTAAGGCTTAACTGACATTAAGACACGTGGACACATGTGATTGACAAATAAGGTGCACTTGTATGCCACAAATAAGTGCACTAGCAGTTTTATCTGTAGAGTTGTTTGTTTCAGCCACAACATCTCCTCAATCGGAGTCGATTGCCATTGCCTTGACCGCAGTCGAGCTGCATAACCCAATAGTAAAATTGGTCGTTTCTAACTCAGAGGCAACATAAAGCGACACTTCTCCTGTTATCAACCAAGGTCGAAAAGATATAGAGATTGTTACTGAAGGTCTTCCGACTCCCATTCCATCAAGTGTTTCAATTCCTAAGGAGATTATAGAGCCAGTTATGAAAACTCCACAGGGTTCTTTAGTACCTGCCCTTTCTTTTGCTGAAGGTCTTCCGGCGCCCATTCTATCAAGTGTTTCAATTCCTTGATCTGAGCCTTCCCCAAGCATCTTTTTGCTTAATTCGTCCCTCATGAAGCAGTATCTCAACCATCCGCTTTATTGGCTCACATCATTCTTGACCTAGTGCAAAGCATCCCTGTAGACACACCCCCAAGATGGTGAGTTGAGAAAGATTGGACATTTAGGATGGATGGTGATCTAAACCATAATCCAAATCCCAAACCCTGATCTAAACCCCAATCCAAGCCCCAAACCCTGATCAATATCCAAATCCTAAACCCTAAGAGCCACCCTTAGGAAAAACCAAGAAAAACTCCCAACGGTTCAACCCAATGAGACAATTGTAAGTACACATATTTGTCAATTAGCTTGTTTGTCGAGTTGTCAAGTCTGATGAGCCTAAAAGATACTGAAGAATAAAGCCAATGAAGATCTCCAACTAGTTTTACTCAGAAGATCTACGAAGATACCTTATTCAAAACCAACTTCCTTGACCCTATACTTGCGTATTACCTAAAACCATTGACCTTTAGATGGCCCGACACTTAATAGACATTTCCTTTAGCCTCATGCCGTAGAGGATAGTCTAATAGATCAGCTTGGACTTTGTCTGTGTTAGCCTACAGTCTTTTTGCAGGAAAGAAACCGAAAAACACACTGTTTATAAATCCTGCAAAATGAGCACCGGGCGCCCAACCACAATGTCTTCGGACGCCCGATCACATGAAATGATGTCCAGTAAGATTTTCAAACATTCAAAGTGAATTTCGGGCGCTCGACTAGAACCATGTCTAGGCGCCCGACCAATGAAAAGACTGTCCAGCGTGATCTTAAAAAATATCATGAATTTCGAGCACCCGATAGCAATTGTGTTCGGGCAGCCGACCAGGACGAATTCTGTCCAGTGTGCTCTACTAGAAATACAAGATGGATTACGGGTGCCCGGCCATATCAAAATTGGTCCAGCGAACTCGACCATTAGTCAGGACTGAATATCGGGTGCCCAACCCAGTGTTCACCAGGCGCCCGAAGCTAGTATCTGGGCACCCGAACTAGCCGTTTTTTTGCCCGTTTATTCCACATCTGTTTAAGCATTTACTTGGGCAATAACCTAGTGACGGAAAAGAGAATCCTCCTTTGAGTGTGTGAGTTTCCATAGCCGAAAACCTCCTTCTCAAAGTCTGATTCCTTGAGTTCATTATTCAATCCCTGTTGTTACAAACCATTAATGAGCATTCAAAGCTCGGATTGAAACATGAACTCAAGCCCTCATTAATAACCCTTAACTTAATCTCTAGTTACTATATTCCCTTGTCATTATTGCCATTAATGAAGATCTTGGTGAAACCCTTCTCTATTATTTAAGCCGTAACCCTTAGGGAAGTTTCAACCAAACCCTAATCCCTCACCTTGGAACCTACAAGAAGGCATTCAATGCAAGGTTACTGATCGAGGGAGCTGAAGAAGGTACCATTTGTGCAAGCCGAAGCTTCTTCAACCAAAGGCGCTATCAAGGAGCTCAATCAGCTAAGTATACTTTAGTTTCTTGAGTCCAAGAAAATTTCTCAAAAGTTGAGATTTGGGTTTCAGAGTTTGAAGACCTAAACTTGGTTAAGTCCTTGGGTAGGACAAGCCCTTATGTAGGACAAGTGTTTGATGGATTAGTTCTAAGGAAGGATGAATCCATGTGTTGAAGTCTAGTCCTTTGTAGGCTGTTAAGGTTTATGGTTAACCTCATTTAAAACCATTATGATAGTGAAATCCGACCACTCAAGGAGTGAGTGGATCAGCCGAGAGTGGAGTAGGTACATAACCAAACCACTATAAAATCTCTTGTTATGTGGTGAATGAATTCTATCTACATGTTTGCAATTGCTTTACTCCTTCCACGTTTAAGATAAATTGATTATAACATGTTTTGTTATTACTAAGCAATAAGTCACATAGATAGTATTCTGCATATCAAGTGATTATGGAAATGTTTCTAAAATGCAATTTATATTCTCATATACGTCTTCAAGTAACATTTACATGTTTATGAGTGTTTAAATTGAATAATTTAAAAAGTGTTCTATTCACCCCCTTCTAGGACAAAGCATCTAGTTTCTTACTTCCACAAGTGCGGTAATCAAACTTATACCGCAATTTCAATTGGTATCAAAGTGGGTTCCTCCTTAAAAGCATAACTGCCAGAGCGTGATCCGTCTCTAGAAGCTTGAAATCATGTCAAAAGGGGATTCTAGTATGATTTCCAAACCTCCATACTTTGATGGATCAAACTATGCATATTGGAAAGCAAGAATGAGAGTCTTCTTGCAATCATTGGATCATGCAACATGGAGGTCTGTGGAAATAAAACATGAAATACCCCTCTTGAACGTAGTCATAGATGGAGTCACCACCACTACAATCAAACCGGATGATTTATGGACTGACCTTGAGCAACTAAGGTACATAAGCAATGCAAAGGCACTCAATGCTATTTTTTGTGTCGTTTCAATAGATGAATTCAAAAGAATACGTAACTGCACAACTGCTAAGGAAGCTTGGGACATCTTTGAAACTACCCATGAAGGGACTAGTATAGTCAAGAGGTCAAAACTCCAGCTCTTAACCACTTAATTTGAAAATATGAGAATGGAAGAGCATCAGACATTCATGAATTTTTTCATCCGACTGAGTGATGTCACCAATGCTATGTGGGGAATTGGGAGAGAGAATATTAGATCCACGCATTTGTAGGAAAATACTGAAATCCTTACCCAAACGATTATCCTTTAAAGTCATAACAATTGAGAAATTTAGAGATATTGACACTATGAAAGTAGAAGACTTACTAGGATCTCTACAGACCTATGAACTTCATTTCAAGAAATCCTCAAAAGGTAAAAACACAGTTTTGAAAACTTTACACACAAAACAAGAATCTTTAGTTGACAGTGATGAAGAAATGGATATGAATGAAATGACACTTATGGCCAAGAAATTTAGAAAATTCTTAAAAAACAAATGAAAGAAATATGACAAAAAAATAGCAAATCTTTTGACAAAAAGCGCCACACAGGAAAATCTTTTAACAAGCCAAAAGATCCTATGTGCTACAACTATGGACGGTATGTTCATATTGCCTCTGACTGCCTAGGTCCTACCAAAGATAAATTCAGAAAGAAAGTAATGGTAGCTATATGGGATGACTTCGATGATTCAGATTCGGAATCAGAAGAATCTTAAAGTGATAGGGGAAGAGGATTAGTTAAAATCTTGATGGCCTCTATCACGGAAATTGTCCCAGAAATAAAGTGCATAAGAGAAAAGGATGACCTTGAGTCGTCAGGAACTAATGCGACATCCTCCGATGATGATGAGGATGAAGAGGAAGACAATGAGGGATTGCAAGTTGCCTATGACGAATTATTTCATCAAAGCATCCTTCTTACTAAGAAGTTGAGCTAAGATAATATTGAAAACAAGAAATTGGCTGATGAGATGCAGGAAGTAAAATGAGAAAACAATAGACTTCATTTTCAGATTTCTGACTCAATCAGGAAAAACAAAGAAGCTCAAGGTAAAATCAATACTTTAGAAGATGAGCTTAAAAAGGCAAAATCTACAAATCAATGTCTAACTATGCAGCTTAATCAAGAACTTCAACTTAATGAGAGATATGCCCAAAGTAGAGAAAAGCTAGATGATATCCTAAAATCGGGTAAGCCTTGTAGGAACACAAGAGGGCTAGGCTATGGTGAGCAAATTAAGGTTAGTAATCCAGAACCTGAAAAGAATAGGAGTGCATCAGGAAGCAATAAGAATAATTCACCAATATGCCATGCATGTAAAGATGTTGGACATTTGAAATTTGAATGCTTGGCCTTTAAAAATCCGGTTCGAAACTTGAAAGGAAAATTTATGCCTACCGGAAAGATGGTAAATCACATGTGGAGTCCTCCAAAACAAGCATCATGGAAAAATGGGAACATGAGGAGAAATCATCCTACTCCACCTACAAAAGACAAAAGAATGGAAAAGCTTCTTGAAATGGTAAAACAACTAAACAAAAGAACCATGGAGCTTGTGCAAGAGCAACCGAACAATAGAGAAAAATCAACACCTCGTGATGAAATGAGGACACCTAGAGAATCACCTTAGAAGCGTGTTACTTCAAAAAGGGTAGTATGTAAGTGGGTAGTAAAAAGCAAATGCCTAGTCATCCATACAGCCCTTAGAGTCAGAAGAAACCCTGGGTGGTATCTAGATAGTGGATGCTCCAAACACATGACAGGTGACAAAACCTAGTTTTGCGATTATGCTGATTTCGATGGTGGGTCTGTTACATTTGGAGATGGGAGCATGGCCAAAATTGTCAAAAAAGGAATCATCACCGGGCCAGGATTGCCCAAAATTGAGGATGTGCTATATGTTGATGGCTTAAAACATAATTTATTAAGCATTTCCCAAATATGTGATGAACCCAACTGGAAAACTAATCTAGACCCAACTGGAAAGCTAATCTTAAAAGGACTCCGCATAGGAGACAATTGTTATGTTATTAAAAATAGAGGAGATGATGGATCATCTGTCATATGTCACATGGCAATTAATGATGAAACTGAGTCATGGCATCAACGGCTTGGCCATGTCCACTATAGGAATCTATCTAAACTAAGTAGAAAGAAATTAGTTAGTGGGTTGCCTAAAATAGGAAAGAAACCAAAAGAAGTATGTACAGAGTGCCAGAAAGGTAAACAAATTAAAGTTGCACATAAGAAGACATCCACCAATGCCACATCAAAACCCCTTGACCTACTTCACATGGATCTTGTAGGTCCCACTAGAGTCTTAAGACAAGGTGGCAAAAGATATTTTTTTGTTATAGTTAATAATTACTCCTGCTACACTTGGGTCATATTTTTTAAAGAAAAATTTGACACATTTGATGAATTTGAAAAACTCATGAAGTGACTTCACAATGAAAAAGAATGTACCATGAAAAGAATTAGGAGTGATCATGGTGGGGAATTTGAGGATGGCCGATTTAAAAAATTTACTGAAAATTTAGGAATCAAGCATGAGTTCTCAGCCCCAAAGACTCCTCAACAGAATGGGGTAGCCGAGAGAAAAAACAAAGTCCTACTCGATATGGCCACAGTTATGATGAATAGCAAAATCTGTGGGCCGAGGCAGTAAATACAGCTTGTCACATAATAAATCGCGTATATTTGAGAGCTGGCCTAGATAAAACACCATATGAACTATGGAATGAAAAAGTTCTGAATGTCAAGTATTTTAGAGTCTTTGGTAGTAAATGCCACATCCTTCGAGAAAGAGAAAACCTAGGAAAATTTTATTCAAAAAGCGATGAGGAAATATTCCTAGGATTTGCTTCAAATAGTCATGCTTATAGAGTTTATAATATAAGGACTAACCAATCTATCTCAAAGAATCCATAAATGTTATCATTGATAACCAATCTAAAGAAGTCATGAGACTTGATGATAATGAAGAAGGGAGAACCATGCCTAATAAGTAAACTTGTTGAAAAATCTGCCTCTCCCAATGCCTCAACAACTCTTGGAAATGTGTCATTTGTTAAGGATCATCCTCTCAATCAAATCATTGAAGATCCTGATACTGGGTTCAAGACTAGGAGACAACTTGAGGCCATCAATAGTCATGTGTGCTTCACTTCAAAAATCGAACCAAAAAATATAGAGGAAGCCCTCAATGATGAATTTTGGATTCTTGCCATGCTAGAAGAACTTCAACAGTTTACTCAAAATGATGTTTGGTTTCTGGTAGAAAGACTTTATGAGAAAAATGAAATTGGAACTAAATGGATTTTCAAAAACAAAACAGATGAATTTGGCAATGTCATTCGAAACAAAGCTCGTGTAATTGCTCAGCGATACTCTCAAATTGAGGGAATTGATTTTGATGAAACCTTTGCTCCGGTTGCTAGACTAGAATCCATTCGAATACTCATGTCCATAGCATGTGCGCTCAAATTGAAGTTATTTTAAATGGATGTGAAAAGTACCTTTTTAAATGGTATACTCGATGAGGAATTTTATGTTGAACAACCTAAAGGTTTTGTGGACCCTAGATATCCTCATAGAGTCTATCGATTGAAAAAGGCTCTCTATGGGTTAAAACAAGCCCCCCAAGCATGGTATGAACGCTTAACTCAATTCCTAATTGATCACGAATTCATTAAGGGGGTGTTGATAAAACCGTGTTTGTTAAAAGGACAAATGATTCGATTATCATTGCTCAGATTTATGTTGATGACATTGTATTTGGTTCCACATATGAAGAATTTTTTGGTCTATTTGCCGAGTTAATGAAATCTGAATTTGAAATGAGTTTGGTAGGCGAATTGAACTTTTTCTTAGGATTGCAAGTTAAACAATTGAAAATTGAAATTTTCATCAACCAAACTAAACATGCAAAAGATCTAGTCAAATGGTTTGGGTTAGACTCGAGTCTATCACACACTACACCCATGGCCACAACCATTAAACTTTTCAAGGATTTGTCAAGTAAAAGTGTCGATCAACATCTGTAATTATGATTAGGAGTCTCCTCTACCTTACATCTAGTAGACCTGACATTGCATTTAGTGTAGGTGCATGTGCTGGATTTCAAGCTGATCTTAAAGATATGTGGCATGTACCACTAAGTTTGGCTTATGGTACCCCTTTAACACATCATCCATCATTGCAGGGTACTCCAACGCCGACTAGGCTGGAAATATGGATGATAGAAAATCCACTAGTGGTGGTTGCTTTTACATTGGGAACTGCTTAGTAGCTTGGCATAGCAAAAAGTAAAATTCCATTTCATTATCCACCGTTAAAGCAGAATATATTGCAGCCAGTAGTTGTTGCACTCAGTTACTTTGGATGAAACAAATGTTGAAGGATTACGGGATTAGTCAAGAAGAAATGACGCTCTTTTGTGACAACACCAACGCCATAAATATCTCAAAAAAATTCGTTCATCATTCTTGAACTAAGCACATCGATATTCGGCACCATTTCATAAGGGAACTTTTTGAAGAAAAGGTAGTCATACTTGAATACGTACAAACTGAGAAACAATTGGCCGACATTCTTACAAAACCTTTAGATTCCAATAGGTTTGAACACCTCAGGAAGTCTATCAGTGTATGCTCAACCTAGTTGGTTAGACGAGTATTTGTGCTTATAGGAAAATCAGAGGATGTAGCCTCATATCATAGTACTCTTTAGAAAACTTAATTGAAGATTGTGCCACTCCAACACGTAAGTATGTCCAAGGGGTCTGTACACTCTATTGGGTGTTGTCCACTTGGACCATTTAGGTCCATAGAATCTAGATTTGGTAGGTTAAAAAGGGTCAGGTTTGCTCATAACTATTCGAGGCATTTGGCCTCTTAATTAAGAAGGGATCACTAATAAAACACCATCCATTAGGATCATCTTTAAACCCAAAACCCCAAATCAGAACAACCTAACTAATTCTGCTAACCAAGGTCCATAGGGCGCTCGGCCCGAAACTGACCGGGTGCCCGCCCATGTGCGGCCCACAATACCAGCAAAGATTGCGATTTTCCCCCCACTACAGAGAATCTTGTCACCCTCGCCATGGTCAATAATAGGACCATCACATACATGCCTGACGAAGATGTTGGCTGGCTTGGTACATACTCAAAAAATCCCATAATAGAAGAAATTGCAGCTCATTCCACACATACTGCTACTCAAGGTGGGACTGAACAGGGTGTTACATCTAAGGCTCCAAAGCCTCGTCAGGAGATTAGCGCAGCTTGGTCGTGGAGAAAATGCTTATTGAGCTCTTAATTGTGCATATTCTAACCCTAATTCATCACTCATTATGCATGAATTTCATGATTTAAAGACTAATCTAATGCATGGATTTGTGATTGTAGGAATGAGAGGGAGACTTCACTAATTCATAGCTAAAAGAGTCACTTTGTATGCATTGAAGATCAATAGAACAAGTGCCAAAAGGTGGAAGAAAGAAGCAAGAAAGAAAGAGAAGAGATGAAGAAGAAAATCTGAAATTTTGTTCTTAGACCTGTCTGTAGATCGGTCGCTAGACCGGTCGCCAGACCAGGCGACAGACAGGTCTACAGTGTATTTTTTGACTGTTTTTCTCCTCTTAGACCGGTCTTCCAGGAGCTCAGACCAGTCGTGCAACCTGTCGTCAGCGTAATAGAGCTTGTACGTGAAGCTCCGATTTTCTCTGCGCAATTGCGTAATTCCTTGCGCAATCTAGAATCTTCCACACCAATCTATAAAAGGGACTTCTCCTCTTCATACCAAGGATGCTATGACGTGGGGATCATCAAAGAAGCTTAGGAGACGGATTCTACTTCAAGTTTTCCTAGTTTTTCTTCCTGCTTTAGTTGTTTTTATGGTTTTGAGGCTTCTAGTTCGAGGATGTTAGAGATGAACTAAAACCTCTTAGCTAGGGCTAAGAGGTGAAACTTTTGATTTGTTTTGAATGGATTGATGCAACCTAGGCTTCCTTTTTATGTTTTTATTGAAGAATTTAGTTCAATATGAGTTTGAATCAAGTACTAGTTTGGTTTTACTTTGATCTCTTGATGACTTCGGGCTCATGTGATTCTTAGTGATTCTAAACTTGGTAGCATATCTTTTGTGCATTGTTTATGCTTGTGTAGTTCATTAATCTATCATCGACTCCGGGCATGGTAGACCCTTTGATTGCCTTGTGTACAATGGCCTGATTTTCATGTAGGGAACTCATTCAACTAAAGTTCTTACCTTTTGTTATAATCTGAAATAGCTGTTTGCTGATTGATTTTGATTTAATTAGAGTTCTAATCATTAGTCGTAATCAAGTCTAGTGACAGGATTTGATGAAAGCTATGGTTGTGAATCTCAACTAGATTGGAAAGAGGCTTGGCCTACACAATTGAGTGTGCCCAAGGCATGAGCATTGTTGTGGGAATCGAATCAATGAATGAGCAACTATTTTAGATAATTGTTGATTGAACCGCTCTATATTCCGATTGGATAGAGATATGAATTCGATTCCGATTGAGTTATGTGAGATCTAGTTGTATTGATGCATTGAAACTTATCAAAAGTGGATCCTTGGCGCTTTAGTGCCTTTTTAGATTGATATTACCTTACACATTCATTGTTTAAACCCAAATCATTATTTTCCAGCTTTAGTTCTTAATAGGATCTTAATTATTAGTTATTTTAGACAAATTCTGAGAATACCCATATATCAATCTCTGTGGGAACTGTTGAGCTCTTAATTGTGCATATTCTAACCCCAATTCATCACTCATTGTGCAAGGTTTGTATGGTTTGTAAGCTAATCCAATGCATGTTTTGCGATTACAGGATTGAGGGTGGACTCTACTCAATTGAAGACATAAAGAGCTCATTTGGGACTATTCTAATGGAGATTATTTGAAGACCGAAGAAGAAAAGGAAGAAGGAAGCAAAGAAAGAAGAAAGCAGAAGAAAGAAAGCAAGAAAAAAAGAAGAGACAAAGGAGCTGACCGGTCGTTACCGGTCGGCCGAGGAAGCCAGACCGGTCAGTGACCGGTCAGCCATGCATAGTTGGATGTGCTGAGGACGTCCGACCGGTCATGACCGGTCGGACAAGGCTGCTGAAACTTCAATGAATAGGACCAACCGGTCATGACCAGTCGGTCAGTGCTGTTGTAATATGGATGAAAACATCCGACCGGTCATGACCGGTCGGAGGGGCTTGCTGGACTGAAGATAAATAGGCCCGACCGGTCTTGACCGGTCGGGCATACTTGCTGGAATGACTCTCTATTGAGGCCGACCGGTCTTGACCGGTTGGCCATGTGTACTGACTTAGAAGCTTCTAATTTCTTCTCGATTTTCTCTGCGCTGCATAAGAGTTTCGCAAATTCCCGATTATTCCGACGTTGTGGAGCCTCCAGACTATAAGAGGACACCTAGGGATCGTTCCTAGGGTATCCTAGAAGAGTTCAAGCGAGGTTGGAGGCTGTGGAAGTGAAGATTGGAGTTTCACAACTCCTTTTGGTTTGCTTTGCTGTTTTCATGCTTTTTGGTAGTTGTTTCATGTTTCCTTGGATCATGAGCAGCTAAACCTCTTAGCTAGGGCTAAGAGGTGAAGTTTGTAGTGAATCCAAGATGTTTTAATTCGTAGTTAAGTGGTTTTAGTTTGGAATTCATGATTATGAACTAAGGTTTGAAGTTTATACAAGTTTTTAAGTAATTTTTATTAGTCTTGTGATGACTCATGAATGTTTGGATGAATTACTTATCTTCTTAATTTGTTTGCAACGGTATAGACCTGTATGATCCGAGGAATCGGAGCGCGCTCTAGAACTAAGCTCTTCATAAAGGGACTTCAGGCCAAAGTTCTATTTTAGTTGATTTTCTGGAATATGTAAGGACTGTGCTGGTGATTTGAATCTAGTTCAAATCCTAATCTATCTTTGTCTTGTGAGAGGACTTGGGGATGGTTATGATTGAGAACTGGACCTATAGGAAAGGGGAATGACCTATGCAATTGAGCATGCTCACCTCAGCCTAGATTGAGTGAATCTTATGCATAGAACTTACATATTACAGACTGTTTGGTTTAACAGTTCTATCATCCGACTAGACAGACAGGAATGTCGATTCTAGTTGAGAGAATAAGAAACCACAGCGGATTGAACATCAAGGATTGCTACAAGTGGATCCTTGAAACCCTAGTACCTTCTTATAATTACTTACTCTCGATTTAATTCAGCTTTTGTTACTCATATCAACTTTATACATCAATCGGATTAGTAGACTTCAATAGACACTTGTGGATGAATTTGTGAGATCCTACATAGTCCCTGTGGATCGACCTCGGTCTTACCGAGTTTATTACTACATCGCAACCCTACACTTGGGGAAGCGAACAAGTTTTTGGCGCCGTTGCCGGGGACCTTGACGGTTTTCATAAATTTCTGAAATTAGTATCTATTTAGGATTTTTTTAGATTTTTAGAACTAACTTAGTTTATTTATTTGATTTTTTTTCTTTTCAGGGATTTCTAGGAAGCTGAAGAAGATACAAGAGTTTCAAGTGCGAATCAGGTTCTATCTTTCTAAACCTTACTCTTCTCCTTCTCCTATTCATTCCTATTCATCTCTTGTAGAGTGGGTGGAGATTCCTTTTGGATCTCTAAAAGGTCGGCTTTTTGCCACCTGGATTCCTATTGGTCGGCTCAGCCGCCTTGGATCACCTTGTGCTCAGAGATTTCTTTTCTCATCTCTACTCCTCTTTTTCCTTTTTCTGCACTTTTTCTCAAAAGATTCAAAGAGTGGGTGGGGAGTTCTCTGAACCCCTATTGACCAGGAGAAATCGGTCTCTATCCTTGCTTCTGGCCTAGCCATTGCAAGAACCTTGTGCTTCGGTCTTAGAGAAGAGTAAAGAAAAGGGAGGAAGAATTCTCCTTTCTTTTTGTTTCTTATTTTTGGTTTTGCATGCCACATTGGGCTCGGGATTCCAATAACTGACTCATAAGTGAAGGGGGGATAGTAGAAGGAATTGATAGAGAGCCACGTGCTAGGAGACAGCTAGATTCTCCAATTTTATCTGGAAATATGGCTGTAAATCAACCTAACCCGAACCAAAATCAAACTGAAACTGGGGAGAATGTGGTTGATGATGTTCCCCGACCAAGGACTTTACGTGATTTCTTGCAACCTGCAAGAACGAGCACTCCCTCATGCATTGTATTTCCACTAAATGCAGGGAACGTGGATTTGAAACCGGGAGTGATCAATCTTCTCCCTAAATTCCATGGTCTAGACAGTGAAAGTGCCTATCAACACCTTAGGGAGTTTGATGAAGTAATCACCACCATGCACTTTGCAAATGTGACTGAAGATGTAGTAAGACTTAAATTCTTCCCTTTCACTCTTAAGGATAAAGCCAAGGGTTGGCTTTATGCATTGAGGCCAAGATCAATTGGGTCATGGAATGATATGCACAGAGAATTTATAAAAAAATTCTTCCCTACTCACAAAACGAACATGCTTAAGCGCCTTATCATAAACTTTGCCCAAAAGGAGGATGAAACTTTTTCCCAATGTTGGGAGAGATTCAAGGACCTATTAAACGCATGCCCACATCATGGCTATGAAAATTGGCGGATTATAAGTTTTTTCTATGAAGGACTGATTCCATCCATGCGCCAATTTATAGAGATGATGTGTAATGGGGAGTTCATGAATAAGGAAGCTGATGAAGCATGGGATTATCTGGAAGAATTGGCTGAAAGTGCACAATCTTGGGACACATCTAAACCAACCAATTCCAAGATTGGCCAACAAAAGGAAAAGGGAGGAATGTATGTCTTATCAGAAGAAGATAGCATAAGTGCACGGTTGGCTAGCCTTACAAGAAAGGTCGAAGCCATGGAATTAAGGAAAGGAGAAACAATCAACTCCACTGAGGTTGAAACTGTTTGTGGAATTTGTGCTGGAAATCAACATGCTACACCAGATTGTCCCACAATTTCAGCAGTCCAAGGCATCTTACAAGAACAAACAAATGCCATAAACAGTTATCAGCAGCAATATGGTGCTCCAAACTCAAACACGTATAATCCTAATTGGAAGAACATCCCAACTTCAGTTGGAGGAATGGACCCACTGCAAATGCAAACAACACTCCAAAAGTATCACTAGAAGAGATATTGGGTGCACTCGTATCGGTCCAGAATGAGTATAACAAGACAAATTCTCTAAAAATAGATGGGTTCATGCAAGAGCAATTGAAATTCAATCAAAATTCAAACCAAGCCATTAATGAATTGAAAACATCTCTGGCTAGAGTTGAAGCTCACCTGAGTGGTAGAGAGAAGGGCACACTTCCTGCTCAAACTCTTCCTAACCCAAAGACCTAGTATGAGATACAAGATGCAAGCTCATCCTCCCACCATACGGAACATGTCCAAGCTATCACCACCTTGAGAAGTGGGAAAGAAATTGACAAATCTAATCCGGTGAAGGCCCCAAAGCCTAAGGATCCGGAAATTCCCAAAGAGAATGATAGTCCAAACAATATTCCACAAGAGAAAGAACTGGAAAGGCAATACAAGCCGGTTGCCCCATTTCCACAAAGGTTGATTTCACCAAAACCTTTAGATAAAAATCTGGAGATTCTGGAAATTTTCAAGCAGGTAAAGATCAACATCCCGCTGTTGGATGCAATAAAACAAATACCATCTTATGCTAAATTTTTAAAAGAATTGTGTACAATCAAAAGGAAACATAACGTTCACAACAAAGTGCTTTTGGCTGAGAATTTGAGCGCCATCATCAAACAAGAGGTGCCCCAAAAATATAAGGATCCAGGAAGTCCAACCATCTCATGCATCATAGGAGACTACCAGATTAAACAAGCCCTACTCGACTTGGGGGCAAGTGTGAACCTCATTCCATACTCGGTCTACGAACAACTTGGGTTAGGTGAATTGAAACCCACCAAAACCACACTCCAACTTGCTGATAGATCCATCCGGATACCGAGAGGAATGGTAGAGGATTTTCTAGTCCAAGTTGATAAATTCTACTACCCAGTAGATTTTATTGTCTTGGACACACATCCCATGATAGGCACCGGTACTCAAATTCCCGTCATACTTGGACGACCGTTTCTAGCTACTTCAAACGCCATTATCAATTGCAGAAACGGACTTGTACAAATGTCCTTTGGAAATATGACTCTTGAGCTTAACATATTTGAGTTATACAAACAACCGCGGGAAGTTGATGATGATGTCCACGAATTAAACATGATCGAATCATTCGTGGAGGATACAGCCCCCTTATCACTATTTTCCAACCCTTTGGAGGCATGTATGGCCCACTCTCATGAGACAAATGATTACACAATACAAGAGAGGGATGCCATTCTAGATGTGATGCTGGTGCTTGAGAATAAAAGATGGAGGGCCCCAATTGAACCTTTGCCTGTAAATGAGAACAAGGCCCTCCCATCCAACATCAAGGCACCAAAACTCGACCTAAAACCATTGCCAAGTGAGCTAAAGTATGTTTATTTAGGTCGAGATGAGACATATCCAGTGGTGATTTCTTCCCACTTAGATGAGGAACAAGAGAGTAGGCTAATAGCCACTCTATTAGAGCACAAGAGTGCCATTGGATGGTCAATTGCGGATCTCAAAGGCATAGACCCTCTGATTTGTACTCACCACATACACCTTGAGGAAAATGCAAAATCATCCCGGCAACCACAAAGACGACTAAATCCAAACATGAAGGATGTGGTTAAGGCCGAAGTGGTGAAACTATTGGATGTAGGTATCATTTACCCAATATCTGATAGCCAATGGGTGAGCCCAACTCAAGTGGTGCCTAAGAAATTCGGAATAACCATTGTAGCCAATGCCAATAACGAACTCGTGCCAACTAGAGTTACTACTAGTTGGAGAATGTGCATTGACTACAGGAAGCTAAACACTGTCACGAGGAAAGACCACTTCCCCCTACCATTTGTTGATCAGATTTTAGAACGGTTGGCGGGTCATTCCCACTTTTGCTTCCTTGATGGCTATTCAGGGTACAACCAAATAGAAATTGCCTGTGAAGACCAAGAAAAGACTACATTCACATGTCCATTCGGCACTTTCGCCTATCGATGGATGCCGTTTGGACTATGTAATGCCCCTGCCACCTTTCAGCGTTGTATGATGAGCATCTTTTCTGACATGGTGGGGACCATTCTCAAAGTCTTCATGGATGATTTTTCCGTATTCAGTTGTAGCTTTGATGAGTGCCTTGAGCACTTGAAATCTGTGCTAAAAAGATGTGAAGAGAAGAACCTAGTGCTCAATTGGGAAAAGTGTCACTTCATGGTTCAAAAGGGAATTGTACTTGGTCACATCGTTTCACAAAATGGAATTGAGGTGGACAAAGCGAAAATTGATCTTATCTCTACCCTTCCTGTCACGCCCCAAACCCGGGGACCGGGCTCACCAAATTCCCGATCGCCAACCTTGGTGCCAACAGCCTCCGTAGTACCCCATTCTCGGCTCCTAGCTCTCATGTGCCAGGTTCCGATCCTGGGATCCTACCAGGAGGATTTTCAGGGTAAATTTTTTTTTTTTTTTTACACAGGAGCATAATCAAAACCATAAACATCATCACATATCCACTAATAAGTTTGTTGAGTACAGTACTGGAAAGGGAAATACAACATGAATCAGAAGTCCAAAATAGCAGGTACATAAACCACCCTCAATGCTGCTGATAGGCTCTAGTACCTGCAGTGTAAACAAACACGCATGAGCTTCCTACGAAGCCCAGTAGAGTGCGTGTGTGCGCGTGTGATGCATATGACAAGTATGCAGATATCAGAGTAAGCGAAAGCAGTAGAGGGCTAAGTTACCAAATTCATGAATGCTATCAGCCATCCCAAGGCTATGCTATGCAAGGGCCTACATGGCCGAGTGTTACATGCTA
Organism: Liriodendron chinense; assembly: GCA_003013855.2. Classification (NCBI taxonomy): domain Eukaryota; kingdom Viridiplantae; phylum Streptophyta; class Magnoliopsida; order Magnoliales; family Magnoliaceae; genus Liriodendron; species Liriodendron chinense. The sequence goes on along the minus strand of ML058466.1, from coordinate 1,138,939 downwards.
GAGATGCAATGCAAATACGTCAATCCTCAACTGATCCACATATCAAAATAGTTATCATCTGGGACATCACCGGGGTCTGGTATACTCTCATATTGGCCGCCGCACATCGCGCGCGTAACCAAGCGAGTAGAAAAGACCTCACTATCCGCCTCGTCAGTGGTATGCCAATGCCCACCCGGCTCACCGATAGCGGACCCATTTCATGAACTGGTCAGACTCGACCTAGCTTACAGCCCACTTCACCCGGGCGGATAAGGTCACACCCCTTTCCAACCGACCTCGACACAGTGGGAGACGCGGCCTACTGGTATTTGGCACACGGGCGCTTATGTTATCCACTCGGTCTCGACGTTGGAGCATCCTACTGGTACCACAGGGTTTAGGGACTTTCACCCAAGGACATCCATAGCGCCCACGTACTAGAACAAGTTTCCGGTGTCCAATACTGCCAACCATGATGTGACTATGGTGGCCACCACCCTGATGCTGCTAGGGTGTGAAAGCGATCGTGACATACATAATGTGAAATGCATGAGTCATACAATCCAATTCATGCACCAACTTACGCATACTGCGCAATCATGTGGGGCGACCCTGTCTCACATGGGTCCCCTAAGTAAACAAGCCAACTAGCATATGCTAAGGTTAATCATGATCCATAACAGGCATACAAATGGTGCGTATGGGCATATGAATGAGCATGGTATTCATTATACTAAGCATGTTATCAGTGTGACTTATCAAGCTATCCATACTAGCATGTTACCAACATATCATATAACATTGGCCTTAAAAGGCCCAATATATATAAATAGAGAGTGGGACCCGGATTGTGGATCCCATTGGAAATGTAAAGGTCTTCGTGGTATAGCCCACTTGAGACTACATCGGCCCCATACTTGGGCCTGCACATACAAGATAGGCAGCATGAATAAAACAGATACATCATGGTGGAGCTAATAGATACATCACGTTGGGACCCATAGGGTGGGCCACCTGCTGGGCAGCGTGGTACCCAACTGATCCCAATAAGTTTGAATCAAGCAGATATTTGTGTTTTCTCCTTCATACATATCCATGTGATCTTATGAACCGATTGGATGGCAAATAAACATCACTGTAGAACCTAGAAAGGTTTCAATGTTGGAAATCATTATCCCCACTATAGCATGGTCCACTTGACATTAGGATATGCTTAAATTTTGGGCCCAGCCACTTATGGATAGGTTGGGTGACAAATAAACATCATTTTGGGTCTAGGAAGGTTTCAATGGTGGAGATTATTATTCCCACTGTTGTCCCATGGCATGGCCCACTTGTCATTTGGATATGCTAAGATTTTTGGGCTCGGCCACTTATAAAATAGGTTGGATGACAATTAAACATCACTGTAGGGCTGGGAAGGTTTCAACGGTAGAGATCATTATTCCCACCGTTGACCCGTGGCATAGCCCACTAAAATGAGCTGGAAAAACATATGGACGGGATAGGTACAGCACATACATTCTAGGTGGGCCCAACGAGTGGGGCCCATTGCCAATGCCCATACAGATAGGCTGCTGGGCAGCAGCGTCCCCTGGACGCTGTCTGTCCAGCAGCAGCATTATTTTTTTTTATTTTTTTTTTTACATATATATATATATATATATATATATTTTTATTTATTTAATAAGTGGGGCCCACAGGAGTTCCTGATCAAGCTGATATTTTTGATGTCCCTTCCTCCATGTATGTGTGAACTTACGAACAGGTTGGATCTCAAATAAACATCACGGTGGCCCATAAGAAGGTTTCAACGGTGGGGCATCCGATCATCAACCCGATCCCATCCAACCGTCCATTCTTCAAGGTGAGTGCAAGGGGTACATAAATCCCCCATTTTCTTCTTTCCTTTCATTTTTCCTTTTCTTTTGGGCCCACCTAGTGGTGAACAACCTGAAGGATGGATTTGATCATCCATAAATGGGCCCCACCTTGTAGTAATAATAATAATAATAATAATAATAATAATTAAAAAAAGAAAAAAAATTACCTTGAAAATCCTCCTGGTAGGATCCCAGGATCGGAACCTGGCACATGAGAGCTAGGAGTCGAGAATGGGGTACTACGGAGGCTGTTGGCACCAAGGTCGGCGATCGGGAATTTGGTGAGCCCGATCCCCGGGTTTGGGGAGTGACAGAAGTTGTAAGACCCGTACCCTTATTTGCCCTCCGTACGCTTAATTTTCGGTGCCGGTACATCCCGGACGGATCAGATTAGCGAGCCTTGATCGCGACCCTATTTTAGTACCGCATCAACCCGAGACCTATACCCCGGCGACCGCGTAGGCGCTGCGATTCCAACGCCGCGCGGCACGCCCCATTGCGATACCCGGTGTGAAAGTTATGATCAATCGCGTAATCCGAGGTGGGCCGCACAACGTGCGTGTGTGGTGGGCCCCACTTGCACAAATTCCAAGATATGTTACATCAATCAAATCCATCACCATCATTCTCACCTATACCTATCCCATACCCCTACTCTACACACATCATACCCCTATCCCTCTCTCTCTTCCAAAGTCAACCAAGGCCCATACCCCCATACCTCTCTCCCATGCTAGCATCATTACCCATAATTCCTTTCTCTCTCTCCCCCCCATACAAATACCATACGTAGGGGGAGAGGAGGCTTCCTCACATCCCATATTTGCAAGAGAGAGAGAGGAGAGAGAAAGAGAGAAAAAGATTTGAGAAAGGAGAGAGAAAGAGAAAGATTTGAGAGAAGAGGAAGATTTGAGAAAATAGAGAGAGATTAGGGAGATTGAGGGTGTAGATCCAAGCTTGGAGGGCCCCAACCATCATCCGGACCGTCCGGATCATCCGATCATCAACCCGATCCCATCCAACCGTCCATTCTTCAAGGTGAGTGCAAGGGGTACATAAATCCCCCATTTTCTTCTTTCCTTTCATTTTTCCTTTTCTTTTGGGCCCACCTAGTGGTGAACAACCTGAAGGATGGATTTGATCAACCATAAATGGGCCCCACCTTGTAGTAATAATAATAATAATAATAATAATAATAATAATTAAAAAAAGAAAAAAAATTACCTTGAAAATCCTCCTGGTAGGATCCCAGGATCGGAACCTGGCACATGAGAGCTAGGAGCCGAGAATGGGGTACTACGAAGGCTGTTGGCACCAAGGTCGGCGATCGGAAATTTGGTGAGCCCGGTCCCCGGGTTTGGGGCATGACAGAAGTTGGTATCAGAGCATAACTTGGGAATACCTGCGGATCACATCACATACCTACTAATGGCCATAGATTAACTACCATTAACTGAATGATTGTTGCAAACTTAGGATGATTAGGATCCCGATCTTATGCACTTAGCGACCCACACTAGGATCCTGTTACAACATAGTTATGATAAGATTCCCTATTTTGAGCTTAGAAACTTCTGAATATGATTCCCTAACGTGTGTGCATTCGAGAGTATCAATGCTAAGAGGTACCTGTCCTTTTCTGTAGGATATGGCGCCCAAGAGAGCCACCAGTAGGCCGTCGATCGGTGCGGGTTCATCCCAGACCGCCCCAGTCCCAGCTCCAGCTCCAGCTATGACTGCTGGTCAGTTTCAGGAGATGATGCGGGTTATGACCTCCATGGTAGAGCGCCAGGAGAGGAGGTCATCTAACGCAGTTGCCCCATCGGAGCAGGATCGTGCTCGTTCCTTGTTGATGGACTTCAGGCGGATGGATCCCCCACGGTTTTTGGGCGGACCAGACCCAGTGGCAGCGGAGAGATGGAAATCGGAGGTAACGAAGATCTTTACCACAATGCGATGCTCGACTGAGGAGCGAGTTCCTCTTGCCGTTTTCCTTTTTCAGGGAGAGGCCGAGCACTGGTGGGCGTCGGTTACCAGAGCAGCCGGACCCGATTTCCAGTGGACATGGGAGGACTTTGTAGACCGGTTTGATCGGAAGTTCTTCCCTGAGCATGTCCGCCAGCAGCGTGCTCTAGAGTTCGAGACACTGGTCCAGGGAGATATGTCAGTGTCGCAGTATGAGGCTCGATTCGTTGAGCTATCCAGATTTGCGACGTATCTCGTGGATGACGAGGTGCGGAAGGCCCGTCGATTTGAGACCGGACTTCGCCTTGGCCTTCGTGGCCGTGTCACGGGACACAAGCTTCCTACATTCGAGGAGGTGGTAGAGCGGGCCCAGATATAAGAGGCCGAGTGGGCCGATGCACAGCGGATCCGTGACCAGAGCGGCGACCGGAAGGGGAAGAGGAAGGCTCCTTCTAGCAGCTTCCGGCAGCAGCAGACTCGGGCACGGCAGAGGCACCCGGTTCGTCCATCTGTTCGACCACCAGTAGCACAAGTAGCACCAGCAGCACCTCCGGCACCATCCCAGAGACAGTTTGCGGGCGTTTGTTTCGGATGTGGGGGGACAGGGCATCGTAGGCATGAGTGTCCCCACCCACAGCAGCAGCAGCGACAGCAGCAGCCACAGCAGCAGCGACAGCAGCAGAGACAGCAGCAGCCACAGCAGCAGAGACAGCAGCATAGACCGCAGCAGCAGCAGCGGCGACCGCAGAGGGGACAGACACATCCCCAGCAGACTCAGGGCAGGGTCTACGCAGCTCAGCAGGATCCTCAGGCACCTGGAGGAGTCGTTGATGGTACACTCATTGTCTCTGCATGCATAGCTCATGTTTTGTTTGATTCTGGTGCATCGCATTCTTTCGTATCCGATGATTTCTGCCGATCGACTGGCTTGCCGTTAGATTTCGTGCGCCAGGGTTTGTCAGTGTCGACACCCTTAGGGAAGACCGCAGTATTGAGTTTGATCTGTTCGTCTTGCCCCGTCTTGGTAGGAGAGACCTTTTTGCCTGCCGATTTGTTTGTTTTACCGATGACCGAGTTTGATGTTATCCTGGGCATGGATTGGCTGGCCGAGTATCACGCTGTATTGGACTGCTTTGCAAGAACAGTTACTTTTCTTATACCCGGCATGCCGCAGTTTCAGTTCGTTGCCGAGCCTAGAGGTGAGCAGTTGTCATCTTTGATGTCGTGTGCCATAGAGGAACCGGTTGCCGTGTGCATCGACCAACTGCCGGTAGTTTGCGATTTTCCGGATGTGTTTCAGGAGATTCCGGGGTTGCCACCTCGTCGGCATACTGAGTTTCAGATTGACCTCGTGCCCGGTACTGCGCCTATCTCAAAGGCCCCGTACCGTATGGCACCTTTGGAGTTGCAGGAGCTGCGGAAGCAGTTGGACGAGTTCCGTGAACTAGGCTTCATTCGTCCGAGCAGCTCACCGTGGGGAGCGCCGGTACTCTTTGTGAAGAAGAAGGATGGCTCGTTGAGGCTCTGCGTGGATTACCGCGAGCTCAACAAGGTCACGATTAAGAACAGGTACCCGCTTCCGAGGATCGACGATTTATTTGACCAGTTGCGGGAGGCCCAGTTCTTTTCGAAGATTGACCTACGATCCGGTTATCATCAAGTCCGTGTCCGGGAGGAGGATATCCCGAAGACGGCATTCAGGACGCGTTACGGTCATTTTGAGTTCCAGGTCATGTCTTTCGGACTGACCAATGCGCCCGCTGTGTTCATGCAATTGATGAACGAGGTCTTTCGTCCCTACCTCGATCAGTTCGTTGTGGTGTTTATCGATGACATTCTGATCTATTCGAGGACTCGGGAGGAGCATGCGCGGCATCTGGAGATCACCTTGCAGACCCTCCGTACACACCAGCTCTATGCGAAGTTGGAGAAGTGTGAGTTTTGGCAGGAGGAGGTGAAGTTCCTCGGTCATGTGGTGACGAGGCAGGGAGTAGCAGTAGATCCGGTGAAGATTGATGCCGTGCGTCAATGGAGGCAGCCCACGAACGCGTCCGAAATCCGGAGTTTCCTGGGGTTGGCAGGTTATTATCGTCGTTTCATAGAGGGCTTCTCTCGTATTGCAGCCCCGCTGACCAGGTTGACCCGAAAGGGCGCTGAGTTCATTTGGAGTGATGCCTATGAGCGAGCATTTGCAGAACTGAAGGACCGTCTTACTTCTACACCAGTCCTCACTCTTCCCTCCGGGAGTGAAGGATTCGTGGTTTTTACAGATGCCTCACGTATTGGCTTAGGTGCTGTCCTGATGCAGCATGGCAAAGTAGTAGCGTATGCGTCTCGCCAGCTCAAGGTCCATGAGCAGAACTACCCCACACATGATCTGGAGCTAGCAGCGGTAGTCTTCGCATTGAAGGTGTGGAGGCACTATCTTTATGGGGTCAGGTTCGAGCTCTTTTCTGACCACAAGAGCCTGAAGTACCTCTTCTTGCAGTCCGAGTTGAACATGAGGCAGAGACGTTGGATGGAGCTCCTGAAGGATTATGATTTTGATCTTCAGTACCACCCTGGCAAGGCCAACGTGGTGGCTGATGCCCTTAGCCGTCAGCCACGAGGCCTGGTGGCGTATATGATGGTCCAGGAGTGGAGGATGCTCGAGGAGGTTGCCGAGTATGATTTTGAGCTGAGCCTGCAGTCTTCTATCGCGCAGTTATCGAGCTTGTCGATTCAACCCTCTCTTGTTTCTAGGGTGATCGAGGCTCAGCAGACAGATCAGACGTTGAAGGATTATTGGGAAGAGGCCGCATCAGAGGGTCAGACTGATTGGCAGATTGGGTCAGATGGTGGACTTCGTTTCAGGGGTCGGTTGTGTGTTCCAGATATTCCTCAATTGTGCAGAGACCTTATGGATGAGGCACACCGATCGAGGTTCACGATCCACCCAGGCTCTACCAAGATGTATCGTGATATGAGGAGGCAGTATTTTTGGGCCGGTATGAAGTGTCAGATTGCCAGTTTTGTGGCTGAGTGTGACACTTGCCAGCGTGTCAAGGCCGATCATCGCAAACCTCCAGGTCCCCTGCAGCCGTTGAGTGTCCCATTGTGGAAATGGGAGCACGTGACCACAGACTTCATTATGGGCTTGCTGAGGACTGATCGCGGTCACGATGCCATCTGGGTTGTCGTTGATCGTTTGACGAAGTCGGCACATTTTCTTGCGATACATGCGACCTGGTCATTGGACAGACTTGCAGAATTGTTTATCGAGGAGATTGTGAGGCTGCACGGAGTCCCAGTCTCGATCGTTTCTGACCGAGATCCGAGATTTACGTCGCGGTTCTGGAGGAGTTTTCAGAAGGCGATGGGGCCTGCCTTGAAGTTCAGCACCGCTTATCATCCTCAGACTGATGGTCAGACCGAGAGGGTCAACCAGATCCTTGAGGACATGCTTCGAGCTTGCGTGTTGGATTTCTCAGGTAGTTGGGATAAACACCTGCGTTTGGCTGAGTTTGCATATAATAACAGCTACCAGGCGACTATCGGTATGGCTCCTTTTGAGGCGTTGTATGGTAGACCTTGTAGGTCTCCTAGTTGTTGGGCCGAGGTTGGAGAGCATCGTCTCCTAGGTCCCGAGCTTGTGCAGAGGACATCAGAGGCTATCGATATCATCAGGCAGAGGATGCGCACAGCTCAGAGTCGACAGAAGAGTTTTGCAGATCGTCGACGTCGTCCCCTAGAGTTTTCCATTGGGGATCGCGTGTATCTCAAGGTCTCACCCATGAAGGGCGTGGTTCGTTTTGGAGCCAAAGGGAAGCTTGCCCCGAGATTCATTGGACCCTTCGAGATCACTGGGCGCGTTGGCCCAGTGGCCTATCAGCTTGCCTTGCCACTTCAGTTGTCTGGCATCCACAATGTTTTTCATGTTTCTATGTTGCGGAAGTGTGAGTCAGACGTGGTTCCTGTGATAGATTGGCAGCCGTTGGAGGTTCGTGAGGATGCTTCTTACATTGAGCAGCCGGTTCGTATCCTTGACCGGAAGGAGCAGGTCCTCCGGACCAAGGTCATTCCTTTAGTGAAGGTCCAGTGGAGTCATCATAGCGCAGATGAGGCGTCGTGGGAGCGAGAGGCAGAGATTCGCGAGTCTTATCCTCATCTTTTTTATGATTGATTGTATCTGTATGATTACTTTTCGAGTCGATATGCATATATAGTGATGTGATTTTTTTTATGATCTTCGGCTAGTTTGGGTTTGTATTGCAAATTTCGAGGACGAAATTTTTTGTTAGGAGGGAAGAGTTGTAAGACCCGTACCCTTATTTACCCTCCGTACGCTTAATTTTCGGTGCCGGTACGTCCCGGACGGATCAGATTAGCGAGCCTTGATCGCGACCCTATTTTAGTACCGCATCAACCCGAGACCTATACCCCGGCGACCGCGTAGGCGCTGCGATTCCAACGCCGCGCGGCACGCCCCATTGCGATACCCGGTGTGAAAGTTATGATCAATCGCGTAATCCGAGGTGGGCCGCGCAACGTGCGTGTGTGGTGGGTCCCACTTGCACAAATTCCAAGATATGTTACATCAATCAAATCCATCACCATCATTCTCACCTATACCTATCCCATACCCCTACTCTACACACATCATACCCCTATCCCTCTCTCTCTTCCAAAGCCAACCAAGGCCCATACCCCCATACCTCTCTCCCATGCTAGCATCATTACCCATAATTCCTTTCTCTCTCTCCCCCCCATACAAATACCATACGTAGGGGGAGAGGAGGCTTCCTCACATCCCATATTTGCAAGAGAGAGAGAGGAGAGAGAAAGAGAGAAAAAGATTTGAGAAAGGAGAGAGAAAGAGAGAGATTTGAGAGAAGAGGAAGATTTGAGAAAATAGAGAGAGATTAGGGAGATTGAGGGTGTAGATCCAAGCTTGGATGATGGTTGGGGCCCTCCAAGCTTGGATCTACACCCTCAATCTCCCTAATCTCTCTCTATTTTCTCAAATCTTCCTCTTCTCTCAAATCTCTCTCTTTCTCTCTCCTTTCTCAAATCTTTTTCTCTCTTTCTCTCTCCTCTCTCTCTCTTGCAAATATGGGATGTGAGGAAGCCTCCTCTCCCCCTACGTATGGTATTTGTATGGGGGGGAGAGAGAGAAAGGAATTATGGGTAATGATGCTAGCATGGGAGAGAGGTATGGGGGTATGGGCCTTGGTTGGCTTTGGAAGAGAGAGAGGGATAGGGGTATGATGTGTGTAGAGTAGGGGTATGGGATAGGTATAGGTGAGAATGATGGTGATGGATTTGATTGATGTAACATATCTTGGAACTTGTGCAAGTGGGGCCCACCACACATGCACGTTGCGCGGCCCACCTCGGATTACGCGATTGATCATAACTTTCACACCGGGTATCGCAATGGGGCGTGCCGCGAGGCGTTGGAATCGCAGCGCCTACGCGGTCGTCGGGGTATAGGTCTTGGGTTGATGCGGTACTAAAATAGGGTCGCGATCAAGGCTCGCTAATCTGATCCGTCCGGGACGTACCGGCACCGAAAATTAAGCGTACGGAGGGCAAATAAGGGTACGGGTCTTACACTTCCACCACCCAAAAGCATACGAGATGTGCGGTCCTTTTTAGGACACGCAGGATTCTACAGAAGGTTCATAAAGGACTTCAGTTCACTCTCTCGCCCTTTATGTAACCTACTTCAAAAGGAAAATTCATTCGAGTGGAATGAAGAATGTGAAAAGGCCTTTAACACCCTTAAAGGTATGTTGACATGTGCCCCAATAATGCAACCACCGGATTGGAGCCTTCCTTTTGAGATTATGTGCGATGCTAGCGACTATGCTATTGGGGCCGTGTTAGGCCAAAGAAAAGATAAAAAGCCATGTGTCATCTACTATGCAAGTAGAACCCTAAACTCAGCCCAGGCAAACTACACTACCACTGAAAAGGAACTTTTAGCCGTAGTTTTTGCTTTGGAGAAGTTTAGATCCTACTTGATTGGATCCAAGATCATTATATTCACTGACCATGCCGCGCTTAAGTATCTGCTTTCTAAGAAGGATGCTAAACCACGGTTATTAAGATGGATCCTCCTACTCCAAGAATTCGACATAGAAATACGTGATAAGAAAGGAGTAGAAAATGTAGTAGCCGACCACCTCTCTCGACTTGTCCTCACTGATTCCCCTGAAACGACTGCAATCAATGACATGTTCCCTGATGAACAACTTTTTGCTGTTTCCCAATTGCCATAGTACGCAGACATTGCTAACTATCTTGCTACAGGTGCAATTCCTACATATTGGAAAAAACAAGATAAGGATAGATTCTTCACGGAGGTGCGGAAATTTCTATGGGACGACCCATACTTATTCAAGTACTATACCGATCAAATCATAAGGAGATGTGTCCCAGATGATGAGCAACAAAGTATCATCTCCTTCTGTCATTCTCAAGCATGTGGTGGCCACTTTTCGGCTAAAAAGACCACAGCGAAAATTCTGCAATGTGGGTTTTATTGGCCCACCATGTTCAAAGACACACATGAGTTTTGCAAAGCATGTGAACCTTGTCAGAAACTAGGAGGAATATCCCGTAGAACTATGATGCCACTCAATCCCATCTTAATTATCGAAATTTTTTATTGTTGGGGCATCGATTTCATGGGCCCATTCCCATCTTCTTTTAGAAATGTATACATCTTGCTTGCCGTTGATTATGTTTCCAAATGGGTCGAGGCTATCCCTTGCCGGAATAATGACCATAAAACGATCATTCGATTTTTAAAAGAAAATATTCTTTCCCGGTTTGGAACGCCTCGAGTCATCATAAGTGATGGAGGATCTCACTTTTGCAATCGCCCTTTTGCAGCCCTAATGAAGAAATATGGCGTTACACACAAAGTGAGCACCCCCTATCACCCACAAACTAGTGGACAAGCTGAGATATCCAATAGGGAGATTAAACACATTTTAGAGAAAACGGTGAATCCCGATCGCAAGGATTGGTCACTTCGACTTACCGATGCGCTTTGGGCTTACCGTACTACCTTTAAAACCCCTATTGGAATGTCTCCCTATAGACTTGTCTATGGGAAGGCTTGTCACTTGCCTGTGGAGTTGGAACATAAGGCGTATTGGGCTATTAAGACAATGAATTTCAATTCTGACAAGGCAAGCTCGCTACGCAAACTTCAATTAAATGAACTTGCAGAAATCCGGAATGAAGCTTATGAGAATGCGAGAATTTACAAGGACAAGACGAAGATATTCCATGATAAGAATATTCTTCGCAAGACATTCACGATCAATCAAAAAGTCCTCATGTATAATTCTCGCTTACATCTATTTCCGGAAAAATTGAGATCTCGATGGACCGGTCCCTACATTGTGCAAACTGTCTATCCGTATGGGACTGTCGAGCTATTGAATCCAAGGAACAGCAATATTTTTAAGGCAATTGGGCAGCAATTAAAGCCGTTCTTTGAAAATTTTCCTTCAGAAGGTATGTCCATACCCCTGAATGATCCTGTGTATCAGGATGATTGATCTCCTAGTCTGATGGAGGTATAGAGTAGTTATGATTAGGATTTTGCTGCTTTTGTTTTCGTTTTCATAGGTTTATTAGAAGGAGGAAGATTTCCAATGTTCCCTCTCTCAGGTAATATCATTCCTCACTCCCTGTTATTTTCAAATTGCTCTCATGTTTTGCTCATTGCGCATCTTCTACATTGAGGACAATGCAAGATTTGGTTGGGGGGTGTCGGACCGCTTGGATGAATCCAGCACTTTGCAACATCTCAAGCAATTATGTGGAAATTTTTTGATTTTTTTCAAAAATTCGAAACTCTTTTGGAAAACATTGGTTCTATGCATTCCAGATGATATGAGCATAAGAGGAAGAGATATGAAGTGAATAGGGTTGGATGTCTGGAATCTCTCATTGCATAATGGTTTTATATGTGAACTCCCCTATTTTTGTGATTGATAGAAAATCTGAACACTTTTACACCTAGTTCACATTACACGATTTTCATAAGTTGAAGGGATTATGTGATTTATGGATTAGCTAGACTTTGAATTAAGGTATTGAGAAATCAGGCCGGCGTACTTTGTCCATCCTTGTCCATGGGAAAATAATGAAAGATATGGATTTTTAAAAATCCTATCTAATTTAAAAAAAGAAAAAGGAAAAGGAAGGATGAAATTGGGAATGTGAAAAAACGGTGGAAAATTCCGATTAGGGCTACCTACTACCAACCGGGGGATGGTCTACCCGTAACCAAAGCCGGAAATGGGACGTAGTGTGAAAGTCGTCGGAAGGACGGTAAGGCAAATTCCTGTCATTGGCTTGATGTGGCTCTACGTACCTTGAGTTCAATAGTCTAGTTGATCTATGAAGAAGATAATCCTAGAAACTCGTGGAATGAATTTTCACTACCCACACTAGGATGTGTTAATGTCAGATTTTGCAATGAGATCCTTCGGCTTTTCTCCTTCGCTCCAGGAGAGATTTCCACCACCAGACCTGAAATAAGACAGCGAATAAGGGTGGCTGGGGACCAGCCGTTAGCCCTCCGACGCTTAAGTTAGGCCACAGAAGAGAAGCCAAGCAAAACGGGACCCAGCTTGAGTGATTAGTACGTACCTTTCTCTTAATGGAGTCACCCCTTTATATAGATCTGAAGCAACCCAATTTGTTACGTAAGATATCGAAATCCCGCTGATGTCGCGTACGATACCGAAATCTCGCTGATTTAGTGGGACAAGATCCTTATCCTTAGAGGCAAGATCTAACCCAATAACTTCTTCCGGCAATCACGTTTCTTGATAGCAATCCCCGAAAAGGAAGGGGACGCCGAAAGGGTGAAGACCGCCGCGCTGGATGTAACTCTGCTTGGTATCGCAGAGGGATTAAACAAGCCACTCGATGGGAACCGGATGCTGGAAGTATGAGGACCATCCAAACCAAAAACGAAGACTCAGGACTATTCTGATGTCGGGAGCTGCTTGTGTCAGGGATGCTCGCATTCGTGAGATGCGACCCCTTCTGACGAGCCCGAGCAGAGCTGCTCGCATCCGGGAGATGCGACCTCCTCTGGCGAGCCCGAGCCGATCTGCTCGCATTCGGAAGATGCGACCCCCTCTGGCGAGCACGAGCCGAGCTGCTCGCATTCGAAAGATGCGACCCTCTCTGGCGAGCACGAGCCGAGCTGCTCGCATCGGAAGATGCGACCTCCTCTGGCGAGCACGAGCTTGACTGCTCGCATTCATTATGACCGCGATCCTGCACTTCTCGATAGACTATATTTGCCTACAACAGATGCCCCCCAAACCCTTGGTATTGAGGAACTATGCCAAGGGTTTTGCTAGTGTTGACAGCTGGGTGCTGGGAGATAATCGCGCATGATTCACTTATCGTGCCTCCGCATTTATGATGACCAGCTTTTGCGCAGCTTTCTCTGCCGCCAGAGATGAAGCGTCAGGTGCCACGTGTTTCCGTATTTAATGCTAGCGTCCGTTCGTCTGACGTGCCGAATGAGAATCTGCCGCGTGTCCAGCAAATCAAGCGGAATGATTGCATATAAATATCGGACTTAGAAAAATTCCTTCATTTCCGGATTCCATTGCTGCAGAGCTTTCTTCTTCTTCTTCCTTCTCTATTCTGGAGTGAAAAACCTCTTTACGGAGGTACCCTTCTTTCTTTTTCCTCTTTCATTTCATCTTCCATCTCCTTTTTATAATGGCGGAAATCTCTGACGAAGAGATTATTCCTCTGGGAGATGAAACCCCTGACTCCTCTGAATCCAATAACGCCAGAGTACCGGCTGGGAGGTATTCTGCCTCCGGTTACTCTTCCATCTTGACGGAGGAAAGACTCTCTAACCTTAGAGAGGTTTATAGGGTTCCAGATTCTGTTTTATTCAGACTGCCTGGGAGAGGGGAGACAGCCGATGCACCACCGCCTGGGTGTGTGGCTGTTTACGAATACTTCTTCAAAGTGGGCGTACGTCTTCCCCTCCACCCCTTTATTCGAAACTTCCTCCGTCTCTACAAGATTGCCCCGGGCCAACTTATAGTTAACGGCTGGCGGGTTCTTCTAAGTGCTTTCGTCCTTTGGAAGCAGGCGGGTAACGAGGAGTTAACCGCTGAAGAATTTTTGAGGTTATTCCAGCTGAAGAAGGCGCCAGCTAGCGAGGGTTGGTACTACCTCTGCTTCTGGCACCGGAATAACTTCATTTTGGGGAACCCTTCTTCCAACTGCCCGGGATGGAGAAAGAAGTGGTTCTATGCCTCCGGGAACTGGGAGTCCGAGATGGGATCCGACCCCAAAGGCCATAATGTTAATCGCCATTTTGGCGAAGGTGGGTTAAGTGCCTGTTTACTTGTCCGAAAGGGAACAATAACCTTGCTGTATTGACGATTTAATGAACTTTCCTTTTTGCTCTCAGGAATTCCAATTGGTGTGAAGCCAAATCTGCGAGGAGGGCTCAACGAAAAACTTGTCAAAGTCTACAAGCTCCCTGCGGCTGCGCGCCACGTCAGCACTGCTCTAGAACTTCGTCATCTTTGTGCAGCCGGTCTCACCTTCCGAGAAGAGATGACGAATGTTGGCGATAAGAGAGGCGCACTGGGGGTACTTCCCCGGCTGAAGGGCGCTGCCTCGAAGAGGCAAAAGAAAACTTCGGGGGGTCCTTCAGCTGCGCCTACTCTCGCAGAGGAGCCTGCTCGCGGCCTCCAAGCCGCCTCTGGAGGAGTCGCGAGCACTTCTCGTATGACCGCGACCCCTCCGGTCAACGCGACCCCTCTCTCCACCGTGCCCCCGCCAGCTGACCTTCCTCGCCCTCCAATCATCGAGGTGGCCGACAACTCACCGAAGGGTGATCGAAGAGGGGGAGGCCTCCCTCCAAAGGGGCCTCCAAGCGAGCCTACAACTGCTCGCGAATTGTTAATGCCCGTCCCTGGCGTCGCGAGTGCTCGCGAATCGGGGCCCAAAGAGATGGTCGTAGCCCAGGCTTCGGGCTCGGGGACTTTTGTCATTCCTCCACACTTGCATCCAATATGCGAGTTTATGTTTGACAAGATTTCCCCCAACTCCTTTGGGAGTCTCCCCGAACCAAGCCCTGAAGCCCTCTCCACCGACATTGGGGTGAGATTGTTACAGGTAACTACAGATTCGTGTTTTTCGTCTCTGATAAGGTGGATCGCTTTAATTTACTTCCTTTCTCACACACATGTATTTTGTTTTATATAGAGCTTGGATCTCACGCTTCGAGTCAGACGTGACATCGAAGCAGCTCGCCGCAGCGTGGAGGATGCGGAGAAGAAGAAGAAGATGATGGAAGTAGAGGTCCAAGGGAGGGACCGCTTGGTGAAGGCCTTGGAGGTTCAAATCTCCAAGTTGGACGAAGAGAAGAAGATTCTCCTGATCAAGATCCAATCCCTGACTGAGCGCTTTCAGTCAGTGGACCTCCAGCTCGCAAAGCTTCAAGAGATCCATTCCAAGAGCGAGAAGGAGAAGGAGATTTTTCGCAAGGATAAGGTCCAGCTTGAAGAATGGCTCAAGGATGCTCGGACCAAGTTCGAGGAGGCTCGGACCCAGCTCGGTGAGGCCCAGAAGCGACTTAATCAGCTGAAGGATGACTCCATCCACTGGGAGGAAGAGCGAGTGGCTCTCGTTCAGATGGTATCTGATGAGGGTCCTCGCGCAGTTCAGGAGTTTCGTACTTCTCAACTTTATGACGAGGAGCGATACGAGGCGTACATCGCTGGTCGCGATTTTGCGGTCAGGGTTATGCAGCTAATTGCTCCAACTTTTAACGTTGAGGAGTTCGACAGAGTGGCATTCGAGGTTGCAGCTAAGGAAAGGGCTGCTGCTGAGAACGAAGTCACCGGGGCAACAGATGTTGCTCCTGCTCCTGAAGCTGGTCCTGAAGCTGAAAGCCGCGAGCCTGCGCAAGAGGATGACCAACCTTGACCTCGGCAGCTTCCCATATTATGTTTCTTTTTTTTTTTTTTTTTTTTTTCTTTTTTTTTTTTATAGAGAAGAGATCTGTAATTGTAAGGTTATTATTTTAATGAACACTTACTTTTTTAATATTGTGTATTCTTCTCTTTCCTTCATTGTTGCTTTGTTTTGATCCCATTTGATTCATCAGGGGATGCGACCCACTAATGCGAGCACGAGCTTCGCTGCTCGCGATTTTAGAGTGCATGACCGCGAATTCGATCACGAGCCGCAGTGCTCGCGATTAGGGTGCATGACTGCGACCCTATTCAAGCACGCGCTATGCTGCTTCGCATTTTGGAATGCGATCACTCAATCCGGGGGTCGCGTGACCATGTCCACGTTGAGATAGACTGATCTATCGATTGAGATTTCGATCCTACCAAGGGCAGGAGGTTGGTCAAGAGATGGTATACATCCTCTTCAGGGCTTGTTCAGGTCCATGTAAATGGAGAAGCAACCAACTAGTAACAACTTCAATCCTACCAAGGGTAGGCAATTGGCCAAGAGGATGTGTAAGCATTCTCTTCAGGGCTATACAGGTCCATGTAAATGGAAAAGCAACCAACTGATATCTTCTATTTTATTCATAAAATATTGTAATGAACTACATGGAATCTAGGGATAGTATCGTAGCAAATGCTCCACGTGCCAAGGGCGACGTACGGGCTTCCCCAGCATGTCTTCAAGATGATAAGTTCCAGGTCGCACAACCCTGATAACCCGATACGGGCCTTCCCAATTTGGATCTAATGAACGGGCAGGAACTCCTAGATTTTGCCTTAGTACCAAATTTCCGGGTTGGAAGGATCTAGGCCGAACCCTAGCATTTCGATATCGAGCAATACGTTGTTGATACGCTGCCACTCGCACTTGAGAAGCATTTCTTCGCTCTTCCAGGAGATCGAGATGAAGTCGAAGGTTTTCGTGATTGCTCGCGGGATCGTACTGCTCGATCCGATATGAGGGGACTTGAATTTCCACCGGTACCACTGCGTCAACACCAAATGCTAAGGAGAAAGGAGTTTCACCTGTTGATGTACAAGCCGTGGTTCTATAGGCCCATAATACCTCTGGCAGAAGTTCTGGCCACACCCCTTTACATTCACCTAGCTTGGTCTTTAAATGGTGCTTTATTATTTTATTTACTGCCTCGACCTGCCCATTCGCCTGAGGATGATATGGAGAAGTGCGGAGATTACGTATTTTCCATTTGTCGCAAAATTCATCAAAGGCTGCGTTGTCGAACTGCGTTCCGTTATCGGTAATTATAGTATGAGGAAGCCCGAAACGACATATGATATTTCTCCATATAAACTTAGTAGTCTGTTTTTCAGTAATCTTGGCTAACGGTTCTGCCTCGGCCCATTTGGTGAAATAATCAACCGCCACGATCGCGAACCTATTCTGTCCTTTTCCCATAGGTAAGGGCCCGATGATATCGATCCCCCATTGGGAAAAAGGCCAAGGGCTATCCACTGGGGTCATCCGCTCAGACGGTACACGAGGTATGGGTAGATATCGTTGACACTTGTCGCATTTTTTAGAAAATTCGATGGCGTCTGCTTTCATCGTGGGCCAATAATATCCTTGCCTCATCGCTTTATATGCCAGGGATCGCCCCCTGGGATGATTACCACATGCCCCCTGGTGTATCTCATCTAGAACACGATGTGCTTCTTCTGGATGGAGACACCTTAGATATGGCAAGGAGAAGCTTTTTCGCAACAATATTCCATCTTGTAAGGTGTACCTGGCAGCTCGAAGCCGAATTTGTCTCGCAGCTTTTTTGTCTTCTGGAAGGTATCCATCTCTGAGGTAAAGGATGATAGGATCCATCCAGCATGGAGACGATTGTGCCGATTGAACTTGCTCTAGAGTCACTTGGTCGATACTCAAGTTCTGACGATGTTCGATGGGGATCGAATGTGATAACTCTGATTCCGGCGCAGAAGCGAGTTTTGCCAAGGAATCGGCAAGTTGGTTCTGCTCGCGAGGGATATGAATTATTTTATAAGTCTTCAACTTTGCGAGCAGGATGAGGACACGAGACTTGTATAAGGCCATTCTTTCTTCTTTGGCTTCGAATTCACCAAGAACTTGGTTGACAATGAGCTGGGAGTCGCTATGAATTATCAAATTCTGGACTGCGAGTAAAATGGCCAGTTCGAGGCCAACAATTAGGGCCTCATATTCCGCTTCATTATTGGAGATGCGCGATTCGAAACGCAGAGCGTATTGAAAATGCGACCCGTCGGGAGCCGCTAAAATCAGACCCGCTCCACTACCAGTGGCCCGTGACGATCCGTCCACGAAGAGCGACCATGGAGGCTGGTCGCTGGTCCTGACATTATCTTCAGAAGAATACGTAAATTCAGCTATGAAGTCGGCCACGGCCTGGCCCTTGATTGCGGTCCTAGGACAGAATGAGATATCGTGCTCACTGATTTCGACCGCCCACTTAGTTAAGCGCCCGGAAGCCTCAGGTTTTTGAAGGACTTGTCGTAGTGGATGATTTGTTGGTACTAAAATAGCATGTGCTTGAAAGTAAGGTCGCAGTTTTCGAACTGCCGTAATTAATGCTAGGGCCAGTTTCTCCATATCAGAATACCTATTTTCTGCATCGACCATTGCTCGACTAATATAATAAACGGGCCTTTGCACCCCGGAATCTTCTCTTATTAAAGCGGCGCTAACAGCCGTGGAAGACACAGATAAATAAAGAATGAGTTGCTCATGAGCTACAGGTTTAGATAAAATGGGAGGAGTGCTCATGTATTGCTTCAGTTGCTGGAAAGCTTCTTCACACTGAGGTGTCCACTTCCAATCAGATTTGGCCGTTGCACGAAGGAGTTTGAAGAAGGGCAAACACTTGTCAGATGCTCGCGAGATGAATCTATTCAATGATGCGATGCGACCTGCCAGACGCTGAACGTCCTTCAGAGTAACAGGGGATTTCATCTCTATCAATGCTTTAATTTTTTCAGGATTTGCCTCAATTCCACGCTGGCCAACCATGAACCCAAGAAATTTCCCTGCAGACACTCCAAACGCGCATTTTTCTGGATTTAACTTCATTTGATACTTCCTCATCAGATCAAAAGCTTCACGAAGATCTGAAATGTGGTTATCTTCGACGATGCTTTTCACGAGCATATCGTCGACATAAACTTCCATATTCCTACCGATTTGAGCAGCGAACATTTTGTTGACAAGACGTTGATAGGTGGCCCCTGCATTTTTAAGACCAAACGGCATTACCTGGTAGCAATATAGTCCTCGATCTGTGATGAAGGCAGTATGCTGGCTATCAGGTGGATGCATCATAATCTGGTTGTAACCAGAATAAGCATCCATAAAGCTGAGGAGAGCATGTCCGGCTGTCGAGTCGACCAGCTGGTCGATCCGCGGTGTCGGAAAGCTATCTTTGGGGCACGCTTTGTTCAAATCTGAATAGTCGACACACATCCTCCATTTGCCATTAGCTTTCCGGACGAGAACTACGTTTGCGACCCACTCTGGGTAGTCAACTTCCTTTATGAAATTAGCCGCGAGTAGCTTTTCAACTTCAGTTTTGATTGCCATTTGTCTTTCTGCAGTAAAGGCACGTCGACGCTGATGTACGGGTTTATGCTTCGGGTCAATGTTGAGACGATGTGCAATGACATTAGGATCGATGCCTGGCATATCTTTATGAGACCAAGCAAACACATCCTTGTATTCGGTGAGAAAACTGATCAAATTTTCACGATGGATAGTGGTCAAGGAGGACCCGATGCACACGATTTTAGATGGATCGTCTTCGGTCAGGTGGATCGCCACTGTTTCCTCCCCTGGAGTTCCCGACTTTAGAGCATTCTCTCTCGGATCCAACGAGGTGGTCGAGGGATCACCGGGCGATCCTTGAGTTATTTGCAGGATGGGCGTCGCTTGAGCCTTCTTTCGATCTCGGAGGGCTATCTGGTAACAGGACCGTGCCTCCTGCTGACTTCCTCGCACGACCCCTATGCCATTTGGTGTCGGAAATTTAACGCATAAATATGAAGGGTGCAAGGCCGCTCCAACCTTAATTAGTGACGGTCTCCCCAAGATAGCGTTATACGCTGATTTTCGATCCACGACGAGGAAGTTTACGAAGACGGTGGTCTTCGCTGGACTCTCCCCAAAGGTGACTGGGAGATCGATGCTTCCTTCTGGTGTCACCACTTCTCCTCCAAAGCCGACAAGAGGGGTCGATACTGGCTTGAGGAGGTTTCTGGCTAGTGCCATTTTGTCGAAAGCCTCCAAATACAGAATATCGGCCGAGCTACCTGTATCCACCATAATTCGATGAGTCAGATAATTTGATACCTTTAGTGTGACTACAATGGAATCTTCATGAGGGAAATGAATTCCCGCTGCATCTTCGAGGGTGAAAGAAATTGGGGGATGGTTAGCTTTCGAAGAGTTGGACGTTTGTTCCAGCCAATAGATCTGCTGGGGTTCTTTGGACGCTTTTCGGGCGTATGCCTTTCTTGAAGCTTGAGAGTCACCCCCGCAAGCTGGACCCCCGACGATAGTGCGAATTTCTCCTGTGGGCTCAGCATCCTCTTGGTCGGTTTGAGACGGTTCCTTTTGGCGAGATGAGGTTTTCGCCCTTTCTGGTGACCGATTTTTACGAGCAACATAATCCTGGAGATGGCCTTTTCGGATAAGTGCTTCGATATGGTCTCGTAGAGAGATACAGTCCTGAGTCCTATGCCCGTGATCTTTGTGAAAGTAACAGAACTTGCTCTTATCCCTCTTCTCGGGATCGGATTTGATCTTTGCGGGCCACTTCACATACGGCTTTTGTTTAATCTCCATTAGAACCTTTTCAGGGGATCGATTAAGAGGAGTGTAATTATGATATTTACCAGAGTAAGGCTTCCTGGGAGAACGATCACGTTGATCACGACGGTATTTCTTATCTGTAGAAGAAGTTCCTTCTGGCTTGCGTTTCTTACTTTGTACTCCATGGCGTGTCAAAGCGACTTCTTCCGCATTGATATATTTCTGAGCTTTGGCTTGGAATTCCGCCATAGTTTTCGGCGGGCTTTTATCTAAGGCAAACCTGAATTTCTCGCTCGTTATTCCAGCGATGAGGGCTGTGAGACCCTTTTCTTCAGTGTAACTCTCGGTTTGAACGGCTTCGGCAGTGAACCTTACTGTGAACTCTTTTATTGTCTCTCCATGTTGCTGTTTTAGATTCATCAGATGGGAGGCTGGCTTTTTAATGCGAATACTTCCCATGAATTGAGAAAGAAATATCTCCGATAATTGGGAAAAAGAACTGATGGAAAGAGGCTTTAACCCCCGAAACCACGTACGAGCCGCTTCCTTCAACGTAAGGGGAAAAGCCCTACACATGATTTCTGAACCATGTCCCTCCAACTCCATGAGGGACCTATATGTTTCCAGGTGTTCTAGAGGATCGCCAATACCTGTGTACGGAGCGATAACAGGCGTTCGATACTTTCTGGGCAACGGGGCCTCCATGACCTTGCTTGTGAAGGGAGATTCAGATTGATGTATTGCCGCCATGACAGCAGACGGTCGATTTGCCTGGTATCTCTGCTCCATGACATCAA
Organism: Liriodendron chinense; assembly: GCA_003013855.2. Classification (NCBI taxonomy): domain Eukaryota; kingdom Viridiplantae; phylum Streptophyta; class Magnoliopsida; order Magnoliales; family Magnoliaceae; genus Liriodendron; species Liriodendron chinense. Next base: position 1,117,485 of record ML058466.1, on the reverse strand, counting down.
AACGGTCTTGGATTCTTTTGAGATCTCCTTCCCATGGCAAGGTATAGCTAGACGTTTCGGCAGTGGAGCCTTGCGGTGGAGGTTGTCGAGACGAACTGGAATGTATAGAATGTGGAGACGGCACAGGGGGATGGCCGCCGAGTGGTGGGACCTGTGGTTCATCCACAGAATGTCTGGAGGCAACTGGTATGGGTGGCGGTGGTAACCCTTCGGAGGGTTGTCTTTGCGGTTCAGGGAAGTGCTGATCAAGCCGATTTGACAGTGCCTGAACTCCAGCGTTTAAAGTTAGGAGAGTGTTCCCGAGGAATCGTAGGACATCATCCTGATTTCCAGAAGCCCCCAATAATGGATTTGTTGATGGCATATTTGGGGCTTCTTGAGGGATATCCGTCGGAACAGGTGGGAGGGCAGGTGCGGATTCCGTCTCACCGGGCGGAGGTGGTGCCTGCCTTGAAGTTGAAGGATGAACAGTCTTTTTAGGAGGCATCACCGAAGGATTTTGATCGGTGGTTAACACGATTGATTTTGATGATCAAGTCGTTCCCACAGACGGCGCCAAACTGTTAATGTCAGATTTTGCAATGAGATCCTTCGGCTTTTCTCCTTCGCTCCAGGAGAGATTTCCACCACCAGACCTGAAATAAGACAGCGAATAAGGGTGGCTGGGGACCAGCCGTTAGCCCTCCGACGCTTAAGTTAGGCCACAGAAGAGAAGCCAAGCAAAACGGGACCCAGCTTGAGTGATTAGTACGTACCTTTCTCTTAATGGAGTCACCCCTTTATATAGATCTGAAGCAACCCAATTTGTTACGTAAGATATCGAAATCCCGCTGATGTCGCGTACGATACCGAAATCTCGCTGATTTAGTGGGACAAGATCCTTATCCTTAGAGGCAAGATCTAACCCAATAACTTCTTCCGGCAATCACGTTTCTTGATAGCAATCCCCGAAAAGGAAGGGGACGCCGAAAGGGTGAAGACCGCCGCGCTGGATGTAACTCTGCTTGGTATCGCAGAGGGATTAAACAAGCCACTCGATGGGAACCGGATGCTGGAAGTATGAGGACCATCCAAACCAAAAACGAAGACTCAGGACTATTCTGATGTCGGGAGCTGCTTGTGTCAGGGATGCTCGCATTCGTGAGATGCGACCCCTTCTGACGAGCCCGAGCAGAGCTGCTCGCATCCGGGAGATGCGACCTCCTCTGGCGAGCCCGAGCCGATCTGCTCGCATTCGGAAGATGCGACCCCCTCTGGCGAGCACGAGCCGAGCTGCTCGCATTCGGAAGATGCGACCCTCTCTGGCGAGCACGAGCCGAGCTGCTCGCATCGGAAGATGCGACCTCCTCTGGCGAGCACGAGCTTGACTGCTCGCATTCATTATGACCGCGATCCTGCACTTCTCGATAGACTATATTTGCCTACAACAGGATGAATTTGTTCAAATCCCTCTATTTATCAACCAATCAGTGGGAATCTCATATGAATGCCTATTATGCCTTGAGGATTTACGGTTCCAACCTTTGACGCCTAATCTTTCTGAATCTTACACTTATGAACCTTGGAATGTATAGAAGGATGGTTTCTGAAAGAGAGTTGAGTTTTGAAGAATGAGATTAGCTTCACGCATGTTTTGCTCGGGACTAGCAAAATGCTGGTTGGGGGGTGTGTTGAGCTCTTAATTGTGCATATTCTAACCCCAATTCATCACCAATTGTGCAAGGTTTGTATGGTTTGTAAGCTAATCCAATGCATGTTTTGTGATTACAGGATTGAGGGTGGACTCTACTCAATTGAAGACATAAAGAGCTCATTTGGGACTATTCTAATGGAGATTATTTGAAGACCGAAGAAGAAAAGGAAGAAGGAAGCAAAGAAAGAAGAAAGCAGAAGAAAGAAAGCAAGAAAAAAAGAAGAGACAAAGGAGCTAACCGATCGTGACCGGTCGGCTGAGGAAGCCAGACCGGTCAGTGACCGGTCAGCCATGCATAGTTGGATGTGCTGAGGACGTCCGACCGGTCATGACCGGTCGGACAAGGCTGCTGAAACTTCAATGAATAGGACCGACCGGTCATGACCGGTCGGTCAGTGCTGCTGTAATATGGATGAAAACATCCGACCGGTCATGACCGGTCGGAGGGGCTTGCTGGACTGAAGATAAATAGGCCCGACCGGTCTTGACCGGTCGGGCATACTTGCTGGAATGACTCTCTATTGAGGCCGACCGGTCTTGACCGGTCGGCCATGCGTACTGACTTAGAAGCTTCTAATTTCTTCCCGATTTTCTCTGCGCTGCGTAAGAGTTTCGCAAATTCCCAATTATTCCGAGGTTGTGGAGCCTCCAGACTATAAGAGGACACCTAGGGATCGTTCCTAGGGTATCCTAGAAGAGTTCAAGCGAGGTTGGAGGCTGTGGAAGTGAAGATTGGAGTTTCACAACTCCTTTTGGTTTGCTTTGCTGTTTTCATGCTTTTTGGTAGTTGTTTCATGTTTCCTTGGATCATGAGCAGCTAAACCTCTTAGCTAGGGCTAAGAGGTGAAGTTTGTAGTGAATCCAAGATGTTTTAATTCGTAGTTAAGTGGTTTTAGTTTGGAATTCATGATTATGAACTAAGGTTTGAAGTTTATACAAGTTTTTAAGTAATTTTTCTTAGTCTTGTGATGACTCATGGATGTTTGGATGAATTACTTATCTTCTTAATTTGTTTGCAACGGTATAGACCTGTATGATCCGAGGAATCGGAGCGCGCTCTAGAACTAAGCTCTTCATAAAGGGACTTCAGGCCAAAGTTCTATTTTAGTTGATTTTCTGGAATATGTAAGGACTGTGCTGGTGATTTGAATCTAGTTCAAATCCTAATCTATCTTTGTCTTGTGAGAGGACTTGGGGATGGTTATGATTGAGAACTGGACCTATAGGAAAGGGGAATGACCTATGCAATTGAGCATGCTCACCTCAGCCTAGATTGAGTGAATCTTATGCATAGAACTTACATATTACAGACTGTTTGGTTTAACAGTTCTATCATCCGACTAGACAGACAGGAATGTCGATTCTAGTTGAGAGAATAAGAAACCACAGCGGATTGAACATCAAGGATTGCTACAAGTGGATCCTTGAAACCCTAGTACCTTCTTATAATTACTTACTCTCGATTTAATTCAGCTTTTGTTACTCATATCAACTTTATACATCAATCGGATTAGTAGACTTCAATAGACACTTGTGGATGAATTTGTGAGATCCTACATAGTCCCTGTGGATCGACCTCGGTCTTACCGAGTTTATTACTACATCGCAACCCTACACTTGGGGAAGCGAACAGGAACGATACTCGGTCTTTCCGAATTATTACTACTTCGCAACCCTACACTTGGGGAGTGAACATGTTTTTGGCACCGTTACCGGGGATTTCTATGCGGTATTTTTAGAATTTGCTGAGATAGCCTTTAGTTGAGATTGTGTTAAGATAGATTTATAATTTGTTTTGCTTTCTAGGCTAAATTTTCTTTTAATATCAGAATACTAACTTGGTTTGTTTTGATTTTGCAGGATTCTAACATAGATCTACAATTCAGGTTCTATCCTTCTAACCCCTCTTGCTATAGATAGTTTCAGATTTTTATTCTTAGAATTAGGATTAGATTTTAGGATTGTGTTGAGTGGTTCATGCCCAAGTGGGTTCGTGATCACACTCAGAGATTATTGAGTGACGGAATAATTGTTGAAGGGATTGATAGAGAGCCTCGTGCTAGAAAACGTCAAAATCTTCCTGAAATTACTAGAGAGATGGTTGAAAATCAACCAAATCAAGGGGCTAATCAACATCTAAATCAAGCCCAAAATCTTACTGAATTGGATGAGAATGAAGTGGGGGATGTACCTCAACCTAGAACTTTACGTGACTACTTACAACCAGCTAGGACGAGTACGCCCTCTTGCATAATTTTTCCTCACAATGTGGGAAATATTGATTTTAAACCGGGGTTGATCCAACTTCTTCCCAGATTCCATGGACTCGACTCTAAAAGCGCTTATTTACATGTTAAGGAGTTTGAAGAGGTTATTGCCACAATAAACTTTGACAATGTAACCAATGACACTGTAAAACTAAAATTATTCCCTTTTTCCTTGAAAGAGAAGGCCAAATCGTGGCTACATTCCTTAAGGCCAAGGTCTATTGGGACATGGGCTAAGATGACTCGGGAGTTTCTTAAAAAATTCTTCCCTACTCATCGAACCAATGCACTAAGAAGGGCCATAATGAACTTCGCCCAAAAAGAAGATGAAACTTTTTTTCAAAGTTGGGAAAGGTATAATGAGTTATTAAACGCATGCCCACATCATGGCTATGAACGGTAAAGGTTGATTAGTTTCTTCTATGATGGATTAAACGCAACCATGCGCCAATTTGTGGAGATGATGTGCAATGGGGAGTTCATGAACAAGGAAACGGAGGAAGCTTGGGACTATTTTGACATGTTGGCTGAAAACACACAATCATGGGATACATCTAAGCCGACAAGTTCAAAACAACCCCAAGCCAAGGAAAAGGGAGAAATTTACGTTTTAAATGAGAAAGATGATCTAGGTTCTAGAGTGGCTAATCTCACATAAAAGGTCGAGGAGATGGAATTAAGGAAAGTGGATACAACCCAACAAAGGGGGACTGTTGAAACTATTTGTGGTATTTGTGCTTCCAATGTACATCAAACGCCGGATTATCCAACAATTTATGCGTTTCGAGAACTTTTATATGAACAATCGAATGCTTTGAATAATTATCAACGACCTTTTAGTACTCCAAATCCAAACATGAACAATTCTAGTTGGAGAAACAACCCTAACTTCAATTGGGCAAATAGAACCAACCAAAGTAATCCTCAAAAGGAGCCCCCAATGCAATTTCCTATGGCCCCACCTCAAATGCCTATAGAGGATACATTGAGAGCATTCATGGAAGGTCAAGCTCAAATAAATCAATCAAACCATACGATAATGCTTGAGCTTAAAAATTCGGTGGAGGAAATCAAGGCTCCCTTAAACGCAAGGGAAGGGATTCTTCCGGCCCAACCCCTACCAAATCCGAAATCACAATGCGAAATAAGCATGCCTAGTTCCTCTAACCAACACATGGAACATGCTAAGGCCATCACCACTCTCAGAAGTGGTAAAATTATTGAAAAATCTGATCCGGTGAAGGTATCAACGCCTAATGATCCGGTATCTTCCAAAGAGGACGATGGACCTAACACTGCCATGAATGAAAAGGAGCCATTGAAAGAATATAGGCCCGTTGCTCCATTCCCCCAACGCTTGATTTCAACCAAACCTCAAGATAAATATCAAGAATTTTTGGAGGTTTTTAAGCAAGTCAAAATCAACGTCCCATTGTTAGATGACATTAAACAAATACCGTCATATGCTAAATTTTTAAAAGACCTTTGCACGGTGAAAAGGAAAATACATGTGCAAAAGAAGGCATTTTTTACAGAGAATGTAAGTGCCATTATCAATCACGGGATGCCCAAGAAATATAAAGATCCCGGTAGTCTGACAATATCATGCGTAATTGGAGACTACAGGGTGAAACATGCTTTACTCGATCTAGGGGCAAGTGTGAACTTAATTTCCTTTTCCGTCTATAAATTAAAACCCACCAAAACCACGTTACAACTCGCTGACCGATCGCTTCGTATTCCAAGAGGGGTGATTGAGAACGTTCTTGTCCAAGTTGACAAGGTCTACTACCCGGTGAACTTTATTGTCTGGGACACATGACCCATGGTTAATATTGGCCTTCAAATTTCTATCATACTTGGCCGCCCATTCCTAGCTACATCAAACGCTATCATGAATTGTAGGAGTGGGGTCATACAAATGTCTTTTGGCAATATGACGATTGAGTTAAATGCTTTCAATATTGACAACCAACAAGAGGATGAAGATAAGGAGGTCCAGAAAAAAAACATGATCAATTCTATTGTGGAAGATGAGTCCCTCTCACCTTTTTACTCCTGTCACTTAGACGAAGACGTGGCGTACTCCGTTAATAAGAACGATGATGTGATAGGGGATATGGTCACACCTTTAGAGTCGGTATCAGCATATGACCTTCGCCGAGAGAAGGATGTGGAAACAACACCCTGTTATGCTGAGAAATCAATTCATACTTCCACACCTCTATGGATCATGCATACCGAACTCTACCAACCCTGGGATGATCCATACTTGCAATATCAATGCCCAGGAAAATCTGAATGGAGACATATTTTTTGACAAATATGATGTTGTCTCCTCTTATACATGGGTGAAAAATTAAGGAACCCGCTAAAATTCCTTTTTGGGATTTTCAGTGGCTTATCTGGATCACTCACACACATGTATATTGTAAAGAAGGATATTGGATGACTTTATTGCAAAACCTATTGATCCATCTAATGAATTGCTTGAATTTATCCTTTTGGACGAGTTGTTGGGATTAACCTCCTAATCTGACGGAGGATGGTTTTAAATAGTTTTCCTAGAATGATATCCAATTAGGATTTGCTTTGATCAGTCGATTTAGTTGTGAAGTAATCCATCTCCAAAAGCTAATCTTGCCATGAAATATATTCCTCAGGTGATATCTCTCTTTCTCACTCCCTTTATTTTGTCATTGCTCTCATGTGTTGCATTTATTATATATTTTCTTACATTGAGGACAATGTAAAGTTTTGATTGGGGGGTGAGAGATTCCTTAGATGAATCTGAATCTACTAGCTTTTGTGACATTTCGAGCAATGATGTAGAAATTTTTTAATTTTTCTAAAATTCAAAACTCTTTTGGAAAACTTTAATTCTATGCATTCGAGATGATATGAGTATAAGAAAAGGAGATACGAAGTGAGTGATGTTGCAAGCTTTGAACTTCTCTTAATATAATGGTTTTATATGTGAATTCTCCTATTTATGTGAGTGATAGAAAATTTGAACACTTTTACACCTAGTTCACATTACACGATTTTCATGGGTTGAAAGGATTATGTGATTTGTGGATTAGCTAGACTTTGATTTAAGGTGTTGAGAAACCAAGCTGGGGTACTTTGTCCATCCTTGTCCATGGAAAATAACGAAAGATACGGATTTCTAAAAATCCTATCTAATGAAAAAGAAAAAGGAAAAGGAAGGATGAAAATTGGGAATGATGGAAAACATGGTGGAAAATTCTGAAAAGGGCGACCTATTACCAACCGGGGGATGGTCTACCCGTAACCAAAGCCAGAAATGGGAAGTAGTGTGAAAGCCGTCGGAAGGGCAGTAAGACAAATTCCTGTCATAGGCTAGTTGTTGCTCTGTGTTCCTTGAAATCCATAGTTTAGTTGATCTATGAAGAAGGTAAGCCCAGAAACTCATGAGATGAACTTTCACTATGCACACTAGGTTGAATTTGTTCGAGTTCTTCTATTCATCAATCAATCAGCGAGAATTTCATATGGACACTTATTATGTTTTGAGAGTTTAATGTTTCAACTTCTATCACCTAATTTTTCTGAATTTTACACTTGTATGTCTCGGAATGGATAGAAGCATAGTTTCTGAAGGAGAGTTGGTTTTTGGAGAATTGAACTTGTTTCAAGCATGTTTTGCTCGGAACTAGCAAAATGCTGGTTGGGGGGTGTGTTGAGCTCTTAATTGTGCATATTCTAACCCCAATTCATCACTCATTATGCATGGATTTCATGATTTAAAGACTAATCTAATGCATGGATTTGTGATTGTAGGAATGAGAGGGAGACTTCACTAATTCATAGATAAAAGAGTCACTTTGTATGCATTGAAGATCAATAGAACAAGTGCCAAAAGGTGGAAGAAGAAGCAAGAAAGAAAGAGAAGAGATGAAGAAGAAAATCTGAAATTTTGTTCTTAGACCTGTCTGTAGACCGGTCGCCAAACAGGTCGACAGACAGGTCCACAGTGTATTTTTTTACTGTTTTTCTCCTCTTAAACCGGTCGTGCAGGAGCTCAGACCAGTCATGCGACCGGTCGTCAGCGTAACAGAGCTTGTGTGTGAAGCTCCGATTTTCTCTGCGCAATTGCGTAATTCCTTGCGCAATCTGGAATCTTCCGCGCCAATCTATAAAATGGACTTCTCCTCTTCATACCAAGGATGCTAGGATGTGGGGATCATCAAGGAAGCTTAAGAGATGGATTTTACTTCAAGTTTTCCTAGTTTTTCTTCCTATTTTAGTTGTTTTTATGTTTTTGAGGCTTCTAGTTCAAGGATGTTAGAGATGAACTAAAACCTCTTAGCTAGGGCTAAAAGGTGAAACTTTTGATTTGTTTTTAATGGATTGATGCAACCTAGGTTTTCTTTTTATGTTTTAATTGAAGAATTTAGTTCAATATGAGTTTGAATCAAGTACTAGTTTGGTTTTACTTTGATCTCTTGCTGACTCCAGGCTCATGTGATTCTTAGTGATTCTAAACTTGGTAGCTTATCTTTTGTGCATTGTTTATGCTTGTGTAGTTCATTGATCTATCATTGACTCCGGGCATGGTAGACCCTTTGATTGCCTTGTGTACAATGGCCTGATTTTTATGTGGGAACTCATTCAACAAAAGTTCTTATCTTTTATTATAATCTGAAATAGCTGTTTGCTGATTGATTTTGATTTAATTAGAGTTCTAATCATTAGTCGTAATCAAGTCTAGTGACAGGATTTAATGAAAGCTATGGTTGTGAATCTCAACTAGATTGGAAAGAGGCTTGGCCTACACAATTGAGTGTGCCCAAGGCCTGAGCATTGTTGTGGGAATCGAATCAATGAATGAGCAACTATTTTGGATAATTGTTGATTGAACCGCTCTATATTCCGATTGGATAGAGATATGAATTCAATTCCGATTGAGTTATGTGAGATCTAGTTGTGTTGATGCATTGAAACTTATCAAAAGTGGATCCTTGGCGCTCTAGTGCCTTTTTAGATTGATATTACCTTACACATTCACTGTTTAAACCCAAATCATTATTTTCCAGCTTTAGTTCTTAATAGGATCTTAATTATTAGTTATTTTAGGCAAATTCTGAGAATACCCATATATCAATCTCTGTGGGAATGATACTCGGTCTTTCCGAATTATTACTACTTCGCAACCCTACACTTGGGGAGTGAACAATGCTAAAGTCCCTTCAAGACACTACTCACACAATTCTTACATTACTAACCTGCCACAACAATGATGCCCCACCTCAAGCTTCACACGAGGACACCCGATCCACACGGTCGCTGTAAGAGCCCACCCCAAAGCCTCTTAGTCATCTCAGTCATTACAACCTTTTGCTAACTGAGATTTTACATCTAGATAGTAGATTGACTGCATTGCTTTTCCTTACTTGGATGGGGAACTGGTTGCCCAATTTTGGATTTCAGACTTTATATTTTGTGATAATTGTTGTTTAGTCTATTGGGCTGGGTGGATGGCCCTTACGAATATTTGGCTCTCATTACTTCATATTTTATATATATCCACCTTTTATGTCTTATAGTTACATTTTCAAGAGATTGGTTGGATGGTTTTGGGCCCCTTGCCCATGTTTTGGCTTGCTTCTATTGCTCATACTATCTTATAAGCCTCTTATACCTGTGCATATTGAACTATTCTATTTAGGCCTACTTGCCCTATTTTGATAGGTACAAAGTCTGTTTGGTCATGATATACATCATGTGGGGTGGTTGGTTGTTTGGGCTTTAAGCCCTTTGTTTTAAATATCTTATACATGTATATATCATTGTGACCAACTGTTTGTTTGGCTTCTTCCCTTTTTATGCTTAAATGATGAATCCTCTATGTCGTGACATTTTTAGCTCTTCCAGTTATATTTATATTGCAGTAACCCTTTGTCAATGACTAACAAAAGGGGGGAGAAGAGTCCCACTAGACGACCATGTTATCTTTTTGTGGTCTTTGGTGTGCAGGATCTCAAGGGGGGAGATTAAAGCCAAGAGTCTGTACATTGTGTCTGTACATGTCCATCTTTTATAAATGAAAGAATGTAAATCTTTTTATGGCATGTAAGGATATATTTTGGGTTTTATAGTCTAGGAATGTCATTGGAAAGGTCCATGACACTTTGGTTGGTTTTGTGGATTACTTGACAAAGGGGGAGATTGTCAGTACGCATATTTGTCAATTAGCTTATTTGTTGAGTCGTCAAGTCTGATGAGCCTAAAATATACTGAAGAATGAAGCCAATGAAGATCTTCAGCTGTTCGACTCAGAAGATCTACGAAGATACCTTGTTCAAAACCAACTTCCTTGACCCTATACTTGCATATTACCCAAAACCCTTGACCTCTAGATGGCCCGACACTTAATAAACATCTCCTTTAGCCTCATGCCATAGAGGATAGTCTAATAGATCAGCTTAGACTTTGTCTGTGTTGGCTTACAGTCTTTTTGCAAGAAAGAAACTGAAAAACACAATGTTTATAAATCCTGCAAAATGAGCACTGGGCACCTGATCACATGAAATGATGTCCAGCAAGATTTCCAAACATTCAAAGTGAATTTTGAGTGCCCGACTAGAACCATGTCCGGGCGCCCGACCAGTGAAAAGACTGTCCATCATGATCTTAAAGAATATCATGAATTTTGAGCGCCCAACTGCGATTGTGTCCAGGGGCCCGACCAAGACGAATTCTGTCCAGTGTGCTCTACTAGAAATACAAGATGGACTACAGGCGCCCGACCACAACTCTACCGAGCACCCAACCATATCAAAATTGGTCCAGTGAACTCGACCATTATTCTGGACTGAATATCGGGCGCCCGACCCAGTGTTCACCGGGTGCCCGACCTCTGTTGGATTTGATTTTTTTATCTTATGTCCGGGCGCCTAAAGCTAGTGTCCGGGCACTCTAACTAGCCAGTTTTTGCTCGTTTATTCCACATCTATTTAAGCATTTACTTGGGCAATAACCTAATGACGAAAAAGAGAGTCCTCCTTTGAGTGTGTGAGTTTCCATAGCCAAAAACCTCCTTCTCAAAGTCTGATTCCTTAAGTTCATTGTTCAATCCCTGTTATTACAAACCATTAATGAGTATTCAAAACTCGGATTGAAACATGAACTCAAGCCCTCATTAATGGCCCTTGACCTAATCTCTAGTTGCTATATTCTCTTGTCATTATTGCCATTAATGAAGATCTTGGTGAAACCCTTCTCTATTATTTAAACCGTAACCCTTAGGGAAGTTTCAATCAAACCCTAATCCCTCACCTTGGAACCTACAAGAAGGCATTCAATGCAAGGTTACTGATGAGGGAGCCGAAGAAGGTACCGTTTGTGCAATCTGAAGCTTCTTCAACCAAAGGCGTTATCAAGGGGCTCAATCAGCTAAGTATACTTTAGTTTCTTGAGTCCAAGAAACCTTCTCAAAAGTTGAGATTTGGGTTTCAGAGTTTGAAGATCCAAACTCGGTTGAGTCCTTGTGTAAGATAAGTCCTTAGGTAGGACAAGCTCTTATGTAGGACAAGTGTTTCATAGATTAGTCCTAAGGAAGGATGAATCCATATGTTGAAGTCTAGTCCTTTTGTAGGTTGTTAAGGTTTATGATTAACCTCATTTAAAACCATTGTGAAAGTGAAATTCGGCCACTCAAGGAGTGAGTGGATTAGCCAGGAGTAGAGTAGGTACATAACCGAACCACTATAAAATCTCTTGTTATGTGGTGAATGAATTCTATCTACTTGTTTGCAATTGCTTTACTCCTTCCATGTTTGAGATAAATTGATTATAACATGTTTTGTTATTACTAAGCACTAAGTCACATAGATAGTATTCTGCATATCAAGTGTTTGTGAAAATATTTCTGAAATGCAATTTATATTCTCATATATGTCTTCAAGTGAAATTTACATGTTTATGAGTGTTTAAATTGAATAATTTAAAAAGTGTCCTATTCCCCCCCCTCTAGGACAAAGCATTAACTTTCTTGCTTCCATAAGTGTGGTAATGAAATTTATACCACGATTTTAACAATTTCATGAGTCAAATCACCAGGAGAGCCTGGCCCATTAACCTAGTCAACTCAGTTAGAACCCAAGAGTCAAGCCCAAGCCCAAGGCCAACCGAGGCCCGTATTTTGGACAAAGAGAAGATTCTATGACAGTAGAGGGATTCCCACATCTGTTGAAGATCCCCTGATGAAACGGGTGTTCGCTCGCCTCAAGTGCAAGGTTGCGAAGTAGTAATAACTCTATCGTGAGACCGAGATCGATCCTCAGGGATTAGGGTAAAACCAATTCTAACCTTCTAATAACATGAATTCAAAAGTTCAGGAAATTAAGAGATTTAGAACTAAGTAGAAGCAAAAAAGTAAATAAAAGAAATCTGAGAATTAAAGAGAAAACTAGAGCGCTAAGGATCCACTTGTAGTAGATTAATGTTAATCCATTCATCTAAGCATAAACAGAATTGAAATCGAAGTCTTATCTCTCATCCAATTGAAAGATATTGCATTCAAACATTAAACCAACTTAAATTTGAAAATCAGAACTTCTAGTTCTAATTAAGCACGGAGAAGATGAACTTGTAGCCTTCGAAGTAACAGTCATACCAAAAGGTCATGGCATGCTCCAGGGTTACTATAATTCAAATCTCATCAAACCATAATGACAATTCTCAAAAATTTACAAGCAACATGTGTTCGGCACACGCTCTCAAAATTGTTTAAAAATATCAATTTTATTCAAACTAAAACTTGAAAATCCAAAATCAAAGTAAGAGTACTTGCATAAATAAATTGAATATCAAAACTAACTACAAGCTTCACCTCTTAGCCCTAGCTGAGAGGTTCTAGCCAATCATTTTCATGATTGAATTAGAAAACATAAGAAAAACTACTAAAAGCATAGAAAAATTAGAAAAACCCTAGTCGGAGGAGTTGTAGACTCTCCACTTTGATCCTCTCTACCTCCAATGATTGTAGAACTCTTCTAGGATGACTTTAGACGATTGTAGAGGTGTCCTTTTATAGCAAAAACGCGCCACTGCCTCGGAATCAAATTGAAATTACGAAGAGTTTCCACAATTCAGGTGGTGGCCGACCGGTCGTGGGCCCCTATTCGACTGGTCAGACCTGTCTGGCTTGGTCCAATAAGGTCAACAAGCATTCAATCCATCTTTGAGGAAAATCGACCGGTCAGCCGATTGGTCTGGTATGGTCGACTGGTCAGATGACTGGTTGGACAGGCTGTTGATTTGTAATTTCTTGTTTCTTTCTCTTCTTCCTTCCTTGCTTCTTTTCTCCACCTCTTGGCTCCTCTTTCACTAGTCTTCAAAGTATGTTAAGAAGGCTCTTTTAACATCAATTTCATGAGGTCTCTCTTGTTAGTACACTACTAGTGAACCTTGATTGTCAATTACTTAAACCTCAACAAACATATTAAGATCAAGACTATATCGACTCTACAACAGAAGTTACAACAAAGCTTCAAAGATAAACAATATATGCCAAAGGTAAAATTGGCCATAGGGATGACCCTAGGTTAGGTGAATTCATATGGCTTTTAAGTTCATCATTCTAATCTCTTTTAAAGTTATAGTTCAAGGAAATTCAGCTAACCTAACCTTGTTTTTGGTTAACCCAAGAATCTTCGGCCAGCTCGAAAAACTTCGGCCAAGTTTCCAGCAAGCATAATTGGAAAATTCTAGTGAAGTTCGGTCAGCCCAACTCTGTGCTCGGCCAGCCGAACAGGCTTCGGTTAGCCCAAGGGTGTTCGGTCAAGTTTTTAGTTTTGAAACTAATTTTTGGACCCTAAACTCGGGTCAGACGAACCTTGTCTTGGGTCTGCCGAACTGCACTAGGGTCAGTCGAACCGCATCTTAGGTCATCCCACGAAATCTAATTGCCATTGGGATAAAACGGTTGAAACTTAGGTCAGCTAAAGACCTAACTTTTTTGCTATAAATAGGGCTTTCTTCTCTCTATTTTTCATCAAGAAAAAGCACGAAAATACTCTCTAGTGAAAAAGCCCTTCATTATAGTCTAGTTATCTGCTCTTAATTCCTAGTTTATTATTTAGCTATCTCAGTTCTCTTCTCAAGAAATCTAACTATCTGAGAGAGATTATTTCCAACTTGAGATTAAAGAACTAAAATTGCAGGTTTTAGTAAAATTTTTTAGAAATCCCTAAATCCATCTTGTTTGAGCTATATTGGTTTATCTTCTTCAAAGATCGGATCGCTGCATCATTAAAGCTTCATCTCTGTTAAGCTTCGGCATCTTCTACTTCAAGAAGATTGGTAATATCCTTCCTCTTATTTCTTTAGGTTTGTTTGAGATTGCCTGTAAAAATCTCATTTAAGGGTTTTTGGTGATAGCCTATGAAAATCACTTAAGGTTTTGTTATAATAACCTATGAAAATCACAAATCATTGTATCGAGTTTTAAAGGTGAACCTGTGAAAACCTTTGTTATAACAAAAAGCCAAAATTACAAGGAGAAGTAATTTTGGGAGTGGAGTAGGTGCAATTGTTTTAGCACCGAACCACTATAACTCTCTATGTTGTAGTGATTGATTATTTATGTGTTTAATATTTGTAAAATCTTAAATCGTGACATAAGGTTGTCTTACATAAGTTTTTAAGTGGAAGGTTGTTCTATGATTTGAACAAGATTTCAGATTATTTATTGATTTGCTTATTCTTACTATTGTTGTGCTTTTACTCTAATTGTATTTTGAGATTGCAAGAATTTGGTGGTCCTATTGACCCCCACCCCCTTCTAAGACATTTATAGCTCTACCTTTTTCACTAGGGATTCAAGGATCCACTTATAATCATTCACAATTCTAAACTTATGAATTCAAGTTGATAACTCAATTGGAATTGGAGTCTTATCCTATCCAATCGGATAATAGATTTAGTTAAACCATAATCCATAAACCAATATAAGTTTTTTGAACTTCAACAGCTTAATTCTACTTCAAAATCAGAGAATTCTACTTATATAAAACTCAAAGCATTCACCATCTCCATATATCATGATGAATCTAGGGTCAATTCAAATCTCATAACATTATTTTGACCAATCTCAGAAACTCACAAGCATCCCATTATAACCTTGATCATAAGAGATCTCAAAATTATCTAAAATTATCAACTTTATTGAAACTATTCTTTGAAAATTCAACATTAAATCCTTAAAATGCTTAAATTAAATAAGTTTAAGCATCATAAACGACTACAAGCTTTCCCTCTTAGCCTTAGCTAAGAGTTTTAGCCACCATAGACGTTGTTGAATTAATCTCTCAAAAACAAAAAAGAAAAACTAGAAAACTAGAGAAATTAAAGAAAACTCGACGTAGAACTCTCCACCCACAAGCTTCTCTCATTCCTTCCTTTAGGGATGCCTTGGAAGTATAGAGAACACCCCTTTATAAATAGGAAAAATCGAGCACCGCCTTTAAATTGCATAAGAATTTCCACACCGACATCATCGATCGATCAATCGAAATTGAGCGTCGACTGGTCGATCCTTCTGTATAACCATCAATAACAATCTTTTAAAAAAAATCACCAAGTTGGAAATTCATCCCAAATTCAAGAATTTCAGTGAATTTCCAACCTGTCAATTTTAATTGTCGACTTGTCCAATGCATCTGTCGACTGATCGAAATCCCATTCAACCTGCCGATTTTTATTGTTTTCTTGCACTTTGAACTTTTGGATTCAGATCTTTAGTTACTTGATTCTTCAACATCATGACTCTCTTAAGGTTTGTTCTCTTGAACATCCTAAATCATCCTAACTAGATTGATTTCCTTAGGTTCTCTCTCAAGTGCCTGCAAACATGAAAACATACTTAATTAGTCCAACTTAACAACAGAATCCATATAAATGTGATGTGGAATTAAGGATTAATATGCATAATTCAACACTCAACAAAAACCCAACTAGCATTTTGCTAGTCCTAGAGAAAAACATGCGAAGAATATTTCCAAATCCCAAATTTCAAACCTCTCTCAGAAGACAAGTTCTATATATCCCAAGATACATAGATAGAAGATTTGAGAGATATAAGTAATGAGACGTCTTTCAACCTAGATCCTGAGTTAACTAGTAAGAAATCAAACTAAGTTCCAAGTCATCAATTAATCAATAGAATCAATCCAAACATCAAGTTCCTAGAGCACTTTGTGGATTCCAAGTTAACATCAATAAGAGACAACCTTTTACTATAAAGTTATCATTAATAACTACGTAAAAAGTGATCAGATCAACACAAGTCACTGATTCCGAACCCAGCTCGTTTTTCCTCTTCTTTTTCAGCTTTTTATTTTTCCATCAACGACTTTCACACTATTTCCATTTTTTGTGTCAATAGGTAGCCCTTTTCGATTTAACCAATTTTTAGCTGACTTTTATTCAAGCATTCTTTTCTTTTTCACTCTTTTTTTCTTTTCAATACTTCTCTTTTTCTTTTTCAATACTTCTTCTTTTTCATAAGGTGGCAGGGATCTCCCAGCTTGGTTTTTAGCACTTCAAAATCATCATTAGTCAAACCTTAAAGTTTAAAGCCATAGAGAATGTAAGTCAAATGTGATTTGTGGACTAGATTCAATTGATGTTTAAAGTTTTTATCAATTAATTCATGAAAGGACCATTGTTTAAAAACTACTAATCAATTATTTTTTAGCTTTCAAAAATCATATCACTAGAGGAGTTGCGAACGCTCCACGACGCTCCTTTCCACCTCACACAAGTTTTTCAGCCTTCTATGATGCCTTAGGAATGACGTAGAGGTGTCCTTTTATAGCAAAAATCTATCACCAATATGGAATCTTCCAGAGATCAGAGAGTCCTTACGCAGTCTGGACATTCGCCAGCCAACTGGTCAGATGTTGTATAACAACTTTATCAAAAATATGAATTTTCATACATAAGCCAACCTACTTGCCAGCCGGCCGGAGGAGAGGTCAGACAGTGTAAAAATATGTCCAAAGAAAATGCGATTTCTGGAGGATTTGGCCGACCCGTTGCTATAGTGGCCAGCAGGTCGGACACTCTATAAATTGTGGTTTTTCATGGCTCTTCTCCTCCATCTTCATTGAAATTCACCTCCAACTCTTGTCCTTTCTTCCTTTGATCTTTAAGCCATATAAAGTGCGTCTTTTAACATCATATAGGTAGAATCTCTCTCACATTCCTACAAACACAAAAACACTGTATTAGATTAGTATTTAATCATGTAAACCACGCATAATGTGTGGTGAATTGGGGTTAGAATATGCATAATTTAGGAGCTCAACACCCCCCCCCCCCCAAAACCAGCATTTTGCTAGTCTCGAGCAAAACATGTGTGAAACAAATTCAACTTTCCAAAACCCAACTCTCTTTTGGAAACTATGCTTCTATAAACTTTAAGACATATAAGTGCAAACTTCAGAAAAATTGGGTGATTTAAGTTGAAATCCTAAACTCCCTAAACATAACAACCATTCATATAGAATCTCCACTGATTGATTGATAAATAGAAGAATTCAAACAAGTTAAATCTAGTATGCATAGTGAAAGTTCATCTCATGAATTTCCAAGATTACCTTCGTCATAGATAAATCAAACTCAAGATCTAAAAGTGTACAGCTCAACCAAATGCCTGTGAAAAGAACTTACCTTACCGTTCCTTCGATGCTTTTACACTACTTTCCATTTTCAGCTTTGGTTACAGGTAAACCATCTCCTAGTTGGTAATAGGTAGCCCTTTTCGGAATTTGTCAACATATATTCAATGAATAACCATAATATTCTTTCAATATTAGATATAATTTTTAGAAATCTATATCTTTCATTTTTTTTATCATATTTCACATGAACAAGGATGGACAAAGTTCCCCAGCTTGGTTCCTTAACACCTTAGATTTAAGTCTAATTAATCTACAAATCTACATAATCCCTTCAAACCATGAGAATCATGTAACGTGAACTAGGCTCAAAAGTGTTCAAATTTTCTATCGATCATAAAAATAGGGGAACTCATATAGAAAACTATTATATTTAAGCTAATTTAGAGATCTCAAAATCATATCAATTAATCTCTCATCCTTTCATACTTATGATATCCCAAATGCATAGAAACAAGGTTTTCCAAAAGAGTTTTGAATTTTCAAAAAAAATTGAAAAATTATCTACAAAATTGTTTGAAATGTTACAAAATACTAAATTCATCTAGGAATCTCACCCCCAACCAAATCTTACATTGTCCTCAATGTAAAAAGATATGCAATGAGCAATAACATAAGAGCAATGATAAAAATAAAAGAGTGTGGGAACGAGAATACCTGAGAGAGTCGATCATGGAAGTCTACAAATCTGAAAATTAACTAATTCAAATTAATATAAGCTATTTTATACCTCCATCAGACTAAGAGGTCAATCTTGATACACATGATCATCCAAAGGAATGGAATCAAGCAGGATTATGAGGTGGAGTAAAAGATTTTTCAGTAATACCATCCACCATCCTGCTTCATGATGCAGGTGATTATTTCATTCTCATCCATTGAAAATCCTGCTGAAAAAAATTCAGCGAGTTTCTCAAAGTTATCATCCCATGTGTTAGGAAATGAGAATTTATTTAGTTGGAATTCATCAAATATGAATCTCCTTTCCAACTTGTCTGGAAAAAAATTACTCAGATAAGGATCATCCCAGAGATGGTGCTCTTCGATTTGAACAAACCAAAGAGATGTGGAGACTTACAATTTTTCTTCACAAGTAGTTATGGTCTCCACATTTTCAGATTCTCCCGGTGCTTCCACAATTGATACTTCGGTGTTACACTCCGTAGGAGTCTTTGTGGGCACCGGTGAAGTTTCCCTCAAGGCGTTGACAATGTCAGGAATCATAGGATCATTACAATCCTCAAAATATGTCAAACACTCTTTCAGAGTGTAGGAAACTTCGACCTTCTCGGTCACTTGTGTAGGTTGGAATACGTCATCAACCACTACACTTTCAGAAATTGGCCTCTCCTTGGGCAAATCAAGCACCAGCTCATCAAATTCATGCACAACAAAATTGCTCAAATCAGTGGTTGGTGACTTGTCACTCAATTTTTCAGATTTTGATTCTTCCAAGGTTTCATTAATATCCAAATTTATTTCTTCTTTGGAATGAGCCAAGCAAACTTCCAAGGTTTTAAAAAATCTAGTCGAAGGTGGCTCATCATCATCCATAATTGTATCAATGAAATTAATCATGTGAATCTCATCTTCTTCTTTATCCACATCCTCTTGTTGGTTATGCAAATGAAACACATTCAGCTTCATTATCATATTTCTAAAGGATATTTTCATCACTTCATTCCTACAATTGATTATAACATTGGCGGTTGCTAGGAATGGTCAGCCTAAAATGACAGGAACTTGAGTGATGACATTTGTAACCGCTTGTGTATCCAAAATAGTAAAGTCTACTGGGTAGTAGAACTTGTCAATTTGGACTAACACATCCTCAATTACTCCTCTCGGTATTCTAACGGAACGATCCGCAAGTTCTAAAGTTATCTTGGTCGATTTTAATTCACCAAGTCCAAGTTGTTCATATACCGAGTAGGGAATCAAGTTAACACTAGCCCCTAGATCGAAAAGTACTCTATTGATCCAGAAGTTACCTACCATGCAAGAGATTATAGGGCTTTTGGGATCTTTGAATTTTGGGGGAGTGTTTTGTTGTATGATAGCATTCACTTATTCCATAAAAAATGCCCTCTTGTGCACGTTTTGCTTACGTTTTATGGCACATAGATCCTTTAGAAATTTGGCGTATGAAGAAATTTACTTAATTGCATCCAACAAGAGAATGTTAATTTTAACTTGTTGGAAGACTTCTAGGATGTCCTGATTTTCACTTGGCATTTTAGTTGAGACAAGACGTTGGGGGAATGGGGCCACAGGTTTATACACACACTCCAGCTCTTCATCTTATGGAGCATTATTTAA
This sequence comes from Liriodendron chinense, assembly GCA_003013855.2. Taxonomy (NCBI): domain Eukaryota; kingdom Viridiplantae; phylum Streptophyta; class Magnoliopsida; order Magnoliales; family Magnoliaceae; genus Liriodendron; species Liriodendron chinense. The sequence goes on along the minus strand of ML058466.1, from coordinate 1,097,497 downwards.
TTCACATTCACTCTTAAAATCAATCAGATTATTAGGTTTTGCGGCCTGAACCGGTTCAAAATTTTCAATTGTTTTACCACTTCTAAGAGTGGTGATGGCTTTAACATGTTCCACTTGAATGATTGAAAAATTGGAATTCGATTCGAGTTGTTCCTTGGGGTTAAGATGAGATTGGGTCAAAACAGTCCCTTTCTCCCTAACTCCTAGTGTGTCTCAATTCTTTCAACCGAAATTTTAAGTTCATTCATAGCCTGCATGTTGGACAGATTTATCTGAGTTTGTCCAATCATGAATGCATTCAATGTATCTTTAAGAGTGCTCTTTCGAGGAGGCCCTTAGGAAGCATTTTTGTATTTACCATAGGTTCATTCTTCCCATTAAGATTCGATTTACACCGCCAATCAGGATTTTGCAAATTAAAATTTGATGCACTAAAGGGGCGTTGGTAAGTGTTTGTGACGTTCGATTGAGTTTGCAAAATCTCTTGAAACGCAGGGATTGTTGGGCAATCCTTTGTTAAGTGAACATCACTCTCATAAATACCACATAACTTTCAATGGTCTCCTCAGTGGTTATCATGTTAACACTCCTTAATTTTGTGGGCTCAACCTTCTTTATGAGACCTGCCACCTTTGAATTTAAATCATCCTCCTCATCTAATACATGTACTCATTTTTCTCTTGGGGCTAACTTGAGATTACTATTAGGGTTGGAGATGTCCCAAGATTGGGCATTCTTGGCTAGCATATCAAAGTAATCTCAAGCGTCATTGGGTGCTTTGTTAAAAAAAAAAAAAACTCACCATTACACATCATTTGGACAAATTGGCGCATGTTTGAACTTAATCCGTCATCGAAAAATTTAATTAAGCGCCACTTTCATAACTATGGTGAGGGCACTCTAATAAAAGATTCTTGAACTTCTCCCAACATTGAAAAAATATTTTATCTCCTTTTTGGGAGAAGTTCATAATAGTCCATCTTAGTGCATTGGTTTTATGAACTGGGAAGTACTTTTTAAGGAAATCCCGGGTCATTTCAGCCCATGTCCCAATGCTTCTAGGTTTAAGTGATTGAAACCATGCAGTTTTGTCCTTTAAAGAAAAGGGAAACAATTTCAGTTTAATTATATCTTGGGAGACATCATTAAATTGAAAGGTGTTCGTGATCTCCTCAAATTCACTTAGGTGGGCATATGGACTTTCAGAATTGAGTCTATGGAATTTTGAAAGTAATTTGATAATCCCCAGTTTAAGGTCCATGTTTCCTCCATTAGTTAGAAAAATAATGCAGGGAGACATGGTTGTTCTCTCCGGTTATAGATAATCTCGCAATGTTTTAGCCGGAGGAACGAAGCGCTCCTCGTTCTCGTTACGTTCTGTCCTACTTGGTGGTGCATCATACTCAACATTCTCAACATTGTGTGGTTCATTATCAGTCATAATTTCAGACAATTCAGGATTTCCTAGACATTTTCTAACTCGTCTATGATTGATTAATCCTCCAACTAAACCTCTCTCACTTAGAAGTCGTGATGTATGATCACGCTCCCAATGGGGCATAAACCACACAAACAAGCTAAACTTAAAAATCTAAAAATAAAAATTAAAAATTAAAAAATAAAAGAGTTTAAGTTAAAACGATGTTACCGGATAAAAGAACTATGTTAGAGAAGAAAAATCCTACAAAATAAATAAAATATGTTAGTAGAAAAATTCTGAGAAAAACCTACAAAAACAGTAAATTCTAACATAACCTATCTAACATAACTAAACCCTAATTACAAAATTCAGAACCATTAACCTAATCCCCGGCAATGGCGCCAAAAACTTGTTCACTCACCTCAAGTGCAAGGCTGCGATGTAATAATAATTCTCGGTAAGAACGAGGACGATCCTCAGGGATTGTCGTAACAATTCTAAACTTTATAACTAGGATAGGCTAAACTTGGATTTGTATCGATGGATGGAATTTAATGACATAAAACTATCTACTTTACACTTAAATCAGAAAAATAAACATTAGAGCGCCAAGGATCCACTTTTAATCTTCACAATGCCAATTCAAACCATTCAAGCCAATAACTCAATTGAAATCGAAGTTCTATCCCTATCCAACTGGAATATAGAGAAATCAAATCATCACAATATATCTAATATGGATGAATTATCTACTGATATAGTTCTCTCATAATCAACTAAGGCATTAGGTGTATTCGATCACACAACTCAATCCTTCACAAAATAAGCAAGATCACATTCATGATTCTTCCTCAAGCCTTGTCACTAGACTTGATTTAGAAGCATTAATTGAACTTCTATTGAACCAAAATCAATACATAAACATCTATCTCAAATTAATCCCAAAGATAAGAACTTCTTCTAGTTTAGTTCTAAATAAGCACTTAGGAAACTTAGTTTGTAAGATCCCCTAGCATCCAACACATCATGATGGATCTAAGGTCTTTACAACCCAAAATTCTATCAAACAACACCACCATTAAGCAATCTCAGTACTCAAAATATCTTATATAATTGCAATCATAAGAGATAGAAGATTAACTAAAAATACTAACTTTATTTCAAACTAGAACTAGAAGTGTTCTTCATAAAACCCAAAAGTACTTGAACTAATTCAAATTAAGCATTGTAAATAACTAAAAGCTTCACCTCTTAGCCCTAGCTAAGAGGTTTAGCCAACCATTAACAGATTGAACTAAAACTTAAAGGAAAACTACTCTAAAAGTATAGAAAATCATAAAAACTCTAGTTGGAGGAGTTGCGAACACTCCACGACTCTCCTCTCCACCTCCTACAAATTTCTCAATCTTCTATGATGCCTTAGGAATGTCGTAGAAGTGTCTTTTTATAGCAAAAATCCATCACCGATGCGGAATCTTCCAGAGATCATAGAGTCCTTATGCAGTCTGGATGTTGGCCGGCCGATCGGATGTTGTACAGCAACTTTATCAAAAATATGGTTTTTTTATACATAGGCCGACCTACCTGCTAGCTGGCGGGAGAAGAGGTCAGACAGTATAAAAATATGTCCACAGAAAATGCAATTTCTGGAGGGTTTGGCCGACCCTTCTACTGTAATGGCCGGCTAGCCGGACAGCCGATCGGACACTCTATAAATTGTAGTTTTTCAAGGTTCTTCTCCTCTATCTTCGTTGCAATTCACCTCCACCTCTTGTCTACCTCTACCTCTACCTCTTGTCCTTTCTTCCTTTGATCTTTAAGGCATATAAAGTACGTCTTTTAACATCATATAGGTAGAATCTCTCTCACATTCCTACAAACACAAAAATATGTATTAGATTAGTATTTAATCATGTAAACCATGTATAATGTGTAATGAATTGGGGTTAGAATATGCACAATTCAGAGCTTAACAATGGGCTGGTTGGTTTAGCTCTCTTGGTGGAGAGGGAAGACCAGGGATCAAATCTTGACTCTAATAAAAATATAAGGCTTATCTTATCCCATCCTAACTAACTCTCTCTATAAATAGAGAGGTTGGGCATTCCTAGAAGAAAACTAGGAAAGAGAGCGAAAGAGAAAAGGGAGAGAAAAAAGAGAGAAAAGAGAGAAGGAAAAAAAAAAAAAAAAAGAGAAGTTGCTGGAACACGGATAAGTTAAGGCTGATCTTCTTTTTATTTTTTATACTTAGTTATATTGCCCGGATCTAGCCAATGAATGGACCCGATCGATTATCCATTCATCTCCTAGATTAATGGGCCACTTTTAAATGTTTGCCCTTTAAAATGAATTAGGGGACTGTTGGGGATCATCTGGGTGGGCCAAATACAATCTGGGTGGATCATAATGATCATAAGGCCACACTATATAAGGGCCAGAAATGTACAGATCAATCTGACCTACAAGTGGGCCACATTGTTAGGATTAGTAGTAGCCCTTGAATTTATTCTTTTTATTAATTGTTGTGAAGAATATTTTTATGTTTTAAGAATCTTTTGGCCCATAATGAGGTGGCCGACCCAAATTTAAACTAGATCCAAGGTTTGAGTGGGCCACACCACCTTAAACAGTGGCATAAAATAAATGTCCACTGTAGAGATTTTTGGGCATGGACCCCACTATGATGTATTTGTTAGATTCTCTCTGACCATCTGTTTCTTCATATTATTTTAGAGTATGGGTCCAAAAATGAGATAGATCGGAATCTCTAGTGACCCACTTGAAACAGTAGTGATAGTAACACCTATAGTTGAAATAGTTCGAGTTTGGACTACTGTCCACTTTTAGGACTCATTTGGATGTATTTTAGGAAATCCAAGCCATCCATCATCTTCCCCAGCCAATTTTCTGGCTTGATGCAAAAAATGAACTGTATCTGAATCTGCAATGGGCTGCACCAATCAAAACAGTGGGATCAGTAAGCGTCCACTATTTCGATGGTCGTGGGCCCTACTGTGATTTCTTTGGGAAATCCACTCCAATCAATCTCTTGGTCAGTGAGTTGTAGGTCTTGTGACAAAAAATCAGTCCAATTAGATTTCCAAGGAGGCCATATCGAAAGAAATAGTAGGAAGTATGATTGGACCACTTTATGGACCCCACCTCGATGTATCTGTCAAATCTAGTTAGTCCATCTTTCTTATCACTTCATTAGGGAGCATGTGACCAAGAATTAGGCAGATCTACAACTTAAGCGGGCTGTACCATCAGAAAAAGTGTGAAAACGACCACTTTTTAAGCAATTGTGGGCCACACGTCGATGCTTAGGATCATTCACCCCACAAATCTGATCTATCAAGATATTTTAGGGCCTGATATGAAAGATCAGCACAATCCAACCATCAGATGAAAGGTATCATAGAAAATAGTGTGTAAAAGGGACCAAAATGGTCACAATTGAATATTCTTGGGCCCCATCTTGTTGACCCAATTTATCACCATCATTTATCTGTTCCAACAGATTATTTTAGGCCAAATAAGTGGAGTAGATCCTATCCCATATTGATCATACCACTTGTATTAGTCGTATTGTTACCATTTTTTTTAATATATTGAACATCCAGATTGTCCATATGCGGACTAAACCTAAATGTCGCAAATCCAACTCATGAGGACCCCCACCCCAGAATATAATGTTCAGTAAAAGGCCATCATTAAAAACTTTCTACAATGATTACCATCAAACCTATCAAACAAACTAAGATCTAATGCATTAAATGAATGTTGCACGTTGATTGTAGATCCAAAGTTTCCATTATAATTAAGCTTGTGACAGAACCAAGGGGAGTTTTTGTCACCATTAACGAGTAATCCCACCATATTCCTATACATTGCAATTAAAGTAGTTGATTGTTGATGATGTGTTGAATGGTAATAAATTCTGTATTGTATGCTATGAATTTAAGTTGAGTTGCATCTGAAATAATCGTGTACATATTATTGGATAGTGGAAAATGGAACAATACATGTGGTTTACCTCTAAAATCTTGAGAATGGCTGTTTAGAGTGGTTTACCTCTCAAATCATGAGATGGGTTGTTGAAATGGTTTATCTCTAATAAAGGGATATGAGATGATGAGTTGGACATGTGCATTACATTCACCTCATAATTCATGCATCATGAAGTGTACTTGGAGGATCCATCTAGAAGACTGGTGGGTACTTAAGTACCAGTGTCCCAGGGACCATCTTAGATGCTCACGCAATAATGGAAGCCTATCCAATGGGTAAACACCGGTCATAGGAGGGTTGACGTGGGTTGATGGAATCCAACTTAAGCAAGTGGATATGTTTCCCACTTGATGAAATTGCGTCGGGTAGTCCAACACGACACCCTATGCATACACATGCGGAAGCTTAAGGAGCAACTAGAATTATGGCTAAGTCTTAAGGGGGGGGGGGGGGGGGGGGGGGGGGTGATTAGGACCTTTTAAAATCTTTTCGCCTACTTAATAAATTTAGCAAATCAAACTACGTAAGCAATTAACACTTCGGCTTCCAAGCCTAAGTGGGTCCAATAAAAAAACTAGCAAATGATAAGTACAATCAGCAACCTAGTCTATTCAACACATGTAGACTATAGAGGATGGATCAACAAAAGCTCAAGTCTACATGAGGAGTGAAAGTACATCATGTGTGTGTGTATGTACCTATCAAGTGCCTAACATACATTCCTAACTAAGCATTCATAATTAACAAGTTATACGCAATGCATAAGGATAAATGTGCTCAAGAACAATCACAAACACAAGGATGTATAATGGTTTGACTACTTGTCTACTCCACTCCCGGTTCAAGTACTCAACCCCTTTGAGCACACCGGCATTCACTGAGGAGTTTAAATCTGGTTCCTCCCAACCAAGGTGTTTTAACTCGGATCCACCCAACCGGGGAGTTTATAGGTTCCTCCCAATCTACACGTTTGCACCCATGTTGATAGCTCCCCCTTGGAGACTTTGTTTAGGATGACTAACGAGCCAAGGAACGGCTGACGTCCCTGAATTTAGGCTGACTAACAGGCCAAGGATCAGCTAACGACCCTAAATCGAGTTTGTCAAACAAACTCTACACTCAACTCCCACAGGGAATTGAGTGGATGGACTCCTAACAAGACAACCTTACTTGTCGAATTGAGCCCCTTTGTAGCGCCGCTTTGGGTTGCTTCTTCTCGCTCTCCCGTGCTTGAATCATCTCCCATTGTGCTCCCCCGATCTTTAACGCCGCTGCTTTGCCAAGGCTTCAGCTCCAAGATCAGCTACCTTGCATGTGATGCTCCATCGGAGATGCCCAAGGTGCTAGGGAATGGTGAATCCTCTACAAATGGTAGGAAATAGGTTTCCTAGAAGAATACACCTATATGGACTCATAGGTAGTGTTTAGACAAAGGATTTAACTATGATCAAGGTGTCTAAACCCTAGGAATCAAGAGGGAACAAGTCCATTCTCAAGATGTCATTGAATGGCCCAAGCTTGTGATGAAAACACAAGGAGAATGACTTGCTATGGGTTTGGGATAGAGCCTCTGATGGTCTCTAGCAATGGTGGCTTCTATCTCCTCAAAATCCCCTCTCACAGCTCAAAAACGAATCCCCATCTTTAAATAGATTTTCTTCCAACGGTCAAAAAACGGACAGATTCGTGCATCTCCGATTTATCGGAAAAAGGATCTGATCGATCGGAGACATGTCCGATTGATCGGAAATCAGTCCAGTGGATTCTCTTGAAGATATTCCGATTGATCAGAAACATGGTCCGATTGATCGGACTGACCCCTTCCGATGGATCGGAAGACTGCCCGATTGATCGAAAATATGTCCAGTGGATTTTCAAAGTTGCTGGAAAAATTTTCGATTGATCGGAGCTTCTGTTCAATGGATTGGAGTCCTATTGGAAACAATGTCCGATTGATCGGAGATCAATCGAAAACTGTTGTTTGAGCTGTTTTGATTACAGCAGCTTCCACCTCTTTAATTAGTCTAACTTATCATGTTTTTCATGGAGTTCTAAGACTAATGATGATGACTAAAGGTATACCTAGTTGGTGCAAGTCATCTAAGAGGTAAAGGGTTAGGTTTTGGTCAAGGTTAAGGCACACCAAGGCATCACTTTTACCTGTTTCTTCTTCCTTGATGCAGCAGGGCCACTTGAGTCTTCGGTCTTCGTCTTCATTAAGCTCAACCGACACTATACCCACTGACCTAAGTGATTGACAAACAAGGTGCACTAGTATGCCACAGAAAAGTGCACTAACACTTGGACCATGCATCATGCATACATAAACACTGTTGCATGCTTTCTGCATTGATGAGTATGTTTGGTTGTTTTCTCTATTTTAATTGACATGCTTATGAACTATGTTGGGTTTCACTCACTGGGCTTCCAGCTAACGGAAGTGAATTAAACATATACAGATAGCATAGCAGTTGATGCATCAGAGACTGTTCCTGAAAATAAAGCTGAACCTATGGAAGAACCGCGGAACAACTAGCACTACTTAACGGAGGAAGAAGTGGTAGTTTTGAATCAAGATGCAAAGATTTAATATTCAGATAGTTGTCGCTGTTTTCTTTTGTTTTAGTTGATAACATTAGAAATAAGTCCCAAATGGGTGGACAGTAGAGATAATTTCAGTATTTTAAAAGTAATTAGTTATTTAATGGTTGATTATTGATTATTGAACTTACCATGTACAATGGAATGCCTCATAAACAGTTTGAATTAGGTGCACTTGTGCACAAGTCATACCCCATAAACTGGGCCTAAGGGTACACACTTTGTGTCTAGATTTTGGGGCGTGAGATCTTCTGTTTTAAAAATCATAGAACCATACGATGATCATTAGTTCTACATGGAACAACCTCTACCCACTTAGACACATAGTCTATAAGGAGTAGGATATAGACGTACCCAAAAGATGAGGGAAATGGTACCATGAAATCAATGCCCTAAGAGTTGAATATTTCAATGATCAAGATTGGGTTAAGTGATAGCATATTTCAACGAGATATTCCTCCTAATTTTTTGCAGTGCTCGCATGCTTCGCAAAATTTGTGAGTGCTTTTAAACATCATCGGCCAATAAAAACCATACTGTAGAATTTTGGCAATGATTTTCTTTGCTGAGAAGTGTCCAGCAAACGCATGAGCATGACAAAGGAGATAATGCTATGTTATTCGTCAACAGGAACACATTCCTAATTATTTAATTTGGGAAATATTTAAATAAATATGGATCATCCTAGAAAAATTTAAACACCTCAATGAAGAACTTTTTGTCTTGCGCAGTCCGAGCTGAGGTTGCACCTATGAAAAGATAATTCGTAATGTCAGTGTACCATGGTGGACAGGAGATAACAAAGAGTTGCTCATCAGGGAATGAGTCCTTTATGGGTGTCATCTCTATATAATCGAATCAAACAATTCGTGAGAGATGGTCGGCCACTACATTTTCTATTCCCTTCTTATCACGTATTTCTAAATCGAATGCATGGAGTAGGAGGATCCATCTAAGTAACCAAAGCTTAGCATCCTTTTTTGGAAAGAAGCTACTTCAGTGTCAAGTGGTCTGTAAAAACAATGATCTTGGATACTATTAAGTAGGACCTAAACTTGTCCAAAACGAACACTACGGCAAAAAGTTCTTTTTCCATATTTGAGTAGTTTACTTTAGCAGAATTTATAGTTCTACTCACATAGTAGATTACATAGGCTTCTTTTCTTTCCTTTGTCCTAACACTGCCCCAACAGCATAATCACTTGCATCGCACATAATTCAAAATGAAGACTTTAATCCGATAGTTGCATGATGGAGGCACTTGGCAACATGCCTTTTAGCTTGGTGAAAGCTTCTTGGCATTTCGTGCTCCACTCGAATGGTTATCCATTTGTAGAAAATTGCATAAAGGATGAGAGATGTGACTAAAGTCCTTTACGAACCAACTGTAAAATCATGTGTGTCCAAGAAAGGAGCGCACATCGCGTATGCTCTTGGATGGTGATAGATTGGCAATAAGATCATTTTTAGCCTTGTCTACCTCGATTTCATTGGACAATATGATATGTCCAAGGATTATCCCCTTCTATACCATAAAATAACACTTTTTCTAGTTTTACTTAAGGTTTTTCTCCTCACAACGGGTCAAGCCAAGTGTAAATGATCCAAACACTCATCGAACATACAGTCAAAATTTGAGAAATCATACATAAAAACCTTGAGAAATTGCCCCACCATATCTGAAAAGATACTTAACATACATCTTTGGAATGCAGCGAACGCATTACATAGACCGAACAACATTCTTTAGTAAACAAAGGTATCAAATGGGTATGTAAATGTGGTTTTCTCTTTATCCTCTGGGGCGATCTCAATTTGGTTGCACCCAAAGTAGCCATCAAGGAAGTAACATTAGGAATGACCCACTAACCTCTCTAAAATTTGATCAACGAATGGTAGAGAGAAGTTGTCTTTCTTAGTCAACCCATGGTGATTCTAGTTGGGAAAAGCTCATTATTGACATTTTCAACAATGGTAATTCCAGACTTCCTAGGAACCACTTGAGTTGGACTCACCCATTGATTATCTAAGATGGGGTAGATGATATCTAGAAGTTTTAACACTTCGGCCTTTACCACTTTCATCATATTTGGATTAAGTTTTCTTTATATTTGTCGAGTGGTTTTGGCATTGTCCTCGAGGTGTATGCGATTAGTATAAATCAAGGGGTCGATTCCCTTGAAATCCGCGATCGTCCATCCGATGGCTCTTTTGTGTTCTTTGAGCAGTTTTATCAATTTAAGCTCTCGGCCTTTCTTCAAGTGAAAAGAAATAACCACTGGATAAGTTTCATCTTGACTTAAGTAAACATATTTTAAATCAACCAGTAATGCCTTTAGGTCAAGCTTTGGTGGATCGATACTAGACAATAGAGGTTGGCATTGGTTGGTAGTAACTTTTCGAATTGGGGCCTCCACTGGTAAGTTCCATCTAGAATCTATAAAGGAGATATCTCTCAACATGTTAGTTTGGATGACCTTAAATTTTAAGCTTAAATAGCATTTTCTTTTCAAATGGACGGTTGAATTTGACATTTAAGATTCCTTTGTTCTCAAAGGACTAAAATAAATCCCAATCCTCAAAGTTAAGTTTAATGTTTGCCCCATTTGGTAGATGCATACAAATGAGTTCATTTGATTCTAGCTCACACTCTATTACAGAATTACTGTTAACATGAACTCATTGTGTTAGATAGGGAAGCCGATTGCGTTCTACACCCGCTGGACGGAAATTGGTCAAGGCAGGGGCTATGTGAGGCCCACCGTGATGTATGGGTATTATCCACGCCGTCCATCCATTTTTCTAGATCATTTTAAGGTAGGAGCAAAAGAGGCAAATCCAAGGGTCAAGTGGACCACACCATACAAAGCAGCGGTGGTGATGATGCCCCCGTTGGAACCTTTCTAGGGCCCACCGTAATGTTTATTTGCCAACCAACCTGTTCATAAGGTCAGATAGACCTGGATGAAGGGAAAACACAAATGTCATTTTGATCCAAAACTTTTGTGCCCCCAAAAAGTTTCTAATAGTGGGCGTTCAAGCCAATGTGTGGTCCACTTGAGCCTTGGTTCTGCCTCATTTTTGGGCTCATACCCTAAAATGATCTGGAAATGGATGAACGGTGTGGATAAAACCATACATCACGGTAGGCCCGATAGAGCCCCTGCAGGGACCAATTCTGTCCAAGTGGGGGCAGGGTGCAATCCGCTTCTGTTAGATAAGAGATCAAGATCTCTAAAACATCATTACTGTTAACTAAAATGAGAAACAAAATTTCGGGCATCCAAAAATAATATATTTTGCAAAATCCTTTTAGAGATTATTACCTCAGAAGAGATTCTCGAGGTAACTTAGGGGGGCCATGATAACTTCACTGTGGAGCACAATAGACCGCACATGGAGTCTTGTTGGTGCATTGCTTGACCCAAAAGGCTTTACATGCAACGCACCCACCCTATTAGCTGGGGAACACACCCACACGGTTAGTCACACGATGCACTCACCCACCGATGGGGTTAGTGTGTCTCCTTAGTACTCGAACCTGAGACCTGCTATTGAAACGTCTAGGTGTCTTCCTGGTGGGCTAGCAGGCGAGACACACTTTACATGGAGTCTTGTTGGTGAGCCAAACTGTTCATTTGGTAGGACCTAATCACGGATGGAAAAGGCTTGAGATGTCTCCCCTGTCAGATGATTGAGCAAAAGCAGCTAGCCAAGGCCCATTTGTAATGGGCCCCATCAGATGAACAGATTCGAGTCAAGTGATCTTCATGGTGGTGCAAGGGCCACCTGATGCAGAGCTCAGTGCTCTACACGACAACAAACCCTTTTGGGTAGATTCAAGCTGTTTATGGTATTGATCCTTGTGTGGGTAGAACTCACGAGTATTAGAAAGAGACGGAAGAACGCTGCCCAAATGAAGAGGGAAATGTCACAAGACTGGGTATTATTCTTGAAGTTAAGATACTTGCGCTTATGGCCGGTCAAATGAACATTTCTGATTTCTAGAAGCCCGTGCTCTTTCTGGAAATAGGCATCTTTCTTGAAGAATCTTGTGCTTTTTTTGTGTATTCTCTTATCTATTGCAATGGGATTGCTAGTCCCCTTTTATACAATGATCCACCAACGCAACGGTGGGATCCTCAACTCTCCCAAGGTGAAACAGTCCCCTCATTTGGATAGCATTAATCCTCTCTTCTTCCCATCTTGATCCAACACGACTGTACTGACAATGGTAAGACCTGAAAATGGGTAGGAAAGCCAGGTGGATGCCTAGAACTATTTCTATCCTGGACCTGTTAATCAGTTTTCACAAGATTGAGAATGATACCACCCTCCGGCATACCTCAGATTTGCCACATTTCGCTTTACTGTTTATTTCATTTCACTTCCCATTGAGGTTTGAAAAAAAAAAAAAAAAAAATTGACTCGAAAGTCCGTTGAGTGAATCATTGCTTTGAAGTGTTTTCCAGTCTTGAGCAAAAAGAATAGGCAGAGTCTAGGTCGAGTTAACTTCTATTGCGTTCTGCTGAATTTTGCAGGACTAATGAAGTCAAGACTGACCAAATAGAAGTTTTCTGAGAAAATCAGCTCGGCTGACTTGACTTTCTTTGAGTTTTCAAGCATATATCTTCATGTCCTGCTGAAGGTTGTATTTGTAGGTACCTAACCACCAGACATGTTTTCTAAAGGACTGAGAATAGATCCACAATTTGGCCTGCCTAAATGATTCCACTCAAGCCCACAAATAGAACAGGCAGAGCCATTTACAACACAGCTTCAGCCGAACATTAAATTCAATCCTGAAATCTCTATTTCAAGACAAACACACAGAAGAGCATACAACACGATGAATCAAAGAGCATACAACACAATGAATCAAATCCAATCGAGGACTTCAACCAGAAACTCAACCATAACAATGTATAATTATGGTCACCACTGATGATGGTGTTTTGGACTCTTGGCTACTGAGACCATAATTGACTTGATTCTGCATTCGCAATCATTGGATCTGGGGATCACATCCTACAATAACAACCAAATGCATCATAACCTCAACAATCCCAACAAAGTCATGAATTACATTTCCAAGCCTACAAATAACATTAATCAGGCTGCGAACTCTAAACTAAGGGCCCATTTTTATGTACTGCAAAAACACTGATGGATCTGGTCTGCTGAGAATTTATGGTCCCTCCTTTTCTCCACATATGGAAAGGTTTAGGAAACTCTACCAATTTGGGTGGACAGCAAACCAATTCTGCACAATTTACTCCAAACAAATAGTTAGCATAGCTGGTCCAGAGCAGCCGACTTATCGAGCTGTTGGGATTCCAACAGGGTCTTCATATGAAATATAAGGCTCAAACATGCCCAAATCCTGGCTGCCTGCATGGGATGCAGAATGTACGGACTCAATTGTGCCAGAGTCATCTTCTTCACCCAACTCCGATCTCCTCTCAATCAATAGTGCCTCTTGGATCTCCTTGAGCACTTCAGATATTGATGGCCTTAGCCTTCCGTTGGGTTGGACACACATTAACGCCTTCTCAGTAATCTTCCACATGGATTGAAGTTTGAACCCACCTTCCAGTGAGGGATCGATGATTCCCCGGACATTTCCACTCTCAACTTGTGACTTGGCCTGTGATATAATTGTAGCAGTTGCATGGGTTAAGCCCACCGTTTTAAATAGCTTGCACTATGTAGCATGTAGCTTACGCTACATAACATAAATTAGCCTTAACACTGTATAGCTCATGAAAATAGCTTAAGTTGCATGTAGCCTATGCTCCATGATAATTTGCATATGCCACACACTACATAGACTACACTACACACTACTTAGCTCACATTACAAGTTATTTTTCACTACATCAACTAATGTTTTCAACAATTTGTTACATTTTTCTATTTTCAATGAAAATTAATTAATCTTTTCAATGCTTTTAACAAAATAATATAAGTAACAGCATCAATTCAGCTCCATTGCTCTTTCTTTAACTTTATACTTAATCATTGCCCTTTTATGTTACTTTAAGTTGCATTCGGTTGCACCAAATATCATGATATTTCATTATTAATCAGTCTAATTTGGTGCAAAATATCATGAAATTGGTGCAACTAAGCACGTCCTTGTTTAAAAATCCGTAAGTAGCGTGAGCTACATGCAGTGTAGCTTATGCCTCGCATTTCAGGAGTTGAATGCTACGCTACATGCTATTCGCTATTTAAAATGCCGGTTAAACCTTCTGAACGAAGAATATGTATTGATTTTGAAATGTAATGAGAAAAATGTGTGGTCCAAGGAGAACCTGATGCATAGAAGCATCCAACAGTGATGTTAAACCTAGTCTAGACTGTTGTTTTTGTGTGTGGCAAACATGGATGAGACCGAAACCAATAGCTGAGTAGGCCAAACACCAAAAATCACACCTATCTGACAATCCTAGCTATTCTGTGGTGTTTTGGTAAAAGACCGTAGAAAGATAGACAATCTCAATCAAAGATCCTTTGACCATCAATTATTTTTCTTGAAAAAGACATTCTCAAATTTGAAGTTTGTCTAATCAGTGTGAATTTTGGGATTATGTCCCATGCAAGGTGGCCTACCCAATGATTGGTTCACATCATGTATGGATTTGCCACAAAGAAAAGCACACCAATGATAGGCTAAGTGCAAGAAAGAGAGAATGCTTCTCTCTTCTCAAATATTAGCAAATAGGAGTGTAATATGAAACATAATACAACTAGATAAGAAGAACGAATCAGAGATTCTCAGATTTTCCATGGCAAGAGAAAGCAAGTGGACTCACCCATTGGACTATGTTGCGGCAGTTAGGGCCGAAACTCTCATTAGATAATGCTTCTCGACCTGTAACCAGCTCAAGGAGAATGACACCAAAGCTGTAAACATCGCTCTTGTCTGTTAAATGTTGCGAAACATAATACCTGTATGTGGCAAGAGATAAATATATCAAACACTCTGGAAGGAGATGAAAGATGGCAAAGGCACGAATAACTATGTTGTGTTGAGAAATATGAAGGCAGATTGTAGCAGGAGAGATTGAAGTTCCTGGTTCAAAGGCACAAATAACCATGTTCATGGTACACATGCCAGTGTGGAAAATGTGTACCAGAAGTTCAGGGCCAGTCATCAAATGGTTCCCGCGTGAAAAATAATGACCAGAGGTCTGTATTCAATGTAGACATGTGACCTGACTGATCAATCGACAGAACTGATTTTTTGGCTAGGGAGTGTTCACAGTGGGATGCACCTGATGAATGGTGCAGATCTCAAACATATTAGCACATGTGCGGCAAATAACCCATTCAACTCTCATTGCAGGAATTGGCTTTAGCATTTCTAACTTGTATATGTACAACGTGTTTCACCCTAAAACCTCCTGTAGGATTTATCATTTCTAGTCATGGTGGCCTCAGTGAAAGAAATCATTTGAATTGAGTCTAGTGTCCACTCCATGCAAGCAAAGAAGTATATGTTTTCTGGAAGTTTCTCGTCCTGCCTATACACTATCCATATGAAGGAACAAAGACTTCTTTAGGAAATGAAACCTGTAGCAAGTTGACCACTGTCTTCATGCATGATGGCTTATTTAAGCTCTATGAAAGGTGTGTTATTAGTGCGGGGCCTTACTCAGGATCTAGATACCCAACAGTTCCTCGGACTATGCTGGTGACATGTGTTGATCCTTCCACTGAAAGTTTTGACAGACCAAAATCTGCAACCTTTGCTCTCATGTTCTTGTCAAGAAGGATATTGCTGGTTTTCAGGTCCCTATGAATGATGGGCGGAACGCAGCCTGTATGAAGGTACTCGATCCCTGAAACAAGTTTGGAAATCATTAAATCAAAGTCATTTTTAGTAATGTAAGGAACGGGCCATCTTAAAACATTGTAATGAAACCACTATTAAGTTAACCTTTCGCTGCCTGCGACCCTATGGCTCAGTGGTAGACTCACAAGAGTTTCAACATGAGGTCATGGGTTCGAGCACCCATTGTGGTGTGAGTGCGCGGGCATGTGGGGTGTGTGAGTGCATGTGGATTAAAAAAAAAAAAAAGTTAACCTTTCGCAGAATCTTCAGCAATCTCAAGGCGCTTGATCCAACCCATAGCTCTGTCCTGAATTAAAGGGCCTGTGAAATTAGACAAGTTAGCAACTAAAGTGAAATGCCCTACAGTTCAAAAATAGCTGAGACGTACCATACAGATGCTCTTTTAAAGTTCCATTATGCATAAACTCATAAACAAGGATGTTTCTCCCTTCTTCTTGGCAGTAGCCAAGAAATTGGACCAGGTTTCTGTGATGTATTCTTGAAAGCAGTGACACCTGAATCAAATGGGAATCGTTATTCCACTTAATGATGTAATTAGTTTCAAAGGGTAACTAAAGAAAAAAGAACTCTTCTACCACAAAAATTGATCAAATCACAACCCATGTTGTGCATAAACTCCAAGTTGAACATTTAAGCCAATCACAACATTTGGAAAGGCACAGTAATCTATAATATAGACTAAAATGATGTGTACTTTCCTCAGTTTTAAACAAGGTAATTATGGGTATCTCTTTCATAAGGATATGAACCTAGTATCTCGGATCAGTGTTACCTACTTCTGGGGATTTTGTTGTGCCAATATTTGGGGACACTTGGACACACCATAACACAATACAATGCCTCAAAATCTATACAGACAATGAGTCTTAGTGATGCATGATAAGTGTCGTGTGTTCCACCCTCAATTGAGGTGGTCAAACAGATTATATACAAAGCTTTCATTTCATCTTTCTTAATTTTTATTTGTCAAGATCTCTCATTCTAGGCCTCAAGTTTCCCTTCATTCTCTTGTTATTAAAGAAACTATTTGGAAGGACTTCCCCTGACTACGTTCTAGTTCATTATTGTCATCTAAGCCTTATCTCAACCAATTGGTTTCAGCTACATGAATAACTTTTTGCCATTCCACTCTATCATGGGCCATAACTTCAGTTAGACAACAGGTCATCAAGTGTTTTCTTACTACCTCCACCCACGTCCTTCAACTTGCACCAAGTCACTCCTTACTGGTGCAGTTCTTGGTTTTTGTTGTGCATGACCAAACTGAAATTGCACAGGGTAGTCTAACACGACACCTTATGCAATGTACGCAGAAGCTTGGCGGAGCTACTAGAATTATGGCTAAGTCCTAGAGGGGGAGTGATTAGGACCTTTTTAAATCTTTTCGCCTACTTACCTTAATTAACAATTTAATCTAAGTAAGTAAGAACACTTCGGCTTCCAAGCCTAAGTAGGTCTAATAACAAAGACTAGCATATGAATAAGCAATTATGCAACCTAGTATAAGCACATAGATTATCAATGATTTAACTAATCAAGCACCTAATCTATGCAACCTATGTAGACTATATGAGGTGCAATCATATAAACTTAAGTCTACACAATTAGTGAAAATACATCGTGTGTGAATGTGCCTATCTAATGCCTAGCATACATTCCAATTAAGCATTCATAATTAAGCAATTAAACATACAATGCATAAATAGAAATGTGCTCAAATACATCACAAACACAACCATGTATAGTGGTTCAACTACGTGTCTACTCCACTTCCAGTTGTTATACTCATCTCTTGAGCACACCAGATTTCACTAAGAAAGTTTAAATCAGGTTCCTCTCAACCTAAATGTTTTAAGCTGGTTCCACCCTACCGAGGTATTTAATGGTTCCACCCAACCAAGAAGTTTGACAAGGTTCCTCACAACCTATTAAAATGTTTAATGGTTCCACCCAAATAAGGAGTTTAACAAAATTCCTCCCAACCTTTACAACATACGTATACTCCCGTCGAAGGCTCCACACGGAGACTTGGTTCAGCCCTCTCACAAGGGCTTAGGTCCTACAACCGAACCTGTCGAGTTTGGCAATTCAAACTCTCATACTCAATCCTACACGAGGAAAGAGCATGTGGACTCTTACTTGTTGGATTTGAGCCTCGTTGATGCGCCGCCTTGAGTTGCTTGATCTCAGCTCTCCCGTGCTTCAATCAGCTCCCCGTTGCTCCCCAGATCTTGTTGCCGATGCGACGCCGATGCTCCAACTCCAACGATCAATCACCTTGTATGAGGTGCTCTTGAGATGCCCAAGGTGATAGGAGGTAGGTTTGAAATCTCTACAACTAATGGGAAGTTGTTGCCTAGAGATTTCACCTACAATGATCTCTCTATAGAGTTTAGATAAGGATTTAACTATCTCGATCAGGTTCTAAACTCTAGAGATCAAGAGGAATAAGTTCATCTTCTAAATGAGCTTTGAATGCTCCATTCTTGTGATGAATCACAAGGAAGATGGCTTGTATAGGTTAGGATAAAAGCCTAAAGGTGTATGCAATGAAGGTGGCTTCTAGATCACTAAATTCTCTCTCTTCAG
This sequence comes from Liriodendron chinense, assembly GCA_003013855.2. NCBI lineage: Eukaryota > Viridiplantae > Streptophyta > Magnoliopsida > Magnoliales > Magnoliaceae > Liriodendron > Liriodendron chinense. The sequence continues at coordinate 1,079,015 of ML058466.1, read as the reverse complement.
CCCAAAAACTGGATCTCCCGCTTTTATAGATAAATCTCCAACGGGCAGAAAACGGCCTCTTCGATTGCATCGAACTCTACTTCGATAGCATCGACGCATCTTCGATGGGATCGAAAACTGTCTAAAGAGTTTCTAATGTTGCTGGACATCTAGTTTAATGGCATCGAACACTCTTCGATGGCATCGAAAGGTTATTCGATGACATCAGAGAACTGTCTAGAGAGTTTGCATTTGTTGCTTGACATATGTTCGATGCCATCGAACTAGTCTTCGATGGCATCGAAAACCCATCAAAATGTATTTCAATAGCATCGAACACTAATCGAAAACTGTTGTTTGGGCCAGATTGATTACAGTAGTTAATAACTCTTTAATTAGCCTATCTTATTATGTTTTTCTATATAATCTAAGGTTAATGATGATGACCAAGGGTTTTCTTATTTGATCCAAGTCATCTAAAGGATTTGGTTGTTTTGGTTCTAAGGATTAGGGTCACCAAGGCATCTCTTTTACCTGTTCTTCTTCCTTGATACTTCTTGTCTACTTGAATCTTCGGTCTTCAGCTTGCCAAGGCTCAACCAACATTACAACACATGGACACACGTGATTGATAAATAAGATGCACTACTATGCCATAAAAAAGTGCACTAACACAAACCTGCTTAAATCTACTACCCCTCATCTTGTTACCTATTGGTGCTACTACTAAGTTCCATCAAATGCATTCATTTGTAATCATCCATCTCAACATCCTCATTCCACTACAATCATCCTGTAAACCTATTGTTCCTTAACTACCCAACATGCTGTCCCATAAAATATGGCTGGTCTTCTAGCTATCCTATAAAATTTCCACTTCAATTTGATTGGTAACACTAAATTCTAGTTCATTTTCTATTATAGCTACCTCGACCCAAATAACAAACAATCACAAGCTTTAATGTTCTTTTTGTTGGGGTTCTCTACTCGATTGTTTGTTAGTTCAGATTAATAGTAACTATGTCATTTGTTTGTCAATTTATTTACCTAATGTACATTTTAGATCCGTGATCCTATATATATATATATATATATATATATATATATATATATATATATATATATATATATATATATATATATATATTGGGATTTTTACCACAAAATTCATCAAGAATCATGATTTTACCGAACAATGCTCGACCTTTCTAAGTCCCAAACCGTGCTTCTTGATGTATGAAGTGATAGAAATACCTCATCTATTTTTCTTTCTAGGAAGTAGTCAAGGATTGTGCGGCCCACGTGGTGCGTGTATGACATCCAAGTCCAACCCATTCAATATCTACACCCCATCGTGATGATCACGTGGAGCAAAAATAAGGCTGATACAAGTAGCATGTGGGCCACACACTAAGTTGGAGGTTTTTGGCTGATATACATTAGTTTCTATGATGTGGCCCACCTGATGATTAATGGACCTGATTTTGTGTCTGATCATCATGGTGGGCAGTAAATGTTGGGAGGGTTTAATTTCATAAACACAACGTGGGCCCAACAGTGCCCAATGTTTTAAATAGCGAATAGCGTGTCGCGTAGCCTTCACCCCTCTGAAGCGTGAGGCGTAAGCTACATAGCGTATAGCGTAAGCTACATAACACTTAGATTTTTAATCAATGTTGCACTTGGTTGCATCAAATTAGATGATTAATAATAAAATTTAGCAAAATTTCATGATATTTGGTGCAATCATATGCAACCTAAAGTACTAGCAAGGGGTAATGATTAAGTATAAAAGTGAAGAAAGAGCAACAAAACTGATTTAAAACTATTTCTTATATCATTTTACTAAAAGCATCGAAAAGGCTAACGAATTTTCATTGAAATAGAAAAATGTAACAAATCATTAAAAACATTATTGATTTTAATGTTATAGTGAAAAGTGACTTGTAATGTGAGCTACGTTGCGTGTAGCGTAGTCTATGAAGCGTGGAGCGTATCCAAATTAATCATGTAGCATAGGCTACATGCAACTTAAGCTATTTTCATGAGCTACGTAGCGTTTAGGCTGAGCTACGCTACGTAGCGTAAGCTACACGCTACATAGTGTAACTATTTAAAACACTGACAGTGCCACACACACACACACACACACACCCCCCAAAAAAAAAACATGTTTTGGAACTTCAAATAAGTCAAAGCAACGATTCCTTCTTTCTTGTCGTGGTAGGGGGGAAGGAAAATTAAGGGAAAAGGAGTGGAAATTAAGTTTGTTAGCGATTTTGTGGGTTTTATGGTGGGAAAGAAATGCGCGGTGCTTTAATAATAAGTATCAAGGGGCAATGCAAGTCTTTAGAGTGGCCATGCAAAATGTTAAGGATTGGGTGGCAGTGTGGTTTTGGGTTTTTTCGTTTGGTTCATTCCAAGTAAGTTTTTCGAGGGTGTTCTTGTATAGAGATGTGTATTTGTTTTTTCGAGGTCTCAACCCTTTTTATGAAATGAAATCAATGCTTCAAAAAAAAAAAACCAATGATTGCTAATATCAAAATTCTTGAGAGATTTTGTGGAAAAATCCCCAAATATATTTATTGCGGTACAAAAGTGTTCTTGTGCTTAGATTTTTGTAGTTAGCCATTATGGACACTTTGACACTTGGCACCCATGCCATGTCTCAAGGTAATGTTGCCTTCGATACATGAATGTATCATTCATAATTAGTATAAACACAGTATAAAACCAATATAGAAATCAAATATCATGCCTATCGCATAGTCCAGCGAGGGGTCAAAATGAAACACCTCTTGAAATGAGATCAAGGCAGATGACAAAAATCTAAAGTTCTCGGTCACTTCAAAGTTAAGCCTATCTTCTAAGGGATCCACATCACCTGGCCTATCAATTGTAGCAACAACCTCCCCAGAGTATAGAGGACCCAAAGGGAAGATCTAGGAATCATCAATTGTTGCAACAGTTTGGATCAACACATCCAGGAATTTACTGAAATTGCTCCAATATTTTCCAACTCAAAGCAGTCTTTCTTCAATTGACTGAAAGTATTAACTCTTCTATATTGGCTTGGAATGGCAAAAGGAAAACAGTCCTTGGGAAGATTTAACGTACACCAATGTTGGGAGAATCTGATTCTATGCTTTCAGCCATCCTTCGTATGATTATTAAAGCCCGCAAGGTTGTTAACCAATGTACTATCCTCGTCTCATCAAATGCTTCTGATACGGCTAAAGAGATGTCAAAACCAGAAATTGTGTGGTGCAGACATTGTATTCTAGCTTGGCAATGTTGCAAACTCCGCATTTCTTTACGCATTAGTTATCAAAGTGGGACACTGCTCACAGTTTGATCAACCTCTTTGTTCAGATCCCTCAGGCACTCCTCAGCTCCTAGTCATGATCTTTCTCCATTTGACTATTTGAGTAGGTTCTTCCCGGATGTGGGCCTCACTTGGTTTTTCCTCTTGAGCTGAGCTAATCCTTTTGTTTTTCCCTTTCTTGGGGTAGATTGGATCGCATGTGGGTCTCTCTTTACCTTGTGGGACTTGTTAACTCTCAGTTGCTTGTAATTAGGCTATTCTGCATTTTGGTTGGTAACAAACACTTCCTGCTTACTGTCCAGGGGGAAAAAAAATCCATTCAGATTTTCTGTTGCTCAGATCTAATATTATTAAAAAATAATAAAATAATAAAAATAAATAAAAAAACTCTCACCGCTTTCTATAAGAGGAAAATAAAAGCCAAAACATCAAACAGACATGAATAAACAGAGGATTGTAACAATTAAAAGATGTGGGACATGCAGAAAACAGATAATAATGACCCATAAATTCAACAAAGTTCTAATTAGAACATGACAAATCACAAAGATCTGAACTCAAACCCATTTACAACAGAATTTTCAATAATGACATTAATGTTATGGCACACAATCTACCGGATGTCAACAAAGGGTCAATGGATGGTTGAAAGTTTTACACAGAATAATTGCAACAAGTGGATATAGTTTGAAGCCCACAGACCCCATCTAAATGACCTTGTCCTAAATCAAGCCAGTCCACTCAGGCATACCAATGGCTACCATGGATTTCAACAGTTTATCAATCTCTAAATCCATCCACTGTTTTTCTACATTTCATACATGTATAGAAAACCTGATCAGTTGATAGGCCTGATCTTTGGGGCTAGGTCATCGACACAGAGTGGCCTACCAGATTCATAGCTTGGATGCCCCACACACTTGCCAAGTAGGAGTGCGGCTACATAGAGGTTATCTTTTTTTCTTCATGCGTTTGTGTGTGTGAGGGATGGGGCTTACAAAAATTCATAAAGAATAATAGCACCCATAACTTAGTAAACAGAGATTCTTCCTCAAAACTACATGTAACTCACCTCATTCGAAAATTCACGCTTCCCTTGGTAGGTATCGCTGGTTAGAACTTTAACTGCAATTTCCTTTCCATCTTTCATCTTACCGTAATATACTACTCCATAGCCACCAGAACCAATACGCTTTCCAAATTTTGCAGTCACATCTTCAATTTCAGATAATGTAAAGCTGTGTGCTGTTTCCGTGGCAGCATCAGTTAAAAATGAAACTAGCTTCTGGGAAGGCAGGGCAGTAAGTTCTTCTGTAACCAATCAGGACACAAAAAACATGACAGTTTTTTATCATTTGATATTTTCCTTATAAACTGAGGAAAAGCATCAAGATTGTTCTAGACTCAGACCTTCAGAAGCTCTCTTCTTTCTCCGACACATAAACAGCAAAGATGCCATAACAGCCAAAAGCAGAAAGGCTGCCCCAACTGTTGAACCAATAATGATTTTAATGTGGTTACCTTCACTCTTCCCATAATGAAGATTCTTGTTTCCAGAGAAGCTGCAAAACATACAAAGACAGAATTGAAGCTCACCATTGATTCAATAGTTGGAAGGGTGGAAATTGGTGATAAATGAAAGCAGAAAAGGAAAAGAAAACTATAACAGGCGGATATACTTCTTTGGAATCTTTGGAATCCACATACACAGCCTCATCAATGGACAAAATACAGCAATATCCAGAATCCAGATGTTAAGTATGAACCCCCTTGTTTAGCACTAACATGTGGCTTCTTTTGAAGATTCTATACATGTCAATTCCCTTGCAACAAAATGATGCACAAAATTCATATGGTAAATGAGTTCAGATGAGCAAAACTGGGGATATATTTTTTATGTAAAGAGAAGACTTAATCCCTTTTTTTTTTTTTTTAGAGCCAATGAGACTTGATCCTTTTTTAAATACATTAGTTAAAAACATTCAGTTTTAAAAAGTTAAATTAATAACAAATATCATGCGAATGTAAATACCAGTAATAGGTGGTTAGTATGTCCTATTTCTTCTTGTGGAGGGGTCTATTTGTCTTTTCTTTATTTTCATATTCAATTTCTTCATTTAGCTCCATTTGATCAAAAGATTTGCACCAACTAATCAAGAAGATCCTACAAAATATTCTTCATCATGTTGACATAATTGAGCCATATCCCTCTGGGCCATGGGCCATTCCTTTTGCTTGGGCCTGGCTTGGGCCATGGGCTATTCCCTCTATTTGGGCCTGACTTGGGTCGTGAGCCTCTTATTTCCCTTTCATTAGTTCTCTTTTATTTTTGTTTCTTTTTACCTCTTCTCCAATGGTAGTTTGTGTAATTTTGCCACTCAATATATAAAGAAAGAGGGCTGGACATCCAAGTCTCTATAAGTTTCTTTTCTTCCCAAGTTCGTTCTTTCCTCTGACATAGTATTAGAGCAAGAAGTTCCTAAGGTTTCTTACCTCTTGATCTCTTGATTTCTTCCCCTTCTCTTCTTCTCATCTTTTTTTCCCCATATATTCTCTCTTGGTTGAGAGTCTTAATCTTTTAATCACTAATTGTATGTGATTTTTTAGGAGTGGCCCTGCGGCTAGGGTGACTTGGAGATCTTATTGAAATTTTTGCTGGAAATTCTGATTTATCAAGTTTTTTTATGAAGGCATTTGCATTTTATCAGAAACAACAATAGATTTTGCTGGAAATTCTGGACTGATTTGTTCACTTTGGTCGGATCAAAAAACAGCAATACAGGTTTGTTGGTCATTACCATTTAGACAGTTTTTTGGGCATCTTTCTTCCAGATTTTCAAGAATCTCCCTTGTGGTAACCAATGTTGTCAAATGGCATAAGCGATCCTATGCGATCACTTGTGCCTGATCGCTTATGTGATCGCACAATCTTTTTTTTTTTTTTTTTGAAAAAAAAATAAGAACGAAAAAAAATTGAAAAGTATGCAATGGCATATGCGATTATGCGATCACATAATGGCATATGCGATCGTTTTATGCGATATGCGATGGCATACCATCCATATGGCATATGCAACCATCGCATATGCCATAAGGATGGATCGCATAATCGATTATGCGATTATGCGATCGCTTTCGACAACATTGGTGGTAACCCTAGATTTTTCCAAATTTATTTCTTTTAGTAATTCAGCCGTAAGAACACCCCTCCCTTTTTTTGTTTCATGGTGATTTGAATATTCCTTTGAAATTAATTGCCTTTCGAGTATTCTTTATGGTTCTTGAGTATTCCTTTTTGGTTTCTTGGTGATTTGTTGACTTGAATACTCCTTTGACATTCATTGCCTTTTGAATATTCATTTTTGGTTCTTGAGTATTCCTTTTGAGATTATTGAATGCTATATTTGCCTATAGCGTCCGTTGGATTCTGGTTGGTGAAATTTTTTAGACTTATACTTCATCTACATTTGACACAGCAGATACAATTAGGGTTGTCAACGGATCGGATTTGGAGCGGATCATAGCTGATCCGAATCCAATCCGATTTGTGATCCGGATGATCCGTATCCGACCCGAAATCCGATGGATCTCTAAACAGTTATCCGAAATCCGACCCGATAGAGATTCGGCTTATCCGACTCCGATCCGACCCGATCCGATCCGAAATCCTACACATACACGCACCCTGTTAGCTATGAAAGCTACACGCACACACCCACCCTGTAAGCTACGCACCCACCCACCCTTGTTAGCTACGCACACACCCACCCTGTTAGCTATGCACGCACACACCCACCCCTGTTAGCTACGTACACACCGACCCTGTTAGCTATGCACGCACGCACCGACCCTGTTAGCTATGCACGCACGCACCGACCCTGTTAGCTAGCTACGCACCCACCCCTGCAACCCTGTTAGCCACGCACGCACCTACCCTTGTTAGCTAGCCACACACCCACCACTGTTAGCTAGCCACACACCCATCTTCGGGCCTCCGGCGGCCAACAGGCCATCCAGAGAAGGAGAGAGAGAGAGAGAGAGAGAGAGAGAGAGAGAGAGAGAGAGATTCAGTCAGAGAGAGAGAGAGATGTAGAGAGAGAGAGAGAGATTCTGAGAGAGAGAGAGAGAGAGAGAGAAGAGAGAGAGAGAGAGAGAGAGAGAGAGAGAGATACCTGGTTTTGAGAGGGAAGCAATTTGAGAGCAGAGAGGCGAGAGGGGACGGTCGGACGGAGGTGCTTAGGAATTTAGGGATTTTTTTTTCCTTTTATACTTGATGAGTCGGATCGTTAATGGATCGGATCGAGGATGATCCGAATCTGACCCGATTATTAAACGGATCACATTCGTTGATCCATATTCAACCCGTTGATCCGGATCATTGATCCGAATCCGGAAAATTTGGAGCGGATCCGGACCAAGATCAGGTCCGTTGACAGCCCTAGATACACTCAACTCAAGATTGAACGATTAATTTTTCATTCTGAGAGTCCAATTGTTCAAGGAAGTTACACTTTTATCATAGATATGAGATTATTGGAGTAGTTTTAACATCCATGGTATAACAGTTAAAGCTATCTTACTGATGTTAATATACTGAGCAATCAATTAATCAATTATCTTCATTTCTCCTTTCATAAGAAAAGATTCTTATGAATGATAAATTCATCATCATCATCTAAGCCTTATCCCAATTAATTGGGGTCTGCTACATGAATCTTGTTCCGCCATTCCACTCTATCAAGGGCCAGACCTTCAGTTAGACCATGTCTGAATGAAAATTTCAGTTCTAAAAATATGTGTAAAGATAAAATATACTTATTTTGAATCTTGATCAAGCTAGTCCATCGCTATAAGTGACACACCAAACCTTTCTTGCAGTGGAAATTGTTTAAGGGTGTGTGCGTGACATAATTTGTAATGAATTTATGGCAGTTTAGAGAATCAGCAATATGTGGTAGTTAAAATGAAGTTCTGGGAGTTGATGGATCAGCTAATGTAAACATCAAAAGAAAGGGTATTTATATGTGGCAACATAAACAGCCATGTAGGGGAGGGTAGCAGAAATCACGTGAGTGTACTCAGGAGTCAGCAGAAATCACGTGTGTACTCTCTCTCTCTCTCTCTCTCTCTCTCTCTCTCTCTCTCTCTCTCTCTCTCTCTCTCTCTCTCTCTCTCTCTCATTGATAGAGAGTGCATTTCAACACTGAGGGCATGGGTTCAAGTGCCCATGTGGGGTGTGTGTGTGTGTGTGTGTTAAAAAGAAAAAGAAAAAAAAAGAAAAAGAAAAAGAAGATCCAAAGGAGGACATTTCCAATGCAAGCATCACAATCGAAGATAATAAATGTGAGAAGTCCACCAATGGATTGATAAGGATCCCTGGATGGATCAGTTCAGAAAATCACTACTAGATCAATGAAAGAACCTACCAATGAGTCGGATGACGACATGGGACACAAATCAAAGGATGCAACGATGGCTGAAATGAAGGATTCTGAAGAACAGATAGTTACAAATGATGGCATGCACAGGCCCAGAAAGGAGTGAAAGAGTGGCATAGACACAAGGCATGGACCGTACACCTTCCAACCAGAGTAAGCATGAGGAAGAGAGAGCATGATCTATCAGAAATCACACAGAACCAACAAGACAAACTTCATCATCAATTTCCACCAAGGAAGAGGAAGAACTGCCTTTTTGACCAAGGGCCGATACACCTTCCAACTAGAAGACAAGTGCGCTGATGCAGGATCATTGGATCTTTCAGATTTGGTCTGTGGTGGATCCACTGCTGCCTGAATGCAAATAAGACCAATGATTTATGGTTCAACAGGTTGATGAAGCACACAGATCGAATTATATGGCCCATGTAATCGCACCATGGACCTATGGTAACCACAAAGTCAATCAGATAGCCAGATACATCATATAGTTGGACTGTGGAGCCCACATGTCCAACCAGAAACTATTTTGGGACTTGCATACCAACCTGATTCTAATTTTGGAATTATGTACCAGCCATACTGTATTAGATAGGTTGTATATGAGATAACCAATCGGTTTTTGTATTTGATTTCCTCCACAAACCACGTGGATCCCATAGTCATGGCTGTGTGTACAACCCTACACAGTTTGGCTAGTCCACCCAGGTTTGGAGTGTCCTTAAGGTTCATTATGGAGTGGTTCTGCATAGTTATCTCTATTTTGGATTATTTCTTGCTTTCTTTTGGAGCATTTAGAGTAGTAAGGATTGATGTGCTTTAATGTCAATTTCATCCTAGTGCTAGAAACTGCTAAGCATGAAGTTTACCCATATATCTAAAATATAACTTTTTTTTTTTTTTGGAAATGTCTAAAATGTAACATATTTAAACAGCTTTTCAAAATGTACTGCATAGGGTAAGATGCAAATCAGTTCACAGCATTCGTGTGCACATTCCTTCATATTTTCAATTGATGCACACATGTTTGGAATCCTTAGAATACGAAGAGTGCAATAGAGAAGACAATACTCACTTCGAAAGAAGATTCTTATTAAGAAGACCCCGAGGCACTGTACCAGATAATGAATTATTCTGCAAGTATCTGCAATCATCAAAGCCCAAGAAATAGTCTATTACATGACCCAATACAAGATCATGCACATTACAATTTACTGAAAGTAAAGGAGAAAATTAGCAAGGTTAGTTCATGAATAAAACAAACACAAATCAATTTCTTAAGAAACACCCATCAGTCACCTACAAGACAGCCTTATTTCACAAACTTACCCAACATATAAGATCAGCTTCAGGACTAGTGCCACAAACTATCAGTTACCAACTAATACAAATTTAGGTTCACTGATATTCAAGGTTTTGAGAACTTACAGTTCGCTTAAACTTTGCAGGTTCACCAAAGAGGAAGGAATTGGACCGGTCAGCTGATTGTTCTCCAGATGACTACAGAAAACAACGACAATTGTTCTTTTGAGTATTTCAAGAACTTGAAAAACAACTAAATAAATAAATGGATTTTTACATTTTCTTCAAATTTGGGCATCCAGTAAAATCAGGTATTTGGCCAGTGAGTGAGTTCCCATCAAGCCATCTGCAATCATAAAACCAACCACTACTGATGACAAAAAGAAAAATGACACTAAATGTTGCAGTACCAAATAAAAAATTGCCACTACTTGAATCTTACAACTCAATTAAGCCTGCCAATTTTGTGAATTCTGATGGAATATCCCCTGTCAAATTCTTCCCAGACAAAAAACTGCAGAAGTACAAATATAACATCAATAGTTGCTTGGTTCAACGGGAATAGTACCCTGATGCACAAAATACAAGTGGAGCCCATGACCGAGTGATCAGACTGTTGAATTGATAGCTCCCACAGCAGAAAGGGGATGTCCAAATTCATCCACATCAGAAGAACGCCAGATCATGGCTCTTTCTTCTGAACCATCTATTTGTAGGCCATTGACCAAGGGTTGGGATCTTCCGAGTTGCCTCCAAGACTTTTGGTCCATCCCACATCCATCAGGGGCCAATCTGATCAACAAATCCAATCACTGAATGACGGGCCCGATCCAATGTATAGGGCATATCAAAGACGATATACACATCCTGATGCATCAGAACCCTATAATTCTCCTTCACCACTATGATGCAAAAGAAAAGAAGGTCAAAGGAGTACAAGAGTAACAAAGCAACTCAGGAAGGAAAAAAAAATTTCAAGCTGAAAAAGAGTGATGGAGAAATTTGCCAGATTCTATTTGAATTACATTGAAAGTATCCTTGGCTGTGGATCCAAATTACATTGTACCCATGACAAAGGAACTGGTAGGCAGGGATCGCCCCCTTCTTGTGCCCAAGCCTCTAATGAGAAGCGTGAAGTTAAGCTAGCAATAAGCATTGCTGAAATAAGTGAAAACATTGTATCAGAAGCTTCTAAACAAATACTTCTAACAGAAGAAAATGATTGAGTGACCAGGATTTATGCCTACCATCTTGAGAACCATAATTTATCTCAAGATATTTATTTATCTCCATAGCATTCAAGAGGGGTCCCATGGACGAATCTGATGATTTCATGAATGAAAACGATAAGACAAAAGGAAGTGATATGTTTGTAAATCCCGGTTCATACAACCGATATCTCCCATGAGCATTTTCTTCTATATCAACAGAAGGTTTGCTGAATTCAGGCATGCCTGGTAGGTGGAGCCTAAATTTCCTGCTGTCTGTTGCACTCAGTTCTTCAATTTCGGCAAAGTAACAGAATGCCCAACCAGAACCTGGAAAACCATCCAAGTTTAACCGGTACGTCAAAGTCCCATTTCTACCGACTACAGCTGTCTGCATTACTTTTTCTGGTGGTCTATCATCTATGTTGACGTCAATTCGCGTAATGGTCGATATTTTCTCAGTTCCAGGTGCAACATCCACTAGGTAATTTGCTTTCTTCAAAGAATCAGATTCCCATATTCTGTCAAAAGGATCATCTGGGTACCTGAAATATGACATGACGAAAGCACGACAAAGCTAGAGCATAAGCAGAATACATGTGAGGGCCAGTTTAGCAGAGCAGTCAACCCAATAGCTAAACAAGTATACATGTGAGGGCCCTAATACCAAGAAAACATTGGGGAGCCATGAAGGAGAGTTGATACGAATAAGACTGCAACTTGGGTTCGTATTGACTCGAATGCAATTGGCCCAACCTAATTTGAATTCGTGTTGGTTCAGGTTGAGCAAATTCGGGTCAGGTTAGGTCGGGTTGAGAATAATCACATGTATTTGGGTCAGTTGAGGTTGGGTCGGATCGGGTCGGATTGGGTCGAGTATAGAGGGCTTTGGGTTAGGTTCGCTTAAGGAACCTCATGAAGCAATTGGGGTCGTGTTGGGTCGCAGGTTGGGTCCTCTTAATGGCTGGGCTCAGATTGACCCTCAACCCGACCAGACCCACCGGAGATGCACACCTAGTAACATATGTGCTAATGTGACCAAAATGTGAGATATGAGCTGCTCATGAAGCAGGCCCTACTGCATATGTACCCTAGTCCAAAAATCAGGGTGGTAAAGTCACTAGTCAGACCACGCATATAGAAAGAATGAAAAAACTGACCAATAGTCAACACCCAGTTTTTATATTTCAGTGACCTGAGCAGCAGACCGGCCCATCATAAATCAGAGCACATACTTTGTGGTGGCTACGCAACAATGAACAGCCTGGATCTCACAAAGCTGTTTTGTTGGCATGTGCAGGTGAATTTCTCAACCAATCCAAATGCATGAATCATCTTTGCATTTCTCACCCCAAGAAACTACAACATGATACTCCCATATCATAAAGCATCTCTAACAAACAAATAATTTGGAATATGTTGCATACCTGACAGGATCATCAGTCACGGAACCAAAGTTTATTCTTGCAGACACACTGAGAAAGAACTGAGTTTCAAAGTCTGTATAATAAATTGAACCATTGAACTGTCGGAGCTCAAGGGTAGAAATGAACGGCTGCCCGGTTGTGGCATTAGACAGGCACACACTGATTGTAGGAGAAGGAGCCAATAAGATGAGTTCTCGAACTTCCATGGTGGTAGCATCAGATATGACAATTGTCGACCAATGAGTCGCTCCAAGAGAGATGTCAAACTTCGGATAAACATTACTTCTATCAAAATTTCCATATAAGAATGTTGCTCTTACAAGGTATCGAGATCTTGATGTGACATTAAGTGTATAACAATACTTCCTATCATCAGCAGGGAAGTATCTCAGTGTTGAATATTGCTTCCGATTCTCACTTGGGATAGATAAGTTAGCTGTCTGTCCATAGAACTGAATATCAGGAACCCACTCTATCCCAAGATCATCTCTAAACTGGTCAATACCTCCACAATCAATGCTTACAAAACCTACTCCATTGGGTCAGATATAGCCAAGGAACGGTAGAGTTTGTCAGTGAAATTAAAGATAAATGAGACCAAGCAAAAAGATGCTCATACAGATGAATTAATAGATGATGAAAAAGAACCAACAGAAATGTTCCAGTAAATAAGCATGAAGAGACAAAATTCGGTACTCCAGCGAAACAACGTAATGCAAGGAAACTAATTAGTAGCAAGTGTTTCATGATTTTTTTTTTAAGGATAATAATGAATAAGTCAAATTTTATTGAAAGACTGCTTGCCCAAGACACAGCAAAAAGTACAAAGAAAAATATAACCCAAAAGAAACACAAAATTACAACCCAAACATAGATGAAACATCAAATGCATTGACATATTTCACCCCACATGCCCAAGCTATGACGTCCCTCTTAGATCTCCACACTAGCTCTTCCCACAAGACCTTTTCACAAGGTTTCATGAAATTGTGATAATGGAAGTGAAAAGTTTCAAAAGTAGTGAATTAAAATGAGTAGAACTCCCTTTCTTTCTCTTCCAAAACAACAAAATACATGAATAAACATGAAGGGGATTACTCAGTAGAAGGGGATTATTCCTGACCATATAGGACATGAGCTTTTATTTCCAGTAGAGTTGGATGACTTGCCAGCAAAGCTTTGAATGCGAGCTTGGCCTGCTATCTAGGACTTAGTTGAATGGTCTATATTCTATTTACTCTCATGATACTTAGTTTTCATAGTTGAATTGCCTATATTCTATTTCCTCTCATGATACTTGGTTTTTCTTTTTTAACGACAGCCAAATCAACAAACGAAGGGGCAAGCCCCCTGCTTTGAGCTTCTAATCCATTAGGAATTAACTCCAAAAGATTCTAATAAATAAGATGAAGTTTAACATGGTCATCTATCTAGAACTTGGAATATAGGTGAGTGCCAATAAGCCAATGTGTTATCCACAATGCAAGAGAACCACTGACAATAAACATTTACTGATTGCAATTCATCAAATAATCACATAGATGTTAGAATTACTGAATGTGAATTCAAAGGTTCGGAAGAGGAAAATCATGGTTATAAACAGCATCTGCCAGTGATCAGAACTGAGAAAGTATAAAGCAAGTTCTTTAACAAGTTTTCAACCTTTTTTCTCCAAATTATGGGCAAGTTCTAAACAGCATCTGCCAATGATCAGAACTGAGAAAGTATAAAGCAAGTTCTTTCACAAGTTTTCAACTTTTTTTCTAAATTATGGGCAAGTTCTCCTGCACGCATTGTTAGTTATGACCAGTGTTCGAAATATCGGTATCACGTTACGTATCGCATCCTTGGGATATAGATACGTATTGGTTATCGCACAGGACATATTGTTTGTATTGGGTAATTTATCGCACTTTCTAGGAAACATGGGGAAACATTGGGAAAATTATTGAGGGATGTTAAAAAAGACCTTAACACACTTTTAAATCATAACATCTCAAAAAAGAAGTGCACATAATAGGTTTCCTTTGTATAGGGTCTTAAGCTATGCGTTGTCTAACTGAACTAACGCATCTACATTAAAATTGAATGCATAACATTTAGAGTATGTGATGATCATTTCATCAAACACTCCTAACTAATTCGAAATTAGTCTCAATTGATGCTGGTTTAAGGGAAATTTCGAAAAAAAATAATATTTTATTAATTTTTAATTAAAAAATGATTTTTATTCTCCGAAAATTGACAAGGACTTAACAAATCAGTAGATCAGCCCTCATACATGCTTGATTTCATGTTTGGAGTGCAACATTGCAAGCAATTTGGGAGAAATTGGAGAAATTTCGAATTTTCACCAATTTTCCCCAAATCGGACCTCCTACACTGAAATTTTGAAATTAGAGTGTATGTGATGATCATTTCATCAAATACTCCTAAATACTTCGAAATTAGTTTCAATTGACAGCTGGTAGAAGGATAATTTAAAAAAAAAAAAAAAAAAAAATGGAGAACATGAAGAACCAATGGATATCGAAATCAAGCTCCAACTCCATGATTTTTCATGCAAAACATGAAGAACCAATGGATTTGTAACCATTTGACACCGATTTAACATAATTTCAACAAAAAATGGATCGAAAATTGAAAATGCTCACTGGATCAAACATGTGCGATATATCAGCCAATATCGTCGATATTTAAAACATTGGTTATAACATGTTAAACAGTTCTCTTAATTAAATCAACAGAGAAGGAAGATAAATACTTCACTAAATGAGAATACCATCAAAGAGCGATGGACGCTTTTGGATAAAATCGGAACCATTGTTGGTTGTTGTTCAGTAGCTAAAGTAAACAGCCATTTGGTTTCTGTTTTTATTCCGCTTGCTAGTCGGGGACATCAATCCCTGTCGAGAATCTCAAAGATTGGCCCTTTGGAGGAGCTACAACAACCAAAGTAGTGGACAAATCAAAAAACAGGTGGGAAGAGCGATGGACACTTTTGGATAAAATTGGACCATTGTTGGTTGTTGTTCAGTAGCTAAAGTAAACAGCCATTTGGTTTCTGCTTTTATTCCGCTTGCTAGTCAGGGACATCAATCCTTGTGGAGAATCTCAAAGATTGGCCCTTTCAGAGGAGCTACAACAACCAACTAGGATGACTGTGCTGTAAAACCCAGAATGCCCTCATTAATCCCTTCCTCTCCCAAAAAAGCTTTCCCCTGCAGTAGCTCCCATATAAATGGTGATATCAACTTGAGACCCAAACAAAAAACAAGCCAAGTAGCTAAAACCAAAGCTGACAGAGCTGACAACATTTTTCAATCGACTTTGGAGCCTCTCCACTTTTTCTGTTTTCTTCATGTTTATTTTCAGGCCTAATATAGAAATCTTATGTTTCACAACCTGAATTCCTTAGGGAAAGGGATCAACTTTTGATCCAGTAAATACTGAATACATGTAAGAGGTGAGAGCATTAAGCATAGCTACCAAACATACTAATCCAATGCCTAGACAAACGATGTTTCCTAAGATGGATCATCAATTTTGGTTTATGAAGAATCGTAAAAAACAGTTTATTTCAGTATGAAGCCTCAAGAAGATCATGCTGGAAAACTTGGGTTTTCATCATCAGCCGCCAGCAAAGCCTAAAGTGAAGTGGGTCCAGGACAGATTTTCACAGAGTTCAGGAGGCAAGAACTCAAGCGTGAGCTCTTCCTAACCATGAGTGATTGTGCAGGAAAAGATTGTCAACACTCATGTGTGTAAAGTTCAAAAAGTCCAATAAGGGCTGAGCATGGTATGCCGTAAAGGCCGTTACGTAAAGGTACGCGGTGGCAACCGTTACACATTACGGGGTCGTAGAGGCCGTAATGGTCGTTATGGAAAAAATGACCCGTAAAGGCCATTCCAGCCCCCATAATGGCCCATTACACCCCCCTCGTAATGGCCGCAACGGCCCCATAACGGTCCATTACGGGGCCGATACAGGTTCTTCAGTTTTTTTTTCAATAGAGAGAGAGAGAGAGAGAGAGAGAGAGAGAGAGAGAGAGACCGTAATGGCCGTTATGGGGGCCTTAACAGCCGTTACAACCCATATCGTAAAGGTAATAGTGGTGGTCGTTATGGCCACCATTACCGTTACGAAATACCTTGGGGCTGAGGATTGACAAACAACTTGGAAAGCGAATCAATGGAGGGATTTGTGAATTGATAGGGTGACAAACTAATGTATGAATTTGTTGATGGTTAGGTGACAAACTGACAGGTGAATCACTAGATCAGCAAGCGTGAATGCATTGATCATGGCCAAGGTGTTCCATAACGGTAACAGTGGCCGTAACAGCCACCACTGTTACCGTTACAGTACGGGCCGTAACGGCCGATACGGGGTCCGTATCGGCCATTACGGCCCTTTTTTATTTTCTGAAAAAAAGAAACTGTTACAGGACCATTACGGGACCGTTACAGGGCCGTTACAGTCTGTTATGGCCTGTTTTTTGTGTAACAGCCGTTACGGCCATTTCGACCCCGTAACGCATAATGGTTATGACCGTTTCTGTTATGTATCGGCTGATACGACCGACACGTAAACGTTTTGAGATACCATGATCATGGCCCAACAATCTGAACTACGATTCAAGATCTAAGGTGAGATTGAGAACACAAAAACAACTTTATTCTGGGATTAGACAAAAGAGCAACTACACCATGTTGTGGATTCTGGTGATGATTAGGCATATCAGATAGCTGGGCCTTCGCCATTAGCTTCCACCAAAGCCAACGGTGACAAAATCAAAAGAAGAGCAATGGTGATGGACATGTAGTCGGGCAGTTAGGCGAAATTTTACAGGATAGTTACAAAATCAACCATGCTTTATGGGACAAAATGTTGGGCAATTAAGGAACAACATGTTTATAGGATTAGGATAGCTGAAATGAGGATTTTCGGATGCATGAGTGGCAAGATGAGGAACGATAGAATTCTAAACGAATGCATTCGAGGGAACTTAGGAGTAGCACCAACAGGTAATAAGATGAGAAAAAGTAGACTTAGAACCACGCATTGAAACCAAGAATTGTGCTAGTTAGGAGTGAGTTGGGACAAGTTGAAGGCTTTAAAAGGGCAAGGGGAATGCCCAAAAGGATGTGGATGGAGGTAGTAAGAAAAGACTTGATGACCTATGGTTTAACTGAAGGTATGACCCTACCTTTATCATAGCGCAAACTCCCGAAACCAACACAGCTTATGACTTGCTAGTTCCCAAAAAAAAAAAAAAAAAAAGAGCCTATTAAGACTCAATAACTCCTACGTTTTTATCCAAGCTAGTCGAATAATCTATTTCGTGAAAGGAAAGGGTCAATCATCCCTTTTTAATACCTAATTAATAGGGCCTGTTTTGGTGACATTTAATTTTTTATAGGAAGTTCTTTTAGGACCTCTGTCTTTTTTTTTTTCTTTTTTTTTTTCTTTTTTCTTTTTTTTTGTAACAAGGTTTTTTTGCTCAGGTTTTAAGGGTTTAGAGTGTTGTTGTTATTTAATGAGAGCACTATAAGGCATGCAACTGAAACTGGACTTCAAAACATATCGAGATTTTATATGGATTTTGTATAAAAAGGGATCTTATGGCAAGTTTTGAGTCATTTAAGGGTTTGTAAGTTGTGTTAGAGATTTCTCAAGAGATAATAGTCCACTCATAATTGTATTATATTTGGAAGAGTCCAAGATAGTGATATTTCTTCAGTTGTCTTCACCAGTAATTTCTAGCTACAAGGTATTATGTCCTAAGCTGTGATTGGGAGGGCAATTAGATGTTCGTAGGATATTTTAGAATCCATTTTACAACTTAGGTAAATCTAAATGCTGAGACTTTAGGGAAGATTTTGCTTTTGGTTTGAGTAACACATATGCATGCAGATGTTATATGGGGCTGGCTATTGAATAAAATATGTCTGCTTCAAGGAATTATCTTGCGGAGGTTAAAAACCCTAGAAACCAATCTCTTGGAATTATGTAGTGAGTGAAGAATGATATTCATCTTTCTTTAATATTTTACTTCCTATAAATGTCCATCCTACAGTACATCAACTTGTATCAAAAAATTTAGGAGATTTTAATATCCCTCTTGAACTAACCCTCCACAGTAGATTCTTTTTTTGTATTCATGAAAGAATCCAAGCTCAGAAGTATCAATGCTTTCAATATTTGCAGATCCAAGGGATGGATTTAAATAGCAGTTTCAGATGATAATTTAAACCAGTGTTTGCAGTATCGATAATATCGGCCGATATTATCGGTATCGCTGGTCAACGATAAATATCGGCCCAGTAATAACAAAAAAAAAAATGCAAATTCCTTGGTATCGCACGATATATTGTGCGATATCGATAATATCGCACTTTGTATCGATATCGCACGATATATCGGCAATATATCGTGCATTTTTCTTTACGCGATTCCAGATATCGTCGATACCTGGACGATATCGTCCAGGTATTGGTCAGAAATACCGGAATGTTTATAAACTTGATTTTTTTTTTGTTTTTGGGAGAAAAAACTTGGGGAGGCCCATTTTTTCTCAATTTTCTCCTACTTTACTATATCAGTTAGACGCACAAGAGTCCCCCATTTTGTAGAAAAAAAATCAATTTTTGTTCAATTTTCTTCTAGTTTCTCCTCCCTAAAAAAAAAAACTGTTGGGCTTTCGGGCGCTCCACCCCGAACCCCGGGCAGGGGCGTGCTGGCCCCTGCACCCCCGGCGAGCTGACCGCGCAGCTCGACCCGCGTTCCGACTCTGCGTTGGGGTCATAGTTTGTTGAGTCCAGTTAACTATTTTCTAGATTATTGAATCCTCATATAGATCTAGGCCATATAGAATAGCTTACATTGCGTTGAACTAGGATAGTCAACATTGCATTTGGAGGATACTCATTCAGTTGCATCATCCATAGGTATATTTCTCAAGCTCTCTTGCTTGTTTTACTTTGTCAATGCATTGGTTGTATTTACATTAATGTCTTGTTACATTTGTATATCTTATGGAATCAATTTAAACATTAGTTGCATCAGTTCAGTCAGATAGCGCATAGCTTAGGATCCTTTTACAAAGGAACTCCATTATGTGGACTTTTTTTTTTACATATTATGATTTAAATGTGTGTATTGAGGTCCATTTTAACAATCCCTGAAGTTTCATTGAAAAATTCAATCAATTTCCCAATGTTTCCCCATGTTTCCCAAAAAGTGCGATACATTCCGCGATACAACCGATATTTCCCACCGGTACGTAATATGTATCTGTATCCCAGGGGTGCGAAACGTAACGCGAAACCGATACTGCAAACACTGCTTTAAACAGTGAGTAAATCACTCACAGGGTAGATAATCCTAGCCAAAAAATAGGATGATCTGATTATCCAGTTGGCCACTCATGAACACTGAACATGGACCACTAGTGAACTTTTTAATAGTCCATTGCATGACACAAATGAGCAGATCGGCTGATTTTTCAAGTACGCATCAAGATAACCATGCCTACTTGATGAGAATGGCTTGGATCTTGCAAGTGTTGCACATCCACACATATGAGCCGCAAGTCCCATGGCAGTCCACTTAACACAGAGTACAGATTTAAATGGCCAAGACTTTACCCCAACCTAGCCGAAGAGCTAAATGTCCAAGCCCAAGCCCAGGCCCAGGCCCAGGCCAGGCCCACTACCAGCACCCTCCCGATGCCGTTAATTTAACGCTCGGTCTGGCTTTTCTTGTTAGTCCCTTATACATAAGCAAGCCCAGGCCGGGCTCAATTAGTTATCAGGCCTCAAAATCCATGACCAGAACAGACATGTGGACCTCTCACCCCATTCCAGATCTGGCCCAAAGCATGGTGGGCCAGGGCCAGGCCCACTTTCGAGACCCCACACACAAGAGCATCTCTTTAATAGGGATCTTCATGAATGACACTTTATAAAGAAAAATTTCACACTCGGCAGTCCCTCCTCTTTAAACAAAACTTCACAACTTGACTAAAAAGAATAATCAAGCAACAGCAACAATAAATGACTGTCACAAAGAAACCAGCAGTGATCAAACTCAAAAGAAGAAAAGAAAAATCAAACAAGCCCAATTTAATGAAATCTAGTGAAATTCTAAAAAAAGACAATTGTAAGTTTCAGTTTCGATCCGGAACCAATTTCCAGAGATGAAAAGCACCGCCACATCCAACATACAGAAATACATATTTCACACAGAAAACAGCAAAAAAAGAGAGGAAAAAGAAAAGGAAAAAGGGAAATAAAGACGGAAATGAAGCAGAGATTTAGTAACAAAATGAAAAGGAAGGATACTTACCAGGCATCTGAGCGTTGGCGTGGAAGAAAAATATGAAGGCAAGGAAAAAGAAGAAGAGAAGCATCGCCATTTCCTTGAGAGGGAGAGGATGAGAACGAGAGAGAGAGGAGAAAAGCTTCTCTTTTTGAAAGAAGAAAGTGGGATGTCAGTGGGAATGGTGATATGTATGGATTCTTGTTTGGAAAAGAAAGAACGAGTTCGAAAGTGCGGGGGACTCTGGCATCTTCCCCTTTCTGTGGGAATCCACCTGTTTTACGCAGCGCGTAAAAGCACCCAAAGCTCTGTGAGTCCCACCATATTTTAAATCCGAAATCCACTCCATCCATCAGCTTCTATCTCAGATCTATACCCTTGGGAAACAAACAACCAACCCACAACTCATATAACCAGACACGAGGAGCAATAACAACAGGGATGGATGCCAACGATAGGTTTTTGTGTGGAACCACCATGGTGGATGTCTTTTATCCAACCCGTTAATCAGGTTTAATTCATCAGGGATACAAAGATTGATCTGATCCAAAAGTAAGGTGGGTCACACCGTATGAACATAAAGGTTATAGAAGCAATCTTATATTGTTCTCATTGGTGTGGTCCATGAGAGTTTTTTATCATGCTGATATTTTGAATTTACGGTTAAAATAAAGTTCTCAGTTTATGGACGGAGTGGATCTACGTATTCAATATGATTGACCCAATAAAGCGGGGTGTTTTAGGCGCTGCTTAAAACAGGTGTGGTAGACGTTCCGATCATTTGAGGACGTGGGGCCGCAAGCCAGACCATAGGTGGACTCGTTTGGCTAAGCACGAGATTCCCTTCGACTGGGTCTTATCAACTTCGACCCCTTCGCAGTTTAGGCGGCTGCCTCAGGCCTCCGGTCGAGTGAGGCCTCATTATTTTACAGCTTACCATGAATGTATACGTCCTATCCACACCGTCCATTCATTTTCTGGATCACTTAGGGATGAGCAAAACTAAAACATATCCAAATCTCGAGTGGACGCACCACAGGAAACGGTGGGATGATGACGTCCACGGTTGAAACCACCTTCTTAGGCCCTGCAATGATGTTTATTTGTCATCCAACCTGCCCATAAAGTCACACAGACATGGATGGAGGGAAAAGAAACCTCATGTGGCCTCAGTAAGTTTTCAGCTGTAGGTGTTCCGTTCACACTGTTTGTTTTTTTTTTTTTTTTTGGTGTGGCCCACTTGATCTATGTTTGAATTTTACGCCATGCCCTAAAATGAACTAGTAAAATAGATGGACGGCATGGATAAGACAAGACATGTCACGATGGTCTCACAGTGTTTTTTCATTATGCTGCAGTGTACCAATTAACCCAGCACGCAGTCCACTTCCATGGTCGGCCTACCATTAAAAACTTTTTGGAGCCCACAAAGGTTACGGCCTAGATCTCCTGTTTGTGTTTTCTCTTCATCGAAGTCTTTCAACCGTCATGGCAAATAAATATCACGCTGAGCCTTAAAAATCTTTTGGGGCCCACAAAAGTTTTGGACCAAGCTGATGTCTGCATTTTCCCTTCATCCAAGTCTTTCAACAAGTTATGGTAAATAAACATCACAGTTAGCATTAGGAAGTTTTTAACAGTAGTCATTCAATCACTACCATTTTCCCATGGTGTGGGCTATTGGAAATCCGGTCAGCGAAAGCAAGGAAGAAGATCAAACAATCTACAATCAGCCACACAAGCACACGATGTAAAAGCAAACAAATTTTACGTGGAAAACCCTTGCGAGAAAAAATCACGGCACAAAGCGACACCTCCACTATGATAAATAAATGATTACAGAGCTAGAACTATCCGAGTAGATCCGAAAGATGATCAAGGCACACAAAAGCTCTCAATCCTCTCTCCCAATAACCCTAATCCCGTTTAGATCACCTGGGTATTGCTTAGCATAACATCAAACATGATTAGTAAGCCTATTTATAAGAGGAAAGCCGAAATTAAAAACAAGTAGTGCGAAAACCGCGCAAGCATTCAAATCCCACAAAGCCCACGACCGGTTGCCGATCGGTCGCAATCTGTCCGGATAGTTTTGCCCGAAAAAACTCATGCAACTGCCTCAACTCAGACCTGTCCACTAACCGATCTGAGCATCCAATGACCGGTTGGGCGACCGGTCTGTAATCTCAACAACCGGTCTGACGACCAGGTCTCAAAACGTAAAAATTCGTCCAGTGAGTTTCATCTCAAACTGAGCCATACTGTCCTGCTGGCCGACCGATTGGTGGATACTGTCAATCCACAGTTTTGATAACTTTACAACAAATTCTACCAAGGCATCAACACATCGTACCATCTCTTATACTCTTCAAAGAACCAACTCATCATCAATCATAGTCGCCGCTTCTTATGCATCACTGCGTCTTCGTCAAGCCTTCGCCAATCCCAGAGAAGTTACGCAGAACTTGAACTTCTCTATAAGGACCACCTTGGTCAACATGTCCGTCGGATTCTCGCTAGTGTGAATCTTGTCCAAAGTCACATCTCCTTCCTCAAGTACCTGTCGAATAAAATGATGACGCACATCAATGTGTTTAGTACGTGAGTGATAAAAATAATTTTTAACCAAATTAATAGCACTAGAGCTATTACAATTAACCGACACGGCTTCCTGCTGAAGCCCCAACTGATTTATCATTTCTTTCAACAAAACAACTTCCTTGAAAGCTTCTGTCACTGCCATATACTCATCTTTAGTAGTGGAAAGTGAAATTGCGTCGGGTAATCTAACACGACACCCTATGCATACACGTGCGGAAGCTTAAGGAGCAGCTAGAATTATGCCTAAGTCCTAGGGGGGGGGGGGGGGGGGGGGGGGGGGGGGGTGATTAGGACCTTTTAAAATCTTTTCGCCTACTAAACAAATTTAACAAATCAAACTACGTAAGCGATTAACACTTCGGCTTGCAAGCCTAAGTGGGTCCAATCAAAAGACTAGCAAAAGATAAGTGTAATTAACAACCTAGTCTCATCAACACATATGGACTATAAAGGATGGATCAAGAAATGCTCAAGTCAACATGAGGTAGTGAAAGTACATCTTGTGAGTGTGGATGTGCCTACAAGTGCCTAGCATACATTCCAAACTAAGCATTCATAATTAATAAGTTAAACGTAATGCATAAAGAGAAATGTGCTCAAGAACAATCACAAACACAAGGATGTATAGTGGTTCGACTACTTGTCTACTCCACTCCCGGTTCAAGTACTCAACCCCTTTGAGCACACCAGCATTCACTGGGGAGTTTAAATCTAGCTCCTCCCAACCAAGGTGTTTTAACTCGGATCCACTCAACCGGGGAGTTTACAGGTTCCTCCCAACCTACAATTTGCACCAGTATTGGTGGCTCCCCCTTGGAGACTTTGTTTAGGCCCGACAAACGTGCCGAGGAACGGCTAACGTCTCTGAATTTAGACCGACTAACAGGCCAAGATTGGCTAACGACCCTAGTTTGAGTTTGTCAAACAAACTCTACACTCAACTCCCACAGGGAATTGAGTGGATGGACTCTTAACAAAACAACCTTACTTATCGGATTGAGCCCCTTTGTAGCGCCGCTTTGGGTGGCTTCTTCTCGCTCTCTCGTGCTTGAATCAGCTCCCCTTTTGCCTCCCTGATCTTTGACGCCGTTGCTTTGCCAAGGCTTTAACTCCAAGATCAGCTACCTTGCATGTAATGCTCCATTGGAGATGCCCAAGGTGCTAGAGAGGGTAGGTTTGGGATCTCTACAACTTATGGGAATGGGTTACCTAGAGAGTCTCACCTACAAAGATCTCATCATAGAGTATTGGATAAGGATATGACTATCAAGATCAATCCAATCTCTAGAAATTAAAAGAGGGACAAGTGCATCTTCTTCTTGAGCTTTGAATGCTCCATACTTGTGATGAATCACAAGGAAGATCACTTGTTTGGGTTAAGAATAGAGCTCTTAATGATCTTCAACAATGGTGGCTCCTATCTCCTCAAAATCCTCTCTATTTACTCAAAAATAAATCCCCCATCTTAAATAGATTTTCTTCCAACGGTAAAAAAACGGGCAGATTCGTGTATCTCCGATTGATCGGAAAAAGGTTCGATTGATTGAAGACCTGTCCGATTGATCGAAGACACGTCCGATTGATCGAAAATCAGTTCAGTGAATTCTCTAAAAGATATTCCGATTGATCGGAAACATGGTCCGATTGATCGGACCGACCCCTTCCGATGGATCGGAAGACTGTCCGATTGATCGGAAATATGTCCAGTGGATTTTCAAAATTGCTGGAAAAATTTTCGATTGATCAAAGCTTCTGTCCGATGGATTGGAGTCCTATCAGAGCCAATGTCCAATTGATCGGAGATCAATCGGAAACTGCTGTCTGAGCTGTTTTGTTTACAGCAGCTTCCACCTCTTTAATTAGTCTAACTTATCATGTTTTTCATGGAGTTCTAAGACTAATGATGATGACTAAGGGTATACCTAGTTGGTGTAAGTCATCTAAGAGGTTATGGTTTTAGGTAGGTTCAAGGCAAGGCACACCAAGGCATCTCTTTTACCTGTTTCTTCATCCTTAATGTAGCTGGTCCATCTTGTGTCTTCAGTCTTTGTCTTCATTAAGCTCAACCAACACTAGACTCACTAACCTAAGTGATTGATAAACAAGGTGCACTAGTATGCCACAGAAAAGTGCACTAACAGAAAGAGCCACCAAAGACTGAAGCTTAGATATCCAAATAATCGCTTCACTCGCTAATACAAATGAGTACCCTGAAGTCGACTTCCTACTATCCATACTACCTGCGTAATCAGAATCGACGTAACCAACCAACTTATCCTTGGACTTTTCAAACGTCAAGACGTAGTCCTCGTACCCCGAATATATCGAAGTAGCCATTTCATAGCTTCCCAATGTTGTTTGCCCGGTTTAGACATGAATCGGTTAACAACACTCATAGCTTGTGAAATATCTAGTCTTGTACAGACCATGTCATACATTAAACTGCCCACAACACTTGAATAGGGCACACGAGACATAACATGCTTTTCTTCATCCGTTTTGGGATAATGTTTAAAAGAAAGCTTGAAGTGAGTCGCGTGGGGAGTGCTTACCAGTTTGGACTTGTCCATCTCGTACTTTTTCAATACCTTCTCAGGGTATTCTTTCTGAGATAACCACAACCTGCTCCTCTTCCAGTCTCTATGAATATCTATGCCAAAAACCCTCTTTGCAGCCCCCAGATCCTTAATCTCGAATGTCCCTGAAAGCTAAGTCTTCAACACATCGATGTCAGACATGTTATGACTGGCAATAAGCATGTCATCGACGTACAACACCAGTATGAGAAATTTCTCATCATTTAGTATCTTAAAATAGACACAATGATCGTACTCGCTTCTGGTAAAGCCTTGACTCATTATAAATGAATCAAATTTCTTGTACTACTGCCTAGGCGACTGTTTGAGACCGTACAACGATTTCCTTAACTTACAAACCTTGTTCTCGGCCTCTTGTACTGTATAACCTTCTGGTTGCACCATGTATATCTGCTCTTCCAATTCCTTATACAGGAAAGCAGTTTTAACATCCATTTGTTCCAGCTCGAGGTCGTATTGGGCAACCAGCGCTAACACGAACCTGATAGATACTTGTTTCACAACCGGTGCGAAGATCTCACTGAAGTCCATGCCTTTACGCTAAGCATGCCCTTTCGCTACCAACCTTACTTTGTATCTATCCTATTTCTTCTGAAAAATTCACTTACACCCCATCACCTTTCGGCCCACTGGAAGCTCCACAAGCTCCTAAGTCTCATTCTTGTACAAGGAGTCTATCTCGCCGTGCATTGTCGTCTTCCACTTTTCAGCATCTACATCTTGTAGTGCCTCTTCAAAGTAAGATGGATCCCCTCATCTGTAATGAGAGCGAATGCAACATTCGAGTCATCTCTGTACCTTACCGGTAACCCGCGATCCCTGGGTGAATTTCTTCTCACAGGTGGCTGCTCTACCTGATCATATACCTCTGTCTGCGCCTTAATATCAGCTCGTGTCTCATCTCTGTCCTCATGAGTATCAACCTGTTCTGATGTTTCTGGTTCCTTTGTAGTATCCTTATGGAACAAAGAACCCTCATCAAACTTGACATCACGACTCAGGGTGATCTTTCATGTGACAGGGTCATATATTCGATATCCCTTCACACCATCACCATAGCCCACAAAGATCCATTTTCTGGCCCCTATGGTCTAGCTTATCTCTCTCAACTGATGGTACATGAGAGTAAGTCTCACAACCAAAGACCCGCAAACTTGAGTAGTCTAGCGTACAACCGCTCCACACTTCCTCAAGGATTTTACATTCAATTACCATAGAGGGTGACCGATTTATCAAGTAACAAAACATGTTAACGGCCTCAATCCATAGCTCTTTGCCCAACCCAGCATTACTAATCATGGATCGAGCTCTCTCCAAGAGAGTCTGATTCATTCGCTCTGCCACACCATTCTGCTCTAGCGTGTGGCACACTGTGTTGTACCTCACGATCCCCTCCTCTTTACAATATGTGTTAATTTCCTGGAAGTGAATTCACCTCCATTATCGATTATCAAAATTTTCAATTTCTGCACTTACTAATTTTCCACCATCGCCTTCTAATACTTGAAGGTCATGAAGACATCAGATTTATTTTTCAGAAAATAAACCCAAACATTTTTGCTATAGTCATTGATAAACGGCACGAACCATGATGACCCCCAACAGAAATAATGGGTGACGACCCCCATACATCGGAATGGACATAATTAAGTATCATTTTACATACCATGATGACCCCCAACAGAAATAACGGGTGACGACCCCCATACATCGGAATGGACATAATTAAGTATCATTTTACATACATGTTTCCCCCTTTTAAATGACAATCTAGACTGTTCCCCATACATGCGAGTTCACATATACTAAAGTCTTTAGATTTAAAGGAAGGAATCAAAGATCGTTCAGAGAATACATTCATACCCCGCTCACTCATGTGGCCTAAGCGTGCATGCCACATATATGTAGACGTGGAATCCGCTAAGTCGTTGCAGCTCCACCTACTGAAGTGCTCCCAATCAGCCTGTAAATGTTACCATGCCTCTGTCCCTTCATAATTACAAGAGCCCCCTTTGAAATTTTGTAGAACCAGTGAACTTGCACCCCAATGCTTCGAGTGCACCAAGGGAGATCTGATTCTTCCTCAACCTAGGAACATGCGTCACTTTTGTCAAGGTCCGTTCAATCCCATCGAACATCTTGATGCGCATAGTCTCAATCCTCACAACCTTGCAGGCGTAGTCATCGCCTAGAAATACTGAGCCTCCCTCATACTCCCTGTAGGAAGTAAAGATGCTCCTATCTGGACACATGTGATACGAAACCCCGGAGTCCATGATTCACTCATCGCAGAAAGATCCAACCTTTGACACCGTCAAGACCTCGCATACATCATTGCCACCTTCCTCAGCTTCAGCGATATTGACTTCCCTAGAAGAATCACCTGACTTCTCCTTCTTATATTTAGGACTCTTACAATCCTTCTTCATGTACCCAACTTGGTCACATCCCCAACACTTCAACTTGCCTTTACCCTTGCCCTTTGATTTAGATCGAGAATGCGACGATCCTTCGCCTCGCTCAGAATTCCTTCCTCTCATAAACAGTGCTTCGGATGAGGAATTAGTATCATCGCTTTTCTGTCTCATGGCCTTCGATTGAAGGGCTGAGACAACGGTCTCGACATTAATAGTGTCTCTACCCGCACACAATGAGTCCTTAAGTGACTCATATGAACTAGGAAGCGAGTTCAATAAGATCAAGGCTTGATACTCGTCCTTCATCTGCTCACTAAAATCGAGCAACTTGCAAATCAATTTGTTGAATGTGCTAATGTGATCCTCCACATCTGTCCCCTTCGCCATCTTCAAAGTGAAGAGTTGCATCATTAGATACATGCGATTTTCTAGAGACTTCTTTGTATAGATATTCTCTAGCTTGGTCCATGTCTCTACAATGGTCTTCTCCTTCATGACGTTATAGAGGACGTCATCAACAAGGCACAATTAGATTGAGGCCATTACATTCTCATCCGTCTTCGTCCACTCATCATCTTTCATCTCGGTAGGTCACTTTCCAAGGGCGTTCATGACCCCTTACTAAGTTAGGATGGCACGCATCTTCACCTTCCACAACTTAAAGTTGTTTTTGCCTGAGAACTTATCAACGTCGAACTTCGTACTTGAAGTCACGAGATCGTTTCAGAAAACTTCTTCTTCAACCCTCCAATGATAGCTCTGATACCATTTGTTGGAAATCCGGTCAGCGGAAGCAAGGAAGAAGATCAAACAATCTACAATCAGCCACACAAGCACAGGACGCAAAAGCAAACGAATTTTACGTGGAAAACCCTTGTGGGAAAAAACCATGGCACAAAGCGACACCTCCACTATGATAAACAGATGATTATAGAGCTAAAACTACCTGAGTAGATCCTAAAGATGAACAAGGCACACAAAAGCTCTCAATCCTCTCTCCCAATAACCCTAATTCCGTTTACATCACCTAGGTATTACTTAGCATAACATCAAACATGATTAGAAAGCCTATTTATAAAAGGAAAGCCGGAATTGGAAACAAGTAGCACGAAAACTGAGCAAACATTCAAATCTTACAAAGCCCACAATCGGTTGCTGATCGGTCGCAATCTGTCCAGAGAGTTTTGCTTGAAAAAACTCATGCAGCTGCCTCAACTCAGACCTGTCCACCGATCGGTTTGAGCATTCAACGACCAGTCGGGTGACCGGTTTGTGATCTCCGTGAAAATTCGTCTAGTGAGTTTCATCTCAAATTGAGCCATGCTGTCCACTGGCCAACCGATCGGTGGACACTGTCAACACACAATTTTGATGACTTTACAATATAGCCACCTTAAATTTGGATCTACCTCATTTTGTGGCCTCATGCCCCCAAAATAATGATCCAAAATGAATGGACAATGTTGATAAAACACATACATTATTGTAAATCCCACCGAGCTGGGCAGTGTTAGTAGGCAATCCACATCCTGACCCACCTTAACGTATGTTTTGTATATTTATACCCTTTGTCAGTTTTTCCAACTCATTTTAAGGCATGGGCTCTTATACCATTTTCTTTTAATCTATGTGCTCATTCATTTGACGGTTTGCAGTATCTGGGAAAACCTTCTCCAACGACTAAATGCCTTCTAATTTATTCTTTTTTCATAGTTTTTTTTATTATATATAATTATTATTTTTAGATATTTTAAATAAAAAAGCCTCGGGCCCTGCGGACGTCGTGTGTGTATATGCAACGCTGCACATTTGAATGAACGGACGTGGATTGAGTCCTGTCCTAGCAGGGCCACTTGGGGCCCACCATGATGTATGTGTTTTTATCCTCGCCATCTATCCAATTTGCAAGATTATAATTTTAGGGCATGTGCCAAAAGCGAGTCAGATGTAAGTCTCAAGTGGACCACGGCATAGGAAACAGCAGTAATAATGACGCTTGAAAGCTTCCTGGGTCCCGCAGTGATATTTAGTTTATAAGGTCACATAAAAAAAAATAAAAAAAATAAAAAGCTTAAATATCAGCTTCATCAAAACTTATGCTGTTACAAGAAGTTTTTAATGTTGAGCATTCAATCTGCACTGCGTAGTCTACTAAGCTTTGGATTCAATTTTGGGCGATGTCTTAAAATAAAATGAAAAAATGAATGGGTAGCGCAGATAAAACACATACATCACAGTGGCCCCACAGAGCTTATGCTCGGACGGGACTCGGTCTTAGTAGGGGCAGGATGCGATCTGCTACCTCAAAGAACCTCTTGAGTCTCCAGCATGGAATGCACTAAGAGAGTGCACATTCTAAATGTAAAACATCTGTGAGACAGTTTGGCTCTGGCATTAAATGGTATCGAATTATTATCATCATCGCTCAATAATTGCATGTCTTAAAATACTATGATATTTTGACCTTTCAATCTCATGTAACATTGTATTAAGCTAAACCTGTATTTTGGTGGATCATGGAATTGTAATCAATGGATTCATAATATCTGTTGTCGCCTATATGCATATACAACTTAAATGTCACATGTTACATGAGGATGGACGTCATGGTAAAACATGCATCAATGTAGCCCCCGAGGTAAGATCCGGAATCCCCCAATATCTACTATTGGGACAGGATGATATGATGCCTGTATTAATCCAATCCTTATGTCATTTCCAAATGCTAGATGGAATTTGCATGGGACCAATACAATTCTATACCACCTAATCCCATGTTCCAAACATTAGAGTAGGTGCCTACTGAAAATAGATTGCACAGTCCTGCCTGATCCGTCCGTCCTGAGCATGGGCTCTGCAGAGCCCAAGAAGATGTATGGGTTTTATCCACGTTGTCCATCCATTTCTTTTTATCTTTTTTTCTTTTTCTAAATCATTTTATATGTAAACCCAAAAATGAAGCAGATGCAAGGCTTAGGTAGACCACATCACAGGAAGCAACAGTGATAATGACACCCACCATTCCTAGGAGCCACCAAGATGTTTATTTTCTATCCCCAGAAGTTTTGGATTAGGCTGATATTTGTGTTTTTCCCTTGTCCATGTCCATGTGACCTTATGAATGGGTTACATGACAAATAAATAATCTTGTGGGCCTTAGGAAGTAAAAACCCTTTCATTGGTGGAAGTTTTTTTTACAACTATTGTTTCCTGTGGTGTGGCCCACTTAAGCTTTGGATCTGCATCATTTTTTAGCTCATGCCCTAAAATGTTCTGATAAAATGGATGGACAACGTGGATATGTCACATACATCATGATGGGCCCACAAATTTAATTTGGCTTTTTTTCAGACTGATTTTCGAGGCGGAATCACTCATCTATTTCGAATGGGCACAATGAGTAATAACGGCTTATTTCCTATACATTTATCTTGGAAATGAAAAAACAAACAAACAAACCCTAGAATGATATGAAAAATTAAATGGATAGCATGAATAAAACCCATACATCACAGTGGGCCCCACAAAACCCTACCTACACAGATTATCTTCCAGGGCGCATCCCTGCCTACCAGGGCAACTTCCTTTAATGTAGGACAATTAATGTGCATGAAGTCCATCACATTAATGATCCCTTTTCACGCTTGATCCCAAAAAAATTGATTCACACTCAAGTGGGCTTACCAATAAAAAATTATATCTAAAAGTTTTAAATTTACACGGCATGGCCCACCTAAATTTTGGAATGCTGAGATTTTGGGTCAATTCTTTTATCCTCAATGGTCACATCAGATGAATGGATTGGATGGCATTCAAGCACCATGATGGGACATACACAAAACCAAGGATGGGCATCGCATCCCAACTTTTTCTATGATGAGGCCTACCTTGGTTTTTCATTATCATGATTTCTTTTTTCATTCCTAAGTGAAGATGAGGAATCATATCTGATGCAGGGAAGGATTTGATGAGGTCATGGTCTTCCTTGGAAGATAAATACTTGAATCCACAGGGCTTCAATCATAAAAAATATCTCAAATCCATGAGAAAAAAAAAATAGAGAGGCAAGAGTTGAAATTTAATTGAGTAATATGAAGATACAATAATTAAAAATGAGTTTAAGAGAATTTATATAACCTGAAACATAATTAGAAAGTCCTAAACGAAATAGGACAAAAAATCAGAAAATTGTGCAAATCTACGTCGTCTGTCGATCAGACTTGACATGGATTTCAACTTGTCTAGACTGGCAAAATTTGTTTAAAAACCAAACTGAAATTTCAATTGGTCAATTCGAATGAATAGGTTGAAATATGTTGAGTTTTATCGACTTTTCTTTGAGCTTCCTCCGGTCCATCTATGATAGGAATGTGCTTGGTGCACATCATACGTACAGTACTTGTATTTGATAGGTGGTGTGGATATCAAGAAAGTTACACCCACGTGGTCATTGTTAGGGAAAGTTACCAGGTGGAGGTACATACGTGAGTTACACTAGCGTTGTTCATCTGAAATGGCACCACTGCCTGACCACTCCCAGTATATCTCAGAACCATTTAAATGGAAGCAGTGTGGCCTGACGTATACCAAGCTCTGTGGGGCCCACCATGATGTATGTGTTTTATCCAACCTGTCCATCCGTTTTTCCAGCTCATTTTAATGGTATGTGCATGAAAAGGATGCAGATCCAAAGCTTAAAATGACCACACCATAGAGAATATTGAGAATTGAACGCCCACCATTGAAAACATCCTAGGGCCCAACGCGATGTTTTATATCATCCAACCTGTTCATAAGGTGAAGCAGACCTCGATGAAGGAACTTGATCTAGAATTTCTATGGCCTCAAGAAGTTTTAACAATGAACGTTCAATCCCTACTGTTCTCTGTGGTATGGTCCATTTAAGCTATGGATCTGCATCATTTTTGGGCTAATGCCCTAAAATGAGTTTGGAAAAAGCAGATGAACAGTATGGATAAAACACATATGGATGGACGGTAGGCCTTATTCAGCTTGGGCCTCGTCGTGTCCCAAGGATATCCAAAGGCTGGTGCCAGAGACAATCCGCTTCCCATTTTAATATGGTGGTGACTTTCCAATGTACACATGGCATAATCGTGTATGAACCCAGACCGTTCAAATCCAGATCATCCAAATTGCTGGCCCAGTTTTGTATGGAGCATAACCTAAAGATTACAACTGGAAGAATATTTTTTTTTCCATTTGAATTTGGATCACTCAATATTCTGCTTTTAATGATCCAGTTGATAGCCATCAATCGCATGGTCGGCTGTGATTTCACAGATGCTTCATTTGCAGTCTTCCTAGTAAATTGGATGGTCATGATAGAGGTACATGAATGCCACGTGTTAGAAGATGAGTCACCGCCATTTCCATTTCATAGGTGAACTATCTAGTCTTATAGTAGCCTAACCCCTCACTTGCCTGATGGTTAGAGGTGGGCACAAACCAAGCCAGCTCGAAAGCACGGCTCGGATTGGTTCGAAAAAGCTCGGCTTAGATTGGTTCGCATGGAAGTTCAAACCAAACGAAGCCTCCGAGTCAAGCTTGTTTGAAAAAAACAAACCAAACTCAAACTAGGGCAGTCCTAGCTCGGCTCGGCTCGGCTTCGAAGCTCGATTTGATTCAGCTCGGTTTGATTTGGCTCGTAGATTATAAGCACATTGTTTCCTGGGGTGTGATCCACTAGAGCTTTGGATATGATTCCATTTTGGGATCATGTCCTAAAATGATATGTAAAACAGATGGATGACATGGATAATACATAATACATATACATGATGACATAGATAATACATAATACATAATACATATACATGATGACATGGATAATACATCATACACATGCATGAATGCACACTGTTTCCTTGCAATTTATGCTTGTGTACTTTTGTTTGGAAAATACTCTTACATGTCTATTTTGAAGGTGCACTCTTTTGGAGAATGTTAAACATCATATAGTAAGATATGTTTGTACTTTTTTTTTTTTTTTCTAACTTTTTAAATTCTTTTCTATTTAAGTGAATAAGGAAAAAAAGAGCCACTGTCTGTTTGAACTCGGCTCGGCCCGATTCAAAATTTTCAACCAAGTCGATCTTGGCTCGAACCAGATTTTTATGGAGCAAACCAAACTCGGGCCGCATGGGTCGGCCCGAAACCCAAACCAAACCGATCCACAAACTGCGGTGTTCCAAAAACAAACCAAACCAAACTAGGGCTAAATCGGCTCGGCCCAGATGGTTTTCCGAAGGAACTTGATCCAGAATTTCTATGGCCTCAAGAAGTTTTAACAATGAACGTTCAATCCCTACTGTTCTCTGTGGTATGGTCCATTTAAGCTATGGATCTGCATCATTTTTGGGCTAATGCCCTAAAATGAGTTTGGAAAAACAGATGAACAGTATGGATAAAACACATATGGATGGACCGTAGGCCTTATTCAGCTTGGGCCTCGTCGTGTCCCAAGGACATCCAAAGGCTGGTGCCAGAGACAATCCGCTTCCCATTTTAATATGGTGGTGACTTTCCAATGTACACATGGCATAATCGTGTATGAACCCAGACCGTTCAAATCCAGATCATCCAAATTGCTGGCCCAGTTTTGTATAGAGCATAACCTAAAGATTACAACTAGAAGAATATTTTTTTATCATTTGAATTTGGATCACTCAATATTCCGCTTTAATGATCCAGTTGATAGCCATCAATCGCATGGTCGGCGTGATTTCACAGATGCTTCATTTGCAGTCTTCCTAGTAAATTGGATGGTCATGATAGAGGTACATGAATGCCACGTGTTAGAAGATGAGTCACCGCCATTTCCACTTCATAGGTGAACTATCTAGTCTTATAGTAGGCTAACCCCTCACTTGCCTGATGGTGCTGTTTGATTTTCTATTTCTACCTCTAAATTAGAGGAAATAGAAAATAATTACTTCCCATGACGTTGACAGCTTCTTGTCATAGGGTGAAGAAGAAAAGTTTAAAATTATATGGCCCACCTTAATGTTTATGTTTTATCTATACCATTCATTCATTCCGTCGGATCATTTTAGGTCATGGGATGAAAAATGAGGCCGATCTGAGTTTAAGTAAACCACACCATAAAAACTGTTAGAATTCAATATGTACCATTGAAAGCTTCTAAGGGGCCCTAGAAGTTTTAGATCAAGCTGATATTTCTGAGTTCATTTATCCATGACTATGTGGCCTTATGAGTAAGTTGGATGACAAATAAATATCACCGTGGGCACGGGGAGAAAACAGTTTTCAAATGTGAATGTCTTGATGACTTTCTTAAGGTGTGGTCTATTTGAGCTTTAGATTTGCCTCATTTTTGGGCTCATGTAATAAAATGTGCTGCTAAAATAGATGGACGGAAAGGATAAGTCACATACATTATGGTGGCCCCCACAAATTTACGTGCGTACCAACGGCTTCTTTCTATATCAAATTTTGAGCCAAAAATTCTCGCCAGTTTGAAACAAAGTGAGAAAGAAATTATTACTCATTTCCCTTTCTCATTGCAAAGTAAAAAACAAACAAGCCCAATACTCTCTGACAGAGTATGACCTTCATACAAAGGCACTCAAATACCTCAACTAATCTTAGTTAATTGTGGGGACAATGTTTGGTTAGTGACCTTAAGGCCATTTAGCTATTTGTTGTCAAAGCTCCATGGGCCGACCATGATGTATGTGTTTTATCAATGCTGTACATCCATTTGGCCATCTCATTTTAGGGCATGAGCCCAAAAATGAGGTAGATGCAAAGCTCAAATTGGACCACACCACAGAAAATAATAGAGAATGATATCCACTATTGAAACCTTCCTAATGCATACAGTAATGTTTACTTGTCATGGGGCCTGCTCACAAGGTCACACAAATATGAAGGGAAAATAGGAATATCAGCTTGATCCAAAACTTTTATAGAGTGTTCAATTACAAATGTTTCCTAGTGTGGTTCACTTGAGCTTTGGATTTGCCTTGGTTTTAGGTTCATGTCATGAAAGTAGCTTGGACAAATGAATGGATGACGTGAATAGCTTTGACATCAGCTAGCTAGCTGTGTTCAGGTCATCAGCCAAACCTTTTTGTAATTGTGAAACCCACTGACCACTGTCCAGAGAGAGCATTTGTGTTGAAATATTTGGTTTAAAATATTTTAAATAATATATTATATTTATTTAAAGTTGAAAAGGAATAAAAAAAAACTAGGTGTTTTTGTTTTGTCCCATGTCGGATGGCAGAAAGGATTTTTTTTCCCTTTATAAGTAGGGTGTTGTGTACGTTAATTACTTATTATGGTGGGAGAGAGGAGTATTGTGGCTTGCGTGTTCACACTGGAAGATGAACACACTGGAACACTGCGCACGCGCTCAGGTACAGTCATGGGCACGATGCAAGGGTGTGGGCATGTGAAGAAGTGTGGCTGTAGAGGCGCACGTACCCATCGTGTCACATATGGGTCGCGACCTCGCGGACCGTAGCGAGATTGGTGCGAGTCGCGGTACGATAGAGGCTAAGTAGTGGGTCAGGTAGCTAGGTTCAAAATGGAGGAGGTGTTGTGGGTAAGAGGTTTGATAGAGAGACCTTTTTACTTTTTTATAAAGAGCTATAAGGCTATTTAGATGGACTTGCGTAACTGCTCATATAGTAACAGTTCAGACCATGCAGTAATAGCTGCATGTGGCTAACCCAACAGTCAGAAACGGCTAGCCACTGAATCTAAACAGCCAGCATGCAGTTGTAACTCTCACATGCACAACGGTCAGAAACTGTCAGAAAATGGCTAATTTCTCCCAACAGTCAGAAAACGACTAGTATCATTATGGCTCCGGACCAAAACTGCCAGCTACCTTAGCCTATATAAATTGGACCTGTCTGGTTCATTTCATCAACAACACCACAACAATTCCAAGTTTCTACAAGAACCAACAGATCCGGTTCTATAATTTAGCCTCGGGTTCTTACGAACCTAGACTGCCAAGACCCAAGGGGTTCATACGAAACAGACCAGAGAAAGTGGTCTATCTGATTGGTCCACTACTCTCCTTTCAATCTTTTTCCTTTTCTTTTTGTTTATCTGCCAGAGATAGTGTTACAAAGTTCCATTAGTGGTCTCTTCATTTTTGCTTAACACGGAACCACATAAGGCTCGTCGTATCCTAGAAGCAATCCACCTGCAACCTAACAGTAGACTCAAAGCAATTTGAGTAGGGTCGAATTTCACTTTAAGGACAACGTGAATTTTATGTGCTTCGGCCTGTCCTTTTAATTTGGTTTTTCGGTTTTTCTAATTTTATTTTTGTGTAATTTGATATTAAAATTCTCAACAATTTGGATATTGAACATTACGTTTGAAAAGCTACATATGCCATAAGCAGTGTATCCTGCTGGTTTCTACTTATTCAACTCATAAGTATGTTAATTTGGTAGCCAAACTTACTTATCAACCAAAAGCAAAAAAAACATGTTTGGTTTCTAACATCATAAGTAATTATCCCTCAAGTTTGTTTGCCCCCCTTCACATCCACCATCCATCATGTAGGGCCAACCTTTGATGTGGACCATTCATTGTGTGGGCCATTCATCATTATGGCCCGACCTTTAATGTGAACCATTTATTATGTAGGGCCCACCTTTGATGTTGGTCATCCATCAAGTGGGGCCCACCTTCAATATCGATCCCCCATCATGTGGGCCCCACCTCTAATGTGGGTTGTCCATCATGTAGGGCCCACCTTAGATATGGGCCACTCATCATTAGGGATAACCTTTGATATGGACTGTCCATCATATGGGGCGCACTTTGATGTGGATCATCCATCATGTGGGGCCCACCGTTATTAATTACCCATCATGTGGAGCCCACCTTTGATGTGGACGGGCCATCATCTGGGCCCCACCTTCAATGTGAGTTGCCCATCATGCAGGGCTCGCCTTGGATGTGGGCCATTCATCATTAGGGGCCAACCTTTAATGTGGACCATCCACCATGTGGGGCCATTTCAATATAGTCCATCCATCATGTGGGGTTCAATGTCAATGTCCTTTGCCCATCAAGTGGAGCCCACCTTTGATGTGGATAGTCCAATCATGCAGGCCCCACCTTTGAAGTGGGTTGTCCATCGTACCATCTCGCTTTGGATGTGGGTTTTTAATCTATGTGCGCTCAACGGTGGGTCCCCCCCTTTGGTACGCTCACGGGACATCCAATAGTTAGACTGTTTGATGGTTGACATGGAGTCAAATGATGCATATATGCATAGAGTAATAGATATAGGACTACAATTTACTCGAATTTCTGATGCTACAGGATCCGGATACCCAACAAGTCACAGAGTATACATCCATTACAAATCTAGAATATAGATGCATGTGCTTGGTTGATATAAATAGTAGCGTATGAAGGTCCAGATTCGAAGTCTATCCAAATCCAATGAAATCCATATCTAAAACTTACTAGCCCGAACCTCGTAGAGGGATTTAAAATACAAATGCATGTGTGCTCAATTAACATAGGCGATAGCATATGAAGGCCCAAATCCAAAGTCTATCCAAATTAGGTGAAACCCATATCTAGGACCTCCATACCTGAACCTTGCAAAGGGGTTAAGAAGAGAAAGTAATGATGATATAAATGCCACCCATAACACCTCCATGCAGCGTGCTCGTATCCTTGACGCCAAGCCCCTAGAAAAGGGAAAGGGTATGATTGGTTTGACTGACTCGGTTTAGTTGCCTTTGCCGTGCAATACCTTTCATAAGGTTTTATAAAATGGGACAACTGAGCATTATTTGTAGTCGTCACTAGCCAAAATAAAGGCTCTAGAATCCACGATTGGCTAGAATATGTGGAATCGCCTTAAGATTGAAAAAACTAAAGAATTCCCGACTCAAGTGGCTCCTGGTTTGATATGCATCATAGATTCTGGATAAGGGCCTCGGTTATGAAAAAGGAAGAGGTTAAGCATCCTTTTACCGCCTGTGTAAAACATGATCT
Source organism: Liriodendron chinense (assembly GCA_003013855.2). Lineage (NCBI taxonomy): Eukaryota > Viridiplantae > Streptophyta > Magnoliopsida > Magnoliales > Magnoliaceae > Liriodendron > Liriodendron chinense. The sequence goes on along the minus strand of ML058466.1, from coordinate 1,039,370 downwards.
CTACTTTGCTAAGTTGTATACTTTCAAAGGAAATTCAAGAAAACATCTAGTAAAATACTAAGATTTACATTTATAAAAGAATAGCTTATCAATTCTTAAATAACTGAAATCAAAATAGAAATGAAAGAAAGTAAAACTTTTAATAAAAGTATTAAAAGAAAAGAACACTAAACTTTCGGCTACTCCTTTAAGTCACGTTTCCTAATACAGAATATTCTTAAGAGAGGCAATTGTAGAGTATACTTATGCGATGTCGGAGCAAAGTTTACCAATGAAGTGTTTGAAAATAAAAAAGAAGTAAAATAAGATATAAGTGCAAGCAAGTGCTTTAGATTTGTTGGGAGTGTGCGGATGGAAATAAGGATTGACTATTGGTTGGATATTAACCATTGCCTTCTCTGTTGAAGAAAAGAAAAAGGTAGAGGATGGCTTAGCAAGGTTGGAAGATGGATGCGGAAAAGGAACCCTGCAAGAGATCCTGTAGAGCTTTCTTCCTTTGAGTCTGAGCTCTAACTTCTCACCCTCTGACTCTCCTCCTTTTTTCCTCTCCGAACCCCTCTTTGCCACTCCGCTCTCTCCTTCTCCTTGTCTTTGTGAGCATGGGCCTCTTTAAATAGGGAAAAGGATGGTTGTTTTGATAGGTTTGGTTGTTCCGAAAATGCTAATTCATTAGAATTACTTAGGCCCGAAAAAATTGAAGCACAATTGAAGGGATAAGAACAACCGAGCTTGAAATGGAGTGCCTTGATTGGGCCAACACATGAAACCCCCCAACCAGAGGCTGAAAAGGCCGCAACCAAAGGAGGCAAGGTTTCGGTTCTGCATAGAACCATGAAAATTGGCCCCAGGAGGGATAATTCTATCAAATGTGCCCCAATCTGGTCTATTAGCTGCTTGCGTTGGCGTGTTTCGAACCATGTACATGATTTGATTGGGTTCAATTGAAGTCAATAGTCAATATTTAGCCGTGGTTTATGGTGGGATGGGCTGACCTTTGATGTGGACCATCTATTATTTGGGCCTACATTAATATGGGATCATCTATCATGTGAGGCCCACCTTTTACGTGGACCATCCACCATGTGAGCCCCACCTTCAATGTTGACAGTACACCACATGGGGCCTCCTTTGATGTGTACCCTGAGAGAGAGCCTCCATTGACATGGACTTGAGGGATAGGAGTAGAAAAGTCATTAGTTAAAAAGTTAAAAATTTTACTTATTAAGATAATTAACTTATGTGCCAAAAGGTACTTTTATCATGATGCTTACCAAACTAATTTAATTGAAAAAAAAGTAAATTAATTACTTACTATAAGTTAAAAAGTAACTTAAGCTAATAATTGAGATATTGACCTACTTTGATTGAAATATTCCAGGACACATGTTTCCTGAAATAGAGCCGCTCAATATTTTCATTCACTAATAGTTGAAATATTGACCTACTTTGATTGGCGGATTCTATTTTAGGGTGATGTAATCCAAAAAGCTCGTTGATAATACCTTTACTTGTTGAGTGAAATGGTTGGGAGCCGCTGGTATATGCCATTAAATGTGTGGGTAACCATGGTAAGGTTATGGTACCTTGCAGGGTGTTACTTCTAATTTATAGTTATGTCATCTCGATACAGTCATAAATAAATGTGTCGGAAAATGATATGTTTATTCTTCATGATTGCTTGAGGAATCAATGATGTAAGACAAAAGGTGTGGGAATGAGAATGCAAAAAGAAGATGGCAGGTAATAACGGAGCACTGTTTTTCAATTCCATTGTATAAATGCATGCAAACGAGTAAGTACTTTACTTTGTTCTGTGTTGACATTGACAACTTGCTTTCCGGACACTAAAATGGAGGATTGTGTAAATTTCATGTGGGGCCCACTGAAATATAGGTAGCTTATCCACACCGTCCATCCATTTTGTGGGCTGATTTTAGGGGATGAACCCAAAATTGAGACAAATCCAAACCTCAAGTGGACCACGCCACACGAAATAGTAAATTAAATGCCTATTGTTAAAAAGCTTTTATGACTACGATTTCCGGTGTGGGCCACTTAAGCTTTGGATTTGCCTCATTTTTTTGCTCATGCCATAAAATGTTTTGGTAAAAATGTATGGAAGCATGGATATGTCATAAACCGTATTGTGGGGGCCATGAATTTAGGTACATCTTTTTCAAACGGAATTTCATCCTCAGTTTTACCAAACATGTGTAAATGGTAATCATTACTTATTTACTTGTATTTACCGGATGAAATTGAAAAGAGTGTGGGCCGTGTGTGTTGAAGGGACACAAAAATTCAGTGCCCATCTTTTCTCATTGGTGCACACCATCACTAATGATGTAATTCACAAAACAAGCTGATTTTCCCTCTCAAGTATGATTCCTGCTGCACAACCCCACTTTTACTGTGTGGAATTTCTCTGGGCCTCACCATGATAATTTGTTAGATCCGCACTGTACATTAATTTTATTATTATTATTATTCTAAAGCATAAGATAAAAAATGAGGCACATCCAAAGCTCAAGTGGATCACACAACAAAAAGCATTGGATTAAACGAGTAACGTTGAAACCTTCCTACGGTCCACTTTGAGGTTTATTTGCCATCTAACCTCTTCATATGGTCACTTAGACCTTGATGAAGTGAAAACGCAAACATCATCTTGATCCGAGTGTCTGTGGCCCCAAGAAGTTTTCAATGGTAGGCGTTCAATTCCCATTCTTTCCTGTTGTGTGGACCACTTGATCCTTAACCTCGTGACTAAAAGGTATGAAGCAAAATCGATGGACAGTGTGGATCTAATAAATACATCATGATGGATCCCACGGAAGTTCCACATTTCAACCGTTCGCATCTTCTTCTCTCTACAATGGAATTTCTTGACGGGGAGAATTTGTGCGGGCCCATGATGATTTATTTCCGTGATTCGCTCATATATTTTTTTTTCAGATCTTTCTAGGTTAGAAGCCTAAAAACAAGGCAGATCCAAAGCTCAAGTGGAACACACCTAGAAAATAATGGAATTGATGCTACCGTTGAAAACTTCTTCGGGCCACAGATGACTCTGATTAAGCAGATATTTTTGTTGTACCTTCATCCAGGTACAGGTGGCCTTATGAACAGGTTAGATGTCAGATAAGCCACACGCTTGGCCCTAGGAAGGTTTCAACCACAGTTTGCGTAATCCCCATTGCTTTCTTTGGAGTGGTCCACTTAAGCTTTGGATGTACCTCATTTTTGGAATCATGCTCTCAACCTTTTTGAAAAAATTGATGGACGGTGTGGATGTAACACAAAGGTCATGTTGAGGGGCGGTGAAGTTTCACACGTTAAAAGTTGTGCTATGTAGCAGTAGCACGCAATGTACTGGGAAGAGAGAAATTCGTGGTATTTTGTGAACTCGATGCATCGAAAATGATGTGAGCGAATGAGAAGTGCCGACACTAGAAGCATTAGACATAATGACGGTTTGTTATCTATTTCAGTTGGAATCTGCGTATCTAAGATTTTAAACAAGCCTTCGATGCCCACCAATCCCGTATTCAAGTAACCCAATGAGCCTAACTTTTGGTTCGTGATTTCAGAAGACAAATGTTCGGCGACGAGTCGACTGCTTCACTTTGCACACCACATTCTCTACTATAATTCCTAAGATTATATCCTCCTACATTGCTCGGACAAACAAGAAGTCAAACATATCATGGGAAGCACATTCGAGAGAATGTGGTGGTCATTACGCTGGCTCCTGTTGAGGTGTGGAGCCAACACATAAGTTTTGCCAGCCAGGGGTGGTAGGGCGCCCGAACGGTCAGTGACCGGGCACCCGATATTTACCCAGAGGAGACAAAAGTCTCTGGACCAATTTAGATTCGATCGGGCGCCCGGTGCCCAAGGCGGGCACCCGACCATGTCTAGTCGGACGCCCGAAATTCGAACAATTTCTCTCTAAACTCACTAGACATTTTTTGTATTGACCGGGTGCCGGATCGGACGCGATTTGTTTCACGAGATTTCCTATTTTGAGTCATATTTCAGTCTTATGCTATATAAATGGGTGTAATTCGGGATTAGGGTATGTGATTAGGATTTTATGTGTCCAAGGTGAGAAAGAGAGAAGAGGTTAGCAAAAAGGGCTGTCTCTGTGCATGGGAGCATAGGAGAAGGTGAGTATATTCATTGTAAATTCGTTTTCTTCATAGTGGAACTTTGCACCCATGGTTTTTTACCCTTGTTGGGGTTTTCCACATAAATTCTGTCTTATGGATTGTTGGTTTGTTTGAATTCCACTTCTATTTATTATTTCTTCTTGTTTATCATTTGTGGGTGAGACCGGAGATTGGATCTCGGTTCACCGGCGTTGTTGGTATGCTGCTCAACAACTGGTATCAGAGCTATTGATTTAGTTCAAGTGGGAGCGATGACAGAAGAAGGTAAGACACAAATTAAGAAGTTTGATGGTTCAAACTTTGCTTTTTAGAAGATACAGATAGAGGATTATCTGTAACAGAAGGACCTCTATATTCCTCTAGAAGGAAAAGAGAAGAAACCAGAGAAGATGACAAATGATGAATGGTCTTTTATGGATCGAAAGGTTCTAGGAACGATCCAACTCTCTTTGTCTAAGAGCATTGCCTTCAATATATCCAAGGTGAAGACCACAAAAGAATTAATGCAAGCTATAGCTATGATGTATGAGAAACCCTCAGTGTCTAACAAGGTTCATCTCATGAAACAACTATTCAACATGAAGACGTCAGATGGTGGGGGCGTGGCTGAATATCTAAATGAGTTTAATACAGTCACAAGCCAATTGGAGTCCGTTGGCATCACTTTTGATGATGAGGTCAGGGCGCTATTGATCTTATCCAGTTTACCAGATAGTTAGGATGGTTTGGTGATTGCCGTGAGCAATTCTTCAAGGTTGACGAAGTTGAAATTCGATGATGTGGTGGGTCTAATTCTTAGTGAAGAATCTAGAAGGAAGGAATCGAGAATTTCAGGAGATTCTGAAAATGCTCTAAACGTTGAAGGAAGATGAAGATCGTTGAACAAAGGAGGTAATAAACACGGGCGTTCTAAGTCGAGGAAGAAGTCCAAGGGATCGAAAGATAAGGACGGGTGTTGGCATTGCGCGAAGAAGGGGCACATGAAACGTGATTGGAGGGCACTTAAGAAATAAGAAGGAAGCTCTTAAGGTGGGAAGGATTTAGTGAATCTATCTGAGGAGAGTGACACAGAGGCGTTGATCTTGTCTCTTAATGCGCGGAATGAGTCTTGGATTATAGACTTGGGTGCTTCGTTTCATTCCACTTCGTTGAAAGATGTTCTTCGTGATTATGTGTCAGGAGACTTCGGGAGAGTCTACCTAGGTGATGATGAGCCGTGCAGTATTGTTGGCAAGGGAGACGTTTAAATAAGTCAGAAAGACGAAATGGTCTTGAAGTTGAAGGATGTCAGACATGTACTAAGTCTGAGAAGGAACTTAATCTCAGTAGGGTAGTTAGCTGATACTGGATATGTGACGACGTTCACTAGCGATTCATGGAAGGTCACAAAAGGTGCTTTAGTAATATCTCGAGGCAAGAAGGAAGGTACTTTGTACGTGACTTTCAAATCATATAGCTCACTCGTAGTCGCATCAACTAGAGTGAATGGGCAGTTATAACATCAGAGGTTGGGACATATGAGTGAGAAGGGGATGAAAGTGCTATTGTCAAAAGGAAAGCTACCAGGGTTGAAGTTTATCGACTTGGAAGTTTGTGAGGACTATGTATATGGCAAGCAGAAGAGGGTAAGCTTCAAGAAAACAGGACGAGCCCCAAGATGCATCTATTAGAGCTTGTACACACTGATGTGTGGGGACTAGCACAAGTATAATCTCTTAGTGGATCACGTTATTTTATTTCTTTCATTTATGATGCTAGTAGAAAACTGTGGGTCTATTTCTTAAAACATAAATTTGAAGTGTTCGATGTATTTAAGAAGTGGAAAATACTGGTAGAAAATGAGACAGGTAAAATAGTAAAATGTCTCAGATCAGATAATGGGGGAGAGTATTGTGATAAGAGGTTTGAGGAGTATTGTGCAGCACATGGAATCAAACATAAAAAAATGATTCCAGAGACACCGCAACAGAACGGTGTGGCTGAGCACATTAACAGGACTATCCTTGAGTGCACCAGGAGCATGAGGTTGCATGCAGGGTTGCTCAAGACATTTTAGGCAGATGCTGTGAATACTACCGTATATCTCATCAATAGAAGTCCCTCAGCGCCATTGGATTGTGGGTTACCAGAAGAAACATGGACTAGAAAAGAAGTGAACCTTACACATCTCAAAGTGTTCGATTGCACTTCATATGTTCACATTGATGCAGAGCATAGAAATAAGTTGGATGCGAAGTCCAGGAGGTGTACGTTTATAGGCTACGGGCAGCATAATTTTGACTACCGATTTTGGGATACAGAGAATAAAAAAATCATTAGAAGCAAGGACGTAGTCTTTAATGAGAAAGTGATGCATAATGATAGTTTGCAAAAAAACAAAATAAGGCCAATAAGAAAGAATTCGTGGAGTTGGAAGAGTTACCGGACATAGGTGTTACAGTGCCACAGGATGAGCATGTACAGAAGCATGATGGGCAGAGCCGTAGACACCAGTTGTGAGGAGGTATACTCGAGAGAGGAGACCCAAGGTCCAATACTCACCCTCCTTATATTATCTACTGCTAATAGATAATGGTGAACCAGAGTGTTTTGAAGAGGCATTACAGTCAGATACACGGGTTAAGTGGGAGTAGGCTATGGATGATGAGATGGACTCTCTTGAGTCTAATTGTACGTCGGAGCTCATCACTCTACCTAAGGGTAAGAAAGCTCTTCATAACAAGTGGGTTTATAGACTGAAAGAGGAGCACATTGGTTCAAAGCGGTACAAGGCCAGATTGGTTGTGAAAGGGTTCTAACAAAAGGCAAGTATCAATTTCACTGAAATATTTTCACCGGTGGTGAAGATGTCTATGATTCGCATGGTCTTGAGTATAGTGGCTATAAAGGACCTACATCTAGAGTAGCTAGATGTTAAGACAGTCTTTCTTCATGGGGACCTTGAAGAAGAGATATTTATACATCAGTCGATAGGATACGTGGCACCAGGAAAGAAGAATAAGGTGTGTAGACTGAGAAAGAGTCTATATGGCCTGAAACAGGCCCCGAGGCAGTGGTATAAGAAGTTCGACAGTTTCATGTCGGGAAACGGGTTTAAGAGATGTCATGCAGGCCACTGTTGCTATTTGAAGAAGTTTGATACGTCGTAAATCATCCTTCTTCTATATGTAGATGATATGCTTGTAGCTGGATCAAGCATGAAGGACATCTCGGATATCGAAAGACAGTTGTCTAGAGAATTTGCCATAAAGGATTTAGGAGCTGTAAAACAAATCCTAGGCATGAGGATAAAGTGTGATAGAGAAAACAAGAAACTAGTTTTGTCATAGACAGAGCACATAGCCAAGGTGCTTGATCGATTCAGTATGAGAGGTGCTAAGCCGATTAGCACTCCATTAATCAATCACTTCAAGCTTTCTAAGGAGCAAGGTGCGAAGACGCATGAGGAACGGGACTATATGGCTAAAGTCTCATACGTGTCAGCTATAGAGAGCCTCATGTATGCTATGGTGAGCATGAGGCCAGATATTGCTCAAGCAATGGGAGTTGTTAGCAGGTTCATGAACAACTCCAGGAAGGAACATTGGGAAGCTGTGAAGTGGATCCTCAGATACCTGGTAGAACTATGGATGTAGGGCTGTGTTATGGAGGATAAAAAATCGAGTTACAAGGTAATGTCGATTCAAATTTGGTTAGGGATATTGACAGCAGAAGGAGCACTATAAGGTATGTCTTTACTTTGGGTAATGCTGCAGTCAATTGGGTCTCCTAGTTACAGAAGATAGTGTCCATCAGTACAATGGAAGCAGAGTATGTTGCAGCTACAGAAGCGTACAAGGAGATGATGTGGATGTAAGGTTTTATGAAAGAGTTGGGGAAGAAGCAAGTAGATTACAAGCTGTACAGTGACAGTCAGAGTGCAATACACTTGGCCAAGAATTCAGCCTTTCATTTAAGGACCAAGCATATTGGCATCAGATATCACTTCATACGTTCGCTACTAGAAGATGGATCGATTGCTTTAGAGAAGATCTGTAAGTGCTAAGCACAAAATGTGAGTGCTAAGCACAGTATATTGTAAGTGTTGTCAACTTTCGTAGACATTAGTTTAGTATATGAGGTTGTGTGAGCAAACCAAGTTCTTTGAGAAGACAAGAGTCTACCTCAACAAACACAAATCAAGTCTATCGGCTCTACAATAAAATGCGGCAAATCTATAAAGATAAACCATATATGCCAAGGTAATATTGACTATAGGGATGATCCTAGGTTAGGTGTTTTCATATAACTTTTAATGTAGCCACTCTAATCTCTTTAAAAAAGTCATATTTCAGGAAATTCAGCTAACCTAACCTGTGTTTGGTCAGCCCAAGAATCTTCAGTCAAGTTTCCAGCAAGCTTGAATGAAAATTTCTAGAGATGTTCTGCTAGCCCAGCCCTGTGTTTGGCCAGCCGAACAGGCTTCAGCCAACCCAAGAAACTTCAGTCAAGTTTCCAGATGCGAAACAAATTTTTGGACTCAGATCTTGGGTTAGCCCGACCCTGTCTTGGGTCAACCGAAGCTCACTCGGGCTAGCGAACCGACACTCAGGTCAACCGAAGTTTGAATAAAATCTTATCCCGCGAAATCTGATAGCCGTTGGGATAAAATGGTTGAATCTAAGGTCAGCCGAAGACCTAACTTTTTTGTCATAAATAGAGCTTTCTTCACCCTATTTTTCATCACGAAAAAGCATGAAAATACTATCTCTTTGGTGAAAAAGCTCTCCATTATAGTCTAGCTATTTGTTCTAATTTTTATTTTATTTTATATCTATTTCAGTTCTCTTCTTATTTCATTTGATTGTGTAAAGAGACGATCATTCTCATACTAGAGAAAAGAGAATTGAAATTACAGTTTTAGGAAAAGTCTTTTTAGAAATTCCTAGATCCATCTTGTTTGAGCCATATTGATTTATCTTCTACAACGATCGGATCACTGCATTATTGAAGCTTCATCTCTGCTAAAGCTTCATCATCTTTTACAAGAAGAACGGTAATATCTTTCTATTACTTTTGAGTTTTGTTTGAGATAGCTCGTAAAAATCTCAAATCAGGTTGTTAGTGATTAGCCTATGAAAATCATTTGAGGTTTGGTTCTGATAAGCATGTAAAAATCACAATCTTTATATCAGGTTTTAAATGTAAACCTGTGAAAACCTTTATATAGTAAAAAGTCAAAATTACAAGGAGAAGTAATTTTGGGAGTGGAGTAGGTGCAAGTTGTTTTTACCACCGAACCGCTATAACTCTTTGTGTCGTGGTGATTGCTTTATTATTTATCTTCTTATGTGCTTGATTACTTTTGAAACCTTAAATCATGACATAAGGTTATCATACTTAGACTTTTAAGTGATATAAGGTTGTCCTACTTAGTTTACTAAGTGGAAGGTTGTCTTACGATTTAATCCAAGGTTTTCATATTGATTCTATTTGCTTTCAGATTGGTTAATTGCATATTCTTACTAGTCTTGTGATTGATTCTCTGATTTATTTTAAGATTACAATAAGCAGAATTGAATTGAGTTGTCCTATTCACCCCCCTTTAGGACATTTATAGCTCCATCCTTCTTCAAGATCCATACAAGTGAGAACCCTGCGGATATATTAACCAAGGCAGTCACACGGAAGAAGCTGAAGCTTTGTTCAGCTTTGATTGGTCTTCAAGCTTGAAGACGGGGAGGTGGTACACTCTGGATGTAGAATACGAATGATCTATGGTGATGTGTCTTCAAGTGGGAGATTGTTGAGGTGTGGAGCAAGCACACAAGTTTTGCCAGCAAGGGGTGGTCTGGCGCCTGAATGGTCAGTGACTGGGTGCCCGATATTCACCTAGAGCAGACAAAAGTCTCTAGACTGATTTAGATTCAGTCGGGCACCCGATGGTCAGTGGACCGGGCGCCCGACCATGTTTGGTCGGACGCCCGAAATTCGAACAATTTCTTGCTGAACTCACTGGACATTTTTTGTATTGGGTGGGCACCCGACCAAGCCTGATCGGGAGCCCGACCGAACAAGATCTATTTCGAAAGGGGTGTAATTCAGGATTAGGGTTTCTATACGTCCAAGGTGAGAAAGAGGGAAGATGTTAGCAAAAAGGGTCATCTCTATGCATGGGAGCATAGAAGAAGGTGAGTATATTCATTGTAACTTCGTTTTCTTCATAGTGGAACTTTGCACCCATGGTTTTTTACCCTTGTTGGAATTTTTCCATGTAAATTCCGTCTTGTGGATTGTTGGTTTGTTTGAATTCTGCTTCTAGTTATTATTTCTTCTTGTTTATCGTTTGTGGGTAAGACCAGAGATTGGATCGCGGTTCATCGGCATTGTTGGCGTGCTGTACAACAGCTCAAACCTTTAGCATAGGGTCAAATGCATGGACTATTACTGGCCAACATTGATCGTAGATGATGCCAGGCACTTCACAAAACATTGCCATCACTACTATGTCTTCCAGAAAATCTAGATGAAACTGTTATCTCATTGCCATTCAGTGCTTAGGCCTTAACATCATCAATCTCATCAACCTAACATCATTTCACTATCTCTAGTACAAACTAATCTCTACTGGACTACTCCAAATTAATGAACTGAAGTTGTGCTACTCTTAGGCCTTATTGGGATTTTTCCATGTAAATTCTGTCTTGTGGATTGTTGGTTTGTTTAAATTATGCTTCTAATTATTATTTCTTCTTGTTTATCGTTTGTGGGTGAGACCGGAGATCGGATCTCGGTTCACTGGCGTTGTTGGCGTGCTGTACAACAGCTCAAACCTTTAGCATAGGGTCAAATGCATGGACTATTACTGGCCAACGATGATCGCAGATGATGCCAGGCACTTCACAAAACATTGCCATTACTACCATGTCTTCCAGAAAATCTAGATGAAACTGTTATCTCATTGCCATTCAGTGCTTAGGCCTTAACATCATCAATCCCATCAACCTAACATCATTTCACGATCTTTAGTACAAACTAACTGCTACTGGATTACTCCAAATTAATGAACTGAAGTTGTGCTACTCTAGCACGTATGAGCAGAGACGCCGCTGACTTTATTTGTCATAAGATCATCTACCATCATGATGTTCCTCACAAGATCATCACCGATAATGGTATGCTATTAAAAAAATCTGTCATGCAATAGTTGTGTGAAAAGTTCAAGATGAAGCATCACATCTCCATGCCCTATCATCCAACTATCAATGGGCTAATGAAAGTGTTTAATAAAACAATCATCAAGCTATCGAAGAAAATAGTTAAAAAAAAAGCAAGACTAGAACAAGTGCCTCCCCAAGCACTTTTGGCTTACAGACCATATACAAAACGCTCACAAAGACCATGCCTTACTGCTTCCTGGTCTATGAAATTGAGGTAGTACTTCCCCTAGAAGTATAAGAACCCTCTCTAAAGATTGTGGTATGTAGATCCCCTAAAACTGACTAGAATACTAGAATTTATCTCGACGAAAAGACAATATGACTCAACAATGCCTAGATTTATACCAGCCCTTAGTATCAGCAACTTTCAACAAGAAAGTATGATACTGCTCCTTCAAGAAGTGTGACTTCATGTTCACTCTTAAGCAACCAATTGTGGTCACTCACAAAATAGGTGGTAAGTTTGATGTCATATGGGTTAGAGCATTCGTGGTTCAAGAGGTTTATTTTGACGGAACCTATAGAGTTATTAACTAGGATGATATATTAGCACCGGCTTCGGCATTAATAGATGATTCCTTAAAAGATATTATCTATAAGTAGCATCCATCCAAAGCCTGCTGTGACCGCTAGATTTCCGTGCCCATGTTTTTTTCTACATATGTGGGATGACTTGTGTATATTATGTAATTGATTTGGAGTCACTAAAATGCCTTGAAAAGTAGGGATTGGAGAAGAAAGAAGTATTATAGCTAATTATAAGTGACATAAAAAAAGTAGTAAATGTGTCACGTGAAATGATCGTCAAATGGAGATGTGGGAGAGTAAGAAGAGACTCGACACTCTTCATAGAAGAGATGATAAGATATCTTTAACCCCTACTCCACAAGATCAAGACCATTGAGATGACTTGTATTGATTGGATGATGGCTTTGAATGGCTTGGATCGGCTTGGATGTTATTTAAGGCTTCAATGAATGACTTGAATAAGCTAAATTAGGTTGGATAGGCTTGGTTGGGTTGAATAGACTAGGTTTGATGGTTTTGATGAGTGTCATTGATGGTTTAGGTGGTTTTTGTCTGGGTGATTTTGGATGATGATTTTGAATGGTTTTGGTTTGGAGGTTTTAGATGAATGGTTTTGGTTGTTGGGTGGTGGTTTTGGCTTGGTAGTTTTGTGGAGAATTGAAGCTATGGGAAGATAGTATAGAATGGATGGCTTGGGGGATAGATGGGATTGGTTAGATGTGTGGCTTGGGTTAGATGGGCTAAGTTTGGGCTAGGCCAAAGAAGGGGTGGCTAGGTTGGGGCTAAGGGACATGGCTAAGGAACTTGGGCCAAGCTAAGGGCTTAAGAGCTCTCTCTCTCTCTCTCTCTCTCTCTCTCTCTCTCTCTCTCTCTTCTCTGTGTAACACCCTGGCCACACCTGGCCCTTCGATACTTGGGTATAGACCCGAAGACTTAGAATCCTTAGGCGGAGTTATGTGCCCAAGAAATCCGAAACGCACTTGGATCCTGTATACTAGCCAATTAGCATTGAGTCCTAGTCCTCGTGGGACTCGGGTTCCCAGACCCCCTTACTGTTAGGCCTGTAAGTCTGATTGAGTGGATCTTACCCAAGACACAACTCTAAGTGAGTATTTTACCCTCAAGGCAACCCACCTAGCCCATGGGATTAAACCTTAGTCAGAGTCGCGTAAGAGTCTTTGACAAGAACATGTCAGAAATTAAAGTCCCAAATTTTAAGAGGACCCGGAAGATGTCACCGTTCGGTCTCTAATGACTGATCGGTCAATCCCTTTCCTTAATCTTGCCAAAGACTCAAATAAGGTGTGTCGTTTTGAATGAAGTGAGGGGCAGCGAGGTTATTTCCATTCAAATGTGTTCTAGTGAGGGGTAACTTGGGCTTGGACTTGTGCTCAAGCTTCTATGGGGTTTCTATTATTCTCTTATCAGTTTGTTAACCCTGGCTAGGGTGTCTACAGATGCCCCTCTTTGGCAGAGGTTGCTCGCAACTCAATGACCAATTGAGTGGACACCCCACACTCACTAGCTAGTCTTGAATGTGGTTTAGATTTTTTTTTATCTTTCTTGATGTTTATGTTAGCTGATTGTCTAGAAATAAATAACTCTCACATATCACGAGGGTCTAAGAAAAATGTTGCGATTGTCCATATGCTTTCCGCAGCATTACATGTAGGCCTAGAAAAACTCCACACAACCCACCAAACCGCACGAAAAAATCATTGTTCAGGTCTGGCCTTATCATGTTGTGTAACTAACGGGTTGGCCCACCAAGACCCATTAAGATAATGGGTTGGGTCAGTGTTTCACTTGCGAAACCCGTTTAGCTCGTTAGTGATAGTGTTTTGGTAATTATTTTTAGTGTGGTGAGAAATCCTTAAGAAGCTAAGACAGCCAGTACGACTCTCTTTCTCTCTCTCTCTCTCTCTCTCTCTCTCTCTCACTGGGGAGTTTTCTCCATCTTTCTGCCCAAGGTCCCACACGACCACGCTCCAAAATCTTTGTCGAATCGAACCCCTTTCCCATCGCTCTGCCCACGAAATCACAACCCATTTATTTAATGGGTTAAATGGGTCATGTTGCGGGTTACCCGTTAAATTAACGAATGGGTTTGGGTTTTAAGATTTTGACTCGTTAATTAACAAGTCGGGTTTAAGTGAGGGCATTTTTTACATGACATGAATACAACACAACACGAACACGATTTAACATGACCCATTGCCAGGCCTAATTACAGGCAATCAATCGCAACACTTTCATACCCGATTGGTACTATCATTGGAATGAATCTAGAAAGTAGTGCCCATGCACTTTTTATGGCATTACGGGGATCCCCATATTAACTGGATCAAAAACGTCCTTTACTTACACAATCACCCCAAGAGTACTTATTTCACTTTATTATCAAAGTGGTTAGCTGTTCTATGCTTTCTATGACCTTACGGGGACCTCACTATATCCAAGACTAGGTATGTACAGGTGATCTTTTCTTTGTAATCTTCTGGTTTTGACATTTACTTTACAATTCTCCTTATCCACCATTTCAAACGATTTCTTCTATCTAGGACTTGGCCTATTATTCATCCTTGCATTAACCATTCTATACGATCGTCCTGACACTAGGGTTCATATCGATTGTACATTGTGTGCATACGGATCCGACGACTTCGGGGAAACCACGAGACATTAGATTTTATTGTGATTTTATGCTAGCCCCCACCTAGATGTATTGAAGACCTCTCAGTGTCTCGAATGCTTGGCGTTTTATTTGGAAACTATTTTTGGGATTTTTTAAAGTTGCCCCACCATGGGGAGTGATACTTTGTAGGGTTTTTATTGCATAAAACTTTGGTAAATAGGTCTAGCTCACTTAGTTGCTGTTCGCTAGCCCCAAGTATAAGTCCGCGATGTAGTAATAACTCTGTGAGATCGAGATCATCCTTGGGGATGCAAGTATGTGTAAATGGGATTCTTCCAAAATAATTTAAAAATCAAGATTGAATTGAATTAAGAACTAACTCTGAGAATTAGAATTGATGGTGTTGTGATGAAGGTAGTAAGTAAAAGGATAATTCAATAAACTAAAAGAACTAGAGTGCCAAGGATCCATTTGTATTCATTCTTAATGCATGATTCAATTAGGTTTATTAATAACTTAATTGAAAGTATACTCCCATCCTATCCAGTTGGATAATTCAGCAATTACAACTCATTTCAGAAATTAAATAAAGATTAGAACTTCAGTTTGAATAGTTCCCTCATTAAAAACTAAGTTTTAGATCGTAAGGAATTCAAAGAATCTACTATGCCCAAAGTCTGTGATAGATCAATGAATTATATAGATCTAAACATTACAAAACATTTAAGTGTTACAACTTATTTCCGGTCGATTAAAGAAGGCAAATCAGAAAGTGACCTGTGGAGTTATATGAATGTTGTATAAAAAATTAAGAGGGAATCCAGGATATTTTGTATTGTCACATGTGGCACAAATGAGATGTGACACGACAATATAAAGAGATAAAGCAGAAAGAGTGATCATGGCCGAGTTATCAAAATGATTATGGGGACAGGTGGCAAAATTGAAAAGTCTGGAACATCGGTCGTGCCGGGTAAAGTGCTAAAATGCTCGGTCATGTGGCCGATGAAGGTTATAAATACAGCACGACGACAACATTGCAAATGGTCCAACATCAAACCAAACCAAATCAAATTATCTTCAATTATCATGCTCCTTAGCTGTTAGTGCACTTTTCTGTGGCATATTAGTGCACTTTATTTGTCAATCATGTGGGTCTTTGTGTTGTAATATCGGTTGAGCCTTGGTAAGCTGAAGACCGAAGATTCAAGTGGATCAGAAGCATCAAGGAAGAAGAACAGGTAAATGAGATGCCTTGGTCACCCTAACCCTTTGAACTAAAACACCCAAATCCTCTTAGATGACTTGGACCAACTAGGAATACCATTAGTTATCATCATTAGTCTTAGAACACCTTGAAAAACATGATAAGTTAGACTAATAAAAGAGGTGGAAACTGCTATAAACAAATCAGCCCAAACAACAGTTTCTGATTGGACTCCGTTTAATCGGACAAAGGTTCCAATCAATCGAAATTTAGTCCAGAAAATTCCCAACTCTCTAGACAAATTTTTGACCAATCGGACAGTGCCTTCAATCAATCGGATGTGGTCCTTCCGATCAATCGGACCATAATTCTGATCAATCGAAATTTGTTCCAGAGAATTTAGGAAATTCATTGGACAGATTTTCAATCAATCGGATAGGTCATCGATCAATTGGATGTGACCTTCGATCAATCAAACCATGTTCCGATCAATCAAAGACACACGAATCTGCTCGTTTTTTACCGTTTGAGGAAAATCTATAAAAGCAAGGAGATTTGTTTTTGGGCTAAAAAGAGGGATTTTGAGGAGATAGAAGCCACCATTGTTGAAGGCTATTAGAGGCTCTATTTCAAACCCATTGCAAGTCATTCTTCTTGTGATTCATCACAGGCTTAGGGCATTCAATGCTAAAATGAGAATAGACTTGTTTCCTCTTGATTTCTAAGGGTTTAGACACCTTTATCATTGGTAATTTTTTTTTTCTAAATACCACATAGGAATCCAAATAGGTGTATTCCTCTAGAAAACCCATTTCCTATCATTTGTAGAGGTTTCACCACCTTCTAGCATCTTGGGCATCTCCATCGGAGCATCATATGCAAGTTGTCTGATCGTGGAGCTAGAGCAGTAGCGATGCAACGACATCAGCGATCGGGAGAGCACAAGGGGAGATGATTCGAGCACGGGAGAGCTAGAAGAAGCAACCTGAAGTGGCGCACAATGGGGTTCAAATCCTACAAGTAAGGTTGTCATTTGTTAGAGTCCATCCACTCTCTTCCCGATGGGAATTAAGTGTAGAGTTTGTTTCTCAAACTTGAACTTAGGGTCGTTTGTCGATCCTTAACTTGTTTGTTGAGCCTAAAAGTCTAGGGACGTTTGTTGTTCCTTGGCACGTTTATCGGGCCTAAAGTCTAAGGACGTTTGTTGTTCATTGGCATATTTGTCGGGCCTAAACAAGTCTCCAAGGGGAGCCACCAACATGGGTGTGAACGTGTGGGTTGGAAGAAACTTTTAAACTCCTAGTTGGGTGGATCCAAGTTAAAACAACTAGGTTGAGAGGAACCTGATTTAAATTCCCTAGTGAATGTCGGTGTGCTCAAAGGAGTTGAGTACTTGAACCGAGAGTGGAGTAGACCCAAAGTCGAATCACTATACATCGTTGTGTTTGTGATTGTATTTGAGCACATTTCTTATTCTGCATTGTATTTAATCATGAATGCTTAATTGGAATGTATGCTAGGCACTAGATAGGCACATCCACACACATGATGTACTTTCACTTGAGTAGACTTGAGCTTTTTGATCCATTCTTATATAGTTTACTTAAGTTGCATAGATTAGGTGCTTTATTAGTTTAATCATTTGATAATCTATGCTTGTTTAGACTAGGTTGTTGATTGCTTTAATCATATGCTAGTCTTATGATTGGACCCACTTAGGCTTGGAAGCCGAAGTATTATTACTTAGTTTGAATTGATAAAACTATTAAGTAAGTGAAAAGATTTTAAAAGGTCCTAATCGCCCCCTTCTAGGACTTAGCCATAACTCTAGTTGCTTCGTTCTTAGCTTCCGCATGCTTAAAACCCCTTTACAAGTGTATTAGATCAAAAGGTGTAATTTCATTAGTATCTTGCTATTTACATTCCTTAGTGTAATCAGCATTTTCAGCTTTAGTTTCATCTCTATTAGCATAACTTTGCTCTTTACATCTAGTAGTATTAGTGGCCTAAATGTTATCCAGTAGTTGGTAATTCTAGTTGTACTCGAAGTCTACGCTCATACGATGGACTCATCTTAGTGAAGTATCTTACACAGAGATTAAGAGATATACAGTGCATTTCACATGGTCGACTATAAGTATCCATTTTTTATTTATTTCATTTTGAAAAGTCCTTTCATACGGAAGGCAAAGGTGTAACTATCATTGGAGGACGAACCCTACCCTCCAAACATCGCCTGATCTTTTAAAACAATTGTGCGAGTGTCTGAATAGGCGACAGATCTTCACAGATTTTGGTTATATACAACCAATTACAGCGTATCTGCCTATCTTGGCACTTGGTGTCCGTGTTATTTGCTTTGAATCGAGCCACGCAATCGATTCTGGCATACCCGCAACCACTTCACACGCATGACTGAAAAATCGAGAACAACATTTTTTAGCACACCCGGTGGGACATGATTCGATTTGTTCAACTGGTGTGACATTTATAGAAAAATGACTAGAAGAGGCAATCGAGTGGCTAGCACTGAACCTATAATATAAAAATGGAGGAGGATGAAACCTTCATGCAATTTTTCACAAGTCTAAATATCGTTACCAATGACATGTGTGTACGAGGAGAGAAGGTTCCGGATAGAAAAATTTGTAGAAAAATCTTAAGATCTCTACCAGAACATTTCTCATCTAAAGTCGTTGCTCTAGAAGAGTGTAGGGACCTAGAAACTATGAAAGTTGAAGAACTAATAGGATCCCTTCAAACTCACGAGCTTCATTTCAAACCTCCCACAAAATCCAAATATTCAGTCTTGAAAACCTCTCACGAAGCACACACTTCTAAAGAAAATGATGATGAGAAAATGGACATAGAAGAAATGACTCTTATGGTTAAGAGATTCCAGAAATTCTTTAAAAGCAAGAGCCACCACAAGGAAGGAAGGCATTTTGATCATAAGAACCATACAGGTAGATCCTTCAGAAGATCAAAAGAGTCAAAATGCTATAATTGTGGGAAGTATGGCCACATTGCTTCAAATTGCTCAGAAAACGATGAAAAGAAATGGAGAGAGGCTATAGTTGCCACTTGGGATGATACTAGCTCGGAATCCGATTCCTATGATTTCCATAGTGATGGTGAACAAAGATCGGTGAAAGCTCTTATGATCTCCACCATCACAACTCTCCCTGAAAATGAGAAAGAGGGAGACAATGTTAACCACACCTCCTCAAGTGATGATGAGAGTGAGGATGATGAACTTTAAGAAGTGTACAACCAACTGTATATTGAAAATATAAATACTATAAAGAAGCTGGGACAAATGAAGGCTGAAAATGATAAACTATCCAAAAATCTTGATGGTTTGAAAATTGTAAATCAAAGGCTATGTCAAGATTTAGAAGAGCTAAAAAAGAAGAACGAAGCTCTTGAACATGAAAAAGAAAAATTCATGAATGGTGAGACGCTAAATAAACATGTGAGCCTTGAAAAAGAACTCAAAGAGGCGAATGCTGAAATTGATCGTCTTAAATGTCAAGTTGTTAACTCTAGAAGACGTTTCGCCAAAGGAGAAGAAAACCTTGAAAAACTCTTGGGTGTAGGGAGATTACCTATAGACAGAAGAGGAATTGGTTTTAACAGTCATATCTCTAAGACTACTTCTGTCCCTCCTATGGTGAGAAAGAACCGTGGTGCATCGGGAAGTAAAACCAAAGCATCCCCTATTTGTCATGCTTGTGGTGTTGTGGGTTACCTAAAATCTGAATGTTTAGCCTTTAAACGCCCACAGCTCTCTCCCTCCCAACGCAAGATAGGTAAATCTATTCCAAAAGGGAGAGAAGCGCACCACACTTGGAGTCCCCCTAAGAATCAAAAGAATATGGGGAGAAATTTTCCGATTCCACTAAAGAATGATGTTCGAATGAATGCTTTGCTCAAACAAGTAGCCTTGATAAATGACAAGATTAATAGAATGATTGATGAAATGACATTGGGCTATGAGCAACCATATAAAAAGAACAACTCTCCAAGAAATAAGAGAACTTTTAATAGATCCTCACATGACCCCGGCACAATAAAAATTGTTGCCAAATGGGTCATGAAGGAGAAGTGATTCTCAGTATTTTGTGCCAGGGATTGTGTCTCTAGAATCCCCGGGCAGTTGTGCTTTGGATTTTGGCTAACAAGTTTTTGTGATTTGCAGGTTTGATTACTTTCAGTGTTAGCCTTAAATTCATTGATCTTCATGGTAAATTCTGAGGATCATAGCCTCAAATTCTTATTAAATAAGTTTAGCTCTTGCATGCTATTGGTATATTTTTCATTGCTAAACTAATGGAACCCTGATTACCTTAGATTGAGTAAATATATTACCTTTTTCTAATCATCGTAATGGTCAACTTTACTTAATGATTTAGCTTCATATCTAATTTTCTAGTTTATTGTATGAGTCTGATTCAATATTTGAGATTCTTAACTACTTTATATGGTAAAAACTGATCGCATATCCTCATGGTCTTGAATATTAAGAAAATGTTGTTTACATCATAATATACACAAACTTGAACTAAGAAGTCTCATTATAAGCCTAAAACCATGTCAAAGGCTTAAGCCTCATCATTCCTGAGCATAATAAGAAAATCTGGAAATAGGATCCCTCACTTCACTCTGTCTTAAAATTTAGTCATCTTAGGCACAAATCCCTTAAAATCATATGGTTAATTTTTAGCTTTATGATGTGTAATGCTCATGAACCTCTGACCAACCCAAATTGCTTGATTAGGTCTCAAACAAATCATATTTGAGAACACAAAAGTGGACCTATCTTTGCGGATCTTAAAAACTGCTCAAAATGTGCATTTTTATTGAGGTCCGATTGGCCGGTGACCCCTGTCCGACCGACCGGCAGTCGTCCAGCGGGTGCAACCCGGGGAGCTTTATGTAGGCCAGACTTACTCTAACAAATGATTTTTTTTGAGGACTAGCCGGATACGGTCCAGCGGGCTCACCCGGCCAGCACTTAAAACGGTCGGAGTGATTCTTTCATTTCCATTTCACTTCTCCTCACTCCCTTTTTAACTTCATAGCTCTCCCCAGCCCTCCTCAAGGTATCCTAGGTCTCCAAACAAAATTTGAAGCTCCCCAAGTTGTGCATTTCTCTTCCAAATCAAGCTTTTTCTTATCATCTTCTCCGGTAAGGGTTTCATTTGAGTTTTCTTTATTACATCCCTTTCTTCTGAAACCTAGGGTAGATTTGTGTGGATCTTAGGCTTTCATTATGTGTTCCCATAGTAGAAGAGATGAAACCCCTCCTCGGTGTGAACGCCATTCAAAGAATCAACATGATGAGGGGCCCTCACAACTCAAATCCAAGAAAACCGCTTCCAAGGGAAAAAGGGTAGCTTCAACCTCCAAATTCCCCTCTCAATCCCGAGGTCTTGACACATCTCATCTTACAAATTGGGCAAAATTCATTGACCGAGATGTGATTTGTGAGAGATCAACCTCTCTTGTGGACTTAGAACCTTACAATGTTGTAAATTTATTGAAAGCAATAGATTGGGAGCTGGTGTTGCATATGGGAGGTCTTGTGCAAAGAAATATTGTCCTTAAATTTTATGCCTGCTGTCAAGATACCATTAAAGATCCCATATCCTTCACTGTCCATTACAACAACTCTGTATGGACTTTCGGTCTAGAATCCATATCTCAAGCTATTAATGTTCCTATTCTTGATCCGTGTGATCTCCCTGATTTTTTCAAGGAGGCTACACCTATTCTTGATATGATTGATGTTCTTTGTGATGGGGAGAATCTTAGGGAGGTTAGTGGTTGTGCTCTACAGTCTTCTTATATGACGTGGGACTATCGGATTCTCCACAACTTATGTTGAACCTCCAATTTATACATTGCATTGCCCATTACACAACAAGGTTTGCATGATTTTCATGGTTTAAAGGCCCACCTAACACATGTTTTTGTTATTATAGGGATGAGAGCGGACTTCATTCAAATACGAGACAAAAGAATGCATTTAAAGCTATTGTATGAAGTCCTAAGATGACCAAAGAAAGAAGAAGAAAGAGAACCAAAGAAAGAAGAAAGAAGAGAAGAAAAAGAAAGAAAGAAGAACAATTTGAAGAGGGCTGACCAGTCACGACCGGTCAGCCACGGTTGCTGATCACATAGAAGAAAGGGCCGACCGGTCAAGACTGGTCGGCCATGCATACTGGAAACTGGACAGAGGAGCTCGACCGGTCTTGACCGGTCGGCTGTATATGCTGGATGGATGGACAACTTGGTCCGACCGGTCATGACCGGTCGGCCACAGTTGCTGGAACAATGGATAGTCAGTCCGACCGGTCATGACCGGTCGGCTGTGCTCCCTGGAGTGCTTAAAAAAATCAGTCCGACCGGTCACGACCGGTCGGCTCTGCGTATCATGATTCCTTTCTAAATCAGGACTCCGAAAATTGCTACGCAATGCGTAATCTTTCGCAGAATCCGACGCAAGGGAGATTGTTTGCTATAAAAGGACACCTACGGGTTCTTCCTAGGGTATCAGAGAAGCTAAGGAACGTGAGTTTGGAGAGTGAAGGCGATCGTGGAGCGGCTGCAACTCTCCTATTCGGGTTTTCCTGTTTTTATGCTTTATTTCAGAGTTTTTAGTTGTAGCATGACTATGCTCAGCTAAAACCTCTCAGCTAAGGCTGAGAGGTGAAGCTTGTAGCTAATTCTATGTTGGTTTCAGTTTAATTCAAGTAATTTACATTCAAGTTTGAATTTTTACATGATTTAGTTCCAAAAAGTGGTAGTTTGAGACGTCTTATCTGAGTTTATGTGCTCCGGACATGAATTCCTTTTAATTCTCTGAGATTATCATGTTTGTTTATCTAAATTCGGATTATAGTAATCCTTGAGCAGGCCATAGTCCAGAGGCATGGCTGTTACTCCGCAGGCTATAGTTTTGAGTTTTGTATTGATTGAATGGAACTAGAACTTGGAAGTTCAACTTGAATGTGATGGGATGTGTGTGAATGCTTTATTTTCCAACTAGATGAGAGATAGGACTTCGATTCTAGTTGTGTTTTCTACTTGGATTGACTGAATTGGCATAGGATTGCTACAAGTGGATCCTTGAAAGCCTTAGTACTTATTATCTCTGATTTTTCATTAAATTCCTGAATTAAGTAATCACTTAATTAAATCTGATTTCTTTTAAAAAACTGAGTTGCTGGAGTGATTTGAGGATTGTTACTATTTCCCTGTGGATCGACCTCGGTCTTACCGAGATTTATTACTACATCGCAGCCTTACACTTGAGGCGAGCGAACAACTTATTCTTCAGAAACGTCTATGCCTGTAAGAGTAACAAAGTTGACTTGACTGAGTCCATGGTGTCTGTTCTGTACCGAGTCAGTCAGGGTAAGAAGATGTGTCTCCCCTCTATGATCATGAGCACCATTCATTCTGTTATTTTGGGGACTGACAGTCAGTCAGCAGGCCTTCCATTTGGGTGCCTCATAGGGAAATTTGTCAAAACCATAGGTCTTGTAGATCCAACCGAAAAACCTATCAGGCCTATTCTCATCAATAAATCCATTATCGCCAAAATGAAGATCACTCAAGCAGAGATTCAATTAAGAAGGGATCAACGATAGCAGAGGCAGCAGTAGGAGCTTCCACAGCATACTGAGTCTAAGCCTGAGCCTGCTTTACGATCATCTGAGGATCCTCATCAGCATCCAAGGCGTTTTAGCACTCCAGTTCGTGCATTTTCACGTCGCGGCACATCTTCGTCCTCTAATCATTTATCTTCATCTAGGGCTCCTTCTGCATTGCTCTCTCAGAAACGCCAGACTCAGGATCGTATTATTCAGACACAGGATCAGATCATGCATATGCTCGTACAGATGCAGCAGACAGACGAGCAGTTATTACAGGGATAGGCTCATATTCTGGTTCGGATGTCTCAGTACGAGGAGAGGTAGGATAGATGGGAGCGTCTATATCGGGGTGACCCGCCACCACCTGATCAGGACAATGTGACTGACTTCTGAGAGATGAGTCATGAGTTAGCTGTCTTGGTCAGGAGTATCTTTTTGTATGACTAAGACACCAGTCGCTTGACATGTTATATATATTATATATTTTGGATGACTGTTTGACTTTTGATGATTGATCCTTACAGTTATATCTGTTTATGACCACATATGTTTGGATTTCTTCTCTTTGAGCTATATTGTTACATCTTTTTGAGATGATGTCCATCTGTTGCATGTATATATCGCTGTGCTTGGGTGACTCACCCATTTTTTGTATTTTCGTCGATATATACTTGTGCTTTACAGTTATATTCGTTTCGAGTCTTGTGCCTTATTGAATATTGATTGAGTGAGACTAGTCGATTGGGCTATATCCACTTTAACTCATGCTATAGGTCCATACCATTTGGCTTATCATCTGTTTTCATCACCATAAATCATATAAGCATGCACTTTTAAATGAAAATATGATTATTGGAAGGTTGAATGGCTAGGGCAAAATGCCCATTTCTGGTCCATTATTGCTATATTGATGAGTCTATTGAATTTTATTGGTATATTGATAAGGTGAGGTTGGATGGTTTGGG
The DNA here is from genome assembly GCA_003013855.2 of Liriodendron chinense. Taxonomy (NCBI): domain Eukaryota; kingdom Viridiplantae; phylum Streptophyta; class Magnoliopsida; order Magnoliales; family Magnoliaceae; genus Liriodendron; species Liriodendron chinense. The sequence continues at coordinate 1,015,000 of ML058466.1, read as the reverse complement.
CATTAAGCCCTTTTGACTCATTACTTTATTTTAATATAGCTTATTTTGATTAATTGATCTTGATATACATGCCATTTGGGGTGGTTGGTTGATTGGGCGAAAGGCCCTTTGTGCGTAATGATTAATTGTATATCATGTTGCTATTTGTCGCTTCTTTTCTCCCATGTTTTTCATGATTTATCTTTTCCCTTAAATCGTATGATTGACATATTTTCTGCACTTTATTGCTTATTGTTCATGGTTTAGCTTCGCCAATTTCATAGGCATACTCTTTTGCGAGCTAATCTTTGTCAATCACTGACAAAAAGGGGGAGAGCTATATCCCACCAAGAAGCCGTTTATATCTTTTTGCAGGCTTTCTTAGGTGCAGGTATTGAGAGGGAGAATTTGAAGACATTTTAAGTCTGTACATGTCATTTTATAAAGATAACTTTGTAATATTTTATATAGACATGTAAGTGGGTGTGCTAGTTTCTTGGTTTTGGGATACTCATGATATGGAGATCATGAACGGTCTTAGGTTGTGTTTTGTCATGTAATTGACAAAGGGGGAGATTGTTAGTGCACTCATTAGTGCATCGTATTGTCGATTTCGTGATTGTTTAAGTCAGTCGAGTCTTGTGAGCCCTGACGGCGATTGAAGACTCAAGACTTGAAGACCGAAGCAGCTTTTCACACTCAAGTTCAGGCCAAAACAAGTTCAGAATGTAAGTTGCATATAGACAGCTCGTAGGATCCCAAAGAACCCTGTTTTACGGCATTCTAAACATACTTAATCTTAGCCATTTAATCCACAGGTTTCAGGTCAAGTTGATCGGGCTTAGACCCTTAATGTGTAGGTGCCCAATCTTAGAAAAAACATATGTAAATTCACTTTGTTGGTTCACCAAAAAGGAAGGCCGTGACTTAGCTTAAACTATTCTATGTATAAGGCCTACTGACCGGCCAGCCGGACGGTCGGTCACACTGGCCCTTTGACGAGCAGCTTTAAAAGAAAAAAAATGAAAGCCCGACAGGTTTGATGACCAGTCCGACAGCATGTTGGATGGTTTATCCGATCGGCTGGACATGGGAAAAAGTGTCCAGAGAGTCTCCATTGAATACACTAGTTGGACAAGCCTGCCGACTGGCCGGCCAACAGGTCGGACAACAGGTCGGCTGCCTTATGCGACTGGCCAGCCAACAGGTCGGACATGCTAAAATATGTCCAACGAGTTTGTGGGTTCTAGACCACTTACCCGACCCATCTGAGGGCCGACCGGCTGACAGGTCAGACCTTAAATCTGGCCGGCCGGAGGAGGTCCCAGGCAAGTCAGAATATGACCGTTTTATATCCGTTTGTGCTCATTTTTTAGCCTCTATAAAGGTATATCTTAAGGGTTTTTAATGAGATCACTTGCACACCCATTGAGAGCATTGGAAGGGATAATTAAGAGCATTATCTAACCTTCCTTTGCTCATCATTTCTTAGAGTTCATCACTCAAATCAAGTGATTCATGGCACTTTAATGAGCATTCAAAGCTCACTTTGAAGTATGAACTCAAGCAAAGTATTCATGGCTGACCTAACCCATCGTGTTGAATACTTTAGTCATCAATAGCCATTGAATACTTAGAGTTGGTAGTTCCTATCATTACCATTGAATTGAATAGGCGAAGGGAACTCCAACACCTCCTCCCACCTACCCGACATTAGTCTAGGAACATCATATGCATTGGTAGCTAATCGTGGGAGCTTGGAGAGGAGCTGAAGCATTCGTAGAAGCTGAAGCTACTCAACGGCGCTGAATCGGGGCTCATCTCTTATAAGTGGTTAAGCTTATAGAGTTCATTGTTTGATTCCCCCTTCTTGTTGAGATTGGGGTCTAGAGATTGTGACCCAATCTCGAGGTTGTCCTTAAGTAGGACCAGATGATTTCTTGTGTAGGACATGGAAATCCTTGTGTAGGCCTCTGACACGAGAGAATACGTGGGTGTCCTTGAGAAAGCTTATGGAAGTCCTTGTGTAGGCATTAACTTTGTGTAGGTTGTAAAGGTTGAGAGGTGAACCTCATTTAAAACCTCCGATAGTGAATGCCGGTGTATTCAAAGAAGTTGAGTACTTGAACCGGGAGTGGAGTAGACTCATCATCGAACCAGTATACATCGTGTGCAATGTGGTGAATGCACTTGTGGACCCTCGCCGATTTCTCCGCGCTCCCACACGACGTCGTTCTCCCTTTCCCTTTCCTTTCGGAAAAGAAGGAGATGAGGATGCGTGAGTGCGAAATCGCCGCTTGTGCCACTGGCTTGCCTCGTTCTCGAGGGCTTCGTTTGGTTGTCGTGTTGAGCTGAATATGTTTAAGTGAATTTATATAAGACCAGAGTCGCCACTAGCCAGTTACTTCGAATCTACAGTCGGCTAGACCCCGTAGAAACGTTAGAGAAGGGGATCTGAAGATCCTTTCCTCTAAAATGACTCCTGTTGATCTGCGGCCAGAGATTCAAGGTAAGGGATCACGGTTACAGGGTGGGAAGAGGTTAAGCACCCCACACACTGCCCGTACCGAAGTACGGTCTCTACTTCACAGAATCGATCGAATACTTGAAAGTCTAATTTAATCCTCGTATATTCTCATGGATGACATGATGCATGAATGCGGGTCTGAACAGTAAGAGTTTCTGATGGGCAGGTTCCAACAACGGGCAAGCCCAGAGCGTACGCTCGAACTGACAGGTGCTTAATGTAAGACGTATGCAGTGTGCTTGAGTAATCAAGGTGCTTTTAGTGAAGCATGAATGCAGGTCTGAACAGTAAGAGTTTCTGATGGGCAGGTTCCAACAACGGGCAAGCCCAGAGCATACGCTCGAACTGACAGGTGCTTAATATAAAGACATATGCATGTGTGTTTGAGTAATCAAGGTGCTTGTAGTGAAGCAGGGGGGTTGGAAGAAAAGTAAATGTTGCACTTATGCTAGATGCAAATGAGATGATGCTGGAAAATGAGTAGCTGGGTGGACGGAGGTGTCGCAAGGGTTGGCTTCGAGTGGCTGGATCAAGACTTGGATGGCTTGGGAGGCTTGGACCAGTGGTCAGGCTGGGCTGGACCAGGGTTAGACTCTCCTCACTCGGGCTCTCCTTGGTGGAAAAATGGGCTAAAGGGTGGAGAGATGGACTCAGAGCTCTCGGGCTGAAATGGACTCGAATGGCTTCGAATTCATTGTTGAAATGAGAAGGGGAGGGGGGTATTTATAGCAGCAGAGAGTGGCAGCTCTCGTAATTTTTTCCGGGCGGCCTGCCATGGGCCGCCCGTACGGCCGCTCCTCGGTTTCCAGCGAGTACGGCCGTTCCCTCGGGGCTGCTGTTGGACTCGCTGGTCGACTCAGTGAGTTGACTCAGCCGGTCGACTCGGTGGTTTGACTCGACGGGTTGACTCGGTGTTTTGACTCGACGGGTTGACTCGACGGGTTAACTCAGCGGGTTGACTCAGTGAGTTTGCCTTTTTTGGGATTTTTTGACTGGCCTTTTTTATGGGAGATTTTTCTGGGTGGTGTTTAGGACTGGGTTGACTGGGTTCAGGCTTGAACTGGGCTATGGAATGGGGCTTACAAGGGTGAGTTTGGCTGAGTTTGGACTTGGGATTTGGGGGTATGGTCCTCCGTTCAACCAGCTATCTCTACCAACAGTGTAGCCAAAGGTGGGGTGTCTACAGATGCCCCTCTTTGGCAGAGGTTGCGTGCAACCGAATGCCAAAGCGAGTGGACACCCACTTCTGACCCGGTCATTCATAGATCATGGTCTGAAATCTTTGCTTGCTTTTGCATCTGTGCCAGTTGATCGTTTGGAGATCGCTCACTTGCACATACCGCGAGAGTTTGGAGAAAACGTTGCGATTGTCCCTGCAGTTTGCTGCAACCTGGGTACCCAATCGCAACCCTTCCATTCCCGATCGGTACTAACATCGGAAAGGTACAGCAGAGCCTCTGCGTCGACAGTCTTACGAGGTTACTGACCCTGTGATTGATTGTATGTTTGATGTTTTCCCAGATCACTCCAGGAGTACTTGTTTCGCTTGACTGTCAAAGTGGTTAGACGCCCTGCGTCCGATAGTCTTACGGGATTCTACTACGCCGACTTGGACTCAGTCAAGGTACTTCAGGCATCCACGCCTAGGTATGTGCAGGTGGGCTTTTCCACCCGGTCTGCTGGTTTTGATGCTTGGTTTGCAATTCATTCTTTCCTTGATTGTGGTCTGGAATCTTTGTTATCCTTTGTATCTGAGTCAGTTGATTGTCTGGAAATTGATAACTCGCACATACCGCGAGAGTTTGGAGAAAACGTTGCGATTGTCCCTGCAGTTTGCTGCAACCTGGGTACCCAATCGCAACCCTTCCATTCCCGATCGGTACTAACATCGGAAAGGTACAGCAGAGCCTCTGCGTCCGTTAGTCTTACGAGGATGCTGACCCTGAGACTGATTGTGTGATGTTTGATGTTTTCCCAGATCACTCCAGGAGTACTTGTTTCGCTTGACTGTCAAAGTGGTTAGACGCCCTGCGTCCGATAGTCTTACGGGATTCTACTACGCCGACTTGGACTCAGTCAAGGTACTTCAGGCATCCACGCCTAGGTATGTGCGGGTGAATTCTTTCCACCCAATCTGCTGATTTGGATACTTGGGTTACAATTCATCGTTTCTACCTGTTCAAATGGTTTCTGTGACCGAGACTTTTGGCTTTCATCTTTTTTGTATCTTGGCGTGTGGTACGACCGCACTGACACTGGAGTTCAGTTCGACCGTACTTTGAGTGCATTGGATCCGATGGTCTCCGGGGAAACCGCGAGACATCGGATCTTATTTGATTTTTGCGTCGGCTCCTACCCAGAGATATGGAAGATCTCCTGGTGTTTCGGAGGCAGAACGCTCTACTGGAAAATATTTTTGGGTTTTTGAAAAGATACCCACTCTGGGGAGTGATACTCCGTGGGGTTTTTATTTGCAAATAGAAATATTTTTTTGTCTTTTTGAAATGAAAATCTGGTTTGCATGTGCCTCCACTAGGGATGCCTGTGGGGTCTTTAGCTAACCGACTTTTATTTTGAAAGCAGGTAAACATGATGATTGATGCGATGGATGCTGATGCATGGAGATGCATGATGAATGCATGGCTTGGTTCATTCTCTTTTCGTTTGATGATTTTGCTTTTGCTGGAGATGCAGGGAATTTTGAACTTATTGCTTGCAGGGTTGTACTCCCTTGGGGATTTTTCTTTTTGATACGGAGGTTTGGACAGCGGGTTAGTCAAGATCCCGACCCGTGATCGATCAGGTCCATCGTCCCAAGATGCTGTTTCTTTGCTAATGAGAATGTACGAGGATATCATTCGACTTCAAGATGTTCTTCTGGGCATTCATGTGATTGAGATGGTGTTTGGTTGCCCGTTTTGGTCAAGATTCCAATTTGCGGGCGATTGGATCCGTCATCCCATACTGTGAAGTGAGCGGAGTTCAAGACTCCTGAATTGTAGTGCTGGGGATGCTAATTTTTGTGATTTTTGTAAATATGTGGTCCGAATCTTTACCTGAGAGGGTAGAGATTGGTTTATTGAAAACACAGTAAATATTTTTGTATTTTTGAGGATATTTTCTTTGAAAGCAAGAGAAGTATTTTTGTGATTTTTGACAATATTTTGATTGAAAGCAAGGGAAATATTTTTGTGATTTTTGCAGATATTTGATTTGAAAGCGATGGAAATATTTTTTGTGATTTTTGAAGAGGTGATTTTGCAATGTTTTTGTATTTTGTGATTTTTCTGAAATGCAGGGCAAAGATGTGGAATTTCCATCCACTTCCAGCTTCTACTGCTGGTAAGGCACCCGATCCATTTTATGTCAGCGAGCAAGAAGGGTCTCACACAGTTAAGTGTCGTAGTTTTACATCTTCGGATGAGGGGATTTTGAGGGTTTTCAGTCAACACACCCACAAAGTTGCCTGTTCCTCATGTGCAATGCACATAGACCACGTATCGTCCGACGGACTCCTTCGGCCACAAGATGAGCCACATCCTCACATTTCCCTTAGTCAATCCAGTTTGGGGTCTTACGTTGCTCACAATTCCGTGAGGGTGAGCTTCACCTCCCAACAGCCTTAATCCCCTTCATGAGTTCTAGGAACAGGGAACATCCGTCAGCTTCAACAGCGACTTCCAACTCAAGGTTGTCTATCACGGTGCGTTTAACACGAACAGGATTGCGGAGTTCTGCCCGCCTCAGCCTTTACCTGTTTAAAAGATTCCAGACACCCGTACGATCAAGTGTCAGCCATGTCTGGAACAGGTTAGGAAAGAAAGCCCCCGAGAAGTTAATCCCAGTGTAGTTTTAGGTCTTCGGACCACTGGGGATAAATTGATGGATCAAAACTGGTGATGAAAACTTTTTTTGTTTTATATTGTATATATTTTTTTGTTTTGAAAAAGTTCCAGACTTCAACTCGAGTAATCGAGATTGACACTGGTTTTTATGGAAAGCTTTAAAATATTTTTGGTATTTCTGAGATGATCCGGGTTATCGAACCATGATCCCAACGGTCGAGGCCGATGCCGGTTTTTAGTTGAAAGCGAGAAAGGTCCACCGAGAAATTAATCCCAGTGTAGTTTAAGGTCTTCGGACCATGAAACTGTACAAAAGAGGGGCAAACATGTTTTTTTGTTTTTGGAAAAATGTCCGGTGTCAGCGGATGGACAATCCAGACTGATGCCGGTTTTTATTGAAAATCTCTCGGGATGTCGATCCCGACGTAGTTTAAGGTCTTCGGACCAAAACTTTAAAAGCGGGGCTGGTAATATATTTTTATGATTTTTGAAAATGTCCGGAGTCATTGATCTTGAGCAAACAAGACCGATGCCGGCTTTTATTGAAAATCTCTCGGGATGTCGATCCCGACGTAGTTTAAGGTCTTCGGACCCAGACTTAGTAAAAGGGGGGGCAAACACATTTTTTTATTTTTCGAAATGATCCAGATCATCAGATCTTGGCCTGAAAGGCTGGGATCGATGCTGGTTTTTATTAAAAATCTCTCGGGATGTTGATCCCGACGTAGTTTAAGGTCTTCGGACCCAAAACTTTAAAAGAGGAAAGACATTTTTTTGTTTTCTTTTTTTTGGAAAAAATTCTGGGTCATCGATTCTGATTTTGATGGTCGAGATCGATACCCATTTTTATTAAAAATCCCTCGGGATCTTGATCCCGACGTAGTTTAAGGTCTTCGGACCATGAAACTGTACAAGTGATGTATATATTTTTTTGGTTTTCTGAAAATGTCTGGAGCCACCAGATCTTGAAGAAGACTGATGCCGGTTTTATTGACAATCCCTCGGGATCTTGATCCCGACGTAGTTTAAGGTCTTCGGACCAGAAACTGTACAAGTGATGTATATATTTTTTTTTGGTTTTCTGAAAATGTCCGGAGCCACCAGATCTTGAAGAAGACTGATGCCGGTTTTATTGACAATCCCTCGGGATCTTGGTCCCGACGTAGTTTAAGGTCTTCGGACCAGAAACTGTACAAGTGATGTATATATTTTTTTTTGGTTTTCTGAAAATGTCCGGAGCCACCAGATCTTGAAGAAGACTGATGCCGGTTTTATTGACAATCCCTCGGGATCTTGGTCCCGACGTAGTTTAAGGTCTTCGGACCAGAAACTGTACAAGTGATGTATATATTTTTTTTTGGTTTTCTGAAAATGTCCGGAGCCACCAGATCTTGAAGAAGACTGATGCCGGTTTTATTGACAATCCCTCGGGATCTTGGTCCCGACGTAGTTTAAAGTCTTCGGACCACAATTCATACATGTGAACAGTAATCAAGGGCGGAGATTCTTGGGATTCTTCTTGGAATGGTTTGGATCATCTGGTCATGCCTTTGGATGGTTGAGATCATTGTTTGACCAAGTCAAATTCTTCTTTCTTTTTCTTGGAAATTCCATGGAACTTTTCCACATCATCCACCCAATTTCTCACCCATTTCTCATGAGATGAGATTTTGGTGAGATTTTCTCTTTTTTTTCTCACCATTCTCTTCCATCACTTCATTCTTACATGAAGGTATAAGATTCACTTGCAACCACCCTTCCCAAGGAGGAGTTCTTCCCAAGGAGAGGGAGAGGGAGGTCGTTTCACCTAGGTAGAGGCTAGGACGGCCTCCCATGGGCCGCCCGACCGGTCTGTGCCTCCTGGTCTCTTCAGGGGGCTGGGTAAAAGGGTGCCTTCCCCTTTTCTATATAACATGGGACACCCTCCCCCCCCTCAAACGTGCAATCTCTCTCTTCTCTCTCTCATACTCTTTCTTTCTTCAAGTTTCCTCTCTCTTCTTTGGTGGTCCTTTGCTCTTTTCAAGTGGTGGGCCTTAGAGAAATCTTGGGACAGCAAGGTGGTCCTTCTTTGGTGAGTGGTAAAGGTATGGACCACTTCCTTTCTCTTTCTTGTCCTTTTCCATCTTCATTGTCTCTTCTCATGATCCTTTTTCTTTTTCATGTAGCTATTCAAAGGGGTGTGAAGGTGGGCCCAAGCATTCTTGATCTTTTCTTAGATCTCAAGTCTTTCAAAGGTGGTGCATGGAGAAGGACATTGCAAGCTCTCCACTTCATCATTTTTTCCTTTTTCACACTCCCTCCATGTGCATGTAAGGAGTAATTTTGCCATGTCATCAAGTGTGCATGGCAAAATACTCTATCTTTTTCATGGGAGTTGGGCTTCTTTTCATGTGTATCAAATGGACTCAAAGTGAAGTCATGGCCCTTGGTGTATTTGATGGGCCCAATGCTTCATTTTGGGCTCCCTCATGCTTTCTTGCCTTTGTCATTTTTCCTTTGGAACTATCCTTTCTTTTCCCTCTTCTTTTCAAGATTTGGGCCCATGGGCATGGTAGGGCCCATCTTAAGTTTTGGGCTCATGGGGCTCACTTTGGGTGACCCCATCTTTCTTTACATGTGTATGGATCAAGATGACTAGCCCATTCTTCATTTTGGATCTCAAGTGGGCTAGTTTTCCTAGTTGGGCCTTTATGGACAAGTGGCCCAACTCTTCCATATGATGTACCTCCTTGTACAAAGTGTAGTGGGCTCCTTGAAGTTTTTCATGTGGATGGGCTTTTGGGCCTTCATTGAAACTTGGGCACTTCTTTGAACCATGTGTGCCCCACTACACTTTGTCCATGTGGATTTTTTATTTTCATGCTCTTTTCTTTAATGGATGGAGGACTTGAGCTACTTGACCATCTACAAGTCCCATGAGTGAGTTGTTCCCACAATCTCACTAAGTTCAAATGGTTTTCTTTGTGGTAGGATTGTGGTTCTCAAGAGTTTCCCTTAGATGTTATCAACCTCAAATGGATGATTCTCAAGTGAGCTATCCATACAACCATGGGTCCTTGATCTTTTCTTTGGGGACTTGGTGGGTCATCCACTATCATTCTCAAGTATGAGTGGTTTTTCTTTCCATTTGTGGGAAAGAATGATACCCATAGGTTGCCCATTTTTGTCCCACGCCTTGGGACATTTTGGATTTTGATATTCAAGTGGGCTATGTGTAACATTCTTATCCATTTTCATGATGGTTGGGTGACTCATCAAGCCATGCTCTTTTGTGCTCAAATGGTCTCCCTTTTTGGTGAACAAGTTGGTGCACATAAGTTGCCCAAACTTGCCTTTTCATGGGCATTTTCAACCTTGATTCTTCATGTGGGCTATGTGCATCAACTTTCTACCCTTAGCTTCTTTGATTCATATGTTTGTGGGTAGACCTCCTTGTTGTATTCTCATGGTCAAAACTTTCATCAAGATGAGGCACATAAGGTTGCCCATGGTTAACCCATGAATGGGTTCTCATATTCTCCAAAGTGGGCTATGTGCTCTCTCCAATCCATTGAGATGAGGCATTTGGGTTGCTCTTGGGGGCCCGTTTCCTTTCTATTCCCCACTTGTCCATGCACATGTGTAAAAAGATGGAGACATCCTAAGTGAGAATCATGACCTTGGCATAAAAGTGAGTCAATCCTTGACCACATGTGGACTTTGAAGAGGAACTTCTCATGTGCAGTAGGACTCTCATCCTTAGTTGATTTCATGGCACTTGAGTGCATTTGTTGTCCAAAATGTGTCCTTGGATGATGGACTTTTCTTTCTTGAGGCATGCCATGCCACCTTCTTTAAGGCAGGCCTTACTTTTTCCAATGGGTCCAACACATATCCTAAGTGACACATGGAGTTGGACTTTAGATTTTGCATTTGAATGTGAGTCCAATCCCATGGGTTTCTTGGATGAGAATTTGGATTTTAATGGGTAAAGGATAGGGACTTACCTTGCCAAGCTTGTAGGATTCCATGGCGGATGGTACTAGGGGCCACCAAGTGGTTGACGAGGATGATCCTGCTTTCATTGTCCGCCGAGGGGACCACATGTGTTCCCTAGCTATGGAGCATCAACCTCTTCCTGCTATCAAGGGTCGAGGTACCAGGGATCGCTGGGACAATTGGATGAAGGAGCCACAGCCCTTGCTTGAGCGAGTACTAGATGGTACTCCTTTTGCTGGCCTCCTCACCCTACGCTTCCATAATAACGACGCCAACCGTATGATGCTTGCAGTCCTTTGTGAGAGGTGGCGGGATGAGACCCACACCTTTCAACTCCCTTGTGGGGAGTGGGGAATAACCCCCTTGGATATTTACATGCAGATAGGCTTCCCTTTTCATGGGGCAATTGTCCCTCAAGTGAGCTCTCTAGCTCCCCTCTCTTCCACTGATTGGCTACGGCTTGTTGGTGACGTCCCTCCTGAGGGTGAATTCCAAGGCCATCAAGTGAAGATGCGATGGTTTTATAACAATTTTGCTTCTGTCGTCCCTGCCACCGAGCCAGAGGCCCTCCACAAGGCGCGGGCCATGATCACTTATGCTTTTGGATCCTTTCTTTTTTGCCATGCGAATGAGAGAGTTGATCCTAAATTTCTTCATTTAGTCGAGGATCTTCATCACCCCTATAACTGGAATGGGGCCATCCTGACCCGTCTCTTTCAAGGTCTGGACAAGACCTGTCGGCATAGCCGGTCCTTCACAGGCTTCTGGCCTGTTGTTGAGGTACCTCTTCTTTCATCCTCTTTGGAGCCGTTTGCCTCCTTTCTCTCTCTGATCATTAAATGTACTTTCATCCAGACCTGCTTTTATGACCATTTTCCACATCTTGCGCCGAGGATGCGAGATGACATTGAACCCGCTCAGTATCGCCACATGTACTGGCATCAGCAGAATCGTCAGCGGAACTCCCGAGTTCCCGGGGACAATTGGCGTGCTGATATAGACGGGCTGACCGTTGAGGACGTAAGTATCTTGCTTGTCTTTGTCCTTGTACTGTACTTGTAACTGATCGTGGTAACCTCTTCTGCTGCAGTTTGCCCGGATGCCGTACGCTAGTTTCCCTCTCTACTACACACCCCAGCGCGTGGCATATGATGCTTCATGTCTCCGTATTATGCTTTCTGACGCTGAGTCCTTCCAATGGTACTTGGGAGAGAGATTGCTTCGGCAAGTCACTGGGGTAGCTCGGGTCCCCTGTTCTGCACCTCCTCCAGCTGCTCGGATGCCAGCTGATGAGAGAGTTGAGGCTCTGGTGGGCCAGCCTGGCTTCCGTTTCACGATCCCGGATCGTGATTATGACGAGTGGTATCTGCTATTTGGCCAGGGGCCTTTGCTTCCTTCGCTTTACGTTCCAGGTGGCCGTCGCAGGTATGCTGGAGGTTCAGTGACTGCTCCTTTGATGGATCTTTATCGTCGGGAGCGGGACGCGAGGAGGGGCGATGATGATTATGTTGGTGACTTGTAGCTGGCTCTGCTTTATATGGCCTTGTACTTTTGTTTTTGTCCCCTTTTGTATCAAGCCCTTTTGGATGGATATACAGGCTTTGATTTCTCCCAAATTCCTTGGTGATGTCTGGATGCTTTGACTCTTGACTCATTCCTTCATGATTTGAGACTGCTTAGTTGCATGGGCGATGACTTGAATGGTTCAGATTGCTTGATTAGGCCTTGTGGGCCCACTTGATGTTTAGATCTTGGATTTTGGCCCTTCTTTTGATGATCGAACCTTTGATCTTGTTGTTTCATGGCTCATGTAGGTTCTTCAATGGTTTGGATCATGATGATCTAGTCTTTGAATGGCTTGGATTGCTTGTGGCCCCTACTTGATCAACTTTCCTTCTTTTTGACTTGATCAGCCATGTTCTGGCCGCATTGCTCCGTGATTGGACTGGTGGGGCACCTTTTATATGATCTTGATCAGCCTCAGTCGAAATCTGGAGTGGACCGGAGCCTTGGGCGGCCCATGGAGCGCCATCTGCTGACGTGGACTGTCAGCCTCACCTACCAAGAACCTTGGAGCCAATCCCGCGGAGAGAGAGGAACCGCGTCCGTACGGGCGGCCCAGGGCAGGCCGCCCAGAGCTCGTCTCTTGAGCGGCCTGGGCTGGTTCGTGCTCGGACATTCCCTGCTGTCCTTTTCTCTTGTCCCCTATCCCTCTGCACTGGATCCTTCGATTCCAGCCATGAATCTACATTTTGTCCCTTCTTTCCTTCTCTTTTTGTCTTGTTCTTTGTTGATCCTTTCTTGGGCAGCCATTGATGATGGCTTGTGGGCCATTGTGGGAGAGGTTAGTGGGTCCCACACTTCAGCACTTGATGAAGGCTTTAAAGATGATGAAGTGCCTTTGATTGATGGTGGAGATGGAGCATTAAATGGGGGCATTAATGAAGATTTAAGCTTGGTGGTTGGTGGAGCTTTGAATGGCCCCATTAATGGTGGGATGGCTGAAATTTCTGATTTGAATGGGCCTTTGATTGTGGGAGAAATGGATGGTATGGATAGGATGATGAGGTGGGACATGGGTGAAGCTATGCATCCCTTGAGTGTGGGCCCCATGGATGATGTGATGGATGGTGATGATGGGACTATGAGGGACATAGATGGGCTGATCTCATGTCTGGATGGGATGGATGGTTCAGATGGTACCTTTGACGGTTTGGATGCTCTGGATGAGGGCCGAGATGTGCGGCACACTTGTTTGGGTGGACTTGATGTGATCATTGATGATGTCCCCTTGATGATGGATGGTGTAGATGCCTCGATGATCCCTTTGATCGGTCAGGATGATGACTGGATTCATGATTTTCTGTTGGAGGGGGCCGCAGGTCCAGATCTGACCTTTGATTCTTTGATCGGGGTTGCCGGGACCCCTTTGGATGGTTCAGATGTATTCTTTGACGGTCAGATTGGTCAGGATGCCACGATGTGCGGTGTGATCTTCACTGATAGTCCTTTTGGTTGGGAGCATTGTCCTTCCTTTGATCATTGGCCCTTTGCACATTCTGTTCATGAGGTGGGCGAGTCTTCTCATGCAGCTGAGATTATGACAGTTTCAGATGGCGATGCGACTATATCAGACATAGCCGCCACTGAGGACAGGTCAGGGGCTGTCGAGTCGGCAGAGGTTCCAGCTTTTCCTTCTCCTTCACCTGTTGACCTTCCGATCCTTGATGAGTTGTCCTCGATTTCTGGGCCTTTTGTGCTGGAGGGGATACCGGTGAGGACTTGTCAGCTGCTTCCTCGTTCTTCCTGCTCGCCACGACTGCTTGCTTGGCTTGACAGCTTGTCAGTTTATGAGATTCGAGATTTGGAGTCCTATGGCTTTGGCAGTCTGATTCATATGGCTAGAGTTGACATTGACTGGAGAATGCTCGGAGCTGCCGTGATTGACTGGGTCCCTTCGTTGAACTTGTTTGCGTTCAACGATATGGAGATGGGGCCTTCTTTGGAGGAGCTTGCACGCTTGACAGGCTTACCCTGGGATTATGCCCAGTATTTTTCGCCGAAGACTGCTACACCGCAGAACTGGTTTGGGATCCCCTATCTTGTTCGGCCTGCAGCTAGTGGCCAGGATGCTGTAGTGTTCTCTTTGGACCTGCTGTATGATCTTTTTTCGGGTCCCCAGAGTACGGCTGGTTCTACCTTTGCTCGGAACGCACTGATGTTTTGCTTGATTGCTGAGGTGCTGTTCTCGGGATGGTGCAGGTCCCAGACTCCTTTGCTTTTTGAGGTGATGAGCCGAGCTGTCCGTCGGCAGGGGATCATTTCTCTCATCTTGGCCGAGCTATTTGATGGGCTGACCGACTGTGCCCTGGGCCGCACTCGTGTCCTTCGCGGCTGTTGTGCTTTCCTTCAGGTATCTTTTCTGCACCTTTTTTTCTTCTTGCTTTGCTAGGAATTATTTTGCTCTAGCTGAACTTCTTTTGCTTTCTGTGATCAGGTATGGCTATGGGAGTGTCTTTCTCTGACTGTTTCTGTACCTCTTCCTGGCATCCCTAGCTCTGACATCATGCGTTATATCCTGGAGTTCCTTCCGCATACGGCTAGGATGAGCGAGCCCTTGTATCGCAGGATGTTCGCTGAACTTCGTGACTGGAATGTTCGTTGGGAGTCATCTTGGCTTTCACTTCCTCCAGTGCTTTGCGATGCACACCGCCATCCTCTGATGTTGGTAGGCTTTCGATCCTACTTTTCTTACCATCCGATCCGGTTCCTGCGGCAGTTTGGGTATGAGCAGGATGTTCCTCCTTTTGCTTTCACGGGTATCGGGCGTCGAGTACTCCCCTCTAGATCTTCTGACTTCAGGACCCGGATTGATTGTTCTTGGGCGAGTTATTTGACAGCTGATTTGTTGGGATTTGAGCTGCGGACTTTTCCGATGGCGACCGCCCCATATCAGTACTGGGTTGCTGAGCAGTCTTTGTATCGACGTATCCCTTGTTGGCACCAGACTGCTGATGAGGATGAGCAGGATATCCTTGGAGATGCAGGCTCTTCATCTGGTTCATATGAACCTTTTGAGGAGCGGCCTTTTGTCGATCCTGGCTTCCTTTTGGCCACTCATGGCCATTTGCTGTCTGAGATCTCTGCACTTCGGTATCATTGCGAGATGATGTCGAGGATATTGGCTGCCGATCAGAGATTGTCTGATGAGGAGACAGCGATCCGTACCCTTGAGCGCGATGAGGCGCATTACCTGCGTATGGAGGTGAGCAGGTTGAGAGCGAGACTATCTTTTTATGAGTCAGAGGACTCACCTGATGTGGCCGAGGAGGAGGGTAGAGATTGATTGTGTTGGCCACCTGCACACTGATTTTTGCATATATGATTGATGATGATGCATTTTTTTGTATTTTTGAAAAAGATGATATGTGTAAGAGAAATATAATGCATTTAATTGAAAAGAGAAAAAACTGTTTGAAAATCTACTGTGCCATGAGTTGTCTTGTGAGTGTGTCTGGATTTTGTGTCGGGATATAGGAATCAGAACTGGGGCTCGGTCAATGATTTGACCGATATCTCGAGATTTGACTTGCTTGATCCTTTGGTTCCCTAGAGATGTAGGCAACGGAAACTCTTGCTTCCTGAGATTGTCAGAGTCTGTAGAGTTCTTCGCTCCTGACTGCGCTTCTTCTTGTTCTTGCACTTTCACTGCTTGAACCGATCTGGACTGTCTGCTTTCTTGGTACCTGCACTTTTATTTTTTCTTTTCTTTTTTTTTTCTTTTTTTTTTTTTTTTTTATTTTGAGCCATTTTTGCCTGTAGTGCTCTTTCGAGTTTTCACCACAGCCGGCTTTTTCCCGTCATTTTTGCCCGTGGCGCCCCTTCAGGTTTTCACCACGTCCCGGGTATTTGGTCTTGCCTGCCCCTTGGCAGCTGTGCTGTTTTTACCCTTGGCGCCCTTTCAGGTTTTCACCAAGTCCGCTGTATGCCCACTGTTTTTACTCGGAGCGCCCTTTCGGGTTTTCACTCCGCCCTCTTTGTTTAGGCACACATTTTCTTTTTTCCTTTTTTTTTTTTTTTTTTTTTTTTCTGGATCTCTGGATAACTGCGGCGGCTAGAGGTCGGGAATCCGTCGTTGCCGGCCGATGGCAGTCTTTCAGCCCTTATCCTAAGTTACGATGATAGAGCTGTCGGTCTTTGCTAAAGACTCCTCTGAGATGAATGGATGGATGACTGTGTTTCTTGGATTGATTTTTTTTCTTGAGTGCCTTTCTTTGGCTTCCTTTTTTCTTTCTCTTTTTTTTTTCTTCTTTTTTTTTTTGTATTCTTTTTCTTCTGTATTCTTTTTCCCTTTTTTTTTTGTCTTTTCTTTTTGAATCCCCCCCTCTTTTTTTTTTTGTATTTTTCTCTTTTGGAGTCCCCTTATTTGAAACACTTGTTGGTGGACGGGAACGATTTCTCAGAGGTCTTAGCTTCGACCTCTTGACTTCAGCTCTATTAAAGTAACTCTTGATAAGGTCAGAATGACTTACCCGTGAAAGATTTTCACGTTGTCGGCGTTGGTTGGCTCAGGAAGATCCACCCCTCTCATGCTGGTGAGTCTGAGGGCGCCTCCGGGAAGTACTTCTCTGACGATCAGCGGCCCGTCCCACGAGGGTTTGAACTTTCCTCTGGGATCTGGAAGGTGCGACGGTAGAATCTTCTTCATGACCATGTCACCTACCTTGAAACTTCTTTTCCGGACTCTCTTGTTGTAAGCCCGAGCGATCCTTTTCTGATAACATTGTGAATGACTTAGTGCACGCATGCGTTTTTCATCTGCTAGCTGCAACTGATCGAATCTGGCCCGTTGCCATTCTCCTTCTTCAATTCCGCTTTCTAATAACACTCGTAGTGATGGTATTTCCACCTCGACTGGTAGGACTGCTTCCATTCCGTAAGTAAGCTCGAAAGGAGTAACGCCCGTAGCAGACCGTACATACGTTCGATAGGCCCAAAGTGCATATGGGAGCATATCTGACCAATCTCGATATGTCACGACCATCTTCTCGAGTATCCTGACGATTGTCTTGTTTGCGGCTTCTACCCCACCATTCATCTGGGGACGGTAGGGGCTTGATCGATGACGTTGGATCTTGAACTTGCTGAGGAAGTCATCCATCTTCTTGTTGACGAACGGGGTCCCATTATCTGTGATGATGGCATTAGGGATTCCATATCGGCATATGATGTTGTTCTTCATGAATTTGATCACTTGAGATGCTGCAATCGTGGTGTAGGAGGCTGCCTCTACCCACTTGGTGAAGTAGTCGACTGCCACAAGTATGTACTCGTGACCATTTGATGCTTTGGGACTGATCTTGCCGATGATGTCGAGTCCCCACATGGAGAAGGGCCAGGGGGTGGTCAGGTTGTATAACTCTGATGATGGGGCATGGATTTGATTCGCATGCTCTTGACACTTGAAGCATTTTCTGACGTGCTGGCAACAGTCTGTCTCCATGGTGAGCTAGTAGTAGCCGAGTCGTAGAATCTTCTTTGCCATCATGTGCCCATTCATGTGTGGGCCACAGATTCCTTCGTGTATTTCTTCCATGATCTTTGCAGCTTCTGTTTCATCGACGCATCGAAGAAGGATGTGGTTATAGGATCGCTTGTAAAGAACTTCGCCACTGATGGTGAACTGGCCGGCCAAACGTTGGATGGTTCGGCGATCTGTTGCTGTTGCTGATTCTGGATACTCCTGGGTTTCGAGATATTGCTTGATGTCGGCATACCAGGGTTTGTCAGGGACAGCTTCGGCTTCTTCTATTTGCAGGCAAAAAGCAGGTTCTTCTTGAATTTCGACTGTGAGCTCCCATTCTGAAGCTCCTTTTGGGATCTCGAGCATTGATGCGAGCGTGGCGAGAGCATCTGCAAACTGGTTCTTGGCTCTGGGCATGTATGAGAAGGTGATTTCCTTGAATTCTTCGATCAGATTGTCAAGATACACATGATATGGTATCAACTTCTCGTCTTTGGTCTTCCATTCGCCATTGGTCTGATTGATGATAAGCTGTGAGTCTCCAAATACTCGTAGCTTCTTGACGCCCAAGATTATGGCTTCCCTTAAGCCAGCGATGCATGCTTCATACTCTGCCATGTTGTTGGTACACTCAAATGCGATGCGCCTCGAGATAGGAATAGGGACATCATCTGGAGAGTAGAGGATTGCTCCAATACCTCTCCCTTTAGAATTTGCTGCGCCGTCGAAGAATAACGTCCATTCATCTTTTTTCTTCTTTTCTTCCTCTTCAATGAGCAAGAGATCTTCATCAGGGAAGAATGTCTTGAGCGGCTGATAGTCGAGGAGAGAGTGAGCCGCAAGATGATCGGCGAGGGCCTGTCCCTTGATTGCCTTTTGAGTGACATAGGTGATGTCGAACTCAGACAAGAGTAGCTGCCATTTAGCTATCCTTCCAGTGAGTGCCGGTTTCTCGAACAGGTATTTGAGCGGATCCATGTGAGCGAGAAGGAGAATAGGGAATGCAATCATGTATTGACGGAGTCGCTGAGTTGCCCAGACTAGGGCGAGGCAAGTCTTCTCGATCGGGGAATACCTGGTCTCGTAGTCGGTGAACTTTCGACTCAAATAGTATATTGCTTGTTCTTTCTTCCCGGTCTCGTCGTGTTGGCCGAGGACACAGCCAATGGCTTCTGCTGTTACCGAGATGTATAACAATAGTGGTCGTCCAGGAGTGGGAGGCACTAGGACTGGAGGATTCATGAGATATTTCTTGATGCGGTTGAAGGCGACTTGGCAATCGTCATTCCATTCTTTTGGGACGTTCTTCCGAAGGAGCTTGAATATGGGCTCACAGATGGGTGTGAGCTGTGCGATGAAGCGACTGATGTATTGAATTCTGCCGAGGAAGCCACGAATTTCTTTCTCTGTTCTAGGAGGGGGCATCTCGATGATTGCTCTGGTTTTGGTCTCGTCGACCCTGATGCCATCCTCGCTCACCATAAAGCCGAGGAGCTTACCTCCCATTGCACCGAAGACACACTTCTGAGGGTTGAGGCGGAGCTTGTACTTTTCTAATCTGTTGAATAACTTCTTCAGATCTTCAAAGTGTCCTTCCATTGTGCGAGATTTGATGATCATGTCGTTTACATATACTTCAAGCTCTTTGTTCATCATGTCATGGAATAATGCTGTCATTGCTCGCTGATATGTTGCTCCTGCGTTCTTCAGACCGAACGGCATCACCCTGTAATAGAAGGTTCCCCAGGGAGTGATGA
The DNA here is from genome assembly GCA_003013855.2 of Liriodendron chinense. Classification (NCBI taxonomy): domain Eukaryota; kingdom Viridiplantae; phylum Streptophyta; class Magnoliopsida; order Magnoliales; family Magnoliaceae; genus Liriodendron; species Liriodendron chinense. The sequence goes on along the minus strand of ML058466.1, from coordinate 995,890 downwards.
ACGATGTCTTCTCGCGATCTTCGACGGCCATCTTGATCTGATTGTAACCTGAGAACCCGTCCATGAATGAGAAGACCTTGTATCCAGCAGTGTTGTCGACCAGAGTGTCGATATGTGGCAAAGGGAAGTCATCTTTAGGACTGGCTTTGTTGAGATCTCGGAAGTCGATGCACATTCGAACCTTGCCGTCCTTCTTTGGTACTGGCACGATGTTGGCGAGCCATTCAGGGTAGTTGGAGACTACCAAGAATCCCGCGTTGTACTGCTTGATGACTTCATCTCGGACTTTCAAAGCCCATTCTGGCTTCATTCTTCGAAGTTTTTGCTTCACTGGCTTCATATCTGCCTTGGTTGGCAGATGGTGTACAACGAGCTCTTCATCGAGCCCCGGCATGTCTTCATATGAGAACGCGAAGTTGGACAATCTTGGAGCTAGGAACTCTATCATTTTCTGTTTCATCTCAGGTGGCAACGATTTTCCAATGCGTACTTCCCTAGGGATCTCAGGTGTCCCCAAGTTTACTATCTCGAAATCATCGGCTACAACATTGGCTTTAGATTCGAACTTTTTGAGGAGATCCTCAAGTTCGAGAGCAGGATCATCATCTTCCTCGTCCCGAGCTTCGTCCAGACCCATGAGCTCAAAGTCTAATTCGATGTCGAAATCATATGATTCGACTTCAAACTCATGCGACTCTTTAGACGAACTTGGCACACTATTGAATGCAGGGAAAGAAATATTTTTTGATTTTTGAGATTTTTCTGAAATTGAGATGCTAGATGTTTTTGGTTTTTGAAAGTTTTTGATTTTTTTGGCTTTTCGAAATTCACGGGACTTTGAACAAGTGGGCATTGCAGACCATGATTGAGCCCAACTTGTTCCAAAGTTCCGGTCGCTGCTTAAACAGGCGTTTTTTTTTTGGAAGCTAGAGCCCTCAGATGGCTCTTTGGCTGATTCAAAAGTGAGGGGAACGGATGACCATTCAGGACCCCACACTTCCTCCCCTGAAGAGGTGGGGGTTGATGATTTGGGTGAAGAATCATGGTCTGGCCCAATGACCATGACTTCTTGCTGGTCGGGTTCGAGATCTGAGTCGTACTCAGTCCCTCCCGGATCACTTACCTCGCATTGCAGTTCGTCTGGTTCCACAGCTAGACACAAGTTTGGAACCTGGACATCAGACCAATCTAGGGCTGGCCACTTCCCTTTCTTGGTCCAATGGATGGGCTGCTTCTGCCCCTGGCTGATGATTGATGATGTTGACTTTGCAGAGATGGGCAAGTCGTGCCCCTTGCTAATTGGTGATGAGATGGGCGAGTCGTGCCCCTTGCTGATTGAAGTGGGCAGGTTGTGCCCTTGGCTGTTTGAAGTGGGCAGGTTGTGCCCCTGGCTGATTGAAGTGGGCAGGTTGTGCCCCTGGTTGATTGAAGTGGGCAGGTTGTGCCCCTGGCTGATTGAAGTGGGCAGGTTGTGCCCCTGGTTGGGAGCAGGTGTCAGAGTAACCTGGTCCTGAAGCTGCTGTATTTGTCTTCCTTCTTCGTCTTCATCATTTCCTCCTTCTTCTGGAGGCTTAGAGGGTTCGAGAATCTGATCCCATCGAATGGGGGGCCACGTAGCCCAAACTAGGCTCATCGGGAGGCCTTTGTGTAGTGCAGTCGGTTGATTCCCTCCTGGATCTTTGCAAGGTTCTCCTGGCTTGACGAATTGGATGGGTGAGCACCGAAATTTCTTCCTTCTCTTGTCCATGAAGGTTGCCCTGTATCCGAGTCCCCACTTGCGTTGGTTATATACTAGCGATACCTTTCTGGACTTGAAGTGATTCTTCATTCGGTATTTGAGGCTCAGACGCTCTGCCGGTGAAAAGACACGGTCCACCCTTATCGGTTCTGGATTAGCGATAGAGTTCACAGTCTCGAATTCGAAACTGTGAAATGGGATGTCTTCTTCAGAGTGCTGGATATCGATGACCGGGATGTCTGGTTCAGTGGCAGCAGCATTGGAAGGAATGATGAGCTCCTTCTCTGCATGGATAGAGATCACTTGATTTCCGCAGATGTATTTCACCCGTTGATGTAGGGTTGATGGCACAGCTCCAACCTTGTGCAGCCAAGGTCGTCCGAGCAGCATGTTGAAAGAGGCTGATATATCCAGGATTTGGAATGTGATGGTGGAGACTTCCGGGCCTATCTGTACCTCTATGTCGACTTCCCCTTCCACTGATCGGCGGGTGTTGTCGAATGCTCTGACACATATGGTGCTGGGTCGAAATGAAGAGGGACTGATTCCCAAACGTTCCGCAGTCTTGAGTGGGCAGACATTTAAGCTTGAGCCATTATCGATAAGGACCAGCGGAACACAGAGGTCTTTGTATCGTAAGGCTATGTTGAGGGATCGCCCATGATCGCGTCCTTCTGGTGGCAACTCATTATCGGTGAAGGTGATGGCGCGCGGAGCCAGGAGTTGTCCAATCATCAAAGCTATCATTTCTGGTGTCGTATCGGAGGAGACATGAGTATCGTTCAAGGTTTTGGCGAACATTTCTCGGTGTATGCGAGATGTGCAGAGTAGCTCCCATACTGAGATTTGAGCAGGGATTGACTTGAGCTGAGTTGCCACATCGTATGCGGCTTCATTTTTATTGCCGAGGCCTGAGAGAGCGCCTTTGGGATCTCCTCTGTTCTGATTATCTCTTCGGATGCAACGTCCATTGGGATTCATGTTCCCCACTTCCGCACATTCTGGATAGTGCCATGGAACCTCTTTTTAGCTTTCCTCCCTTTTGCCTTCTAGGACCACCGGTTCTTGCAACGGTGCTGGTGTGGGTACCAGATCTTCCTCGTATGGAGCTTTTGCCTTGAGAACTACATTGTTGCCTGTGCTGAAGGGGTAGTATCGAGGCTTGTCTTCATAGACCACATAAGGTCGTGGTCTTGGCTTGACTGTTCCTGGGGCGGGAGGCTCCCATGGAATGAATACTGGTCCTCTTGATATGGCAGGAGGTTTCTCTGTTCGTCCGAGCTGTCGTAGTGTGATTGACACGCCTCCGGGATTTGCCCCTTGCAATATGACTGGCTCACCTGGAAGAGCTCCTTCCAAGACAACGGGCTCTTGCTGCTGATGAGTGTAATCCTTCCATTGCGGATTGGATTGTTCTGGAGTTGCCCCTTGCAAGATGACAGGTTCGTATGTGGGCTCAATGTATGACTGTGCTTCTTCCAGGACGACTGGTTCCCAGCTTGAATGATTGTAAGGTGCCCCTTGAACAACTGGTATATCATATGGAGGTGCTCCTTCAAGCACTACTGGCTCGGAGATTGAAGGAAGAAAGGGACTTGCCCCTTGCAAGACTGGAGGAGGATTTGTTAGCTCATAAGTGTAAGCGTGAATGGATTGGATGGGGGAGAAGAAGCGATCGAGATGATCCCCTTCTTCTATACTATTGACTGCAGGGCCACGAGACGAACTGGGGTCCGTCGGATGTTGAGGCAGAGGATTCTGAAGGATGTTGGGGGAAGCTGCTGGAGAAGTTCCAGGGACCGAGATGACGATCTTGCGGTCATCAATCAGGTCTTGTATGGCATTCTTCAAAGTATAGCATCGATCCGTGGCGTGGCCACGTCCTTGGTGGTAGGCACAATACTCATTTTCTCGGTAGTTTGGAGGCAGAGGATGAGGCGGAGGCCTAGGTGTCATCAGAGTGAGTAACTGCTTTTGTACCAGCGTAGTCATGATTTGACTAAGTGGTTGACTGAGTGGAGTGAACTTCCTGAACTCCCTGTAATTCTGCCTGTTCTGGTATGAGTATTGGCCATTTCCCCTGAACTGCTGCTGTTGTCGAGGTGGCTGTGGCTGAGGATTCGGTTGTGGCTGATATCGCTGAGGCTGATGCTGAACTTGATTCTGCTGATACTGTTGACGTCCTTGTGGGGGAGCACGTTGATTTCCTTGAGCAGCGGTGTTGATGTTGTTTACCTCTGTTGGGCGGGGAGGAGAACCATTGCGGTTTCCATTCCCGTGCCCGATAGGTCTTCCTTCCACTCTGTTCCTCTTGACTGGAGTGGCTTGATGAGGCCATGGGGAGATCGTCCCGGCCCGGATTCCTGCTTCAACTTGCTCTCCAGCACGGATCAATTGTGAGAAATTCGCATATGGATGCGAGATGAGATACCCGGATATGCCTGGGTATGTTGAATGAACAATCATGGAGATTTGTTCTTCATCGTAGATGGGTGTCCGCATTCTGGCTGCCATAGCTCGCCAACGTCCCACATAAGCTGATAGTGTTTCATCACTCCTTTGCCTGAGTGCTGCGAGGTCGGCTCTTCTGGGTGCCATGTTGAGATTGTATGCGAATCTGTCGACGAAAGCCTGGGAAAGCTGTTCCCATGTCCTGATGCGGTGGCAATCCAATGAAGTGTACCAATCGAGGGCATCGCCCTTCAGAGATTTTTGGAACAAACGAATGAGGGCCCCTTCATTTCCTGAGATTGCACTCAGCTCTCCACAGAAGGCCTTGAGATGTGCTGTGGGACAACCGCTGCCGTCGTATCTTTTGAACTTTGGAACCTCAAAGTTTTGAGGTACCTGAGCATCTGGGAAAGGACACAAGTCTCTGAACTTGGTCGAAGGTAAGTCGATTCCTTGTTGTCGCTGAAGCTGATTTTGCAAGATCTGGAACTGCTCCCGCAACTCGTCCAGCCTGAGTGATCTGTTCGAGCGACTGGTGCCTCTTGGAGTAAGGCACGTTCTTCTTCGGCATAGTGGTCGATGTCTTCGACCCTATGGGCTTGCTGACAAGCAACCGCGGGTTGCTGAAATTGATTTGATGACTGAACTGGATTCTGATGAACTTGTGCTTGAAATGATGGTAACTGAACTGGAGACTGTACTGAAGGTTGAACTGGAACTTGCTGGAAATTGACTGGATTTTGCTGAATTGAAGATTGCTGAAAATTAACTGGATTTTGCTGAATTGAAGATTGATGGAAATTAACTGGAATCCCATCGGCGGGGATGTGCTGGAATTGAAAAGTGCTCCTGTTTGCAGGAGGCTGAGATGTTGGGAAGTGACCCCCTTGTTGGGTATTCGCCACTGTCCGCTGATTGATGTGGGCTTGACACTGACCCCCATTGTGGGCATTCGCCAGTGCTGTCCCTGTTGCTGGAAATTGAATTGAAATCCCATCGGCGGGGATGTGCTGGAATTGAAAAGGTGTCCCATCGGCGGGGACATGCTGAGATCTACTGAGATTGTTGTTTGCAAGATTGACTGGAAGCTGACTGGATGTTCCTGCAACGGAAGTGCTCTGAGATGGCCTTGTCGTCGCAGGAAGATATTGAGAAGGATGCCCCATAGCGAAGGGCTGAGATGGATGTTGTCGGTAGTCTTGGGCAGACTCCGATGGTTGTGCTTGATTTGAACTGGAGGCCGGGAGGACCCGGCATGGTTGCTGAGATTGCTGAACTGGGCCAACTTGATTGTTGGCTGTTGCGGTAGCCTGTGCTTGCATGAATTGCAAGAGCATTTCTTGTATTGCTCTCACTCCTTGTGCCAATTCTTGTATGATTGGCGTATTATCAATGGGCTGTTGCGCTGGAGGTTGCGCTTCGGTCATTTCGAGAGCAGGGAAGTGATGAGTTTCTTCTTCGTGGTCGGACATGTCTTGCTGAGCCCGAGTGCGGATTATGCTGCGGAAGGGAAGTTGTCTCCGCGTACGTTGAGCCCGAGGAGGCGCAATGGTGAGGACTATACTCTACTCTTTTTGGGTTTTGGGATTTTCTATTTTTTTTGTTTTGGAATTTTCTATATTTTTTTGTTTGGGTTTTGGGTAGAATGCTATGCAGATGAGATTGTATGAGGATTAGTGACTTTCAAGTATGGGAAGGATCCTGTTTTTCAAGTCGGATCACGACTAGTGGGACTAGCTCATCCCCAGTGGAGTCGCCATTCTGTGGACCCTCGCCGATTTCTCCGCGCTCCCACACGACGTCGTTCTCCCTTTCCCTTTCCTTTCGGAAAAGAAGGAGATGAGGATGCGTGAGTGCGAAATCGCCGCTTGTGCCACTGGCTTGCCTCGTTCTCGAGGGCTTCGTTTGGTTGTCGTGTTGAGCTGAATATGTTTAAGTGAATTTATATAAGACCAGAGTCGCCACTAGCCAGTTACTTCGAATCTACAGTCGGCTAGACCCCGTAGAAACGTTAGAGAAGGGGATCTGAAGATCCTTTCCTCTAAAATGACTCCTGTTGATCTGCAGCCAGAGATTCAAGGTAAGGGATCACGGTTACAGGGTGGGAAGAGGTTAAGCACCCCACACACTGCCCGTACCGAAGTACGGTCTCTACTTCACAGAATCGATCGAATACTTGAAAGTCTAATTTAATCCTCGTATATTCTCATGGATGACATGATGCATGAATGCGGGTCTGAACAGTAAGAGTTTCTGATGGGCAGGTTCCAACAACGGGCAAGCCCAGAGCGTACGCTCGAACTGACAGGTGCTTAATGTAAGACGTATGCAGTGTGCTTGAGTAATCAAGGTGCTTTTAGTGAAGCATGAATGCAGGTCTGAACAGTAAGAGTTTCTGATGGGCAGGTTCCAACAACGGGCAAGCCCAGAGCATACGCTCGAACTGACAGGTGCTTAATATAAAGACATATGCATGTGTGTTTGAGTAATCAAGGTGCTTGTAGTGAAGCAGGGGGGTTGGAAGAAAAGTAAATGTTGCACTTATGCTAGATGCAAATGAGATGATGCTGGAAAATGAGTAGCTGGGTGGACGGAGGTGTCGCAAGGGTTGGCTTCGAGTGGCTGGATCAAGACTTGGATGGCTTGGGAGGCTTGGACCAGTGGTCAGGCTGGGCTGGACCAGGGTTAGACTCTCCTCACTCGGGCTCTCCTTGGTGGAAAAATGGGCTAAAGGGTGGAGAGATGGACTCAGAGCTCTCGGGCTGAAATGGACTCGAATGGCTTCGAATTCATTGTTGAAATGAGAAGGGGAGGGGGGTATTTATAGCAGCAGAGAGTGGCAGCTCTCGTAATTTTGTCCGGGCGGCCTGCCATGGGCCGCCTGTACGGCCGCTCCTCGGTTTCCAGCGAGTACGGCCGTTCCCTCGGGGCTGCTGTTGGACTCGCTGGTCGACTCAGTGAGTTGACTCAGCGGGTCGACTCGGTGGTTTGACTTGACGGGTTGACTCGACGGGTTGACTCGGTGTTTTGACTCGACGGGTTGACTCGACGGGTTGACTCAGCGGGTTAACTCAGCGGGTTGACTCAGTGAGTTTGCCTTTTTTGGGATTTTTTGACTGGCCTTTTTTATGGGAGGTTTTTCTGGGTGGTGTTTAGGACTGGGTTGACTGGGTTCAGGCTTGAACTGGGGTATGGAATGGGGCTTACAAGGGTGAGTTTGGCTGAGTTTGGACTTGGGATTTGGGGGTATGGTCCTCCGTTCAACCAGCTATCTCTACCAACAGTGTAGCCGAAGGTGGGGTGTCTACAGCACTTTGTCTATTATTGTCCCTTGTTGATCAATCGTATAAGTGCTTAACTGAATGCACATCTTATGTTCGACAAAATGCTCATATGCCATCTTCGAATGATTAATACAAGCATGCATATGAACTGTTTGATTAAATGCTTCTCTTAGGATAGTTGTCAATTGAGTTAGATCGTGTGTGATCAATTATCTTCATTTACATGTACTTAATTGTTAACTTTAAAGTATAAATGCAATTGAGTTTTTAAATTCGCAAGGAATTTGTAAAAAGTCCTATTCACCCCCCCTCTAGGATATAAGCATACCTTCAAGCTTATCTCACTAGCAGTAAAACTACAATTTCAATAATCATTAAGGCGCAGCCAGCAAGGAATAAGTAAGAGTTGCAGTGATTTCTTGGCCAAGTTAATTTTATGAGGCATTTTATTTCTAACTTTGCAAGAAAAACTAATGTTTTCTCCCCTTTGATAAAATTGAAGTAGGGGGAGGAATTCAGATGGGAAGACGAACATCAGGCAGATTTTGAGCTAATTAATGAGTACTTGATGATGCCACCGGTGTTAATGCCGTCGATGAAGGATCTATCGTTAAAACTTTATCTTACAGCATATGAAGAATTGGTCGACGCTCTTTTAGACCAAGAGGAGAACGACCGAAGGGAACGTGTAGTTTATTACTTGAGTCAGACCTTACTTGACATGAAAAGAAGGTATTCAGTCATTGAAAAGTTGTGTTTATCTTTATACTTTGCAGCCACAAAGTTGCGACATTATTTATTGGCCGAAAGGGTAAATGTAGTAGCTGTAACCGATTCAGTGAAATATGTTTAATCACCTGATTATGAGCGGACGAATTGACAAATGGGTTTTAGCTCTGTCTAAATTTAATTTTAAATACTGTTCGTTCGCCTCAAGTGCAAGGCTGTGATGTAGTAATAATTCTCGGTAAGATCGAGGTCGATCCGCAGGGAAAGAAGTAAACAGTTCCAACTACTCCAATAACTAGAATCCAAGAAGTTTAAGAAAATAGTTTTTAACATAAAACAGGAAAATCTGAGATTTGGAAAGAACTAGCGCATCAAGGATCCACTTGTAGTAGTTCAATACTAATCCATTCGTTCAAGCACAACACAATTAAAATCAAAGTTCTATCTCTCATCTAATTAGAGGATATAACATTCAAGCACAAACTAGTCTCACTTAAATCTGAAAATCAAATTTCTAGTTCTAATGAAGCACATAGAACTCAAACTTGTAGCCTTCGAAGTAACAGCCATGCCAAGAGACTAAGAGACTATGGCATGCTCTGGGGTTACTATAATTCAAATCTAAACAAACTCATCATGACAATCTCAGAGAATTGCAAGGAACTCATGTTTGGAGTACAAAAACTCTCATAATTCATCTAAAAATCCAAATTTTATTCAAACTAGAAGTTCAAAATCCAAACTTAAGAAAATGATACTTGAAATAAAAGAATTAAAGCATTGAAACTAACTACAAATTTCACCTCTAGCTCTAGCTAAGAGTTTAACTAAGAAAAAACACATTAAAACTAGAATTAGAACTAAGAAAAGGAAGAAAAACTAGCTGTATGAGGCTAGGTAGCCTCCTAGGACTTGAACTCCTTGCTTCCACGTCCTTGACTGCCTTGGAACAGAAGAGAGCACCTCCTTTTATAATACAGCAAGAGTATCGTAACATAGCAGATTTTGTTTCGCTTCGTACGGCTTAACCAATGGTCGGATTGCCTTCCAATTTGATTTGTAGCTTCCCTAGAACTTGATCTTCCTCATATATAGTTTAGATTTTCAAGATTATCTTCTGAATGGGTCCACCAATCAGATCAGCGACCGTCTCTCAAAATCGCGCAATTCGGGTACCTCCGAAACTAGTCATCTTGCTTTCAACACTACGGAGTGTATAGAGGTCGGATTGATCTCAAATTTGGAACATTAGTAGAAACATTCCTCCTCTAGATGATATATGGATTAGATTTTACAAACCAACTCTAGAATTGGATGCAAAAATTAGAACACTTAGGTCTTTTATAAAATCTGCGCAGTTGAATCTTTCTGGATGGTCCATCTTTCTTCAACCGGTATGATCAAACCACACATCCTGTTGACCTGAAAATTTGTGGTTATTCATATATGGATGTGGTCTAGAAGATTGTATTATTATATTTTTGATATCATCAATGATGGGCCACCTGGACCATTCCAGTGTTGAGTAGCGAAATTTGGAAACCTTCTAGATAGTTCGTATTGTTTTGGCCGTCACAGTCAATCCGTAGCTCCAATCGACATGAAACCACTTAGGTTATTTCGGCGTCGAGCTCCTCTTCGACATGAATGTGTTGGATTTTCAAATATCATTAAGATAAGGCCCAAAAACTGGGCTAAAAAATAAAAAAGGGACTGGCTGTATTTAAAATTTGCTTTAGAAAGTGCATGGCCGACCTGTCATCCGGCTGGCTGGTCAGGTTGTAAATTGTGACTTTTTCACACTTTTCTTCCTCCATTGCATTGCATATTTCCTCCATCTCTTATCCTTTATTTCTTTGATCTTCAAGGCATACAAAGTGACTCTTTTAACCATGAATTGGTGAAGTCTCCCTCTCATTCCTACAATCACAAAAACATGTATTAGATGAGTCTTTTAAGTATGCAAACCATGCATATAATGTGATGTAATGGGTTGGAATATGTATAAAATGGAAGCTCAAAACACCTCCCCACCAGAATTTTGCTAGTCCCGAGCAAAACATGCTTGAAACAAGTTTAAATCTCCAAAACCAAACTCTCCTTTAGAAACTATGATTCTATACATTCGAAGACATACAAGTGCAACAATGAGAGAAACTGGGTGATATAAGCTGAAACCTGAAACTTCTCAAAACATAATAAGTATTCATATAGAATTCCCACTGATCGATTAATAAATAGAAGAACTTGAACAAATTCAACCTAGTGTGCATAGTGAATGTTCATCTCATGAGTTTCTAGGATTATCTTCTTCATAGATCAACTAAACTATGGGTCTAAAACTGCACAGATCAACAACAAGCCTATGACAGGAATTTGCCTCACCGTCCTTCCGACGGTTTCACACTACGTCCCATTTTCGGCTTTGGTTACGGGTAGACCATCCTCCAGTTGGTAATGGGTAGCCCTTTTAAAAAATTTCCACCATATTCTCAATCATACCCATATTTTCTTTCCTTCTTTCCTTTTCATACACATTAGATAGGATTTACAGAAATACATATCTTTCGTTATTTTTCCCTCGGACAAGTATGGATAAAGTACCTTGGCTTGGTTCCTCAACACCTCAAATCTAAGTCTAGCCAATCCACAAAGCTACATAATCCTTTCAAACCATGAAAATCGTGTAATGTGAACTAGGTGTAAAAGTGTTCAAATTTTCTATCAATCGTATAAATAGGGGACTTCACATATAAAACCATTATATTAATGGTAGTTCAAGACTTGCAACATCACTCACTTTGTATCTCCTTTTCCTAGACTCGTATTATCCTGAATGCATAGAAATAAAGTTTCTAAAAAGAGTTTTGAATTTTCAGAAAATTTGAAAATTTTCTACATAATTGTTCGAAATGTCACAAAAGCTAGTAGATTCATCTAGGGGGTGCCCCCCCCAACCAAAATCTTACATTGTCTTCAATGTAATAAGATATGTAATAAGCATGACATGAGAGTAATGACATAAAATAAAGGAGAGTGAAAATGAGAGTACCTGGGGTAGCAAGTTGATCAATTCTAGCATCTTTCATTGTCTCGATGAGACTATTCAATCCTAATTGCAGAAAAATAAATTCTAACCTACCTTTGATTAGTCCGATCGACTACATGATCAAATTTGAGCAGGATCTTCATGAATTTTAATAAAATTTTCATAAGGACTATCAAAAGTCTTGCTCGACAGTAAACATGGATGCTTTTTTCATTGAAGTCCAATATTTATGTGCACCACATGCATGATAGAAGGAGATAAGAGCAGCAAAAAGATATCTCCTAAAATTCTGATCTGGGTTATGATTGATTAAAAACAGGTCCACCCAAATCAGAATTTTCATTGGGCTGAAGGACTCATGATGGTGGAGAGACATTCATCAAGTTTTCATTGGTTAAAGTTGTCTCCTCCACAATTTCATAATTGTACGTGCTTGCACAAACAATGGTAAAGAGTGTAAAACAGTGGAAATGTGTTCTTCAGGCACTGACACTGTGTCTAAAAAAATATCCAACTCCTTAATCATCTCATCATCAAGATCATAAGAGTGGGCCAAGCATTCCTCTAGGAAATCAAGATAGTGGGATGAAGGATCATGATCTTGCTTGAGTGAGTGCAAAAATTCAGTTTCGATGTTAAGGGACTCGCCCACCATGGAGTGAAATTCTTCTAAACTAAGTTCTCCATAACTAGTATGAGGCACCAAGTCGAAAGTATGAAAGGATTTAACAATCTCTTGAATAATAGGGTCGTTTAAATTTTCAAAGTGAGCCAAGCATTCGTCCAAAGAATCTGAATTTTCACTCATGGGAGTCTCATTCTCCACATTAAAATTGAGCATGTCAAGTTGGTGGAGTGACTAAAAAATATCAGCCTCAGCCATCTCTCTATCATGATATCCTCTAGAGACTCATAATCATTATGCCCTTGGGAAAAAGAAACCATAGGTTCATAAGCATCCACTGAACCCTCATTGTAAGTAACCCCACTATCGCTTTCAGATTTAATGGATTCCTCGGGTTCGTCAACCGTCATTGAAATCTCTTCATCATTAAGTTGAAAGCATCCAAAAGAGATTGTGGACTCACTATAATTGATGGTGACATTGGGACCATCGAGATCAATCTACTCTAAAAGTCTATTCATTAAATCCGAAGAAGGTGGGACTTGGGTTGCCCATCCTCCTCATTAGAGGGGATTGATTCGATGCCCCCAATTTTATGCTCAACGTCTTCACAAGATGGTAAGCTTGATTTGATTGTTCATTCACATACTCTTTCCATATTTTCTCAAGTATTTGTGTATACATGTCATATCACAAGAGGAAGACGTTTTAGGGTGATTGTTAATAACCACGATTGGTTCTTCCCTTGAACAAGGAGAATGGTGGTTTCCCCAATTAAGACCGTACCCATTATAGGATGAAGAGTTATATGATGGTTGATAGGCATATCCATATAAGTGATCACGCAATGTCTTAACTGGTTGGTCACTATTCACCCGTTCCTTTTGTTGTTGCACACCTCCTACCATAACTGGTGGAACATTCATATTATTTTCAATTTGGTAATCACGTAATGTTTTCCCTGGATGATCATTATTCGATTTTGCTTCGTTCCGGTATTCCCCCATCGTCTTACGTTGTGTCTCAACATGTGTATTTTTTTCATTAATGTACTCATGCATCGTCTTATGTGGGGGGTAGTAATGGTTGTTTGAATCTCAGAAAAACACTCATGCCTGGAGGGATCTCTATCACATTGAGTTTGGGTCCTCCAATCCGACCTCTCATCCTCCAAAAGGTACTTGTATGCACCATTTATCCAATAATACATGATGAAATTTTAAGGAATTGGAAACTATCCTAATCTAGAAAAAATAAAAATAAAAAGGGAGATGGGGAGATGTTACCCGTGAAGGTAAGAACTATGTCAGCAACAGTGTCTCACAAAAAAAAAAAAAAATTGTTAGTAATCTAAAAAAAAAAACCAGAAAATCTACTTCTATAAAAACTGAAAATCCTCCCTAACTAAAACTACTCGATAGCTACTGTTGGGGTCCCAAATAGTGGAGACTCTTACAATGAGCAAAATAACCACATACCTCTGAAAGAATCACGCAAAACGCCTTCCAGTGCGCGCAAAATGGAAGTATATAGGATTTCCTTAAACTTAGCCAAATTCTCTAAGTGGGCCTCGTCGATCACCGTGTTCGGAACTGCCCGAAAATGGACCCGCAACTCCGTTATTATTTATGATGAACCATGCAAGTGATTGCGTAACGAAACGGGCCCCACAAACCCTCCGAAAGTCAAAACCCAATCGTTAGAGCTCACATTTACGTGTCCAATGCACCCTGAAAATTAGGGCACCCCACGCACCCAACGCACCCTTAAAAAAGCAGTGCGTTGGTCCTCCATTCGTGAAGGCCCACACACCTAATGCACCTTGAAAAAAAGGTCAACACACCCCCGCAGACCATGGCTGGTTAAAAACCAGTTTCAGGTGCGTTGAGCCCCACACACCCGGCGATTGAGCCCCACGCACCCAAAAGATCCAATGATTGTCGGGCATTCGCACATCAATAAACAGGTGCGTTGGGGACATTTGACAGGTGCGTGACACGTGGCAGCTTCCTATTCGCCGACTTCACCTATAAATACCCCCCCTCTCCCACTCATTTAACACACAAGAAAAGAGAGAGAGAGAGAGAGCTGCCTCTGCCGGAAACCCAAAATTCTCGCTGGAACCCTCGCCGGAATCTTCATCAGAATCCTCTTTCCGATCACAGAAACACCACTACAGGTCTGAATCCCATATATTTAGCAACGCACCTGTAAAAGGACCCCACGCATCCAAAAGTACCCCACGCATCCGTCAAATCGGCCCCACGCGTCCGTAAATTCTGCAATAATCAAACTTTGTAAAAGTGAACCCACGCATCTTGAATATAGACCAACGCACCCCTAAATTTGTCATGAAATCGACATTGAATTGACAGGTGTGTAGAGCCCCACGCACCCGTAAAACAAGTCTCACGCACCTAAAAAATCAGCCAATTGCAGAACGTGTTTGTAGGTGCACCGGGCTCAATTTTGAGTGTTTTCAAGGTCCGTCTGAGCCTGTCTTGAGTATTTCAAGCATTCCGGACGCATTGGAACGACCAAACGAACGTCTCGAGAAATCTAAATGAGCAGAATCGAGCGTCTTCGAGACTTGACCCGACTCGACGCGATGAACGGAGTAACCTTCCCGGAAAGGAGCCGCCAACATCCAGAGCTATGCAAATATGCTGACATTTACGTTCACTGTAAAGGCATGATCCGATTTGTGCCAAAAGCTAGACCAGCAGGGCCATGGTCACCACAATAAACCATGCAAAAGAGTTTTGACTCTCTACAAACCAATTGCTCAACTGCCACAACACAACAGTCGATGCCCTACCCATCTAAACGGTATCTGCCGGTTGGACTGCGCAGGTACACACAACTGTAGAATGAACTTCCCGAGGTCACCTGTCCTTACATTGACAGGAGCGGGCCCAGAGTCGTCCATCTCAGTAATAAACCCTGACAGTCTCAACCTGGGTCTCCGACCAAAATATGGGACATAGACATCTGACTAATACGAAGGTGGTTCAGTACACAGCAAGAGAAACAAAGGTCTCTACGACCACAAGCTCTAAGACCATGGTCCCTGTTGACTAGTCTTTTGCCTTCTAATCAAGGGTCATTGATCATTCGATGTAATTAAGGGCCCGTGCCAGACCACGGCCTGGAATGTACAAGATCTCAGAACCTCTGGAATAAAATTCGCCTTGCGATACATCTTCTCTTGTGTGTACTTTTGTGATTTCTTGTAATTGTCTATGACTGTTTCTATTACTCAGAACCCCAGAGCAACAAAACACAACATTCCAGAGAATGTTCCCCGCGGTTCATTTTCTAGTTCCAACAAACTAGCGACTCCACTGGGGATCGAACCCAGAATCTCTGGTTATGTCCAAGCATAGAAACACTTTAAGATCAATTACCTGCAAACATGAATTTACGCATAGGAAAAGTTACCGCGAGGCGTAATGTCTTGGCACCCCTCGGGCGTCAAACTGGCGACTCTCAACGGGAACGTTCTTCCCTTCATCTTTAAGGCAATAGACGGTAAATTAAAAGGTTTCCAAACCCACCAACTTCCACAACTACACCTATTTTGTCATCTTCTTATTTATTCTAACAGGTTTATGCACTATGATCGATGGGCTCATACTCCCGACCGCACTTGTGAACTGTTCTAACAATTTTTATGACACTACAGAATTAGCAAGATACTAGGACAGACGAAAGAAATGGCATGCTCAATGAACAGTTTATGCACCTTCCTTGCCACCGGAGGCTTCAGCTTCCCTCGCTTCATCCCGACCCCGACAACTGCCTCTAATTCAGGATGACAGTTGGTCGAAACGCGCCGACAAAAGAAAGAGCAGAAGAAAGCAGCCAACTTAGCAGCATATAAGAAAGTGGATGTCGCAAGACCTCACCCTGCAACCAAGAGACAATGGCAGCCAAAGCAGGGGCAGAAGACCCTTATAGGCAGAAGGGTTGCGTTGGCAGAGCCCGCGATGCCCACAATGACGATTGAGCAATTCCCGCCATCGCCCAAAACCTCTCGTACCCCACAAAGAACCACTGGGCTCGTGAATGAAAAGCCCAAGTCCATGACGATCCTCCTACCAAGACAAGGACCGATCCGAAAAATCCAGTTGGCGCAAGTAGTGATGGTCCAGGTAGCCGCAGAGGCAGAGGAAGAACCATATGAGACGGAAGAGTTACCTCCTTTACAAGATCAGATTGACAGGTTGGTGGAAGCTAACCGCGAGACAAATGAGCGAATGAAGGCTATCCAGGAGGCCTTAACCACTCTGATAGCGCAGAATGCCACCAGAAGTACCGCACCACTCACTCGTCAGTCGGCGGAGGAATCTCCAGGTGCAGCAGAAGGCCCGGTTGATCTTGAGCCACCCGTCCAACCCAGAGTCATGCCAGTAGGGCGCGCGCTGCTCTCCACATCTCACGTATCATGAGAAGAGTTGTCCCAAACAATAGCCCATATGATGCAACAGGAAAAGGAGAAAGAGAGGAAAGGTAGCTACAAATATCGGGTCCCATACCCGTCAGAAGTAGAGGAGGTACCCTTTCCGGCCAACTTTAGATGCTCGGACTTTGGAAAATTTGACGGCAGAGGGTCGCCAGAGGAGCACATCACCCACTTCCTGACCACATTGGGAAACTGGTCTGCAGTCCCGCAGTACTGCATGCAGCTATTTGGATCTACCCTAACAGGGAAAGCCTTCCAATGGTACATGTCACTACCGGCCGGCTCTGTGAGAACATGGGAGCAGATGCAAGATGCCTTCATCTCAAAATTCTTCACAACAGAGAGAGATCTCGTTAATGGATCTTGCAATGGTCAGACAGAGAAATGGTGAGCCAGTTGAGAAGTTTATCGACCGATGGGGAACCACAGCAGCTCAATGTCGAGAATTACCCAGCGAAGGCGAGCAGATGAAGATGTGTCTAAGGGCCCTAGACCCGATGATCTCATATGTCCTGTCAGGCAACACCTTCAACTCCTTTCGCGAACTAGCAACGAAAGCACACTTGGTAGAGGAAGCAGCATCTCGAGTAAGCTTCAGGCCCGAGAGGCAGAAAAGAGAGACAGGAAGAGTGGTGGAGACCCACCAGGTCGACAGGAGCAGGGACCCGAAAGACCGAAAGCGTCCCGCCACCAACCATGGGACAAAGATGAAGGCGGCAGATGTACAAGATAAAGGTAAAAAGCCCTATGTACCCAAACATGTATCTATAGCCAAAAGAGAAAAGGCGAATGGCCCATACACATTCGACATGGCCGATTTAGTTCCGATCATGGAACAGCTAATTAAAGAGGGCTCGATACGCCTACCAGAGCCAATTCGTCCACACGAGGTCGGACGAACTGAACGACCCTAAATACTGCAAATATCACCGGTGTATCAGCCATCAGACGGAAGATTGCTTCTCCTTAAAGGGAAGAATACAACGATTGATCAATCAAGGGGTCATCAGCATGAAGGTTCCTGAGACAGTGAAGGAGGCAGTCGGGGCAATTTCAACAGTCCCGATAGAAGGTGAAACCGGCCGATCAACCCTGTTCCCTAAGCCGAAGGAGCCATGGACTCCAGTCAGTAGCAAGAAAAGACTTGAGAACTAGGCAAAGACTCGTGAAGCGAAAGAAGAACAGAGGAGAGAGGTCGCAGGGGCAGGGACGACTCATGGCGAGCATGGCCCGCTGCAGAATGGTGTCGTTTGCCGAACAGGCATCACCCGAAGGAACACCGCGAGCAGTGGAGAGGGAAGTTGACGCAGTCATCCTATGGTCAGGAAGGCAAATGCTTGACCGTACTCTCCCTAGACCAGACAACCCGAAGCCAGAAGACGGTACCCCTGACAGATCACAGGAAAGACCTCGCATGCAAAAGTCGAAAGAAAAGGTCGTCGAAGCTACGACCAGTCAGCCAAACCCTAGGCCAGTGGCATACGACATTGTGTCACACCTACAAAAGGTTCCCGCCCGCCTGAGCATATACGATGCCCTGTGCCTCTCAAAGGTATATAGGGAAATGTTAATCAACGCCTTACTTGACAATGAAGTCAGGGAGGTCACGATAATAGAGATAGAAGAAGAAATGAAAAATCCAGATAAGTTTTGGGAAGGGTATATGCCGGTGTCACAAGTCATGCCTGTCAATCACCCTTCGACCATCACTTTCTCAGAAGAAGACCGCACGATAGAATCAATAGACCACAACCGTCCGCTAATGGTCACAGGGATAATCAGGGATACCTGAGATCAAGAGATGTATGCTGGACGATGGGTCGGCCGTAAATATCATGCCTTTGAAGACATTGCAGAGGCTAGGTTACAGGCAATCGGCGTTACGCCCGAGTTTCATGATGATTCAAGGTTTCAATCCAGACAGTCAGCGAACGCTCGTATCAATTACGGTAATGTTAGAGATCGAAGGGCTGACAACGAAAGTAACATGTCAGGTGATCGATGCAGTGACAACATACAACCTCCTTCTAGGAAGGCCTTGGCTCCACCAAAATCGCATAATCCCTTCGACATATCACCAGTGTTTTAAATATAGCAGAGACGGAATCCAACACAGGGTAACGGCGGATCCAAAGCCATACACAATAGCCGAATCATTTTTAGCCGATGCAAAGTACTACTAACTCGGCCGACGGCAATGAAACCAGCGAAAGGACCGAGGTATCGAGGAAGGGGCAAGGGGTAAAAACTCGAATAGAGAAGTTCGTGCAGGGAAGTGAGCCTCGAACCGCCACCCAGGGGAGATCCCGACATCCGTTAGACAGTCACTCTCGGCCAATCACGAAGAAGTTCTATGTGATACCGCAACATTTACGTCAGCCAGGACAGTCTGTGTTAAAACTGATCTCAGATCAAGACATGAGCGTGCTCAAGTCCAGCTTCAACATACCGGTGCCCAAGATAGGAAGAACCAAGCCCTTCCCAAAAGCTCCAAGCCAGTTCATCGTGCCGTCAAGAGACGTCACCCAGAAAGACATCAAGTTTCACTCAGGGCCAAGCCGGCCAGCGCCATCTGAAGAAAGAGGGGAAGGAAGCGGGCTCGCCCAGCCTCGACCAATAGAAGAGAAGAGATATAGCAGAGCCAGCCGAAAGATCATGAAGAATATGGGATTCCCCTGACCAAAGTATAGACACAGGAAAGAGGTTACTGGCCCCATTTGAAGAACATAAGCGAGTCTACCGAAATGGAGAGGGCATAGGAGCTAGGGAAAGTGTAAACATGGTAATCATCGGCCCGGCAGAAGAAACCCAGTCGCAGGAACCTATCGATGTAGTCCAGCCAAGTGTCGCACCCATGCAACTAGAAGATGGTGGACAACCGACGATCGACGAACTCGAGGAAATAAACCTGGGCACCCCCGAAGAGCCCAGGAATACATACTTGGGCAGAAACGTCCCTGGAAGTTGAGAAGGAGAGATACCTGCAGCTTTTAAAGGAAAATAAAGATATCTTTGCCTGGACATATTCAGAAATGCCCAGGCTCAGCCCAACAATCGCCATGCACAAGCTAAGTATCATGAAGGAAAAGAAGCCAGTGAAACAACCGCAACGATGATTCCATCCAGACATTATACCGAAGATTGAGGAAGAAGTCAAGAGACTAATTCAGGCGGGGTTCGTCCGAGAGGTGAAGTACCCCCGGTGGATCTCAAACATCGTGCCGGTCAAGAAGAAGAGCGGACAAATCCGAATATGCGTTGATTTTCGAAACCTAAATGAAGCATGCCCTAAGGATGATTTTTCCCCTCCCGATTCCTGAGCTGCTGATTGACAGCACGACGGGGTATGCAGTGATGTCTTTCATGGATGGGTATTCGGGATATAATCAAATTCGCATGGCCCCAGAAGACGAAGAAGCCACGGCTTTCCGCACAACTCTCGGCATCTACTGCTACCGCGTAATGCCCTTCGGATTAAAGAACGCAGGGGCAACCTACCAGCGCGCAATGCACGTCATATTCCAAGACATGATGCATAAACACGTTGAATGCTATGTAGATCATTTAGTCGTCAGGTCGGCCGATCATGAGCAGCATAGGGAGCACCTAAGGCAAGTATTCCAACGGCTGCGTAAGAAGAGTCTCCGCATGAATCCGCTAAAATGCGCATTCGGAGTTGCATCCAGCAAATGCTTAGGTTTCGTGGTCAGACACAGGGGCATAGAAATCGATCCCGCAAAAATTAAGGCCATCATAGAAATGCCACCTCCAAAGAACCTGAAGCAGCTGAAAAGCTTCCAGGGCCGCGTAGCATACCTGAGAAGATTCATTTCAAACCTAGCTGGTTGTTGTCAGCCGTTCTCCCGACTCAATAAGAAAAATGTCAAGTTCGAATGGGACACCGCCTGTCAGAAAGCTTTTGATTCACTAAAAGAAATGCTCGGGAATTCGCCTGTCCTTGCCGCCCCAATCAAGGGCAAACCGCTGATTCTATACATTGCAGTGGGTGATAACTTGCTAGGGGCGCTCCTGGCACAGAAGAACGAAGGAGGCAAGGAGAACGCACTATATTATTTAAGTCGCACATTAGTGGGGGCCGAGTTTAACTACTCAATGATTGAGAAGATATGTCTAGCCCTCATCTTCGCCGTGAAGAAACTTAGGCATTACTGCCTCTCACATAAAATAACGTTGATATCCGAGGCTGATCCGATCAAATTTCTCATGAATCGGCCCATGTTGTCTGGGTGCTTAGCAAAATGGGCCCTTCTCCTTTCGGAATTCGATATCACTTACGTCCCGGCCCGGGCCATTAAAGGGCAAGCGATTGCGGACTTCCTCGCTGCGCACCCTGTTTCAAGAAATGAAGAAATGGAATGTGATCTCCCAGACGACCAGGTTATGATGATTGAAGAACCGCGACCTTGGCAAATGTACTTCGACGGAGCCGCTAGGTCCACAGGGGCAGGAGCAGGAGTTATATTTATTAGCCCGCAGGGAGATCTACTGCCCCATTCATTTACGATCGTGCCGGCTTGTACCAACAACGAAGAAGAATACCAAGCCCTTATTATCGGACTACAGCTCACCCTCGAGATGCGTATCAAGGCAATACAGATCTACGACGACTCCAGGCTAGTCATCAGACAGCTAACGACGGAATATGAGGTTCACAAGCCCGAGTTG
Organism: Liriodendron chinense; assembly: GCA_003013855.2. Taxonomy (NCBI): domain Eukaryota; kingdom Viridiplantae; phylum Streptophyta; class Magnoliopsida; order Magnoliales; family Magnoliaceae; genus Liriodendron; species Liriodendron chinense. The sequence goes on along the minus strand of ML058466.1, from coordinate 974,863 downwards.
TCGCCCTTCTGCCACTAAGCGCAATCGCTGTTCGACCAGTTTCGCAATGGCAGCATTTCACATATACCAAGGCAAGAGAACATACAGGTTGACGCGTTGGCCAGCCTGGCCGCTGCCTTGGCTAATCCCAGAGGTAGCCCACTTCAAGTAACGATCGAAGTAAGAAGGATCTTACCAACTACCCTACCGCGCAGCGACGAATCGAGCGTGAATCCCATCTGTTGCTTCGAAATCACCGAAGAAAATGACTGGAAGAGACCATTCGTCGACTACTTGAAATACGGATTTTTACCGGAAGAACCCAAGATGCGTACTCAGGTCAGGAGACGCTCCGGTTCATTTATAATGCAGAGTGACACCCTTTACAAGCGCTCGTATGAGGGAGTGCTGCTACGCTGCCTGGATCAGGATGAGGCATACGCCATGCTAAAAGAAGCTCACGGAGGGGAGTGCGGTGCTCACCAAGGGGGCAGGAACTTGCATCACCGTGTCCGACATATGGGGTACTATTGGCCCACAATGACGAAAGACGCGATAGACTACGTCAGGAAGTGTCATCAATGCTAGATACATGCAGATATAATACACTCACCACCAGAAGAGTTACATCAATCAGTGATATCTTGGCCTTTCGCCGCCTGGGGCATGGACGTGATAGGGCCGATCAACCCGCCATCCTCTCAGGGGCACCAGTACATCCTTGCCGCGACCGATTATTTCTCTAAATGGGCTGAAGCCATTACCTTAAGAAATGTGAAAGCCAGACACGTCGAAAGTTTCATCCGTCATGCCATATTATACCGGCACGGTATCCCTGAAAGAATCACCACCGACAACGGGACACCCTTCAAGAACGTCACTATTGATAGGCTATGCGCAAAGTTCAAGATTAAGCATTGTTATTCGTCACCTTACTACCCTCCCGCGAACGGGTTAGCCGAGGCGTTCAACAAGACTATCGTGAAAATCCTGAAGAAGACGGTGGCAGAAAATAAGAAGGACTGGGACACACGATTCCCTGAAGCACTATGGGCATACAGGACCACGTACCGCACAGCCACCCGAGCCACACCCTACTCATTGGTGTATGGCACGGAAGCCGTGATCCCGATGGAAATACAGGTGGAGTCACTACGGGTTGCGCTCCGACACTCCTTGACAACCGAGTACAATGATAAAATTAGAATGGTCGAGCTTGACGACCTGGATGAAAAGAGACTCGCCGCTCAGCAAAGGCCTGAAATGTATCAAAAACAAATCTCAACTTCGTACGATAAACGGGTCCGGGGAAGGTCATTTAAAAGAGGCGACCTGGTGCTAATGATGAAACGTCCGGCACCGGCGCAAGGCCCAAAGAGTAAATTCGATCCAAAATGAGATCCAGTGTGCATTATCGATGAGGTGTACTCTAATGGAGCCTATCGGGTAATAGATTACAAAGGACAGGGCGTAAGTACGCTGGTGAATGGCCGGTTCTTGAAAAGATATTATACTTGATGGAAGTCTATCATTATATTTTGTAAACGCCCCATTAGAGGGATGATGTAATGAAGGAAATACCAAAAGAAATAATACCGCATAGGGTCGGAGCAAAGTACTAATTATCTACCTTTCCTGCCACAGGTATCAGGAAGTCGTCAAGGCTCAGAATACGTCGGGAATGACACCCCGCTCTTCAAGGCCATTAAGAAAGGGGGTAAGCCCTTAATAGAGGCTCGATCACATCCTTGTTCGTACAAGCACAGGTTTGGGTCCTAACAGGGGGACGCTCTTCCCAGATGACTCGGTCAATTCGCATTCAAAGCTCAAAATTTACAAATAACTTAACAATGCAACATGAACCTAAAATCACAGTAGTATACATATTGACACAGTATTTGTTACAACGTGTTCTAAAAGTTAGTATTAAGTACAAATAGAGGTCATTACGGCTCAACTGTTTAAAGTTTTCAAACATTGGTCTAACAAGTTTGCTGCAGACTCCTCGATCGCCTTCCATGCCGTCTCGGCTTCAGCTAGAATTAGGGCAGGGTCAGGAATGTCCTTGAGAGACTGCTCCAACTCCGCAACTTGGGCTTTCACGACGTCGCGCTCCGCCTCCTGCTGATCAAGGGAAGATTGCAAACGAGTCCTCTGACTGCTAAGCTTGGATAGTTTAAGGTGGACGATCGAGCGTTCGGCTTGCAGTCGAGCCACCTCGCTATCTATCTCTGCCAAACAAGCAGTGGCCTCTTGACACCCATCACCAACAATCTGCCAGTCCTTCTTCACCGCGGCCACCCCTGCCTCGTGTAATTCCAGTTTCGGGAGAAGGGATCGCAAGTGACCACGCTTTTTCTCAGTAGAAGGGTCAATTTGGAGGCTTTTCGCCTCACGTTCTCGGGCCACCCGTTCCTTAAACAGAGTCACTTGACCGATTACGGAGGACAAGTCAATCCCAAGCCAGGCAGCGTTAAGCCCTAGTGCCTGCAATGCCTAGTCTAAGACAGGCCACTCCTCCTCATGTCTCAAAGAGTTGGCGATGTCAGACAGAAGACCCTTGAGAAGGTTTGACTTGGTCCTCGATAGGCCCTGAAGGGATGAGACGAATGGCTCTGGCAACGCCGTAGACGCTGAGGCATCAGTAGGAGCAGCTACTAACATAGAGAGTGGAAAATGTTAGTACAGAAAAATCATCGTCAGAAAGGAAGCAGTCAAGACGGTAAAAGCAAATGACATACCAGCAACATCAGGAATGCCAACGGCAAGGACGCTGGATGAAGTGGTAGGCACAGGTGACGCTGGGGTCGGCTCCGTTGTTCCCACAGTCAATGGTTCAGGCAATTCCGGGGAGGATATCACCACGACCTTGAGAACGTTGGCATCAGGCGCCGGTCCAGCAACAGGAGGAATTGCGGTGGCAGGCTCGGCTAGCAACGACATGGCGACGGATGGAACTTCAATGGCAGATTCAATTAACGACGGTTCAGCGGAAGGAGGAGCCCTCACAACAGGTTCGAGCGCACTCGACTCAATAGTAGGAACCGCTACCCCTTCCACGGCGGCGACGGTCATTTCTGGAACCCCACTTTGAGCTTCAGCGTCCGCCACAGAAGGATTGGGGGGAAGGGCGGACTCAGCAGGTGCTTCATCATCCAGGTCCATGAAGATCGCCCCCACGTCCTCTTCGAGGATAGACCTATCATAAATAGGCTCACTTTCATTGCTCCCTCGGGTAGGGCAGCCTTCGCTCAGGTTGGCTTGAGAGCTTAGCTCGCCCTCTTCCCTGGCTTCTCCCGTGATAACGACCGGAGCGTTGCCAGCCTCTTTCGAAAGTTGCTCCTGCAGACGCTCGGCTCGGCGCAGTTTCCACAAATCCTTTATTTTCTTGCCACCACAGACGACAGGAAGACGAGGAGCAGTCTTCACCCGAGGGCCCGCGCGCTCAACCCCTACACCCTCATCGCCCTCATCACCGTCATCACCATTGTTATCACCATCGTCACCATCAGAGCCTCCGCCTCCACTACCTCCCGCACCATCATCACCTCCACTGGCTCCGCCTATAGCATCATCGCTGTCCATACCACCATCGCCTTCCGCAACAGCATCATCTCCCTCACCCCCTGCCTCGGCCATACCATCTTCACCATCGTCGCCCTCCTCACCATCGTCGCCCTCTTCACCATCGTCACCTTCATCTTCCCCTCTCAGAATGCCGCCTTCGGCAGGTAACTCATCGATAGGCCCAAGAGATGGGAACTCTGGCCCCACCGCTGTCACATTCCTCTCCCCATAGGCGATCCAGCCTTCCAGGGTGTGCTCCGGCTTTTCATGATCGATCACCACGTTCAAAGAGGTTTGCAATCTCTCTGTGCCTGGCACCGCAGGTTGATGAAGGTTCCCCGATACATAGCCGAGCCCGTTAGCAGGAGTAGGCGTAACAATGGGGGGCGTGATGAAGACGGGCTCGGTGACGAGCATTTTATTCCGCACCAGCGCATATTGGTGGGCCCACCACCTCATCCACCCAAAGGTGGCCTCGGCGAAACACTGCGTCCCCGGGATCACGAAGGAACAGCCGGTTCCGGTCAGCAGGAGTTGCCGCCACATCCATTTCCAGTGAATAGGCCCAACACCGTACGCCCGCTGCTCGCGCGTCACTGGTTCTAAGGTCGCCGGCACTCCCTGATCATACCCGAATTGGCGGGTGAAACGATTTGGATAATAAGGCTCCCTCCAGAACTCTAGCCCTTCGCGAAGCGGCAGTGACGAAGGAAGAATCGCGATTAGGAAGGAACGCTCATAATAATCAATGCTGTCGTCATCTGTGCATAGGACCGACTCTTCGCTATAGGTACCAGAGAAGTGATAAAAGTATACGTCATCGAGCCCCACGATCCTATCCTCGATAGTGTTTAAGTTATGGCTGATCATCCTTTTCTTCTGGAAAAAGTGTAGCTGGAGCTTCCCCTCTCTGATGTAATCTCCTCGCCGTACGCCGTAGACCCAGGGGAAGTATACCCCGAGCCAACCGGAGAAAAAGTGCCATCCGCAGTAAGCGGAGTTCATCCCATAAGCAGCGCGCTCCTTGTTGCTGATGACGTAACCGAATGCTCGGTATATAGAACATAAGACCGCCGGAGCCAGCGCGTACCGATGACCGTTCGCCAGGGCCCCTGCGACGACGAAGCAAGACACTCTGATATGATCCGCCTGCTTGGAGCTCGGAAGTGCCACGCAACTGAGCCAATATGCCAGGAAGCCGGCCAGCTCGCAGGAGGGGGAGAGTTTGTTGGGGCGCGGGAAATTCTCCCTCATTCGCTTCTCTAAAAGCGCCTTATCACCACCACCCTAGTCGAAGGCCGCGTAGTCCAAGCTGAAGAGGGGAAAGGACGAGGTGTTAGCAGAAAGAAAGAAGTGTGATAGAGCAGTAAGGCACAATTCGTTGCAGAACACTTACTTCAAGCCGTGGCTGAAATAGACCAGCCAGTCCTCGAATAGGAGCTTATCTTTGAGACCCCAAAATTGGGGTAGTTCGGCAAACAGCTCATAGCAGGCCTCGGAGGAGCTTACCTTCATTGACGCCTTTCTTCTTTCGCGACAGCTCATCGTCGCTTGGGACCCATTCATCATAAATCCTCCTGTTGAGATCCCAGAGCGAGATGCTCATCTCGCCGCACGGCATGTGAAAAGAATTGGTGATGGAGTACCAGTGGTTGAGGAAGCCCTTGTATACGGCAAAAGTGGCTTGATGTCGCTTCGATCGCCTTGTACAAGCCCACCGCCCGTAAGGTCACCCTATACTGTTCCAAGATCCGGTTCGCCCACGCCTCGTAGCCCGGATGAAGGACCAGATGGTCGCGAGTCCGGAACGCCCCAGACAACTCGACTTTCGGCATCCTCCAGATGGTGAAACCTCTGGCGGAGAGTCTCGAAGTAATGCTTGGGAAAGGGCTGGTGGGGGTTGTGATTCGGCCCCAGGAAAATCATATCCTTCACACCTAGGACCGACTGCTGCTTCCCGTTCTTGGAGAGAGAACAACTGAGGAACGGCGCCGGGCCGGATGTCCAAGCATCGACGCCGTAGAAGGAGTTATTCCTGCAGATGTCGGACGGTTCGATGCTCGGGAGAGACCGCTGCCGTTGATAACTCTTCGCGTAACGAATATACTCCCGAGTGTAGGGGTTCCTCACGATGAGTGGCGCAGTAACAAGCTTGACACTAGACCAGGCCACCTTCATTTTGTCCGATCTAGACTTGGCCTGGTTCTCCAAGAACACTTGCTTGGCGCCTTTGCCAGCCCTCTTTGGGCGACCGCGCCTGGTGGCCTGGGTAGGGATCGACGGACTCGCCTTGCCCTCTTCAGAACCCATTGTCCCGTCACTTCGGAAACCCCGGAGAGGAGCGTACCATGCATCCCATTGCTCCTGCGTGCCCCTGTCTGGAGGGGGCGGCACGATCCTATCGCAAAGGATCTTCTTCTGTATATCCTTCGATAATGTGAGGATCCGCTCATAAAAGTTGAACGTTTCCGGAGGGAGAAACCACTGTGGATTTTCAGCAGAGGGTCTGATGACCTGCTTGGCAGTAGCAGCGCTTACGCTTGGAAGGAGTCTGAGGAGGACCCGAAGGACCGGCCTGTGAAGGATCGCTGGCCATTGGAACCTGCAAACGGTATGCAGAAAACTCAGGTACAAAGTAAAAGGGGAAACGTTCGCACAAAGTCGATCAAACATTCATAAAAGGCAAAGGGGACACAAAGCAGCAAATGAACAAAGTACAAGCGCCAACCTAGGCCACTGCGGAACGCACTCGAAACCAATGGAAGAAGAAATGAAACGAACAACATCCACAACCACAACATCAGCATCACAGAACATACAAGCAAGAAAAGACAGAAGTGAAGCGAAAATTATAAATTAGCATCATCAACCATAAGGGCCATTCCAAATGGCTAAATTGTTAATAACAACTGTTTAAATGATCAAACAACAACAGTCAATGTAAGACGACTCAAAATTGCAGGGACCCCTCCCCGAAGCCAGAAAGCAAGGACCTCAGTCCTGCGTCAGTAGGAGAACCCGAGCCTTCAACTCATCAACTTTCGCCCGGACCTGGCCTTCTTTGAAGATCAAGTCCACTAAGATGGAAATGCACTGTTGCACGAGATCGAAATTCAGATGCTCGACGTTGGCATAGTTCCTTATGATCGAGACGTCGATCGCCATGTCGTCATGTTCTCGTATGGCCTCCCTGACCATCCTCCAGATGCCGGTGCGGCGATCCGGATACTCGGCCTCCGCCAACGGGACAAGCCAAGCTAGGAACCGCCTGCTCTCCCTCTTCTCCTCCTTCAGGAAGCTGAGCCTGCTTCGACAGGGATAGAAAAGAAGCAGCCAGAGAAGGCTCCGCCATCCTCTAGGACCGCCAATTCCTCCAAAAGGGAAGAATCACAGATGAAGCTAGAGATGGCCTCCTTACGCTCGTCAGAGATGGAGGCCATCGCTGAGACATTCTGGATAGCTCGAAGAATGGGGCGGGATTCTGCGCTGAGATGAGTCAAGGCTTCGGCCACCTCGTCGCATTGACCGGCGAGAGATGACCAAGCCTCAGGGTGGTCTAGAGCAGTTAGAAGCCGCCTCAGGCAATCGCGGGCCTCACGGAGGGAAGCGCGGGTTACGACCATCGTCTGTTAAGAAACAAAGCTGATGAACCGATACAGCGGTCCGACAAAAGAGAAGAAAAAATAGGAAGCAAAAAAAAACTAATCGAGTGAAGTCAAAAAGGCAAGGAGACATGCTCAGGTACACTCGAAACATTACTCAAGGTCACCGTAGGTATTACCTCCAAAACTAATGTGATCTAGAAAGCTCGAAAGTCTATGAGACCCTACGCCTCTTCAAAGATGAATACCATATGTGCCCAAATACGAGGCAGAGGTTAAGGGGCTCATACACTTAAGTATCTAGCCTCGCAAAAGATTACTTAAAATAAATTTTTACAAATCCTGTAAACTGGACGCATGGGTCTCCACGTACCCCGAAATTCGAAAGGATGTTAAGATCATATTTCCAGGTGCGTAAGGCCCCACGCACCCTTAAACCTGTCCAAACCGGAATTTTCGGGTGCCGTAAAGAGCAATCCCCCAACAAAATTGATGAAGGGTGCGTAAGGTCTCACGCACCCCATAAATGTACGTGAGACCCAAGTTCATTAGTTGGGTGCGTGAGCCCCAACGCATCCTTAAAAAGTCAACTCAAACAATTTCATGGTACGTGAAGCACCAAGGCTTGCCCAGAGTTTGACGAAGGGTGCGTGGACCCCCCCACGCACCTAAAAATTCAGGAACTCCACAAAATTCAAAAGATTTACAGGTGCGTACCACCCTACACATCCAAAAAGGAACATTCAAATCCCAAGTTCAAATTATAGGGTGCGTATGCATCCCACGCACCCCTGAAATCATTTCTACCTTGAATAAATGGGTGCGTATGAATTAAATAGATGCGTTGGAGACAGTTGTTGGGTGCGTTGGAGAATAAAAGGGTGCGTGGGCTTGGTGTGAGATGTTTGGTAAAGAATAGTGAAATGACGAGAATGAGCCGCTTCGACTATTTATAGTGGGACCCGGGAAGTCCTGATGTGTCGCACCAACCGATCGTACGTCCGTCGCGACCCACCGGAGGGGCATCTGTTGGGGTCCCAAATAGTGGAGACTCTTAAAATGAACAAAATAGCCACATACCTCTGAAAGAATCACATAAAACGCCTTCCGGTGCGCGCAAAACGGAAGTATACAGGATTTCCTTAAACTTAGCCAAATTCTCTAAGTGGGCCCCGTCGACCACCGTGTTCGGAACTGCCCGGAAATGGACCCGCAACTCCGTTATTATTTATGATGAACCATGCAAGTGATTGCGCAAGGAAACGGGCCCCACAAACCCTCCGAAAGTCAAAACCCAATCAGTGGAGCCCACATTTACGTGTCCAACGCACCCTGAAAATTAGGGCACCCCACGCACCCAACGCACCCTTAAAAAGCAGCGCATTGGTCCTCCATTCGTGAAGGCCCACACACCCAACGCACCTTGAAAAAAAGGTCAACGCACCCCCATAGACCATGGCTGGTTAAAAACCAGTTTTAGGTGCGTTGAGCCCCACGCACCTGGAGATTGAGCCCCACGCACCCGAAAGATCCAATGATTGTCGGGCATTCGCACATCAATAAACAGGTGCGTTGGGGACATTTGACAGGTGCGTGACACGTGGCAGCTTCCTATTCGCTGACTTCACCTATAAATACCCCCCCCCTCTCCCACTCATTTAACACACAAGAAAAGAGAGAGAGAGCTGTCGCTGCCGGAAACCCAAAATTCTCGCCGGAACCCTCGCCGGAATCTTCATCGGAATCCTCTTTTCGATCACAGAAACACCACTACAGGTCTGAATCCCATATATTTAGCAACGCACCTGTAAAAGGATCCCACGCATCCAAAAGTACCCCACGCATCGGTCAAATTGGCCCCACGCGTCCGTAAATTCTGTAATAATCAAACTTTGTAAAAGTGAACCCACGCATCTTGAATATAGACCAACGCATCCCTAAATTTGTCATGAAACCAACATTGAATTGACAGGTGCGTAGAGCCCCACGCACCCGTAAAACAAGTCTCACGCACCTAAAAAATCAGCCAATTGCAGAACGTGTTTGCAGGTGCACCGGGCTCAATTTTGAGTGTTTTCAAGGTCCGTTTGAGCCTATCTTGAGTATTTCGAGCATTCCGGACGCATTGGAATGACCAAACAAACATCTCGAGAACTCTAAATGAGCAGAATCGAGCGTCTTCGAGACTTGACCCGACTCGACGCGATGAACGGAGTAACCTTCCCGGAAAGGAGCCGCCAATATCCAGAGCTATGCAAATATGCTGACATTTACGTTCACTGTAAAGGCATGATCCGATTTGTGCCAAAAGCTAGACCAGCAGGGCCCATGGTCACCACAATAAACCATGCCAAAGAGTTTCGACTCTCTACAAACCAATTGCTCAACTGCCACAACACAACAGTCGATGCCCTACCTATCTAAACGGTATCCGCCGGTTGGACTGCGCAGGTACACACAACTGTAGAATGAACTTCCCAAGGTCACCTGTCCTTACATTGACAGGCGCGGGCCCAGAGTCGTCCATCTCAGTAAAAAACCCTGACAGTCTCAACCCGGGTCTTCGACCAAAATATGGGACATAGACATCTGACTAATACAAAGGTGGTTCAGTACACAGCAAGACAAACAAAGGTTTCTACGACCACAAGCTCTAAGACCATGGTCTCTGTTGACTAGTCTTTTGTCTTTTAATCAAGGGTCATCGATCATTCGATGTAATTAAGGGCCCGTGCCAGACCACGGCCTGGAATGTACAAGATCTCAGAACCTTTGAAATAAAATTCGCCTTGCGATACATCTTCTCTTGTGTGTACTTTTGTGATTTCTTGTAATTGTCTATGAATGTTTCTATTATTCAGAACCCCAGAGCAACAAAACACAACATTCCAGAGAATGTTCCCCGCGGTTCATTTTCTAGTTCTAACAGCTACTAGAACAATTAGAACCGTTTTACCTTTTCCCTGGCAACGGCGCTAAAAACTTGTTCGCTCGCCTCAAGTGCAAGGCTGCGATGTAGTAATAATTCTCGGTAAGACCGAGGTCGATCCACAGGGAAAGAAGTAAACAATTCCAACTATTCCAATAACTAGAACCAAGTAGTTTAGGAAAACAATTTTTAACATAAAACAGGAAAATTTGAGATTTGGAAAGAACTAGAGCATCAAGGATCCACTTGTAGTAGTTCAATACTAATCCATTCATCAAAGCACAATACAATTAGAATAAAAGTTCTATCTCTCATCTAATTGGAGGATATAACATTCAAGCACAAACAGTCCCACTTAAATTTAAAAATCAAATTTCTAGTTCTAATGAAGCACATAGAACTCAAACTTGTAGCCTTCGAAGTAACAACCATGCTAAGAGACTATGACATGCTCTGGGGTTACTATAATTCAAATATAAACAAACTCATCATGGCAATCTCAGAGAATAGCAAAGAACTCATGTCCGGAGTACACAAACTCTCATAATTCATCTAAAAATTAAAACTTTATTCAAGCTAGAAGTTCAAAATCCAAAATTAAGAAAATGGTACTTGAAATAAAAGAATTGAAGCATTGAAACTAACTACAAATTTTACCTCTAGTTCTAGCTAAGAGGTTAACTAAGAAAAAACATATTAAAACTAAGACTAGAACTATGAAAAGGAAGAAAAACTAGCTGTAGGAGGCTAGGTAGCCTCTTAGGACTTGAACTCCTTGCTTCCCACGTCCTTGATTGCCTTGGAATAGAAGAGAGCACCTCCTTTTATAATACAACAAGAGTACCGCAACATAACAAATTTTGTTTGGCTTCGTACGGCTTAACCAATGGTTGGATTGCCTTCAAATTTTATTTGTAATTTCCCTGGAACTTGATCTTCCTCATATATGGTTTAGATTTTTATGATTATCTTCTGAATGGGCCCACCAATCAGATCAATGACTGCCTCTCAAAATCGTGCAATTCGGGTACCTCCGGAATTAGTCATCTTACTTTCAACACTACGGAGTGTATAAAGGTTGAATTGATCTCAAATTTGGAAAATTAGTAAAAACCTTCCTCTTCTAGATGATAGATGGATTAGATTTTACAAATCAACTCCAGAATTGGGTGTAAAAATTAGAACACTTAGGCCTTCTATAAAATTTGTGCAGTTGAATCTTTCTGGATGATCCATCTTTCTTCAACCGGTAAGAACCAACCACACATTCTTTTGACCTGAAACTTCGTGGTTATTCATATATGGATGTGGTCTAGAAGATGGTCAAATTAGATTTTTCATATCATCAATGATGGGCCACCTGGACCTTCTAGTGTTGAGCAGCGAAATCTGGAAACCTTCTGGACAGTTCGTATTGTTTTAGCCACCACCGTCAATCCGTAGCTCCGATTGACATGAAACCACTTTGGTTATTTCGACGTCGAGCTCCTCTTTGATATGGACATGTTAAATTTCCAAATATCATCAAGATAATCCTTAAAAACTGGGCCAAAAAACTAAAAATGGGCGTTCCTGTATTTGAAATTTGCTTTAGAAAGTGCATGGCCGACCTGTCATTCGACTGGCCGGCCAGTCGTCCGGTCAGGCTGTAAATTGTGACTTTTTCACACTTTTCTTCCTCCATTGTATTGCATTTATCCTTTATTTCTTTGATCTTCAAGGCATATAAAGTGACTCTTTTAACCATGGATTGGTGAAGTCTCCCTCTCATTCCTACAATCACAAAAACATGTATTAAATGAGTCTTTTAAGTATGCAAACCATGCATATAATGTGATGTAATGGGTTAGAATATAATGTGATGCATATAATTTCATAATGTGGTGCACATAAATATTGGACTTCAATGAAGGAAAGCATCCATGTTTACTGTCGAGCAGGACTTTGAATGCTCCTTATGAGAAATTTATTAAAATTCATGAAGATCCTGCTCAAATTTGATCATGTAGTCGATCAAACTAATCAAAGGTAGGTTAGGATTTATTTTTTGGCAATTAGAATTGAATAAGTCTCATCGAGATAATGGAAGATGCTAAAATTGATCAACTTGCTACCCCAGGTACTTTCGTTTTCACTCTCCTTTATTTTATGTCATTAGTCTCATATTATGCTTATTGCATATCTTGTTACATTGAGAATAATGTAAAATTTTGGTTGGGGGTGCCATTCCTTAGATGAATTTACTAGCTTTTGTGACATTTCGAGTAATTATATAGAAAATTTTCAAATTTTCTGAAAATTCAAAACTCTTTTTAGAAAACTTTGTTTCTATGAATTTGGGATTATACGAGTATAAGAAAAAGAGATACGAAGTGAGTGATGTTGTAAGTCTTGAACTACCTTTAATATATTGGTTTTATATGTGAATTCTCCTATTTATATGATTGATAGAAAATTTGAACACTTTTACAACTAGTTCACATTACACGATTTTCATGGTTTGAAAGGATTATGTAGCTTTGTAGATTGGCTAGACTTAGATTTGAGGTGTTGAGGAACCAAGCCGGGGTACTTTGTCCATCCTTGTTTGTGGGAAAATAACGAAAGATATGGATTTCTATAAATCCTATCTAATATGTATGAATGAAAGAAAATATGGGTATAATTGAGAATATGGTGGAAAATTTCGAAAAGGGCTACCTATTACCAACCGGAGGATGGTTTACTCGTAACCAAAGTCGAAAATGGGACGTAGTATGAAAGCCATCGGAAGGACGGTAAGGCAAATTCCTGTCATAGGCTTGTTGTTGATCTGTGCACTTTTAAACCCATAGTTTAGTTGATCTATGAAGAAGATAATCCTGGAAACTCATGAGATGAACATTCACTATGCACACTAGGTTGAATTTGTTCAAGTTCTTCTATTTATTTATCGATCACCGGGAATTCTATATGAACACTTTGAAAGTACGTCGGGTAGTCTAACACGACACCCACGTACGTGCGCAGAAGCGTAAGAGCAACTAGAATTATGGCTAAACCTATAGGAGGGGGGTGATTAGGACCTATTTTGAAATTCTTTTCGCCTACTTATATAATTTAACAAATCAAACTAAGTAAGCAAGAACACTTCGGCTTCCAAGCCTAAGTGGGTCCAATCACAAGACTAGCATATGGTTAAGCAGTAAACAACCTAGTCTAAACAAGCATAGATTAATAAATGATTAAACTAATGAAGAACCTAATCTATGCTACTCAAATAGACTTGAGTGAGGATGGATCAAGAAGTTCAAGTCTACTTGAGGTAGTGAAAGTACATATTTTGAGTGTGGATGTGCCTATTAAGTGCTTAGCATACATTCCTAACTAAGCATTCATAATTAACAAGTTAAATGCAATGCATAAAGAGAAATGTGCTCAAGAACAATCACAAACACAAGGATTTATAGTGGTTCGACTACTTGTCTACTCTACTCCCTGTTCAAGTACTCAACCCCTTTGAGCACACCGGCATTCACTGGGGAGTTTAAATCTGGTTTCTCCCAACCAAGGTGTTTTAACTCAGATCCACCCAACCGGGGAGTTTACAGGTTCCTCCCAACCTACACGATTGCACCCGTGTTGGTGGCTCCCCCTTGGAAACTCTGTTTAGGCCGACTAACGTGCCAAGGAACGGTTGATGTCCCTAGATTTTAGGCTCAACTAATAGGCCAAGGATCGGCTAACGACCCTAGGTCGAGTTTGTCAAACAAACTCTATACTCAACTCCCACAGGGAATTGAGTAGATGGACTCCTAACAAGACAACCTTACTTGTCGGATTGAGCCCCTTTGTATCACCGCTTCGGGTTGCTTCTTCTCGCTCTCCCGTGCTTGAATCAGCTCCCCATGTGCTCCCCTGATCTTTGACGCCGCCGCTGTGCCAAGGCTTCAGCTCCAAGATCAGCTACCTTACATGTGATGGTCCATTGGAGATGCCTAAGGTGCTAGGGAGGGTAGGTTTGAGATCTCTACAACTTATGGGAATGGGTTACCTAGAGAGTCTCACCTACAACGATCTCATCATAGAGTATTGGATAGGAATATGACAATCAAGATCAATCCAATCTCTAGAGATCAAAAGAGGGACAAGTGCATCTTCTTCTTGAGCTTTGAATGCTCCATACTTGTGATGAATCACAAGGAAGATCACTTGTTTAGGTTAGGAATAGGGCTCTTAATGACCTTCAACAATGGTGGCTCCTATCTCCTCAAAATCTCCTCACTCAGCTCAAAAACGAACCCCCATCTTTAAATAGATTTTCTTCCAACGGTAAAAAAACGGGCAGATTCGCGCATCTCCGATTGATCGGAAGAAGGTCCGATTGATCGGAGACATGTCCGATTGATCGGAATTTAGTCCAGAGAATTCTCTGCAGGATTTTTCGATTGATCGGAACATTGTCCGATTGATCGGACTGACCCCTTCCGATGGATCGGAAGACTGTCCGATTAATCGAAAATATGTCCAGTGGGTTTTCAAGGTTGCTGGAACAGTTTCTGATTGATCGAAGCTTCTGTCCGATTGATCAGAGTCCTATCAGAGCCATCGTCCAATTGATCGGAGATCAATCGGAAACTGCTGTTTGAGCTGTTTTGATTACAGAAGCTTCCACCCCTTTAATTAGTCTAACTTATCATGTTTTTCATGGAGTTCTAAGACTAATAATGATGACTAAGGGTATACCTAGTTGGTCCAAGTCATCTAAGAGGTTATGGGTTAGGTTTTGGTCAAGGCAAGGTACACCAAGGCACACCAAGGCATCACTTTTACCTGTTTCTTCTTCCTTGATGCAGCAGGACCACTTGAGTCTTCAGTCTTCGTTCTTCACTAAGCTCAACCGACACTAGACTCACTGACCTAAGTAATTGACAAACTAGGTGCACTAGTATGTCATAGAAAAGTGCACTAACACACTTATTATGTTTTGAGAAGTTTTAGGTTTCAGCTTCTATCATCCAGTCTCTCTCATTTTTGCACTTGTATATCTTGGAATGTATAGAAGCATAGTTTCTAAAGAAGAGTTTGGTTTTGGAGATTTGAACTTGTTTGATGCATGTTTTGCTCGAGATTAGCAAAACGCTGGTTGGGGGGTGTGTTGAGCTTCTATTTTATACATATTCTAACCTATTACATCACATTATATGCATGGTTTGCATACTTAAAAGACTCATCTAATACATGTTTTTGTAATTGTAGGAATGAGAGGGAGACTTCACCAATTCATGGTTAAAAGAGTCACTTTGTATGCCTTGAAGATCAAAGAAATAAAGGATAAGAGATGGAGGAAAGATGCAATGTAATGGAGGAAGAAAAGTGTAAAAAAGTCACAATTCACAGCCTGACCGGCCGGGCGGATGACAGGTCAGCCATGCACTTTCTAAAGCAGATTTTAAATACAGGTAGTCCCGTTTTTGGATTTTCAGCCCAGTTTTCAGGGCTTATCTTGATAATATTTGGAAATCCAACACATCCATGTAGAAGTAATATATGGATGTGGTCTAGAAGATTATCAAATTAGACATACGTGTTGGATTTCCAAATATCATCAAGATAAGCCCCGAAAACTGGGCCGAAAAACTAAAAATGGGACTGCTTGTATTTGAAATCTGCTTTAGAAAGTGCATGGCTGACCTATCATCCGGCCGGTTAGGCTGTAAATTGTTACTTTTTCACACTTTTCTTCCTCCATTGCATTGCACGTTTCCTCCATCTCTTATCCTTTATTTCTTTGATCTTCAAGGCATGCAAAGTGACTCTTTTAACCATGAATTGGTGAAGTCTCCCTCTCATTCCTATAATCACAAAAACATGTATTAGATGAGTCTTTTAAGTATGCAAACCATGCATATAATGTGATGTAATGGGTTAGAATATGTATAAAATGGAAGCTCAACAAATACCTTCCTTAAAAAACAATAAAAGGTTAAGTTATAGTAAATTTTCTGGCCGATCACCCATCTGATTTAGAAGACCAATTACCACTAGAGGTACTCGATTTGTACCATGTCTATCAACATCTTGGAAGCTAATTTTCAATGGGTCTAAGACAAATAAGGCTTTCGGGGCAGGCCTCATTTTGATTGCACTAAATGGAAATAAACATGAGTATGCTTTCCACCTGGACTTCGAATGCACAAAAAATCAGGCCAAGGATGAGTCGATGTTAATCGGCTTAGAGTTCTTCATGGAGTTAGGAGCCAGGAGTGTGATCGTGATAGGCGATTCCCAATTAGTCATAAACCAAATGGCCAGAAAGTTTAAGTGTACTAGCCCTACATTGCTTCCCTATTATGCCTTAGCTTCGCAAATGCTAGACATGTTCTATGAGGTGAAACTCATACATTTGACCCATGGTTATAATACAGATGCTAATGAAATGGCACAATTAGTAGCAAGATTAGAGATTTATGAAAGATCGGTCGGAAGGACGATTATGACTCAAACTAAGGCTTTGCCTTCAGTGTTTGAAAGGGAAATTCCTATGAAAATATGCCAAGTAGAGCTGGACAATGACGATTGCAGGGCCCCTATCATGGGATATCTCTAATGTCCCTAGATAAAAGGTAGCAAAGATATCTAAAGGACGGCCATTAACTACATTATTATCGATAGTGAATTATACCGAAAAGGGGCTAATGGGGTACTGTTAAGATGTTTAGGTGTAAAAAAAAAAGCTATGTTGGCCATGGAGAGGTCTATAAAGGAATTTACAGAGCACATCAAGTAGGCAGGAAGATGCGACTAACATTAAGGTGTTATGGATATTTTTGACCCAAAATGATGGCCAATTGCATTCAATTTGCTAAAGGGTGGGAGGCCTGCCAAAAGAACGAGCCGATATGGCATGTCCCAGCAACAAAAATTCATTCGGTTATTAAGCCATGGTCGTTCCGAGGCTAGGCGATTGACTTAGTTTGCCTTATCTAACCAGCCTCTTCAAGCATGGACTCCATTATTTTAGCCACTGATTATTTTACTAAGTGGATTGAAACCAGGTCTATGAAGGGAGTCGGTCACAGGAATATTGTTGAGTTTATCGAAACGCATATCATCCACCGATTCGGAATTTTAGAATCAATCACCCTGGATCAAGGCGCCACTTTTTCATCATATGAGGTGAAGCTATGGCCGAGCGGTACAAGATTAAAATTTTGCATTCAACCCCATGTTATTCACAGGCAAATGGCCAACCAGAAGCAAGTAATAAAATTATTAAGAACATTATAAGGAAGATGATCGAGGAGAACTCCTGAGAACGGTATCTAAACTTATCTGAGGTGTTATGGGCCTACAAGAACTCGCCCTGCAAAAGTACGTGGATGAATCTGTTTGCCCTCATTTACGGACATGATGTGGTGCTCCCTTTAGAGATTATTGCTCCATCTCTGAGAGTCACCCATCAGCTTATCTTGAACCCAGCCAAGTTTAACGAAGCCATGCTTGTTGAACACGAGGAGTTGGATGAAGTCCAATTATGAGCCTTGGATTCTATCGTAGTGAACAAGGCGAAAGTTGCAGGGCATATAATAAAAGGGTAAAAAAGAAAACTTTTATAGTGGGCAATTAAGTCTAGAAGGTTGTATTGACACTTGGTTGCAGGGACATGACCCTAGGGAAAAAGTGGTCGCCTACTTGGGAAGGGCCGTATATTGTCGCACATGTGTTGAAGGGTGGAGCCTATCGTTTGCAAGATAAGAATGGGAAGCTTGCCAAAGCACCTATTAATGGACAATTTTTAAAAATCCATTACCCCTCACTCTGGGAGGTGGTACAAGGACTAGAGTCATTAAGTGTGAAAAGGAAAGTAAGCCCTTTGGCTAGCATCTAATGAAAGTTTGTGGTGGGCCAAAAGAAAATAAAATCATAGATTAGTCTCATCCAATGCACATATAAAAGTCTAAAGGAAACCGACCAAGTCGGCCGACCTAGGCTATAAAACAAAACAACGAAGAAGTAAAGGATCACGTGAGCGAAGCAGTAAGGCATTCGAAATCCTTGGCTGCTTGGGCACGGGCTTTATTAGCCTCCATTTTCTTTACTCTCCATGTCGGTCCCTCGGCCGCGCTGGGCATATTCTTCAGGTTTAACTTAATGCAACGATTGAGGTCAACCAATCAGTTGTATGCACTTAACTTGTGGACAAAGCTGTTGTCCAATTGATTTTGGTACATGTCGACTTGAGCATGAAGAAAGGCCCTTAGGCTCTCCGGATTCGTTTTATCTTGGCCAGGAAAGAAATGATTGGTGGTTTTGATATCTTCTTCCAATTTCTTCTGTTGAACATGGAGTGAATGAAGCATAACACGATCAAAGGAAAATTCCCTGGTCCACATGAGTTGTTCGTTCCAGGCTTCGTCATGTTCAATATTCAATTTAAGCATTTCTTCATGAGAATCAACTTTTCCCTTCAGAAGGGAGGAGTACTTCTCAAATTCACAATCTGCTTGATAGAAGGAATTCTCGAGTTCCTTCAAATGGCTGATTAGTTTTTGGGTTTCTTTTAGAGATGCATCATCGGTTGCATACTTCAAAGCGTCTCGAATAAATGGATATACATCAAAGAGCATGGAAGGATCACCGAAATAGGAAATCCCTGTAGATGTAATCTTGTGTAGTAGATGGCGTGCATACTCTCAGAAGAAACCAGACTCCATTGTTGAAGGAAGGGCAGAGTCTAAGTCGTGATAAAGACTAAGGGGAACGAACGGTTAAATAGGCTTGGCTGTTGCAGTTAATGCATCATTCCACATTCTGAGGAAAGCGGAACATGCGGGGTATAATTGGCAGTTATCTTATAAAAAATCTAAAAAATCGGTTAGTATCCCTGACACGTTGAAGACACCCCCACCTTCGGCTACAATGTTGGTAGAGATAGCTGGATGAATGGAGGACCGTACACCCAAACCCCATGTCCAAACCCAGCCAAACTCACCCTTGTAAGCCCCAATCCATAGCCCAGCTCAAGCCTGAATCCAGTCGACTCACCCCTAAAAATCAGCCTGAAAAACCCCCTATAAGAAAAATCAGTAAAAAAATCCCAAAAAAGTCAAACTTGGTGAGTCAACCCGCTGAGTCAAATCACCGAGTCAACTCACCTGGTCAGTCCAGCCCTTGCACCTACTCAACTCACCGTGTCAATCCATCTTTCAAACCCAGTCAACTCACCTGGTTCCGAGCCACAGCTTCGGAGTAGCTCCGAACCTCAAACCTTGAGCTTTTCTGCTTCAAGTTCGGGGGCTGTACGCTCCGAAGCTGGAGCAGCGCGTCTGTACAGGTGGCCCCCAAGGGGCCGCCCAAGCTTATTTACAAAAGCTGCCACTGCTCCCAACTATAAATACACCCCTCCTTTATTGTTTCAGCATCTAGAGAAAAAATCGCTCAACATCCATAAATTCTAAACCACCTTCATCCCTTTAGCCCATTCCTCCACCACGGAGAGCCCGAGTGAGAAGAGCCTAACCTCGGTCCAGCCTAGCCTTGAAAGTACATCGGTAGTCTAACACAACACCTTTGTATATGCAGAAGCTTAAAGAGCAACTATTATTATGGCTAAGTCCTATTAGGGGGGGGATTAGGACCTTTTGAAATTCTTTTCGCCTACTTAACAGTTTTAACAAATTAAACTAAGCAAGCAAGAACACTTAGGCTTCCAAGCCTAAGAGGGTCCAATCACAAGACTAGCATGGAGTATAAGCAATAAGCAACCTAGTCTAAGCATGCATAAATACTCAATTGATTAAAAAAATCAAGCTCCTAATCTATGCAACCTATGTAGACTTATGAGAATGGATCAATGAGCTCAAGTCTACGCAACTAGTGAACGTACATCTTGTGTGTAGATGTGCCTATCTTGTGGCTAGCATACACTCTAATTAAGCATTCATAATTAAACAATTAAACACAATGCATAACAAGAAGTGTGCTAAAATACAAACACAAACACAAGCATGTATAGTGGTTTGACTACTTATCTACTTCACTCCTAGTTCAAGTACTCAAGCCCTTTAAGCACACCGACATTCACTAGGGAGTTTAAATCTGGTTCCTCCCAACCAAGGTGTTTTAAATCGGCTCCACCCAACCGAGGAGTTTACAGGTTCCTCCTAACCTATTCAACCTACGCAAGGTCTAGTCCTGCACAAGAACTACGCACGTTCACTTCCGTGTTGGAGGCTCCCCCTTGGAGACTTTATTTAGGCTCAGTAATGAGCCAAGGAGCGCCAAACAGCTCCTAGTCTTTAGGCCAACAAACGGGCCAAGGAACGGCCAACGTCCCTAAAGTTTTAAGCTCAACTAATAAGCCAAGGATCGGCAAACGACCCTAGTTCGAGTTTGTCAAACAAACTCTACACTCAACTCCCACAGGGAATTGAGTGGAAGGACTCTCTACAATGAGAACCTTACTTGTCGGATGAGCCCCATGTTCAGCGCCGGTTCGGGTTGCTTGATCTTCGCTCTCGTGTGCTTCAATCAGTTTCCCTTGCTCCCCCGATCGTGTTACCGCTGCGTCGCCAATTCCTCAGCTCCACTTGATCAACCACCTTGCAAGTGATGCCTTTGATATGCCCAAGGTGGTAGGAGGGTAGGTTTGAGATCTTTACAACTTGTGACAATGGGTTGCCTAGAGAGTCTCACCTACAAAGATCTCATCATAGAGTATTGGATAAGAATATGACTATCAAGATCAATCTGAAAGTGCGTCGGGTGGTCTAACACGACACCCTATGCATACACGTGCGGAAGCTTAAAGAGCAACTAGAATTATGGCTAAACCAATAGGAGGGGGTGATTAGGACCTTTTAAAAACTTTTCAACTACTTAAACAATTTAACAAATTAAACTACGTAAGCGATTAACACTTCGACTTTCAAGCCTGAGTGGGTCCAATCAAGAGACTAGCAAATGATAAGTGCAATCAGCAACCTAGTCTAAACAACTCATGTGGACTATAGAGGATGGATCAAGAAATGCTCAAGTCAACATGAGGTAGTGAAAGTACATCTTATGAGTGTGGATGTGCCTATTAAGTGCCTAGCATGCATTCCTAACTAAGCATTTATAATTAACCAATTAAACACAATGCATAAAGAGAAATGTGCTCAAGAACAATCACAAACACAAGGATGTATAGTGGTTCGACTACTTGTCTACTCCACTCCCTGATTCAAGTACTCAACCCCTTTGAGCACACCGGCATTCACTGGGGAGTTTAAATCTGATTTCTCCCAACCAAGGTGTTTTAACTCGGATCCACCCAACCAGGGAGTTTACAGGTTCCTCCCAACCTACACGTTTGCACCCGTGTTGGTGGCTTCCTCTTGGAGACTTTGTTTAGGCCGACTAACGAGCCAAGGAATGGCTGACGTCCCTGAATTTAGGCTGACTAACAGACCAAGGATCGGCTAACGACCCTAGATTTTAGGCCCAACTAATAGGCCAAGGATCGGCTAACAACCCTAGTTCGAGTTTGTCAAACAAACTCTACACTCAACTCCCACAGGGAATTGAGTGGATGGACTTCTAAAAAGACAACCTTACTTGTTGGATTGAGCCCCTTTGTAGCGCCACTTTGGGTTGCTTCTTCTCGCTCTCCCGTGCTTGAATCAGCTCCCCATGTGCTCCCCCGATCTTTGACTGCCATTGCTTTGCCAAGGCTTCAGCTCCAAGATCAGCTACCTTGCATGTGATGCTCCATTGGAGATGCCCAAGGTGCTAGGGAATGGTTAAATCTCCTACATGGGGTATGTAGCTTGTCCTAACTAGGAGATTTACCTAGAGGGTCTTCTAGAGGTATTGAATAAGAGATATAACTATGTGGTATAGTGTCTCACCTCTAGAATTGAGAGAGGAATCAAGTCATCTCTATGTTTGCATTTGAATGCCCTCACTTGTGATTTAAACACAAGGGATATGACTTGAATCTCCTCCTCTTTGAGGCCCCATATGATGTACAAAAGGTATGGCAAATAGGCTCTCAAAACCTTCTCTCAATGCCCAAGAACCGAGCTCAATATTTATAAAGTTCGAGCTCCAACGGTAAAAAAAGGGGCAAATTAGTGCATCTCCGATTGATCGGAAAAAGGTCCGATTGATCGGAGACCTGTTCAATTGATCGGAGACATGTCCGATTGATCGGAAATCAGTCCAGTGGATTCTCTGGAAGATATTCCGATTGATCGTAACATGGTCCAATTGATCGGACTGACCCCTTCCGATGGATCGGAAGTATGTCCGATTGATCGAAAATTTGTCCAGTGGATTTTCAAATTTTGCTGAAACAAATTCCGATTGATCGGAGATTCTGTCTGATGGATCGGAGTCCAATCGGAGCCAACGTCCAATTGATCGGAGATCAATCGAAAACTGCCGTTTGAGCTGTTTTGATTACAGCAGCTTCCACCTCTTTAAGTAGTCTAACTTATCATGTTTTTCTTGGAGTTCTAAGACTAATGATGATGACTAAGGGTATACCTAGTTGGTGCAAGTCATCTAAGAGGTTATGGGTTGGGTTTTGGTCAAGGCAAGGCACACCAAGGCATCACTTTTACCTGTTTCTTCTTCCTTGATGCATCTGGTCCGTCTTGAGTCTTGAGTCTTCGTCTTCATTAAGCTCAACCGACACTAGACTCACTGACCTAAGTGATTGACAAACAAGGTGCACTAGTATGCCACAAAAAAGTGCACTAACACAATCCAATCTCTAGAGATCAAAAGAGGGACAAGTGCATCTTCTCCTTGAGCTTTGAATGCTCCATACTTGTGATGAATCACAAGGAAGATCACTTGTTTGGGTTAGGAATAGAGCTCTTAATGATCTTCAACAATTGTGGCTCCTATCTCCTCAAAATCCCCTCTCCTTGCTCAAAAACGAATCCCCCTCTTTAAATAGATATTCTTCCAACGGTAAAAAAACGGGCAGATTCGCATATCTCTGATTGATCAGAAAAAGGTCCGATTGATCAAAGACCTGTTCGATTGATCGGAGACATATTCGATTGATCGAAAATCTATCCAATGAAATCTCTGAAAGATATTCCGATTGATCAGACGGACCCCTTCCGATGGATTGGAAGATTGTTCGATTGATTGAAAATATGTCTAGAGGTTTATCGAAGTTGCTGGAACAATTTTCGATTGATCGGAACTTCTGTCCGATGGATCGGAGTCATATCAGAGCCAATGTCCGATTGATCGGAGATCAATCGAAAACTGTTGTTTGAGCTGAATTGTTTATAGCAGCTTCCTACTCTTTAATTAGTCTAACTTATCATGTTTTTCATGGAGTTCTAAGACTAATGATGATGATTAAAGGTATACCTAGTTGGTCCAAGTCATCTAAGAGGTTATGGTTTTGGGTAGGTTCAAGGCAAGGCACACTAAGCCATCTCTTTTACCTGTTTCTTCATCCTTAATGTAGCTGGTCCATCTTGAGTCTTCAATCTTTGTCTTCATTAAGCTCAACTGATACTAGACTCACTGACCTAAGTGATTGACAAACAAGGTGCACTAGTATGCCACAGAAAAGTGCACTAACAAGCCTGACCCTGGTCCAAGTCTCCCAAGCTACCTAAGTCCCAATCTTAGCCTACTCGAAGCAAACCCTTGCAACACCTCCGTCCATCCAGCTACTCTTTTATTAGCATCATCTCATTCGCATCTAGCATAAGTGCAACATTTACTATTCTTCCAACCCCCTGCTTATCATATCACTGCAAGCACTTTGATTAATCAAATACACAGCATGCATCCCGCATAAAGCACCCTGTTAGTTCGAGCGTATGCTCTGGGCTTGCCTATTAATGGAAACCTTCCCATAAAAAACTCTTACTGTTCAGACCTACATTCATGCATCATATCATTCATGAGAACATACGAGGATTAAATTAGACTTTCAAGTATTAGTTCGATTCTGTGAAGTAGCGACCGTACTTCGGTACGGGTAGAGTGGGTGCCTAACACCTTCCCACCCTGTAACCGTGATCCCTTACCTCGAATCTCTGACCCCAGATCAAAAGGAGTCATTTTAGAGGAAGGAATCTTCAAATTTTCTTCTCTAACGTTTCTACGGGGTCTAGCCGAATGTAAATTCGAAGTAATTAGCTAGTGGCGACTATGGTCTTATACGAACTCATCCAAACATATCTAGTTTAACACGACAACCGAAAAAAGCCCTCGAGAACGAGGCGAGAGCCAGTGGCACAATGGCGATTCGCGCATACCCCTTTTCAAAAGGGAGGGTTGGGAGCGCGGAAAGGCGAGCGTCCACATAATGACGACTCTGTTGGGGATATGCTAGTCCCACTAGTCGTGATCCAACTTGAAAAATGGAATCTCTCCTGTACTTGAACCCTCATACAATCTCATTTGCATAGCATTCCATCCAAAAAGAAAAAAAATAGAAAATTCTAAAACCCAAAAAAAAGAGTAGAGCATATTCCTCACCATTGCGCCTCCTTGGGCTCAACGTCTTCGGAAATAACTTCCCTTCCGCACATAATCCGCACTCGAGTTTAGCAAGCCATGTCTGACCACGAAGAGGAAGTTTACCTCTTCCCTGCCCTTAACATGGCCGAAGCGCAACCTCCGGCTCAACAACCAATTTAGAATACGCCAATCATGCAAGAATTGGCATAAGGAATGGGAGCAATGCAATAAATTCTCTTGCAATTCATGCAAGCACAAGCTACCGCAGTAGCCAACAATCAAGTTGGCTCAGTTCAGCAATCTTAGCAACCATGTTGGGTCCCTTTGGCTTCCAATTCAAATCAAGCACAACGATCGGAGTCTGCCCAAGACTACCAATAACAGCCGTCTCAGCCCTTTGTCTATAGGGCATCCTTCTCAATACCTTCCTGCGATGACAAGATCGTCTTAGAGCATTCCCGTCGTAGGGACTTCCAGTCAACTTCCAGTCAATCTTACAAGCAACAATCTCAGTAGATTCCAGCATGTCCCCGCCGATGGGACCCCTTTCCTTTCTTAACATGTCCTCGCCGATGGGACCCCTTTCCTTTCTTAGCATGTCCCCGCCGATGGGACCTTTACTCAATTTCAGCACATCCCCACCAATGGGATTTCAATTCAATTTCCAACAGCAGGGACAACACTGGCGAATGCCCACAATGGGGGTCAGTGTCAAGCACACATCAATCAGCGAACAGTGGCGAATACCCAACTAGGGGGTCACTTCCCAACATCTTAGCCTCCTACAAACAGGAGCACTTTTCAATTCCAGCACATTCCCGCCGATGGGATTCCAGTTAATTTCCAGCAATCTTCAATTCAGCAAAATCCATTTAATTTTCATCAATCTTCAATTCAGCAAACTAATTAAATTCCAACAAGTTCTAGTTTAACCTTCAGTACAGTCTCCGGCTCAATTACAGTCATTTCAAGCATAAGTTCGTCAGAATCCAGTTCAATCATCGAATCAAATTCAGCAACCCACGGTTGCTTTTCATCAAGCCCATAAGGTCGAAGACATCGACCACTATGCCGAAGAAGAACGTGCCTTACTTTGAGAGGCACCAATCGCTCGAGTAGATCATGCAGGACTGGACGAGTTGCGGGAGCAGTTTCAGACCTTGCAAAATCAACTACAGCGACAACAGGGAATTGATCTACCTTTGACCAAGTTCAAAGACTTGTGTCCTTTTCCAGATGCTTAGATACCTCAACTTTGAGGTACCAAAATTCAAAAGATACGACAGCAGCGGTTGTCCCACAGCGCACCTCAAGGCTTTCATTGGGGAGCTGATGAAGGAGCCCTCATTCGCTTGTTCTAAAAATCTCTGAAGGGCGATGCCCTAGACTGGTGCACATCATTGGACTGCAATTGCATTAGGACTTGGGAGCAACTCTCTCAGGCTTTCGTCGACAGATTCGCATACAATCTCAACATGGCAGCCAGCCGGCCTCGCAGCTCTTAGGCAAAGGAGTGACGAAACGTTATCAGCTTATGTGAGATGTTGGTGAGCTATGGCAGCCAGAATGCGGACACCCATCGACGAAGAACAAATCTCCATGATTGTTTATTTAACATATCCTGGCATATCTGGATATCTCATCTCGCATCCATATGCGAATTTCTCACAGTTGATCTGTGCTAAAGAGCAAGTCGAAGCAGGAATCTGTACAAAGACAATCTCCCCATGGCCTCATCAGGCCATTCTAGTCAAATGGAATAGAGTGGAAGGAAGACCTATTGGATATGGGAGTGGAAACCGCAGCAGTTCTCCTCCTCACCCGACAGAGGTAAACAACATCATCGCCATTGCTCAAGGTAACAAATAAAAAAAATTCAAAGGAAAAAAGAGAGAAGAAAAGGATAAAAAAAGAAAATAAAGAAAAGAACAAAAAGAGAGAAAATGGGGATGCCAAAACAAGGCACCCAAGAAAAAAAAACCCGAAAGAAAACACAGTCATCCATCCCTCTCAGAAGGGTCTATAGCTAAGACCGACAGCTTTGCTATTATAAGCTAAGATAAGGGACGAAATGCTACCTTCGGCCGGCAACGACGGAGTCCCAACCTTTAGCCGCTGTAGTTATCCAAAATCTAAAAAAGACAAAATTCAAAAAAGAAAAAGAGAAAAAAGAAAGTGTGTGCCTAAACAAAGAGGGCAGAGAGAAAACCCGAAAGGGCGCTCCAAGTAAAAACAGTGGGCATACAGCGGACTTGGTGAAAACCCGACAGGGCGCCGAGGGTAAAAACAGCATAACTGCTAAGGGGCAAGCAAGATTAAAGACCTGGGACATGGTGAAAACCTGAAAGGGCACCACGGGCAAAAATGACGGGAAAAAGTCGGCTGTGGTGAAAACTCGAAAGAGCTCTGTAGGCAAACATGGCTCAAATAGAAAAATAAAAATAAAAAGTGCAGGTACCAAGAAACCAGGCGATCAAGATCAGCTCAAGCAGTTACAGTTCAAGAACAAGAAGAAGTACAGTTGGGGACAAAGAACTCAACAAATTTTGACAAAAATCTCAGGAAGTAACAGTTTCCATTGCCTACACCTCTAGGGAACCAAAGGGATCTCACACAAGTCAATTTCGAGACATCAGTCAAAGCATTGGCCGAGCCTCAGTTCTGATTCCTACGTCTCGGCACAAAATCCAGACACACTCACAAGACATCTCATGGCACAATTAGTTCTCAAAAAGTTTTCTCTTTTCATTAAATGCATCGTATTTCTTTTACATATATCATATCATTTCCTTCAAAAATACAAAAAAATATACATCTTCGCCAATCAAGTACTATGTAAAAAGGGATGTACAGATGGCCGACACAGCCCCCAAGAGCAGAAAATCAATCTTTGCCCTCCTCTTGTAAAGTTATGTCAGGTAAGTCCTCTGACTCATAATGAAATAGCCTCTCTCTCAGCTTGCTCACCTCCATGCGCAGGTAATGCACCTCATCTCGCTCAAGGCTACGAATCGTCGTCTCCTCATCAGACAACCTCTGATCAGCGGCCAATCTCCTCGACAACATCTCACAATGATACCGGAGCACAGAAATCTCAGACAACAAGTGGCCATGAGTGGCCAAGAGGAAGCCGGGATTGGTAAATGGACACTCCTCAAAGGGCTCATATGAACCAGATGAAGAACCAACGTCCCCAAGAACATCTAGCTCATCCTCATCAGCGGCCAATTGCCAACAAAGAATGCATCGATATAGAGACTGCTCAGCAACCCAATGTTGATATGGGGCATTCGCCATCGAAAAAGTCCTCGTCTCAAAACCAAGCAAATTAATAGTCAGGTGACTCGCCCAGGACCCATCAACCCAAGTCCTAAAGTCGAATGATCTGGCCGGAAGAGATCGCCGCCCAATACCCGAGAAAGCGAAAAGAGGAACATCTTACTCATACCCGAACCTGCCGCAGGAACAGGATTAGGTGATAAGAAAAGTAAGAACGAAAGCCTACCAGCATCAGAGGAAGCGATGAGCATCACAAAGTACTGGAGGGAGTGAAAGCCAAGATGACTCCCAACGAACATTCCAGTCACGCAGCTCAGCAAACATCCTGTGATACAAGGGCTCACTCATCCTGGCTGTATGCAGAAGAAACTCCATAATATGGTGCATGAGATCAAGCAACGAGTGCCGGAAAATGATACAGGAATAGTCAGTGAAATACACTCCCATAGCCAGATCTGATCATGAGAAAGTAAAAAGATTCTGTTAAAGCAAAGCAGTTCCTAAAAGACAAGAAAAGAGAAAGAAAGTACAAAAGGGATACCTAGAGAAATGCACAGTAGCCACGAAGGACACGGGTGCGGCCTAAGGCACAGTCAGTTAGCCCATTGAACAACTCAGCCACGATAAGAGAAATGATCCCCTGCCGTCGAACAACTTGGCTCATCACCTCAAAGAGCAAAGGAGTCTGAGATCGACGCCATCCTGAGAATAGCACCTCAGTTATCAGACAGAACATCAGCACATTATGAGAAAGTAGGGACCCTGCCACCCTCCGAGGGCCCGAGAAAATATCATACAATAAGTCTAAAGAGAAGACCACAACATCCTGACCATCAGCTGCAGGTTGAATAAGATAAGGAATCCCAAACCAGTTCTGTGGAGTGACAGTCTTCGGGAAAGTCTTCGGCGAGAAATACTGAGCATAATCCCAGGGAAGACCTGTCAAGCGCGTGAGCTCCTCTAAAGAAGGTCCCATCTCCATATCGTTGAACGCAAACAAGTTCAACGAAGGGACCCAATTAATCAGTGCGGCCCCGAGCATCTTCCAATCAATGTCAACCGTAGCCATATGGATCAGACCGCCAAAGCTATAGGACTCCAACTCTCGAATCTCATAAGCTGACAATCTATCAAGCCAAGCAAGCAGTCATGGCAAACAAGAAGGACGAGGAAGCAACTGGCAAGTCCTCACAGGAATCCCCTCCAGACCAAAAGGCCCAGGAATCGATGACAGCTCATCAAGGATCGGAAGATCAACAGGCGAAGGAGAAGGAAAAACTGGAACCCCTGCAAACTCGACAGTCCCTGACATATCCCCAGTAGCGACTAAGTCTGATATAGTCGCATCGCTATCTGAAACCGTCATGACCTCAGCTGCATGAGAAGACTCGCTCACCTCGCGAACCGAATGCGTAAAGGGTCGATGATCAGGAAAAGGTCGGTACTCTCCGTCAAGAAGGCTATCAGTAAAGATTACGCCACACATCGTGGCATCCTGACCAATCTGACCGTCAAAAAATGCATCTGAACCGTTAAGAAGAGCCTCGACGACCCCAATCGAAGAATCTATGGTTAGATCTGGACCTACAGTCCTCTCCAACATAAAGTCAGGAATCCAACCATCACTCTGTCCAGTCAAAGGAATCATCGGGACATCCACACCATCCATCATCAAGGAGACATCATCAATGATCACATCAAGTCCACCCAAGCAAGTGTACCGCACATCTCGGCCGTCATCAAGTGCATCCAAGCCATCAAAGGTATCATCTGAATCGTCCATACCATCTAGGTATGAGATCAGCCCATCTATGTCCATCGTGACGCCATCATCACCATCGATCACATCATCCATGTGGTCCACACTCAAAGATGCATAGCCTCACCTATGGCCAACCTCCTCATCTCATCCATACCATCCAATCCTCCC
Organism: Liriodendron chinense; assembly: GCA_003013855.2. Taxonomy (NCBI): domain Eukaryota; kingdom Viridiplantae; phylum Streptophyta; class Magnoliopsida; order Magnoliales; family Magnoliaceae; genus Liriodendron; species Liriodendron chinense. The sequence continues at coordinate 945,111 of ML058466.1, read as the reverse complement.
ATAATCAATGCCCCATTTAAATATGAAATTTCAGCATAGCTACCATTAATGGGGCCATTAAAAGCTCCATCAACCACCATTCCTAAGCCACAATTAATCCCCCCCATTTAAAGCTTCATCCACACCATCAATCAAGAGCATCCTACCTTCATTAAAGCCCCCACCATTTTCTGAAACATGGGACCCACCAATCTCTCTCAATGGCCCCCAAGCCATCATCAATGGCTACCCAAGAGGAGACGAGAAGAGAAAAAGACAAAAGAAAGAGGAGAGATGAGACGAAAGGGAGATTCATGGCTTAAAATCGAACCGTTGAGTACAGAGAATGTGGGACAGGGACAGTGGTCTGTTGAGAATGTCCGAACCAGAATCAACCCAGACCGCACATGAAGAGAGGTCTGGGTAGCCCCCTGTGGGCCGCTCGTAGGGATGGTCTCCCTCTCTCTCCGTGGGATTGGCCCCACAGCCTCTGGTAGGTGAGACTGTTAGTCCATGTCAGCAGTTGGCACCCTGGGGGTTGCCCAAAGCCCCGTTCGACTCCAGATTTTAATTGAATCTGATCTGAGTCATTTGAAAGGTGTCCCACCTGTCCAATCATGAAGAACCACGACCAAAATGGGTCTGACCAAGTCAAAGAGAAGAAAAGTTGATCAAGAGGGGCCCACAAGCAATTTGAACGATTCAAAGGCAAGATCATCATGATCCAAACCATGGAAGAACTTATGTGAGTCATAAAATAATACGATCAAGGGTCTGATCATCAAGAAGAAAGCCAGAGTCCAGGATCTGATCATCAAGTGGGCCCACATGGCTAAAAAGAGTAATCTGAATCGTTCAACTCATCATCCATGCAGTTGAGAATTGTATCTTCCACAAAGCATTAAAGAATGAGTCGAAAATCAAAGCATCCAAGCATCGTCAAGAAATTTGAGGCAAAACGAGGTTTGTATTTCATTTAGAAGATTTTGATACGAGAAGAAAAGCAAAAAGGGGGCCTCAAAATGTCAAGTAGGCCATACATTAACGAGCTGGATACATCCTCAGAAAAGCAGGCTACAGATCACCGACATAATCATCATCATCCCTCCTCTCCTCTCGCTCCTGACGGTGAAAATCCATCAGAGGAACTGTCATTGATCCTCTAGCATACCTGCGACGACCCCCTGGAATGTATAGTGAAGGAAGAAGAGGTCCCTGTCCATATAGTAGATGCCACTCATCATAATCACGATCTGGGATCATGAAGTGAAATCCAGGCTAACTCTCAAAAGCATCGGCCATGACATCAGTTGGAATCTGAGCAGCCTGAGGGGGCGCAGAACAAGGAACCCGGGCCATGCCGGTAATCTGTCATAGCAGCCTCTCTCCCAGGTACCACTGAAATGATTCAGCATCAGAGAGCATGATCCGGAGACACAAAGAATCATACGCCTCCACGCGTTGAGGAGTATAGTAAAGGAGAAAACAGGCATATGGCATTCTAGCAAACTACCAGAAAGAAAATCACCACAGTCAGTTATAGAACAACACAACGGATAAGGGAAAATAAGATACTTACGTCCTCGGTAGTCAATCCATCTATGTCAACATGCCAATTATCCCTAGACACTCGAGGATTTCGCTGACGGTTTTGTTGACGCGAATGCATGAAACGATACAAAGATGGTTCAACATGATCTCGTATCTTCAGTGACAGGTGAGCGAAATGATCATAGAAACAGGTCTAGACAAGGGAAAACACAAGGATCAGATGAAGAAATAAGACAAACATCTCCAAGGGAGGTTAAAGAGAATACTTCCACGACAGGCCAAAAACCTATAAAAGACCTGCTACTCCGAGAGGTCTTATCCAAGCCCTGGTAGATGCGAGTCAAGATGGCCTCATTCCAATTATATGAATGGTGAAGATCCTCAGTCAAGCGAAGAAATCTAGGATTGATCCTCTCATTCGCATAACAGAAAAGGAATGAACCTAAGGTGTAAGTAATCATAGCACGTGCTTTATGAAGGGCTTCCAGCTCGGTAGTAGGGATGACAGCAGCGAAGGTGTTGTGAAACCACCACAGTTTCACTTGGCTACTCTGAAATTGGCTCTTAGGTGGACTGGCTCCCACAAGCCGTATCCAGTCATTGGGGGTAATTGGGGTAAGAGAGCCCACATGGGGAACAACTGCCCCATGGAATGGAAAACCTATTTGCATATATATATATATATATATATATATATATATATATATATATATATATATATATATATATATATATATATATCTAGGGGGGTTATACCCCATTCGCCACAGGGAAGTTGAAAGGTGTGGGTCTCATCCCTCCACCTCTCACAAAGGGCTTTAAGTAGCATGCGGTTGACATTATTGTTGTGGAAACGTAATGTAAGAAGGCCTGCGAAAGGAATGTTGGCCAGAACGCGTTCAAGCATCGGCTATGGTTGTTCCACCCAGTTATCCCAAAGGTCTTAGGTGCCCCGACCTTTTATGGAAGGCAGAGGTTAGTGCTCCTTGGCTAGAGAACACATATGGTCCCCGCGGTGAACAATGAAAGCAGGGTAATCCTCATTAACCGCTCTATGCCCCCTCGTGCCGTCCGCCATCAAATCCTACAAGCTTAGAAAGGTAAGCTCCCATTCTTTACCCGTTAAAATCCAAATCATTATCTAGGAAACCCATGGATTTGGACTTACATTCAAATGCAAAAATCCAATGTCCAACTCCATGTGTCGCCTAGGATATGTGTTGGGCCCATTGAAGAAAGCAAGGCCCACCTTAAAGAGCGTTGCAAGCCATGCCTTAATGAGGAAAATCCACCATCCAAGGACACATTTTGGACAAAAATGCACTCAAGTGCCATAAGATCAAAGTGGGATAAGAATCAAGCTTTATATGAAAAATCCCTTTTCAAAGTCCATATGTGACCAAGGTTTGGTTCACTTTCCATATCAAAGCAATGAGCCTCATTTAAAATGTTTCCATCCTTTTACACATGTACATGGACAAATGGGGAATAGGAAGGAAATTGGTCCCCAAGAGCAACTCAAGTGCCCCACCTCAGTGGATTGAAAGGAGCACATAGCCCACTTGAAGAACCATAAGAACCCATTCATGGGTCAATCATGGGAAACTTATGTGCATCATCTTGATAAATATTTTGACTATGAGAATACAATATGGTGGTCTACCCACAAACATATGAGTCAAAGAAGCCAATGATAAAATAAATGATGCACATAGTCCACATGAAGAATCAAAGTTAGAAATGTCCATGCAAGGACAAGTTTGGGCAACTTAGGTGCACCACTTTCTTTACCAAAGATAAGATCACTTGAACACAATAAGGCATGGCTTGATGAGTCATCCAACCATCATGAAAATGGTTAAGAATGATATACATAGCCCACTTGAAAATCAAAATCCAAAATGCCCCAAAGCATGGGACAAATTTGGGCAACTTATGGGTATCATTCTTTCCCACAAATTGAAAAAAATCCCTCATCCCTGAGAAGGTGGTGGGTGACCCACCAAGCACCCCAAGAGAAGTTCAAGGAGCTATGATTGCATGGATAGCTCACTTGAAGAAGGTTCATCCATTTGAGGGTGGTAACACTAAAGGAAACTCTTGAGAATCACTTTCCTACAACATGAGAAAACCATTTGAACTTAGTGAGATTGTTGAAACAACTCACTCATGGGACTTGTAAATGATCAAGTAACCCAAGTCCTCCATCCATCCAAAGAAAATGCATGAAAGGAAAGAATCCTACATACACAAAGTATAGTGGTGCACACATGACTAAAAGAAATTCACAAGTTTCAATGAGGGCCCAAAAGCCCATCTATGTGGAGGAATTCCAAAGAACCCACCACACTTTGTGTATAAGGATATACATCATAATCAAGAGATGGTGGAAGATTTGGGCCATTTGTCCATAAAGGCCCAACTAAGAAATCTAGCCCACTTAAGATCCAAGTGAAGAATGGGCTAGTCACTTTTGTCCTTACACATGTGAAGAAAGAAGGGGCCATCCAAAGTGAGTAATGTAAGCCCAAAACTTGAGGTGGGCCCTACCAATCTCATGGGCCCAAACCTTGAAAAGAAGATGAAAAAGAAGAGAAAGCATCTAAGGAAAATATGAAAAGAAAAAGAGAACATGAAGGAGCCCAAAATGAAGTATTGGGCCCATCAAATACACCAAGAGCCATGACTTCACTTTGAGCCCATTCGATACACATAAAAGGGGGCCCAACTCCCATGAAAGAAAATAAGATATTTTACCATGCACACTTGATGGACATGGCAAAATTACCCTTTACATACACATGAAGGGAGTATATAAAAAAAGAAAAAGAAAAAAAATATGAAGCTTGAAATGTCAATCTCCATACACCACCTTGAATAGCGTTGGAAAATTGAAAGGCCAAAAAGCTTGGGCCCACCTTAACTCTCTTGAAGTACCTACATGAAGAAAAGAAAGAGAACATGAGAAGAGAAATAAAGAGGAAAGCAATGAAATGAAAGAAAGGAGTTGTTCATACCTTCACCACTCACCAAAGGGGGACCACCTTGCTGTCCCAAAACTCCACCAAAGCCTCACCACTTAAAAAGAGCAAAACTATCACCAAAAGGAAAGAAAAACTTGAAGAAAGAAAGAAAGTGAGAAAGAAGAGAGAGAGATTGCATGCTGGAAGTGTGAGGGGTGCCCCATGTTATATAGAAAAGGGGAGGGCACCCCATTACCCAGCCCACTGGAAAAACCAGTGGGCAGAGGAGGCTTGGGCGGCACCTAAGGGGCCAGCCGTCCTCCCATCAAAGTGAAGTAACTCCTCTCTCTCTCTCTCTCTCTCTCTCTCTCTCTCTCTCTCTCTCCTTGGGAAGAACTCCCCCTTGGGAAGAGAGTTAAAAGTGAATCTTGTACCTCTTTGTAAGAATGAAGTGATGGAAGAGAAGAATGAGAAAAAGAGAAAGGAATCTCACCAAAATCTCATCTTGTGAGAAATTGAGGAGATATTAGAAGATGATGTAGAAAAAGCTCCATGAGATTTTCAAAAGAAAGAAAAAAGAATTGACTTGGTCAAACATTGATCTCAACCATCCAAAGTAATGGTCTGATGACCTGAATCATTTTCAGAAAACACTGAGAATTTTTAGCCCTTGGTTTTTAATGTACAAAGTTTGTGGTCCGAAGACTTTAAACTACGTCGGGATCAACATCCCGAGAGACTTTTAATAAAAACCGGCAGTCGGTCTTGATCGCTCGAATCAAGATTCGCCGACTCCGGACATTTTTCTAAAAATAAAAAAATATATATATACATTTTCAGCGTCGCTCGTACATAGTTTGTTGTCCGAAGACCTTAAACTACGTTGGGATCAAGATCCCGAGAGATTCTTAATAAAAACCGGCATCAACCTCGACCGTTCGGATAAAGGTTTGATAATCCAGATCTTTTAAAAAATTACAAAAAGAATGTATTTTCAGCATGTATACAATTTTGGTCCAAAGACCTTAAACTACACTGGGATTAATTTCTTGGGAGATTTTTCCTGCTTTTAATAAAAATTGGCATCGACCTCAACCGCTCGGATCAAGGTTCGATAGTCCAGATCTTTTCAAAAAAATCATAAAAAGAATGTATTTTCAGCATGTACACAATTTTGGTTCGAAGACCTTAAACTACACTGGGATTAATTTCTCAAGGGACTTTCCCTGCTTTCAATAAAAAATGGCATCAATCTCAGCCCTTCGAGTCAAGGTTCGATGACTTGGATCATTTCAAAAATACTAAAAAGATTTTAAGCTTTCCATAAAAATCAGTATTAATCTTGATCACTCGAGTTGAAGTCTGGAACTTTCTCAAAACAAAAAAATTCGCCATCAATTTTAATTGCACAATTCTATCCCAGTGGTCCGAAGACCTAAAACTACACTGGGATTAACTTCTCGGGGGCTTTCTTGCCCAACCTATCCAGGACATGGCTGACACTTGATCGTACGAGTGTCTGGAGTTCACTTAAGCAGGTAAGGGCCGAGGCGGGCAGATCCCCGCGATCCTGTTCGTGTTGAACACACTGTGATAAACGACCTTGGTTTGGAAGTCGCTGTTGAATCTGACGGATGTTCCCTGTTCCAAAAACTTATAAGGGGATTAAGGCAGTTGGGAAGTGAAGCACACCCTCACGAAATTGTGAGCAGCATAAGACCCTAAATTGGATTGACAAAGGGAAATGAGAGGATGTGGCTCATTTTGTGGCCGAATGAGTCCGTCGGGCAATACATGGTCTATGTGCATTACACATGAGGGACAGGCAACTTTGTGGGTGTGTTAACTGAAAACCCTCAAAATCCTCTCATCCGAAGATGTAAAACTACGACACTTAACTGTGTGAGATTCATCATGCTCGCTGACGTAAAATGGATCGGGTGACTTACCAGTAGTAGAAGCTGGAAATGGATGAAAATTTCATATATTTCCATGCATTTTAGAAAAATCAGAAAATACTAAAACATTGCAAAATCAGCTTACAAAAATCACAAAATATTTCCCTTATTTTCAATAACACCAATCTTTACTCGGACCAAATATCTTCAAAATCATAAAAATATTTCCTTTGTTTTCAATAATCGATCTCCATCCTGACTACTTTGGAAAAGATTCGGACCAAATATTTGCAAAAATCACAAAAAATTGTCATTATCCCCAGCACAGCATCTCAGGAGTCTCGAACTCCCCTCAGCCGCTTCACAGTTTAGGATGATGGATCCGATCGCCATCAAATTGGAATCTTGACCAAAACTGGCAACCAAACACCATCCCAATCACACCCATTCCCCAGAAGAACATCTTGAGGTTACAACTGACAACCTCCTTCATCCATCCCCATCAGTAAAGAAATAGCATCGTGGCGATGGACCTGATCGACCACGGGTCGGGATCTTGACTAACCCGCTGACCAAACATCCGGATTGAAAAGAAAATCTCTAGGGAAGTACAACCCTACAAGTAATAAGCTTAAAGTTCTCTGCATCCCCAGCGAAAGCAAAATCAATGAACTGAAAGAGAATGAGCCAAACCATGCATTCATCATCAAATATGCATCCACATGCATCAGCATCCATCGCATCAATCATCATGTTTACCTACTTTCAAAATAAAAGTCGGTTAGCCAAAGACCCCACAGGCATCCCTAGTGGAGGCACGTGCAAGCTAGATTTTCTTTTCGAAAAGATAAAAAATACTATATATATTCCTATTTGTAAATAAAAACCCTACGGAGTATCACTCCCCAGAGTGGGTATCTTTTTAAAATCCAAAATTTTTCCCAGTAGAGCATTCGGCCTCCAAAACATTAAGAGATCTTCCATATCTCTGGGTAGGAGCTGACGCAAAAATCAAATAAGACCCGATGTCTCGCAGTTTTTCCGGAGGCCATCGGATCCAATGCACTCAAAATACGGTCGAACTGAACTCCAGTGTCAGTGCGGCAGTACTAAATGCCAAGATACAAAAAAATGAAAGCCAAAAGGCTCGGTCGAAGAAACCATATGAACGATGGAAACGATGAATTGTGTTAGTGCACTTTTCTGTGGCATACTAGTGCACCTTGTTTGTCAATTACTTAGGTCAGTGAGTCTAGTGTCGGTTGAGCTTAATGAAGATGAAGACCGAAGACTCAACTGGCCCTGCTGCATCAAGGAAGAAGAAACAGGTAAAATTGATGCCTTGGTGTGCCTTAACCTTGACCAAAACCTAACCCATAACCTCTTAGATGACTTGGACCAACTAGGTATATCCTTAGTCATCATCATTAGTCTTAGAACTCCCTGAAAAACATGATAAGTTAGACTAATTTAAGAGGTGGAAGCTGCTGTAAACAAAACAGCTCAAAACAGCAGTTTCCGATTGATCTCCGATCAATCGGCCGTTGGCTCCGATAGGACTCCGATCAATCGGACAGAAGCTTCGATCAATCAAAATTTTTTCAGCAACCTTGAAAATCCACTAGACATATTTCCGATCAATCGGACAGTCTTCCGATCCATCGGAAGCGGTCCGTCCGATCAATCGAACAGTGTTCCGATCAATCGGAATATCTTCCAGAGACTTCACTGGATAGATTTCCGATCAATCGGACTTGTCTCCGATCAATCAGACAGGTCTCCAATCAATCGGACCTTCTTCCGATCAATCGGAGATGCGCGAATCTGCCCCTTTTTTTACCTTTGGAAGAAAATCTATTTAAGATGGGGGATTCGTTTTTTAGCCAAGAGAGGGAATTTTGAGGAGATAGAAGCCACCATTGTTAGAGATCATTAGAGGCTCTATTCCAAACCCAAAGCAAGTATAACGCCCCAAATTTCAGGAGTCGAGCATGACCTCGACTCTTGAGATTTCAGGGTGCCACTATGCTTATGCGGAAGCGTGATTAATGCATTTATGATTTAGAGTATCATGTCGCAAGTTTAAAACTAAATAAACTTTAAAGTAAGGACAAAAGATAAGTGCATACCTGGTCCATCATTTACAAATGTACATTATAGTCCAAAATAAAGGGGGCCCACACAGCAAGAAGCCCCAATATACATGTCCAAAAGAATTGGGCCATTACACATCTAGCCATCAAACGGCCCCAAAACATCAACTAAAAGATGCCAGTGCATCTTATTCTCTACCATCCGAGAACTGAAAATAACTGACGTCTTCTACAAAATCTTCTAACTCATTCTGAAGAACGTCATCATCCATAGTACCTTCTTCTACATTAGAGTCTGGTTGATGTTTTTCCAAACACCACCCAGGATTGAGGGGGTGAGTAATCAACTCAATGCTGCTATAAGTCTAAGTTTAATAATAAATCAAGCATTCAAGCATAGATAATATATCAAACAAAACATACAAGAGTCCTAGAATAGTTGTACTAATGCATGAATGTTATGAATTCGCATACGATGCATGTCCCGGGCAGTCATAACAGAATCCACATGGATACAGTATTCCCCTTACTTATAAACCAGCTACACATAATGCAAGTATGAAGGCTCTCACGAATGCCCTGGCCTTTCAAACAGTCAGCCAGTCACTGAGATTGCCGATGACATGTATGCATGGTTAGTTTGGCCTTTATTGGTATTAATTTCATTCAGCAAGATTAGTGATGCTGATTTACTAATGTCATACAGTAGGTCCTGAACAGGACCATCTGGCTCCCGACGGTGCGAGTGTCTATCATCGCCAGTAGCCCACGAATCCCATCTCCAACTTCCAATACATTTAGAACATAAGAATCATTCTATTCACATCAGTACCTCGGCTATTCAGATTTATCCAAAACAATCTGACGCCCTTACAATAGCTTATGGTCACTACGGGGAGGCTTAATGCCACAGCGTAGGCCGACGGTAAGAACACGGTGTCCCACACCACCATGCCCGGCCCAAGGAGATTTCATAGGATCGTGTCGCACATACGTTTATCATTGGACGCTTCATTTAATAACATTAGTATTCCAGATTCGGGACAAGTCATTCATTACAAGCTATCTACCACCCAACATGTCTTGACTTTGGATATGGCTGTTTGATACAGAGAGAACATTGACCAAACCGGCATTGGGCACAAACGACCCGTGTAGTCCAAACTACTGTCGATCGGTCAAGTTCACCCCGTCAACCAGCCAACCCTGAATATCCAATCCAACTAGGATATCCACATTATTCGATTGGCCCCTTTTTACTCATGACAAACAGTACATGTGCGTTAATCATACAATTAAACATATTAGAGACAGATTCCATCATCTCAACGAATTCCACAAATCAATTGTAACAATTAAATCATTTACCCATTTCATCAAACAAATAAGCCATGTAACACACATGCATGTTGAACTGAGACATACAATCAGATAAGAAACTTAAAGTCCTACTCTATGACTATAAGAATCATGTCTAAAACCCTTAGGAATGTTAAATAAAAGAACTGAATTATAGCCCGCACCTTAAGGTCTAGGGTTCCTCGCCCGTCCAACGGTCTAGGGTTAGGGTTAAAGAAAATCAGCTATTCCTACAAGAAAACCCAATTAGGATGAGATTTTCAGTCTCAAACCTAAGATAGTTCGGAATTGTAAGGTAGGATTCGATTCTTACCTCCAATCGCAAAGAGAACCACTCCAGCGACGGAATCGACAGACGAGAGCAATCTCCTACTCTAAGAGGAAAGGAAGAAGGACATCTTCCATCTCCTTTCTTCTTCTTCTCTCGATTTCTCTCTCTTTCCCTCGATTTCTCTCTCTTTCTCTCGATTTCTCTCTCTTTCTCTCTTTCTCCCTCTTTCTCTCTTTCTCCCAAACCTGAAATCTCCCCATTCGATTTGGGGAAATCTCAGCAAAACTTTTATATAAAAGATGGACAATTAGTCCAAATAGCCTTACAAGTATTAGTTGTTAGTTTTATGACCCAGGTGGAGTTAATGGTTTACGTATGTAGCCCTCCAGAAGGCTATTTAGAGTAAGGGCCATAAAGTTTACAGAATGGTAACCATCTAGCCCAATTTGCACTAATTAATCTTCCTTTTCCTAGATTAGTGAATCCTATTTCTAAGATGTACTGTCATCCGTATGCTATTATCTGTACTGAAAATTTACGGGACGTTACAGCAAGTCATTCTCCTTGTGTTTTCATCACAAGCTTGGGCCATTCAATGGCATCTTGAGAATGGACTTGTTCCCTCTTGATTCCTAGGGTTTAGACACCTTGATGATAGTTAAATCCCTTGTCTAAAAACTACCTAGGAGTCCAAATAGGTGTATTCCTCTAGGAAACCCATTTCCTACCATTTGTAGAATTTTCACCTTCCCTAGCACCTTGGGCATCTCCAATGGAGCATCACATACAAGGTAGCTGATCTTGGAGCTGAAGCCTTGGCAAAGCAGCGGCGTCAAAGATCGAGGGAGCACAAGGGGAGCTGATTCAAGCACGGGAGAGCGAGAAGAAGCAACCCGAAGCGGCGCTACAAAGGGGCTCAATCCGACAAGTAAGGTTATCTTGTTAAGAGTCCATCCACTCAATTCCTTGTGGGAGTTGAGTGTAGAGTTTGTTTGACAAACTCGAACTAGGGTCGTTAGCCGATCCATGGGCTATTAGTTGGGCCTAAAATCTAGGGACGTCAGCCATTCCTTGGCACATTAGTCGGCCTAAACAGAGTCTCCAAGGGGGAGCCACCAACACGGGTGCAAACGTGTAGGTTGGGAGGAACCTATAAATTCCCCGGTTGGGTGGATCCGAGTTAAAACACCTTGGTTGGGAGGAACCAGATTTAAACTCCCCAGTGAATGCCGGTGTGCTCAAAGGGGTTGAGTATTTGAACCGGGAGTGGAGTAGACAAGTAGTCGAACCACTATACATGCTTGTGTTTGTGATTATATTGATCACATTTCTCTTTATGCATTGTGTTTAATTGGTTAATTATGAATGCTTAGTTAAGAATGCATGCTAGGCACTTGATAGGCACATCCACACTCACAAGATGTACTTTCACTACCTCATGTTGACTTGAGCTTTTCTTGATCCATCTTCTATAGTCCACATGAGTTGTTTGGACTAGGTTGTTAATTGCACTTATCATTTGCCAGTCTTTTAATTAGACCCACTTAGGCTTGGAAGCCGAAGTGTTAATCGCTTACGTAGTTTAATTTGTTGAATTGTTTAAGTAGGCGAAAAGAATTTTAAAAAGGTCCTAATCACCCCCCTCCTATAGGTTTAGCCATAATTCTAGTTGCTCTTTAAGCTTCCGCACGTGTATGCATAGGGTGTCGTGTTAGACTACCCGACGCAATTTCATTTGGCATCAGAGCGGGTTGCTCTTCAAGGACGTAATCGTCTAGAGTAAGATCCGATACCGGAGCACTGGCATCATGTCTAACCGAGATGGGAGTACCACCAACCATCCACCTTTCTTTGACGGGTCCAACTATGCTTATTGGAAGGCTAGAATGAGAATTTTTTTCCAATCCATGGACCGTCCGGTGTGGCTTAGCACACAAACTGGATATACTTTGCCCACCGAGCAAGTGGAGGTTGATGGGAAAGTCATTGTCATTCCCAAAGATGATTCCAAATGGGATGACATAGAGAGAGCTCAATACATGGCAAATGCCAAAGCTCTCAATGCGATTTGCTGTGCAGTATCCCCGGATGAATTTCAGCGCATTCTCACATGCGCAACTGCAAAAGAAGCATGGGATATACTTGAGGTTACCCATGAGGGAACTAGCACAGTAAGACGCTCGAAGCTTTAGCTCTTAACCACCAAATTTGAAAACATTAGGATGGAAGAGACTGAAACTTTCATGGAGTTTTATACTAAATTGTCAGATATTTGCAACTCCATGTTCGTCTTGGGGGATCGGGTTCCGGAAGGTAGGATTTGTAGAAAAATTCTTAGGTCCCTCCCAAAAAGATTTGACTCCAAGATAGTTTGCCTTAGAGGAGTATAGAGACATAGATAACATGAAAGTAGAAGAACTCATAGGTTCCCTACAAACTTATGAACTACACTTTAAGGCCCCCTCTAGGAAGAAAAACATCGCTCTAAAATCCTCTCACAAACATAAGAAAATTAAGAGTGAGTCGGAGGAAGATAGCGATGATGAGGATGATGAGGAAGAAAAATTAAACAAAAAATTCAAGAGATTCCTCAAGTTTGATAAAGGGAATAGCCGTGACAAGAAGGACAAGAAGGGTGATAAACATAAAGGAAAATCATCCAACCCTTCGTCCGTCTGTTGTTACCGTTGCGGTCGTCGTGGCCATATTGCCCCGGATTGTCTGGAAACGCCTAAACCGAAGGGCAAAAAAGCAATGGCTGCCACTTGGGATGAAACGGAGGAGTCCGAATCCAAATCTGATGACTTCGCTAGTGATGAGAGCTAACATAAAGATCTAGCTCTTCCGGCTTTCACCACTACCTCTCTTCCCGCTTATCTAAGAGGGGATCCCGACCGCTATCCCTTCTAGGAGTAGAAGGAGTTCCCAACCCCTCACCTCATGCTACATTTTATGAGGGTGTTGTGGAAATTAGTTACCCTTAGGCATATCAAACTAAACATAGTTAGTGCGGGTAGATAGAAATGCTTAAATAGGTAAATCTGAGGATTTCAGCCTCATTTCTGTGTGTATGGGCAAATCAGAGGATTCAAACCTCATAAGCCCAAATTTGGTAGTTTAGCCTTGCTTCTATTTTATATATTTACTGCTAGATTATCCTTCTGCTTAGATTAGCTAATCATCTTGAGTTTTATGCCTCATTGTATGCTAATCTTTGCTTAGTATTGGTCTTGATATACCAATAGGGGAGGTTGGTTGATTGGGCTATAAGCCCTTTGTGCTTTTATTGTAAATGTATATCCTTGACCAATTAAGCATGATTAACTATGCTTAGATAGTTACATTTTCTTATTAATCATGTTCCTTAGCATGCTCCATGTTTTATATAATCATGCACCCTATACTCTCTCTAGTTAGCATGTGCTTATAGTTATAACTGCGATATACTATCTTCTCTTACCTTAACCTTAATTGATATATCATTAAGGGGGAGAGAATAGTTTGTCAATTGCTAACAAAAAGGGGGAGAAAGATCAAGTCCCACCAAAACTAGTTTGCTATGTTTTGTGATGCAGGGATTGACAGGTTACGGGGGAGCAATCTGAAGAGGAGCAGCTTAATTTAGGCATGCCAAGAGTCCTGTATTTAATGCTTTATCAATGTAATCTCTTGTACATGTATTTTGTTTTGGTAGGTTAGGTTTTTGTAAGTAATTGACAAAGGGGGAGATTGTTAGTGCACTTTTCTGTGGCATACTAGTGCACCTTGTTTGTCAATTACTTAGGTCAGTAAGTTTAGTGTCGGTTGAGCTTAATGAAGATGAAGACCGAAGACTCAACTGGCCCTGCTGCATCAAGGAAGAAGAAACAGGTAAAATTGATGCCTTGGTGTGCCTTAACCTTGATCAAAACCTAACCCATAACCTCTTAGATGACTTGGACCAACTAGGTATACCCTTAGTCATCATCATTAGTCTTAGAACTCCATGAAAAACATGATAAGTTAGACTAATTTAAGAGGTGGAAGCTGCTGTAAACAAAACAGCTCAAAACAGCAGTTTTCGATTGATCTCCGATCAATCGGCCGTTGGCTCCGATAGGACTCCGATCAATCGGACAGAAGCTCCAATCAATCGGAAATTTTTCCAGCAACCTTGAAAATCCACTAGACATATTTCCGATCAATCGGACAATCTTCTGATCCATCGGAAGTGGTCCGTCCGATCAATCGGAATATCTTCCAGAGACTTCACTGGATAGATTTCCGATCAATCGGACTTGTCTCCGATCAATCGGATAGGTCTCCGATCAATCGGACCTTCTTCCGATCAATCGGAGATGCGTGAATCTGCCCGTTTTTTTTACCGTTGGAAGAAAATCTATTTAAGATGGGGGATTCATTTTTTAGCCAAGAAAGGGAATTTTGAGGAGATAGAAGCCACCATTGTTAGAGATCATTAGAGGCTCTATTCCAAACCCAAAGCAAGTCATTCTCCTTCTGTTTTCATCACAAGCTTGGGCCATTCAATGGCATCTTGAGAATGGACTTGTTCCCTCTTGATTCCTAGGGTTTAGACACCTTGATGATAGTTAAATCCCTTGTCTAAACACTACCTAGGAGTCTAAATAGGTGTATTCCTCTAGGAAACCCATTTCCTACCATTTGTAGAGGTTTCACCTTCCCTAGCACCTTGGGCATCTCCAATGGAGCATCACATGCAAGGTAGCTGATCTTGGAGCTGAAGCCTTGGCAAAGCAGCGGCGTCAAAGATCGAGGGAGCACAAGGGGAGCTGATTCAAGCACGGGAGAGCGAGAAGAAGCAACCCGAAGTGGTGCTACAAAGGGGCTCAATCCGACAAGTAAAGTTGTCTTGTTAAGAGTCCATCCACTTAATTCCCTGTGGGAGTTGAGTGTAGAGTTTGTTTGACAAACTCGAACTAGGGTCGTTAGACGATCCATGGCCTATTAGTTGGGCCTAAAATCTAGGGACGTCAGCCGTTCCTTGGCACATTAGTCGGCCTAAACAGAGTCTCCAAGGGGGAGCCACCAACACGGGTGCAAACGTGTAGGTTGGGAGGAACTTATAAACTCTCCGGTTGGGTGGATCCGAGTTAAAACACCTTGGCTGGGAGGAACCAGATTTAAACTCCCCAGTGAATGCCGGTGTGCTCAAAGGGGTTGAGTACTTGAACCGAGAGTGGAGTAGACAAGTAGTCGAACCACTATACATGCTTGTGTATGTGATTATATTGATCACATTTCTCTTTATGCATTGTGTTTAATTGGTTAATTATGAATGCTTAGTTAAGAATGCATGCTAGGCACTTGATAGGCACATCCACACTCACAAGATGTACTTTCACTACCTCATGTTGACTTGAGCTTTTCTTGATCCATCTTCTATAGTCCACATGAGTTGTTTGGACTAGGTTGTTAATTGCACTTATCATTTGCCAGTCTTTTAATTGGACCCACTTAGGCTTGGAAGCCGAAGTGTTAATCGCTTACGTAGTTTAATTTGTTGAATTGTTTAAGTAGGCGAAAAGAATTTTAAAAAGGTCCTAATCACCCCCCTCCTATAGGTTTAGCCATAATTCTAGTTGCTCTTTAAGCTTCTGCACGTGTATGCATAGGGTGTCGTGTTAGACTACCCGACGCAATTTCAAATTGTAACCTAAGTATCAAAACCAGAAGATTGGGTAAAAAAAAGTTCACCTGCATATACCTAGGCGTGGATGCCTGAAGTACCTTGACTGAGTCCAAGTTGGAGTAGTGGATTACCTGTAAGGCCGCGCAGACGCAGGGCAGCTAACCACTTTGACAGTCAAGCGAAACAAGTACTCCTGGAATGATCCGGAAAAAGCAACGAACAATCAATCACAGGGTCAGTAATCTTGTAAGACTAAGATGGACGCAGAGGTTCTACTGTACCTTTCCAATGTTGGTACCGATTGGGAACGAAAGGGTTGTGATTGGGTACCCAGGTTGCAGCTCATGCAGAGAAAATCGCAACGTTTTCTCCAAACTCCAGCGGTATGTGCGAGTTATCAATTTCTAGACAATCAACTGGCTTAGATACAAAGGCAAGCAAAGATTCCAGACCACGATCTATGAATGACCGGGTCAGAAGTGGGGTGTCCACTCGCTTTAACATTTGGTTGCATGCAACCTCTACCAAAGAGGGGCATCTGTAGACACCCCACCTTCGGCTACAATGTTGGTAGAGATAACTGGATGAATGGAGGACCGTACCCCCAAACCCCATGTCCAAACCCAGCCAAACTTACCCTTGTAAGCCCCAATCCATAGCCCAGCTCAAGCTTAAACCCAGTCGATTCACCCTTAAACATCAGCCTGAAAAAACCTCATAAGAAAAATCTGTAACAAAATCCCAAAAAGGTCAAACTTAGAGAGTCAACCCACTGAGTCAAATCATCGAGCCAACTCATCGGGTCAGTCTAGCCCTTGCACCTAGTCAACTCACCGTGTCAATCCATCTTTCAAACTCAGTCAACTCACCTGGTTCCGAGCCACAGCTTCAGAGTAGCTCCGAACCTCGAACCTCGGGCTTTTCTGCTTCAAGTTCAGGGGCCGTACGATCTGAAGCTGGAGCAGCGTGTCCGTACGGGAGGCCCAAGCTTATTTACACAAGCTGCCACTGCTCGCAGCTATAAATACCCCCCTCCTCTCTTGTTTCAGCATCCAGAGAAAAAATCCCTCAACATCCATAAATTTTGAACCAGCTCCATCCCTTTAGCCCATTCCTCCACCAAGGAGAGCCCGAGTGAGAAGAGCCTAGCCTTAGTCCAGCCTAACCTGACCCTGGTCTAAGTCTCCCAAGCTACCTAAGTCCCAATCTTAGCCATTTGAATCAAACCCTTACGACACCTCCATCCATTCAGCTACTCTTTTATTAGCATCATCTTATTCTCATCTAACATAAGTGCAACATTTACTATTCTTCCAACCCCCTGCTTATCATATCACCATAAGCATTTTGATTAATTAAATACACAGCATCCATCCCGCATAAAGCACCTGTCAGGTCGAGCGTATCCTCTGTGCTTTCCTGTTAATGGAAACCTACCCATCAGAAGCTCTTACTGTTCAGACCTACATTCATGCATCATATCATTCATGAGAATGTACGAGGATTAAATCAAACTTTCAAATATTAGTTCGATTATGTGAAGTAGAGATCGTACTTCGGTACGGGTAGAGTGGGTGCCTAACACCTTCCCACCTTGTAACCGTGATCCCTTACCTCGAATCTCTGACTGCAGATCAAAAGGAGTCATTTTAGAGGAAGGAATCTTCGGATTCGCTTCTCTAACGTTTCTATGGGGTCTAGCAGACTATAGATTCGAAGTAACTGGCTAGTGGCGACTCTGGTCTTATACAAACTCATCCAAACATATCTAGTTTAACACGACAACAAAAAAAAGCCCTTGAGAACGAGGCGAGCCAGTGGCACAACGGGGATTCGTGCATACCCCTTTTCGAAAGGGAGGGTCAGGAGCGCAAAAAGGCGAGCGTCCACACATGTCATCATTTAATAACTATCTCTAAATTTAGTTAGCACGATTGTGGTAAACTGTTATATAACCAAGCTTATCAGGATATGAGGGAGGAAGTTCTAAAGGAAAATGCGGCCGACTTGCCCAAATAATAGTTGAATGATGGTAGATCTCATACCACTCTCAAGAAAGGAATATGCGGCCGATGTATATGGATGGACGTATAGTTTGTTTTAAGCAGTTTGAACTGCGAAACAGTTTAGCCTTGGACGATTTTCTATACATCGGCTAGGTTAGATGGCGTGGACTTGGCCGATTATACAAAGGTTAATAACGGCCTATTTTTATGAGATATTAATAAAAAATTTCATCAGAGAAGGTAAGAATTTTAGATAATAAGATTCATTAAAAGATAAAAGGCCAGGGCTGAAATATAAAGAACAAAAAAACACACAAAAGATACAACCCTATAGACCAAACAGTTGAGTACAGGAAAGGGAAGCTAAAACATAAGCAAGGCCCGGTCAAGGAGGCATTTATGCATGTCGTTTCTTCAGTTCGTCGTGAAAGTACGTCGGTAGTCTAACACGACACCCACGTATGTGCGAAAGCTTAAAGAGCAACTAGAATTATGGCTAAACCTATAGGAGGGGGTGATTAGCACCCTTTTTGAAATTCTTTTCGCCTACTTATATAATTCAACAAATCAAACTAAGTAAGCAAGAACACTTCGACTTCCAAGCCTAAGTGAGTCCAATCACAAGACTAGCATATGATTAAGCAATAAACAACCTAGTCTAAAGCATGCATAGGTAATTAAAAGATTTAACTAATCAAGCTCCTAACCTATGCAACCTAAGTAGACTTATGAGAATGGATCAATGAGCTCAAGTCTACACAACTAGTGAAAGTACATCTTGTGTGTGGATGTGCCTAATTAGTGCCTAGCATACATTCCTATCAAGCATTTATAATTAGACAATTAAACTAACAATGCTAAGATATCAATGTGCTCAATTCAATCACAAACACAAGCATGTATAGTGGTTCGACTTTGGGTCTACTCCACTCCCGGTTCACGTACTCAACTCCTTTGAGCACACCGGCATTCACTATCGGAGGTTTTAAATGAGGTTCACCTCTCAACCTTTACACGGAGGTTTTACTGGTTCACCTCTCAATCATAACCGGAGTTTTGGACAAAGGGTTAACTCTCAACCCAAACGGAGTTTTGGACATAGGCTAACTCTCAACCCGACTCACGTTCACTCCCATGACGGAGGCTCCCACTTGAAGACTCCCCCTTGAAGACTTAGTTTAGGCCCGGTAAACGGGCCAAGGAACGGCTAACGTCCCTGGATCGAGTTTGACAAACAAACTCTAAATGGACTCTCAAAAAGGACAACCTTACTTGTCGGATGAGTCCCTTGTTTAGCGCCGGTTCGGGTTGCTTGATCTCCGCTCTCCCGTGCTTCAATCAGCTTCCTTTGCTCCCACGATCGTGTTGCCATTGCGTCGCCAATGCCTCAGCCACACTTGATCAAACACCTTACATGTGATGCCTTTGAGATGCCCAAGGTGCTAGGAGGGTAGGTTTGAGAACTCTACAACTAATGGGAATGGGTTGCCTAGAGGTTCTCTCCTCCAACGATCTCATCTTAGAGTTTTGGACAAGGATTTGCCAATCAAGAAGTTTCCAAACTCTAGAGATCAAGAGGGGATGAAGGTCATCTTCTTCATAAGCTTGGAATGCTCTAATCTTATGTTAAAGCACAAGGAAGATGCCTTGCAAATGAGCCTCAAATGGTCTCCAACAATGGTGGCTTCACTCCTCTCGAAATCCCTCTTCTTCCCCCTTAAAACAAGCCAAGCCCATTTATAAAAGAAGGTGCAATGGATACAAAACGGGCAGAAAACGGCTAGTGCCGACCGGTCGGCCAGGGGCCACGAATGGTCGTCTAGGGTCCACGACCGGTCGGCCATAAGCCAGTAGAAGACAGGAGCTTGCTGTCTTAAGGTGGGAGGTCTGTACGACCGGTCAAGACCGGTCGGCCAGGGGTCCACGACCGGTCGTCCAGGGTCCACGACCGATTGGCCCAATGGCCATCCATCCCAGCAGCCGCTGTCCACTCTGGACTGTCTGTCCGACCGGTCTTGACCGGTCGGCTAAGGGTCCACGACATGTCGTGACCGGTCGGACAGGCCTGGGTTCAGCCTGGTTGTTCGCTGACCCATGCAATCTTCAACCCACTCACTTAGGCCAAGATTTAGGTGATGTTTTGGGACACCTAGGGCCAATCTATGATGACTAAAGGTTCCCTAATATGGTCAAGGTCATCAAAGAGGTTAAGGGGTTGGGTTTTGGTCAAGGTTAAGGCACATCAAGGCATCACTTTTACCTGATTCTTCTTCCTTGATGCAGCGGGGCCATCTGAGTCTTCGGTCTTCGTCTTCATTAGGCTTAACCGATACTCGACTCACTGATGTAAGTGATTGACAAACAAGATGCACTAGTATGCCACGGAAAAGTGCACTAACCATCTCCGCTTTTGTCAATTACTTACAAAAACCTAACCTACCAAAACAAAATATATGTTCAAGATATTACATTGATAATGAATTAATTACAGGACTCTTGACATGCCTAAACTAAGATGCTCCTCTTCAATTTGCTCCCCCATAACCTGTCAATCCCTGCATCACAAAACATAGCAAACTAGTTTTGGTGGGACTTGATCTTTCTCCCCCTTTTTGTTAGCAATTGATAAACTATTCTCTCCCCCTTAATGATATATCAATAAGGTTAAGGTAAGAGTAGATAGTGTGTCGCAGTTATAACTATAAGCACATGCTAACAAGGAGAGTATAGGGTGCATGAATCATAAATACATGGAGCATGCTAAGGAACATGATTAACAAGAAAATGTAACTATCTAAGCATAGTTAATCATGCATAATTGGTCAAGAATATACATTTGCAATAAAAGCACAAGGGCTTATAGCCCAATCAACCAACCTCCCCTAATGGTATATCAAGATCAACAAGAAGCAAAGATTAACATTCAATTAAGCATGAAATTCAGCAAGATTAGCTAATCTAAGTATAGTGATAATCTAGCAAGCAAATGTATCAAATAAAAGCAAGGCTAAATTATCAAAATTTGGGCTAATGAGGCTTGAATCCTCTGATTTGCCCATACACTTAGAAATGAGGCTGAAATCCTCAGATTTACCTATTTAAACATTTTTAGCTACCCTCACTAACTATGTTTAGTTTGATTAGCCTAAGGGTAACTAATTTCCTCAACACCCTCATAAAATGTAGCATGAGGTGAGGGGTTGGGAACTCCTTCTACTCCTAGAAGGGATAGCGGTTGGGATCCCCTCATAGATAAGCCGGAAGAGGGGTTGTGGTGGAGGCCGAGAGAGCAAGATCTTTATGTTGGATCTCATCACAAGCGGAGTCACCAGATTCGGACTCCTCCGTATCATCCCAAGTGGCAGCCATTGCCTTTTTACCTTTCGGTTTAGGCCCTTTCGGACAATCCGGGGCAATATGGCCACGACGACCGCAACCGTAACAACGGACGGATGAAGGCATGGATGATTTTCCTTTATGTTTATCACCCTTCTTGTCCTTCTTGTCACGACTATTCCCTCTATCAAATTTGAGGAATCTCTTGAATTTTTTGTTCAATTTCTCTTCCTCATCATCCTCATCATCACTATCTTCCTCCGACTCACTCTTAATTTTCTTATCTTTGTGAGAGGACTTAAGAGCGATGCTTTTCTTTCTAGAGGGGGCCTTAAAGTGTAGTTCATGAGTTTGTAGGGAACCTATGAATTCTTCTAGTTTCATGTTATCTATGTCTCTACACTCCTCTAAGGCAACTACCTTGGAGTCAAATCTATCCGGGAGGGACCTAAGTATTTTTCTACAAATCCTACCATCCGAAACTCGATCACCCAAGACAAACATGGAGTTGCAAATATCTGACAATTTAGTATAAAACTCTATCAAAGTTTCAGACTCTTCCATCTTAATGTTTTCAAATTTGGTGGTTAAGAGCTGAAGCTTCGAGCGTCTTACTGTGGTAGTTCCCTCGTGGGTAACTTCAAGTATATCCTATGCTTGTTTTGCAGTTGCGCATGTGAGAATGCGCTGAAATTCATCCGGGAAAACCGCACAGCAAATCGCATTGAGAGCTTTGGCATTCGCCATGTATTGTGCTCTCTCTATGTCATCCCACTTGGAATCATCTTTGGGAATGACAATGCATTTCCCATCAACCTCCACTTGCACGGTGGGCAAGGTGTATCCATTTTGTGTGCTTAGCCACACCGGACGGTCCATGGATTGGAGAAAAATTCTCATTCTAGCCTTCCAATAGGCATAGCTGGACCCGTCAAAGAATGGTGGATGGTTGGTGGTACTCCCATCACGGTTAGACATCATGCTAGTGCTCCGGTACCGGATCTTACTCTAGACGGTTACGTCCTTGAAGAGCAACCCTCTCTGATACCATTTGAAAGTACGTCAGGTAGTCTAACACGACACCCACATATGTGCGAAAGCTTAAAGAGCAACTAGAATTATGGCTAAACCTATATGAGGGGGTGATTAGGACCCTTTTTGAAATTCTTTTCACCTACTTATGTAATTCAACAAATCAAACTAAGTAAGCAAGAGCACTTCGGCTTCCAAGCCTAAGTGGGTCCAATCACAAGACTAGAATATGATTAAGCAATAAACAACTTAGTCTAAAGCATGCATAGGTAATCAAAAGATTTAACTAATCAAGCTCCTAACCTATGCAACCTAAGTAGACTTATGAGAATGGATCAATGAGCTCAAGTCTACACAACTAGTGAAAGTACATCTTGTGTGTGGATGTGCCTAATTAGTGCCTAGCATACATTCCTATCAAGCATTTATAATTAGACAATTAAACTAACAATGCTAAGATATCAATGTGCTCAATTCAATCACAAATACAAGCATGTATAGTGGTTCGACTTTGGGTCTACTCCACTCCCGGTTCACGTACTCAACTCCTTTGAGCATACCGGCATTCACTATCGGAGGTTTTAAATGAGGTTCACCTCTCAACCTTTACACGGAGGTTTACCGGTTCACCTCTCAACCATAAGCGGAGTTTTGGACAAAGGGCTAACTCTCAACCCAAACGGAGTTTTGGACATAGGCTAACTTTCAACCCGACTCACGTTTACTCCTATGATGGAGGCTCCCCCTTGAAGACTTAGTTTAGGCCCGACAAACGGGCCAAGGAACGGCTAACGTCCCTGGATCGAGTTTGACAAACAAACTCTAAATGGACTCTAAAAAAGGACAACCTTACTTGTCGAATGAGCCCCTTGTTTAGCGTCGGTTCGGGTTGCTTGATCTCCGCTCTCCCGTGCTTCAATCAGCTTCCCTTGCTCGCACGATTGTGTTGCCATTGCGTCGCCAATGCCTCAGCCACACTTGATCAAACACCTTACATGTGATGCCTTTGAGATGCCCAAGGTGCTAGGAGGGTAGGTTTGAGAACTCTACAACTAATGAGAATTGGTTGCCTAGAGGTTCTCTCCTCCAACGATCTCATCTTAGAGTTTTGGACAAGGATTTGCCAATCAAGAAGGTTTCAAACTCTAGAGATCAAGAGGGGATGAAGATCATCTTCTTCATGAGCTTGGAATGCTCTAATCTTGTGTTAAAGCACAAGGAAGATATCTTGCATAGGTTGGGAATGAGCCTCAAATGGTCTCCAACAATGGTGGCTTCACTCCTCTCGAAATCCCTCTTCTTCCCCCTCAAAACAAGCCAAGCCCATTTATAAAAGAAGGTGCAACGGATACAAAATGGGTAGAAAATGGCTAGTGTCGATCGGTCGCATGACCGATCGACCAGGGGCCATGACCGGTCGTCCACGGTCCACGACCGGTCGGCCATAGGCCAGTAGAAGACAGGAGCTTGCTGTCTTAAGGTGGGAGGTCTGTACGACCGGTCAAGATCGGTCGGCCAGGGGTCCACGACCGGTCGGCCCAATGGCCATCCATCCCAGTAGCTGCTGTCCACTCTAGACTATCTGTCCGACTGGTCTTGACTGGTCGGCCAGGGGTCCACGACCGGTCGTGACCGGTCGGACAGGCCTGGGTTCAGCCTAGTTGTTCGCTGACCTATGCAATCTTCAACCCACTCACTTAGGCCAAGATTTAGGTGATGTTTTGGGACAGCTAGGGTCAATCTATGATGACTAAAGGTTCCCTAATATGGTCAAGGTCATTAAAGAGGTTAAGGGGTTGGGTTTTGGTCAAGGTTAAGGCACATCAAGGCATCACTTTTACCTGATTCTTCTTCCTTGATGCAGCGGGGCCATCTTAGTCTTCGGTCTTCGTCTTCATTGGGCTCAACCGATACTCGACTCACTGATGTAACTGATTGACAAACAAGGTGCACTAGTATGCCACTGAAAAAGTGCACTAACACTTCGAAGTGGCCAATGGAGCGCTTCTTCTCAGCCTTTGCAACCCCTTTCAAACGTTTCTGGTCCCTACCTTCTCGCATAAAGATGGATATGAAGGCCAGGACTTGTTCAATGTGGCGACTCATCTTTGAGACTTCATGCTCGGCCTCACACTTTCGGGTGTGACTATCATTTGCATGAGCTTAATAAACTGAGATTTGTCCATCCAGAAAAGGCGTAAGATCGTCCGGGTTTGTCAGGTCAACAGGGGCATAGGACTTCTTTTTCTCCACGATGTCGGCCAAAATTTCCGCATGCTGAGCTTAAAGTGCTGAAAGCATCATCTTGTTGAAATAATGAACTTTGGTCCACCTGAGTCTGTCATCCCAGAACATTTGGAAGAATGATGCTGGAGAGTTGTACTCTTCGTGCACGACCGCTTGTTGCCTATGGTATTCATTGATCCTCTGGAAATCGAATTCCAATTTGAAGTAGGATTCCCCAAGTTGTTGCAGTTCATTTAAAACCTGTTAAGGGTTCTTTAAGCAATTCAGAACTGGTAATAGATCGGGGATGCTGCAAAGGAAGGCCCCAGTAACGAACTAGAGAGACGATTGGCCAAAATCAGAAAGGCCAAACTCGAAAACTTCTTGTAAGAATTTTTTTGCCTGAGTGAGGGTTTGGGAAGAAGTTTGGCAAGGATCCATGGATGCTGAAGTGATTGCTCAAGTCTCAGGTAATGAAAGGAATGAGAAAGGTTCATAAATCCATTACAAAGTGTCGTTTAAATAGTAAAGAGGACCGTCCCCATGATCGCCTACAAAATCTGTGGTTAGGAAGGATGTGGCGGTTCTTTTTCTGAATTATCGAAGAGCATGAAGGTTAAGTGGCAGTAATAACGATTAAATGCAACACGGGTCCTTTCAGGCCACACATGCCATGTCATCAGAAGGTATAGTCGGCATATAGAAAGAAGAGGAAAAAGATTTCATACCAAAAAATCGATTGCAACAAGATCGACTCGAAAGAGTAATCAAAATTATTACATACAAAGTTTAAAATGAGAAAGAAGAAAAGCGAGCGAGAGCCTCTTGTACTTATTGTTGTCGTGCCTTCTTTTTATACAACATTCGTTGCTGACGAACAACCAGTTTCTTAGAATCCTCGATCGATTGAGCTCGTAAACAAGCAGTTTCAATAAGGAGATCAACGGATCATTCGTCTTGCGCATGAGCACGAGTTTCATTTGCATGAGCACGAGTTTCATTCTCAAATTGCTCCTCTGTAAGCTTCAATTGGGCTTTTAAATCAGTAATCTGATGGGCCAAGCTCTCTAGTTGAACGTCCGATTGATGAATTTTCTTTCGAAAGGTGATGAGTTCATCTTGAATCTGGCCGCCTCATTGACTGAGAATGTGTATCTGGCTGGGATGCTTCAAGGCGATTGAATAGTCTTGTAGCTCGCAATGAGTCCAAAAACCCTATTGAGTACTGGTAGTTGTGTGCCGAGGTGGTCATTATTACCAGCGTAGATTTGATATTGATTGATCAAGTTAGCCAATTTCTTGATTTCCTCAACAGATGCACCCTTTAATGCGTATGAACGTATTATCATCACTCCAATATCATGTAGAAGTTGCTGAAGTTCATTTGGAAAAGCAGGAGATTTGGGTGCATCGGCTTCGTAGACAATCGCTCTCTCGAGAAAATTGATAGCATTCTCAAGAGAAGAATCAATCGATGCTCTTGTCCTGAGAGCATGAGGGGCAAGAGCAACATCGGGCTCTTTAGTTACCTTGGCCGGGTCTGATGCAAGGTGAGGATGATCTGACGCTTCACCTTCATTTGGAAATGATAAACGCTTTTGTCAGTCAGGAGTAGGATAAGTAGACTGTGGAGGTTCAACTGAGCTGAAGACTGGACTGAATGTCAGGCAAACCTGCGACAAAGTGGCGAAAGGGGAATGTATGATAATAGTAGAAGATGGACTCACTACCTTCTCATGAGTTTCGCGAGTTTCACCTTTGTCCGTCTGACCCAAGTCCATTGTCAAGGGATGAGACTGCTCGGATGATCGAGCAGGAGCCATGAGATCGACCACTATCTTGTCAAGCTCCTGAGATGTAAGGTGCTCGATAGAGTGGGTCGGGCTCTTCCTAATTTCTTCAATTCTTTATTCATGGTGCGGTAGGTTTGGCTCTTCAAGTTGTGTTTCAGAAGGACCATTGCCCGGTGCATCATCAATTGGCTCTCCCTCTAGCATGTCCGTGGGTTCAACTATTGACCGTTAATCCAAGCGAATGGTTAAGGAGGTATCGTTTGTTCGTTCCTCAGTCGCTCTCTTAGTTGACTGAAGGTTTTCTAGGACCGTCACTACAGTCACAGTTAGTTGTTCTATTGGTCGAGAGGCACAGGAACGGCTAGTTAATTCACCTTTGGTCAATATTTCGTGAAGAATTGTAAGCGACTTTAGTTAGAAAATGAAAGGTTTATAAAAGACGGTAGCAAAGAAAGAAAAGGAAAGGAAATCCACTTAAGTCAGAGGAACGTCTATGGTTGTGAACCGACTGTCGATTGACTGAGGATTTTTTTATGGTATTGGCAAAAGTCTAAGGAGCGATCGGAAATGGTGGTGGGTTCGCCTGATAAGGTTTGTTAAGGCGTTTGTTATAAACAATGATCGGATCATCTTTGAATTGGGCCCACCATTTGTCCAAACATCGACCTTCATAAGCATCTTTGTGCTTTTTGAGCCCTCGTTCTATTTTCCAAGCATAGTCTTTCATGGTAAGCCATGGGTAATATTTCGTATTGAAATATGTTTCCCAGGCCTTTATGCTATCGACCAGAAAGTTACTTGTCTTCTTTGAGAGATTTGGCCTCCGTACTATAGCAGGAGTTGGTGGAGACGATGGAGCTACTGGATCAACTATTGCGACCCGAATTATTGGGGCAGTCAGTGACTTCAAAAGGGAACCAAGGATTGGACCGACATCACTAATCCTTTGAGGAACAGAAGGTAACAAGCTTGAAACCATATGAGGGAGAATTGATGGAGAAGTGTTTTCTTTTCTTAGGCCTGGCTGTTGGAACTAAAGGAGCGGCTAAGGCCTCTTGAATCTTAATCTTCCTTTTCTTGACTTTAGGGAAGGGTTGATGGCCGTTGGGACTGAAGGGGTGGCTGATGCTTCTCAGGCTTGGGTTCTTTTCTTTCCAGATATTCCAAAAGGGTTGGTCGCGGTGATTGATGCAGCGGCAGATGCCTTACGAGTTCTGGAAGTGGCCTGATTAACCACAGCCTTATCCACTTTCTATTATTTTTTCACTTTGGCTTTAGTGGCTCGATCATGTGATAAATTGTTCCGATAATGACCCAAGTATCACAGGGATATAGGCGACGGCTGTGACCAGCCCACCATTCATAAAAGGGTTCGAGAAGACCCGGTCGATTCAAGAATTCACTAAACTTAAAGGAAATCTTCATACTGTAAAAAACGTCATTGATGTCAGTATAGTTCACAACATCGTGCACCACAATGTGAGAGAAAGGGGGTTGATTGAAGATCATTTGGGTAGAAAGGCAAGGGATATCTTGCATAAAACCGAACTGACAGGGCGAGTAAGTTGGGATAGTACTGCTCGACCCCAGCTTTTGCATTCACGTCAGTGCTAATAACCCCGCCATAAGGAAGATCTCTAGAAATTAAAAAACTCTCCCAAGCCTCATGCATCTCAGGAAAGACCGTAGTACTGCGTACAACACCCATCAGCCAAGTCGAGCCAAACTCCTTCTGGTAGGAGTGAAGGAATGCAAATCCTTGTTGAAAGAAAGAGTAAAGAAAAAACTGTTCATATAGACGGGGAAAGAGAGTTGGTCTGTCGGATAATTCATGTTATGTTGGCCGTAGGAAGTATATACAATCGTCGGATCAGGGGGTCCAGTAACCAGAGTGGATTTAAATTACTTCATAATCCACATTTAAACTAGCCAGAGTGGGCCGCCACAATTATAAATGCCCTTCATGGTCAAATCAAACATGGCCTGATATACATGGCCGAGAACGAAAGGGGTTAGAACCAGACGTTCGCCCGAGCGAATGCTTCAGCCAGAGGAATAAACTTTTAGACAATGCCGAGTGCATTTACACAAAGAAGATGACGAAAGATTCAAAGTGTAGACACCCCACCTTCGGCTACGAAGCTATTTGAGATAGCTGAATGGATGGAGGTCCATAACCCCAAACCCCATGTCCAAACCCAGCCAAACTCACTCTTATAAGCCCCAATCCATAGCCAAACTCAAGCCTCAACCCAGTCAACTCACCCCTAAACATCAGCCTAAAAAACCTCCCATAAGAAAAACCAGTCCAAAAATCTAAAAAAAGTCAAACTTAGTGAGTCAACCCACTGAGTCAAATCACCGAGTCAACTCATCGGGTCAGTCTAGCCCCTGCACCCAATCAACTCATCTTGTCAATCCATCTTTCAAACTCAGTCAACTACCTAGTTCCAAGCCACAACTTTGGAGTAGCTCTGAACCTCGAACCTATAGTGTTTCTACTTCAGGTTCGGGGGCCGTACGCTCCGAAGTTGAAGCAACACGTCTGTATGGGGGCCGCCCAAACATATTTACAAGGTTTGCCACTGCTTGCAGCTATAAATACCCCACTCCCCTCCTGTTTCAACAATTCACTTCTTACCTTTCCATTCCAAGAGCTCCGAGTCCATCTCCACCCCCCTTTAGTTCATTCCTCCACCAAGGAGAGCCTGAGTGCGAAGAGTCTAGCCCTAGTCCCTGGTTCAAGCCTCTCAAGCCATGTAAGTCCCGATCTTAGCCGCTCGAAGCAAACCCTTATGACAGCTCCATCCATCCAGCTACTCTTATACCAGCATCATCTCATTTGCATCTAGCATAAGTGCAACATTTACTATTCTTCCAACCCCCCTGCTTACCATTCCACCATAAGTACTTGATCAGATCTTAGAGTATGCTCTGAAGTTTGCCGGTCTGCCCAAAATTCATTCATTAGAAACTTTAATCGATCAAACACACGACATGCATCTCGCATAAAGCACTTGTCAGTTCGAGCGTATGCTTTGGGCTTGCCTATTAATGGAAACCTACCCATTAGAAGCTCTTACTGTTCAGACCCATATTCATACATCATATTATTCATGAGAATGTACGAGGATTAAATCAGACTTTCAAGTATTAGTTCGATTATGTGAAGTAAAGACCGTACTTCGGTACGGGCAGAGTGGGTGCCTAACACCTTCCCACCCTGTAACCATGATCCCTTACCTCGAATCTCTGACCGCAGATAAAAAAGAGTCATTTTAAAGAAAGGAATCTTCAGATTCTCTTCTCTAACGTTTCTACGGGGTTTAGCCGACTGTAGATTCGAAGTAACTGGCTAGTGGCGACTCTAGTCTCATACGAACTCATCCAAACATACCCAGTTTAACACGACAACCGAAAAGGCCCTCGAGAAAGAGGCGAGCTAGTGGCACAACGACGATTCGCGCGTACCTCCTTTTCGAAAGGGAGGGCAGGAGAGCACGGAAAGGCGAGCGTCCACAGAATGGTGACTTTTCTGGGGATATGCTAGTCCCACTGGTCGTGATCCAACTTGAAAATGGAATCCTTCTTATACTTGAAAGTCATTAGTCCTCATACAATCTCATCTGCATAGCATTCCATCCAAAAATAAAAATAAAAATAGAAAATCCTAAAACCCAAAAAGAGTAGAGTATATTCCTCACCATTGCGCCTCCTCGGGCTTAACAACTTCGGAAACAGCTTTCCTTCCACAGCATAATCCGCACTCGAGCTCAGCAAGCCATGTCCGATACTTTCCATCCATAGCATAATCCGAACTTTCCTTCTAGTCAATCTTGCAAGCAAAAATCTCAGTAGATTCTAGCACTGTAGACACCCCACCTTCGGCTACAATGTTGGTAGAGATAGCTGAATGAATGGAGGACCATACTCCCAAATCCCATGTCCAAACCCAGCCAAACTCATCCTTGTAAGCCCCAATCTATAGCCCAGCTCAAGCCTGAACCTAGTCAACTCACCCCTAAACATCAACCCAAAAAACCCCCACAAGAAAAACCAGTCAAAAAATCCTAAAAAAGTCAAACTTGGTGAGTCAACCCGCTGGGTCAAATCACCGAGTCAACTCACCGTGTCAACCCATTTTTCAAACCCAGTCAACTCATTGAGTTCCGAATCACAGCCTCAGAGCAGGTCAAGACTCCGAACTTAGGGCTTTTCTGCTTCAGGTTTGGAGGCCGTACGCTCCGAAGCCGAAGTAGCGCGGCCGTAAAGGCGGCCCTTAGGGTGCCGCCCAAACATATGTATGGCAGTTGCCACTCTCCGCTGCTATAAATACCCCCGCCCCTTCTCATTCACAACATCCAGCTCCCCTCTCTTTAGTCCGAGAGTTCCGAGTCCACCTTCATCCCTTTAGCCCATTCCTCCACCAAGGAGAGCCCGACTGAGAAGAGTTTAACCCTGGTCCAGCCCAGTCTGACCCTGGTCTAAATCTCCCAAGCCACCCAAGTCTTGATCTAGCCACTCGAAGCAAACCCTTGCGACTCCTCCGTCCATCCAGCTACTCTTTTACCAGCATCATCTCATTCGCATCTAGCATAAGTGCAACATTTACTTTTCTTCCAACCCCCTGCTTATCATGTCACTACAAGCACTTTGATTATTCAAACATACAGCATGCATCCCGCATAAAGCACCTGTCAGTTCGAGCGTATGCTTTGGGCTTGCTTGTTAATGGAAACACACCCATCAGAAACTCTTATTGTTCAGACCTGCATTCATGCATCATGTCATCCATGAGAATGTACGAGGATTAAATCAGACTTTCAAGTACTAGTTCGATTCTGTGCAGTGTGGGGTGCTTAACCTCTTCCCACCCTGTAACCGTGATCCCTTACCTCGAATCTCTGGCCGCAGATCAAAAGGAGTTATTTTAGAGGAATGAATCTTCGGATTCCCTTCTCTAACGTTTCTATTGGGTCTAGCAGACTATAGATTCGAAGTAACTGGCTAGTGGCGACTCTGGTCTTACACAAAATCATACAGCTTAACATGACAACAGATAAAAAGCCCTCGAGAACGAGGCAAGCCAGTGGCACAAACGGCGAATCGAGCGCACGCACCTCTTCTTTTCCGAAAGGAAGGGAGAACGTACGGGGGCGCGGAACGGCGAGCGTCCACAGAATGGCAACTCCGCTGGGGATTTATGCTAGTCCCACTAGTCATGATTCAGCTTGAAAAATGGAATCCCTCCTGTACTTGAAAGTCATTAGTCCTCCTACAATCTCATTTGCATAGCGTTCTACCCATATATATATATATATATATATATATATATATATATATATATATATATATATATATATATATATATATATATATATAATCCCAAAACCTAAAAAAAAGAGAGTACAGTATATTCCTCACCATTGCGCTTCCTCAGGCTCAACATCTTCGGAAACAGCTTCCCTTCCGCAGCATAATCCGCACCCGGGCTTAGTAAGCCATGTCCGACCACGAAGAGGAAACTCACCTCTTCCTCACCCTCGAGATGGCTGAAGTGCAACAACCAATTGAGAATACACCAATCATGCAAGAATTACACAAGGAATGAGAGTAATGCAAGAAATGCTCTTGCAATTCATGCAAGCACAAGCTATCGCAATAGCCAACAATCAAACTGGCCCAGTTCAGCAATCTCAGCAGCCATGCCGAATCCCTCCGGCTTCTAGTTCAAATCAAGCACAACCATCGGAGTATGCCCAAGACTACCGACAGCAGTCATCTCAGCCCTTCGCTATGGGGCATCCTCCTCAGTACCTTCCCGAGACGACAAGGACGTCTTAGAGCATTCCCATTACAGGGACTTCCAGTCAGCTTCCAATCAATCTTACAAGCAACAATCTCAGTAGATTTCAGCATGTCCCTGCCAATAGGACTCCTTTTCTTTCTCAGCATGTCCCCGCTGATGGGACTTTTACTCAATTTTAGCACATCCCCGCCGATGGGATTTCAATTCAATTTCCAGGAACAGGGACAGCACTGGCGAATGCCCACAATGGGGGTCAGTGTCAAGCCCATATCAATCAGCGGACAGTGGCGAATACCCAACAAGGGGGTCACTTCCCAGCATCTCAGCCTCTTACAAACAGGAGCACTTTTCAATTTCAGCACATCCCCGCCGATGAGATTTCAGTTAATTTTCAGCAATCTTTAATTTAGCAAACTCCAGTTAATTTTCAGCAATCTTTAATTCAACAAACTCCAGTTAATTTCCAGCAATCTTCAATTCAACAATCTCTAGTTAATTTCCAACAAGTTCAAGCTCAACCTTCAGTACAGTCTCCAGTTCAGTTACAGTCATTTCAAGCACAAGTTCGTCAGAATCCAGTTCAATCATCAAATCAATTTCAGCAACCCGCGGTTGCTTTTCAACAAGCCCATAGGGTCGTAGACATCGACCATTATGCCAAGGAAGAACGTGCCTTACTTCGAGAGGCACCAGTCGTTCGAATAGATCATGCAGGACTGGACGAGTTGCGGGAGCAGTTCCAGATCTTGCAAAATCAACTTCAGCGACAACAAGGAATCGATCTACCTTCGACCAAGTTCAGAAACTTGTGTCCTTTCCCAGATGCTCAGATATCTCAAAACTTTGAGGTACAAAAATTCAAAAGATACGACGGCAGCGGTTGTCCCACAGCACATCTCAAGGGCTTCTGTGGACAGCTGAGTGCAATCTCAGGAAATGAAGGGGCCCTCATTTGCTTATTCCAAAAATCTCTGAAGGGTGATGTCCTAGATTGGTACACATCATTGGACTGCCATCGCATTAGGACTTGGGAACAACCTTCCCAGGCTTTCGTCGACAGATTCGCATATAATCTCAATATGGCACCCAGAAGAGCCGACCTCGGGCTCTCAGGCAAAGGAGTGACGAAATGTTATCAGCTTATGTGGGACGTTGGCGAGCTATGGCAGCCAGAATGCGGACACCTATCGACGATGAAGAACAAATCTCCATGATTGTTCATTCAACATATCCTGGCATATCTGGATATCTCATCTCGCATCCATATACAAATTTCTCACAGTTAATCCGTGCTTGAGAGCAAGTCGAAGCAGGAATCCACGCCGGGACAATCTCCTCATGGCCTCATTAAGCCACTCCAGTCAAAAGGAACAGAGTAGAAGGAAGACATATCGGGTATGGGAACGGAAACCGCAGCGGTTCTCCTCCTCTCCCGACAAAGGTAAACAACATCATCGCCACTGCTCAAGGCAACCAATATGCTCCCCCACAGGGACGTCAACAGTATCAGCAGAATCAGGTTCAGCAACAACCTCAGTGGTATCAGCCACAACCAAATCCTCAACCACAGCCACAACCACCTCGACAGCAGCATCAATTTAAGGGGAACGGCTAATACTCATATCAGAATAGGCAGAATTACAGGGAGCTAAGGAAATTCACTCCTCTCACTCACCCACTCAGTCAAGTCATGGCTATGCTGGTACAAAAGCAGTTACTCACTCTGATGGCACCCTGGCCTCCTCCTTATACTCTGCCCCCGAACTACCGAGAAAATGAGTATTGTGCCTACCATCAAGGGCGTGCCCACACCACTGATCGATGTATGACTCTAAAGAATGCCATACAAGATCTGATTGATGACCGCAAGATCGTCATCTCGGTCCCTGGAACTCCTCCAGCAGCTTCCACCAACATCCTTCAGAATCCTCAACCTCAGCATTCGACGGACCCCAGTTCATCTCGTGGCCCTGCCGTTAACAGCATAGAAGAAGGATAGCGTCTCGATCACTTCTTCTCCCCCATCCAGTCCATTCATGTTTACACTTATGGGCCAACAAGTTCTCCTCTGATCCTACAAAGGGCAAATCCCTTTCCTCCTTCAGTCTCCGAGCCGTTAGTACTTGAAGGAGCACCTCCATATGATGCACCAGTTGTTCAAAGGGCACCTTACAGCCATTCATGTTGGGAGCCGGTTATCCTAGAAGGGGTACAGTCATACATCGAGCTCGCATATGAACCTGTCGTTCTGCAAGGGGCCATTTCAATTCAGGAACAATCCAATCCGTAATGGAGGGATCATACACATCAGCAGCAAGAACCATTATCTTGGAAGGAGCTCCTCCAATCAAGCCAGTCGTACTGCAAGGGGCAAGTCCTGGAGGCGTATCAATTACACTACGATAGTTGGGACAAACAGAGAAACCCCCTGCCATATCAAGAGGACCAGTATTTATTCCATGGGAACCTCTTGCTCCAGGAACAATCAAGCCAGGACTGCAACCTTATGTGATCTATAAAGACAAGTCTCGATATTATCCCTTCAGCACAAGAAACAATGTAGTCCTCGAGGCAAAAGCTCCATACGAGGAAAAATTGGCACCCACACCAGCACCATTGCAAGAACCAGTGATCCTAGAAGGCAAAGGAGAGGAAAATTATAAAGAGGTCCCGTGGCACTATCCAGAATGTGCGGAGATAGGAAACATGAATCCCAATGGGCGTTGCATCCGGAGAGATAATCAGAACATAGGAGATCCCAAAAGCGCTCTCTCAGGCCTTGGCAACAAAAATGAAGCTGCATATGATGTGGCGACTCAGCTCAAGTCAATCCCTGCTCAAATCTCGGTATGGGAGCTACTCTACACATCACGCATACACCGAGAAATGTTTGCCAAAACCCTGAACGATGCCCATGTCTCCTCCGATACAGCACCAGAAATGATAGAAATGATGATCGAAAAGCTCCTGGCTCCGCGCGCCATCACCTTCACTGATAATGAGTTGCCACCAGAAGGGCGCAACCACGGACGATCCCTCAACATAGCCTTAAGATATAAAGACCTCTGTGTCCCGCTGGTCCTTATCGATAATGGCTCAAGCTTAAACATCTGCCCGCTCAAGACTGCAGAACGCCTGGGAATCACTCCCTATTCATTCCGGCCTAGCACTATATACGTCAGAGCATTCAACAACACCCGCCGATCAGTGGAAGGGGAGGTCGACATAGAGGTACAGATAGGTCCGAAAATGTCCACCATCACATTTCAAATCCTGGAAATATCAGCCTCTTTCCACATATTGCTCGGACGACCTTGGCTGCATAAGGTTAGAGCGGTGCCATCAACTTTGCATCAACGGGTGAAGTACATCTATGAAAATCAAGTAATCTCTATCCATGCAGAGAAGGAGCTCATCATTCCTTCCAATGCTGCTGCCACTGAACCAGATATCCCTGTCATCGACATCTAGCACTCTGAAGAAGACATCCCGTTTCATAGTTTCGAATTCGAAACCGTGAACGTTATCGCCAATCCGGAACCGATAAGTGTGGATCATGTCTTTTCACCAGCAGAACGTCTGAGCCTCAAGTATCATATGAAGAATCATTTCAAGTCCAGAAAGATGCCGCTGGTATATAATCAACGCAAATGGGGACTCGTGTGCATGGCAATCTTCATGGACAAAAGAAAGAAGAAATTTTGGTGCTCACCCATTCAATTCATCAGGCCAGGAGAGCCTTGCAGAGATCCAAGAGGGAATCAACTGACTGCACTACACAAAGGCCTCCCGATGAGCCTAGCTCGGGCCATGTGGCCCGCCATTCGATGGGACTGGATTCTCGAACCATCTAAGCTTCTGGAAGAAGAAGAAGAGGATGAAGACAAAGAAAAAAATCAAATACAACAGCTTCAGGACCAAGGTATCCTGATACCTGCGCTCAACCAGGGGCACAACCTGCCCACTTCAGCATCAATCAACAAGGGGCACGACTCGCTCGTCTCTACAGAATCAACATCATCAACCATCAGCCAAGGGCAGAAGCAGCCCATCCATTGGACCAAGAAAGGGAAATGGCCAGCCCTGGATTGGTCCAATGTCCAGATCCCAAACATGTGTCTTGCTGAGGAACCAGATGAAACGCAATGCGAGGTAAGTGATCCGGGAGGGACCGAGTATGACTCAGATCTCGAACCCAACCAGCGAGAAATCATGGTCATTGGGCCAGACTGTGATTCTTCACCCAAATCATCAACCCCCACCTCTCTAGGGGAAGGAGTGTGGAGTCCTGAATGGTCATCTGTTACCCTAACTTCTGAATCATCCAGAGAATCATCTGAAGGCTCTGGCTTTCAAAAAGAAATGCCGGTTTAAACAGCGAGCGGAACTTTGAAACAAGCTGGGATCAATCATGGTCTGTAATGCCCGCTTGTTCAAAGTTCCTTGAATTTCAAAAACCCAAAAAAATAAAAAAAATAAAAACTTTCAAGAACCAAAAATATCTAGCATTTCAATTCCAAAAAATTCTCAAACACCAAAAAACATTTCTTTTCCTGCATTCAATAATGTGCCAAGTTCGTCTAGAGAGTCACATAAGTTTGAAGTCGAATCATATGATTTTGACATCGAACTAGACTTCGAGCTCATGGGTTTGGACGAAGCTCGGGATGAGAAAGATGATGACCCAACTCCCGAACTAGAGGATCTCCTCAAAAGGTTCGAATCTAAAGCCAATGTTGTAGCCGATGATTTCGAGACAGTAAACTTGGGGACATCTGAGATCCCTAGGGAAGTACGCATTGGAAAATCGTTGCCACCAGAGATGAAGCAGAGAATGATAGAGTTCCAAGCTCCAAGATTGTCCAACTTCGCGTTCTCATATGAAGATATGCCGGGGCTCGATGAAGAGCTTGTTGTACACCATCTGCCAACCAAGCTGAATATGAAGCCAGTGAAATAGAAACTTCGAAGAATGAAGCCAAAATGGGCCCTGAAAGTCCGAGATGAAGTCATCAAGCAGTACAATGCAAGATTCTTGGTAGTCTCCAACTACCCTGAATGGGTCGCCAACATCGTACCAGTACCGAAGAAGGATGGCAAGGTTCGAATGTGCATCGATTTCTGAGATCTCAACATATCCAGTCCTAAAGATGACTTCCCTTTGCCGCATATCGACACTCTGGTCGACAACACTGCCGGGTACAAGATCTTCTCATTCATGGACGGGTTCTCAGGTTACAATCAGATCAAGATGGCCATCGAAGATCGCGAGAAGACTTCGTTTATCACTCCCTAGGGAACCTTCTATTACAGGGTAATGCCGTTCAGTCTGAAGAACGCAGGAGCAGCATATCAGCGAGCAATGATAGCATTATTCCACGGACATGATGAACAAAGAGCTTGAAGTATATGTGGACGATATGATCGTCATATCTCACACAGTTGAAGGACACTTTGAAGATCTGAAGAAGTTATTCAACAGATTAGAAAAGTACAAGCTCCGTCTCAACCCTCAGAAATGTGTCTTCGGTACAATGGGAGGCAAACTCCTTGGCTTTATGGTGAGCGAAGATGGCATCAGGGTTGACGAAACTAAAACCAGAGCAATCATCGAGATGCCCCCTCTTAGAACAGAGAAAGAAATTTGTGGCTTCCTCGGCAGAATTCAATACATCAGTCGCTTTATCACACAACTCACACCTATTTGTGAACACATATTCAAGCTCCTTCGAAAGAACGTTCCAAAAGAATGGAATGACGATTGCCAAGCTGCCTTCAACAGCATCAAGAAGTATCTCATGAATCCTCTAGTTCTAGTGCCGTCCACTCCCGGACGACTACTATTGTTATACATCTTGGTAGCAACAAAAGCTATTGGCTATGTTCTCGGCCAGCACGATGAGACCCGAAAGAAGGAACAAGCAATATACTATTTGAACCGATAGTTCACCGACTACGAGACCAGGTATTCCCCGATCGAGAAGACTTGCCTCGCCCTAGTCTGGGCAACTCAGCAACTCTGTCAATACATGATGGCGTTCCCTATTCTCCTCCTCGCTCACATGGATCCGCTCGAATACCTGTTCGAGAAACCATACTCACTTGAAGGATAGCTAAATGGCAGCTACTCCTGTCTGAATTTGACATCACCTATGTCACTCAGAAGGCAATCAAGGGGCAAGCCCTCACCGATCATCTTGCCGCTCACTCTCTCCTGGATTATCAACCGCTCAAGAAATTCTTCCCTGATGAAGATCTCTTGCTTATCGAAGGTGAAGAAGAAAAGAAGAAGAAAGATGAGTGGATGTTATTCTTCGACGGCGCAGCAAATTCTAAAGGGAGTGGTATCGGAGCAATCCTCTACTCTCCAGACAATGTCCCTATTCCTATCTCAAGGCGCATCGCATTCGAGTGCACCAACAACATAGCAGAGTATGAAGCATGCATCGCTGGTCTAAGGGAAGCCATAATCTTGGGCGTCAAGAAGCTACGAGTATTTGGAGACTCACAGCTTATCATCAATCAGACAAATGGCGAATGGAAACCAAGGACGAGAAGTTGATACCATATCATGTGTACCTTAAAAATTCGGTTGAAGAATTTAAAGAAATCACCTTCTCACACATGCCCAGAGCCAAGAATCGGTTTCCAGATGCTCTCGCTACACTTGCATCAATGCTCGAGATCCCGAAAGGAGCTTCAGAATGGGAGCTCACAATCAAAACTCAAGATGAACCTGCTTTCTGCTTGTAAATAGAAGAAGCTGAAGCTGCCCCTAACAAACCCTGGTATGCTGACATCAAACAATATCTTGAAACCCAGGAGTACCGGGAGGCAGCAACAGCAATAGATCGCCGAACCATCCAGCGTTTGGCTGGCCAGTTCACCATCAGTGGCGGAATTCTTTACAAGCGATCCTATAATCACATCCTCCTCCGATGCGTTGACGAAACAGAAGCTGCGAAGATCATGAAAGAAATACACGAAGGAATCTGTGGCCCACACATGAACGGGCACATGATGGCAAAGAAGATTCTACGACTCGGCTACTATTGGCTCACCATGGAGACAGACTGCTGCCAGCACGTCAGAAAATGCTTCAAGTGTCAGGAGCACGCGAATCAAATTCATGCCCCCTCATTAGAATTGTACAGTCTGACGACTCCCTGCCCTTCTCCATGTGGGGACTCGACATCATTGGGAAGATTAGTCCCAAAGCATCAAACGGTCATGAGTATATACTTGTGGCAATCGACTACTTCACCAAGTGGGTAGAAGCAGCCTCCTACACCACCATTGCAGCATCCCAGGTGATCAAATTCATGAAGAACAACATCATATGCCAGTATGGAATCACTAATGCTATCATCACAGATAATGGGACCCCATTTGTCAACAAAAAGATGGATGAGTTCCTCAGTAAGTTCAGGATTCAGCGTCATCGATCAAGCCCCTATCGTCCTCAGATGAATGGTGGAGTAGAAGCCGCAAACAAAACAATTGTCAGGATACTCGAGAAGATGGTCGTGACTTATCGAGATTGGTCAGATATGCTCCCATATGCACTTTGGGCCTATCGAACGTTTGTACAGTCTACTACAGGTGTTACTCCTTTCGAGCTTACTTATGGAATGGAAGCAATTCTACCAGTCGAGGTAAAAATACCGTCACTACGAGTGTTACTAGAAAGCGGAATTGAAGAAGGAGAATGGCAATGGGCAAGATTCGATCAGTTACGGCTAGCAGATGAGAAGTGCATGCGTGCGCTAAGTCATTCTCAGTGTCATCAGAAAAGGATCACTAGGGCTTCTAACAAGAGAGTCCGAAAAAGAAGTTTCAAGGTGGGCGACATGGTCATGAAGAAGATCCTACCATCGCACCTTTCGGATCCCAGAGGAAAGTTTAAACCCTCGTGGGACGGACCGCTGATAGAAGTACTCCCCGGAGGCGCCCTCAGACTCACCAGCATGAGAGGGGTGGATCTTCCTGAGTCAATCAACGCCGATAAAGTGAAGATCTTTCACGGGTAAGTCATTCTGGCTTTATTAAGAGTTACATTAATAGAGCTGAAGTCAAGAGGTCGAAGCTAAAGCCTCTGAGAAATCATTTCCGTCCACCAATAAGTGTTTCAAATAAGGGATTCAAAAGAAAAAAAAAGAAGAAGAAGAAAAAAGAATACAAAGAAAAAAAAGGAAAAGAAAAGAAAATGGGAAGCCAAAACAAGGCACCTGAGAAAAGTCAACCCAAGAAGAAACACAGTCACCCATCCATTCATCTCAGAAGGATCTGTAGCTAAGACCGACAGCTTTATCATCGTTACTTAGGATAAGGGCTGAAAGGCTACCATCGGCCGGCAACGACGGATTCCCGACCTCTAGTCACCGCAGTTAGCCAAAAATCCAGAAAAAGAAAAAAGAGAAGAAAAAAATGTGTGCCTAAACAAAGAGGGCAGAGTGAAAACTCGAAAGGGCACTCCGAGTAAAAACAGTGGGCATACAGCGGACTTGGTGAAAACCCGAAAGGGCGTCGAGGGTAAAAACAGCATAGGACGTGGTGAAAATCCGAAAGGGTGTCACGGGCAAAAGTGACGGGAAAAGGACGGCTATGGTGAAAACTCGAAAGAGCGCTGCAGGCAAAAATGGCTCGAATAGAAAAAGAAAAATGAAAAGTGCAGGTACCAAGAAATCAAACGGTCTAGATCAGTTCAAGCAGTTGTAGTTCAAGAACAAGAAGAAGTACAGTCAGGACCAAAGAACTCTACGAACTCCGACAATCTCAGGAAGTAACAGTTTCCATTGCCTACATCTCTAGGGAACCAAAGGGATCACACAAGTCAATCTTGAAACATCAGTCAAAGCATTGGCCGAGCCTCAGTTCTGATTCCTACGTCCCGGCACAAAATCCAGACACACTCACAAGACAACTCATGGCACAATAAATTCTCAAAAAGTTTTCTCTTTTCATGAAATGCATCATGTTTCTTTTACATATATCATTCATCTTTTCAAAAAATACAAAAAAAATGCATCATCACCAGTCATGTACTATGCAAAAAGGGACGTACAGACAGTCAACATAATCAATCTATGCCCTCCTCCTCGGCAACGTCAGGTAAGTCTTCTGATTCATAATAAAATAGCCTCGCTCTCAACCTGCTCACCTCCATATGCAGGTAATGTACCTCATCTCGCTCAAGGCTACGGATCGCCGCCTCCTCATCAAACAATCTCTGATCGGCAGCCAATCTCCTCGACATCATCTCACAATGATACCGAAGTGCAGAGATCTCAGACAGAAAATGGCCATGAGTGGCCAAGAGGAAACCAGGATCGATGAATGAGCACTCTTCAAAGGGCTCATACGAACCAGATGAAGAGCCGACATCCCCAAGAATATCCTGCTCATCCTCATCGGTGGTCTGGTGCCAGCAAGGAATGAGTCGATACAGAGACTGCTCAGCAACCCAGTGCTGATATGGGGCGGTCGCCATCTAAAAAGTCCGCAACTCAAAACAAAGCAAATCAGCAGTCAGGTGACTCACCCAGGATCCATCAATCCGAGTCCTAAAGTCAGATGATCGGGCTGGAAGTGCTCGACGCTTGATACCCGTGAAATCAAAAGGAGGAACATCCTGCTCATACCCGAACTGCCGAAGGAACCGGATAGGATGATAAGAAAAATAAGATCGAAAGCCTACCAACATCAAAGGAAGGCGGTGAGCATCGCAAAGAACTGGAGGAAGTGAAAGCCAAGATGACTCCCAACAAACATTCCAGTCACACAGCTCAGCAAATATCCTGCGATACATGGGCTCACTCATCCTAGCCGTATGCGGAAGAAACTCCATGTTATGTTGCATGAGGTCTGGGCGACGGGTGCTAGGACATGATACAGGAACGGTCAGCGAAAGACGCTCCCATAGCCAGATCTGATTGTAAGAAAGTAAAGAGGTTCAGCTAAAGCAAAGCAAATCCCAAAAGACACGAAAAGAAAAGACAGGTGCAGAAAAGACACCTGAAGAAATGCACAGCAGCTGCGAAGGACACGAGTGCAGCCCAGGGCATAGTCAGTCAGCCCATTAAACAGCTCAGCCAGGACGAGAGAAATGATCCCTTGACGACGAACAACTCAGCTCATCACCTCAAAAGAGCAAAGGAGTCTGAGATCTACGCCATCCCGAGAACAGCACCTCAGCTATCAAATAGAACATCAATGCATTCCGAGAAAGTAGGGACCCTGCCACACTCCGAGGGCCCCAGAAAAGATCGTACAGCAGGTCCAAGGAGAACACCACAGCATCCCGGCCGGCAGCAGCAGACTGAACAAGATATGGGATCCCAAACCAGTTCTGCGGTATGGCAGTCTTCGGCAAAGTCTTCGACGAAAAGTACTGAGCGTAATCCCAAGGAAGACCAGTCAAACGCGCAAGCTCCTCCAAAGAAGGTCCCATCTCCATGCCGTTGAACGCAAACAAGTTCAACGAAGGGACCCAGTCAATCAGTGTAGCCCCGAGCATCCTCCAATCAATGTCAACTCTAGCCATATGGATCAAACCGCTAAAGCCATAGGACTCCAAATCTCGAATCTCATAAGCCGACAAGCTGTCAAGCCAACCAAGCAGTCGTGGTGAGCAAGAAGGACGAGGAAAGCAACTGATAAGTCCTCACAGGAATCCCCTCCAGAACAAAAGGCCTAGGGATCGATGACAGCTCATCAAGGATCAGAAGATCAACAGGTGAAGGAGAAGGAAAAGCTGGAACCTCTACAGACTCAACAGCCCCTGACCCGTCCCCAGTAGCGGCTATGCTTGATATAGTCGCATCGCTATCTGAAACAGTCACGACTTCAGCTGCACGAGAAGACTCACCCGCATCGTGAACCGAATGTGTAAAGGGATGACAATCAGGAGAAGGTCGATACTCTCCATCGAAAAGGCTATCAACGAAAATCACACCGCACATCGCGGCATCCTAATCAATTTGACCACTGAAAAATGCATTTAAACCGTCAAGAAAGGCCCCGACAATCCTGATCGAAGAATCTACGGTCAGATCTGGACCTGCAGTCCTCTCCAACATGAAGTCATGAATCCAATCATCATCCTGTCCAATCAAAGGGATCATCGGGACATCCGCACCGTCCATCATCAGGGGGACATCATCAATGATCACATCAAGTCCACCCAAGCAAGTGTATCGCACATCTCAGCCATCATTAAGGGCATCTAAGCCATCAAAGGTATCATCTGAACCATCCATACCATTCAGACATGAGATCAGCCCATCTATGTTCATCGTGGCCACATCATCACCATCGATCACATCTTCCATGTGGCCCACACTCAAAGGACGCATAGCCTCACCTATGTCCCATCCCCCCATCCCATCCATACCATCTAAAACTCCATCATCCAATGACCTATCCAAATATGAAATTCCAGTCATCCCACCATTAATGGAGTCATTAAAAGCTCCATTAACCACCAAGCTGAAGTCTTCATCAATGCTCCCTCTTAAAGCCCCATCTACCCCATCCATTAAAGGCATCCCCTCTCCATCAAAGCTCAATTGAAAATTTGGAGTGTGGGACCCACCATGGACAGCCCCCACAGCCCCTAGATCTCCACCATCCATTGCTTGGGAAAGGATAAAGTGAGAAGAAGACAAAAAGAGAAGAAAAGTGAAGACAAAAGAAGGATTCATGGTTGGATCAAAACCTCGTGTGCACAAAATCAAGGAGAAAGCAACAGAGGGCAGTGAGGAATGTCCGAACCAGGGCTCACATGGACTGCACATGAGGAAAGGTCTGGGCGGCCCCCTGTGGGCTGTTCGTACGGACGGATTTTCTCTCTCTTCTCTGGATTGGCCTATCCGCCTTTTGGTAGGTGGGACTGCCAGTCCATGTCAGAAGTTGGCACCCTGAGGGACGCCCAAGGCTCCGATCAACTCTAGATTTCATTTGGGGCTGATCTGAATCATCTGTAAGGTACCCCACCTGTCCAATCATGAAGTATTATAGCCAACATGGGTTTGATCGAGTCAAAGAGAAGGAAAATGGATCAAGAGAGGCCCACAAGCAATTTAAGCCACTCAAAGTCTAGATCATCATGATTTAAACCATGAAAGAGCTTGCATGAGTCATAAAATAGCAAGATCAAGGGTATGATCATCAAAAGGAGGGCCAAAATCCAAGATCTGATCATCATGTGGGCCCACATGGCTGAAAATAGCAATCTGAGCCGTTCAAGTCATCATCCGCACCATGAAATGCCTTCTTAGCCTTACGAAACATCACGGATTGGTGATCCAAAGCGAAGCTGAAGGCAGGAAAGGGTCCACAAGGCCAAATCAAGCGATCTGAACCGTTCAAGTCATCATCCATACAGTTGAGAAATCAAAGAATGAGTCAGAAATCAAAGCATTCAAGCATCATCAAGAGGTTTTGAGGTAAATTGGGGTTATATATCATTTAAAAGATCTTGATACAGCAGAAAGATAAAAACAAAAAGGGCTTTAAAATGCAAGAAGGCCATACAAAGCTGAATATAGAAGCAGGCTACAGAACACTAACATAATCATCATCATCTCTCCTCTCATCTCGCTCCCGATGATGAAGGTCTATCAGAGGAGCTATCACTGATCTGCCAGCATATTTATGACGACCCCCTGGAACATAGAGCAAAGGAAGTAGAGGCCCCTATCCGTACAGCAAGTACCACTCGTCGTAGTCATGATCCGGGATCCTGAAGCGAAAATCAGGCTGGCCCACGAGAGCATCAGCCATATCATCAGCTGGAATCTGAGCAGCCGGAGGAGGTGTGGAACAAGGAACCCGAGCTACACCAGTGATCTGTCGGAGCAGCCTCTCGCCCAAATACCACTAAAATGATTTAGCGTCAGAGAGCATGATCCGAAGGCATGAAGAATCATATGCTTCCACACGCTGAGGGGTATAGTAAAGAGGAAA
Organism: Liriodendron chinense; assembly: GCA_003013855.2. Classification (NCBI taxonomy): domain Eukaryota; kingdom Viridiplantae; phylum Streptophyta; class Magnoliopsida; order Magnoliales; family Magnoliaceae; genus Liriodendron; species Liriodendron chinense. The sequence continues at coordinate 900,179 of ML058466.1, read as the reverse complement.
GTTGGCGTACGACATCCGAGCAAACTACAACAAATGAGTTCATCACAATCAGCCCCAGAGCAGCACGACAGAAAAGGAAAACAAGATACTTACGTCCTCGATGGTCAGTCCGTCTATGTTAGCACGCCAATTGTCCCCAGACACTCGAGAATTTCGTTGACGGTTTTGCTGATGCCAGTGCATGAAGCGATACAAAGATGGCTTAACACCATCTCGTATCCTCGATGAGAGATGAGCAAAATGATCATAAAAGCAGGTCTGGTCAAGGGCAGACATAACGATCAGAGGAAGAAAGAAGACAAATGTCTCCAGGGAAGGTTAAAAAGAATACCTCCACGACGGGTCAGAAACCTGTGTAGGACTGGCTACTCCGAGAGGTCTTATCTAAACCTTGGAAAATATAAGTCAAGATAGCCCTATTCCAATTGTAAGAATGGTGAAGATCCTCAACCAAACGAAGAAATCTAGGGTCGATCCTCTCGTTCACATGGCAGAAAAGGAATGATCCAAAGGCGTAAGTAATCATGCCTGTGCTTTGTGAAGGGCCTCTAGCTCGGTAGTAGGGATGACAGCAGCGAAGGTGTTGTAAAACCATTGCAGTTTCACTTGGTGGCCCTGGAATTCATTCTCAAGTGGGATGGCTCCCACAAGCTGTAGCCAGTCAGTAGAAGTAATGGGAGTAAGAGAGTCGGCGTGGGGAACAACTGCCCCATGGAATGGAAAGCCAATTTGCATATATATATATATATATATATATATATATATATATATATATTCAGGGGAGTTATTCCCCACTCACCACAGGGAAGTTGAAAGGTGTGGGTCTCATCCCGCCACCTCTCACAGAGAGCCGCAAGCAGCATGTGGTTGGCATTATTGTTGTGAAAGCGTAATGTGAGAAGGCCTGCAAAAGGAGTATCAGCCAGTACACGTTCGAGAATAGGCTGCGGTTGTTTCACCCAATCATCCCAAAGATCTCGGGTACCTCGACCCTTTATGGAAGGAAGAGGTTGGTGCTCCTTGGCTAAAGAACACATATGAGCTCCACGACGAATGATGAAGGCCGGGTCATCCTCATCGACTGCCCTTCGCCCCCTTGTACCATCCGCCATCAAATCCTACAAGTTTGGCCAGGTAAGTCCCCATCCTTTACTCGTTAAGATCTAAATCAAATCATTATCTAGGAAACCCATGGATTCAGACTTACATTCAAATGCAAAAATCTAATGTCCAACTCCAGTGTCACCTAGGGTATGTGTTGGGCCCGTTAAAGGAAGCAAGGCCCACCTTAGAGAAGGTTGCATGTCGTGCCTTAGGTAAGGAAAGATCATCATCTGAGGACACATTTTGGACAACAAATGCCTCAAGTGCCATGAGATCAAAAAGGGATAAGAATCCAATTTCACATGAGAAATCCCTGCTCAAAGTCCATCTGTGACCAAGGCTTGGTTCACTTTTCACACCAAGGCCACGATCCTCATCTAAAATGTTCCCATCTTTTTTACACATATACATGGACAAAGGGGGAGTAGAAAGGAAATGGGTCCCCAAGAGTAACTCAAGTGCCCCACCTCAATGGATTGAAAGGAGCACATAGCCCACTTAAAGAACATGAGATCCCATTCATGGGTTAACGATGGGCAATCTATGTGCATCATCTTGATAAATGCTTTAACCATGAGAGTACAACATGGCGGTCTACCCACAAACATATGAGTCAAAGAAGTTAATGGTGAAAATCGATTCACATAGCCCACATGAAGAATCAAAGTTGGAAATGTCCATGCAAGGACAAATTTGGGCAACTTATGTGCACCAATTTATTCACCAAAAAGGGAGACCATTTGAGCACAAGAGGGCATGGATTGATGAGTCACCCAACCATCATGAAAATGGCTAAGAATGGTATACATATCCCACTTGAAGATTAAAATCCAAAAGACCCCAAAGCATGGGACAAAATTGGGCAACTTATGGGCATCATTCTTTCCCACAAATTGAAAGAAAAATCACTCATCTTTGGGAATGATGGTGGATGACCCACCAAGCACCCCAAAGAGAAGTTCAAGGAGCTATGGTTACATGGATAGCTCATTTGAAGAAGAATCATCCATTTGAGGTCAATAACATTAAAGGAAGCTCTTGAGAACCACTTTCCTACTACATGAGAAAACCATTTGAACTTAGTGAGATTGTTGAAACTGAAATTGCGGTTTTACCACTTGTAGAGATACTCGGAGATATGCCTACTGTCCTAGAGGGGGGTGAATAGGACTTTTTGAATTTCCAATTACAAGTTAAAACTAATCAAGTCAATCTTATCAACCAAGATTATCACAATAACATTCAAGGCAATTATATGATGAATTTGTAAGTAAAGACTATCATAGGCATTTCATCAAACAGTTAGCATTCATGATTGACTAAACCATTCAACACATAGCAATCATTCAATCTCACAATGCACAACGATTTATAGTGGTTCGGTTTCCCTACTCCACTCCTGGTTCACGATCTCAACCTATGAGACCACCAGATTTCACTATAGTCGTGGTTTTAAATCAGGTTAACCATCAACCTTAACATCCTTTGATCTAGGACCGCGTTTACCATCCGCCGATGGCCCAATCCAGGGACTTGACGAGTTTGGATCTCAAACTCTCACCAATCCTAATCCAAGGACGGTCACGTACACTCCCGCCGGAGTTTTCCAATCCAGGGAATAATGATTCAATAAATGGACTCTCAAATACTAGACATACCTAGACGACTGAGCCCTGATTCAATGCCTTTGATGAGTAGCTTCAGATCCATGTGCTTCAGCTTCTCTTTGTGCTCCCAAGATCAGCTATCGATGCAAATGATGTGAGTATGATTATGCCGGGTAGTTGGGAGAGAGATGGTCAAGTTCCTCTTGCCTATTCAATGCAATGGTTATGAGGGAACTACCAACTTCAGCATTCAATGGCTATAAACGACCTCATAAAGATATTTCGAAGGTAGGTCAGCCACGAATGCATATCTTAAGTTCATACTTCAAACCGAGCTTTGTATACTCAATGACAAGCCACTAATGGCTAGGTTTGAATGATGAACTGAAGGGAGTTAAGAGCAAGGAGGGCAGGAAGATGTGAGTAAAGACTCTCTCTCTTAGGTCTTAATGGGTGTTGAATGCATGACAAGAAAGACCACAAGATATGGCTATATAGAACCCCAAATGATGGCCCCGACGGATAAAAAACGGTCATGTCCGACCTGTCAGAGAGAGGCCTCAACCGGTCGGACAGACCGGTCGTATTTCAAATTGCTGGACCTCATCTAAGTCTGTCCGACCGGTCAAGACCGGTCAGCTGACCTTGCTAGACTCACTGATACAAGCAGACCGACCGGTCAAGACCGGTCGGCTGCCTATCTGGAACAATTTTTACACTACAGGCCGACCGGTCAAGACCGGTCGGCTGTCCAGTTCTTTTGAACACAACAAGGTTGCTGTCTCCTTTTTATGCACCTGGCCGACCGGTCAAGACTGATCGGCTGTCTTGGCAGTCCACATGCAGCACTGCTACTGGACAGGTCTTGACTACTGGCCGACCGGTCAAGACCGGTCGACTGTCCAGATAATATTAACACAGCAAGGTTTGCTGTAAACGATGATGTGCCTGGCCGATCGGTCAAGATCGGTCGGCTGTCTAGATGATATTTATCACAGCAAGTTTTCTGTCTTAATTGCTCTGATGGGCCGACCGATCAAGACCGGTCGGCTGCCTGTTCAGCAAGGCACATTCCAATGATAAGCTGTTGGTCTTAGGAGAAGGGTCAGTTCGACCGATCATGACCTGGTCGGCTGCCTTGAGATCTTTTAACACAGCGGCGGAACACTTCAATGATGAAGTATGAAGTGATTTGGTGCATGGAGTCCAACGTTTGGACATATATTCAATTACAATTCGTACCTGCCATGGAGAAACAAGTCTGATCAACTTATGCTAGGGTCGAGAAGGAATGGGATAAGTTAGGTCGGTTATTACGCCATTCATTGATGTTTTGGGTTTCCTAAGGTTGATCTATATGCAACTTACATGAGATCTTGTTTCAGCTTGAGCTTGAGCAATGGAAGAAGCATAATCTTCAAGTCTTGAGCTTCAAATCTTCAATCGGGGCTCACACGACAAGACGCGACCAACCAACACGGCAATTGACAAAATAAAGTGTACTAATAATCTCCCCCTTTGTCAATTGCGTGACAAAACATCTAACCTAGACATATCATAACTTCCTTATCATGATGGACCCTTAAACAGAAAGAAACATACACCCAATTACATGTCTATACAGATGTACAAGTGATCTTTACAAAAGGACATGTAAAGACTCGATTTTCTTCAAAATCTCCCCCTCAATGCTTGCACCTACAAAGTCCTGCAAAAAGATATAATCGGACCTTCTAGGTGGGATGATTCTCCCCCTTTTTGTTAGTAATCGACAAGGGTTAGCCAGAAAAAAGATATGCCTAAGAAAGCTGCAAGGCTAGCGCCGAAAATATGTCAATCACATAAGATAGGGAAGAGATATAGAAATTGAAGCCCTGAGGAGATATAAAGAACTAAACATGCTAGATATACAAGTAATCATGAAAGTATAGAGGGCATATAGCCCAATCAACCAACCACCCCTCCAGATGTATATCCAGACACATAAAGAATACAACTCATATGCTAAATAGGGCGAATATGCACGAACCATCCAACCTCCCACAAATATGCAATAAAGATCAAGAGCTCATGAAGAGAAAAAGATATGACTAGAGTGAATAGAAATAGCATCCATACATATACCAAAATGGGCAAGCAGCCCAATGTAGATATGCGTCAATCCATCCAAAATATACAATCAAACCCATAGAAAAATAGTACATGAAATCCAGACGATGTCAATGGTCATACAAAAAGGATCTGTGACCAAGACATGAGACTAGTAATATGATCTATCTCCTAGATCAGGGGGTGGAACGTCCCCACGTGCCGCACGCTCCCACATCTCCATCCGTCTCTCCAACTGTGCGAGGCGAGTCACAATGGCCTCCTGCTGTACAAGAAGAGTGGCCTGTCCCTGTAAAATCTGATGCTCGCTCTGCTCGATCCCGTCAAGTCACTGAAATAGACGCTCCTGATGCTGGCGAAGCTCAACAATATATGATGGAGGATCCATGGAAGGGGATCGACGTTGAGAGAAAGCTCGAGGAGGCATACTGAATCGACTCGAAACAGACCGAGGATCAAGGGAAGGATCAGAGGAAGGAGTTGAAGGTGAAGTCTGGGAAGGGCCAGTGGAGATAGGTGGAGCCTCAGGCTGGGATGGCTTTGCCGAATTATACTGCTGATCCTGTAAACAACAATTCTGTATGGCTTCCTGGGTAAGCTCCATACGAGTAATGATGATGCGATTTATAATGATGGGCTTGTGAACTTTATCAGAACTGATAATCTCAATCGCATCAGCAAGTTTGCATATGATATGCCCAAAAGGAAGACTGGAGGAGTTTCCATCGTCACGCAAGATAACCTGGTGAATGATAGACATGATCCGGGATGGTAGGCAAAGCGGATGACCCTGACTAACGCAATAGAGCAGACGAAACATGGTTTCAGTGACATCCGCCTTATTGCTCTTTCTGGGATATATATTGTGGAAAAATAGGTTTGAAGAATACGATAATCCCATAACATGGAGGACGCCCGAAGTGCACCTTCGACCCATTTGGGTGTCCCATCACCCACATAGAAATTTGGCAATAACGTCGTTAGGTTTGGGACCCAGAGAGGAAAAATCAAAAGGAGACTCCTCAACAATCGAAACTCCAGCGAATTGAGAGATGAAGTTCAAAGTAAAGACGCACACCCGTTCACCAACCTCAACTTTAAAAGAGGGGGGAGAGGCGGTGACATGAACACAGGAGGAATAGAACCTCCGAACTATGTCAAACTGGACAGGGCCCCCCATGTGGAGTACGGGACCCCAATTTATGGCGTTCAACATGGAAAGGACATTATATTTAGCCAAGTCATTCAAATTTCTGGACTTCTCACATACCACCTCTCTATCCTTGAAGTCATCCCAATAGGTGGAATGGGATGAGACATTTTGACCCAAGGATTGAGATTGAGGAGGGGGAATGGAAGATGAGGCAGCCCCTTGCCTTTTTGTGAGGGTTTTCTTTGATTTTAAAGGGCGAGGAGGAGGTTTAGCTTTTGCCTTGGACCGACCATTCCTCCTCAAGGGGAGCTCATCTTAACTCTCTTGGGAAGACATTGAAGACACAACAAAGCACCCTAAATCACTCCTAGATATGAAAGGAAAGGATTTAACAAAGAAGGATGGGAGTGAATCCCTTACCTATGGAATGAGGGTGGAGAAGAGTAATGTAGAGGAGGTTGGAAACTCTAATCTTGGCAAAAATCACCTTGGAATCACCTTGGAATACAAGAGGAGGAGCTGGAGCAGCAAATAGAGGTGAGAAATGGAGGAATGAGTGACTGGAATGAGCTCTAGATGCTTATAAAGAGGTCTCAACGGACGGGCGGTCGCACGGGCTGACCGGTCTAAGTTTGCACGACAGGTCTTGACCGGTCGTATGGAGTGAAAAAGGGGCGTCCAGACCTGTCTGATGGTAGCCCTACCAGTCTTGACCGGTCAGATGGCTTAAAAGGGGGTGTCCAAACAGGTTTCGGTGAAGCCCGACCGGTCTTGCCGGTCGGCTGGAAAATTTTAACAAATTTGAACAGCAACAGAGGGATTCTGTACTGGATAGACTGGATAAAAGGTCTGTCCTTTGGACAGACCATTAGCTTTTAAATCCAAATATCCTTACTAAGGATACAACACCCATGCTGATGGTGTATCAAAATAACTACCCAACACAAAATGAGGGACCCTTAAAGGTCCAGATTTATCGATACCAGACAGAAAATGGGACTATGTTCCCGAATATTCTTAGAGAGCAATGAAAAAAGAGGCAAAGGTCCTCAGATATACCTATAAAGATCAGATAGAAAGGCTTAATCCTCAGATATTACCTACAAAACATACACTTGTTAGATGAACTAGACACACCTAACACCAATGGATTTCTGGAGGTTCGCAAAGCGAACTGAGTCCAAGGGTTTCGTTAGGATGTCGGCTAGCTGATTCTCGGTAGGCACATGTTCGAGAGATACTATGTGATCTTCAACCAATTCTCGAATAAAGTGGAGCCTAATATCGATGTGCTTAGTGCGCGAGTGCTGTACTGGAATTTTTGAAATATTTATGGCACTAGTATTGTCGCAAAATAGAGTCATTGTGCCTTGGTTAATCCCATAATCGGTCAAGGTTTGTTTCATCACAACAACTTCCGGCAACAATATACTCTACTTCGGCTGTGGATAAGGAAATGGAGTTTTGTTTCTTACTATGCCACGCCACAAGGCAATTTCCAACATAAAAGCACCCACCACTGGTTGATTTACCATCATCCATGTTACCAGCCTAGTCGGCATTTGAATACCCCGCAATATTTGTAGATGAATCAAATGGGTACCAAAGACCGTATTCGGTAGTGCATCCTACAAACCGGATGATTCACTTAACAATGGTGAAGTGAGATTCTTTGGGATTAGCCTGAAACCGAGCACATGCACCTACACTAAATGTAATATCTGGTCTACTAGCAGTGAGATAAAGAAGACTACCAATCATGCTTCTATAAAGATGTTGATCTACACTTTTCCCTACAAGGTCTTTCGATAGTTTAACAGTGGTGCTCATAGGTGTAGTGTATGATCGACCAGAGTCTAAGCCAAATCTCTTAACAAGATCTTTAGCATACTTGGCTTGGGTAATGAATATTCCTGATGTAAGTTGTTTTACTTGTAGCCCTAAAAACATGTTAAGTTCTCCTACCATACTCATCTCAAATTCTGATGTCATTAATTTAGTAAAGGAGATAAACATTTTCTTACATGTGGATCCAAAAATAATGTCATCCACATAAATCTGGGCAATCAACACAGAATTCTCGGCTTCTCTTATAGAAAGAGTTTTGTCAATGCTCCCCCTAGCAAAATCATGGTCTATAAGAAAGTGAGTTAGGCGTTCATATCATGCACGGGAAGTTTGCTTGAGTCCGTAAAGAGCCTTTTTTCAATCGGTACACTTTGTGAGGATATTTAGGATCAATGAATCCTTTTGGTTGTTCAACATACACTTCCTCATCAAGAATATCATTTGAGAAGGCGCTTTTTACATCCATTTGAAATAGTTTGAACTTTAAAGCACAAGCAACAGCCATAAGAATTCTAATAGACTCGAGTCTAGCTACAGGGGCAAATGTTTCATCAAAATCAATACCTTACATACTAGCACTAATGCACTGGATCCCATCAGAACTCCGCAGTTAAGCGTGCTTGGGCGAGAGTAGTACTAGGATGGGTGACCTCCTGGGAAGTCCTCGTGTTGCAAATGCTAATGAAGCTCTAAACGATGAATTCTAGATCCTTGTAATGCAGGAAGAGCTTCAACAATTCATTAAGAATGAGGTTTGGTATCTGGTCGACAGGCCTGAAAGGAAAAATGTTATTGGAACCAAATGTTTCATCAAAATCAATACCTTCAATTTGTGAATATCCCTGAGCAACTAATCGAGCCTTATTTCGTATTACATTCCCAGATTCATCGGATTTATTCTTGAAAATTCATTTGGTTCCAATAACATTTTTCCTTTCAGGCCTGTCGACCAGATACCAAACCTCATTTCTAATGAATTGTTGAAGCTCTTCCTGCATTGCAAGGATCCAAAATTCATCGTTTAGAGCTTCATCAGCATTTTTTTGTTCTATTTTAGAAGTGAAACACAGGTGACTGTTGACTGCCTCTAACTGTCTCCTGGTTTTGACACCAGCGCTAGGATCCCCAATGATTTGATTGAAGGGGTGATCCTTGACAATTTGTACATCACCAGGAGCAGTGGGGGCATTTGAAGATGAGGGTTGTTTGTCAGATTTGCCTATCTCGCATATACCCTCGTCTTCTCCTTCATCAACTGGAGACACTGATTTATCCAAGCTACATCTACAGTCACATTGATTGACTCTTGAACTGATGAGGTTCGAATGTTGTAGACACGAAAGGCTCTACTATTTAATGAGTACCCTAAGAAGATACCCTCATCACTCTTGGAGTCAAACTTTCCCAAATTTTCACGGTCTCTTAGAATATAACATGTACTACCAAAGACCTTAAAGTATTTCACATTTGGTGTCTTTCCACACCACAGTTCATAAGCAGTTTTGTTTAGATTTGCCCTTAAATAAACTCGATTTATAATATAGCAGGCAGTGTTTACTGCTTTGGCCCACAGAATTTGCCCAAGATTTTTATTATTAAGCATAGATGTGGCCATATCTAACAATACTCGATTTTTCCTTTCAGCAACCCCATTTTGTTGAGGTGTTTTGGGTGCTGAGAACTCATGGCGAATACCCAATTCATCACATAATTCCTTCAAACGATGATCTTCAAATTCACCGCCGTGATCACTCCTGATTCTTGCTACCATGTATCCTTTCTCATTGTGAAGTCGCTTCACTAGTTTTTGGAATTCTTCAAATGTGTCAGATTTTTCTCTTAGGAAGGTGACCCATGTGAATCTAGAGTAATCATCAACGACTACAAAGAAGTTTCATTTTCCACCTTGGCTAAGTACCCTGGTAGGACTGATTAGGTCCATGTGTAGCAGTTCAAATGGTTTTGATGTGACCAAGATAGAGGTTCTCTTGTGTGCAACTTTAATTTGTTTGCCTTTTTGGCAAGCGATGCACACAGCATTAGGTCTTTTACCCATCTTTGGTAGACCTCTCACCAAATTTTTCTGACTCAATTTAAATAGATTTCTATAATGAACATGACCGAGTCGATGGTGCCATAGTTCTGTTTCATCCTGAATGGCCACGTGACACATGGTGGAGGAGCTTGGATTGTTGTGAATTTTAATGACATAGCAGTTGTCTCCTGTGCGTAGACCTTTCATGACTACTTTTCCTATGGAGTTCAGGATCTTGCACATATCTTTGGAGAAGCTTACTGAGTGCTCTTCATCACAAATTTGTGAGATACTCAGAAGGTTATGTTTAAGACCATCAACATAAAGAACATTTTCGATTTCGGGCAAACCTGGCCCCGTGATGGTTCCTTTACCAATGATTTTAGCCATGCTCCCATCACCAAATGTGACAAACCCACCATCAAATTCGTTATATACACAAAATTGAGATCTATCACCTGTCATGTGTCTAGAGAAACCACTATCCAAGTACCATCTAGGGGTATTCCTAGCTTTTAGGGCAGTATGAATAACCAAACACTTGTTCTTAACTACCCATTTAGTTGTTGTCCTTTTATGAGGGGTATTCTTATGGTGAGATTCTCTAGTTTTCATGGGAGAATCAGATTTTCCTTTTTCACGCAAGAGAAAAGCAGTTTTCAAATTCAGCATTTTAACTTGCTCCAACAGTTCATCCATCCTCTTGTCCTTCCTAGAAAGTGTAGGATAATTCTTTCGAATGTTTCCTCTTTTTGGTGAAGTATGCATAGGAGGATTCCAATTAGCTTGCACATTTTTCCCTGCCAGTATAAATTTACCTTTCAAGTTTCTGACCGGATTTTTGAACACCATGCATTCAAATTTTAGGTAGCCAATGTCACCACAAGCATGGAAAATAGGAGGTGCTTTGGTTTTACTCCCCGATGCACCATGATCTTTTCTTACCATCGGATGAATTGAGGTAGTTTTTGATGCGTGACTGTCATAACCCAAACCTCTTCTGTCCATTGGTGATCTTACAACACCTAGGAGTTTTTCAAGGCTTTCATCTCCTTAGGCGAAACGTTTTCTAGAGTCAATGACTTGACACTTAAGACGATCAATTTCAGTGTTCGCCTCTTTGAGTTCTTTCTCAAGTCTAGCATGCTTGTCTAGAGATTCACCACTTATGAACTTTTTCTTTTCTTGTTCAAGCTCATTATTCTTCCTTTTCAGTTCTTCTAGATCTTGACCCATCTTTTGATTCTCGATTTTCAATCCGTCAAGACTTTTTGTCAATTTATCATTTTCAGCCTTCATTTGGCCCAACTTTTTAATGGTATTCATATTTTCAACGTATAGTTGGTTATATACATCCTGAAGGCCTTCATCCTCATCCTCATCATCACTCAAGGAATCATTTTCAGTGTTAGATGATTCATGATCATCAATGTCTCCGGTGATCTTTGTAATGGGCTCAATTTGAGGTACAATATCAGTGATGGAAGCCATTAAAATTTTGGTTGAACCTTGTTCCTAATCACTTTGGTATATGTTTGATTCTGATTCAGATTCTTCAGTATCATCCCATGTAGCCGCCATTACCTTTTTCTTGGTCTTTTTATCAGTGCACTCGGATGCAATATGACCAAATCCTCTACACTTGTAACATTGAGGATCTTTTGACTTAAAAAAATTTTCTTTGTTGTTCTTAGAGTCAAAAGGTTTACCCTTCTGGTAGGGTTTCCTTCTAGAAGTATTTCCCCTAGTTTTGAAGAATTTTTAAAATTTCTTGGCCATAAGTGTCATTTCTTCTATGTCTGGATCTTGCTCACCTCCATATTCAGAATCTTGTTTCTTGTGAGAAGATTTCAGGGCTGTACTTTTGGATTTGGAGGGAGTTTTGAAATGTAACTCATGGGTTTGAAGGGACCCTAGTAATTCTTCAACTTTCATGGTATCTAGGTCCCAACATTCTTCTAAAGTAATAACTTTGGTAGAGAACCGTTCCTGTAGGGATCTCAGAATTTTCTTACACAGTCTATTCTCCGGAACAGGTTCCCCCAAGCCCCACATTTCATTTGTGATCTTGTCCAGTTTGGTATAGAAGTCTGTAAATGTTTCATGCTCCTCCATAGTTATGTTTTCAAATTGTGTAGTGAGGTGCTAAAGTTTTGAGGGTTTGACAATGCTTATTCCTTCATGAGTAACTTCAAGAATATCCTATGCCTACTTACTGGTTGTGTAATTTTGAATCCGACCAAATTCATCTCTAGACACTGAACAAAAAATGGCATTCAGGCCTTTGGCATTATGAACACGTTGAGCTTTATCATAATCGGTTCACATGGCCTTCTCTCTTAGCCTGAGGACATCCGGTTCACCTTCCTTACATATAATGTCCATTGGGGGTTTATATCCAATATCAACCATGTCCCTAACGTCTGAATCAATAGATTCTAAAAAGATGCGCATTCGAGCTTTCCAATATGGATAGTTTGACCAATCAAAGAAGGTAGGTTTAGTAACGGATGAAGAGTCCTCTCTAGACATATTTTCAAGTTCTCTTAGGATCTTACTCCAGGTTTTTAAACTTGAGCGGAGGAACCCACTCTGATACCAATTGAAATTGCGGTTTTACCACTTGTAGAGATACTCGGAGATATGCCTAATGTCCTAGAGGAGGGTGAATAGGACTTTTTAAATTTCCAATTACAAGTCCTAGAGGGGGGTGAATAGGACTTTTTAAATTTCCAATTACAAGTTAAAACTAATCAAGTCAATCTTATCAACCAAGATTATCACAATAACATTCAAGGCAATTATATGATGAATTTCTAAGTAAAGACTATCATAGGCACTTCATCAAACAGTTAGCATTCATGATTGACTAAACCATTCAACACATAACAATTATTCAATCTCACAATGCACAACGATTTATAGTGGTTCGGTTTTCCTACTCCACTCCCGGTTCACGATCTCAACCTATGAGACCACCGGATTTCACTATAGTCGTGGTTTTAAATCAGGTTAACCATCAACCTTAACATTCTTTGATCTAGGACCGCATTTACCATCCGCCGATGGCCCAATCCAGGGACTTGACGAGTTTGGATCTCAAACTCTCACCAATCCTAATCCAAGGACGGTCACGTACACTCCCGCCAGAGTTTCCCAATCCAGGGAATAGTGATTTAATAAATGGACTCTCAAATACTAGACATACCTAGACGATTGAGCCCCGATTCAATGCCTTTGATGAGTAGCTTCAAGTCCATGTGCTTCAGCTTCTCTTTGTGCTCCCAAGATCAGCTACCGATGCAAATGATGTGAGTATGATTATGCCGGGTAGTTGGGAGAGAGATGGTCAAGTTCCTCTTGCCTATTCAATGCAATGGTTATGAGGGAACTACCAACTTCAGCATTCAATGGCTATAAACGACCTCATAAAAATATTTCGAAGGTAGGTCAGCCACGAATGCATATCTTAAGTTCATACTTCAAACCGAGCTTTGTATACTTAATGACAAGCCACTAATGGCTAGGTTCGAATGATGAACTGAAGGGAGTTAAGAGCAAGGAGGGCAGGAAGATGTGAGTAAAGACTCTCTCTCTTAGCTCTTGATGGGTGTTGAATGCATGACAAGAAAGACCACAAGATATGGCTATATAGAACCCCAAATGATGGCCCCAACGGATAAAAAATGGTCATGTCCAACTTGTCAGAGAGAGGCCTCAACCGGTCGGACAGACCGGTCGTATTTCAAATTGCTGGACCTCATCTGGGTCTGTCCGACCGGTCAAGACCGGTTGGCTGACCTTGCTGGACTCACTGATACAAGCAGACCGACCGGTCAAGACCTGTCGGCTGCTTATCTGGAACAATTTTTACACTACAGGCCGACCGGTCAAGACCGGTCGGCTGTCCAGTTCTTTTGAACACAGCAAGGTCGCTGTCTCCTTTTTATGCGCCTGGCCAACCGGTTAAGACCGGTCAGCTGTCTTGGCAGCCCACATGCAGCACTGCTGCTGGACAGGTCTTGACTACTGACCGACCGGTCAAGACCGGTCGGCTGTCCAGATAATCTTAACACAGCAAGGTTTGCTATAAACGATGATGTGCCTGGCCGACCGGTCAAGACCGGTCGGTTGTCTAGATGATATTTATCACAACAAGCTTTCTGTCCTGATTGCTCTGATGGGCCGACCGGTAAAGACCGGTCGGCTGCCTATTTAGCAAGGCACATTCCAATGAGAAGCTGCTGGTCTTAGGAGAAGGGTCAGTCCGACCGGTCATGACCGGTCGACTGCCTTGAGATCTTTCAACACAGCGGCGGAACACTTCAATGATGAAGTATGAAGTGATTTGGTGCATGGAGTCCAATGTTTGGACATATTTTCAATTACGATTTGCACCTGCCATGGACAAACAAGTTTGATCAACTTGTGCTAGGGTCGAGAAGGAATGCGATAAGTTAGGCGGTCATTACGCCATTCATTGATGTTTTGGGTTTCCTAAGGTCGATCTATTTGCAACTTACCTGAGATCTTGTTTCAGCTTGAGCTTGAGCAATGAAAGAAGCATAATCTTCAAGTCTTGAGCTTCAAATCTTCGACCGAGGCTCACACGAAAAGACGCGACCAACCAACACAGCAATTGATAAAATAAAGTGTACTAACAGAAACAACTCACTCATGGGACTTGTGGATAGTCAAGTAACCCAAGTCCTCCATTCATCCAAAGAAAGAGCATGAAAGGAAAGAATCCTACAAACACAAAGTGTAGTGGTGCACACATGACTAAAAGAAATTCACAAGTTTCAAGGAGGGCCCAAAAGCCTATCTATATGGAAAAATTCCAAGGAGCCCACCACACTTTGTGCATAAGGATGTACATCATAATCAAGAAATGGTAGAAGATTTGGACTACTTGTCCCTAAAGGCCCAACTAAGAAATTTAGCCCACTGGAGATCCAAGTGAAGAATGGGCTAACTACTTTTGTCCACATACATGTAAAGAAAGATGGGGCCATCCAAAGTGAGCACTATGAGCCCAAAACTTGAGGTGGGCCCTACCATTCTCATGGGTCCAAACCTTGAAAAGAAGATGGAACTCCAAGGAAAAAATGACAAGGAAAAGAGAGCATGATGGAGCCCAAAATGAAGCATTGGGTCCATCAAATACACCAAGGGCCATGACTTCACTTTGAGCCCATTTGACACGCATAAAAAGGGGCCCAACTCCCATGAGAAAAGATAGGATATTTTACCATGCACACTTGATGGACATGGCAAGATTACCCTCTACATACACATGAAGGGAGTGTGAAAGAAGAAAAGAAAAATGAAATGGAAGCTTGCAATGTCCTTCTCCATGCACCAACTTGAGAAAAGATTGGAGATGTAGAAAGAGCCAAAAAGACTTGGGCCCACCTTGACTCCCTTGGAGTATCTACATGAAGAAAAAAAAAAAAGAAAACATGAGAAGAGACAATGAAGAAGAAAACAAGGAAATGAAAGACAAAGGAGTGGTCCATACCTTCACCACTCACCAAAGGGGGACCACCTTGCTATCCCAAAGCTTTACTAAGGCCCCACCACTTGAAAGAGAAAAAAGGCCACTAAAAGGAAGAAAAACTTGAAGAAAGAGAGTGTGAGAAAGAGAAGAGAGAGATTGTACGTTGGAGGGGCCAAGGGCGCCCCATGTTATATAGAAAATGGGAGGGCACCCCATTATCCGACCCACTGGAAAACTCAGTGGATAGAAGCGGCTTGGGTGGCACCTAGGGGGCCGTCCGTCCTCCCACTTGGTTGAAACGACCCCTCACCCCCTCTCCTTGGGAAGAACTCCTCTTAGGAAAGGGTGGTTGCAAGTGAATCTTGTACCCCCATGTAAGAATGAAGTGATGGAAGAGAAGGAGGAGAAAAAGAAAAAATGAATCTCACCAAAGTCTCGTTTAGTGAGAAATTGGGGAGAAATTAGCTTGATGATGTGGAAAAAGCTCCATGGAATTTTCAAGAAAAAGAGAAAGAATTGACTTAGTCAAACAGTAACCTCAACCATCCAAAGTCATGCCCCGATGATCTGAACCATTCTCAGAAAAAATTCCTGGAATTTCCAACCTTGATTGTTGCCTACTGTACATATTCTGGGTCCGAAGACCTTAAACTACACTGGGATTAATTTCTCAGGGGATTTTTCTTGCTTTCAACATAAAAACCGGCATCGACCTCGACTACCCGGAGCAAGGTTCGATAATCTGGATCTTTTCAAAAAATCACAAAAAGAATGTATTTTCAGCTTGTACAAAGTCTTGGGTCCGAAGACCTTAAACTACGTCGAGATTAAGATCCCGATGGATTTTCAATAAAAATCGGCATCGGTCTTCATCGTTCGAATTAAGATCTGATGACTCCGGAAATTTTTCTAAAAACAAAAAAAAAAAATGTGTTGCCTTATATTGTACATAAGTCTTGGGTCCGAAGACCTTAAACTACACTGGGATTAATTTCTCGGGGGATTTTTCTTGCTTTCAACATAAAAACCGGCATCAACCTTGACCGCTTGGAGAAAGGTTTGATAATCTGAATTTTTTCAAAAAATCACAAAAAGAATGTATTTTCAGCTTGTACAAAGTCTTGGCTCCGAAGACCTTAAACTACATCGGGATTAAGATCCCGAGGGATTTTCAATAAAAACCGACATTGGTCTTGATCGTTCGAATCAAGATCCGATGACACCGGACATTTTTCTAAAAACAAAAAAAATGTGTTGCCCTATATTGTACATAAGTCTTGGGTCTGAAGACCTTAAACTACACTAGGATTAATTTCTCGGGGAACTTTTCTTGCTTTCAACATAAAAACTGGCATCGACCTCGACCGCTCGGAGCAAGGTTCGATAATCCGGATCTTTTCAAAAAATCAAAAAAAGAATGTATTTTCAGCTTGTCAGTGGGTCCGAAGACCTTAAACTACACTAGGATTAATTTCTCGGGGGACTTTTCTTGCTTCCAACAAAAAACCGAAATTGACCTCGACCGCTCGGATCAAGGTTCGATAACACAGATCATTTCAAAAATACCAAAAAGATTTTAAGTTTTCCATAAAAACCAGTATCAATCTCGATTACTCGAGTTGAAGTCTGAAACTTTTTAAAAAAAAAATTTACCATCAATTTTTAACTGCACAAATCTATCCCCAGCAGTCCGAAGACCTAAAACTACACTGGGATTAATTTTTCAGGGGCTTTCTTTCCCAACCTGTCCCAGACATGGCTAACACTTAATCGTACGGGTGTTTAGAATCTTCTAAGCAGGAAAAGGCTTGAGGCGGGCAGAACCCCATGATCCTATTCGTGTTGAACGCACTGTGATAGACAACCTTGATTTGGGAGTCGCTGTTGAATCTGACGGATGTTCCCTGTTCCTAAAACTCATGAAGGGGATTAAGGCAGTTGGGAGGTGAAGCGCACCCTCACGGAATTGTGAATAGCATAAGGCCTCCAACTAGATTGACAAAGGGAAATGTGAGGATGTGGCTCATTTTGTGGCCGAAGGAGTCCGTCGGACGATATGTGGTCTATGTGCATTGTACATGAGGAACAGGCAACTTTGTGGGTGTGTTGACTAAAAACCCTCAAAATCTATTCATCCGAAGATGTAAAACTACGTCACTTAACTGTGTGAGATTCGTCTTGCTCGCTGACATAAAATGGATCGGGTGCCTTACTAGCAGTAAAAGCTGGAAATGGATGAAAATTCCATACCTTTCCCTGCATTTCAGAAAAATCAAAAAAATACCAAAACATTACAAAATCATCTTTTAAAAATCACAAAAATATTTCTCTTGCTTTCAAATCAAATATTTTCAAAATCACAAAAAATATTTCCTTTGTTTTCAATAACCGATCTCTATCCTGACTCAGGTAAAGATTCAGGACCACATATTTGCAAAAAATCACAAAAAAGTGTCACTATCCCCAGCACTGCACTTCAGGAGTCTCGAACTCCGCTCACTCACTTCACAGTTTGGGATGACGGATCCGATCACCTGCAAATTGGAATGTTGACCAAAACTGGCAACCAAGCACCGTCCCAATCACATCCATTCCCAGAAGAACATCTTGAAGTCTGACAACATCCTTCATCCATTCCCATTAGCAAAGAAGCAGCATCTTGGGACGATGGACCTGATCGACCACGGGTCGGGATCTTGACCAACCTGCTGACCAAACATCCGCATTGAAAAAAAAAATCCTTAGGGAGCATAACCCTACAAGCAATAAGCTTAAAGTTCTCCGCATCAAAAGAAAATCATCAAACTGAAAGAGAATGAGCCAAATCATGCATGTCATCATCAAATATACATCCCCATGCATCAACATCCATCGCATCAATCATCATGTTTACCTACTTCCAAAATAAAAGTCGGTTAACCAAAGACCCCACAGGCATCCCTAGTGGAGGCGAGTGCCAGCCAGATTTCCTTTTAAAAAAATTTACATATATATATTCCTATTTGCAAATAAAAACCCCACAGAGTATCACTCCCCAGAGTGGGTACCTTGTCAAAATTCAAAAATATTTTTCCAGTAGAGCATTCGGCCTCAAAAACACCGAGAGTTCTTCCATATCTCTGGGTAGGAGCCGATGCAAAAATCAAAATAAGATCCGATGCCTCGCAGTTTCACAGGAGATCATCGGATCCAATGCACTCAGAGTATGGTTGAACTGAACTCTAGTGTTAGTGTGGTCGTACCACATGCCAAGATATGAAAAGATGAAAGCCAAAAGGCTCGGTCAAAGAAACCATCTGAACGGTGGAAATGATGAATTGTAACCCAAGTATCAAAATCAGCAGATTGGGTGGAAAGAGTTCACCCGTACATACCTAGGCATGGATGCCTGAAGTACCTTGATTGATTCAGGTCGGCGTAGTGATCTCCCGTAAGACTACATGGACGCAGGGTAGCTAACCACTTTGACAGTCGAGCAAAATAAGTACTCCTGAAGTGATCCAGGAAAACATCAAACAATCAATCTCAGGGTCGGTAACCTCGTAAGACTATGAAGGACGCAGAGGCTCTACTGTACCTTTTCGATGTTAATACCGATCAGGAATGGAAGGGTTGCGATTGGGTACTCAGGTTGCAGTGCATGCAGGGACAATCGCAACATTTTCTCCAAACTCTCGCGATATGTGCGAGTTATCAATCTCAAAAAATCAACTGACTCAGATACAACGGAAAACAAAGATTCCAAACCACAATCTAGGAAAGAATGAATTGCAAACCAAGCATCAAAACCAGCTAATCGGGTGGAAAGAGTTCACCCGCACATACCTAGGCGTGGATGCCTGAAGTACCTTGACTGAGTCCAAGTCGGCGTAGTGATCTCCCGTAAGACTACATGGACGCAGGGTAGCTAACCACTTTCACAGTCAAGCGAAACAAGTACTCTGGAGTGATCTGAGAAAGCATCAAACAATCAATCTCCGGGTCGGTAACCTCGTAAGATTATGACGGACGTAGAGGCTCTACTGTACCTTTTCGATGTTAGTACCGATCGGGAATGGAAGGGTTGCGATTGGGTACCCAGGTTGCAGCGCATGCAGGGACAATCGCAACGTTTTCTCCAAACTCCCGCGGTATGTGCGAGTGATCAATTTCCAGACGATCAACTGACGCAGATGCAAAGGCAAGCAAAGATTTCAAACCATGATCTATGAATGACCGGGTCAGAAGTGGGGTGTCCACTCACTTTGGCATTCGGTTGCACGTAACCTCTGCCAAAGAGAGGCATCTGTAGACACCCTACCTTCGGCTACAATGTTGGTAGAGATAGCTGAATGAATGGAGGACCATACCCCCAAATCCCATGTCCAAACCCAGCCAAACTCACCCTTGTAAGCCCCAATCTATAGCCCAGCTCAAGCCTGAACCCAATCAACTCACCCCTAAACATCAGCCCAAAAAACCCCCCATAAGAAAAATCAGTCAAAAAATTCTAAAAAAGTCAAACTAGGTGAGTCAACCCGCTGAGTCAAATCACCAAGTCAACCCGCTGAGTCAAATCACCGAGTCAACTCACCGTGTCAACCCATTTTTCAAACCCAGTCAACTCACCGAGCTCCAAACCACAGCCTTAGATCAGGTCCAGACTCCGAACCTGGGGCTTTTCTGCTTCAGGTTCGAAGGTCATACGCTCCGAAGCTAAAGCAGCGCAGCCGTACGGGCGGCCCTCAGGGTGCCGCCCAAACATATTTACGGCAGCTGCCACTCTCCGCTGCTATAAATACCCCCGCCCCTTCTAATTCACAACATCCACCTCCTCTCTCTTCAGTCCGAGAGTTCCGAGTCCACTTCCATCCCTTTAGCCCATACCTCCACCAAGGAGAGCCCGAGTGAGAAGAGTCTAGCACTAGTCCAACCCAGTCTGACCCTGGTCTAAATCTCCCAAGCCACCCAAGTCTTGATCTAGCCGCTCGAAGCAAACCCTTGCGACACCTTCGTCCATCCAGCTACTCTTTTACCAGCATCATCTCATTCGCATCTAGCATAAGTGCAACATTTACTTTTCTTCCAACCCCCCTGCTTATCATGTCACTACAAGCACTTTGATTAATCAAACACACAGCATGCATCCAGCATAAAGCACCTGTCAGTTCGAGCGTATGCTTTGGGCTTGCCTGTTAATGGAAACCTACCCATTAGAAACTCTTACTGTTCAGACCTGCATTCATGCATCATGTCATCCATGAGAATGTATGAGGATTAAATTAGGCTTTCAAGTACTAGTTCGATTCTGTGAAGTAAAGACCGTACTTCGGTACGGGCAGTGTGGGGTGCTTAACGTCTTCCCACCCTGTAACCTTGATCCCTTACCTCGAATCTTTGGCCGCAAATCAAAAGAGTCATTTTAGAGGAAGGAATCTTCGGATTCCCTTCTCTAACATTTCTACGGGGTTTAGCCGACTGTAGATTCGAAGTAACTGGCTAGTGGCGACTCTGGTCTTACACAAAATCATACAGCTTAACACGACAACAGATAAAAAGCCCTCGAGAACAAGGCAAGCTAGTGACACAAATGGTGATTCGCGCGCACGCACCTCTTCTTTTCCAAAAGGAAGGGAGAACGTACAGGGGCGCGGAACGGCAAGCGTCCACAAGCACGTCCCCGCCAATGGGACCCCTTTTCTTTCTCAGCATGTCCTTGCCAATGGGACCCCTTTTCTTTCTGAGCATGTTCCCGTCGATGGGACATTTACTCAATTTCAGCACATCCCCGCCGATGGGAATTCAATTCAATTTCTAGCAGCAGGGGCAACACTGGCGAATGGCCACAATGGGGGTCAGTGTCAAGCCCACATCAATCAGCGGACAATGGCGAATACCCAACAAGGGGGTCACTTCTCATAGTGTCATGCCCCAAAAATCGAAACTTGATTAGAATGACCCAAAGCTCAAGTCCCAGGGTGTGAATATAAAATTTGAGCGTAGATTCCTTGAGATTTCATTCTACACATCGCATATCTAAAATAAATCACAAATATAATTTTTTCACTAATGTCTTATTACATTGAATTTTACAAAACTAAAATAAATTGATTACATTCGACACTCGTGTGGTATGTGACCCTCTGAATACTCTCCTTTGCCTATGTCTTGTTCTTCCTGAAAACCTACAAGAACTGTGGTGATGTTGGTGAGCTAAAAGCCCAGTGAGATCATTTTCAACATAAGGAAATTTCAATTAATTCAAGATAAAATCCTACACAATACTAAATATAGAGAGTTATTTTCATGTTACATCTAAATAGTTTTATGAGTTGTGTTCTTGAATGACGCTTATGAGTATCATGATGTCATGGATGTGCATGTTCAATGCATGATGCAATAAATATATATATGGGCAAATCAACCATGCCCCCATCTTCAACCAAGCAAATCAACCATGCTCAACATCTCCAACCAGGCAAATCAAACATGCCCAACGAATAGATCCCTCTGCCCCTGGATGTTAGGGTACTTAATTCAAGTATTCAACCATGCTTACTTAACCAAGAGTACAAGCGGGGCAGGCAAATCAACCATGCACGCCGGGAGTCCAATCAACTATGCTCCCGTTCCGTCGTCCAATTCAAATAAAATATACATAAAAGGATGCATATGAATGTCATGAAGCATGGAAGCACTTTTCAAGCATACAATGCATATCAAAATCGAAGTCCAATCATACCATGCATGCATTATCTTTATTCAATTATTTCCTCATCTAAACCCTATTTTATTATAAACGTGAAAATATAGAACAACGTGTCAGCTTTTAGTGTTTTTTACAGTTAACTAGCATTACCTTAAAGGTGTTGTCTTATTCATGATCTAAGTGAAGTTAAGATTGTCTAAAATTTTAGTGCGTGTGACTACGAAGGAAAATTTAAGAAAATTAACAAGGAAGATTGAATTGAACTTGGAAAAGATAGAATTAAAAGATGAATCCCTTACCTAGGATCTAACACATTAATTAGAAAGAAAAATCAATATTATAATTCTAATCAATTCAAGGGAGAAATTGGAAGATCTAAACGTAAAACTAAAGCACAGGTAGAAGGAAGGATTTAAGCAAATCAATGGAAAAATCCATAGCAGAATCACTCACAGATATGACTTTCTCTAGGCTGCAAACAAGCCCCAGCTTGCATCTGAGTCGACTCAGCGAGTCGACTCAGTTTAGAGAAGAAATCTCTTCTTCTTCTTCTTCTTTCTTTTTCTTTTTTTTCTATTTTTTTTTACTAGGATGCTGCCTCAGCAATAGCAACAACAGCAGCAGCGTGGGAGCTGCTCTCTCACTCTCTTCCTTCTTTCTCTCCAACGTCTCTCTCTCTCTCTCTCTCTCTCTCTCTCTCTCTCTCTCTCTCTCTCTCTTCTCTCTCGGTTGAATGCTTGTGAAGAGGGAGATGCATCTAAGGAGGTCTTTTAAAGGCTCCCAAAGTCGGTGGGTCGGTGCGGGAAACTCCCGACTGGTTTTGGTGTTGGCACCGCCTGACACTCATCTCGCCCGACTTTCTTGCACTTAATCACCTGTAGACCGTTCAAATAGTAGGTGGGGTCCATGAAAACAATCCCCTAAATTTTCAGGGACCCATGCGTAGGATCGGTCCTGATCTTGAGTGTTTTGTTTCGTTAAGCTACGGAGATAAAAGAACTATGCGGTCCACTCGAGCTTCTACTTACACAAAGAGATTTGCCCCTTAGTAATCCCAGGAGGGGGCTACATCGTGGACGGGTTGGCTTTTTCAGATGGGGCCCACCGTGATCGAGCATGGGGCCCACAGCGGCCAACTGCGCAGACGCTGTTCTAGCGTCCGTGGAGAAGACGAACTTCGGTTCGCATGCAACACGGTCAGCTATTTGACTGCTTGGCAAACCGTGTGCATCGCACACGCAGTTTCCATCTAGATGTTTATATGAAATCTACCCCATTCGAAAGGTAGGCCACTTAGGGGTTGGTACCAAAATTGGAACAAATCCAAGGTCAGGTGGTCCACCTAAGATCAAATTTCTGATTAGGACACGTATATGTTCAAATTTCTGATTAGGACATTTGTAGGATGATTGGAGGGATGAAATTCGACGTGTACGGCTAAAATGTGCTCAAAAGCTGATATATGAAGTTTTGCATGAAAATGATCGTCATAAGCTATAATACTTAAAAGTGTCAGGTTAAGTTAAGTTGATCAATGGCATTTTCAGTAATTATTATAAATTTGTGAGTTTTGTGAAATCTAATACTTCTATGCTATTTTAAGATTTATTCTGAGCAACTTTAATAAAGGAACCATATGTTAACTCTCTACGAATTATTTATTATTAATTTATTAATATTAAAAGTTATTTAATTTATTAAATTACGATTTAAACGATTCCAAGAACTTGGGGTGTTATAAGCACGTCTGAATAGGTTCATAGGGTCGAGGAATAAGTGATCTAAGCATATTCTGGTGGTTGACAAGGTGTACGGATCAGATTTATGGACAGATATGTGTACAGGACGATGTGGAGATCGTTCGGCGTATTTACGTTGATCGTGTAGTTCAAAATCGAAGTGGCCTATTAGATATTCTAGTCTAGCAACGATAAATCATTCTAATGTTCAATATATTAACTTAGCTAAGTATACTAAGTTTTCAGAGGTCTTAAAAGTTGTTGGGATACATACCTGAGTGTACACGTATGTGTATGCGTGTGAACAACACAACCTAGCATTTAATTTCTTACGTATGAACACGAACTCGTGTACTTACTCGTGTGTCCAAATTTTTGGGATATTACATAAAGTCTCAACCTCCTACAAACAGGAGCGCATTTCAATTCCAGCACATCCCCGCCAATGGGATTCTAATTAATTTTCAGCAATATTCAATTCAGCAAACTCTAGTTAATTTCCAGCAATCTTCAATTCAGCAGTCTCCAGTTAATTTCCAGCAAGTTCCAGTTCAATCTCCAGCTCAATTACATTCATTTCAAGCATAAGTTCATCAGAATCCGATCCAATCATCAAGACAAATTTAGCAACCTGCAGTTGCTTTCCAGCAAGCCCATAGGGTCAAAGACATTGACCATTATGCCGAAGAAGAACGTGCCTTATTACGAGAGGCACCCATCGCTCGAGTAGATCATGTGGGACTGGACGAGTTGTGGGAGCAGTTCCAGACCTTGCAAAATCAATTACAGCAACAACAGGGAATTGATCTACCTTTAACCAAGTGCAAAGACTTGTGTCATTTCCAGATGCTCAGATACCTCAAAACTTTCAGGTACCAAAATTCAAAAGATACGACGGCAGCGATTGTTCCACAACACATCTCAAGGCTTTCTGTGGAGAGCTGAGTGCAATCTTAGGAAATGAAGGAGCCCTCATTTACTTGTTTTAAAAATCTCTGAAGGGCGATGCCCTAAACTAGTACACATCATTGAATTGTCATCGCATCAGGACTTTGGAACAGCTTTCCTAGGCTTTCGTCGACAGGTTCGCATACAATCTTAACATGGCACCCAGGAGAGCGTACCTCACAGCTCTCAGGCAAAGGAGTGACGAAATGTTGTCAGCTTATGTGGGACATTGGCGAGCTATGGCAGCCAGAATGAGGACACCCATCGACGACTGAAGAACAAATCTCCATGATTGTTCATTCAACATATCCTGGCATATCTGGATATCTCATCTCACATCCATATGCAAATTTCTCTCAGTTGATCCATGCTGGAGAGCAAGTCGAAGAAGGAATCTGCGCAGGGACAATCTCCTCATGGCCTCATCAGCCCACTCTAATCAAACAGAACAGAATGGAAGGAAGACCTATTGGATATGGGAATGAAAATCGCAGTGG
The DNA here is from genome assembly GCA_003013855.2 of Liriodendron chinense. Taxonomy (NCBI): domain Eukaryota; kingdom Viridiplantae; phylum Streptophyta; class Magnoliopsida; order Magnoliales; family Magnoliaceae; genus Liriodendron; species Liriodendron chinense. Next base: position 874,951 of record ML058466.1, on the reverse strand, counting down.
TTCTCCTCCTCGCCTGACAGAGGTTAACAACATTATCGCCACTGCTCAGGGCAATCAATATGCTCACCCGCAGGGACGTCAACCATATCAGCAGAATCAGGCTCAATATCAACCTCAGAGGTACCAGTCACAGCCACCCCCACCACAACCAAATCCTCAACTACAGCCGCAACCACCTCGACTGCAGCAGCAATTTAGGGAAAATGGTTAATACTCATATCATAACAGGCAGAATAATAGGGAGTTTAGGAAATTCACTCATCTCACTCAGTCACTTAGTCAGGTCATAACTATGCTGGTATAAAAGCAATTACTCACTCTGATGTCACCCAGGTGTAACACCCCGTACTTTTAGTGCATGGTATTACCATGAGGATCAAACTCACTATTCATTAAAACCATATCGCTTAATCGAAACAATCATTAGTTGATTATCATCATCATTAGGTCATCTACTCTCTAAATACATTATTGATTTCCACTTACACAGCCCTACAATTTTAATAAAATAATAATAATAATAATAATGACAATAATAATAATGGTGATTATGGTATTGGTATTTGGATTATAAAAGGAAAGTACACGACTATAGTTTATATTACATCTAATTAGGTGGACCATCCTACTCCTTAGGACCTTTCAACCATCCAAAACTAAATTGGTGTTAATTGAACCGTTGGAGTATGTGCAAGTACCATCATTGTCGGTTAAATCAATGGGTGCGGCCCACTTGATTGATGTAAGGGTTCATCAGTGGGCCATGGGTTTTATTGTGGGCAGTAGAGGCTAGTGGTCGGGGTGGATCTTAATTAGCATCGTTGGGGACCACACACGTGTTGGGGCTCAAATTTGCACCCATTATAAACCAATATCCCGTGGTCTATTGACAATGATTTGGATCAGTTTTGGGGCCGGTAAAGCCCTGAAAACACCAGTGCGACCCTAGTCGCTCGATAGCGACCTAAAATTTGTAAATAGCATTTCGAAGGGGAACTGGACATGCGCTTCACAGCCAAATGATCCGGAATGTCCCAAAACCCCTAACCTGTAAGTTTTGAAGTCATCCGGTGCATATTTTTACCTGCGCACCTTAAAATGCGTTTCGTCCTTGCTTGGAGCTGACAAAAAAGGGTCCGTAAGCCTACTGCTACCATTTCAGAGCGGAACTGGACATGCGCTTCACCGCTAAATGATCCGAAATGTCCTAAAACCCTTAACTCTGCGAGTTTTGAAGTCATCCGGTGCATATTTTTACCTGCGCACCTCGAAATGCGTTTCGTCCCTACTTGGAGCTGACAAAAAAGGGTCAGTAAGCCTATAGCTACCATTTCAGAGCGGAACTGCACATGCGCTTCACCCCCAATTGATCTGGAATGCCCCAAAACCCTTCAATAGCAAGTTTGAAGTCATTACGGTGCGTATTTCCGTGCGCGTGCTCCCCAGAACAACGTTCCGATACGACAAGCCGACCTGGAGGCTCCAAATTAGGAAGGAAGTACCAAAATTGGCAACATCTGGACTTCCACACCCCACCTTGTTCATTCAGGAGGTCAATCCTAGCCTAGAAGTGGCTTGGCAATAGTGAGTGCATGTCTAGAAAAGGTAGCTGTCCTTTGGAGGTCTCCCATCGAAGCTGAAATTCTGAAATTTTCTAAGTGCTGGAATCCTGAAAATCTGGTTAAGTAGTGGGAAAGCGCTGGCAAAGGACATGCGCATGGCCTCCCACCACATGCGCCTGCACCCTATTGATGAAAGGGAGTGAATTGAATGCTTTGCCGGAAAGCGCCGGGAAAAGCACCTGAAAAGGACATGCGCCCGGATCCTCCACATGCGCCTGATGCATTTTTTTTACATGCGCTTGACCTGATTTCTGCCACATGCGCCGGGAAATACCCACCGGACCTGACCCGAACCCGATTACCCCCTATAAATAGTGAAGTCACTTCATTTCATCAGCACGAGATCATCTCCTGCCGACCTCAGAGCGATGTAAGCACCACATGCGCTCGCTTTGTTTCCCCTCACCAGATGCCTTAGCCGGAGTGGATTCCCTCGCCGGAATCCCTCACTGGAAAGGGATTTCCTCACCGAAATCCCAAGTTCGGAGGAAAATCCTGAAATTTTTCTAAGTGTTGGGCAAATGCGCCGGCTTTTCCCCCACATGCGCCGGCTTATTCCACCACATGAGCCGGCTTTTCCCATCGAAAAATCTTGAAATTCACTAAGTCCACAAGGGACATGCGCCCACTCCTTGGGTCCAGGTGCATGTGCACCACCACATGCACCGGGATTGCTTCCGGATTCTCCTTTTTTCATAAAAACAAGGCCACATGCGCCCGGGAGATGGGACATGCGCCCGGCTCCCCACCACATGCGCTTGACAGCTCTACCACTACCACATGCGCCTGCATCAGCACCCCATGCGCTTGCATACCCCCCTCCATGCACCTGGACACTGGTTGGAGGGGTGGGCCTTCGATCGTGCACCCCGCCTTCGTCCAGGGATCGGATTTAGATGAAACCTGCCTCTCCTAGATGCATCTCGATGAGATCTATCTATCCACCGGATCAGATTCTCCAATGGTCAATGATAAGTGGCCCAAATCAGTGTTTTGGTCCAAAATGACCAACACTTAGCCAATTTGGCAGCTCCGGAAATCCCTCCGAAAGAGTCGAAAATGGCCGAAAACGAGAAGAACCGGGCGGAATTGGACTTAGCCTGAGAGGGAAACTTTTCTTCTACTTGACATGATACACCATAATTATGCACCACGACGAGGTTATCCGATCTCAGAACCCTCGAATACCCTAATCAAGCGGTCGGCAGGCCTGCTACTTAGTCATTTTCAGCCCTGGGAAGTGCCCTGTTGGCCCGAAAATTGACTTCTGCTAAACGAATCGAAACGCGATCGCACCGTGATCCTCGTGGACATAATCCACCCCTATTCCAAGATGGTCATCGATGATATTCACCGAATACCCTGATTAGACCACAGACAGGTCCACAACTTAATCATTTTCAGCCCTGGGAAGTGCCATGTTGGCCCGGAAATCGACTTACGCTAAGCAAATCGAAACGCGATCGCACCGCGATCCTCGTGGACGTAATCCACCCCTGTTCAAAGACGGTGATCGATAATGCTCACCGATTTCCTTAATCAGACCGCAAACAGGTCCATTACTTAATCATTTTCAACCCTGGGAAGTGTCATGTTGGCTTGAAAATTGACTAATGCCAAATGAAATCAACCGCGATCTCGAAGACGCCGATGCAAAGCTAAAGTACTCAGGCTATCTAACAGCCGAGTTAAGCATTTACGGGGCACCGATTCCCATTATTCATAAGAAATTGGCATATGTGGGTACCCATCGGACCCTATACCTAGCCGTTTGCAGGCATCGGAGATAGCCGATCTAGCCTATTGAATATTGAAACTCTCAAAAGATCTTGGCTCGATAAAGCTTATTTGATCCCAAATAGATCATTGAAAAATACTCAGAAGAAAGAGTTTTCTCGAAGACGAGTCGCCCGACTCCAGAAGAAACGCATTTACTTTACTGTACAAAACTTTATTCATCCCAGACAAAGGTCCGAGACTAAACCTAAGGGGTTATGGTTACCACGAGAAACCACAAATAAAGAGTTCTAACTAAGCTTGAAACATCCTGCTATGGATTGCCACTATAAAAAGACAGTCGATGCCCTACCCATCGACAACGGGTCCGTCGGTTGAGCTTATGAGGCAGTTGCGGATTGCTTTCCTAAGGTCACCTGTTCACAGTAACAGGCGCGGGCTTTAGGTTATGCCGACCAACATTTCGATATTCGTGTATTCTAGCGGTCACCTGTTCACAGTAACAGGCGCGGGCCCAGAGTTGCACACCTCGTTCGGGAACGTTGCGGAGTGCTCTCCTAAGGTCACCCGTCATAAAAATACGGGCGCGGGCCTTGGATTATGCCGACCAACATTCGAGGATCGTGTATTCCAGAGGTCACCTGTTCACAGTAACAGGCGCAGGCCCAGAGTTGCACCACTCGAATCCTGACAGTCTCTCAACTCGGACAATCCAAAAGAAAATGGGACATAGACATCCGACTTGTCTAAGAAATGTGGTTCAGTCCATAACAAGAAAACAAATAGGTCTATACGACCATGAACTCAAGACCATAATCCCTGACGATTTAAATAACTTGCTCGATCTATCCGGGCTTTCTTTCTAACATTCTATCTATTGTATAACTACATTCATAGTGGAATCTTGTCGCTTTGTGCCGTGGTTTTCTCCCGCAAGGGTTTCCACGTAAAAATCTTTATGTTGTTTGTGATTTGTTTCATTTACATTCATACTCTCTTAATGCTTTATTTAACTTATCTATGATGCATGCATTTACCTTTACCTTTTAATCAAGGGTGATCATCCATTGATGTAATTAAAGGCTCGTGACCAGTATCACAGCCTGGAATGTAAAAGATCTCAAAATCTCTGGAATAAAATTAGCTTTGCGATATCTCCCTTGCATACACTCTGTAATTGCTTATGACTATTTATGAATGTTTCTATACTCAGAATTCTCCCTAAAATAATGAAATATAGGAAAAAGGACTGCTGACGAGCAGTTTTGATTTTTTTCTAGTTCTAACAACACTTATTGTGTGTGTACACAGTTGGGGTACGCCTGCAACACACCGAATCAAAGTCCAACCTGGTTGACTGATTTCCCGAAGAGGAAACTTCCTCTTCTTCTTTCTTTGTTTCCCGCCCGTCAGATTGTCCGTCTCTGGTTGCTGTGCGGCCCACCTTTAAGCATTGATTCGGCTGATCCAAACCGTTCATCATGTTTGGGAGGCCGTGTCGAATAAACGCTAGTCAGTGTCCTTGTGGCTGTTCTTTGTACGACACAGTACGGAGCTGAAGTCCAACTGTTGAAATCGCAAAGGTGTTTCCAGCAGCCATGTATTCTTCAGATCGTGATCTCTGTTGGCCACCTCTGGACAATCTGAGCCGTCCATTATGTTCAAAGCATGTCGTAGACCAAAGCTATTTGTGTCTTTAACTTTGGTGTTCCTGTGTGTGTGCACGAACACGTGTGCAATCAAGTTGTGCGGAGAGAGAGTTTCCAAAAACGGCAATCGTTCTTACTGCTAGGTTGGCATTCCATGTGAGCCTTCCTCTAACTATCTCAGCCGTCTATTTGAGAGTATCTCAGCGGTTCGAAACGTTACATGCGGATCGCCAGCTGTGTAAAACTATGTAACGGAATCTGTTTTTCAGAGCGAATGAGAGGTAGAACCCTAGAAAGCATCTAAACCGTGTATTATTCCCATCAAACGGTTGTGAGGGAGTTGGGGCATGTTACAAGAGCTAAGCGATCGAGTTTCAAGGCTCTCTGCTCCATTTTTCTAGAAAATGCTAGAAAATTGCCAAAAGAACCTTCCATTGCAAATCCCATTGGAGTAGTGTCTCACTTGTACTCATCTTCACCAACCACGACAATCAGATCGAAGAGCTCCGTAACGAATGTGAAAAAGCCAAGAGAGGAGATCGTCTTCCTCGTCAGGAATCCGCCACCGTGCAGCCACTGTTGGATCTCATTTCAAGTTCAGAAACGTCTGTCATGTGGGCTGTTGGATGTCTGTCTGATCAGATCTGGTGGTCTGGTTGGAGTTCAGATCAGATTTGGTTGTCCAAACTCTTCTGGATGCTACTTTGATGAAAGATCAGAGTGGAGGAAGAAGGAGAGTGAGAGAGGAGCAGATTCAGGTGAGTTTTCTCTCCCACATCTCTATGGGGAGTGGTCGAATCGATCCTCAAACCTGATATGGTATTGAGCTTGTAACCGAGTTAACTCGGCATTCCTTTTGCTGAGTTTAGATCGGCGATTAGCCCTGAGTTGAGTTAACTAGGTCGACTCGGATCGATCTTCCCAGTTCTTGCTAGCTATTTATTCCAAGAGGAGCAGCTTGTAAGTTGTATTGATTGGGGTATAGTGTTGTTGTTTACTTACAAATCAACCTGTGTAAACTCCTTTGTAGCAGTGAGTTCACTGACTCGGTCCGGTGGAACTCAGTTGTTTCCTGAGTTGTAGCGATTTGCAGGCCATTGCTATTATTTGGGTCATTAGGCAATGATCTCTGGTGATTGTATCAGATTTCCAAACTGTATATCAATGGCATGGAGTTAGTGAGTGAGTTAACTGGGTTAATTTATAGGCCAGTTAGTCGTATTGTAGCAGGTAAGTCGTCTTCCCTACTGTTTATGCGTTAGTCATAGATTTAGTCTCTAGTTGAATTGGCACTTTATCGAGTGACTCGAGTTGGAATACGAAATTAGGAAGGACCTAACCAATTTAAGACCCTTGATCAAGAAGTAAAGGCCTTTGGACTTTCAGTTTAAGTTGAACCTACATTGGAAAATGATGAATAGTCACTTTATCGAGTGACTCGAGTTGGAATATGAAATTAGGAAGGACCTAGCCAATTTAAGACCCTTGATCAAGAAGTTAAAGGCCTTTGGACTTTGAGTTTAAGTTGAAGCTACATTAGAAAATGATGAATCGGCATTAAGTCGCAGTCAGGGTCATCAATGTATCGCTTCAAGTTAGACTGGGTGGCATTGAATTGTTACCTAGTTGGGTAGGTTCCAATCTAGCAATGGAAGTAAGTCAAATTCATAGGGTTAGTAATAGAATTCAGCTTATTATAAGTTGGTCAGTATGTTGTTATGATGAAGTCCAAAAGTTATAAATTGAAATCTTAAAGCTACATGATTAACTTTCTACCTTTGACCCAATTGTAAAAATTGTGTCATTTAGGATGGAGCTTAATCTCAAGCATGTGTACACAATTCTAGCTACATTAGGAGGTGACCTATATCTAATGTGAGGTTATCACCCTTCAAGCTTTCCATTCTCTTGTTTATATGTTTCTCTATCTTCGTTATTTGCTTACAATAATTATTTTGTTCATATAAATATTTACTTCCAAATAATTATCTCATAATGATTGTTTTGTGATATTAACTATTTATGGAATGGCTTACATCTAAGTTGTTAATTGTTGATGCAATTTAGTGAATGAAATTGTTTTTATGCTATTTGGATAACAGTTGAGAAATTGGTTGTGAAATGTTAACTGTTGTAACATTTAGTAAAATTTATCTTGTGGTGTCCTGGATTTGACTTGCTGTCATGTGACTCTTGTTGGGAAGATTCCCTTTGTTGGTGTCCATAAATGGACTTGTTGCCCAAGTGGCTTTGTTGGAGAAGAATATCCTTTATTGGAAACTTTGGAACGCACACAAGATGGTAATGTTAATTCTCTAGTTGTAAAATGTCATAGAAGTGAAATTGGTTTATTTGTATTGGAATGAATTCTATAGAACACCTCATGAGCCAGAGATGGTGGTATGGGCCACTATGTCCAAGCTGTTGGCCTATGCTGAGTTGCATGCGGTCCCCATAGTGACTGTGAGTATTTTATCATTAGTCTGGTAAACCGGAATAATGAAGGTTGGCTAATCATACATACATGGCATTTGCGGGTAATGTTGGTGACGAGCCACATCATCATCGGTTTGATATGCATTGCATTGCAGGTAACATTGGTGACAAGCCATATTACTGTCGGTTTGAAATTCGCCAGTTGGATGTGCATCCCTAAGCTGATGAACATGTGCATGTATCTATATATTTAAAAGATCAATGTTAAAATGTGTAGAATGAATTGGTGAATGCTGTGTTGTTTATGATGTGGATGAAATATTACATTTGATTATATTAAATGCATTTTATAATTTTTAAATTTGTTATTATATGATTTATTATCTTTACTGTCTCTTTATCTAATTGTAGTTGTTACCTTTAGTTAATGTTACCTGTAATTTTACATTTGGCCATGCTGTATATTATCTCTTAGAATTTTAGAACTTGTGTAAGTTGTAATCTGTTATCTTTAATTAATCATTGCCTAACTGTTATCATGCTGGGTAATCTTGGAGGGTTTTTACCTCACTATGATAACGTTTTTACACTATCCAACCATATCAGTTGGTGCAGGTGACGCTGGATGGGAGCTGGTTGGACCGTACAACTGTAATGTAATTTAGATTCATTTGTTTTTGTTTGCTTTTAATTAATGTAAAATTTGAGACATTTGGTTTGTATAAGCCCTATGGGCACCACTTATATAGTTTATTGTATGTTGGACATTGCATGTCTTGATCTACTTCCACTTGCAATTTAAAGAAGAAAAATTACATTGTAAAGTGGACCATCTTTGAATGTTTACACTCGGTTTTCAGAACACGGACTTAGTACTCGAGTAATGAAAACCAGGGGCGTTACACCAGGCCTCCTCCAAATCCTCTGCCTTCGAATTACCGAGAAAATGAATATTGTGTCTACCATTAAGGGCATGGTCACACCACTGATCGATGCATGACTCTGAAGAATGCCATCCAAAATCTGATTGACGACTACAAGATCGTCATCTCGGTCCCTGGAACTCCTCCAACTACTCCTACCAACATCCTTCAAAATCCTCTACCTCAGCATCTGACGAAGCCCAGTTCATCTCACAGCGTTGCCATCAACAGCATAGAAGAAGGAGAGCTCCTCGATTGCTTCTTCTCCCCTATCCAGTCCATTCATGCCTACACTTATGGGCCAACGATCTCTCCTCCAATCCTGCAAGGGGAAAATCTCTTCCTTCCTTCAGTCTTCGAGCCGTTAGTACTCGAGGGAGCACCTCAATCCATATAATGAATCAGTCATCCAAGGGCTTGTCCCTTTGCAAGGGGTACCTTACAATCATTCATGTTGGGAGCCGGTCACTCTGGAAAGAGCACAGTCATACATCGAGCCTGCATACGAACATGTCGTTTTGCAAGGGGCAGCTTCAGCTCAGGAACAATCCAATCCACAATTGAGGGATTATACTTATTAGCAGTAAGAACCCATTGTCTTAGAATGGGCTCCCCGGTCGGGTCATATTGCAAGGGGCAATCCCTACCCCCGAGCCACAAAAACGTCCTGGAGACGTGTTAATTACACTACAATAGTTGGGTTGAACAGAGAGATCCCTCTCCACATCAAGATGACCAGTGTTCATCCTGTGGGAACCTCCTACACCAGGAATAGTCAAGTCAGGGTTACGACCTTACGTGATCTATGAAGATAAGCCTCGATCTTACCCCTTCAGCACAGGCAACAATGTAGTCCTCATGGCAAAAGCTCCATATAAGGAAGACCTGATACCCGCACCAGCACAGTTGTAAGAACCAGTGGTCCTACAAAGTAAAGGAGAGGAAAATTACAAAAAAATCCCATGGCACTATCCAGAATGTGCAGAGGTAGGGAATATGAATCCCAACGGCATTGCATCCGAAGAGATAATCAGAACAAAGGAGAACCCAAAAGCGCTGTCTTAGGCCTCAGCAACAAAAATGAAGCTGCATATGATGTTGCGACTCAGCTCAAGTCAATCCCTGCTCAAATCTCGATATGGGAGCTACTTTGTACATCTCGCATACACCGAGAAATGTTCAGTAAGACCTTAAGCGATGCTCATGTCTCCTGCGATACAACACCTGAAATGATAGCATTGATGATCAGACAACTCATGGCCCTGCGTGCCATCACCTTCACTGATAATGAGTTACCACCAGAAGGACGTGACCATGGGCAATCCCTCAACATAGCCTTATGATATAAAAACCTCTGTGTCCCGCTGGTCCTTATTGATAATAGCTCAAGCCCAAATGTCTGCCCGCTCAAGACTACGGAACACCTAGGAATCAGTCCCTCATCATTCCGACCTAATACCATGTACGTCAGAGCATTTGACAACACCCGCTGATCGGTGGAAGGAGAAGTCGACATAGAGGTACAAATAGGTCTAGAAGTCTCCACCATCACATTCCAAATCCTGGATATATCAGCCTCTTTCAACATGTTGCTCGGACGACCTTGCCTGCACAAGGTCAGAGCTGTGCCAGTCAACTTTGCATCAACGGATGAAGTACATCTGTGGGAACCAAGTGATTTCTGTCCACGCAGAGAAGGAGCTCATCATTCCTTCCAATGTTGCTGCCACTGAACCAAATATCTCTGTCATCGACATCCAATACTCTGAAGAAGACGTCCCGTTTCATAGTTTCGAGTTCGAGACCGTGAACGTTATTAATCCAGAACCGATAAGGGTGGATCATGTTTTCTCACCAGCAGAGCATCTGAGTCTCCAGTATCGCATGAAGAATCATTTCAAGTTCAGAAAGATGCCGCTAGTATATAATTAATGCAAATGGGGGCTCGAGTACAGGTTAGTCATCGTGAACAAAAGAAAAAAGAAGTTTCGGTACTCACCCATTCAATTCATCAGGCCAGGAGAGCCTTGTAAGATATCCAAGAAGAAATCTACCGACTGCGCTACATAAAGGCCTCCCGATGGGCCTATCTTGGTCCATGTAGCCTCCCATTTGATAGGACTGGATTCTCGAACCATCTAAGCCTCCAGAAAAGGAAGAGGATGTAGATGAAGGAGAAGATCAACTACAACAGCTTCAGGATCAGGGGCAGAACCTCCCCACTTCAATTCCATTCAACCAGGGGCACAACCTGCCCACTTATACACCAGTCAACCAAGGGCACAACCTGCCCACTTCAATTCCAATCAACCAGGGGCACAACCTGCCCGTTTCAATTACAACCAACCAGGGGCACAGCTTGCCCATCTCAGCATCAATCAATAAGGGGCACAACCTGCCCATCTCTGTAAAATCAACACCATCAACCACCAGCCAGGGGCAGAAACAACCCATCCATTGGACCAAGAAAGGGAAATGGCCAACCCTAGATTGGTCCGATGTCCAGATTCCAAGCCTGTGTCTCTCCGTAGAACCAGACAAACTGCAATACAAGGTAAGTGATCCGAAAGGGACTGAATATGACTTAGATCTCGAACTCGACCAGAAAGAAATCATGGTCATTGGGCCAAACTGTGATTTTTTGCCCAAATCATCAACCCCCACCTCTCCAGGAGAAAGAATGTGGGGTCCTGAATGGTCATCTATTCCCTTAACTTCTGAATCAGACAAGGAGTCATCTGAGGGCTCTGACTTCTAAAAAAATGCCAGTTTAAGTAACAAATGGTACTCTGGGACAAGCTAGGATCAATCATGGTCTGCAATGCCTGCTTGTGCTGGGTCCCGTGAATTTTAAAAATCCAAAAAAATAAAAAAAACTTTCAAAAGCCAAAATCATCTAGCATTTCAATTCCAGAAAATTCTCAAAAACCAAAAACAATTCTTTTCCTGCATTCAATAATGTGCCAAGTTCATCTGAAGAGTCGCATGAGTTTGAAGTCGAATCATATAATTTTGACATCGAATTAGACTTCGAGCTCATGGGTCTAGACGAAGCTCGGGATGAAGAAGGTGATGACCTGGCTCTCGAACTAGAGTATCTCCTTAAAAAGTTCGAATCTAAAGCCAATGTTGTAGCCGATGATTTCGAGATAGTAAACTTAGGGACACCTGAGATCCCTAAGGAAGTACGCATTGGGAAATCGTTGCCACCATAAATGAAACAGAGAATGATAGAGTTCCTAGCTCCAAGACTGTCCAACTTTGCATTCTCATATGAAGACATGCCAGGCCTCAATGAAGAGCTTGTTGTACACCATCTGCCAACAAAGCCAGATATGAAGCCAGTTAAGCAGAAATTGAGAAGAATGAAGCTATAATGGGCCTTGAAAGTTCGCGATGAAGTCAATAAGCAATACAACGCGGGATTCCTGGTAGTCTCCAACTACCTTGAATGGCTCGCCAACATCGTACCAGTACTAAAGAAGGATGGCAAGGTTCGAATGTGCATCGACTTCCAAGATCTCAACAAGGCCAGTCCTAAAGATGACTTTCCTCTACCACATATCGACACTCTAATCAACAACACCGCAAGGTACAAGGTCTTCTCATTCATGAATGGATTCTCAGGTTACAATCAGATCAAGATGGTCATCGAAGATTGTGAAAAGACATCGTTTATCACTCCATGGGGAACCTTCTGTTACAGGGTAATGCCGTTCGGTCTAAAGAATGCAGGAGCAACATATCAGCGAGCAATAAAAGAATTATTCCATGATATGATAAACAAAGAACTCGAAGTATATGGGATGATATGATCGTCAAATATCGCACAATTGAAGGACACTTTGAAGACCTGAAGAAGTTATTCAACAGGTTGGAAAAGTACAAGCTCCGTCTTAACCCTCAAAAATGTGTCTTCGGTGCAACTGGAGGCAAACTCCTTAGCTTTATGGTAAGCGAGGATGGCATTAGGGTCGACGAGACCAAAACTAGAGCAATCATCGAGATGCCCCCTCTAAGAACTGAGAAAGAAATCCGTGGTTTCCTCGGTAGAATTCAATACATTAGTCGCTTCATCGCACAGCTCACACCTATCTGTGAGCCCATATTCAAGCTCCTTCGGAAGAACGTACCAAAAGAATGGAATGACGATTGCCAAGTCGCCTTCAACCGCATCAAGAATTATCTCATGAATCCTCCAGTTCTAGTGCCGCCCACTCCCGAACGACTATCATTGTTATACATTGCAGTAGCGACAGAAGCCATTGGCTGTGTCCTCGGCCAACATGACGAGACCAGGAAGAAGGAACAAGCAATATACTATTTGAGCTGAAAGTTCACTGACTATGAGACCAGATATTCCCTAATCGAGAAGACTTGCCTCGCCCTAGTTTGGGCAACTCAGCGTCTCCGACAATACACGATTGCGTTCCCTATTCTCCTCCTCGCTTGCATAGATCCGCTCAAATACTTGTTCGAGAAGCTAGCACTCACTGGAAGGATAGCTAAGTGGCAATTACTCTTGTCTGAGTTTGACATCACCTATATCACTCAGAAAGCAATCAAGGGGCAGGCCCTCGCCGATCATCTTGCCGCTCATTCTCTCCTGGACTATCAACCGCTCGAAACATTCTTCCCTGATGAGGATATCTTGTTCATCGAAGGTGAAGAGAAGAAGAAGGAAGATGAGTGGACGTTATTCTTCGACGGCATATCAAACTATAAAGGAAGCAGAATAGGAGCAATTATCTACTCTCCGGACGGCATCCATATTCCAATCTCAAGGCGTATAGCATTCGAATGCACCAACAACATGGCAAAATATGAAGCATGCATCGCTGGTCTAAGAGAAGCCATAATCTTGGGCGTCAAGAAGCTACAAGTATTTAGAGACTCACAACTTATCATCAATCAGACCGATGACGAATGGAAAACCAAGGATGAGAAGTTGATACCCTATCATGTGTACCTTGAAAATCTGGTCGAAGAATTCAAAGAAATCACCTTCTCATACATGCCCAAAGTGAAGAATCAGTTTGCAGATCGCTAGCCTTGCATCAATGCTCGAGATCCCGAAAGGAGCGTCAGAATGAGAGCTCACAGTCGAAACTCAAGATGAACCTGCCTTCTGCTTGCAGATAGAAGAGATTGAAGTCACCCCCGACAAACCCTGGTATGTCGACATCAAGCAATATCTCGAAACCCAGAAATATCCAGAAGTAGCAACAGTAACAGATCACCGAACCATCCAGCGTTTGATTGGGCAGTTCACCATTAGTGGCGAAATTCTTTACAAGCGATCCTATAATTAAGTCCTCCTTCGATGCGTCAATGAAGCAGAAGCTGCTAAAATCATGAAAGAAATACACGAAGGAATCTGTGGCCCAAACATGAATGGGCACATGATGGCGAAGAAGATTCTACGACTCGTTTACTATTGGCTCATCATGGAGACAGACTGCTACCAGCATGTCAGAAAATGTTTCAAGTGTCAGGAGCATGCGAATCAAATCCATGCCCCCTCATCAGAACTGTACAACCTGACGACCCCTTGGCCTTTCTCTATGTAGGGTCTTAACATCATTGGGAAGGTGAGTCCAAAAGCATCAAACGATCATGAGTATATACTTGTGGGAGTCGACCACTTCACCAAGTGGGTAGAATCAGCCTCATACACCACTATAGCAACATTCCAGGTGATCAAATTCATGAAGAACAACATCATATGCCGATATGGAATCCTAAATGCTATTATCATAGATAATGGGACCCGTTCGTCAACAAGAAGACGGATGACTTCCTCAGCAAGTTCAAGATTCAATGTCATCTATCGAGCCCTTACCATCCCCAGATGAATGGTGGGGTAGAAGCCGCAAACAAAACGATCATCAGGATACTCGAGAAGATGGTCGTGACTTATCGAGATTGGTCAGATATGCTCCCATATGCACTTTAGGTCTATGGAACGTCTGTACGATCTGATATAGGTGTTACTCCTTTTGAACTTACTTATGGAATGAAAACAGTTCTACCAGTCAAGGTGGAAATACCGTCACTACGGGTCTTACTGGAAAGAGAAATCGAAGAAGGAGAATGGCAACGGGTCAGATTTGATCAATTACAGCTAGCAGATAAGAAGCGCATGTGTGCGAAGTCATTCCTAGTGTTATCAGAAAAGGATCGCTCAGGATTACAATAAGATAGTCCAAAAAAGAAGTTTAAAGGTGGGTGACATGGTCATGGAGAAGATTCTACCGTCACACCTTTCGGATCCCAGAGGAAAATTGAAACCATCATGGGACAGACCACTAATCATCAGAGAAGTACTTCCTGGAGGCACTCTCAGACTCACCTGCATGAGAGGGATGGATCTTTCTAAGCCAATCAATGTTGAAAAAGTGAAGATCTTTCATAGGTAAATTATTCTAACCTTATTAAGAGTTACATTAGTAGAGAAGGGTCGAAGCTAAAACCTCTGAGAAATCATTTCCATCCACCAATAAGTATTCCAAATAAAGGAATTCAAAGAAAAAAGAGAGGAAAAAAAAGAGAATACGAAAGAAAAGAACAAAAGGAGAAACCAAAATAAGGCACCCGAGAAAAGTCAGTCCGAAAGGAACCACAGTCACCCATTCATTCATCTCAAAAGGGTCTACAGCTAAGACCGACAGCTCTACCATTGTAACTTAGGATAAGGGCTGAAAGGCTGTCATCGGCTAGCAACGACCGATTCCCGACCTTTAGCCGCTGCGATTATCTAAAAAAATCTAGAAAAAGCAAAAAGAAAATGTGTGCCTAAACAAAGAGGGCGGAGTGAAAACCCGAAAGGGCGCTCCAAGTAAAAACAGTGGGCACACAGCAGACTTGATAAAACTTGAAAGGGCGCCGAGGGTAAAAACAGCATAACTGCCAAGGGGCAGGCAAGATCAAATACCTGAGACGTGGTGAAAACCTGGAAGGACGCCACGAGAAAAAATGACAGGAAAAAGACAGCTATAGTGAAAACTCGAAAGAGCACTATAGGCAAAAATTGCTCAAAAAGAAAAATAAAAAGTTCAGGTACCAAGAAACCATGCAGTCCAGATCAGTTCAGGCAGTTACAATTCAAGAACAAGAAGAAGTATAGTCAAGGACAAAGGACTCTACAAACTTTGACAAAACTCTTAGGAAGTAACAGTTTTTACTGCCTCCCTCTCTAGGGAACCAAAGGGATTCCACAGAAGCCAATCTCAAAACATCGGTCAAAATATTAGCCGAGTCTCAGCTCTGATTCTTACATCCTGGCACAAAATTCAGACACACACTCACAAGACAACTCATGGCACAATAAGTTCTCAAAAAAATTTCTCTTTTCATTAAATGTATCGTATTTCTTTTACATATATCATATCATTTCCTTAAAAAATACAAAAAAAATATATCATCACCAATCATATACCATGTAAAAGGGACGTACAGATGGCCGAAACAGCCCTCAAAAGTAGAAAATCAATCTCTACCCTCCTCCTCAAAAGTTATGCCAGGTAAGTCCTCTTACTCATGATGAAATAGTCTCGCTCTCAACCTGCTCACCTCCATGCACAGGTAATGCACCTCATCTCTCTCAAGGCTATGGATCGTCATCTCCTCATCAGATAACATCTGATTAGCAGCCAATCTCCTCGACATCATCTCACAATGATACCGAAGTGCAGAAATCTAAGACAACAAGTGGCCATGAGTGGCCAAAAGGAAGCCGGGGTCGATAAAGGGCCGCTCCTCAAAGGGCTCATATGAGCCAGATGAAGAACCAGCATTTCTAAGGACATCAAGCTCATCCTCATCAGTAGTCATGTGCCAGTAAGGAATGCGTTGATACAGAGACTGCTCGGCAACCCAATGCTGGTATGGGCAGTCCCCATTAGAAAAGTCCGCGGCTTAAAACCAAGCAAATCAGCAGTCAGGTGACTCACCCAAGACCCATCAACCCGAGTCCTAAAGTCGGATGATCTGGCCAGAAGTGATCGACTGCTCGATACCCTAGAAAGCAAACAGGGGAACATCCTACTCATACCTAAATAGCCAACGATACAGGAACAATCAACGAAAGACGCTCTCATAGCCAGATCTGATCATAAGAAAGAGACTCAGCTAAAGCAAACAGTTCCAAAAGAGAAGAAAGGAAAAGAAAGTACAAAAGGGATACCTGAAGAAATGCATAGCAGCCACGAAGGATGCGGGACGGCTTAGGGCACAGTCAGTCAGCCCGTTAAACAACTCAGCTAGGAGAAGAGATATTATCCCCTACCGGCGAATAACTCGGCTCATCATCTCGAAAAGCAAAGGAGTCTAGGATCGTCGTCATCCCGAGATAACACCTCATCTATCAGACTAGAACATTAGTGCATTCTGAAAAAGTAGAGACTACCACACTCCGAGGGCCCGAAAAGAGATCATACAATGCATCTAAAGAAAAGACCACAACATCCTGACCCTCAAGCTACGGGCTGAATGAGGTATGGAATCCTAAACCAGTTTTGCGGAATGGCAGTCTTCGGCAAAGTCTTCGACGAAAAATATTAAGCATAATCCCAAGGAAGACCTGTCAAGCTTGCGGCTCCTCCAAAGAAGGTCCCATCTCTATATCGTTGAACACAAACAAGTTCAATGAAGGGACCCAGTCAATCAATGCGGCCCCCAGCATCCTCTAATCAATGTCAACTCTCGTCATATGAATCAGACTGCCAAAGTCATAGGACTCTAGCTCTCAAATCTCATAAGCTGACAATCTGCCAAGCCATGCAAGCAGTCGTGGCGAACAAGAAGGATGAGGAAGCAACTGACAAGTACTCACAAGAATCTCCTCCAGAATGATAAGTCCAGAAATCCCTGACAACTCCTCAAGGATCAGAAGGTCAACGGACGAAGGAGAAGGAAAAGCTGGAACCCCTGTGAACTCAACAGTCCCTGACATATCCCCAGTAGCGACTATGTCTGATATAGTCGCATCCACCGTAGTTTCACTTGACTATTTTGAAATTCGCCCTCAGGTGGGATAGCTCCCACAAGCCGCATCCAGTCATTGGGGGTAATTGAGGCAAGAGAGCCTGCATGGGGAACAACTGCCCCATGGAATGGAAAGCCTATTTGTATATATATGTCTAAGGGAGTTGTCCCCCATTCACCACAGGGAAGTTGAAAAGTGTGGGTCTCATCCCTCCACCTCTCACAAAGGGCCATGAGTAGCATGCGGTTGGCATTATTGTTGTGGAAACGCAATGTAAGAAGGCCTGGGAAAAGTGTGTTGGCCAGAACACGTTCAAGCATCGGCTGTGGTTGTTCCACCCAGTAATCCCAGAGGTCTTGGGTACCCCGACCTTTTATGGAAGGAAGAGGTTGGTGTTCTTTGGCCAGGGAACAAATATGGCCCCCACGATGTACAATGAAAGCAGGGTCGTCCTCATTAACTGCTCTACGTCCTCTCGTGTCATCCGCCATCAATTCCTTCAAGCTTAGCAAGGTAAGCTCCTACTCTTTACCCATTAAAATCCAAATCTGTATCCAGGAGACCCATGGATTTGAACTTACATTCAAATACAAAAGTCCAATGTCCAACTCCATGTGTCGCCTAGGATATGCGTTGGGCCCATTGAAGAAAGCAAGTCATGCCTTAGATGAGTAAAATACACCATTAAAGGACACATCTTGGACAACAAATGCACTTAAGTGCCATGAGATCAAAGTGGGGCAAGAATCAAACTTCATGTGAAAACCCCCTTTTCAAAGTCTATGTGTGACCAAGGCTTGGTTCACTTTCCACATCAAAGCAATAAGCCTCATTTAAGATATTTCTGTCTTTTTACATATGTACATGAACAAATGAGGAATATGAAGGAAATTAGTACCCAAGAGCAACTCAAATGCCCCACCTCAATGAATGGAAAGGTGCACATAGCCCACTTAAAGAACCATAAGAACCCACTCTTGGGTCAATCATGGGCAACTTATGTGCATCATCTTTGTTTTGGCTATGAGAATACAATATGGTGGTCTACCCACAAACATATGAGTCAAAGAAGCTAATGGTAGAAAATGGTGCACATAGCCCACATGAAGAATTAAGGCTAGAAATGTCCATGCAAAGACAAGTTTGGGAACTTATGTGCACCACTTTCTTTACCAAAGAGAAGACTATTTGAACACAAGAGGGCATGGCTTGATGAGTCATCCAACCATCATGAAAATGGTTAAGAATGATGTACGTAGCCCACTTGAAAACCAAAATCTAAAGCGCCCAAAGCAAGGGACAAACTTGGGCAACTTATGGAGATCATTCCTTCCCACAATTGAAAATATCACTTATCTTTGAGAAGGATGGTGGATGACCCACCAAACACCCCAAGAGAGGTTCAAGGAGCTATGATTGCATGGATAGCTCACTTGAAGAAGGATCATCCATTTGAGGTTGGTTACATTAAAGGAAACTCTTGAGTACCTTTTTTCCTACAACATGAGAAAATCACTTGAAATTAGTGAGGAAATGGCTCACTCATGGGACTTGTAAATGATCAAGTAACCCAAGTCTTCCATCCACCCAAAGAAAAAGCATGAAGGGGAAGAATCCTACATGCATAAAGTATGGTGGTGCACACTTGACTAAAATAAATTCAAGAGCTTTAATGAGGGCCCAAAAGCCCATCTATGTGGAAGGATTCCAAAGAGACCACCACACTTTGTGCACAAGGATGTACATCATAATCAAAAGATGGTGGAAGAATTAGGTCATTTGTCCATAAAGGCCCAACTAGGAAATCTAGCCCACTTGAGATCCAAGTGAAAAATGAACTAGTCACTTTTGTCCATACACATGTGAAGAAAAAAGGGTCCATCCAAAGTGAGCATTGTGAGCCCAAAACTTGAAGTGGGCCCTACCAATCTCATGGGCCCAAACCTTGAAAAGAAAATGAAATGGAAGAGAAAGCATTTAAGGAAAGCATGAAAAGAAAAAGAGGGTATGAGAGAAGGCCAAAATGAAGTATTGGGCCCATCAAATGCACCAAGGGCCATGACTTCACTTTGAGCCCATTTGATACACATAAAAAGGCTAACTCCCGTGAAAGAAATAGGATATTTTACCATGCACACCTGATGGACATGGCAAAATTACCCTTTACATGCACATGAAAGGAGTATGAAAAAGAAAAAGAATAAGATGAAGCTTGAAATGTACCTCTCCATGCACCACCTTGAGTACAATTCAAAATGTGGAAAAGATCTAAAGCTTGGGCCCACCTTAATTCTCTTGAAATACCTACATAAAGAAAAGAAAAGGAGCATGAGAAGAAAGAATGGAAAGGGAAACAAATAAATAAAAGAAAGGAGTGATCCATACCTTCACCACTCACCAAAGGGGGACCACCTTGCTGTACCAAACTCAACCAAAGCCTCACCACTTGAAGGAATAAAAAGACCACCAAAAAGAAGAAAAACTTGAAGAGAAAGAGAGAGAGTAAGAAAGAAGGGAGAGAGATTGCACGTTGGAAGTGTAAGGGGTGCCCCATGTTATATAGAAAAGGGGAGGGCACCCCATTACCCAGTCCACTGGAAAAACCAGTGGGCAGAGAAGGCTTGGGCGGTACCCAGGGGGGCAGCCGTCCTCCCATCAAGGTGAAACAACTCCTCTCTCTCTCTCTCCTTGGGAATAACTCCCCTTGGGAAGAGTAGTTGTAAGTGAATCTTATACCTCCATGTAAGAATGAAGTGATGGAAGAGAAGAATGAGAAAAGAGAAAAGAATCTCACCAAAATCTCATCTTATGAGAAATTGAGGAGATGTTAGAAGATGATGTGAAAAAAGCTCCATGAGATTTTCAAAAGAAAAAAAAAAGAATTGACTTAGTCAAACATTGATCTCAACCATCCAAAGTCATGACTTGAATTATTTTCAGAAAACATCGAGAATTTCCAACCCTGATTTCTGTCTACCTCCTCTCCCCAGGGGTCCGAAGACCTTAAATTACGTTGAGATCAAGATCCCAAGAGATTTTTAATAAAACCCAGCATCGATCTTGATCGTTCGAATCAAGATCCAATGACTCCGGACGTTTTTTCTAAAAACACAAAAAATATACATTTTCAACATTGCTTGTATAAATCGTGGTCCGAAGACCTTAAACTACGTCGAGATTAAGCTCCTGAGGGATTTTTTAATAAAAAATCGGCATCGATCTTAACCATAAAAAATCAGGATCGATGACTCAAAACATTTTTTAAAAATCACAAAAAATATATATATTTCTAGTCTTACTCCCAACCATGGTCCGAAGACCTTAAACTACGTCGAGATCAAGATCCTGAGGGATTTTTAATAAAAACCTAGCATCGACTTGACTACTCGGATCAAGGTCCAATAGTCCGGATCTTTCAAAAAATCATAAAAGGAATGTATTTTCAGCATGTACATAGTTTCAGTCCGAAAACCTTAAACTACACTAGGATTAATTTCTCAGGGGACTTTCCTGCTTTCAACCAAAAACTGGCATCGACCTTGACTGCTCGGATCAAGGTCCAATAGTCCGGATCTTTTCAAAAAATTACAAAAAGAATGTATTTTCAGCATGTACATAGTTTCGGTCCGAAGACCTTAAACTACATTGGGATTAATTTCTCAGGGGACTTTTCCTGCTTTCAACAAAAAACTGGCATTTAATCTCAGCCCTTCGAGTCAAGGTTTGATATCCCGGGATCATTTCAAAAATACTAAAAAGATTTTAAGCTTTCCATAAAAACCAGTATCAATCTCGATCACTCAAGTTGAAGTCTGGAACTTTCTCAAAACAAAAAAAATCACCATCAATTTTAACTGCACAAATCTATCCCCAGCGGTCCGAAGACCTTAAACTACACTGAAATAAATTTCTCAAGGGCTTTCTTTCCTAACCTGTTCCGGACATGGCTAACACTTGATCGTACAGGTGTCTGGAGTTCTCTAATAGGTAAAGGTTGAGGCGAGCAAAACCTCGCAATCCTTTTCTTGTTGAACGCACCGTGATAGACGACCTTAATTTGAAAGTAGCTGTTGAATCTGACGGATGTTCCCTGTTTCTAAAACTCATGAAGGGGATTAAGGCAGTTGGGAGGTGAAGCGCACCCTCACGGAATTGGGAGCAGCATAAGACCCCAAACTAGATTGATAAAGGGAAATGTGAGGATGTAGCTCATTTTGTGGCCGAAGGAGTTCATCGAACGATGCGTGGTCTATGTGCATTGCATATGAGAAACAGGCAACTTTGTGGGTGTGTTGACTGAAAACCCTCAAAATCCCCTATCCGAAGATGTAAAAACTATTTCTACTGATTTCAATAACACCTAATCTTCATCCTAACCACTTAAGTAAAGAATCGGATCAAATATTTACAAAAAATCACAAAAATTGTCACTATCCTTAGCACAGCATTTCAGGAGTCTCGAACTCTGCTCACCCACTTCACAGTTTGGGATGACGGATCCAATCGCCCGTAAATTCAAATCTTGACCAAAACTGGCGACCAAACACCATCCCAATCACATCCATTCCCCATAAGAGCATCTTAAGGTTACAACTTATAACCTCCTTCATCCATCCCCAACAGCAAAGAAACAACATCTTGGGACGATGGACCTGATCGACCACGGGTCGGGATCTTGACCAACCCACTGATCAAACATCTGCATAAAAAAGGAAAATCTCCAGGGAAGCAAAACCTTACAAGCAATAAGCTCAAAGTTCTCTACATCCCCAAGAAAAGTCAAATCATTGAACGGGAAGAGAATGAGCCAAATCATGCATCCATCCATATGCATCAGCATCCATTGCATCAATCATCATGTTTACCTGCTTTCAAAATAAAAGTTTGTTAGCCAAAGACCCCACAAGAATCCCCAGTGGAGGCACGTGCAAGCCAGATTTCCTTTTCAAAAAGATAAAAAAAATATATGTGTTATTCCTATTTGTAAATAAAAACCCCACGGAGTATCACTCCCCGGAGTGGGTATCTTTTCAAAATTCAAAAAACATTTTCTCAATAGAGCGTTCGGCCTCCAAAATACTAAGAGATCTTCCATATCTCCGGGTAGGAGCTGATGCAAAAGCAAATAAGATCCGATGTCTCGCGGTTTCCTCGAAGATCATTAGATCCAATGCACTCAAAGTA
Source organism: Liriodendron chinense (assembly GCA_003013855.2). NCBI lineage: Eukaryota > Viridiplantae > Streptophyta > Magnoliopsida > Magnoliales > Magnoliaceae > Liriodendron > Liriodendron chinense. The sequence continues at coordinate 852,414 of ML058466.1, read as the reverse complement.
CGGTTGGCTTGAACTCCAGTGTCAGGACGGTCGTACCAAATGCGAAGATACAAAAAGATGAAAGCCAAAAGGCTCGGTCAAAGAAACCATTTGAACGTTGAAAATGATGAATTATAACCCAAGTATCAAAACCAGAAGATTGGATGGAAAAAGTTCACCCGCACATACCTAGGCGTGGATGCCTGAAGTACCTTGACTGAGTCCAAGTCGGAGTAGTGGATTACCCATAAGGCCACATAGACGCAGGGCAGCTAACCACTTTGACAATCAAGCGAAACAAGTACTCCTGGAGTGATCCGGGAAAGCAACGAACAATCAATCACAGGGTCGGTAACCTCGTAAGACTATAATGGACGGAAAGGCTCTACTATACCTTTCCGATGCTAGTACAGATCGGGAACGAAAGGGTTGCGATTGGGTACCCAGGTTGCAGCTCATGCTAGGGACAATCACAATGTTTTCTCCAAACTCCCGCAGTATGTGCAAGTTATCTATTTCCAAACAATCAACTGACTCAGATACAAAAACAAGCAAAGATCCAGACCACGATCTATGAATGACCGGGTCAGAAGTGGGGTGCCCACTCGCTTTGACATTCGGTTGCACGTAACCTCTGCCAAAGAGGGGCATCTGTAGTCACCCCACCTTCGGCTACAAAGCTGTTTGAGATAGCTGAATGGATGGAGGTCCATACCAACAACCCCATGTCCAAACCCAGCCAAACTCACCCTTGTAAGCCCCAATCCATAGTCCAACTCAAGCCTGAACCCAATCAACTCACCCCTAAACATCAGCCTGAAAACACCCCATAAGAAAAAAAATTCCAAAAAAGTCAAACTTAGTGAGTCAACCCGCTGAGTCAAATTACGGAGTCAACTCATCGGGTCAGTCCATCCCCTGCACCCAGTCAACTCACCTTGTCAATCAATCTTTCAAACCCAGTCAACACACCTGGTTCCGAGCCACAGTTTCAAAGTAGCTCTAAACTTCGAACTTACAGCTTTTCTGCTTCAGGTTCGGGGTCGTACACTCCAAAGCTAAAGAAGCGCGTTTGTACAAGCGGCCACCTGGGGACCGCCCAAACATATTTATAAGGTCTGCCACTTCTCACAGCTATAAATACCCCACTCCCCTCCTGTTTCAATTATCCACTTCTCAAATTTCCAATCCAAGAGCTCCGAGTCCATCTCCACCCCCCTTTAGTCCATTCCTCCACCAAGGAGAGCCCGAGTGTCAAGAGTCTAGCCCTGGTCTAGCCTCGCCTGACCTTGATTCAAGCCTCTCAAGCCATCTAAGTCCCAATCTTAGACGCTCGAAGAAAACCCTTGCGACACCTCCATCCATCCAGCTACTCTTATACCAGCATCATCTCATTCGCATCTAGCATAAGTGCAACATTTACTATTCTTCCAACCCCCTGCTTACCATTCCACCATAAGCACTTGATCAGATCTTAGAGTATGCTTTGAAGTTTTTCGATCTGCCGAAATTCATTCATTAAAAACTTTGATCGATCAAACACATAGCATGCATCTCGCATAAAACACCTGTCAGTTCAAGCGTATGCTTTAGGCTTACCTATTAATGAAAACCTACCCATCAGAAATCTTACTGTTCAGACTAATATTCATGCATCATATTATTCATGAGAATGTATGAGGATTAAATCAGACTTTCAAGTATTAGTTCGATTCTGTGAAGTAAAGACTGCTACAATCCGAAGATTGCACACCCAAGTGCAGGTAGCGTAGTAGTAAAATACTCGGTAAGACCGAGGTCGATCCACAGGGATTGGGGTTAAGAACACTTAGAGGAATTAGTTTAGGTGAGTGAGATGAAATCTGGTTTAATCCACAAGAGTGGGTTTCAATTCGCAAGTTGCAAGGTGGTCCTGGTGGGTTTCAAGTCACCGAGTCCCAACTGTTCGTATACCGAGAAGGGTATAAGATTGACACTCGCCCCTAAGTCAAGAAGTGCCTGTTCGACCCGGAAGTTTCCTATTATGTAAGTAATAGTAGGACTACCTGGATCTTTGTATTTTGGGGGGAGAGTTCTGGTTAATGATAGCACTGACCTGTTCAGTCAAAAAGGCTTTCTTTTGTACATTGAGCTTGCGCTTAATAGTACAAAGATCTTTTAGAAACTTGGCATATGAAGGTATTTTCTTGATTGCATCCAACAAGGGTATGTTGATTTTCACTTGTTTAAAAACTTTTAAGACATCTTGAGCTTTAACCATTGCTTTAGATGAGAGTAGGCGTTGGGGAAAACGGGACCACTGGTTCGAAAACATGCTCGGTCTCCTTCTCAAGTTGATCATCACTAGATCTGTTATCACTCTTCGATTTAGATGATTCCTTAGGTTTATCAACTATCCTAGGAATATCTTTTTCAATCACCTTACCACTTCTTAGGGTGGTGACAGACTTAGCATGCTTAACATGAGGGTTGGAAGAACCCGAATCATTCACCTCATACTGTCCCCTCGGGTTAGGTTGAGGTTGGGCCGGAAAGGTCCCTCGCTTCCTAACATTCTGGCATGATTCGAATCCAATTACGCGAGATTTGAATCTTTCCATCGAAGTTTTAAGCTCTTGGAGGGTTTGCATGATGCTCTGATTGATTTGATTTGCACAGTGTCCTCCGGAGTCTTCCTCTGTGGGGGCACATAAGGAGTGCTAGTGGAAAGCACCTAAGGATTATTCCTAGCATTGGCAGTCGGTCCATTTCTCCAACGGAAGTTTGGATGGTTCCTGCCAATTAGGATTATATGTGTTTGACACTGGGGCATTAAAAGGTCTTTGATAAGTATTCATGGCATTGGCTTGTTCGTGCAACACTTCTTGAAGAGCTGGGATTGTGGGACAACCCTTAGTAATGTGTGCATCGCTCTTACAAATGTCACAAACACTTTCAGTCTCCCTAGTCTTAATAGCGTTGACCTTCCTTAATTCCATGGCTTCTATTTTACGTGTGAGCCTTGCCATCTTTGCATTGACATCGTCATCCTCGGTTAAAAGATCAATATCTCTTTTTTCATTGAGCCTAGGCTTGGTCTTAGCGGGTTTGTCAGATGTGTCCCAAGATTAGGAATTTTCTGCTAAGAAGTCAAAGTATTCCATAGCCTCATCAGAACCTTTGCTCATGAACTCCCCATTACACATCATTTCTACGAATTGGCGCATGACTGGGCTCAATCCATTATAGAAGGAGCTAACCAAGTGCCATGTTTCGTAACCATGATGTGGGCAGGCAAGTAAGAGTTCCTTGAAACGTTCCCAACACTGAAAAAAAGTTTCATTCTCCCTTTGGGAGAAATTCATTATATCTCATTTCAGGGTGTTGGTCTTATGAATAGGGAAAAACTTTTTAAGAAATTCCTTAGTCATCTCTTGCCATGTCCCTATGGTTCTGGGCCTTAAGGAGTGCAACCAAGACTTGGCCTTCTCCTTCAAAGAAAAAGGAAATAGTTTTAACCTAACCACGTCATCAGAAACGTTGTCATAATGCAAAGTAGCAATTACTTCATCAAATTCCCTTAAATGTAAATAGGGACTTTCAGAGTCGAGTCCATGAAATTTAGGAAGTAACTGTATCACTCCAGGTTTGAAATCAATGTTGCCCGCATTCACCGGAAAAGCCATACATGAAGGAGTACTCGTTCTTACAGGTTGCAAGTAATCACGTAAACTCCTAAATGGTGGCTCATTATGTACTTAATTCTCATCTTGATCATATTCGTTTTCATTCTCGGCCATGTTTATGGTTAATTCACAAGTATCAGGAAGTTTTCTAACACTGTGATTAGATAGACCTTCAACCAAAATTCCGTCGCTTAGAAGACGTCTTGTGTGATCACGAGTTCACTTACGCATAAACACTAAACAAGGAGATAAGGAAAGAGGTTACCCGAAAAGAAGAACACTTGGTTATGAGTAATTCCTGAGAGCAACAAAATAAAAGAAGTTAGTAGACTATTGACAATATATATACATAAACTAATTCCAAAAATATTCTTAAACCGATGCCAACTCCCGGCAATGGCGCCAAAAACTTGCTACAATCCGAAGATTGCACACCCAAGTGCAGGTAGCGAAGTAGTAAAATACTCGGTAAGACCGAGGTCGATCCAGAGGGATTGAGGTTAAGAACACTTAGAGAAATTAGTTTAGGTGAGTGAGATGAAATCTAGTTTAATCCACAAGAGTAGAGCAAATTGTGTGTGGTGAAAGACAAAAATAGAAAAGGGGCTAAGGCATTAGGGATCCACATTTGATTCATTCACAAGGTTTGATTCATTGGTCCAACTATAACTCAACTGGAATCGAATAAAGATTCGTTCCAATCGGAAGATGAAACAGTTAAACCACTTGCATATTTCATAAAAGATGTTGATCTGAACCGATTGATTTGACCATGAAGTACTCGTTAGTTGATCGCAGGGAATTCCAAGCATCCACTGTGCCCGAAGTCAACAATGGATCAAGGAATTGTACAGATCAACAACTTTGCCAACAAGTCAACCGATAAGATCACAATTCATACGATCAAATGCATACTTACAAGACAGGAGGCTTTGATTGACCAATCCAACCGTTAAGATCTCGTCTATCGATCGTAGGGAATCCAAAGCATCCAATGTGCCCGGAGTCTATAATGGATGAAGGAATTTTACAGATTGATGACTTTACCTGCACTAGCTCGATGACTATAGGGAATATAATGCATCCAACGTGCCCAGAGTTGACGATGGATCAGGGACTTTATCGATCATGAACTAGCTAATTGGTGTGTAAGGGATCCCAAGCATCCAACGTGCCCGGAGTCGATGATGGATCAAGGGGCCTACACAACAATAGCATCTGCCGAGGTGGATAACCGAACCAATCAACCAAAGAGAACTCCAACATTCTCACACCATTGTTGAACCAAAAGAACCAAAGCTTGCAAATTTCTTCAAAGGCTTCACCCCTAGCCTTAGCTAGAGGTTTAGCCCAACCATGCTACAATGGAAGGCTAAAACTCACTAAGAAAGAAAATTCTACACTACTTTACACTATAAAAGAAAGAAGAGAAGACTAAGAAGAGAGAACTCTTGGATGGGACTTGAGGGATGATTGAGAATGAAGAGTGGAGCTCCCTTTTATAAACTTTTGAGAGGCTCCCAAGCCTAGGTGACACTCTAAACCCAAAGCAGATTTTTTTTTTTAGGTTCGGGAATGAAGTTAGGCTTGGAGTGCCCAAACCAAACTTTTCTTTTAGGTTTGGGCTTGGAGTTAAGCTTGGAATGACATGTGGCAAAAAAGTACTCCAAGCCTAGGTGTCACTCCAAACCCAAAGCAGATTTTTTTTAGGTTTGGGCTTGGAGTGAGACTTGGATGATGAGGTGGCACTTCCAAGCCTTAAACATGTGTTGGGAAGAGAGCTAGAGAGAGAGAGAGAGAGAGAGAGAGAGAGAGCTCCTCTCTTGCACGTTTGGGAGATTGGAGGCTTCTCCATTGTTGGCATGTGCGGAGATGCTGGTTGTTGTTTGGAACAGCTGCTGGACGGTGGATCTGTTGCTGAAGAAGGTGATGGAAGCTGCTGGACTGGAAGACGTCCACTGCTGGATGTTGATTGTGGGGGCCTTGGACGCTGGTGCTGCTCAGGTGGGGCTGGTGCTGCTCAGGTGGGGCTGATGCACAGTGCAAAGGAGTTTTGGATGGTGGAGATCTAATCTCTACTCCATCTGCTTGACGGCTGAGGTGGCTGAAGTTGGAATGGACGATGGACGGCTGAGCTTCCTGATCAGCTGGACGTTGAAGGACGCTGGTGCTTGGAGCACTGCACGTGCAAGGTGGGAATCACCTTGTTGGACGTTGGAGAGATCATCTCCATCTGGACGGTGAACAGTTTGCTAGGCGATCCGCTGCACGTTGAACTGATCGGATGGTTGATGCTGGTGGACGGTGTTGATTGGAGCTGAAAATGGTGGGGTCCACTAGATCTGGAGACGTCCAGTGCTGGAGGGTGAAATGGAGAAAGCTGTCCATTGCTGGACATTCATCAGCTCCACACGTGAAGACTCTGGCCGTTGATTGCTGCCTAGGCCGTTCAGATGCAGCATATGTGTGCTGATGATGGATGGCTGGTGGATGATGCAGCTGGACGGTGGGCTTGCTACACGTGCGACAGGCTGCTGAAGGTGGGACGTGGATGAAGGTTGCTGCAGATGGACGGCTGAGATTGGAGATGTCCATTGCTGGACGATGATGATGGGGTCCACTGAACTGGACAGATGGACGGCTTCACCTTGCTAGTCGTTGATCAGCTGATCATGGACGTTGGAGATGAAGGTTGGCAGCAGTTGATGGGTGGTCTTGATTGGTGGACGGTTGATCTTGTCGTCCAGCCCTACACGTGTGAAGATGGAGACCTAATGGACGGCTGGTGGATGCTGGGAGTGGACGGTTCATGATCAGCACGTGTGCTGAGCTGATGGTGAGGGTGGACGCTAGTGCTGGAATCTGGATCGTCCAGCTGATCTGATGTGTTGCGGTTGCTGATGGTCGGTCTAGATGTTGTGGACGGCTTGCAGCATGTGTGAGGAGCCTCCAACGTAGCTGGATGGCTGATGGTTGGTGTGCTGGCCATTGATTGGATGGCCTGGATGCAGCAGTTGTTGGTGATGAATCATCCACCATATGTTGGACGGTGGTTGCTGTAGTTGGACGTGAGGTCCACTGGACGGTCAGATGATTTTGCTAAAGCAACATCAGCAGAGTGCTGTTGGGTCCATCTTTTGATGAAGATGTGGGGTCGAGATTGGTGGGGAAGACATCCACCAGTTTGATGGTTGGGATTTGAGGCCCACCATATTTGGACGGTTGAGATGGATGATGGTGATGATGCTGAAGGTGAGGTCCACTGTTGATGCTCTTCATTTTGATGGGCCTTAGCTTTGAACGGCTGGATGGATAGATGGACTGCAGTTGACGATGGTGATGATGGTGTGGTCCATAGTGCCAGATGATCAAGGCCATTGATCTGATTCTTATGAAAGTATGGCCCGCCTTTATGCACAATTGGTTCCACATGTGGACATCCAATCTTGTCCTTCCAAACTAGTGTGATCACCTAATCATAACTATCATGCATATCTTGGATCATCTCCAACTTCCATTAATCACAATATGGTCCAACCTTCGATCTTGATTTCTTTTGGACGTTAAAGCGCCTTGATTGGCTTGGATCTTGTCCAACCTCTTCTGAACACCTGAAGACAGAAAATTAACCTAATGAGGGATAATTAACCAGAAAGACAATGATATTGCTCTTAACAACCAGGGTTAATTATACAATATTAGGTACTTATCAAAGACCGTACCGAAGTACGAGCAGAGTGGGTGCCTAACACCTTCCCACCCTGTAACAGTGATCCCTTACCTCGAATATCTGACCGCAGATCAAAATGAGTCATTTTATAAGGAAGGAATCTTCGAATTCTCTTTTCTAATGTTTCTACGGGGTCTAGCCGACTGTAGATTCGAAGTAACTGGCTAGTGGTAACTCTGATCTTATACAAACTCATCCAAACATACCCAGTTTAACACGACAACCGAAAAAGCCCTCGAGAAAGAAGTAAGCTAGTGGAACAACGGCGATTTGCGTGTACCCCTTTGTCGAAAGGGAGGGCAGGGGAGCGCGGAAAGGCGAGCGTCCACACAAAGCAAGAAGAAGGCTATGAGTTATGTATGATCGATCAAACCATGATCTTTCATAAAAATCGCAAGAAACAAGGTGTAAGCTTTACTACCTTGGTAATCGAATATCTCTGGCTCGTTCACAGAAAAATTTGGAAAAATCGGTTTGCCGAAGGGAAGCAGTTGAGTAAAAGCACAAACATCTAAAATGGTGGGACTCATCCGACCACATTAGAAGAAGAATGTGTTAGTAGATTTTCTCTAGAACGTCGAGGCAGTAGTAAAGAGATTAGGGTTTGCCGGATAGTTGATGGTAGATAACTTGAGGCACTCGTAGATTCCCATTTCCTTTAATGAAGCCCCATGATGTTTTGAGATGCGCTCGAACCATTCACCCCATCGATCGAGGGGTTGGTTCCAGGCGCGAGGTGATTTCAAAGCGATTTTTGGAAAGGGGATAGTCATCTCTCTTACCAATATTTCTTCATCAGGATAGATCGGGAAGTAGGGGTCCAAGGTAGATAATCGATCTGGGGTAACGCTGGGAAGGGAAGTAGGCCCGAGGAGATAGATAGTCTCGTTTTCTATGAAGGTATTGAAAATGATCTCATTGGTATAATCATCCGAAAAGCGGTTCATGATGTCCACTAAAAGATCTTGATCAAACTTCGAAGAAGAAGAGGAAGCCATTAGAGTAGGATAGAGAAAGAAAGGATTCAAGAATGAGAGAGACAGTGGGAGAAAGAAATGAAAATTTGAATTTTCATTTTAATCGATCGCTTGTGTGAGCATTAATGAGGTGTAATTATGACACCTCATTCATTGCAAGGAATGCACACGTGTCGGCACTGAGTGTTATTGCAAAAAGCATTTTCGATGCTGGAAACCTCGATCAACCACGCGTAGCTAGTAGAAACACGACACACGGAATGAAAGGATGGCTACATTTAATGTGTCTTTCAAACGTCGCCCTCACCTTTTTTCCAAAAGGTAAGGTGAAGGGGGGGGGGAGATATGTTGCACCTTATTTCCGGCCGATTGAAGAAAGGCAAATCAGAAAGTGACATGTGGAGTTATATAAATTTTGTATAAAGAAATAAGTAAGAATGCAGGATAGTTCGTAGTGTCACACGTGGCACAAATGAGGTGCGACACGATAGTATAAAGATATAAAGCAGAAAGAGTGATCGTGGCCAAGTCAGCAAAATGATTATGGAGGCAGGTGGCAAAAAAAAAAAAGTTTGGAACATCGATCGTGCAGGGTAAAGCGATAAAAAGGCTCGGTCGTGCGGCTGGTGAAGGTTATAAATACATCGAGAAGGCAACATTGCAAAGGGTCGAGCACCAAACCAAACCAAATCAAATCATCTTCAATTATCATGCTCCTTTGCATCTTGCTATTTACATTCCTTAGTGTAATCAACATTTTCAACTTTAGTTTCGTCTCTATTAGCATTGCTTTGCTCTTTGCATCTCGTAGTATTAGTGGCATAACTTTTATCCAGTAGTTGGTAATTTTAGTTGTACTCGAAGTCTATGCTCATACACTGGACTCATCTTAGTGAAGTATCTTACACGGAGAGGAGATCTACAGTACGTTTCATACGGCCAACTGTAAGTATTCTTTTTTATTTGTTTCATTTGAAGAGTCATTTCGTATGGAAGGCAAAGGTGTAACCCATCATTGGAGAATGAACCCTACCCTCCAAACATTGCCTGATCTTTTAAAACAATTGTGTGAGTGGTTGAATAGGTGATCGATCTTCACAGATTTCGGATATATACGACCGATTTTGGCATATCTGCCTATCTTGGCGCTTGGGGTCATTGTTATTCGGTTTGAATTGAGTCGCGCAATCGATTCTGGTATGCCTGCAACCATTTCACAAGCGTGACCGAAAAATCGAGAACAATAATAGGAAACTAGCTTTAGATCACTTAAGCATCCAATGAGCCCGGAGTCATCAAAAGATTAAAGAAGAACTATAACTAAAACTTTATTCAAACTGAAATCAAACCAAGTTTAACATAAAAGCTTAAAAAGAAACCTAAGTTGAATCAAAATATTAAAAATGAACTACAAGCTTCACCTATTAGCCTTAGCTAAGAGGCTTTAGTTTATCTCTAATATCCTTGAACTAAAAATCTCAAAAACATAAAAGAAAAGCTAGAAACTAGAAGAAACAAGGAAAATCTAAAGTAGAAGTCCGCCACCACTCGCTCTCACTGCTCGACGTTCTAGATGGTCTTGGAAGAAGGAAAACCCCCATTTAAATAGAAAAATCTGCTATCGCCTCTTTTCTGCGTAAGGATTTATGCACTTACGTCAGTTGGTGACCAGCCGCACAGGGGTAGCGACCGGTCGGAAGTTTGGTTGATCCCAACAACGACTGAATTTCGAAATTCTTCTGCATTAGCGACCGGTCACATAGGGCCAACGACCGGTTGTAATTGGACCCTCTATGATCGGCAAGCATACCCTCAGAACCAGGAAATTAGACCAGTCACATTTTATTTGCAACCGGTCCCAGGTGGCTGGTGACCGTTCGCAAACTACATTATTTTTGCAGTTTCTTCATTTTTCTTTATTTCCTTCTTTTTCTTCTTCTCTCCTCTTTCGCTTATTTGCACTTCTAAACATGTCCAATTGTTAGACATTAAACTCCAATTTCTCCTCTCTCTCTCAAGTCCCATGAAAAATCAAACAATGAAATTGGGTGAAAACGGTTGCTCGGCAGCAACAATTTTGGACGACAGTCGAATTTTGATTTATTTATTTTTAGAGTTACAGAAATAAGATAAGGACTTACGTTTTAATTTTCAACTGAACCAGATTTATGGTTCCGAAGATAAAATTCTGGATGCCAGAGGTGTGTGGCACACCGTGCAATTTGCTTGCAATTGAAGGAGCACAGATTACGTGAGACCCAGGCCTAACCCAACATGGTGCGGCCATTACCGTGGGGCCCACCTGATGTATCTATTCTGTATCCACGCTATCCATTTTTTGCTCTAAATCATTTTAGTATATGATACCAAAAATGAAGCAGATCCAATTATCAGGTGGACCATTCCACATGAAACAGTGGTGATTGAACATTGATTGGCCATGAAAGTTTTGGATCGAGTTATATTTGTTTTTCCCTTCGTCCTGGCTTATCTGACCTTATCAGCGGATTGGATGGCAAATAAACCCTATGATTTTCATGAAGGTCACTAGTAGGGCATTCAATTACCATTGTTTCCTATGGTATGGTCCACCTGAGATTGTGATCTTCTTCATTTTTAATCATGCCATTATTTGATAACCGAGGTACGTGCATAAATTCTTAAGCAAGTTAAAGTGGTGAGTAATTTTTGTTAAGGACACCTCTACACTCTTCCTAAGGCATCATAAAATAACATTGAAGTTGTTGGAGGTGGAGAGAGTCGTCGTGAAGAGTTCGCAACTCCTCCCAAAATTACTGTCATTGCATAATAGATGTGAATATCTTCTAGAAAAATAGATGGACGGTGTGAATGCATGATAGAAATGGGCCGGATCGGACACGGATTAGCTGCTACTAACGGAATGAGTAGCTATCTCATTACTAAAGTGACGTCACCAACTTCTGCGGGCCCCACCGTGATGTATGTGTTGTATCCACTCCATCCATCCATTTGAGGAGATCATTGTAGAGCATGATCTAAAGAACGGGACAGATCCAAAGTTCAACTGGACCCCACCAAAACAGTGGGGATTGATCTCCTACCATTAAAAACTTCTTGGAACCACAGAAGTTTTCAATCAAGCTGATATTTGTGTTTTCCTTTCTTCCATGTTTGTGTGAACTTATGAACAGGTTGGATTTCAAACAAACATCATGGTGGCCCTAGGAAGGTTTCAACAGTAGCGTCACTCTCCCCACTGTTTTCTTTGGTGGGGTCCACGTGAACTTTGGATCTGTCCCATTCTTTAGGTCATGCTCTAAAATGATCTCCTTAAATGGATGGACCGTGTGGATACAACACATACATCACGGTTGGGCTCACAAAAGTCAGTGACATCACTTCATTAGCGAGATAGCTACTCAACTGATCCGCGTCCATCCGGATCCTCTTTCTGCTGCTAAGTAGGACATACTACCGTTAGTGTGATGAGGTTGCACTGGGCACGAATTAGGTGTTACCCTGGGAAGAGCTTAGTGAGTGTTACCCCTACCATATGGCCCACATGGATGATATTTTGTATGTCCACTCCGACCATCCGTTTCTACCGAACATTTTAGAGTGGGGTTCCAAAAATTATGCAGATCCAAATCTCAAGTAGACCCTTTCACTAGAAACAGTGTGATTGAGTGCTTCACCATTAAAAATTCCAAAGAGCCCATCGTAAGGTTTCTGTAATGTTTATTTTCAATCCAAGATCTTAATGTCAATAAGGTAGTGATGAAGGGAAAATATAAATATCAGATTGATCCAAAACTTTTGTGGCCCACAAAACGCTTTTATTGGTTATTCATCACTGTTTCTAGTGGTATGGTCCACCTCAGATTTACATCTTCTTAGGATTTTTGGATCATATCCTAAAATGATATGAAAAAAACATATAGACGGTGTCTATATATAAAATATAGATCAAGATGGGCCCCACACATTTAGGGTAACACCCACTAAGCTGTTCACGGGGTAACACCTAATTCGCGCCCGTTGCACTGAGGGTGTGGTAAGCGACGCGGATTAGCTACTGACCGGTTGAGTAGCCATCTAAGTGATGTCACCAACTTCTGTGGCCCCCACTGTGATGTATGTGTTGTATCTGCACCGTCCATCCATTTGGAGAGATCATTTTATGCCATGAGACAATGAATGAGATAGATAAAAAGCTCAAGTGGACCTCACCAAAGAAAACAGTGGAGATTGATCCCCTACCATTAAAAACTTCTTGGGGCCACAGAAGTTTTCAATCAAGCTGATATTTTTGTTTTCCCTTCTTCCATGCATGTGTGAACTTATGAACATGTTGGATCTAAAATAAACATCATAGTGGCCATAGGAAGGTTTCAACAGTCTGGTCATTGTCCCCACTGTTTTCCTTGATGGGGTCCACTTGAGATTTGGATCTATCTAATTCTTTAGATCATGTCCTAAATTGATCTCTCCAAATGAATGGACAGTGTGGATACAACACATACACCACGGTGGTGTCCCACAGAAGTGGTTACATCACTTCAGTAGCAAGATAGCTACTCAACCTGTCACTATCTAATCCGCGTCCGTGGTAAGGTTGCAAACCCATGAGATGACGTGGACTAATAAAAAGCTGCGAACCTTAGATTTTTTGTTTGCAGTTACAATCGGGAGGGAGCGGATTATATGAGACCCCGGATCCACCGAGGTGGGTGGGACCCTGACGAGAAAAATTTTGCTGCACCCACGAGTTAGTTAGCTATGCTAGCTACCCCGGGTGTAGAAATGACCCCACGATGATGTATTTGTTGTATCCGCTCCATCCATCCATTTGGCTAGATTATTTTAGGGCATAACACCAAAAACAAGGTAGATCCAAAGAATAAGTGGACCCGGCATAGAAAATAGTGGGGACTGAACGCCAACAATTAGAAACTTCTTGGGGTTAAAAATCTCCCTCATTTTTGTGTCATGTCCTGAAATGATCTCACCAAATGGATGGATGACGTGGATACAACACATACATCTAGGTAGGGTCATTGCTACACCCAGTGTAGCTAGCGTAGATCCTGACTGTAGGGATCATAGTGATGTATTTTCTTTAAATCCACGTCGTCAAATAATTTTGAAAGCTCATTTTTTGGTACATACCAAAAATGAATCTTACTAAAATCTTAGATGGATCACAACTGGAAACAGTCGTGATTGAATTCCCACCATTAAAAACTTCATGAATTGCACCCGAATGTTTATTTTCCATCCACCCTGTTGATAAGGTCATAAACACCTAGGTGAAGAGACCACACAAATACCATCTTTATCCAAATCTTTTGTCACACAAGAATTTTAGGGTACTATGGTCTATCTGGGATTTGGAACTTGTTCGTTTTTCGAGTCATGCTTTAAAATTAGCTTTCAACACGGATGAACGGTGTGGATGTAGTCGCATGCTTTGAAATACGCCCCACAGTTGGGTCCCACACACCTCGGTGGATGCGGGGTGTCACCTAATTGGTCCCCGACCTCAAAGGTCTACCCTACACCGGTTATTTTGCTGGTGTTACGTGTCGCCCGCAGAGGAGCGTGTCAGTCCTCGAGTTCCATGAAGGTACGAATGGTTCAAAGGCAATCAAGGTTCTGTGAGCCCCACAATGATGTATTTAAAATATCTACACCGTCCATCCATTTTATGAGATCATTTTATGGCATGATTCAAAAAATGAGTCATATCCAAATCTTAAGTGGGCCACACCACAAAAGACAGTGGGGACAATGGTTCTCACCTTAAAACATTCCTAGGTCCCACTATGATGTTTATTTTCCATCCAAACTGTTAATAACGTCATACTGACCTGGTTGAAGGGTAAAAACAAATATCAGATTAATACAAAACTTTGGTGACCCCAAAGAAGGTTTCAATGGTAAACCTTCAATCTCCCTACTGCATTCTGCGGTGTGGTCCACTTGATCTTTGGATCTGTCAATCCAAACATATATTACTGGGTTCAAACCTCATAACGACGTCGCCAAACAGACGGACGGTTTGGATATAACACCACCGAACTTGGTGACGTCAATACACCAGCAAGCTCGCTAGTGTGCGGTAACCCAGCCAATCAGCTTACCAAAGAAACATCATGGTGGGCCCCATGGTAATGGCCGCACCGTTCTGCGAGAGCGGATTAGCTGTTACCCGGGTAACAGCTTAGTGGGTGTTATCTTAACCATGTGGGGCCCATATTGATGTATTTTTTTTTTTATATATCCACTCTGTCCATATGTTCCATCATCTCATTTTAAGATGATATCCAAAACTTTAAGAAGATCAAAATCTCAGGTGGACCATACTCCTAGAAAGAGTGATGTATAACCTTTAGTAACTTTTGATGGCCTACAAAAGCTTTTCATCAAGATGAACTATGTATTTTACCTTCATCCAGATTTTATTGACATTATCAACAGGTTGGATGGAAAATAAACATTACAAAAACCTTACTATGAGCCCTCTGGATTTTTTAATGGTGTAGTACTCAATCACCACTGTTTCCTGTGGTGCAGTCCACCTGAGATGTGGATCTACTTAAATTTTGTGAAGCCATCCCAAAATGGGAAGGAGAAACGGATGGACAGCGTGGATATACAAAAGTAAAAATAAGATGAGCCCTATGGTAAGGGTAACACCCACTAAGATGTTACCCGGGTGACACCTAATCCGCTCCCACTTGATGCCGGGATCTCACCTCACCTAATCCGATTCCAATTGAAGCGGACGCGGACTGCCTCCTGACGCTATCAGTAGGGCCCCTGGACGGTGCTTTGTGGGCCCCACGATGATGTATTTGTATTATCCATGCCGTTCATACATTGTTCCAGATCATTTTAGGGCATGATCTCAAAACTGAGGCTGATTCGAATCTCATGTGGACCACGCCAAAGCAAACAGTGGCAATTTGAATGCCCATCATTACAAACTTCTTGGGGGCCTACTAAACTATTGGATGAGGCTGATTTTTTTTTTTTTTTTATTTTTCCTTCGTCTAGGTCCTTGTGACCTAATCAATAAGTTGGATGGCAAATAAACATTATAAAGGGCCCTAGGAAGTTTTAATGGTTGGCGTTCAATCACCACTGTTTTTTTGCTGTGGTTCACTTGGGATTTGGATCTGCCTCATTTTTAGGATCATGCCCTAAAATTATTTTTTTTTAAAAATGGATGGATGGCGTGTATAAAACACATACATCTTGGTGGAGCCCACGTACCACCGTCCAGTGGCCGGTAGCAATCTGTGTTGGATTGAAGCATACGGAAAGCTCAGGTACACCACACCATAGAAAAAAGGTGTGGAAAATAACATCCACCGCTGAAACATTTTCAGGGCCCACAGTGATGCCCCGGTGATGTTTACTTCTCATCCAACCTGTTCATAATGCCACACACACCTAGATGAATGGAAAAAAAAAAATTATATATATATATATATATATATATATATATATATATATATCACAATATGTTATCAACGGTAGGCATTCAATTCATCTTACCTGGCGTGGTTCACTTGAGACTTGTACATGCTTCAGTTTTGGGCCCATGCTATAAAATGAGCTCAAAATATGTATGGACGGCATGGATAATGATGCATTCACGGTGGGAATCTGGTTGGACATACATGATGGACCGATTGGATGTCATTCACGATCCCAGATGGCCCCCATACAATGCATTGTAGTATTATCAGATCCTACCTCTAAATTCACAAAATATTTGCTTTGCTGCTTTCAATGGTACAGTCCAGAAATATGGATTTCTAGAAACAAATGCAAGTTTGATAACCAGCCTGGCTTTTTTTTATTGGGTTATTGGAAATGTGGTGATTTGGTTGCAGTTTGCATCTCAAGGGAAGAGGTTTTGGAGGAGGAATGTTCTCTTATTCACAAGTAGGTGCTGGAATTCCTCATTTTTTATTTCTGAAAATTAAATTTAAATGTCTGCTTCATGTTCTCTGGTCCAAATCTCCCTGGGCGAGAGTTCAAGCTTTTGATGTGGCCACAAGAGGGTAGGGGAGGCGTTATAAGATTGCAATGGTGGTTTTGTTGTTACCTTCTCTCATTATGGATCCTAACTGTAATATGAAAGCAGAGATGAGAGAGCTCCTGTCAACTGGATTCAATTCTGTGTTGAAATGAGTCTGTCCCAGTTCACCCAGAAAAGCGATTCTAAAGTGTTGATTGATATTATCAATAGTATTTCTATGAATATGTGGAATGCAAAATCAGAGTTGTTTTTGGATGCGTCTTGTCTATTTGATTATGGAGGTTGACTGTCATTTTTGTCTCTGAATTTTAAAGGTTTATTGGATCATGGTGTTTGATGTCTAGATTTAGGTGAAGGGTTTGAGTTTGGTCTCCCCTCTTTCTATTGTTGATTACTCTCTCATATTAATAAAAATGCATTGGTACCATTCATCTTATCCAAAAAAAAAAAAGAAAAAATAGTTTGCAAATGAAATAAACAATCCCACATTAACCCATATAGCACTCATCATAATCATGTGTTTTTTTTTTATAATTATTATAGAAAACTTAGGGAGTCATGACCTTTAGTCGTGGGATCCAAGCTATGTCGCTTAATGGGTAGATAGAATGCATTAGTTTTGTTGTTCTTGATAAAATCCTGAATGAAGGGATACAACTCAATATATTTTCCACCAGAATTATTTAAACAATTGCAGCTCAAGTATTACCATAATGTTATCTTGATTGTTAATTTTCACTCTCTTCAAATCTTTGATGATGTAATTAATCTTGACATCATAATCAAGGCCATGATGCAAGACATGCTATTTTTATTATCTGTGGTAGCAAAACTCTTACTTTCCCAATAACAACCATCCAAGAATTGCATGGCTTAAAGTGAATCTTGTGATGAGATTTTGCATGTATCCCTTAATCTTATGATCATCTAGTTGAAGACACTGCTTAGTTCTTATTTCTTTGCCTTTAAGTATCCTCTAATGGCTTGCATATAATGGGATTATTCTAATACCTATTTACATGTCATACACGACAACGATCAAATAGACTACGGATAATGTTATAGAAGAGCTTTCCTTACGAACACATTCCATATAAACGATGCTACTGCCAATTATAATATACTTTGGTTCAGCTGCACTTTAAACTAGTTGCAATAACAATGTACCATTACTTGCCAACATGGAGGGTTTATTGCTATTTTGAACCTTGTTCTACATTGTAAGCAGCTAATGTAAACAGAACGCACACATTAGTATTGCATTTCAAAATTTTAAATTAAGGAATTCACATAGGATGACATATCCACACACAAATGCAGAGTTTAAAGTAAAAAAAAAAAATTTAAAAAAAAAAGGATAGCTTTGTTTTAAGTATAAATACAGAAAGATAAAATGAATGGTGTAGCATTCATCTGTTGAACTCTGGATTAAATGATAGGGCCTCCATGTATATTAATTCTTTCATCTGGTCTTCGCCTAGTGGATGCTGCTCAAAATCAAATGAGAAGGGTTCCATGCAAATGGGTTCGTCAGCTAAGTCATGCAGTCTTGCGAGGTAAGGATGAGCTAGTGCTTCTTCAACTGCAGCAACATTAAGGAATTAATAAGAATTAAGGGGAAAAAAACAGACACAACCAACATCAATTTAGTATCTTCTTTTTGAGGGACAATACAATCAAATTTGTTTAATGGAAAAGAAGAAGAAGAAGAAGAATTGATGTGATTGGCGCTGTCCAAAAGGCACTTCTGCCTCTCTCTCTCTCTCTCTCTCCCCCTAACTTCTTTATTCTCCAATCAAATAAAAGATTTTCGCTAGAGAGAAATAAATGTTGTATATTTTATTTTTGGTGCTAGCTTGAGAGGAGAGGAAGAAAAGGAAAAGAAAAAAGAAAGGAAAAGAAGGGGAAAAGGAAAGGAGATGAGGGATGGAGTCATGGAGGAGGGAAGGTAGCAAAACTAGGGTTAGACAAACTCTAGCTCTGGTACTTTGTTATTCGAGAAGAGAATGAGAAGAGAATATGGAGAATCAATTATTAGGGAGCTAATGACCTCCCTTGCCTATTTTATTAAGAAACAGTATGGTGTCCCAAGGGAGCACATAAAATAAAATATACAATATTTATCTCTCTAACAATTTCTACACCATCCACTCATCCGACTATAGAGTATGAGCTCTAGAAATAAAATTTTGATTCTATGTTTCTTCAAGCATGCTTACAATTCGGATGGGTACCCTCCATAATTAGTACTTGCAAGTTGCAACTATGTTATGTTGTGGAGTATGCAAATAAGATAATGAATGCAAGTATCTTACACTATAAGTTTTCTAGCATGAAAATTTTGTGAATTAGAGAATCGTATCAACAAACTTCTAAGAACTTTCTAATATATTAGTTCATCAGAAAAGGTGAGCATGTATTGCTTTCTTGAACATAAATGAATCACACTTTTCTTACCATGTGTAAGCGTAACAACTCAAGAAGTTTCAATTCTTTAACACGTTTGACTTTTAAAGGGGTTCTTCATGTGCATTGTCAAATCCACAATCAGTGCACAGTTTTCAATAGTTTTTAGATATGGTAAGCCCTACATGAGATCTTCGACAAGGTATTCAATACCGCCATTACCGTTTCGATACAGGCCATTACAGGCACTATTTTTTTTTTTTTTTCAAAACCTATATCAACCCTGTAATGGTCATTACAGGCCATTTTTTCCACAACAGCCGTTACAGCCCCATAATGCAGAACAGTTCCCACCGTTACCGTTATGTAATGGCTGTTAGGTAATCGTTTTTTAAATACCCTGATCTTTGATCATGCTCTTCAACCAATCGTAACTGAAATGAGTAGATCTTGAATTTCACAGATCTATTGTCCAACTACACTAAGTTTTCTTGATTTATGGATTTTATACAAAATTCTTCACTTTTGGTCTTTCATGATCATTTCTCTGACGGATAGCTTGACCTCATAGGGAACGAATGGATAATTGTGTCTAACTGCTATAATATGTTACTTATAGTAAGTTCCTTACAAAAGGGGTGTGTGTTTTGGAACTTAAGAATAGCCATCCTTAAGTAATGTTGACTTATCGCCCATTTGCATCACAGAATAGATGGAATACTTGTAAGCACAACAAATTAATTCATTTAACATCAATATGGTGAACTAAGTTGCTTTGATCTCTTATCAAATGACATGAGTACCTAAATCCACGACCTATTCATTCTTGTGTTACAATTTACCTTTTACTGCAAAAAAGAAATGCATCCAAACCAATGTACAGAATTGTTACATAATTGCAAAAACCTGAAGGTATATGCACTTTGCATTTATCACATTGTCAGAAACATTCGCTTATGGACAATGTGAGATAGACTAGTCACTATCACTTGTGGCACTCTCTTCACCGCCAGATAGGGGTGTAACTGGTTGAGTGCACCCAATGCGTACCTGAGCCTTGCCCAACATGGCCCAGGTATGGATGTATGTAGCTAAATGGATACAGGTGCCGGTTTGGGTATTTTTTAGCCTGATTAATATATGGGCTGGGTGTGGGTATGCCCCAACCCATATGTATATGAATAAATAAATAAAAACTATATTTCACATATTAAAACAATGGTCCATCTAGATCAAACCTATCAACAATCTATTTTGACATAGATGTGTAACCCAGCATGGATGTAAAACAGCCGGTGGTACAAGTGCCAGCGATTAGGACCTGTGTAGACTTTATGTACTAAATCAAAAGTCTCTGTGATAACAAATCAAGAGTCATACTAAAATGGTGAGTTATTTGATATTCAGGCTGTGTATGACACTAGATACTTGGCACTCAGAAACTGTGCATGTGGCAAACAATATCTCAAATTAAATTGAGTAAATTGTGGAAATCACTGTCACTTAGTAACTGTCCTAATATCAGATTGGTTGAACAATCCTAAACTCTGATTCGTAAACACTTGTTCATCGAAATAGGTCCATCAGATATTTTTCCAATTTTCACCATCCAGAAAATGTTAAGCAATCTGATAAACAGTATCAGATTGGTTGAACAATCCTAAACTCTGATTCGTAAACACTTGTTCATCGAAATAGGTCCATCAGATATTTTTCCAATTTTCACCATCCAGAAAATGTTAAGCAATCTGATAAACAGAAAATCAAACAAGCTTAATTTTTTTCTTCGTTCTACATCTAATGGGTCACACAATTTGGATGGTTTATATTTTAATTACTTCTACATCAAGTGTGCAATTTCACTGTGATAGTCTTTAGCTCTTAATCATGTAATGGATTAAAAACAACATGAAGAATGGTTGTTTCTAGTTTTTTTAAATCCACAATAGCATGCTATCATACTATATTTTATGTTTTTTTTTTAATAAAAGCCATATTTTTATTATTTTTGCTATAAAATTAATCTTTTGAGTAAATGGCATGTGTGTGTGTGTGTGTGTGTTTTTAATTCTCAAATCATAAATAGGTGCCTGATACCCTAATGGGTACACCAACACCCTCAAGGGGATGGGTATGTGTTTTCATTTCAGGCCTGACACGGTACTGGTATGGGTATGGTTGCAACACCAATTGGTAGATATGGATATGGGTATACGTGGCCAAAACCCGACTTATTGACACCTCTACCAACAGATAACCATCATCGCAATGTTTTGGTCAACAACCTTTGCTTTAAATTCAAATCCATGTAGAATATAAGTTGGGAAAATCTACGAAAGTGTGAAGCAACTATGCTGATGCAGGTTTCTGAAAAACCACAAGACAAATCTCCAAATTATCATAAGCTTGCTAATTCTTTATGGTTTTGTATGATAAGAATTTTGCAGCCACTTCCCCCTCAAGGAGTCGATTGTGAACTCTTTCTATGAGTAGTTTCCATAATCGTTTGAGCCTCAAACCAAGAATAAGATCACAATGGTGGTGACTTCTCCAACTTACACATGGACACATGTTTCAGTGTCGGAGATGGAAATGAGGGATGAAACATGGAGACTCTACAAACCTATCACCTCAATGGCAAAGATATGTAATAATATTTGAAAATTTATTATTGTACACATTTCACTTCATCATGCATGCATAAGATATAAAAAAATGTAGCTAAACAGCTAAAATTACCCTAAGAAGAAAGTATATGAATTCTACTAAAATACTAGGAAAAAAGATCAATTAAGGTTTTCCAAATAGAAGTGATCATGTGTATCCGATATGTGTTAGACATGACTGCTGAATGTATCTGTTGTTATATGGGTGGTATCATTGAGGTCCAGCCATTCAATCCCAGCACAACCCGTTACAAAGGAAAATATAACTGAGCTCATAGGATATTCAAACACCCTTGATGAAATCACTGATGGTTATAAAATGATAAAAATTACCTGAACTGATGGCCCGCCATCAAAAACATTCTTTAGGATTTCTTTAATATCAAATCATTCTAAGGGAGTTATTCTTAAAGTTTAATGAGGGGCTTGACTTGCAAATTTCTTAAATGATTAAGAATGATTTCCCACTATCTTTAGGAACAAAAGGATTATCCTTTTCGCTTTGTGATATTGGAAGATTGTATTAGGATTTCTTTCTTCTCACGGTGTTCATAGATAGTCTAGAAGACAGTAGTATTGAATGAGTGCACATGAAAGTGTTGGGTTTGTCCCACATCGGCCAGGTTGGACGATGGAAGGAGCTTCATATATCCTGGGGTCCCTCCACCTAAATAGGTTAGCCTTTTGGGTATGACACAACTGGTATCAGAATGAGGGTTATCCATCCAAGGCCCTTGGCAAGGGGGGAACCCCAAGGCCCAGATCCGCTGTGGGAGGGGGGTTGTTGGGTTTGTCCCACATCGGCCAGGTTGGACGATGAAAGGACACGGTGTTCATAGATAGTCTGGAAGACAATAGTACTAAATGAGTGCACATGAAAGTGTTGGGTTTGTCCCACATCAGCCAGGTTAGACGATGAAAAAAGCTTCATATATCCTGGGGTCTCTCCACCTAATAGGTTAGCCTTTTGGGTGTGACACAACTGGCATCAGAGCGAGGGTTATCCGTCCAAGGCCCATGGCGAGTGGGGTATGCCAAGATCAAGTTCCGAGAGCCCCATGTCCGCCATGCCCAAGCCCAGGTCCCACAAGAGGGGGGTTATGCCGAGATCAAAGTTCCAAGAACCCTAGGGCCCAGATCCGCTGTGGGAGGGGGGGTTGATGGGTTTGTCCCACATCGGCCAGGTTGGACAATGAAAGGAGCTTCATATATCCTGGGGTCTCTCCACCTAATAGGATGGCCTTTTGGGTGGTGTGACAAAGCTGAAAGAACAAATGATTCTCTTTACTTTCCATGGAACCAATAGATTTGGTCTAATCATAATAGGATGCTTGTTATATGAAACTCCATAATCTAGATAATTTCATGGGCCTACTTTTACCCATGAGCCTCAATTGGCATGGGATGAAAGCACAAAAAGGGTAGAGGGACTAGATCTCTTGTCATTTTAGAAGAATGATGCATCTTCCCTTTCAAAACAACAAGACATGTCCCCCAAAGTTGTTTGTTGTTGACCTTCATGAATAAATTTAGTTATTTTTTTCATTTAAAAAACATGAAGATACACTAGCAAAAGCAATAGTAAAGAATTCTAAGATCCAAAAGCAAACCTTTAAAGATATGAAGAGACACTAGCAAAAGACATGAAGATACAAAACATGTTCCTCAAAGTTGTTTGTTGTTGATATTCATGAATAAATTTAGTTATTTTTTCATTTAAAATACATGAAGATACACTAGCAATAGCAATCGTAAAGAATTCTAAGATCCAAAAGCAAATTTAAAGATAATAGGGGCTTTACTTGGAATCATGAACTCAAATACGAAATGAATCATTGATTTTATATTTAAAAGACTAAACAGTTTTCTCACTAGGAAAGAAGGAATTACCTGTAATTCTTCTAGTGGGATCAAATGTCAACATTCTTTCCACAAGATCAATGGCAAGTGGATGCAGGTGTGGAAAAACCCTTGCAAATGGCTGGGGAGGATGATTTGGAATTGACCGGATATACCTTCTTGCTTCTTCATTTCGAATAAATCCAAGCTCAGTCTCATTAGGTGTGCCAATAAGCTACAAAAGGTCGGAAACCAAGTATGAACATCCATAGTAGACAACCACTCACTACATGACTAAAAAAGTCTCAATGGTAAGAAAAGAATTCTCTCTGATTTTCTTAATAACTGTTACTATTACTGTCGTTACTATATTAATATTGTTGTGTGCAGTAAAATAAAGCATGGAGAACAAATAAAGATGAACTGCCATCGTGCCTAGAAATGATCCAACATTGCATGCTAGAGATTTATTTTGCAAATTTCCTTTTCCACATAATGCATGGTTAGGCTAAACAGCAATGTTTGGCATGCTTCTGATGGAATGTGAGAGGTGTTCTGTAGAAATGTATCAATTAACTCCCAATTGTTACCTGTAGCCCCGGTGCTGAACCCTAACCCAACCCAAGGTTCCTATAACTCAACCCTAACCCAACCCAACCCAACCTCGGGTTGAGAATTCTCAACCCAAGCCCAACCCAAGCGGGCTCGGTCGGGTTGATCGGGTTGGTCGGGTTGATACATGCTAATATTTTCGTTATTACATTAGTCTATTATGTTTCAATACATGCCTTATTTTTTGTACCTATGGCTTTATTAATTATATATGTACTTATTTAGGTAAAAAACTTCACTTTTCCTAAACAAATAAGTTTAAAATACAAGTAAACATTACAAGTTTACTTCACTAAAGTATAATAAAAGTATAAGTAACTTGTATATAGATCGGGTTCGGGTTGGGTCGGGCAACCCGAGACCTCAACCCAAGCCCGACCCAAACTTCATCGGGTTGATGTTTTCATAGCCCAAGCTCGAGATCGGGGTCGATACTTCTTGCCCAAGCCCAACCCAATGTCGGGTCGGTCACGGGTCTGTCGGGTTAAACCCGCCGCCCAACTTTCAGCCCTACTACTTGAGCATGTCCTTTACACTTTGATCTGGCGGCCTAACATTTGTCTGCTTTCATGCTTAGTAATTTTCCTGGCAAATGTCCCTCATGACCCACTATGCTTATTTGCCCTTTGAGGCATGCATGGAATACTACGGCTAGGGGTCTCTATTAGGTGGAACTATGCTGGCATGTGAGTGGCATCAATGTGAGGCTTTTCCATGGTTACAATAGACCAGTAAACATGAAGGTTGGTATTTGGTGGGCAGCTGATTGAGATCTTTTGAAAATCTGCCACTTAAAATCCCACTCCAAAATGCTGGGAGATAGGCTAATATAATCATGATCAAGATGATTATTGTTGTTGTTGTTTATCAAATAAGCAGCATCTTGATAAATGATAAGTAAAGGATCTAAATTCAAGTGGATCACCCTTGCCTAAAAGTCTAATGAAATGTTTTTGAACTGGAACTATAATGCCAAAAGTAGTTAAAATTAGACTCGACTTGAAACTCAACAGGGTCAGTGAGATTTAGAAGGGTGTCATTAGGAAACTTGGTTCTGAGAATGACCCATCCCTGACTCAGGAAGATTTGTTGAGTTGACTCGTTAACTCAGTCGATTCAGCACGCCGCTCGTGGTGACCAGGGTGGAGTCACTCGCCTTGTCAAATGCTTTTCAGTTGAAAAAAAAAAAATAATAGTAGAAGGTGGGAGTTGAACCCGAAACCTCTGCGAGAGGCGCCACTGCTCTTAAATAGCAAGCTACACAATACTGGACAGTTAGTTTTCTTATTTTATAATTACTTTTATGATACACAACTTTTTTTTTTTTACTATACCTAATAATTTTAATTATAGCCATTAACTATTGAGTTGAGTCAGGTTGAGTCATCAAATCAACCTGGCCCAATAGAACATCAAGTTGAGTCAAGTTTTCAAGATTTTTAAGTATGATTATAATAACTAGTACATGACCTTCAAGGAATAATGAAATAATAGGAAAGTAGGAAGGGTTGGATATAATCCCTATCACAAATGCAAATAGTGGTAGAGAGCAAGAGAAGAAAAAGCATGGAACCTTTGGACTTTAATAGTAGAAAACACATGAAACAGTTTTACATGATGGAGATGCAAGACTTGGGAGTGCTCATGTCCTTTTGTCAAAACAACATTATATTTCTTATAAGGGCATGTCTGCATGCAGGGTTGCACCAATCAAATCGGATAGACTAGCCCTATCCATTTCCTTTCAAGCAAGAGACAAAGAAAAGCGAGGAGGACACAAGATCATTTCAAGTTTACCAACGAAGAAAGCGCCCACCACTAACACCTTCCTTGTGGTTAGGTGATGATTGAGGAGCATTGAAGACCCTACGCACATGATTTGGCACATAGAAGACACATGTAGGATGAAGAAGACCCAACTGAAAGAATAGAAAAATGCCTTTCTGAAGGTGGTTGGGCGCCCGGCCAAATTTGTCACCGGGCGCCCAAAATTCTGCAATTTTGCAGTTTTCTTGCTGGACATTTTTGTCTTAGCCGGGCGCCCGGCCAATGTACGAACTGTTTTTTTTTTTTTTTTACTTAAATTTTAGGGGTATTTTGGTACTTTTGTGTTTTCTTATTGCTTATTTAAGTGGGCTAAGCCCTAAAAACGAATTAGTTGATTATTAATGAAAAAGCAAACCTCTTTGGTGGCTTCTCTCTTCTCTCTCTCTCTCATGGTGCTTCTTCTCTTTCCTTGATCTTCTTCTTCTAACTTCTTCTTGTGCCTCTCCAAATTCTTCAAGGTAATTATTTTTTTCTTTCTATTTTCCAGTTTTGTTAATCCTTCCTCGATCAAACCTTGAGAATCGATCTAAACCCTAAACCTCCAAATCTCAAATCCCTAATCCGAGAAATTCTTGATTCTTCGGACTAGTGATCTTCATTGATCGATTGGGTATGACCATGCAAGATCGGGAGGTCTCATCCCTCGCCGGATCCAACCTAAGTAATAATTGAATTCCATACTCCATGGTTGTGATGATGGCCCGCTCCATTGCATGTTTTCTTTACGATTTTCTCAGTTATGATGATTAATGCTAGAATTTTAGATTATTATTGCCTTTTATTTCCGCTGAATAATTGTGTCTATAAACATGCATCATAATTAGGTCATCCTGCATAAAAAAGGCATGCTTTTTAATGTATTTCTGCTTCTGCCCAGAGAGTTGGGGATAAACCAAAAGCTGGATTTTTTTTATATACATCTTTTCAGAAAAAGAAAAACCCGAAAGCATCTGGATTCAACCCCGCCATGACAGGCCCAAAAGGTAAACAATTCCATGCATACCTATATGCAATGAAATCTACACAAGCCAGGCAAAGCGTCCAATAAGTTTGCCTTGCTTCTGGTCTTACATAAAGAAAAGAAATTATTGTCGAAAGCACCAATTTATAGGAGCTTTCTTATATGCTTATGTGCATCAGCAGAAAAGATTGGTTTGAACTCAAAAACCATACAGGTGACATTTTCCCTACCTACAAGCATGCAGATGTTATGTGGTTGTAATATTCCAAATTAAATGCTAGTGTGATTTTTCTTTTCAGTTCTCAGTTCTGAATATTTTCCAAATCTATACAAAGATATAAGAATCCCCAGTACCACATTCCCTGTTTATTGAACAATCTGCAATTATTTCCAAAGGCAGCCATTTGTGTATATGTGACTGTCAATCTGTGTGTGTGGTGATACAAATGATATCACTGTGTTGTTACCTCTGTCAGTAAACGCATCTGATGCACATGATCTCTTCCAGCAAATAATGGCTGCTTGTTCACAAGCTCCATGAAAATGCAACCCACAGACCACACATCAATGGCGGCAGTATAATCACTAGAACTCAGCAACAATTCCGGGGCCCTGTACCATCTTGTCACAACATATTCTGTCATAAATTCATTTTCTGATGTTGGACGAGCAAGACCAAAATCACAGATCTTCAGATCACAGTTTGCATTAACCAAAAGGTTGCTGGGCTTCAGGTCTCGATGAATGACATTTGCAGAGTGAATATACTTCAACCCTCGAAGGAGCTGATACAGAAAATACTGCACAGTAGTCCAACCCCATGCGATCATCAGTTAAGAAACTTAAAAAAGATAGTAAATGAAAGGGCTGATTCATTATCTGTCGAAAAACATATAACCTGGCAGTGCTCCTCAGATAAATCTTGATTGGAACGGATTATGTGATGAAGATCTGTATCCATAAGCTCAGTTGCAACATATACATCACTGAATGCTTGTGGGTTTGGTGGTGGGATTACATCTCTTATCGCGATCACCTGTTTCATATAGAGCAGCATTTGACATGATTAGCCTAGACGATGAGTAGTATTCATGTGGCTTGATGACTCAATGTTTCATTATCTATGAGTGTTCAATGTGTAGTGGTTTAATGGTGGAAGATAAATTGGTAGGGGGCACACTGCTGTCTTTACAAGGCAAATGCAACTTCCCACTCATGTAGCAGTGGATCATGTTGGTGTTATGAATTATTTCACATGTTTAGGCCCTGTTTGGGTGCCACTTAAAAATGAATTCATCTCATTTTTGTTAATCGTAGTTATGTAGCAGAGGTCATATTTCTTTTTTTTTCTTTTTTCTTTTGTAAGGATTAAAAATAATTTTGATAACCAACAATCATCATCTCTAATACATGATTATGATTAACTAAAATGAGATGAACTCATTTTTAAGTGGCACGCAAACAGGGCATTAGTCGTGTAATTTTGAGATAAATAAACCGTACTTTTGTCATTTCCTTGTAATGTTTTTTTCCTTTTGTATCTAATAGAACTCTCCAGAGAGTGTATAGTTCTTTTGGTAGCGAAGAAACACCTCTCATGAGTCATAGAATCAGAGCTCTTCAAGCCACACCCCCTTTCGATCCTTGTATCATTGCCGCACCAAAAGAGAATCTCTCGTTCTCCCTACAGTTTGATTGCTTTACGACTAACTTTGATTCTCTCTAAACACTGGTAGAGCCTTTATATAGTCATTATTTTTTCATAAATCATTTTGGTGCATTTTCTTCCCTGAATATCTACGTCAATCATGTAACAGGTCCCACAACCCATCGTACAACCCACCAGTCCACTACTGACAGCAACATTGTAACCTACATCTCTAAGTCATCTCCTATTGCCTTAGTGGATCTTCGATGATGAAAAGCTTTCCTTCGTATTCTATTTTTGGTTTGCTATCTTCCTCTTTTATAACTGAAAGTTCTATTTTGTTCCCTATTCTTTAGAGAAAAATCACTTTATTACCTGGTGTTATTCACCTTGATGTCTTTTTACATAGCATTTTGCCCACCATATATGCCCTTACGGCGTAGTCCCGTCAGATCCTCACAATAACCAACCCCCAGCACGAACTAAATACCACGTGAGAAATTGCAAAAGTTTGATTTTTAGTATTAAGAACATTCTTTCATAACAAGCTTTGGGGCTTGTAGATATTTCAGTTAGATGCCCGAATGTCATTGAAAGAAAGAAATGCTCTCAATTTCCATACCCACTCTTGCAGACCTCCACCCTCAACTTATCGTTATTGGCGGCAGTTATTCAACAGCTAATGACTCGAGAACATATCTTCCAACAGATATGACCAAGCATATGATGGTTTGAGCCACCGGTTCAAGCTCCACAGCCATCTTTGACAATGACTTAGATCATTCCAAATTCCTCCTGACATATAGTTACTACCATCAACAGGGAAGTATATGAAGAATTACAAATTCAAGTGTGTGATGGATGATCCTCAGACATGGTTTGAGAAATTTCATTATTCTATTCTCCACTTTGGCTTTTTGTCACATACAGAGGACCCATCATGATTCCTCGCCTTTTCTTGTCATCTTAGTATGAGCCCTACATATGTTGATATATACCGGTACCAGACAATGACAAGCTCACTAGATCTCACTACAAGCAAAACTTGCACTTTTAGTTTCAGTTGATCTTCTCAAAGTTTGGAATGTGCTCAATGTTTCATATATAAAGGTCATGTCGGAAAAGGGGCTGAGAGTCCACCTGAAATTGATGTAAAGAATTTCTAAGTATGTGCTACGGAGACACCCTTGTCTGACAAAGAAAGGGAACTGATTGGAAAACCTGTATAGTTGACCATAACTAGACATTGCCCATTCAGTTCATGTGGTCAGCTAGCTCATGGCTACAGTTTCAGTCACTATATCATATCATACATTCACTTATCACTAGATTGATGAACTCTTTCTCTGTCACTAGCCTTGATAACGTAGTCTCTTACTTTCCTCTGACTCTCTTCCTCCCAACCTGTGGCGCTCTCTCTCTCTCTCTCTCTCTCTCTCTCTCTCTCTCTCTCTCTCTCTCTCTCTCAAAACTATAAATAGTTTTGAATTCTTATCAGTCCAAAACTCCACTTTTTATGTGTTCCTAGGGACTTTTTCATGAAGGGAAAAGTGTGGAAATTTAAGAAACTTCTCTACTTTGATCTCGGACCACCTCACCTCCAACATGCTATACCAACAGCTCACTGACCTTCTTATGGAACTTGGGACATCCGTGCACCATTCCTTGTTGCAACCTATCCTGTCAGGATCAAAGGATTTGGAGTACTGTGTAATAGTTAAATATTTTCTGCACATTCTCCCAGAGGAATATCCTCTTTATTTACAAGTGGTCTTGTGTATTCAAGTTAAACTATTTATCTCATTGTCATCTTTTTTGGTTCTACATATCAGTAGAATCTCTCATTTCTATTTGATGCTACAACACCATGGCCAAACTTTCTGAACTACCCTTTGTTCTCCGGATTGAGAAAATCAAATTTGAGTCACAGTTCGACCCATATCAGTTTTACATTTCCTTTGAATTGAATAAACGGAATTGGTGAATTCCGTACTTCTGATCTCCCAATCTTTAAATTCGCCAGAACTTGCTAGCTAATTCAGAGATCAGAAGAATTCAGTTCACAAAATGGACTGGAAATTGAGCTAGTGAAGACTTGAGCACAAGACATAACATATTCAATGCATCTTTGTAAACTACACATGTTAGATTCACAAATGGAACTTATCTAGTCTAATGGATTTAACGGATTGATGCCAGTAATTAAACAAGCTGATGGGTAACCGAACTCATCAAAAACAAGAAGCCAAACATGAACCAAGCCTTTAACCTAGCAACTATGTGCTAGAATAATCATGCACCTCTTGCACTCAAGTTACCAAGAAGCATCCACAGGTACGAAAGAAATATATTTTTGGCTACAATTTCAGAGAATAATGAGATGTTATATGGGAATTTCAATGTTGCAATATAACACTTCCTTATAGAACATGTTGGCAGAGACGCAAAATGCTAGAAGAAGAAAAAGTTATCGCTGTTGAATTTTTTTTAGCTAGGACTGCATTTGGCTCATAGCCATTTCAGGAGCAGAAAAAGATAATTTGTGATTTTCGAATTTCTACTCTTAATAGAATTTTGAAAAACAACAAAATGGGGCTCTTTTGAGTCGAGTTGAAAAGCAAGAGCCCTTTTGCATTCACAAGAATCATTTCAGTCTATATCAAATAAACAAGGCAAAGATAGATCAAAATTGTAACCACAAACACCCCCTAAAAAAAATTAAACAAGATACAAACATTGGGTAATCAAGAGTTAAGGAATTCAGAGGTCACATACATTTTCGTGATCCAAATGCCGAAGGAGTTTTATTTCTCTAAGGGTCCGTTTAGCATCCATGT
This sequence comes from Liriodendron chinense, assembly GCA_003013855.2. Lineage (NCBI taxonomy): Eukaryota > Viridiplantae > Streptophyta > Magnoliopsida > Magnoliales > Magnoliaceae > Liriodendron > Liriodendron chinense. The sequence continues at coordinate 821,232 of ML058466.1, read as the reverse complement.
GATTATCGAATGCATTGGCTATCTTTTTTATTGCAACCATCTCATTCGTCTCCGAATTCAACACCGAACTGAAGCAAAAAAATAAAAATCAAAAGAAATGAGAGGTGAATCATTCCCCTGACTTGATACAAAACAATTTCAGGCTGTCATCTAGCATATGAAGTTCTTTAAATCGTTTGGCCAAACCAGTGGCGCTCTTGTTCATACAAGCAGTGACCACAACCGGGGCACAGCTTTCAGATTCCAAACCATTCATGAGATGGACCATGTCGTGGACACGTGACAAACAGAATCTCATCCATCCATTAAAAAAAAAAAAAAAAATCCCAACCATACAACTGGTGGACTGCTTCCTTTTCATATGCACCATTGGTTCTATGTTATTGTAAACAAATGGATGCTCCGATCTTTCCAATGTGGGAGCTCTTTACGGTGTCACCCATCCACAGGGCACTCTACCAGATCTACGGTTCAGATGTCAAAGGACAGGTGACCACGACCTGTACTGCTTTTTGGCCTGAACAGGGTTGCCGCTATTTCAGCTTTGATTTTTGTATCAAACGTTCAAATAGGAAAAAAAATAATAATAATAAAAAAAAAAAAAAAAAAACAACAACCAAATCTACAGACTCAAGAAGAAAGAAAAATTACAAAATTTGTCGAAAACTCGAAATCCTAATCTAGTAGAGAAATTATATGATCCTGGAGTCACGGATTTGCATGGCATGGTCATGACTTGAGTATGAACAAATGGGGTCCATCATTTCAACAAGTCAGACCATCGATATGATGGACCCCACTGTTGATAGATCAAGCAACGTACATCTCTCAAATGAGACAATCCTAACCCATCAATTGACAGCCTGCAAGCATTCGATTAAGGAAGAGGGAGAAGAACGAAGAATGGACGGGTCAGATGTTCGAATCCGGAAATTTTTTCAGCAACAGCCTATCCATGGAAGAGCCCACCAGACCAACGGTCTGGATCACCAAAAGGAAGGCCCCGATTGAACAAACTGGAGACAGAATGGACTATAATGGAAGAAAGTCGGAGATGGATGAAAAGGCGAAAATGAAAATGGAGAGGAGGTATTTACCAGACGATGCCGTAGGCGCCACGTCCGATAGGCATGATCGGAGGGCGGTACTTGGCGGTGATCTCGAATATATTCCCGAAGATGCTGTACTGAACAAAGCGGCCTCCATGTGTCGGAATAGAAGGGAATTCCGGCGTGTTGCTGCTGTTGTGTGGAGCGTTATCCATCGCTGACGAATCGGTAGCAGCAGTAGCTGCTGCTCCAGCTCCCGCCATTTATTTCCTCTTCAGATACCAACCAACCAACCAAACAAACAATGAATTGGAAAGGGTATGACTGTAACTTTCTTCCCAGAGAGATTTACTTTAATATATGTCCATGAGTCTTCTCCAACGTTGGAAAGTGGAAAGAAAGATGAAGGAAACGTGCGAGAACGCGTTGGGACAGGATGCAGAAGCCGCCTTGCAGTCGTGGACGGTGGATATTGATTAGTCGGTTTCAACTGTTAATAAAGTCAACTGAATTCAGATTTCAATACTGTGCTCGCGGGTGTTGAATATTTGGTAGCGTAACATTCTGCTATTTTGGTTTGTTTCATCAAATATTATTGGTAGTTGAGTCATTCTAACCGTGGATCTGATAGGCCTCAACCTGAAAAGCCTCTTAATCCTTTTATAAATGGTTAAAAAAAAAAAAAAAGTTAAGAAGGAAACATAGTTACAATTTTCTATTTAATAGTCTAATCAGGTTCTTTCAATATGTGAGATCCACTATCCTACCAACAATTCAATGGCTCGGATCACTAATAGTATGTTTGAAATGATGTATTTCATGGTAATTGTAGATCCACTGTCCATGCATTTATTATTTACCACAATAACTTTTTGATACAAAAAACGAGATGAGCCTCTTGGGTCCGACCATGATGTACATGTTTTATCCATGCCGTCCTTTCATTTGGCCATATCATTCAGGGAATTCCTCAAAAGATGACTCTGATCTAAAGCTCATCTAAACCACATCACAGGAAGAATATTTTAAATGGTTAGTGATCAATTTCCACTATTTTTTAGTGTGGTCCACTTGAGCTTTTGAAGGTGCCTAATTTTTGGGCTCATGCTCTAAAATGATCTCGGTTAATGAATGGATGGCATGGGTACAACACATATTTCATGGTGGGGCCACGTTTTGGCTTTGAATTGGGTGTCATGTAATGAAAGGAAGTACACATCACTTTCAAACACGGTGGTTTATGCATCTTATCGATGAAGTGAGAGAAAATACATGTAAATGCACCATTTCAAACAGGTCACGATTGTCCCTCCCTGTACAAATTGAAAGCCGTGTCGCATCGTAAAAATCCTTGTGCTGAGCAGTGCATTATCTTTCTAATTCAATGCCCTACGTCATGTTAGTACATGCTTGGGCCTTTTTAGCACAAGTGGACTATGGTTCAATGATCCAAACTATTGATATCATGGAGCCCAATGTGGATGAATCCCAGTTATAATTTTTAAACTTTTTTCTTAGATGAATGTAGACCGTTTCTGTATTTTCTTTAATAACCATGCATTTTTCTGGTCACAAATTGATCGTTCAGGATTTCAGATACTAGAGATTTCAATGGATGGGCCACTCAGCAAGTTCCATCATATCAATGGATTGGATCGTCGAACCGTGGCCCCTAATTGTATAAGATCCTCCGGAAGATCATCCGTTGGTACAAGGTTTGCTAGTCTCATACGATCGTGGGTTGCATGCTACGAGGGTATTGAGTAAACTTTGTGCGGCCCACTGTGATGTATGTGCCTTATCCACACTATCCATCCATTTTAACTGCTCGTTTTAGGGAATGAGCCAAAAATTGAATCATATACCAAGATTAAGTATACTACACCACCAGACACGGTAGGGATAATAACTTCCACCGTTGATATTTCTTTGTCAACGAACCTGTTAATAAGGTCACACAGACATTGATGAAGGCAAAACAAAAATATCGGCTTGATCCAAAACTTCCGTATCCAGACAATTTACACAATAATGCATGTGGGGCAAGCTGTAATGTATGTCTTATCCATTCCATCCATCCATTTTTCCGGCTTATTTTAGGATGTAAGCACAAAATTGAATCATATGTAAATCTTAAGTGAAAGACACCATAGGGAATGGTTGCGATAATAATGCCAGGATAATAGTTGAAAAAATTCTGAATTATAATGTCATTTTGGTTATTTGCCTGTCCATATAGAACCTATTATTTATAAAGCCCGCTGGGCACTATAGCAATTTTCGCTAGACCAAAATGCCCCTCTGTCACACCTCTCCTTGTACAGCATCAACTTTTTGCAGAAGTTGAGAGAGCCTTTTGAGAATTGAGCGTGGGCCCTCACAAAATTGATTGTTGGGGCTACCCCTCAGCCGATCTAATCCATTCACTTTAATCGAACATTCATAAACCTACAGGAGGGTTATTTCAAAAAAAAAAAAATTAGAGCTTTCTGTAGCCCACACCTACATTAACGTTGTGAGTTAATTTCGAACTATTTCCTCCGATGTGGTCCATCCGTGATGAGTTTTGCCCTCAAACTTAGACAGATGACATGAATTAAAACCCATTTCATGTAAATGGCTTGGATCTACTCCAAGACTATTCAGTAGACGTGGGATGGGTTCAATAGATGGATCCCTTGTGTAGGAAAGGCCATTTGGCCTTTTCCTTCTTTTCTTCTTCTTTTTTCTGGGAGGGGACCATTTGGCCGTTGGGACCCTTGCCACCTCCGTGGGACCCACTCCGATGAGCTTTCGACATGAATCCGGCGTCATTCCATCCATTCTAGCGAGCTTCTGAGTGTGTTTTTTTTAGTTAAACTATCGTAACTCCATGCAAGTTGCAATTCCCACAAAAATGTGGCCCACTTTTAGGCAATCAAATGGTGTCTAAATGAGGTGATTCCAAAACCATGTGAAAGTTCATCAAATTACATTTCGAACAAGTACAAGATCACCCAAATCGGACATGTAACGAGAGGGTTTGGCCATTTTTTGTCAGATCTGCGAATAATAGAGTATCAACGAACGATAGTGACTTTGAGCCCACTCACTTTTGGGCAATCAGGTAGGGTCCAAATGATATGATTCCAAATTCATCTAAAAGTTCATCAAATTACCTTTCCAACAAGTATAAGATCACCCAAATCGAACATGTAACGAGGGAGTTACAAACGGTTTCGTCGGATCTGTGAACGACGAAGTATCGACTAATGATATGACTTTGGGCCCGATTTTGGGCAATCAAGTAGTGTCCAAATGAGGTGATTCCAAAGCATTCTAAAATTTCATCAAATTATCTTTCCAACAAGTACAAGATCACCAAAATTGTACATGCAATGAGGGAATTATGATCGTTTTCGCCGATAAACACTACCATCATCAATAAACACTACCATCGCCGATAGACACTGGCCGTCGGCGATTGGTCAGTGAGTATCAGAGATGGTCAGTGAGTATCGGCAATTGGTCAATGAGTGTCGACAATTGACAGTGCAGTGTCGACGATTGACAATGAGTATCAGCGATTAACAGTGCAGTATCGGCAATTGATAGTGAGTACCGGCGATTGTCAGTCTAGTATTGACTATGGACAGTGTAGTATCAACGATTGGCGGTGAGTATCGATGATTGACAGTGCAATATCGATGATCAGTATCAGCGAAGGACAGTGAGTATCGGCGACGATCAATATCTGTCAGCAAAAAGGTCATAACTCCCTCACTACATATCTAATTTGGGTGATCTTATACTTGTTGGAAAGGTAATTTGATGAACTTTCAGATAGCTTTGGAATCACCTCATTTGGACCCCATTTGATTTCCAAAAGTGGGCCCAAAGTCACTGTCATTCATTGATACTCCATCGTTTCCAAATTCAACGAAAACGCTCAAAACTCACTCGTTATATGTCCGATTTGGATGATCTTGTACTTGTTGGAAAGGTAATTTGATGAAATTTTAAATGAATTTAGAATCACCTCATTTGGAACCCACTTGATTGCCCAAAATTAGGCCCAAAGTCATCATCATTCGTCAATACTCTGTCGTTCCCAAATCCAATGAAAACGGTCATAACTCCCTCGTTACTTGTCCGATTTGGGTGATCTTGTACTTGTTGGAAAGATAATTTGATGAAATTTCATATGGCTTTGGAACCAACTTATTTGGACCCCACTTAATTTCTCAAAAGTGGGCCCAAAGTCATTATTATTCATTAATACTCTATTATTCGCAGATCCGACAAAAATAATCATAACGCCCTCTTTACATGTCTGATTTGGGTGATCTTATACTTGTTGGAAAGGTAATTTGATGAAATTTCACATGGCTTTAAAATCACCTCATTTGGACACCATTTAATCTCATAAAAGTGGGCCCCACTTTTATGAGATTTACATCCTGCATGGAGTTATGACAGTTAACTCTAAAAAAATACTCGAAAGCTTGTTAGAATGGAAGGAATGATGCCGAATACACACTGGAAGCTTGTCGAAGTGGGTCTCACGGAGGTGACAACGGCCTTCATGATGAAATAGTCCCCTCCCAAAAAAAGAAGAAGAAGGAAGGAAAAGGCCAAATGGCCTTTCTCGTGCAAGGGACTCATTTATTAAACTCACCTCACGTCTTATGTGGGGTCCACTGGATAGTCTTGGAGCAGATCCAAGCTGTTCTCATGAAAGAAATTTTAATTTCATGCAATTTATCCAAATTTGAGGGAAAAACTCATTACGAATGGACCATAGCAAAGGAAACATTTTGAAATTAACTCATGGCGTTAATGTAGGTGTAGGCCATAAAAAGCTCTAAATTGTTTTTTAAAGTGACCCTCCTGTGGGTTCACGGATGTTTGATTAAAGTGAACAGATTAGATCGGTCGAGGGGTGGCCCCAGCAATCGATATCGTGGGACCCACACCTAATTCTCAAAAGGCACTCTCGACTTCTGCAAAAAACTGTTGCCATAAGAGAGAGGAAGTGTGACAAAGTATGGTAGAGGGGTATTTTGGTTCGAGGAAAAACGCTACACTGCCCAGTGGGTTACAAAAATAATAGGTCTTATACGGATAGGCCAATAACCAAAATTACGTCATAATCCTGGGTTTTTTTCAACTATTATCCCAATAATGTCCACCATTGAAAGCTGCTAGGCACGAATGCAGATTGTGTCCTACTCTTGCTTGTCTTTGGCCATGAACGAGCACATCTGTGTGAGGGCCCCGTGATGTATCTGTTTATCCATGCCGTTTATTCCCTAAATGAGGCAGATCTAAAGTAGACCACACCAAATAGTAAGCTTGGGTTGTATTAATTAATGCAGAAAGCATTAAATGTAATTTGCATCAAACGTAACCATCTTATGAGGACAAAGCCCACCCTCCAATAATCACCTGATTATCTTGAAACAACACTATGTAAGTGGCTGAATAGGTAATTGATCTTGGTCATATACGGTCGATTCTGATGTATTGCCTATCTTGGCGCTTGGGGTCTTAGTTGTTCGGTTTGAATCGAGCCGCACATTCCATTCTGGCACACCCGCACAAACCATGTGATCAATTTTGAAATCGAGGGGCAACATTTTTGGCACACCTAGTGAACCCTACTTTGGTTCACTTACCGGTGTGACATTGTGAATTAACCGATTAGAAATATGAATAGAAGAAGCAATCAAATTGCTGGGACTGAACCCTCAACACCAACTGCACCACCTTCAACCAAGGACATGCCGATTCAAACAATCCATGAATTATTGAATTTAAATACTAATCTGACACTCAACCCCATCAAACAGGAAGGGGCATTGACCTCTCAGACCACTTCTCTTGAGGAGTTAACAACCAAGTATCTAGCATGTTCAAGAATAAGGGAGAGATCAGACAGAGTTAATACACGCTCAAGTTAAGCAATTCTATGTTCAAACTGAGAATTTCAACAGAAGGATGGCTAACTAGATTGAGGCCATGCATCGATTAATGACCATCATTACTAAAAGGGCCCCAACGACAACTCAACATAATGTTGAAGGAAGCTTTATTTGGTAACATAGCTTAGCCACCACCAATGACTCCCTTACAACAGACTACACATCCCCACTCCAGTCTCAGATGTGCAAAATGTTCCTATGCCTCCTGACTTTAGGCATCTAGATCGAGAGGTTAGAAATTTTATCCCTGAAGCTCGGAATTAGGGTATGCTAGGAAGGTAGCATTTCCAACATTTTCCCAGAAATTCGCTGTCCCATGAGGGGTAGAAACTGGGTAGGTCCTGATCCATCGCCAATAGTTGAACCTTAAAGTGTGGATCATGACCAAATCATACCAATGGTTCAAGAAGTAGTAGGCTAAGTTCTTGGACATAACAGTATCCCAGTCTACCATAAACCATATCCTGAATGGATTAACCGACAACACCCATTGTTGAGAACTATCGACTAGATTTCGCACTATTCTCAGGTGATTTGGCCAATCGACTATCGAACACAAAGGTCGATTCACTATGCAATGTGGAAAACTGGCCAATAACTATTATCACAAATTGCAACTGTTTGTCCATTCATTAACTATAACAACTTTCACGTGATTCTTCAATTTACTACCAAATTTAATCCTCACCTTTTAAGAGACGGAGAAAAAAATCCATTCTTAATTCTTTTCTAAGGACAAGGAGATGACCATGGCCGACCTCATGTGTTACCAAATATTGCCAGGGGATCATGCGAGAGTTATATTACTCGGTTCAAGAAAGTGAAAAGCTGGTATAAAGTGGTCACGATTGAAGCTGAATTTGTGCAACTTGCACAAGATGGCCTAAAGTACAAACTTTGAATTTTTTTTATCAGAATGGAGTTTGCAGATTTGTATGATTTAACAAGGAAAGTTTTTAGATCTAAAGAATTTCTTCAGGAAGGAGTTAGGCAAAAAAACTCATCACTTGGGATATATTATTATGACCTTAACTACAAGGTTGTGGTTGCCAAGGTAGTGGCAAAAAAGCCACTCGTATGCTCAGCGTTGGTCAAGGCAGAAACAACTATGCTGACCAGGCAGAAGGTTCAAAAGGCATATACATTTGATATTACCTAGGACGATGAAATATTCGAAATACTATTGGTTGAGAAATTTATTAAAGTTCTCATTAATCACAAAGTAATTACAGTCGTGGAGTTGAAGAAAGTTAAGTATTGTGAGTGGCATGGAACATGTTCTCATTTAAGTAACAAATGTGTTACTTTCAGGAATGCCATCCAGGATAACATCAATTGGGGTTTGTTGAAGTTCCCTAAAAAAGACGAGAAAGTAATGTTGATCGATACTGATATGTTCCTGCCCAATGTGGAAGTCAACATGGACATGGTAAATCTTCGAAAATTAGATCGACCACGATAGAAGGTTGATCTTGGTCCTGAAAACTACCATGATGTGTCATGATGACTAAGATCTAGACAATATCAGTCCTATGCAGTGACAACAGGTTCAGCAGAGCGTTTGAGGGAAATGCAGCATAGTAGTTAAGACCGCAACTGTGCAGTCGGTGCATTAGAATGGTTCAAGACTCCAAAACTCCACCTCGGCCAGCGAGGCAGGTTGAGTATGCAGCTCCGCAAAGGACCGATAAGAGGGGTTCTTGTAGACCTCAGGAGACGTCTTCATCTTATGGGCATCAGTCTCAGTAAATGCTAACCCTGAGGCAAAGAATTATCAAACCTCCACCAACTTAGGAGGAAGTCTGGAGAAGGGTTAGGCATCCTAAATTTCCTGTTGTGCTCGAAGCAATGACTCGTACCCAAAAATGTCATTGGCAACGTCGTTAAGCAGCTAGAAGAAGAGAATTGACAGATGCCAAGAATGAATCTCCGTTGAAGGCCATACAGCCTCGCCCGTTTTAGAGAATCCCTTAACCAGAGGGAGAGAAACTTACTTTAAATACAGTTTATGATGTTTTGAAACTTGTCACGCACGATCAGGTTATGGAAGATCATTTATACGAGAATGATAATCAACCTAACAATACAGCAGATTTGGGAAATACTGATAATTGTGAAGATTTGTCCGATTATCTCAGTGACAAGTGGTTCTTAAACGATGATCTATTGATTGAAGAGCTCATGGGAATGACTAAGGCATTAGAAGTATCCACACCCACTTTTGAGCAATGAAGTGCAACTTTGGTGACCGACACCCCGAGTTTTTCGGTACAAGTCCTAACAAGAAGCACAATCTGAAACACTTGGAGGGCAATGTTTGGGTTCAGAGATTGTTTTTGGATCATTGTCTCCCGTAGTGTTTTAGAAAGTCTTATGATATATATTTTTTATTTGGAAAGTTTCTTTATTTAGAAATTATTGCTTTATTTGGAAAGTTTCATGATATATACAATATTTGAGAAGTTATATTTGTAAAGTATTGCACATATGCTATTCTTTGAAAATCATGATGCTTAATCTATTTTTGGCAAGTTTTCTTAAAATTGTGAAATATTTGAAAAGATGATTTATAATTGAAAACACCTTGGTGAGGACTGATAGAGAAATAGCGAGAATTGATTTTAAGAGAGAGATGGTGATGACCAATTCAAGAGTGATGATGAGTGATGGTGAGGATTATTATTGAGGAAATTATTGAGTGACATTGAGGAATGTTTGAAAAGAAAGAATGATGTTGATGACCGTGTGTCCATTTGAGTGCATGATTCCTTGGAATTTAGTGTGACTTGAATGAATGCACCTGTCTGTCCAATTAGAAATGAGAGGAATTGTTGAGTGTTTATTTATGCCATGTGTTGGCAATGTTGAGTGAATTATATGCTCAAGTTTGCAAATGCTTAGTGAATTATATACCTTGTGTTGGCAAATGCTGAGTGATATTCAACCTCATGTTAGCTATGCTTAGTAATATTTGAGCCTCGTGTTGGCTATGCTGAGTGAAATATAAGCTCAAGTTTACAAATGCTGGGTAATATTTGAGCCTCATATTGGCTATGTTGAGTGAAATGTTAAGTGAATTATATGCTCAAGTTGGCAAATGCTGAGTGAATTATATACCTCGTTTTAGAAAATGCTTAGTGATATTCAACCTCGTGTTGGCTATGCTGAATAATATTTGAGTCTCGTGCTAGCTATGCTAAGTGAAATATAAGCCTTGTGTTGGCTATTCTAAATGATTAATTATGTTGAATATTGGCCCTGCTCAATGATTATATGCTGAGTGATGAATTCAAATTGAGTGAAGAGTGAAGTTAAGTACACTGAGTATTTTGTCCATTTATTTCTGTCATTAATTGATAAATTATTTTGGGAACTAATTTTAATCGTTTCTTACTAATTTCTAAATTGCTTTGACCATGATTTCCTTATAATTTGTCAAATTCATATTTATATTGTCTCGTATATAGAACCATTTACACGAGCTTCATGGTTATAAATTTTATTGATGGAAAAACCACAGACTAAAGAATATGTGTAGATTCTCAGGAGTTGACCTAATGAAGTGGATGACATAAGTCATCTGTTTTCTTATATTCTGAATTTTGATTTAAAAATATTTGACATTCAAGAATTATTTTATGTTTAAGTGTTGATGATTGATGACAATTTAATGGGTTGATGATTTTGATGATGATATTTAAATAAATTAGTTATTTCAGTTATATGGTTGGATGTGATTATGGATGTGAATGTTAGAAATTTCCTTTAACCTAAGTCACGACCTTGAACTCGAGACCAGGGTGTGAGTTAACCATGGTTTTGGATTTAGGGGCATGACGCCCATTCAGTTTTCAGGTTAAGCCATCTCAGCCCAATGAGATGGTAGGTGATGTGGAGGCGCTCGGTCCTCTAGTAGTGATACAACACACTTCTTTTCCTGTAGAAGATGCAATTAAAGAAGCATCGAGAACGAGCAAGATGCCACATGTGAACATTTATCACTGTGGAGCTAGGGGCATTGCCAGAAAGAGTGGTTATAGAAAGGCCTACCCATGTCATGACACAACATCTTAAACCACTCTCTATCTATCTATCTATCTATCTATATCTCTATATATATATATATATATATATATATATATATATCCACCGATCTCGAGGGCTGCCAAGTCACTATGATTTTGCTCAACAATGTGCCAGCTATCAATCTTCTCCCAGCTAGAATGATGCTGAAGTTGGGAAAAACTTTGATTGATTTAATTCCATCCAAAGTTATAGCCAGTAGCTTTTTTGGAGGTGTCACGAATACACATGGCGTGCAAAAAATGATCGACTTGACTTAGGGGCTAATAGAGTGTTGGCTCATTTCTTTGTGGTTGACACTTCGTCCAGTTACAATGATTTGCTCAGAAAGATGATCTTTGTGTTTTCCCTTCATTCAGGTCTGTGGGACCTTATGAACAGGTTGGATGGTAAATGTTAACGTCAGATTTTGTAACTGGATCCTCCGGACGTTCACCTTCTCTCCAATAGATACCTTCCTCCGCCGGACCTGAAAGAAGACAGAAAGCAACTAAGGGTGGCTGGCGTCGATTTCATGTACGATGCCGAGATGCCGCTGATTTCGTGGGATAAGATCCCTATCCTTGGAGACGAGATCTGACCCGATGACTTATTTTGGCAATCACGTTCCTTGATAGCAATCCCTTGAGATTCGGAACCACAAGAGAAGATAAGCCCAAACCCGACCTATCCGGGCTGCTGGTAGGCGTAGTAATAGCGCTGATCACTCATGTAGAGCTGGAAACCGTAGTTGGAGTCATAGCCGGCGAAAGGGAAGGAGACGCCGACGGGACAGAAACCACCGAACTGGGTGTAGCCTTGCTTGGTATCGTAGAGGGATTGAACGAGCTGCTCGACGGGAATCGGGTGCTGGTACTGAAGGCTAAGAGGTGTTACCGCGAAAAAGCTATTCGCATGTTGGAATATGGTCGCGAGTCCAAGTGCTCGCTCATTTAGACGTAACACCTTTCAACGACTTACGAGAAGGTCTGCTCGTGGATTTATCAATCCTGCGACTCTCGCTCAGATGTCGAGTGGGCGTCCGTGTACAATCTTAGCAGCTGAGTTGATCTCCCTTATTTTATCTGTAACAGATGCCCCCCAAGTCCTTGCCGCCAAAAATTTTGAAGGGAAGGACTTAGCTCACTATCACACGTAACCGCCCGCTGCCTTCATCGAGAACAGAACCTCACATGATGGGCTGGAATTAATGAGCGCCAGCTTTCCGCAGCCTTTCCGCAGATAGAAAATGAAGGGGCGCTCGCCACGTGTTTGAGGAGTTAATGGGCGTGCCTGCTCGAGTGCTACGCCGAAGGAGGGACTGCCACGTGCCATCAGATACGGCGGAATGATTGCCTATAAATATACGGAGTCCGCCATTTCTCTGGTTTTCTACAGAAGCTCTTCAAAAGGAATTTTTCTGCAGTCTTTTCTCAATCTCCTTCCTCCGGCGCTCCTTCTTTTCCTTTCTTTCTTTTCTGGGTATAGGCCTCGGTTCTCTTCTTTTTCATAATCTTCTTAAAAACTCCTTCATGGCTGGGAACTCTGACGAGACCACCGTTCCTCTAGGCGATGCCACCCCGGAATCCTCTGCTTCTAGCAGTGCGAGGGTTCCGGCAGGGAGATATACAGCAGCCGGATATCCTTCTGTTCTATCGGAGGACCGGCTGACTGAGTTACGGGAGAGATACCTGATCCCCGACTCAGTCGTTCTCCGATTGCCCGGAGATGGAGAGACACCAGACTCCCCCCCCCCCCCCCCTCCCAGGATGTGTAGCTTTTTATGAGTACCAGCTCATCCTGGGGTTACGCCTCCCCCTCCATCCTTTCGTACGCGATGTTCTCCGATGTTATAAGATTGCCCCCAGGCAACTCATCGTGAACGGATGGAGGGTAGTTCTGGGCTCCTTTGCCCTCTGGGCTCAAGCCGGCAACGGAGAGCTCACGGTGGAGGAGTTCCTCCGTATGTTCCGTCTGAAAAAGGCACCCTCCAGCGAAGGCTGGTATTACTTGTGTTACTGGCACCGGGATAACTTCGTGCTGGGGAAACCCTCCTCGAACTATCCCGGCTGGAGGAAACGGTGGTTCTACACTTTCGGGAACTGGGAGTCTACTTCCTCCAGAGGTCCAGGTGTTACCCGTTTTTCTGCGAAGGTAGGCACAATCCCACATTGTGCAGTTTTCTTCTGTTAGGATTTTAGGGTTTTTACTTCATTCTTTGACCTCTGTTTGTGCTCGCAGGTATCCCGGCCTTGAGAAAACCAAATCTAAAGGGAGGAATCAACGAGAAGATTGTCAAGGTGTACAAGGTGCCTGTTGGTGATAGGCACATCGAGGCTTGCTTGTCTCCCTCGCGACTCGCAACAGCGGGCCTAATATCCAGAGGAGAAGCCGAGATGACGAAGGCCGGGGAGAAGAGGGGTCTGCTGCCCCGACTGAAGGGCACAAACTCCAAAAGGCAGAGGAGAACTCCTGCCGAACCATCTCAACCACCCGTCCGTAAGGGTGGCGATCAACCTGCCCCTCTCGTGAGCACGGCGGAGGCTCCGGCAGGGCCCAATATTCCCTCACTGGTGGTCGCACCTGGACTGCCAGTGATTAACATTACTGACAATTCCCCGGATGGGGCGGGGTCCAGCTGCCCCCCAGCTGAAGAGGCTCGAGAGCAGATAGAGCCTCGAGAGCCGGCTCCTGCTCGCGAACTGATCCCTGCTAGCCGAGCAGGGACCTGCTCGCGAGTCGATGCCTCCACCTCGCGAGCCGGCCGGGTTGGTCGTTGCTCAACCGTCAGGGAGCAGGACATATTCTATCCCCCGCCACCTCCATCCAATATGTAAATTTTTATTCGAGAACATCCCCCCCCCAAACCTTCGGCTCTCTTCCCGAGCCAAGCCCTGAGAACCTTTTCCTCGAAGCGGGGGTGAGGATGGTTCAGGTGAGACTCTGCCAAGACCTGCTTTAATCTGTTGTTATGTTCTAGAATACTTTCTCACATTTTTCATTACTTTTGCAGGGCTTAGATCTTATCCTGCGAACGAGGCGTGATATCGTTGCCGCCCGTCGCGTGATAGATGAAGCTGAAGGGAAGAGGACTGCCTTGGAGAAGGCAGTTCAAGGGAGAGATCAGCTGCTCAAGGCCCGTGAGGCGGTGATCGCGAAGAGAGATGAGGAGAAGAAGATCCTCATCGAGAAAATTCAAGTCCTGACCGACAGGTATCAGGCCTTGGACTCAGACTTCGTGAAGCTCACGGGTTTGAAGGAGAAGGCTGAGAGAGAGATAGAGATCTTTCGCCAAGACAAGATCTCGTTGGAGGAGCGGTTTGCGGAGGCCAGGTCGCAGCTCAAAGAAGCCAACGACAACTTGAAAAAGGAGCGCTCCGCTCTTGCACAGCTCAAGGACGACTCGATCCACTGGGACGAGGAGAAAGTCACCCTTGTAAAAATGCTCTCGGAGGAAGGTCCTCGGGCAATTTCTGAGTTCCGGACTTCGCAGCTATATGACGACGAAAGATACGAGTCATATGATGCTGGTCGCGACTTTGCGCTAAGAGTAGTACAACGAATGATCCCATCCTTTGATATGGGAGAATTTGGTCGAGTCGCGACCATCATAGCTGCAGAAAAGCAAGCTGCTGCTGAGAACGAGGTGACTGAAGCCACGCAAGCTGGAGGGGCTCCAGAAATGGGCCCTGAAGTCGAGAGCACAGCTCCTCCTCCAAGAGATTGATCTTCTTTTTGTTTTCCTCTCTTGTACTCGCAAGCATATATTGTAAACATTTATTATCAATGAAAAGATATTTTTGGAAGTGTTGTCCTCGTTTACTCTCCCTTTCATGCAATGATTGCTTTCTCATTTTTGTTTACTTTCTTTTCCTTTGTGCACTGAATGCTTTCCCGTTGCAATGAGTTGTGCTCAACCCGGGGGGTCGTAGCGACCATGCCCTCGTGGAGATAGACTGATCTATCGATTAAGAGATGTAACATGCTCAATCCGGGGGGTCATGACGACCATACCCTCGTGGAGATAGACTGATCTATCGATTGAGAGATGTAACATGCTCAATCCGGGGGGTCATGACGACCATACCCTCGTGGAGATAGACTGATCTATCGATTGAGACTCCAAGTTTATCGAGGGTAGGATGGTCACCCATAAAATGGAAATGCGACCATCCTAGGTGAATTAAACCCTACCAAAGGTAGGCAATTGGCCAAGGGATTGTATGCATCCTCTTCAGGGCTATTTATGTCCAAGTAAATGAAGTAGCGACCAAAAGATATCTTCCACTTTATTCATAAAATGTTGTTATGAACTACATTGAATCTAGGGATAGTATCGTAGCAAATGCTCCACGTGCCAAGGGCGACGTACGGGCTTTTCCTGCATGTCTTCAAGGTAATAAGTACCGGGTCGCACAATCCTAATAACCCGATACAGGCCTTCCCAATTTGGATCCAGTGAACGAGCGGGAACTCCGAGATTTTACCTTAGTACCAAATCTCCAGGCTGGAAGGATCTAGGCCGAACCCTAGCATTTCGATAACGAGCAATACGTTGTTGATATGCTGCCACTCGTACTTGGGAAGCATTTCTCTGCTCTTCCAAGAGATCGAGATGAAGTCGGAGGTTTTCTTGATTACTCGCGAGGTCATACTGCTCGATCCGATACGAGGGCACTTGAATTTCCACTGGTACCACTGCGTCGACACTAAATGCTAAGGAGAAAGGGGTTTCACCTGTTGATGTACAAGCCGTGGTTCTATATGCCCATAATACTTCTGGCAGGAGTTCTGGCCACACCCCTTTACACTCGCCTAGCTTGGTCTTTAAATGGTGCTTGATGATCTTATTCACTGCTTCGACCTGCCCATTCGCCTGAGGATGATATGGAGAAGTGCGGAGATTACGTATCTTCCATTTTTTACAAAATTTATCAAAGGCTGCGTTGTCGAACTGCGTTCCATTGTCGGTGATTATAGTGTGGGGGAGTCTATAACGGCATATAATATTTTTCCATATAAACTTGGTAGTTTGTTTCTCAGTAATCTTGGCTAATGGTTCTGCCTCGGCCCATTTGGTGAAGTAATCAACCGCTACAATCACGAACTTATTTTGCCCCTTTCCCATGAGTAAGGGCCCGATGATATCGACCCCCCACTGAGCGAAAGGCCAAGGGATATCTACTGGAGTCATCCGCTCGGACGGTACATGAGGTATAGGTGAATATCGTTGGCACTTATCACATTTTTTAGAAAATTCAATTGCGTCTGCTTTCATAGTGGGCCAATAATATCCTTGCCTCATCGCCTTATATGATAGGGATCGCCCCCTGGGGTGATTACCACATGCCCCCTGGTGTATCTCATCTAGAATATGAAGTGCTTCTTCTGGATGAAGACACCTTAAATAAGGCAAGGAGAAACTTTTTCGCAACAATATTCCGTCTTGCAAGGTGTACCTGGCAGCTCGAAGTCGAATTTGTCTTGCAGCTTTCTTGTCTTCTGGTAGGCATCCGTCTCTGAGATAAAGGATGATGGGATCCATCCAGCATGGAGACGATTGTACCGATATTACTTGCTCGAGAGTTGCGTGGCCGATACTTAGGTTCTGACGATGCTCGATGGGGACCGAATGTGATAACTCAGATTCTGTTGCAGAGGCAAGTTTTGCCAGGGAATCGGCAAGTTGGTTCTTCTCGCGAGGAATATGAATTATTTCGTAAGTCTTTAGTTTTGCGAGCAGGATGAGGACACGAGACTTGTAGAAGGCCATCCTTTCTTCTTTGGCCTCGAATTCACCAAGGACTTGGTTGACAATGAGCTGAGATTCGCTATGAATTGACAGATTCTGAATTGCAAGGACAATGGCCAATTCGAGGCCGACGATCAGGGCTTCATATTCAGCTTCATTATTCGAGATACGCGAATCGAAACGCAGAGCATATTGGAAATGCGACCCATCGGGAGCCACTAAGATCAGGCCCGCTCCACTGCCATTGGCCCGCGACGACCCGTCCACGAAGAGTGACTAAGGAGGCTGGTCGCTGGTCATGGTATTATCATTAGGAGAGTATGTGAATTCGGCGATGAAGTCAGCCACGGCCTGGCCCTTTACCGCGGTCCGAGGGCAGAATGAGATATCGTGCTCGCTGATCTCGACTGCCCATTTAGTTAAGCGTCCAGAAGCCTCAGGCTTTTGAAGGACTTGCCGCAGTGGATGATTCGTTGGTATTAAAATAGCGTGGGCTTGAAAGTATGGTCGCAGTTTTCGAGCTGCCGTAACTAAAGCCAGGGCCAGCTTCTCCATATCAGAATACCTAGTTTCTGCATCAACCATTGCTCGACTGATATAATAAATGGGCCTTTGTACCCTGGAATCTTCTCTTATTAAAGCGGCGCTAACGGCCGTGGTGGACACAGATAAATACAGGATGAGCTGCTCATGTGCTACAGGTTTAGATAAAATGGGGGGTGTGCTCATATATAGCTTCAATTGTTGAAAGGCTTCCTCACATTGCGGCATCCAATTCCAATCAGACTTGGCCGTTGCACGAAGGAGTTTAAAGAATGGTAAGCACTTGTCAGATGCTCGCGAGATGAATCTATTCAACGATGCGATGCGACCAGCTAGACGCTGGACGTCCTTCAGAGTGGTGGGGGATTTCATCTCTATTAATGCTTTTATCTTTTCAGGATTTGCCTCGATTCCGCGCTGGCCGACCATGAACCCAAGAAACTTTCCTGTAGACACTCCAAACGCACATTTTTCTGGGTTCAATTTCATTTGATACCTCCTCATTAGGTCGAAGGCTTCTCGAAGATCAGAAATATGATTATCTTCTACGGTGCTTTTCACGAGCATGTCGTCAACATAAACTTCCATATTCCTATCGATTTGAGCAGCGAATATTTTGTTGACGAGACGTTGATAAGTGGCCCCCGCATTTTTAAGACCGAACGGCATTACCTGGTAGCAATATAATCCCCGATCTGTGATGAAGGCGGTATGCTGGCTATCAGGTGGATGCATCATGATCTAGTTGTAACCAGAATAAGCATCCATAAAACTGAGCAGAGCGTGTCCAGCTGTTGAATCGACCAACTGGTCAATCCGCGGGGTAGGGAAGCTATCTTTGGGGCAAGCTTTGTTTAAATCTGAATAGTCGACGCACATTCTCCATTTGCCATTAGCTTTCCGGAGAAGGACCACGTTCGCGACCCACTCTGGGTAGTCTACTTCTTTTATGAAATTGACCGTGAGTAACTTCTCGACTTCAGCTTTGATCGCCATTTGTCTTTCTGCAGTAAAGGCACGTCGACGCTGGTGTACGGGCTTATGTTTCGGGTCGATATTGAGGCGATGTACAATGACATTGGGGTCGATGCCTGGCATATCTTTATGAGACCAAGCAAACACGTCCTGATATTCAGTGAGGAAACGGATCAAATCTTCGCGGTGGACACTGGTTAAAGAGGATCCAATGTACACGATCTTAGATGGGTCGTCTTTGGTCAGGTGAATCGCCACTGTTTCCTCCTCAGGAGTTCCTGATTGGAGAGCATTCTCTCTCGGATCCAACGAGGTGTTGGTGGAGAAGGTGGGTGAACCTTGTATTATCTCCATAACGGGTGTTGCTTGAGCCTTCTTCCGATCCTGTACGGCTATCTGATAGCAAGACCGTGCCTCCTGTTGACTTCCTCGCACGACCCCGATACCATTTGGGGTAGGAAATTTGACACACAGATATGAAGGGTGCAAGGCTGCCCTGACCTTAGTAAGAGACGGCCGCCCCAAAATGGCGTTATACGCTGATTTTCGATCCACCACGAGGAAGTTTATGAAGACGGTGGTCTTCGCTGGACTTTCTCCAAAAGTAACTGGGAGATCGATGCTTCCTTCAGGCGTTACTACCTCACCTCCGAAGCCAACGAGGGGGGTCGATACTGGCTTGAGAAGGCTTCTGGCAAGTGCCATTTTGTTGAAAGCCTCCAAGTATAGAATATCGGCTGAGCTACCTGTATCCACCATAATTTGATGTGTCAGATAATTTGATACCTTCAATGTGACTACGATGGAGTCTTCGTGAGGGAAGTGAATTCCCTTTACATCTTCGAGAGTGAAGGAAATTGGAGGATGGCTGGTTTTTGACGAGCTAGACGTCTGTTCCAGCCAGTAGATTTGCTGGGGTTCTTTGGACGCCTTTCGAGCGTATGCCTTTCTTGAAGCTTGAGAATCACCCCCGCAAGCTGGTCCTCCGATGATGGTGCGGATTTCTCCCGTAGGCTCAGTGTCCTTTTGATCGATTTGATGATGAGGTTGTTCCTTTTGGCGAGACGAGGTGTTCGCCCTTTCTGGTGATCAATTTTTACGAGCAACATAATCCTGGAGATGGCCTTTTCGAATGAGAGCTTCGATATGGTCTCGTAGAGAGATGCAATCCTGGGTTCTATGCCCATGATCTTTGTGGAAGTAACAGAACTTGCTCTTGTCTCTCTTCTCGGGATCGGATTTGATCTTTGCAGGCCACGGAATAAGGCTTCTTGGGAGAACGTTCGCGTTGATCACGACGATATTTTTTATCTGTAGAAGAGGCTCCTTCTGGCTTGCGTTTCTTACCCTGTACTCCATGGCGTGTCAATGCGACTTCTTCTGCATTGATATACTTCTGAGCTTTGGCTTGGAACTCTGCCATAGTTTTTGGAGGGCTCTTGTCTAAAGCAAACCTGAATTTCTCGCTTGTTATTCCGGCTATGAGGGCTGCGAGGCCTTTTTCTTTAGTACAACCTTCAGTTTGAACGGCTTCAGCAGTGAACCGTACTGTGAACTCCTTTATCGTTTCCCCATGCTGCTGTTTTAGATTCATTAGATGGGAGGCTGGCTTCTTAATGCGGATGCTTCTCATGAATTGAGAAAGGAATATCTCCGATAACTGAGAAAAGGAGCTGATGGAACGAGGCTTTAATCCTCGGAACCACGTACGAGCTGCCTCCTTCAATGTTAGGGAAAAAGCCCTACACATGATTTCTAAACCATGTCCCTCCAACTCCATGAGGGACCTGTATGTTTCCAGGTGTTCAAGAGGGTCGCCAATACCTGTGTACGGGGTGATAACAGGCGTTCGATACTTTCTGGGTAATGGGGCTTCCATAACTTCACTGGTGAAGGGGGACTCGGATTGATGTATCGCCGCCATGACGGCAGATGGCGATTTTCCTGGTATCGCTGTTCCATGACATCAAAACGATCATGGATTCTTTTGAGATCTCCTTCCCATGGTAGGGTATAGCTTGATGTTTCGGCGGTGGAGCCCTGCGGTTGAGGTTGTCGAGACGAACTAGAATGTATAGAATATGGAGACGGTACAGGGAGATGGCTGCCAAGTGGTGGGACCTGTGGTTCGTCCATAGAATGTCTAGATGCCACTGGTATGGGCTGCGGTGGTAACCCTTCGGAGGCTTGTTTCTGCGGTTCAGGGAAATGCTGATCAAGCCAATTTGACAGCGCCTGAACTCCGGCGTTTAGAGTTAGGAGAGTGTTTCCGAGGAAACTGTAGGACATCGTCTTGATTTCCAGAAGCTTCCAATAATGGGTTTGCTGATGGCATAGTTGGGGCTCCTTGAGGGATGTTCGTCGAGGTAGGTGGAAGGGTAGGTACAAATTCTGTCTCATCGGGCGGAGAGGGGTGCCTACCTTGAAGTCGAAGGATGAACAGCCTTTTTAGGAGGCATCGCCGAAAGATCCTTATCGGTGGTTAGAACGATTGATTTTGACGATCAAGTCGTTCCCACAGACGGCGCCAAACTGTTAACGTCAGATTTTGTAACTGGATCATCCGGACGTTCACCTTCTCTCCAATAGATACCTTCCTCCGCCGGACCTGAAAGAAGACAGAAAGCAACTAAGGGTAGCTGGCGTCCAGCCGTTAGCCCTCCGATGCTTAAGTCAGGCCGAAGCAAGAAGAAGAATAACCAGGCAAAAACAGGCCAGGGATTGAATATTGTGTACCTTTCTCTTAATGGAGTCACCTCTTTATATAGATTTGGAGCGACCCAATCTGTTACGTAAGATATCGAGATCCCGCTGATTTCGTGTACGATACCGAGATGCCGCTGATTTCGTGGGATAAGATCCCTATCCTTGGAGAGGAGATCTGACCCGATGACTTATTTTGGCAATCACGTTCCTTGATAGCAATCCCTTGAGATTCGGAACCACAAGAGAAGATAAGCCCAAACCCGACCTATCCGGGCTGCTGGTAGGCGTAGTAATAGCGCTGATCGCTTATGTAGAGCTGGAAACCGTAGTTGGAGTCATAGCCGGCGAAAAAGAAGGAGACGCCGACGGGACGGAAACCACCGAACTGGGTGTAGCCTTGCTTGGTATCGCATAGGGATTGAACGAGCTGCTCGACGGGAATCGGGTGCTGGTACTGAAGGCTAAGAGGTGTTACCGCGGAAAAGCTATTCGCATGTTGGAATATAGTCGCGAGTCCAAGTGCTCGCTCATTTAGACGTAACACCTTTCAACGACTTACGAGAAGGTCTGCTCGTGGATTTATCAATCCTGCGACTCTCGCTCAGATGATCTCGAGAGTCGGATGGGCATCCTGCACTTACCCAATCTGCGACTCATGATCAGATGATCTCGAGAGTCGGATGGGCGTCCCGCACTTACCCAATCTGCGACTCTCGAGCATATGATCTCGAGAGTCCAATGGGTACTTCCGTATTTACCCGATCTGCGACTCTCGCTCAGATGATCTCAAGAGTCGAGTGGGCGTCCGTGTACAATCTTAGCAGCTGAGTTGATCTCCCTTATTTTATCTGTAACAGTAAACATCAATGTGGGCCTTAGGAAGGTTTCAACGATGGGATCATTATCACCGCTGCTTCCTGTTGTGTGGCCCACTTGAGTCTTGGATCTGCCTCCTTTCTAGTCTCATTCTTTAAAATGATCTAAAAATATGGATGTACGGCGTGGATAAAACACATGCATCATGGTGTGGGCCCCACATAACCCCTGCCAGGACGGACTCGGTCCTTGCAGGGGGTAGGACGAAATCCGCGTTCTTGTTGATTGCCACCGCGCTGGCCTACGGAGCTTTCGGTGACGGCCCTGACTGGGGGGGCTCCTGGACCGAAACTTGCGTCCTGTTGAACCTGGTCAAGTTGCAGACCTAGCATGTTCTTCGTTGAAAAACACGCACGTGGAGATTGTACGTGTGGGGGCAAGCAAACTTCATTCTTTCCAAGCAGAGCAGTTAGAAGCGTGTATGCGGTGATCGTCCACCTCTACTTGTCCAACACGCTTCATACAGTCAGGCAATCTAGTCCGTCCAATCCGTCCGGCATCGGCTCCACACGCTTTGGTCACTCGTTCATGCCGACAGTGGATGAGTTACCACCACAGCGAAGCATCGCGGTAGTGTCGTGCATGACATTCAAGAGTCATGACTTCGGCCCCACACGCTTTGGTGGATGTTAACTGGCATACGTCTCACGACAACGTGTTGCTAACTAGGAACTATAGCCGTTGGATTTGGGTCACGTTCAGTGATCCAAACCATTAACACGGTGGGGCTCACTGTCAAGGTGGCACCCAATAATGATACTCTTGAAATGGATTATTTTATAACTTCGATCATGCAACTGTTTTCCTTTTGAATATGGACTGTTGATTTAACCGTTGTTTTGTGGGCAATTGAAAAAAAAAAGGTTCAAAATCGTCCAATCTGGAAGATAATCAACAACGCAGCCACCGTCATCTTCTTATCTCCGTTTCATCCGTACGGATCACAGAATATGACCTCAGATCCAACGGTTATAGTGGTACGTGGGCAGGTATCCTAGCAAAACTTTATGAAATGAGTATTATTATTATTTTGGTAGGTACGCTGGATTATTTTAATGGAGAAGGACCAAAAGCCCGGACAAACCGCGGCCCCCTTCCATGAGCTTTCTGTAACCATTTGATTCCTATTTTTATTTTTATTCCAAGTCAAAGAAGAGGGCTTGCCCTTTTGACTGTTTGTTTGTTTTTTTTTTTTTTTTTAAAAAAAAAAAAAATCATATCCTCCTAAATCAATAAGGGATAAAAATGAGATGAAGAGAATCTTGTCAAAGTTACCAATTTAGCACCCATGTGTGACATCTGAACCATGTACAGACGTGGTGGTGCACATTTGCTGCATTTGGACCATCTACTTGTAAACATGTGTTCACTGTCTATTGTCGAATATTTATTGGACGGTTTAAAATGATAAAAGAAAAACAACAATCCTATTTCAACACATAATTGCCCACTAATCAGAGGCTAAGATTCTTTAACTCTTCCATTAAAGCTAAGCAGGCTTCGGACGTTAATGACCACTGTTGCTTTGATAAATATGGGATTCAAGACATGATAGCGAATCATTTTAAAAATATTTTGGCTTCTAATAATCTTTTCCAAGTGTGGATCTTAGATTAATTGATAATATGGAAGTTTTGTCCAACGATGAGAGTGATATGCTTTATAAGCTGGTCTCAATTGTGAAATTGATCGTTGGTAATTAAATCTGCCAATTCAAATAAAGCTCCTGCCCTAATGACCCCAACGCCCAATTTTTTTTTTCAAAGTGTGTTTACCAATTATTGGGGCAGATGTTACTAGAGTGGATCCGCCTTGATGTTACTAAGGCTATATATATATATATATATATATATATATATATATATATATATATATATAGGGAAATGGTACTATGCGGTCGACCTCATGGGAACTTCCCATGAGGTCGAGCTGTGTGGGCCCTACTGTGATGTTTAATGGGCATCCACACCATCAGTCAGATGCACCATTTCGTGGTGGGCCATGGGCCCAAAAATCAGGCCAATCCATAAATTGCGTGGGCCACACCATAAACAACAGTTAAGAGTGGATATCCACCCATTGAAAACTTTATGATCATTTGTAGGATAGAATGAGAAGTGTTTGAGAAATCCAGCCCATCCGTTGTGCATGTCCCACTTAATCAGGAAGTCACACGAAGTTTCAACCGTATCCAAAACTTAGGTGGGCCCCAACAAGTGATTTTAGATGTTGTGGGCATGATTTTGCACTCTTTCAGTTGGTATGGCCCACTTGAATTCCGGATTCAGTTGATTTTTTGGATATCCCATAAACAGTAGGGGACCCACCAAATGCATGGTGTGGATGCCCATTATACATCACAGTGGGGCCCACAATGCTCGACCTCATGGGAAGTTCCCATGAGGTCGACCGCGTAGTACCATTTCCCATATATATATATATATATATATATATATATATATATATATATATATATATATATATATATATATATTCCTTTCAATTCTTACATTTTACTCAACCAAGTCAAGAGTACTTACATTGCTCTTATCCCAAAATCTGAAAATGAAACTCCTAATCATCTTAGGCTTATCTCCCTTGTACTAGTGAGCTCTCATTGCAAGGATTTTGGTTGCCAGAATCTATTACGTTGTTAACGTAAAAAAAACTTGTTATGAGCAATAGGATGAGGATGAGGATGGAAAAGATTCTCATTCTTATGATGCACGATCCTCCGAAGATAGCTTCTTTCAATGTTCCTACTGCCACAAACAGAAATTAAGGGTGACCGACGTTCGGCCGTTAACCCTTCGATGCGTAAGTCAGTGATAAGCTTTGGAAAAAGATGAAGTGTGAAACGTGGGCTAAGTATTTGTGTACCTTTCATTGAAATAGGAAACCCCATAATTTGTTACGTATATGGTTGAAATCTTCCTGTTTTCGTGGGATAAGATATTATCCTATCCAATTCTGAATAGGTTAGAAGTCTAAATGATTACGTTGCTTGGTGTAGATCGTTCTGATCCTGTACGACAGAATCAACCCATATGTACAAACAAATCAAAAGTTGGTCTGTTATCCGTGCCAACTCCTGAACTATATGGGCTACTGGAACTATGGTACGAGGTACGTTCTCAACAGTTGACTAGCGACCAGGGCTGCTCGGACACAAGGTACATTTTCGACAATCGATTGGCGACCAAGGCTTCTTGGATAATCTTGAGAGGTCGGGACGCCTTTCTCGCACTTTAAGGGGAGATGTCTCTTGTTGACTTGCTCGTAGTTCCTAGTTACGGAACGAAGGCGCTTGCATGTGTTAATGACCAATTAAAATTGCTCGATGAATGAGGCTGATCGCATCATATCTTAAATGAGCCATTCATCCCGTTATCTATAGAAGTAGTAGACTGCGACCAACTTTACCTATAATAGATGCCCCCCAAGTCTCTTACTTAGAGTAGATAGGCAAGATACTCATTTAATTTGAATTTCGCATGTAACCGCCTAGCATATTTTTCGAAGAGAAGCGCCGTATATGATTAGACGTATGTATTTAATGAGTGCCAGCTTTTCGGCTGAAGGGAATGAAGTGGTGCTTGACACATGTCCCAAATTAATGCGAGTGTCTGTTCAACTACCACACTAAACGAAGGGATACCAAGTGTCGCTCAAATCACCGAAGGGGATGATTGTATATATATATATATATATATATATATATATATATATGTGTGTGTGTGTGTGTGTGTGTGTGTGTGTGTGTGTGTGTGTACGTCTGATGTTTCATCATACACATAAGGCTCATTTCTCTCATTAGCAGAAATCTCCTCCTCCTTTTTTTATTCTTTCTTCTGGCGGGACCTCTTCTCTGAGATATTTTCTATCATCTTCCTTCCTTATTTTTCGCTTTCTTTTGAGTTCTCCTTCTATTCAATGACGAGGGGGTCTGATTCCGAAGCGGTTCCATTGGGGGAAGAAACTCCGAAATCTTCTTCCTCAAATAACGTACGAGTACCTGCTAGGAAGTACTCTTTGTCTGGGTACTCTTCCCTTATGAAAGAAGAGGATTGAGAGGAAATCCGAAGGAGATACCGAGTCCCTGAATCCATTACCTTCTGATTACCACAGGAGGGGGAAATCGTTGATTCTCCTCCACCAGGGCATGTTGCCATTTACAAATACTTCTTCACGATTGGTGTCCATCCGTCTTCCCCTTCATCCATTTATCCGAGAAGTTCTTTGCATTTATAAAATACCTCTGGGGTAACTCATGGTGAACGGATGGAGGGTAATAATAAGTGCATACACTCTTTGGAAACAAGCTGGGAATGGTGAACTTTCCACTGAAGAATTTCTGAAGATGTTCCAACTAAAGAAATCCCCCTCTTATAAAGGCTGGTATTATTTGGTGTATTGTCATCGTGAAAACTTTGTACTTGGGAACCCTTCTTCCAATTCCCTTGGATGGGAGAGGCAGTGATTTTTCGTTTCTGGAAATTAAGAGTCTAATGCGGGCTCGACTCTTGGCACACATAATGTTCATCACTTTTTTTGTGAAGGTCGGTGATTTTCTGCTTCTGTATTAATTTTGCTGCGATTCATACCTTTAATTGTTGATTGTATTGCAGGCATCCCGATCGAAAAAAAGCCTAGTTTGAGAGGAGGGATCAACGAGAAGATAGTCAAGGTCTTCAGATTATCGAAGGACACGAGAGACATCAAGTCTACTTTGAGATTATTGAGGCTTGTTGAATTTGGTCTCGTTTCTGAAGAAGAGATGACAAGCGATGAAGGAACTCAGAAGAGGGGAAATTTTCCTCCCTTAAGTGGTTCTGCTCAAAAGAGGTAGAAGAAAACGACAGCTGGTCCATCTCAGCCAGCGGGACGAGAAGAGGAGGCTGCTCAAAGTTTTCGCCAAAAATCATCAAGCCATCCTTCTGGACCTTCGCATGCACCTGCAGATGCTGCTCAAGTGGTGGTGTCTGCCCTGACAGTTCATTCAAAGCAGCCGGTTGTCGATCTTACTGATACTCTCGGAAGGGAATCAAGACCAGAACTTGGTTTTTCATCTCGAGAAGAGAGTTGTGAGACCACCCTTGCTCGTGGAAGGTCTGCTCATTCAAGAGCTGTTGGCGGAGAGCTGGTCATTGCTCAGCCTTCTGGTGAAGGGACTTTTACCATTCCAGGTCACTTACACCCGATTTGTAGATTTCTCTCTGACCACGTCCCTCCCTACACCTTCAATCCTGTCCTCGAGCCTAGTCTTGAAGAGCTCACATTAAGTGCTGGATTGAGGGCTATTCAGTTGAGAAATTTTTAATATTATATGAATCTCAAATTCCTTTTTACCCTTAATGATTTATATCTTTCCTTTGTGTAGTGCTTGGACCTTGTTGTGAGGACGGGGCACGATAGTAACTCTGCTCGTCGTGTGATAAAGTTGGGAGAGGATAAAATAAAGCTCTTAGAACAAGCGGTCTAAGGGAGAGATAATCTCATGAAGGTTCGTGAAGCCTTAATCGATAAAACCAATGAGGAAAAGAATATCCTCATAAAAAAAATTCAAGTATTGACTGATCGGTACCAGGAGTTGGATCGATAACATGTTCGCCTTGGTGAGATGAAGGAGAAGGTTGAGAGAGAGAGAGAGAGAGAGAGGGAGGGAGAGAAACTTTCCGTCAAGACAAGATAGCGTTAGAACAAAAGAATGCTGATCTTGAGTTGTAGCTCAAACAATCCACGGAGGATTGGGAGAAGGATAGAGCAGCTCTATTGGCGTTGATCGCAGAGAAAGGTCCATGCACTGTTCAGGAATTCCGAAGATTGCAGCTTTACGAGGAGGAACGCTACGACTACTATGATGCTGGTCGTGACTTCACTTTGAAGGTAATCCAATTAATTACCCCGGGAGTTGACTTGGGGGAATTTGATAGCGTCACAAATAAGGTCATTGCTGAGGAGAACGAAGCTGCTGCTCGTGAAGTCACTGTGATGACAGGGGCTACTGAAGCTGTGGAGATTCCTAAAGTTGAATGCCAAGCTCTTGCAACAGTTGAAAATATGCACAAGCAGGTGATGAAAAATTAATTTTTAATTTTACTTGTCT
Organism: Liriodendron chinense; assembly: GCA_003013855.2. NCBI lineage: Eukaryota > Viridiplantae > Streptophyta > Magnoliopsida > Magnoliales > Magnoliaceae > Liriodendron > Liriodendron chinense. Next base: position 793,200 of record ML058466.1, on the reverse strand, counting down.
TGAACACTCCTCTTTTTTTGTTTGAAATATTTTAGAATTTTGAATTGGGTTGAATTCCTTTGCTGGTTGAATGATTGCTTGATTTGCTTGATTTGCTTTCTTTTATGAATGTTCAATCCATGAAAATGGACTGTGCTCAGTCAGGGAGAGCTTTAGTAGCTGCGTCCGCATAGAGATAGATTGATCTATCAACTGAGTCTTTGGCTTTGCTGTTAATGAGCAGAAGTCTTAGTTAAGAGAATGTTTAATATTCTCTTCGGGGTTGTTCAGGTCCTTAAATAGGAATAACAACTAGTTATAAGAATTCTTAGTCGACGGACTAGAATGGAAGTTATCTTTATTGAAAATGATTCACGTTTTTTATACATGAATGCTTATGGATAATAATGAAGCAAATTACTACAACCCGAAGATTGCACACCCAAGTACAGGTAGCGAAGTAGTAAAATACTTGGTAAGACCAAGGTCAATCCACAGGGATTGGGGTTAAGAACACTTAGAGGAATTAGTTTAGGTGGGAGATAAAATCTGAATTATCCACGAGAGTGGAGCAAGTTGTGTGTGGTGAAAGACAAAAATAGAAAAGGGGCTAAGGCATTAGAGATCCACCTTTGTTTCATCCACAGGGTTTGATTCAATTGTCCAACTATAACTCAACTGGAATCGAATAAAGATCCGTTCCAATCGGAAGATAAAACGGTTAAACTACTTGCATATTTTATAAAAGATGGTGACCTAAACCGATTGATTTGACCATGAAGCACTCGTTAGTTGATCGCAGGGACTTCCAAGCATCCACTGTGCCTGGAGTCGACAATGGATCAAGGAATTGTATAGATCAACAACTTTGCCAACAAGTCAACCGATAAGATCACAATTCATATGATCAAATGCATACTTACAAGATAGGAGGCTTTGATTGACCGATCCAACCGTTAAGATCTCGTCTATCGATCGTAGGGAATCCAAAGCATCCAATGTACCCGGAGTCTACAATGGATCAAGGGATTTTACAGATCGATGACTTTACCTGCACTAGCTCGCTGACCGTAGGGAATCCAAAGCATCCAACGTGCCTGGAGTCGACGATGGATCAAGGGACTTTATCGATCATGAACTAGCTAATTGGTGTGTAAGGGATCCCAAGCATCCAACGTGCCCGGAGTCGACGATGGATCAAGGGGCTTGCACAACAATAGCGTTTGCTGAGGTGGATAACCGAACCAATCAATCAAAGAGAACTCCAACATTTACACCACATTGTTGAACCAAAAGAACCAAAGCTTGCAAATTTCTTCAAAGGCTTCACCCCTAGCCTTAGCTAGAGGTTTAGCCAACCATGCTACAATGGAAGACTAAAACTCTCTACAAAAGAGAAAATTCTACACTACTCTACACTACAAATGAAAGAAAGAAAGAAAACTAAAGAAGAGAAGAGAGGAGTTGTAGAGAATGGGATTTGAGGAGTGGGATGGGATGATTGAAATGAGGAGGAGAGGCCTCCTTTTATAGACTTTTGAGAGGCTCCCAAGCCTCCTCCCAATCCTAGGTGGCACCCAAGCCTAGGTGGCACTCCATGTGTTGGGAAGAGAGAAGGAGAGAGAGAGAGAGAGAGAGAGAGAGAGAGAGAGAGAGAGAGAGATGTGTTGGGAAGAGAGCAAGAGAGAGAGAGAGAGAGAGAGAGAGAGAGAGAGAGAGCTCCTCTTGCTGGAACATGTGCAAGGGTAGAGAGAGAGAGAGAGCTCCTCTTGCTGGAACATGTGCAAGGGTGAAGAGAGAGAGAGAGAGAGAGAGAGAGAGAGAGAGAGAGAGAGCTCCTCTTGCTGGAACATGTGCAAGGGTGGAGAGAGAGAGCTCTTCTTGCTTGGTGTTGAGAGAAGCTTGGACATGGCTCCGATTATACATGGAGGACACTTGATCTTCAACAAGGTGTTGCAGGTGGAGCATTCATCCATCTGTTGTTGCTGACGTGCAAGGTGGGCCAGGTGATGGACGGCTTTTGCAACTGCACTTCGGACGGTGTCTGATGGGAGCTTCTCGTCGTCAAGCTACTGTGGATTGCTCCTTGCTGGATGGTGGGCTGATGTGCTGCACGTGTGAAGCTGGACGTTGATTTTCAGCACGTGTGACGCTTGGACGTTGATTGGATGTCCAGTTGAAAAGTGTTGGCCACTGCACGGCTGTAGCTGCTGGAGACGTTAATGATGGGGCTGTTTGGACGGTGATGATGGATGAATGACGGATCCTGGGGTCCACGTTGATGGTTCACTGGTGATGACGTCCACCTGCTAGTTGGAATTGAAGTGAATGGTTGGATGACTCCAGCTGCTGTGATGAATGATCGTGGATGGAGGTGAAGACCTTTTAATGGATGGCTGGGCATTTAGATGTCCAGTTGGACGTGGTGGATGGTATTGATCAGGCCACTTTGAATGGGTGGACAATGTGATCTTCATGGCTGTGATTGTGAGTGGTGTTAATGTCTTGAAGCTGGTCACACATGGATGGACGACTACTGACGCTGGAGGTCAGCATGTGTGATGGCCTTAGATGGCTGAGATGCAGCGATGCTGTAGTAGGTGGACGGTGGATGTGAACTGGAAGACGTCCATCTTTGTTGGACGGAGGAGATCATGGATATGCTCGTTGGTGGAGATGGGTGGATGGCTGATGGTAGATGATCAGTTGGGGTCCACAGTACTGGTCTTTGAGTGGTTCCTCCAACTGTTGGATGGATGGATGATGGTGGGCTACTTGCTGATCTGCATGTGTGGCTGAAATGGTCGGTGGAAGATGATCTCCTTTGATCAGTTGGACTGTGATGATGGAGTGGATGGAAGAGGATGGCAAGATGGATGAACGGCGAATCAGGTCCATCAGTTGTTGGATGATCAACCCATTGATTTGTTGCTCATGAAATTGTGGCCCGCCTTGCTGAATGTGATGGCGTGGATTGAAGTTTGGGCGGCTGGTGGAGTTGGATCTCCATCATGCTGACCAGCTGATCGGATGGTTGAGACGTCCTCCACTTGTCACTTGATGCATGGCTGGTCCCACATGTGGACATCCAATCTTGATCTTTAAGCTTGCATGCTTGCTTGATCACGATCATACAAACAGGCACAACCTGAATTTCCAATGAGCGGTTATGATGCGGTCCACCGTAGCATGTGATCCATCCTTTGACCTTTTTGGTTCAATTTCCTTCAAGATTGCCACACACTTTATCTTGATCACTTTTAGGCCTTAAAACGTCCAAATTGGCTTAGATCATCCATAACCTCTCCTAATCACCTTCGATCTTGATTTCTTTTGGATGTTAAAGCGCGTTGATTGGCTTGGATCTTGTCCAACCTCTCCTGAACACCTGAAGACAGAAAATTAACCTAATGAGGGATAATTAACCAGAAAAACAATGATATTGCTCTTAACAACCAGGGTTAATTATACAATATTAGGTACTTATCACAAATGTTTCGCATTCCAGGGACGACGTAAGGCTCTTCCTCGCATGTCTTTCAGGTAGTAAGTACCTAGTTGAACGACCTTAATAACCCAATAGGGGCCTTCCCAATTAGGATCCAGTGATTGTATAGTTAATCCAACATTTTTTTTTGAGCACTAAATCACCGACCTGAAAAGTTCTGGGCTTAACCTTCAAATTATGATTGTGAGCTATCCTTTGTTGATTAGCTACTGCTCGAAGTTGAGATGCGTCCCTTCTTTCTTCTAACAGGTCTAGGTGGAGTTTTAAGGATTCCTCATTCCCCATTGGATCATATTGTTCTACGCAATAAGTAGGTATTTCAACTTCGATCGGTACGACCGCTTCCATGCCAAATGGATGGGAGAAAGGCGTTTCTCCTATTGAAGTGCAGGCTGTTGTCCTATTAGCCATAAGACTTATGGTAGACATTCTGGCCACATGCCCTTGCGTTCTTCAAGCTTGGTCTTCAAATGATGTTTGATGATTTTATTAATCGCTTCTACTTGGCCATTAGCTTAAGAATGATAAGGGGATGTGAAAACATTGTGTATCTTCCATTTCTTACAAAAATCGATGAACATTGCGTTTTTAAACTGTTTCCCATTGTTAGTGACTATGGTATGGGGGAGGCCTGTAACGACATACGATATTCCTCCATATGAATTTGGTAGTTTGCTTCTCAGTGATTGTGGTCAAGGCTTCTGCTTCGACCCATTTGGTAAAGTAATTAACAGCCACAATCGTGAATTTGTTCTGGTCTTTTCCTTTAGGTAACAGGCCGATTATGTCGACTCCCCATTGTGCAAAAGGCCACGGACCATCCATAAGCGTCATTCGTTCAGGTGGTAAATGAGGTATAGGAGAATAGTATTGGCACTTAACGCATTTATTTGAGAATTCGATGGCATCTGCTTTCATTGTGGGCCAATAGTAACCCTATTTCATAGCTTTGTAAGCCATTGATCGTCCTTTCGGATGATTCCCACATGCTCCCTGATGTATTTCTTCGAGCACACGTTTGGCTTCTTCTAGATGAAGGCATCTTAAATATGGCATTGTGTAACCTTTTCTCAACAATACATAGTCTTGAAGAGTATACCTGGCGGCATGATATCGTATTTGCCAAGCCAATTTCTTATCCTCTGGAAGTTCTCCATCTCGAATGGGATCCATCCAACATAGAGATATCTATGTCGTGGAGATTTGTTCATTCAACTCCTGGTTGATGTTAGGCACTGGGAGGTACTCAATAGGGACAGTTCAGACCAAATCGCCTTCGAAAGATGATGCTAATTGGCTAAGGAGTTGGCCAGCTTGTTTTCTTCCCGAGAGATATGAATCAGTTCATATTTGTCAATTTTAGCGAGTAGCACCAATACTCTTGATTTGTAAATAGTCATTCTTTCTTCCTTTGCTTCGAATTCGTTAATCACTTGATTCACAACGAGCTGCGAGTCGCTATGAATGATCAAGTTCTTGATTACAAGTACACTGGATAATTGGAGACCAGCGATTAGAGCTTCATATTCTGCCTTATTATTTGAGGCATGAAAATTGAACCACAAGGTGTACTCGAACCGTGGCTCATCTGGGGTAATAAGGATTAATCCTACCCCACTTCCGGATGAGCAGGTGGACTTATCTACATAGAACAACGAAGGTAGCTATTCGCACGTTAGCGGTTCGGATTGAGAAAGTTGAAGTGGGGGAGCCGTCGCTTCGTTGTGAGTAGGAATAAGATATGTAAATTTGACGATGAAATCTGTGACAGCCTACCCCTTTACATCTGTTCGCGAGCAGAAAGTAATTTCATGCTCGCTAAGCTCAATCGACCATTTGGTTAACCATCTAGATACTTCGAATTTTTGGAGGATTTGCCTTAGTGGCTGGTTTGTTGGGACCATTATAGGATGGGCCTGAAAATAAGGCCGTAGCTTTCGTGCTGTGACTACTAGGGCCAAAATGAACTTTTCGATTTCTGGGTACCTAGTTTCGACATCAAACATTGCACGACTGATGTAATAAATGGGTTTTTGTACCCCAAAGTCTTCTCTTATTAAAGCGGCGCTAATGGTCGTGGGAGATACATCTAAATAGGGCCAAAATGAGCTTTTCGATTTCTGGGTACCTAGTTTCGGTATCAAACATTGCATGACTGATGTAATAAATGGGTTTTTGTACCCCAAAGTCTTCTCTTATTAAAGCGGCGCTAATGGTCGTGTGAGATACATCTAAATAAAGAAAAAGTTGCTTGTGCGGCATTGGCTTTGACAAGATGGCTGGTGAACCCATGTATTGCTTCAGCTGCTGGAAGGGTTTGTTCGCTCGCCTCAAGTGTAAGGCTGCGATGTAGTAATAAAACTCGGTAAGACCGAGGTCGATCCACAGGGAAAGAGTAACAGCTTCCTAATTACTCCAGCAACTCAGTTTAATAGAATAAATTCAATTTCAATGGGATGTTTAATTAAAACAGTAACTTAATGAAAAATCAGAGATATAATGTACTAAGGCTTTCAAGGATCCACTTGTAGCAATCCTATGTCAATTCAGTCAATCCAAGTATAGAACACAACTAGATTTGAAGTCCTATCTCTCATCTAGTTGGAAAGTAAAGCATTCACACACATTCATCCAATTCAAGTTGAACTTCCAAGTTCAAGTCCATTCAATCAATGTAGAATTCAAATTCATAGCCTGCGGAGTAACAGCCATGCCTATGGACTATGGCCTGCTCAAGGATTACTATAATTCGAATCTAAACAAGCAACCTGTGATAATCTCAGAGAATTAAAAGGAATTCATGTCCGGAGCACATGAACTCAGATAAGACATCTCAAACTACCATCTTTTGAACTGAACATAAGAAAATTCTAACTTTGAATTGAATAATACTTGAATCAAACTGAAATTAACATAGAATTGGCTACAAGCTTCACCTCTCAGCCTTAGCTGAGAGGTTTTAGCCGAGCATAGTCATGCTACAACTAAAAACTCAAAAATAAAGCATAAAACTAGAAAAACCCGAAGATAGATGTTGCAGACGCCCCACAGTCGCCTTCAGCCTCCAAACTCACGTTCCTTCTCTTCTCTGATACCTTAGGGAAAGCCCCTAGGTGCCCTTTTATAGCAACAAACCCCCCTTGCGTTGGATTCTGCGAAAGCCTTCGCATTGCGCAGTGAAATTCGGAGTCCCAATTTAGAAAGGAGTCTTCTTACGCAGGGCCGACCGGTCGGACTGATTTTTCAAACCATCCAAAAAGTCTAGCAAGTGTGGCCGACCGGTCATGACCGGTCGGACCAACCTATCCATATTCCAGCGTGCATGCCCGACCGGTCGTGACCGGTCGGGCTTTGTTTCCTCCTCGTCCAGAGCCTATAGCCGACCGGTCATGACCGGTCGGCCCTTCCTCAATGTCTTTTGCCTTCATGGCCGACCGGTCTTGACCGGTTGGCCTTCTTCCATTGCTCCTTTCTGATGTGTCTGACCGGTCGGACGACCGGTCAGCCTTGTTATTCTTCAGCTTTTTCTTCTTTTCTTCATCCTCTTTTCTCTCTCTTTCTTCTTCTTTCTTTGGTCCATCCTAAGACTTCATGCAATAGCTTCAAATACATTCTTTTGGCTCCAATTTGATGAAATCCACTCTCATCCCTATAATCACAAAAACATATGTTAGGTGGGCCTTTAAACCATGAAAATCATGCAACGTTGTCGTGAAATGGGCAATGCAATGTATAAATTGGAGGTTCAACACACCCCCCAACCAGTTTCAAACCTCCAAATTCAACCCTCTTCCAGAAACCATGTTTCTATCCATTCCAAGATGTATAAGTGTGGAATTTGGAAAGATTAGGTGTTAGAAGCTGAACCTTGGACTCTCAAAACATAAGAAGTGTTTACATGAAATCCCCGCTGACTGATTGATAAATAGAAGAATTCGAACAAATTCAACCTAGTGTGCATAGTGAAAGTTCATCTCATGAGTTCCTGGAACCATCTTCTTCATAGATTAAGTAGACCAGGGATTCCAAGGTGCACAGAGCAACAGCAAGCCTATGACAGGAATTTGCCTTACCGTCCTTCAACGGCTTTCACACTACGTCCCATTTCCGGCTTTGGTTACGGTTCGACCATCCCCCGGTTGGTAATAGGTAGCCCTTTTCGGAATTTTCCACCATTTGTCTTTCCTTCCCGATTTCATCCTTTCTTTCCTTTTTCTTTTAACTTAGATAGGATTTTTAGAAATCCATATCTTTCATTATTTTCCCATGGACAAGGATGGACAAAATACCCCGGCTTGGCTGCTCAACACCTCTAAACCAAAGTCTAGCTAATCCACAAATCACATAAACCTGTCACTCATGAAAATCGTGTAATGTGAACTTGGTGTAAAGGTGTTCAAATTTTCTATCAATCACAACAATGGGGAAATTAACATATAAAGCCATTATGTTGGAAGAAATTCAAGACTACAACATCACACACTTCATTTCTCCTCCTCTTCTACTCATAGCCTCTCAAATGTATAGAAACAAAATTTTCTAAAAGAGTTTTGAGATGTTAGAAAATTCGAAAAAAAATTTGTGCATATGAAGCTCTAAATGTTGCAATATGCTAGATGAGGGATCTCATCTCACCCCCCAACCAAATCTTGCATTGTCCTCAATGTAAAAAGATAGTTAGTTAGCATGAACATGAGAACAATGGTAAAATATGAGAGAGTGAGAATCAATAGTACCTGAGAGAGCGATCATGGAGGTCTGCAATTCCAACAACTAAATCCTACTAAAACAGCAAAACAAAACTAAACCTACCTATGCTATACCTCCATCAGACTAGGAGATCAATCATCCTGATAGACAGGATCATTCAGGGAGATGGACATGTCCTCTGAATCAAATTTCTCAACAAATGGTTTAAGGCGTTGTCCATTAACTTTGAAACAGTCACCATTCGCTGCATTCTCAATCTCAACAGCCCCATGAGGAAAAACTTCTTTAACAATATATGGGCCGGTCCATCGAGATCGTAATTTTCCCGGAAAAAGATGAAGTCGGGCATTATACAAGAGCACTTTCTGTCCTTCATGGAAGGATTTCCTTAAGATGTGCTTGTCATGAAAGGCCTTCATCTTGCTCTTGTAAATTCTCGAATTTTCATATGCATCGTTCCGTATCTCATCAAGCTCATTTAATTGAAGTTTGCGAAGCGAGCTAGCCTTGTCAATGTCAAAATTTAGAGCCCGAATTGCCTAATAGGCTTTGTGTTCTATCTCCACAGGCAAGTGGCAAGCTTTCCCATAGACAAGTCTATAAGGGGACATTCCAATGGGTGTCTTGTAGGCCGTACGGTGAGCCCAAAGTGCATCATCTAATCTTAGGGACCAATCCTTGCGATCCGGTCTCACTGTCTTTTCTAAAATCTGCTTGATTTTCCTATTGGAGATTTCAGCTTGCCCACTTGTTTGTGGGTGGTATGGGGTACTCACTTTGTGCCTAATACCATATTTCTTCATCAAAGTTTCAAAAGGTCTATTGCAAAAATGAGCACCACCATCACTAATAATGGCTCGAGGCGTCCCAAATCTAGAAAGTATGTTTTCTTTGAGAAACTTGAGAACCGTATGATGATCATTGGTTCTACATGGGATAGCCTCTATCCATTTAGACACATAGTCTACGGCCAATAGAATATAGACATGTCCAAAAGATGAGGGGAATGGTCCCATGAAATCGATGCCCCAACAGTCAAAGACTTCAAGATGTTGAATTGGTGTGAGAGGCATCATATTTCGACGGGATAATCCTCCTAACTTCTGGCAGCGCTCGCACGCTTTGCAAAACTCGTGGGTGTCCTTAAATAGCGTGGGCCAATAAAAACCACACTGCAGAATTTTTGCAGTTGTTTTCTTGGCTGAAAAATGACCCCCACATGCTTGATCATGACAAAAGGAGATGACTGAATTGTGTTCATCATCGGGGACGCATCTCCTTATAATTTGGTCTGGGCAATATTTAAACAATAGAGGTTCATCCCAGAAGAATCTGCGCACTTCCCTTAGAAATTTACGTTTGTCTTGCGCAGTCCAATGAGTCGGCATCGCACCTGTGGAAAGATAATTGGCTATATCAGCGTACCATGGTGGATGCATAGCAACAAAGAGTTGCTCATCAGGGAATGAGTCCTCAATAGGTGACTCGTCAATGGAATTTGGTAGGACTAGGCGGGATAGATGATCCGCGACCACATTTTCTACCCCCTTCTTATCTTTGATCTCCAAATCGAATTCTTGAAGGAGTAGGATCCATCTTAGCAAACGGGGCTTAGCATCCTTCTTAGAAAGAAGGTATTTCAGTGCCGCATGATCCGTATAAACAATAACTTTGGATCCTATTAAGTATGGCCTGAATTTGTCCAAGGCAAAGATGACAGCTAGGAGCTCTTTCTCCGTAGTTGAATAATTAACTTGGGCAGGATTCAAGGTCCTACTCGCGTAGTAGATGACATGGGGCTTTTTATCCTTCTTTTGGCCTAACACCGCCCCAATAGCAAAATCGCTCGCATCGCACATCAACTCAAAAGGAATGGACCAATCTGGTGGTTGCATGATAGGAGCGGTTGTCAACATGTCTTTTAGCTTTGAAAAAGCTAATTGACATTCGGCACTCCACTCAAATTGGTTCTCCTTTTGCAGAAGGTTGCATAAAGGCCTTGAGATGTGACTAAAGTCCTTTATAAACCTTCGATAGAAACCGGCGTGTCCCAGGAAGGATCGCACATCGCGTATGCTTTTGGGTGGTGGTAGATTGGAAATTATGTCAATTTTTGCCCGGTCTACCTCTATTCCATTAGACGAGATGATGTGTCCAAGGACTATTCCTCTTTGTACCATAAAGTGGCACTTTTCCCAGTTTAATACAAGTTGCTTTTCCTCACACCTCATTAAGACCAACTTCAAGGCACTCATCAAATGTACAACAAAAAACAGAGAAGTCATCCATGAACACCTCAAGAAACTCACCCACCATGTCCGAGAAAATACTCAACATGCATCGTTGGAATGTGGCGGGTGCATTGCATAACCCGAATGGCATCCTTCGGTAGGCGAAGGTACCAAACGGGCATGTAAATGTGGTTTTCTCTTGGTCTTCCGGAGTTATCTCAATTTGGTTGTATCTGGAATAGCCATCTAGGAAGTAATAGTAGGGATGGCCTGCCAACCTCTCCAAAATTTGGTCCATAAATGGGAGAGGGAAGTGGTCTTTCCTAGTGACCGTATTGAGCTTCCTATAATCAATGCACATACGCCAACCGGTGGTCACCCTAGTCGGTATAAGCTCGTTGTTGGCGTTTTCAATGATGGTAATACCGGATTTCTTGGGGACAACTTGGGTAGGACTCACCCATTGGCTATCTGAGATGGGGTAGATGATACCCACATCCAATAGCTTTAACACTTTGGCTTTGACAACCTCCATCATGTTTGGATTTAGCCGTCTTTGAGGTTGTCTAGTCGTTTTTGCATTTTCTTCAAGGTGTATACGGTGAGTGCAAACCGAAGGATCTATCCCTTTGAGATCCGCTATTGTCCAACCTATGGCTTCCCGGTGTTTTTTGAGTAACTCAATCAACTTGAGCTCTTGGTCTTTTTCTAGGTGGGAGGCAATGACAACTGGAAAAGTTTCCTCTTAACCCAGATATACATATTTAAGCTCGGATGGCAATGGTTTGAGGTCAAGCTTCGGTGGTTTGATGCTAGACGGTAGAGGCCTTGATGTGGTTGGTGGCAATTTTTCAAAATGGGGCCTCCACCGGCTAGTATCAACTACCGGTCTTTCTATATTTAATGCATGCACAATCTCACTAATGATAGGGTCTTTAGAATCCATGAAGTGTGCTAAGCATGTCTCCAAACTTTCTAGTGGTTCAAGTTGGAGGAGTTCTTCTTCTTCAAAGGTTTCAAGCATGTTTACATCGAAGAACTCATCATCATCGACATCCCTATGTCTTTTGCCCAGGTGAAATACATTCACCTCTAGTGTCATGTTTCCAAAAGATAATTGCATCACCCCATTCCGACAATTGATGATTGCGTTTGATGTGGCAAGGAATGGGCGGCCTAATATCACCGGTATTTGGGTGCTAGCATCCAAAACCGGTTGTGTGTCCAAGACTATAAAATCTACCGGGTAGTAGAATTTGTCAACTTGGACTAGAACATCCTCAACTATCCCCCTCGGTACACGGATAGATCTATCAGCGAGTTGCAATGTGGTTTTGGTGGGTTTTAATTCACCAAGACCCAATTGTTCATATACCGAGTATGGGATCAAGTTCACACTTGCCCCCAAGTCTAACAAGGCACGTTCAATCCGGTAGTCTCCAATGATACATGAGACGGTGGGACTACCGGGATCTTTGAATTTTGGGGGAGTCTTTTGAGTGAGGATGGCACTAACTTGCTCAGTTAGGAAGGCCTTTTGCTGCACATTATATTTGCGTTTTGTTGTGTATAGGTCTTTTAGAAACTTGGCATAAGAGGGAATTTGTTTGATGGCATCAAGCAAAGGGATATTGATCTTGACTTGTCTGAAAATCTCTAGAATATCTTGAGAATTTGGGAGAGATTTTGGGGCAACCAATCTCGATGGGAAAGGTGCTATGGGCTTGTAAATGCGTTCCGGTTGTTGTGGGGCTAAGTTAGATCCATTTTCATCCTCAGAATTTACCGGATCATTAGGCTCATCAGCCTTCACCGGAATAGTTTTCTCAATTTGTTTACCACTTCTAAGGGTGGTAATGGATTTAGCTTACTCCATGTTTTGGTTGGAAGGATTAGGGATGCTTACTTCATGTACTTGCTTTGGATTGGGCTGAGGTTGGGCCGGAAAGGTCCCTTCCCTAGCATTCAAGCGTCCCTTAATCTCATCAACCGAGACTTTCAGCTCTTGGAACAATTGCTGATTTGATTCATTTATTTGCGCTTGCCCTTGCATAAACGCTCTCAAGGTATCCTCCAATGAGAATTGAGGTGGGGCCATATTTTGCATGGGTGGCCCTCTTTGGGAGTTGGTAGGATTGCCCGTAGGAGCATTCTTCCAACTGAAATTCGGGTGGTTCTTCCAACTCTCATTGTATGTATTACCTACCGGTCCATTGAAGGGCCGTTGATAACCATATGTGGCATTGGCTGTCTCTTGCAGCACTTCCTTAAATGCAGGAATTATGGGACAATCTTGCGTAGCGTGTAAGTCGGTGAGACAAATCCCACATGTGGTTTCAACAGCTTCCTTGGACTTGGAAACTCCATTTTTGCTAAGTTCCATGGCCTCAACCTTCCTTGTGAGGTTAGCTATCCTTGCATTCACGTCGTCTTCCTCTTTAAGGAAATATATCCCTCCTTTCTCTTGAGTAGGCTTGGGGTTCTTGGGTTTATCCGAGGTATCCCAAGATTGGGCGTTTTCAGCCAACATGTCCAAGTAACTCCAAGCATCATCTGGATTTTTACTCATAAACTCGCCATTGCACATCATTTCCACAAATTGGCGCATATTGGAACTTAATCCATCATTGAAGAAATTTATAACTCGCCAACTCTCATAGCCATGATGTGGGCAAGCAAGCAGGAGTTCCTTAAATCTTCCCCAACATTGAAAGAATGATTCACCCTCTTTAGCTGAGAAATTAATTATGGCCCTTCGAAGAGTATTTGTTTTATGAGCCGGGAAGAACTTTTTCAAGAATTCCCGGTTCATCTCAACCCATGACCCAATCTAATATGGTCTAAGAGAGTGAAGCCAATCTTTGGCTCTTTCTTTCAAGGTGAAGGGAAAAAGTTTAAGTCTGATTGTATCCCCAGAAACATTGGGATAATGCAAGGTGGCCAACACTTCTTCGAATTCTTGCAAGTGTAAGTATGGGCGGTCAGAGTCTAACCCATGGAATTTAGGTAAAAGTTGGATTACTCCTGGTTTTATGTCAAGGGTCCCACCGTTAGCTGGTAGAACTATGCAAGAAGGTGTAATTGTACGAGCAGGTTGTAGGTAATCCCGTAGTGATCTCATTGGAGGAACATTATGTACCTCATTCTCTCCTACTCCTTCCTGATTTGCGTTTGTGGTTGGAGTAGGGGGTGGAGGATTCCTTAAGGGTGTTTGCTCCATACTCCCCAAACTTTCACAATGCTCTTGATAATTCTGGACTCGTCTATGAACTGACAATGGTCCAACTAAACCACCTTCAGATTGGAGACGATTTGAATGGTTACGTTCCCAACGGGACATAAACCACTCAATCAAGACTAATCCTAACCTAGAAAACTGCAATCTAAAAATTCTAAAAAAAACTAAGTTAGAAAGGTATCACCTGATTCGCTTGAACTGAAAGAAGAATTCCTACAAAACAGAAAACTTTGTTAGTTCTAAGAAAAATCAGAAAAAAAAAACTATCTACTTCTACAGCCACTGAAACTATTTGAAAACTATTATCTAATTTCCCCGGCAACGGCGCCAAAAACTTGTTCGCTCGCCTCAAGTGTAAGGCTGCGATGTAGTAATAAAACTCGGTAAGACCGAGGTCGATCCACAGGGAAAGAGTAACAGCTTCCTAATTACTCCAGCAACTCAGTTTAATAGAATAAATTCAATTTCAATGGGATGTTTAATTAAAATAGTAACTTAATGAAAAATCAGAGATACAATGTACTAAGGCTTTCAAGGATCCACTTGTAGCAATCTTATGTCAATTCAGTCAATCCAAGTATAGAACACAACTAGATTTGAAGTCCTATCTCTCATCTAGTTGGAAAGTAAAGCATTCACACACATTCATCCAATTCAAGTTGAACTTCCAAGTTCAAGTCCATTCAATCAATGTAGAATTCAAATTCATAGCCTGCGGAGTAACAGCCATGCCTATGGACTATGGCCTGCTCAAGGATTACTATAATTCGAATCTAAACAAGCAACCTGTGATAATCTCAGAGAATTAAAAGGAATTCATGTCCGGAGCACATGAACTCAGATAAGACATCTCAAACTACCATCTTTTGAACTGAACATAAGAAAATTCTAACTTTGAATTGAATAATACTTGAATCAAACTGAAATTAACATAGAATTGGCTACAAGCTTCACCTCTCAGCCTTAGCTGAGAGGTTTTAGCCGAGCATAGTCATGCTACAACTAAAAACTCAAACATAAAGCATAAAACTAGAAAAACCCGAAGATAGATGTTGCAGACGCCCCACAGTCACCTTCAGCCTCCAAACTCACGTTCCTTCTCTTCTCTGATACCTTAGGGAAAGCCCCTAGGTGCCCTTTTATAGCAACAAACCCCCCTTGCGTTGGATTCTGCGAAAGCCTTCGCATTGCGTAGTGAAATTCGGAGTCCCAATTTAGAAAGGAGTCTTCTTACGCAGGGCCGACCGGTCGGACTGATTTTTCAAACCATCCAAAAAGTCCAGCAAGTGTGGCCGACCGGTCATGACCGGTCGGACCAACCTATCCATATTCCAGCGTGCATGCCCGATCGGTCGTGACCGGTCAGGCTTTGTTTCCTCCTCGTCCAGAGCCTATAGCCGACCGGTCATGACCGGTCGGCCCTTCCTCAATGTCTTCTGCCTTCATGGCCGACCGGTCTTGACCGGTTGGCCTTCTTCCATTGCTCCTTTCTGATGTGTCTGACCGGTCGGACGACCGGTCAGCCTTGTTATTCTTCAGCTTTTTCTTCTTTTCTTCATCCTCTTTTCTCTCTCTTTCTTCTTCTTTCTTTGGTCCATCCTAAGACTTCATGCAATAGCTTCAAATACATTCTTTTGGCTCCAATTTGATGAAATCCACTCTCATCCCTATAATCACAAAAACATATGTTAGGTGGGCCTTTAAACCATGAAAATCATGCAACGTTGTCGTGAAATGGGCAATGCAATGTATAAATTGGAGGTTCAACAGGGTTCCTCACATTGCTGAGTCCATGCCCAGTTGGACTTCGTAGTTGCTCGTAATAGCTTACAGAAAGGTAGGCACTTGTCAGAGGCACAAGAGATAAAATGGTTTAATGATGCGATGCGTCCAGCCAGGCATTGAACTTCTTTCACTGTGGAAGGTGAATGCATCTCTATTAGGGCTCTTATTTTCTCAGGGTTGGCCTCAATGCCGCACTGACCAACCATGAAACCAAGAAATTTTTCTCACAGAAACTCCAAATGCACACTTGTCTGGGTTCAACTCATTTGATATTTCGCATAAGGTCAAATGCCTCTCATAGGTCGGTGAGATGTTCCTCTGGTTTGATGCTTTTGACAAGCATGTCATCGACATATATTTCCATAATTTGTCAATTTGTGCAGCAAACATCTTATTGACCAGACGTTGATATGTGGCTCCAGCATTCTTGAGACCAAATGGCATCACTTTGTAATAGTATAAGCCATGATCTATAATAAACGTTGTTTTCTCCTTGTCTGGCGGGTGCATTATGATCTGATTACAACCAGAATAAGCATCCATGAAACTGAGTAGGGCATGCCTAGCAATGGAATCGACTAGCTGATCGATACGAGGCGTTGGGAAGCTATCTTTTGGGCATGCTTTGTTCAAATCGGTGCAGTCCACACACATCCTCCATTTGTCATTTACCTTGCGAACAAGGACAACATTGGCTACCCAATCAGGGTAATCGACCTCTTCGATAAAATTAACAGCCAACAACTTATCGACTTCTGCCTTGATCACCATCTACCTTTCGGCTGTAAATGCACGTCAACATTGATGGATGGGTTTAAACTTGGGATCTTCCTTCATGCGATGAATGAAAACTTTAGGGTTGATTCCCATCATGTCTTCATGCAACCAGGCGAAGACGTCTTGATATTCGACCAGGAAACTAGTCAAATAAGCTTGGAGTGTCAGATTCATGACCCAATGTAGACTTGGTAGGATCTGTTTTGGATAACTGGATCTTGATGATTTCTTCAACTGAAGTTCCTCCCTGAAGTGCATTTTCTCTTGGGTCTAATGTTGTAAAGATCAGAACGACCGCTGAATCTTCAACGATTGACACAATAGGAACAACTTGGATGCTTTTTCATCTTGTAATACCAGTTCATAGCATGCTCGGGATTCTTTTTTGTTTCATCTTACTACTTCGCCGCCATTTAAAGTGGGGAACTTGATGCACAAGTAGAGGGGATGCAATGCTGCTCCTAACTTAGTAAGTGAAGGATGTCCTGGAATGACATTATATACGGATTTTCGGTTCACTACAAGGAACTTGATGAAAATAGTGATCTTATTGGGAGCTTCGCTGAAGGTAACAGGGAGGTCGATACTTCCTTCTGGTATGACCACCTCATCTCCGAAACCAACAAGAGGCATGGAAATTAGTTTGAGCAATTTTTTGGCAAGGGCCATTTTGTTGTAAGCATCTAGATAAAGCACATTTGTAGAGCTACCAATATCTAGCATGATTGAATAAGTTAAATAATTAGCTACCTTCAGTGTTACCACGATGGAATCTTCATGGGGAAAATGAATCCCCTCCGCATCCTTTTCAGAAAAGGAGATTGGATGATAGCTCGGGTTTGAAGAACTTAATGTCTTCTCGGTCCAATAAATGTGCTTGAGTGTTTGTTGTGCTTTTCAAGCGTAAGCCTTTCTTGTAGCTTGGGAGTTACCTCCACATGTAGGACCACCAACAATGGCTTTGATCTCACTGGCTGGTTTCGCATCCTCCTACGTAGGGTGATGTTGTGGTGATCTTTCCCTTTGAGGCTGACTTTAATGCCATGTTGATGTGCTATGCTTCTGAGGAGAATGGTCTCGCTGCATAACAAAGTTGCGAAGATGCCCCCTTGGAATCAACGCCTCTATTTGATCCTTAAGGGCTATGTAATCTTGAGTATTGTCATTGTGGTTGTTGGGGCTCAAAATATCATCAATGATAAAAGAGGAAGTGACGACTCGAATATAGCAGTCCAAGTCATCAACAGACCTAGAGACAGTCAGAAAAGTAGTAGAGCGTCGGCGCGGTCTTGGCTTGGACAGCTAGTGCAATCACACCCAAAACTAAAATCTGTCATTTTAAAACTGATCTAGACATGCGTATTGCCGCCAAATGATTCGGAATGCCCAAAAACCCCTAACCTCTGAATTGGATGATGTACGATGCATATTTCCACCTACACACCCCGAAGTACGTTTTTTCCCTGCTAAGAGCCGACTGAAAAATCTGAATTGGGAAGGAACTATCAAAATTAATAGCTTTTGACCATTCGCTAGCTGACCCATTCATTTAGCAACATGATTAAAGGCTAAATGTGCTATGGCGTTAGTGACTTTGATACCCAAAAAGGTACCCATCCATTGGAGTAAATAGTTAGAGCCTGGAACCTGAATTTTTCTAAGTATGAGAATAGATATCCGTGAAGAGCTCACTTCCAGTCAGAGGATGACTGCGCAAGCAACCAAGTCACAATTCTGACAAGCCCAAGATCATCTAATTTCGAGTTATAACGAAGAAGATATGAGTTGTTCACCAAAGACCTACATTATTGATGGAATTAATCACTTGGGGCCCATTTTTTAAGATGAAATAGGCTTTTAAAGGTTTTCATGATAGTTTCACTAAGTATATCACCGAAATAACTCTCCGACGATTATAAGAGCATCTAGAATGAATCTGTAATGAAGGAGTTATGACCATTTTTGTGAAGACGCGCAAGTGCAGAATAATACGCGCTCGATAAAAAATGTTGAAAAAATTATAAGTTTGGAAGCTGTCAAGAGGGACATGCGCCTGGGGCATGCTTACATGTGCCCGGAGCTCCAATTCCACATTGTTGAGCTCTGAATTGTGCATATTCTAACCTCAATTCATCACACATTATGCATGATTTACATGTTTAAAAGACTATTCTAATACATGTTTTGTGATTGAAGGAATGAGGAGAGACTTTACCAATTCGATGCCAAATGAGTCACTTTGTATTGTTCAGCCATGAATATTACATATTCTAACCCCTTTTCATCATCACATTATGCATAATTTTCATGTTTAAAGACTAATCTAATACATGTTTTTGTGATTGTAGAAATGAGAGGGAGGCTTCATCAATTTATGGTTAAAAGAGTCATTTTGTATGCATTAAAGATCAATAAAACAAGTGCTAAGAGGTGGAGGAAAGAAGAAGAAAGAAAGAGAAGAGAAAAAGAAGAAAATATGAAAAAAATCTCATAAACTTGTCGCTAGACCGGTCACCAGACAGGTCTTTGGGAGTCTAGAAAAACAGAGCTTGCTGGACTGTTTTTGTACTGCAAAGACCAATCTCTAGACAAGTCTTTAGTGTTTCAGAAACTCCAATTTTCAGTTTCTAATTTCTGGTTTCCAAATTGCGGAAGGACTTCATATTTTATCAAATCTTCCAAGTTTGTGGTGGATCTAAGCTATAAAAGGACACCTCCACTCCCTTCCTAAGGCATCTAGCAACGTGGGAAGCAAAGAGATCAAGACCTAGGAGGCTTCCTAGCATCTTATAACTAGTTTTCTTCTTCTTTTAGTTCTAGTTCTAGTTTTAATATGCTTTTTCTTAGTTAACCTCTTAGTTAGAGCTAAGAGTGAACTTTATAGTTAATTTCAACGCTTTAATTCGTTTATGCAAGTATAATTTTCTTAATTCTGGATTTTGAACTTTCAGTTTGAATAAAGTTGGATTTTTAGAAGAATTATAAGAGTTTGTGTACTCCGGACATGAGTTCCTTGTAATTCTTTGAGATTGCCATGACTGGGTTGTTTGAATTTGAATTGTAGTAACCCTGGAGCAAGCCATAGTCTCTTGGAATGTCTGTTACTTTGAGGGCTACAAGTTTAAGTTCCATGTGCTTCATTAGAACTAGAAATCTAATTTTCAGATTTAAGTGGGAGCATTTGTGCTTGAATGTTATATAATCCAATTAGATGAAAAATATGACTTTGATTCTAATTGTGTTGTGCTTGGATGAATGGATTGGTATTGAACTACCACAAGTGGATCCTTGATGCTCTAGTTCTTCCCAAATCTCAGATTTTCCAGTTTTATGTTAAAAACTGTTTTCTTAAACTTTTTAGATTCTAGTTATTAGAGTAGTTGGAATTGTTTACTTCTTTCCCTGTGGATCGACCTCGGTCTTATCGATAATTATTACTACATCGCAGCCTTGCACTTTGTAAGACCCATACCCTTATTTGCCCTTCGTATGCTTAATTTTCGGTGTCGGTACGCCCCGAATGGACCAGATTAGCGAGCCTTGATCGCGATCCTGTTTTAGTACCTCATCGACCTAAGACCTATACCCTGGTGACCGTTAGGCGCTGCGATTCCAACACCGCGCGGCACGCCCCATTGCGATATCCGATGTGAAAGTTATGATCGATTGCATAATCCGAGGTCGGCCGCGCAACGCGTGTGTGGCGTGGGCCCCACTTGCACAAATCCCAAGTACATGTCAAATCAATCTAATCAAGCACCATCACTCTCACCCATACCCCTAATCTACTCACCCCATACCCACCCTATCACTCTCTCACCCAAAAGTCAACTCTCACCAATACCTCCCATACCCCTCTCCCATGCTAACCACCACCACCATCATTTCCCCCCATGATTTCCTCCTCTCCCCCCCCCCCCCCCCCCCCCACCATACAAGTCCATACGTAGGGGGAGAGGAAGGCTTCTCATTTCAAAATTTTAAGAGTTAGAGAGAGAAAGGAGAGAGAAAGAGAGAGATTTGAGAGAAAAGAGAGATTAGAGAGATTGAGGGTGGAGATCAAGCTTGGATGGCCCTAACCACCGTCCGGATCGTCCGATCATCAACCCGACCCAATCCAACCGTCCAACCATCCATCAAGGTGAGTGCAAGGGGGACATAAACCCCATTTTCTTAATTTCCTTTCATTTTATTTCCTTGGGCCCACCTTGTGATGGACAGTTGGATTGGATCATCCATGAATGGGCTCCACCTACTAATAATAATAATAATAAAAAAAGAGAAAAAGAAAGGAAGGAGAGTGTGGCCGCTGGACAGACAGCGTCCAGAGGACGCTGCTGCCTAGTAGCGCCTGGGCAAACCTTTGGGCGTTGACCGTGGGTCCCCACTCGTGGGACCCACCATTGATGTATGCATTCGATCCACGCCGTCCAGCTGTTTCTCCAGCCCATTTTAGGGCAGGAAGCCAAAAATGAAGTAGATCCAGATCTCAAGTGGACCACACCATTGAAAACAGTGGAGATAATGAAGCCCCACTGTCGAAGCTTCTTGGGGCCATCGTGATGTTTGTAGGCTATATCTCTTGTCCAATATTGGACTCTAAGGGTTCCCCACGAGCTGGGGGACCTAATAGACAGAGTGGATCATCCCCAAGTGGGCCCCACTTGATAGATAAGAGAAGAGAAAAAAAAGGAGCGGACGTCCAGACGCTGGACGTTCACAGCGTCAAAGACGCTGGAACAGTCCAGTGTTAATGACCGGACAGCGTAAGTGGGGTCCCCACTCGTGGGACCCACCTTGATGTTTGTGTTCCATCCATGCCGTCCATCTGTTTTCCCAGATCATTTTAGGGCCAGGGCCCAAATATGAAGCCGATCCAAATCTTAAGCGGACCGCACCACAGGAAACAGTGAAGAGGATGGTGCCTAGTGTTGGACCATCTTTGGCCCACCTTAATGTTTCTAGACCGAATTACATACCCAATATTAGGCTCATTAGATCCTCCATGAGCCGAGGAACCTGATGAACGGAGTAGATCACCCTTATGTGGGCCCCACTCGATCAAAACCGCACAAAATAAAAAGAAAGAAAGGAAAGAAGAAGTGGAGGCGTCTCTGACGCTGGGCGTACCAGCGTCCACGTACACTGGCTCGTGATGCCAGCTGGTGGCCCACTCGTGGGTCCCACCATGATGCATGAGCTGTATCCACACCGTCCATCCATTTGGGGAGATCATTTTAGGGCACGATCCTAAGAATGACTCAGATCCAAGTCTCAAGGGGGTCCACCACAGAAAACAGTAGGGACAGTGACCCTACCGTTGAAACCCTCCTATGGCCCACCATTCCTATGGCCCACCATGATGTTTATTTGAGATCCAACCTGTTCATAATTTCACACGCATGTGAATGAAGGGAAAACAAAAATATCAGCTTGATCGAAAACTTCTGTGGGCCCCACTTGATGAGAACATAAAAAAAAGAAGAAGAAGGAACGTGGCCGCTAGGACAGACAGCGTCTAGGGGACGCTGCTACCCAGCAGCGCAGCCCTCTTTGGGCATTGGCAATGGGCCCCCTTGTTGGGCCCACCTAGAATGTATGTGCCTTATCTATTCCGTCCATATGTTTCCCAGCTCATTTTAAGTGGCTGAGCCCAAAATCTAAGCATATCCTAAAGTCAAATGGACCATGCCACGGGACAACAGTGGGAATAATGATCTCTACCGTTGAAACCTTCCCAGCCCTACAGTGATGTTTAATTGTCATCCAACCTGTTTCATAAGTGGCCGAGCCTAAAATTTAAGCATACCCAAATGTCAAGTGGACCCTGCCACAGGAAGCAGTGGGAGATAATGATTTCCAGCGTTGAAACCTTTCCAGGGTCTACAGTGATGTTTATTTGCCATCCAACCTGTTCATAAGATCACATGGATATGGATGAAGGAGAAAACACAAATATCTGCTTGATTCAAAACTTCTTGGAACCCAGCTGTGTACCGCGCAGCCAGCAGGTGGCCCACCCTGTGGGTTCCAACGTGATGTATCTGTTTAGTCCCACCATGATGTATTGTTTTATTCATGCTGCCCATCTATTTTTCCATATTATTTTAGGATATGGCCCCAACAATGAGGCAAATCCAGATGTTAGATGGACCACGCCACCAGGGAATAGTGGTCATTGATGCCCACCATTGGAAACTTTCTTGGGGCTACTCGATTTTCCATCCAACCAAAGGTTCGGGCCCATATTTGGGTTCCACCTTGATGGATCTATTGTGTACCATGCCACCCGTCTTAATAGACGCGTGGGGCCCGATTTGAATGGGCTTCACTTAGAAAATGGTGGTGCTTGAATACCTACCACTGAAACTTCCTAAGACTGGTGATGTATGTTTGCTATCCGACCAGTGGGCGGGGCCCACTATGGTCCTTCCTTTGATGCATATGTTTTTATCCATGCCGTACACCTATTTTGTCGGCCTACTTTGTATGTGCTGGCCCAAGTATGGGGCCGATGTGGTCTCAAGTGGGCTATGCCACGAAAACCTTTACATTTCCAATGGGGCCCACAGTCCGGGTCCCACTCTCTGTATATATATTGGGCCTTTTAAGGCCAACATTACATGATATATCTGGTAACATGATAGTATACTTAACTTGATATGTCACACTGATAACATGCTTAGTATAATGAATACCATGCTCATTCATATGCCCATACGCATCATTTGTATGCCTGTTATGGATCATGATTAACCATAGCATATGCTAGTTGGCTTGTTATACTTAGGGGACCCGTGCAAGGCAGGGTCGCCCCACATGATTGCGCAGTATGCATAAGTTTGGTGCATGACTTGGATTGTATGACTCATGCATTTCGCATTATGTATGTCACGATCGCTTTCACACCCCAGCAGCATCGGGGTGGTGGCCACCATAGTCACATCATAGTTGGCAGTATTGGACACCGAAAACTTGTTCTAGTACGTGGGCGCTATGGATGTCCTTGGGTGAAAGTCCCTAAACCCTGTGGTACCAGTAGGATGCTCCAGCGTCGAGACCGAGTGGATAACATGAGCTCCCGTGTGCCAAATACTAGTAGGCCTGCGTCTCCCACTGTGTCAAGGTCTGTTGGAAAGGGGTGTGACCTTATCCGCCCGGGTGCAGTGGGCTGTAAGCTAGGTCGAGTCTGACCAACTTATGGAATGGGTCCGCTATGGCGAGCCGGGTGGGCATTGGCATACCACTGGCGAGGCGGATAGTGAGGTCTTTTCTACTCGCTTGGTTATGCGCGCGATGTGCGGAGGCCAGTATTAGAGTATACTAGACCCCGGTGATGTCCCAGATGAGAACTATTTTGATATGTGGATCAGTTGAGGATTGACGTGTTTGCATTGCATCTCTAGCATGTAACACTCGGCCATGTAGGCCCTTGCATCGCATAGCCTTGGGATGGCTGATAGCATTCATGAACTTGGTAACTTAGCCCTCTACTACTTTCGCTTACTCTGATATCTGTATACTTGTCACATGCATCACACGCGCGCGCACACACACACACACACACACACACACACACACACACACACTCTACTGAGCTTCGTAGGAAGCTCATGCGCATTTGTTTACACTGCAGATACTAGGGCACATCAGCAGCGTTGAGCGCAGTGCATGTACCTAATATTTTGGACTTCTGCTACATGTTGTTTTTCCCTTTCCAGCACTGTACTCAACAAAATTTTTAATGGATATTTGATGATGTTTTATGGTTTTGATTATGCTCCTGTACAAAAAAAAATTTACCCTAAAAATCCTCCTGGTAGGATCCCAGGATCGGAACCTGGCACATGAGAGCTAGGAGTCGAGAATGGGGTACTACGGAGGCTGTTGGCACCAAGGTCGGCGATCGGGAATTTAGTGAGCCCGGTCCCCGGGTTTGGGGCGTGACACACTTGAGGCAAGCAAATAAGTTTTTGTTGGCACTATTGCCGGGGAAAATGTTAAATGGTTCTAATTGTTCTAGTAGTTATAGAGTAACTTTAGTTATTAAAGATTAAAATAATAAGCGACAAAAGGTGGAAGAAAGATGCAATGGAGAAAGAGAAAAAAAGAAGAAATAGTGCAGAAAAATGTGCACTGCCAACCGGTCGGCCATGGCCCACGTCCGGTTGCCAGACCAGTCGAAAATTCAAATGGAAGCCTCCTTGTGTTGCTGACCTTGTTGGACGAAAAATGCCCGAAATTGACCGGTCAGCCACCTCTGACGCTGGTCGTATTTCCTGGGCTGTTGAAGTTTTTAAGCGAAAACTCACTGGACTAAATCTAAGGGTTGGCAACCGGTCTCCCAACCGATCGTCCATGTAAAATATTCACAGAAGCTTGTTTTTCAAGCTCCAAAAAATCATACGTTGCGTAAGTTGTTGCGCACTTCTAGAAGATTTTGAGGCGGTAGAGCTTCAATGCTATAAAAGGGAACTTAGGGGTGGATCTAAACTTATCATAGAAGGCTTGAGAACTCGTGAGAGGTGAAGAGGATCATCGTGGAGCATCTACAACTCCTTCAATTTTGATTTTTTATGCTTTTGTAGTTTTTCATTGTTTCTAGTTGAAGTATGATGATGCTCGGCTAGAACCTCTTAATTAGGGCTAAGAGGTGAAGCTTGTAGTTAGTTCTAATGGAAGGTTTGTTTAATTCAAGTACTTTTACTTAAAGTTTGGATTTTTAAGTTCTAGTTTGAATAAAGTTCGTATTTTTAGGATGTTTTATGAGAGTTCATGTACTTCGGACATGAGTTTCTTGCAAATCTCTGAGATTTCTATGCTTGGATTGATTAGATTCAAATTATAGTAACCCTAGATCATGTTATAGTCTCTTGGCATAGCTGTCACTTTGAAGGCTACAAGTTTGAATTCTATGTGCTTCATTAGAACTTGAATCTTATTTTCTGAATTAAGTGGGATTGTTTGTGTTTGAATGCCTAATCTTCCAACTAGATGAGAGATAGAACTTCGAATCTAGTTGTGTTTATACTTAGATAAATGAATTCTCATTGAACTACTACAAGTGGATCCTTAAGGAACACTGAAGGATTAGAAGGATCTACACCAAGCAATGTAATCCTCAAGAATTCATATACGTAACAAATTACTCTAGCAGCTTCCTTGGAAAAAGATGAAGTGCGAAACGTGAGCTAAGTATTTGTGTACCTTTCATTGAAATAGGAAACCCCATTTATAGAGAACCTGCTAGAGTGATTTGTTACGTATATGATTGAGATCTTCCCTGATTTCGTGAGATAAGATATTATCCTATCCAATTCTGGATAGGCTAGAAGTCTAAATGATTACATTGCTTGGTGTAGATCCTTCTGATCCTGCACGATGAAACCAACCCATATGTACAAACATATCAAAAGTTAGTTTGTAATCTGGGACAACTCCTGAACTATATGGGCTGCTGGAACTATGGCACGAGGTACATTCTCAACAGTCGACTAGCGACCAGGGCTGCGGACACTGAGGTATGTTCTCGACAATCGACTGGCGACTAGGTTTGCTCGGACATGAGGTACGTTCTCGACAATCGA
Organism: Liriodendron chinense; assembly: GCA_003013855.2. Taxonomy (NCBI): domain Eukaryota; kingdom Viridiplantae; phylum Streptophyta; class Magnoliopsida; order Magnoliales; family Magnoliaceae; genus Liriodendron; species Liriodendron chinense. The sequence goes on along the minus strand of ML058466.1, from coordinate 767,385 downwards.
CTGGCGACCAGGGTTGCTCGGATAATCTTGAGAGGTCGGGACACCTTTATCACACTTTAAGCAGAGATGTCTCTTGTTGACCTGCTCGCAGTTCTTGGTTACGGAATGAAGGCGCTTGCATGTGTTAATGACCAAGCAAAACTGCTCGATGAATGAGGCCGATTGCATCATATCTTAAACGAGCCATTCATCCCGTTATCTATAGAAGTAGTAGATTGCGACCAACTTTACCCTATAACAATGTCAAAGATAATATATCCACCTCTCATTCTGCATTTATTCCTAGTAGAGATATTACCAATAATATTATCTTCAACCATAATCTTAATAGAGTCATCCATTCAGACATTGGGCCTTTGAAAATGTGCATTAAGGTTTACCTCCAGAGGGATTTTGTTAGTGTTCATTGAGAGTCTCTCTTTGCAGCCTTTACCCACATGAGCTTTCCCATAAATGGATTGGTTGGAGTAGAGCCTGCATCGTGGATCCTCACTTATCTCTCATTATAAATGAGAAAGTTTATGATTGCCTTTCAGATGAAAGAGGGCTTCTCCAAGGGGACCCTCTGTCTCCCTTCCTCTTTTACATTATCATGGAGATGTTTTCTGCGCTCCTCTCCAAACGCCATGGTAATGAGCTTATGAGATCTCATTTCATTAGGGGTGATGTTGTTATCACCCACCTTTTCTCAGATGATCTCATTATTTTTGTGCATGCGGATTATTTAACTGCTATGAATCTCAAATGCCTTTTCAATTTTATCACAAATTTTAGTCTTGAAATCAACTTTAGCAAGATTTTGATTATATGTTTTCAGGATACTGTCAAATAGATGAAGTTATTTACTCCATCCTCCATGTAAATGAAGGGTTGTTTAAAATATCTAAGCCTCCCCCTTTACTCTAAAAAGCTCCATCTCTGAGACTGTGATACTTTGATTGATAATATCAATAAAAAAAGCTTGGAGGTTGGAGCATGCATGTTATTTTTGTTGGGGTTTTGTCTTCAATCTTGGACACCAGGGGGTGTTGAGCGTGCCCGAGGTCATCCAGATTGGTTTTCTGAAATCCAAAATTGATTATCTATTTTTGGGCTATAAGGGACTCAACCACTTTTGGTAGGGCACCTGATGACTAGCCGGGTGCCCGATCAGGTCTGGGCGGGCGCCTGATATTTATATGGATTTATGCTCAAACTCTCTGGACAAATTTCTTATCTGCTGGGTGCCTGAATGTGAATTGTAAAGTTGGTTGCGTAAGTTTTATGCGAGATTTGTTTCTAATCATAGTTTTTTCTGAAAGTATGTCGGTAGTCTAACATGACACCTACGTATGTGCGGAAGCTTAAAAAGCAACTAGAATTATGGCTAAACCTATAGGAGGGGGGTGATTAGGACCTTTTTGAAATTCTTTTCGCCTACTTACATAATTCAACAAATTAAACTAAGCAAGCAAGAACACTTCGGCTTCCAAGCCTAAGTGGGTCCAATCATAAGACTAGCAAATAATTAAGCAATAAACAATCCTAATCTAAGCATGCATAGGTAAATAAATGATTTAACTAATCAAGCTCCTAACCTATGCAACCTATGTAGACTTATGAGAAATGGATCAATGAGCTCAAGTCTACACAACTAGTGAAAGTACATCTTGTGTGTGGAAGTGTCTATCTAGTGCCTAGCATACATTCCTATCAAGCATTCATAATTAAACAATTAAACATCAAATGCTAAGATATCAATGTGCTCAATTCAATCACAAGCACAAGCATGTATAGTAGTTCGACTTTGGGTCTACTTCACTCCCGGTTCAAGTACTCAACTCCTTTGAGCACACCGGCATTCACTATCGGAGGTTTTAAATGAGGTTCACCTCTCAACCTTTGCACGGAGGTTTTACCGGTTCACCTCTCAACCATAATCGGAGTTTTGGACTAAGGGCTAACTCTCAACCCAAACGGAGTTTCGACGCACATTCACTCCCGTGTCGGAGGCTCCCCCTTGGAGACTTAGTTTAAGCCCGGCTAACAGGCCAAGGAACGGCTAACGTCCCTAGATCGAGTTTGACAAACAAACTCTAAATGGACTCTCAATAAAGACACTCATTTGTCGGATGAGCCCCTTGTTCAGCGCCGGTTCGTGTTGCTTGATTTCCGCTCTCCCGTGCTTCAATAGCTTCCCTTGCTCCCACGATCGTGTTACCGTTGCGTCGCCAATGCCTCAGCCACACTTGATCAAACACCTTGCATGTGATGCCTTTGAGATGCCCAAGGTGATAGGAGGATAGGTTTGAGAACTCTACAACTGATGGAAATGGGTTGCCTAGAGGTTCTCTCCTACAACGATCTCATCTTAGAGTTTTGGACAAGGATATGCCTATCAAGAAGGTTCCAAACTCTAGAGATCAAGAGGGGATGAAGGTCATCTTCTTCATGAACTTGGAATGCTCCAATCTTGTGTTAAAGCACAGGGAAGATGCCTTACATAGGTTGGAAATGAGCCTCAAATGGTCTCTAACAATGGTGGCTTCACTCCTCTCGAAATCCCTCTTCTTACCCCTCAAAATGAGCGAAGCCCCCTTTATAAAAGGTGTTCAAACGGTAAAAAAAATGGGCAGAAAATGGCTCTGCCGACCTGTCCCGACCGGTTGGCCAAAGGCCAGAAAAGACAGAAAAGCTGCTGTCTTGAGGGAAAAGTTGCCCGACCGGTACCGGTCGGCCCTATGGCCTAATGAATACAGTACGCTGTTGTTTGGACTGGCAGCCTGGCTGACCGGTCGGACCAGTCCAGCCAACCAGTCTTGACCGGTCGGATAGGCCTGGGATCAGCTCAGCTGATTGCTGACCCGCGTCATTCACACCTCACTCCAAATGGCCAAGGTTTGGGTGTTCTTTTAGGACACCAAGAGCCAATCTTAGATGACTAAAGGTTTTCCTAAGATGGTCAAGGTCATCAAAGAGGATAAGGGGATGGGTTTTGGTCCAGGTTAAGGCACATCAAGGCATCACTTTTACTTGAATCTCCTTCCTTGATGCAATGGGGTCACTTGAGTCTTCGGTCTTCGTCTTCATTAAGCTCAACCGACACTAGACTCACTGACGTAAGTGATTGACAAACAAGGTGCACTAGTATGCCACAGAAAAGTGCACTAACATTTTCTTATTTTCTAATCATAGTTTTTTCTAATCTCATTATTTAAAGGAGTCTTAGACGTATTCATGTGGGTTGAGAGAGTTCTAGGGTGAGAGAAAGAGCTTGAGGAAGAGCTACGTTGGTCTTTCTCTGTAAAGGCTTGGGTTTTTCTCTGTGGGGCTTTAGGATCCTGGGTAAGGTTTCTTCATACTCTTATAACTTCTAATTCATAATGGATTATTCGCTTTGTACAGTGATTTTTTACCCGCGAGGGGTTTTTCCAAGTTAAATTCGGAATTTTCTTCTCTTACTTTGTCGATTTGCTTGATTATGGCCATTGTGGTTTATCTCATTTGATTGTTCCTCTTGCTTCTGCTATAGGGCCGATCGCTTATATCCCAATAAAGTGGTATCATAGAGAAAGAGCTTGAGGAAGAGCTACGTTGGTCTTTCTCTGTGAAAGCTTGAGTTTTTCTCTGTGGGGCTTTGGGATTCGGGGTAAGGTTTTTTCATACTCTTGTAACTTCATACAATGAATCCATTGTAGATTGTTCGCTTTGTGCCATGATTTTTTACCCATGAGAGGTTTTTCCACGTTAAATTCAGATTGTTCTTCTCTTGCTTGGTCAATTTGCTTGATTGTGGCCATTGTGGCTTATCTCATTTGATTGTTCCTCTCACTTCCGCTACAAGGTTGATCACTTATATCCCAACAAAGTGGTATCAGAGCAAACTTGGGGGTAGATCGGAATCTGAGACGAGGTATCAATGACATCTGGCATGAGATTCGATATAGAGAAGTATTGGAGGAAAAATAATTTTAAATTTTGGAAGGTTAAGATGAAGGGCCTCCTAGTTCAGCAAGGATTGGAGGAAGCACTCCTTGGAAAGCGATCGGAATCCATGAAGAAGAAGAGTGGAAGAAGATGGATCAGAAAGCCATGATCTCAATCCAGTTGTGCCTAACGGATGAGATCCTATATAACGTCATGAGAGAGAAGACTACAGCTGATACATGGACGAAGTTAGAGAACATCTATGTGAAGAAGTCTCTTGAAAATCATTTGTATTTGATGATACAATTGTTCAATTTGAGGATGGTGGAGGGGACTGATGTTGAGAGGCACATTAACAACTTCAATAGGTTATTTGCAAGTTGTTGGATATAGATGAACAGATAAAGGATAAATATCAAGCATGCATTATATTGAATTCTCTTCCAGAATCATATAAGTTATTCAAGGACTCGTTGTGCGCAAGGTAGAGAGTCCATTAGCATGAAAACTGTTATCTCAGCCATCCAGGCAAAGGTGATGAGAAGGAAAAGCGGTGGCATAAGTTCTTCTACGGAGGATGCATTGATTATTAGAGGAAGAAATTCTGAGCGGGATAGGGGATCGTCGTGATTTAGATCTAAATTCAAGAGAAAAGGGAAGAGCAAGGTAAGGTTATGGAATTATGGGGGAGAAGGGCAAGTGAAGAGGGATTTTTCAAATCCCAACAAAAGATAAGAGAAATCTGAAGATTTTTATAGGGGGATTAATACCACAAAATCCACGGTAGAGTGTGATGTATTGACGGTATCCGGTACGGGGTCTCTCGGTGGAGGGTGTCTTTTGGATTCAGGTGTATCATGTCACGTATGTCATGAAACTGGAGTTCATTCATGACATACAGAGTATATGATGGTGGATCTGTGTATTTGGGCAATGGCTACGCCCACAAGGTGGTGGGAATTGGTTCATTGCGCATTAGGACATTCCATGTGATCAAACGAGTCTTGGAAGGTGTGAGGCATGTCCCTAAGTTGAAGAAGAATATAATATCTCTTGGTGCACTCGAGGCTACGAGGTGCAGGTTTATCGACCGTGATTGGTACTGTAAAGTAATAAAGGGGGCACTCATGATGATGAAGGCAGTAAGGTGTGGACATCTTTACAAGTTGTTCAGGAGCACTTCTCATGGTGGAGCTACGACGGATGTAGCGGAATCCATGGTTATTCATATATGGCAAGTGCGTAAGGGCCACATGAGAAGAGTGACAAGGGATGTGAAGGTGCAGAAATACGTCGGTGGAGGCAAGAGAAGAGATGGAACTATGTAGGAGACAAAGTAGAGATGAAGAATGGAGCTTTAGAGTAGTGGAGTGATTGAAGATTGAAGCCACGGTGGAGATTGTTAGGGTTTTGTCTTCAATCTTGGACACCAAGGGGTATCGGGCGCCTGATGGGTTCGGGTTGGGCGTCCACCTGAGGTCATCTGGACTGGTTTCTGGAATATAAAATTGCTGATCTGTTTTGGAGCTGTAGGGGGCCCGACCACTGTTAGTAGGGCACCTGACGAGGTCTAGGTGGGAGCTCGATATTCGACTAGAATTATGCTGGAACTCTCTAGACAGATTTCTTATATGTCGGGCACTCAACGGGGTCGGTTGCCTGATGATGCGCGAACTGTAAAGTCGGTTGCGTAAGTTTTACACGGGATTTATTTCTAATATCGACATTTCCTTATTTAAATGGGTTAATACGGGATTATGGTAACACAAGGAGTCTTATATGTGTTTGTGTGAGTTGAGAGAAGGAGCTTGAGGAAGAGCTACGTTGGTCTTTCTCTGTGAAGGGTTAGGTTTTTCTCAATGGGGCTTTGGGATCCGAGGTAAGGTTTCTTCGTACTCTTGTTACTTTTGATTCATAGTGGATTGTTCGCTTTGTGCCGTGATTTTTTACCATTGAGGGGTTTTTCCATGTTAAATTCGGATTATTCTTCTCTTGGTTTGTCAATTTTCTTGATTGTGGCCATTGTGGTTTATCTCGTTTAATTGTTCCTCTCACTTTTGTTGCGGGGCCGATCGGTTATATCCCAACAATTTCCTTTGTTGGGTGGGTTGAATTGATTAAATCTACCCTTTCTAATTTCATCTTTAGTGGACTTTATTTATTTATTTTCCTAAAGGGTGTATAGCCAGCATTGAAAGCGCCTTAGAACCTTCCTTTGGGGCAACACTAAGCTTTCACTCTATGTGTTGGGATCAGATTTCCAAGACCAAATTAGATTGTATCCTAATATTATTCTTATTGACACCTTTAATAAGACTAGCATCTTGAAACAATTTTGGAGGATTGTTGCCAATGATAAAAGCCCTTGGGTTAAATGGGTCTAGGCGAATTACATTCGTCTTGAATCCATTTGGACTATAAAAATATCGTATAATGCTTATTGTGATTGCTGAAGCATTCTAAGTGTCCATCCCCTTGCCAAACCTCATGTTCATTGTCTTTTTTACAATAGAGTAAACATCAACTTTTGATTTGACATTTAGTTAAGAAATGAGAGCCATTTTAGCCATTTTGGTAATAAAGTTGCCTATGAACTTGGTCGAGGCAGGGACATCTGTATTAGAGTTGTCTCTGCCCATGGTTAAGATAGGAACATCTATGCTAGCAACTTTATTGGAACCTTCCTACACCTGTCTTGATAGAGCTCATGGATATATTTAGCAAGACAAAAGGTATTTCAATCTTTAATGCGAAGGATGATATTGTTTAGACCTATAACCCTTAAGGTCAACCTTCTTTTGCTCTCAAGATGTGGTTTGTAGGTCGCACTCCCAAAAGGTCCCATGATATGAATTAGGTTGGTTTAAAGTAAGTGTTTCTAAATACTACATAGTATGGATAGCATTTCTTGGTATCAAGCCCTAACATAAGACACCTGAGCTGGCCAAACCCTGATCTACACTCCAAGACATGACTTATAATTTTGGTATTTACATATATAAATTCATAAAAATCACATAACACAAATCCATATTCTCATTACAATATTTAAACATCATCGTAGAGTTTCTTCTACACTTTCATAACATACTTTTTATTTTATTTTTTACAATTGATACAAATTGATAAGGTAAATCTAAAGCTAAACAGACTTCTATATCTCCGCTCCACTTCATTCCTTAATTAGACTTTACATCTTGAAATTTAGTATCCATAATAATAAGTGAGCTTATAGAGCCTAAAGAGATAATCTTGTGAAATTTATCACAGGTAATAATAAAATTCCAAATTGAGTAAACAAATATTTTCCAAAATAGAGCATTCAAGACTAAACTAAAAAACTTTCTAAACATACACTTAAAATCATGCATGTTTTCCAATAAAATTATGAATGTAGTAGAACATGTGAATATGAATCAATCTCCTCAGTACCATTAACCATTAACCATCAAAATCACTAGAATCGCTTTATTACAACTGGACAACAATTTTTACTATAATGCCTTATTTGGCAATGGCAATTTTTTGTATGATGCTCATCCATTCAAAGGGAACTTTTGGATTAGTAATGAGACCCTTTTGTACTCATATTCACCTATCTAAAGGGCTTATTGGCAACAATAACACAACACTTATTGAGCTTGGCAGCGAGACCCTTTTGTACTCATACTCCCCCATTCAAAGGGTTCACTGGCAACAACAACACAATACTTATCAAGCTTGGCAGCGGGACCCTTTGTAGTCTTGACATGCTCGATAAAGGTCCAAAAGATATAATATATCTTTTCAAAGTATTCCATCCAATTTCTAATATTTTTGAGGTATTCAATATTTAATTACACTCTCCAATAATCACATGTATTTCTAATATACTAAGTATTTAATAAAATCAACTAGTTTCTGAAATTATCACACATAGTTTTTTAAGAATAAAATCGAGTATCTAGTGTAATAACTTTAATTTTTCATAAATAAATCTAAATATTTAATAAAAAACATGAGATCTAAACTTTTAAAAAATTATACAACAACCCTCAAAAAATTATAATTTTAAGCTATCACGTAGTATTTCAATTGTTCGGCATAATCAGGTAGGTTTTCGAGAAATCAAATGAACAAATATTAAGATTTTAATTAGAGGTACTTTCGTGAACTAATTAAGATGGTAAAAATTAAATTTTGGTCATTATTTTCAGAAAATTTATGAAAACTCCCTTGGTTTACATGTTTTCACAATCTAGGCACCATAAATGCAATTTTCGACATATGAAATGCTTATATAACCAATAAATCTTAAATTATGATTTCTCCTACTTCTAACATAATTCAAAGTGCATACATATGATTTTTTAAAAATTTCATGCGAAAACCCTTCGGTATGTATTTCATAATCTAGGCACTGATACCTTAATTTTTTAGTGTACTAGATATTAACAAAAAAATTAAATTTTGTTCTCATCTATCTAACATAATCTAGGTTAAGAACGATCTCATGTTTCACAAAATAAATAGAAGATGCAATGATTAACGTTAACCTAACGCTCAATGCCATATATGATCAATGTATGTATTAATTGTGTATTGTTAAATAAGATCATAAACAATAATCAAAAGATAAATTTTGTGAGAAATTACATGAGATTATCTCACTAGGCTTTGTAAGCTCACTTGTTATTATGGATATTAAATTTTAGAACACAAAGTTTAGTCAAGGAGTGAAGTAGCGGAGATCTAGAAATTAATTAACTTAGTGTTAGATTTATCTTTTCAGTTTGTATCTATTATACAAAAAAGTGCATAATGAAAGTGTAGTAGAAACTTTAGGATTATGTTTAAATATTATAATAGAAATATGAATTTGTATTATGTAATTTTTATGGATTTGTGGATGTGAATGCTTAATTATAAGTCATATCTTAGGATATAAGATCAGGGTCTAGCCATCTCAGGTGTTAAATTTCGAGGTGTGATAGATTAATGTTAGAAGTAGATTATGCATTGTAATGGAAAGTGCTCACCAGTTGTAGTAAAACAATTCTAGTGATTTGGATGGTTAATGGTATTGAGGAGATTAATTCATATTCACTTATTCTATTAAATTTATGATTTTATTAGAAAGCATGCATGATTCTAAGTACTGTATGGTTACTTTTTTTTTTTAGTTTCGAATGCTTTTATTTAAAAATATATATATTTTATGCGATTTGAAATTTTATTATTATCTATGATAAATTGCATGAGATTATTTCACTAAGCTTTATAAGCTCACTCGCTATTGTGGATACTAAATTTCAAAATGCAAAGTCTAGTTAAAGAGCAAAGTAGAGTGGAGATCTATAAGTTTGCTTAGCTTTAAATTTACCTTTTCAGTTTGTGTATGTGTGTGTGTGTGTGTGTGTGTGTGTGTGTGTGTGTGTGTAGTGGAAGTGTAAAAGAAACTCTAGGATGATTTTCAAATATTATAATGGGAATATGAATTTGTGTTGTGTAATTTTTATGGATTAATGGATGTAAATGCTTAAATTATAAGTTATGTCTGAGATGTAGGATTAGAGTTTAACTAAATCAGGTGCCAGATTTCAAGGCGTGACACTTAGTAGGCTTAAGATCAAAGATTGGGTTTTGAGATGTGACATTATTTTTTTATATTGCTTGTGTGCTTTATACTTATGGTGTGGAATCTTTGGATAATGTCTTTTTTAATTAAAATTTTGTTCATTAGATTTAAGATCAAGTTCATGTAAAGTTTGAGGTAAGTCCCCTCGTCATATGCTCGATTCAGGAGTCGGTCGAGCATCTTATTGGATGCCTATTTACTAATTTAACTAGTAGCCTCTTTGTTAAGCTTTCTTTCCCTATTCTGGTTTGGTATATTTGGAGGAAGAGAAATTTTAACTGTTTTTCCTCTAAGAGTGTCCCTAAGGAGTCTCTCTTTGTATATATTCTTAAGGATATTTGAGCCAAGACCATATTTATATTAGGTCCCTCCATTAATGGATGCTCCTAGCTCTTTCTCAACTCGTTGGGACTTCCTTAGAGTTATTGTTGGGAAGTTGCCAGCCATGCCCTCTCAGCCCCTCAATGCTCCTTCCCTTGTTAAGCGGTGGTGCATTATTTGTGCCAACATTAATGATTCTTCCTTGGAGAATTTTTTCTTCCTTTCGAATTGTAAAGATATTTGTTGAGGTTTCATCTTGCTTGACTCTGATCTCAATGCTCCTGTTAAATATTTTAAGTTCCTCTCTCTTGGTCTTTCTAAGTTCAGTAGGACATATGGTAGGAATTGCTATTGAGGTGCATAACGGCCAGATGCTTCTTGATTTGAAGAATTTGCTTTCCTCTTCTTGAAAAATATGTATGTTGCAAGATCTATTATAAATAACCCTTATATTTTTAGTATATATTTAGCAATATTTTTTTTATGATAACTGTTAATTATCATGTGATCAGTGTTCGAAGAATCAATATTACTAGAAGTTTCTTTGGTCGGGATATGGAAATAATATTAATATTGCTGATAACTGAAAATGCGAGAAATTTGGAAAAATAGTAGATTTTTTTAGTGAAACTTCATGAGATGCTAAATTATACATATTTACATATTTATGAATAAAAAAATTACAAAAAAAATACATACATAATAAGTTTCCATTTAATGGGGGGCTTAAAAGCATGCGTTATTGTAAGAAATCAATCTAAAAATCTCATCTGTCCATCCAACCATCCTATCTACTCATTAACCATCCATCCAATCGTCCAACCTGCAGTCTAAATATCCATCAATATTTCAGAATATTGACACCACAAGATTTTCATTAAGAAATTGTCAACAACTGGAAAGAAAATGAAAGATCGTGGTCTCGATATCACCCACATTGTGTTAGCAATAATATCGCAATATGATCGATAATATCATCAATAATTTGAACAATACATACAACCATGCACCCATAAAAAAGTTTAAAATTGAATTTTTTAGTAAACAAAATGTTCGCGATGTTGAGACATTAGCAATATTATCGAAATATCATCGATATAAGCAACTTAGAATTTACAAAGTCGAAAATATTAGTGATATTGATACATTGGCGATACAAACAACACTTGTAATTTATACAATAAAAATATTAACAATTCATCGGCGATATTGATACATTGACAATATTTAGCGATACATATCAGATACATGGAATTTTTAAGAATAATAATGTTATCAGTATTGTTACCAATGTTATTGGTATTGCTGAGCTAAAGATACAAATAATATCGAGAATATCTTGATAATATGAAGGATACTCAAAACAATGTTTGTATACATTAATATATAGGTTTGCACACACAAACACACTGCAATAACCATCATACATTCATTCATGCTCCTATACTTAATCATTCATCAAAATGACCATTGAGATAATCTATCACACCCCAAGCTCGGTAAACGGGCTCACAAAATTTTCCAGCTCCGAATCCAGTGGGGATAGACTCCGTAGTACTCCGATTTTGGCTCCTAGCTCTCATAAGAAGAATTTTCAGGGTGAATGTTTTTCATAAAGGAGCATAAATACAAGTGTACCAAAATTAAAATATCATCACATGTCTACTATATAATTGATTTGTACAATGCTTGAAAGGTAAATACAAAGTATAACAAAACTTGAAAAGATCAAACGCGCGTTCCAGCTTCAACATTGTTGATACGCTTTGGCATAACTTGCGGCTTAAACAAATATACATAAGCTTTCAACGAAGCTCAGTAGAGTGCGTGTGTAATGTATATGACAAGTATATCAATATTTTAGTAAGCAGAAATGATGGAGGGTTATGTTGCCAAGTCCATGAATGCTAGCATTCATACTAAGGCTATGTAATACAAGGGCCTACGGGGCTAAGTATTAATGCAATAGATGTAGCAAAAACATAACTCGTCTAATCCACATATCAAAACGGTTCCTAACTGGAACATCATCAGGGTCTAATAGACAAGCACTGGTTTGCAGTGTGTAACCATTGCAATAGTAAGAGGCTTCACTATTCACCTATTCAGTGGTAACATTAATACCCACCCAGCTCACCAATCCAGACCCATTCCCAAGCTAGTTAAACTTGACCTAATTGCCACCACACACTCCAGGAAGGTGAGGCCGAACTCCTTTCCAACTGACCACGCAACAGGGGGAGACATGGCCTACAAGTATTCGACACTCGTACATGTATTCACTCGGTCTCAACATCGAAGTATCCTATTAGTACTACAGGTTCAAGGCCTTCCACCTATGAACATCCTACATGCCCAATATGTTTATAACAGATTTCTAGTGTCCATACTCACATACAGCAACCACGGTAAGTCGCGATGGCCACAATCCTAATGTCGTTAGGGTGTGTATGTAAGCGTGCCATGCACCATGTAATATGCATGAGTTTCATTCAAGTTAAGCACCAATCAAGCAATCTGTGCAACATGTGGGTGACCCTATCTCGTACTGGTCCTCAGATACCCTAATCCATAGGGCAAATAACTATAAGTTTACCTTACTTAGGAAACTAATCAATGATATGAGTATCAACCATGACCTCATGGCTAGACGTATGCTATGATCAATCATTATCTATTGTCAGGCGTACATATGATGCATATGAGCATATGATTGGATATACAATTAATATACTAAGTATGTTACTATGGTGTGGAACAATATCACTAATAACATTAACACACTAGCATGTTATAAACACATCTTCATGGTGGGCTATAGGAACACGTTAGGTGGGAGTTGGTCACCGTTGCATCCTAAGATGTCTGCTACATGGAAATGGGCCTTAATGGCTTAAGAAAAAGGATGTGGGATTCGAATAGTGGGCCATACTAGTGATGGAAATGTTCATGTGCATGGCCCACTTGAGACTTAAATTCTCCCTATGATCTGGCCCGTGCATTAAAATGATCTAGCAAACAAATGCACAATGAGGATCTAATACATTCATCAAGGAGGGAACCTCAGTGAGCTATCCATAGCCGATGCTCCAAAGGGGCCCCACACACTAGATAGTTTTAGGAAGCCCCTCATTGTCCAACAAGGGGTCCACTGGGCCAAGGACCTGCCTTAATTGTGGTCTCATACCCTAAATAAGCTGTCAAACTAGATGGACAATGTGAATATATAACATATACATTAAGGTGGGGCCCACAACAGGTGGCACCAGCTGGATGGTGTGAATAAAACACAAACACGTGGTGGCCCCACTTGGAATGGCTTGATTAAGGCACATACAATTGGTGGGGTCCACAACATGCCCCATGAATGGGTCGGATGACAAATAAACATCACAGTAGACATAGGAAATTTTTAGTGGTGGGCGCTCAATCACCATTATTTCCTTGGTGGGGTTCACCCAAAATTAGGCTCCACACCTATTGCAAGCTACCAAGATGGATGGTCAGTGTGGATACAACAAATGCATCAAGGTGGGACCCATAACGGGCCCCACATGTTGTTTTGAATGACAAATAAACATTACAGTGTGCCCCAGGAAGTTTTAGATGATATGCATCCAATGATCACTATTTCCTTTTGTGGTCCACTTGATATCGTGCCCCACACCCTAAAAAATCTGACAAAATGGATGGGCATCACGTATATAAAGCATACATCAAGGTGAGACCCACAGCATGAGAAACTCGCTGGACAGCGTGGCTGTCCAGCTATGCACGCCACCTGATATTTGGTTCTACTGAAGTTCTCAAGAGGTCCACAAGGGCTCTCAAAAGGTTGGGCGACTTTAACAGGGGTTTATAGGACGTGGCAGGAGTCCACGGTGGGTCCCGCAACCTTCAGATGCGTGGCAAACACAGAAGCAAGCGGACCCAACCACCACCTACAGTTCACTTGAAATTTAGATCTGCCTCATTTCTGGTTGGCCCACCAAGGCCCGTGGGCCTTCGAGCCCACCTCGTTACTCCCCAAGCTAATCATCGCAATTGTTGTTGTTGGCAATGGCAGCCAACGTCAGCTGCTGGTTTCTTCCTTTTTACTTATATATATATTTTTATTTTTCTCCACAGGTGGGATCCACCTGAAAGACCTGCTCCGCCCATTGGTTGGTTAGCTTATGGTGGGCCCCAGGAAACTTGAAACAAGTTAATCTTTATATTTCCTTCCATTTAGGTTTGTTTGACCTTATCAGTAGGTTGAATAAAAAAATAAACACCATAGCGGGCCACCCTAGGTTGGACCCTGCTGATCAAAGGAAAAGAAAAGGAAAAGTGGGGGGCAATGGAAAGGGCGTGGCAAGGTGGGTCCCCACCACTATGGAGCCATACCCATATTCAACATATATATCAAGGAGGACCGCATGTTGTCCACGCTGGATTGCATAAATAGGTGGGTGCCACCCACATCTAAATGAGGGGATGGCATGGATATTTAATATATACATCAAGATGGGTCCCATACGGTGGACCCGATATCAATTCAATGAGTTGATCGACCCATGATCTTAGTCCAACGGTTGGATCGGACGGGGTACACACGAACAGTTATATAAGCTCCAAGCTTCTCCCCTAATTCCTTTAACTCTCTCTCTCTCTCTCTCTCTCTCTCTCTCTCTTAATCTCTTCTTTTCTTTTTCTCGTTTCTCTCTTCTTTTCTTTTCTATCTCTCTTTCTTTGCTTAGATGGTGTGAACGTGTAAGGTGTTGAAGCTCTTAAATGTGTTTATTCTAACCCCATTTCATCACTAAATATGTATGATTTGTATGTTTAAATATCTATCTAATACATGGTTTTGTGATCGAAGGAATAGGAGAGAGGTCTCACCATTTGGACGTTAAAGGACACTTCAAAGGGACATTGAAGAGTCAAGGAAAGGAAGAAGGAGAGGAAGAAATCAAACAAAGAAGATCTGAAGAGAAAATAAAAGAAATTAAAGAAATCAACATTTTCGATGGATCGTCGATAGGTCTCCGATCAATCGAAGGAGTTTCCGATGGGTGTCCAATCCGTCGGACCATCAATCAGATTAAACAGAAAAATTGAATTTATGAACAAGTCTTTGGACGTTTTTTTGATCAATCGAAAGCAAGTGTCCGATCAATCAAAAAGAGGTGTCCAATCAATCGAAATCGTGTCCGATCAATCGAAAAAAGTGGTGGAAAATTACAACTCTCTAGACTCTTTTACGATCAATCGGCTGACATCCGATCCATCGAAGGTCATTGTCCGATCAATCAGAGGAAGCTCCGATCAATTGGACCCGTCTGCATAAGCTGGGTAAGGAGTTACGCAATTCCAGAAATTTCCAAGGGAGAGACAGATTTATGCTATAAAAGGGGACCTCTACATCCTTCCTAACGTAACCTAGAAGAGATTTATTGTAGTGGGAGGCGGAGATGGACGATTGTGGAGTTCTACAACTCCCTCTTTCTAGTTTGCTTTCTAGTTTGCTTTCTAGTTTTCTTTCATGTTCTTATAGTTGATTTCATGTTTTTTTTTAAGCATGGTCGGCTAAACCTCTTAGCTAGGGCTAATAGGTGAAGCTTGTAGTGGGTTATTGATGTTTTAATTCGTTTTTCACGGTTTTAAGTTGGATTTATTGATTGAACAATGATTTATTGATTGAATAATGGTTTATTGAAGTTTGAATAAAGTTCTAGATAGTTTTTCTTAATCTTATAATGATTCATGGATGTTTGGGAGAATTGTTTTAGTTCTTAGTTGTTTTGCATGGATCTAGACCTGTACGCTTCGAGAAATCGAATTCAAGACGCTCTAGAACTTGGTTCTTCATGTAAGAACTTCAAACTAAAGTTCTACCTTTTTCTGAAAGTCTGATTTATGTGTTGTTTGTTTATATAATTTGAATGAAGTTCAAATCATAATATAGTTAAACTTTGTAATAGGGTTTTATGATTATTATGGTTATGATCTTAACCTATTGGAACTAGGATTGACCTATGCAATTGAGTGCTCAAGTTCTAACTTGAATTGAGGGATTCATGTTTATAAACAACACATGTATTGGATTGTTTTGCTGAATTAACTGCTCTATCATCCAGCTAGATAGGATTTAATTTTGATTCTAGTTAAGTAATTGAGAAACCACAACGAATTATGCATCAAGAATCACTACAAGTGGATCCTTGGCACCCTAGTACCTCTTTTATATTGTTTATATTTACTTCTAGTTAAATATTACCCATCTACATTCAATTTTCAAATCTGTTTAGTTTGATTTTAATTAGAGACTATTGGAAGTAATTTTGTAAATCCCTGAGTTAGTCCCTGTGGATCGACCCTGGTCTTACCGAGATTGTTACTACATTGCAGCCTTGCACTTGAAGCGAGCGAACATGAGGCTTGGGAGTTTGGAGGGGGTGTTGTGGAGATTTATGGGATAGAGAGGGAAGAACGGAAAAAAAGAGGGGTAAATAGAGAGAGGGAAAGAGAGAGGTAAGGTATAGCATAGGAGAGAGTGGGCTAGCATGGTTAGGCATGGGTTGTGTTGACTAAAGAGTTGTGAGGGAATGGGTAGTAGGGTTAGTTTAGGGATGTGTAAGGGGGTAGGTGTTATTTGTAGGGGCATTTATTATTATTTGGCTAAGGGGTTAGTGTGGTGTATATAAAAGGGGTGAGCAATTTAGGGATTAAGAAAGTATACCTTTTTTAGATTCTTTTTAAATTTCTTATAAGTGGGCCCCTCTAACCATACATACACGCATCGTAATGCACACCTGCCTCGACTTGCACACGTGCGCGTATCTCTCAAGCTTGGTATCATAACGGGGCATGCTGTACGACGTTGGAATCGTAACGACTGTGCATTCACTAGGGTATAAGTCTTGGGTCGTTACTGTGCTAAAACAGGGTATGCGATCGATGCTCATCGATTCAGTCCGTCCCAAGCATGTTGACACTGAAAACTAAGCATATGGAAGGTCTTACAAGGACACGAGCCTTAAATAATTATTCATCACTAAATCTATCTAACCACTTTACTTTTAGACCACTCTATTATAATATATTAGCTATGACTTCATATAAATTATACATATACTCATCCATCCAAGTGTATAAACTGTTCACTTTACTCCTTATCTATACATGAACCCTTCTTATTATTGAATTTTTATTTTAAGGGATATTCATATATCTATCATTCACTTAATAATCCCATAGTGTACACACCTATACTTATGAACCACTATCAAATCACAATCTGTACACATTCATCCATGAAAGTGATCGTATACTAATTTATTTACTTCATTAGACCCATAACTATTACATTTTCATACTGGAATCTCATAATTTAATCGTCCATCACATGAACTCATCATATTCATCAAATGATCAATCCAAATACAGTTTTACTAAGTCATTGCGTAGCCTACAATTTACCAGATTAGTTATCTCGTGGGACCACACATACATCACATCGGACTCATAAAGTGGGTGGGCATCCTTAGCTATATTAAAGGGGTAACGTCCCTTACTTCTGAAAGGGGAGAGAAGTGGTGCAAGTGCGAGTTATAGCTCCCTAGTTAAAAATAAAAGAAAGAGAAAGTGAAGAGAAAGGAAAAAGAAAAGTCGGGAGAGTTAAAAAACAAAGTTAGTTTTATTCTTAAACTAGGAATTAGTTTCTAATTTTGTTATCACTTAAGGGTTAAGTTTAGGTTTAGAAAGCAGTGTAAGAAAAGGAAAGTTTAAGAGAGGAATGTATATATAGAATATAGTTTTTAAGTTGGGAGTTTTCAAAGATAAATTTATTTCTAATTTTTATATTTTTAAAGTGGGATTACTTTATAATTTTGAAATTACTTAGGGGATTGAGAAATCAGAAAATAGAAATAGCTAGTGTGAAAGGAAGAAATTTCTAAAAAGAAGATTCTTTCTCACATTTGTGTGCACATATGTGAGGAAAGAGGGGGACACAAGTCTATAAATAAAGAGGGTTGAGCATGTAGCCCTATTGTAACCTGTGGACCCCCGCCGTTCCGCGCTCCCACGACGTTTCCCCCCCTTTCCTTTCGGAAAAGGAAGAATAGGTGCGTGCATGCGAATCGCCGTTTGTGCCACTGGCTTGCCTCGTTCTCGAGGGCTTTGTTTGGTTGTTTTGTTAAGCTGGATGCATTTGAATGAGTTTATATAAGACCAGAGTCGCCACTAGCCAGTTACTTCGAATCTACAGTCGGCTAGACCCCGTAGAAACGTTAGAGAAGAGGATCCGAAGATTTCTTTCTCTAAAATGACTCCTTTTGATCTGCGGCCAGAGATTCGAGGTAAGGGATCACGGTTACAGGGTGGGAAGAGGTTAAGCACCCCACACACTGCCCGTACCGAAGTACGGTCTCTACTTCACAGAATCGAATTAACACTTGAAAGTCTGTTTTAATCCTCATATATTCTCATAGATGACATGATGCATGAATGTAGGTCTGAACAGTAAGAGTTTCTGATGGGCAGGTTTCCATTAACAGGCAAGCTCAGAGCATACGCTAGAACTGACAGGTGCTTTATGTGAGATGCATGCTGTGTGTTTAAATAATCAAAGTGCTCGTAGTGACTAATGTATGAATGCAGGTCTGAACAGTAAGAGTTTCTGATGGGCAAGTTTCCATTAATAGGCAAGCCCAGAGCATTGTTGAACCTCCAATTTATACATTGCATTGCCTATTACATGACATGGTTTGCATGATTTTCATGATTTAAAGGCCCACCTAACACATGTTTTGTGATTATAGGAATGAGAACGGACTTCATCCAATTGGGGACCAAAAGAACTCTTTTATAGCTTTTGGATGAAGGATGAAAGAAGACCAAAGAAAGAAGAAAGCAAGGAGAAGAGAGAGAAGAAGAAAAAGGAGAAAAAGAAGAGAAGAAGAATCAAGTTGAAGAAGGCTGACCGGTCTTGACCGGTCGGCCATGAAGGCTGTTCACATTGAAGACAGGCCGACCGGTCTTGACCGGTCGGCCATGCACACTGGATGGTTAGAAACTTGGTCCGACCGGTCATGACCGGTCGGCTACACTTGCTGGATTGCTAGGAGGTCTGTCCGACCGGTCTTGACCGGTCGACTGTACTCCCTGGAATGTGTAAAAGCCCAGTCCGACCGGTCATGACCGGTCGGCGTTGCGTAAACAGTCCTTTCTAAATCTGGACTCCGAAAACTGCTGCGCACTACGTAACCTTTCGCAGATTCTGACGCAAGGGGGGTTTCTTACTATAAAAGGACACCTAGGGGCTCTTCCTAGGGTATCAGGGAAGCTAAGGAACGTGGTTCTAAGGAGGGAAAGCTTTCGTGGAGCGTCTGCAACTCTTCTATTTCCGATTTTTCTAGTTTTATGCTTTTATTTAGAGATTTTAGTTATAGCATGAATATGCTCGGCTAGAACCTCTCAGCTAAGGCTGAGAGGTGAAGCTTGTAGCCAATTCGATGTTGGATTCAGTTTAATTCAAGTAATTTAAATTCAAGTTTGAATTTTTCTCATGTTCCAGTTCTTTAAGTGGTAGTTTGAGATGTTTTATGAGAGTTCATGTGCCCAGGATATGAATTCCTTGCAATTCTCTGAGATTATCACAGGTTGCTTGTTTAGATTCGAATTATAGTAATCCTTGAGCAGGCCATAGTCCATAGGCATGGCTGTTACTCCGCAGGCTATGTATTTGAATTCTACATTGATTGTATGGGCTAGAACTTGGAAGTTCAACTTGATTTGGATTGAATGTGCGTGAATGCTTTATTTCCCAACTAGATGAGAGATAGGACTTCAAATCTAGTTGTGTTCTCTACTTGGATTAACTGAATTGACATAGGATTGCTACAAGTGGATCCTTGAATGCCGTAGTACTTTATATCCATGATTTTTCATTAAGTTGCTGTTTTAATTAAACACTCAATTGAATCTGATTTTTTCCCAAAAACTGAGTTGCTGGAGTGCTTTGGAAGTTGTTTCTATTTCCCTGTGGATCGACCTCGGTCTTACCGAGTTTTATTACTACATCGCGGCCTTACACTTGAGGCGAGCTAACAAGTTTTTGACGCCGTTGTCGGGGAGTTAGATAATGGTTTTCAAATAGTTCAGTGGCTGTAGAAGTAGATAGGTTTTTCTGATTTTTTTTAGAACTAACAAAGTTTTCTGTTTTGTAGGAATTCTTCTCTAAGTTCAAGCGCCTCAGGTGCTACCTTTCTAACTTAGTTTTCTCAGATTAATTTCAGATTTCAGTTTTCTAGGTTAGGATTAGTTTTTATTTTTCGGTTGAGTGGTTTATGTCCCGTTGGGAACATAATCACTCAAATCGTCTCCAATCTGAAGGTGGTCTAGTTGGACCATTGTCAGTCCATAGACGAGTCCGGAATTACCAAGAGCATTGTGAAAGTTTGGGGAGTATGGAACAAACACCTGTAAGGAATCCTCCCCCCCTACTCCAACCACAAATGCAAATCAGGAAGGAGTAGGAGAGAATGAGGTACAGAATGTTCCTCCAATGAGATCACTACGAGATTACCGACAACCTGCCCAAGCAATTACACCTTCTTGCGTGGTTCTACTAGCAAACGGTGGGAACTTTGACATAAAACCAGGTGTAATTCAACTCTTACCAAAGTTCCATGGGCTAGACTCTGACCGCCCATATTTACACTTGCAAGAATTCGAAGAAGTGTTGGCCACCTTGCATTACCCAAATGTTTCCGAAGATACTATCAGACTTAAACTTTTTCCCTTCACTTTGAAAGAAAGAGCCAAAGATTGGCTTCACTCTCTTAGACCACACTCGATTAGGTCATGGGTTGAGATGAACCGGGAATTCTTGAAAAAGTTCTTCCCGGCTCATAAAACGAACACCCTGCGAAGGGCCATAATGAATTTCTCGGCTAAAGAAGGTGAATCTTTTTTTCAATGTTGGGAAAGATTTAAGGAACTCCTGCTTGCTTGCCCACATCATGGCTATGAGAGTTGGCGAATTATAAACTTTTTTAATGATGGATTAAGTTCCAATATGCGCCAATTTGTGGAGATGATGTGCAATGGCGAGTTTATGAGTAAAAATCCAGATGATGCTTGGAATTACTTGGACATGTTGGCTGAAAATGCCCAATCTTGGGATACATCGGATAAACCCAATAACTCCAAGCCCACTCAAGAGAAAGGAGGGATCTATGTCCTTAAGGAGGAAGACGATGTGAATGCAAGGATAGCCAACCTCACAAGGAAGGTTGAGGCCATGGAACTTAGTAAAAGTGGAGTTTCCAAGTCCAAAGAAGCTGTTGAAACCATATGTGGGATCTGCCTCACCGACTTACACGCTACGTAAGATTGTCCCACAATTCCTGCGTTTCAGGAAGTGCTACATGAGACAGCCAATGCCACATATGGTTATCAACGGCCCTTCAATGGACCGGTAGGTAATACGTACAATGAGAGTTGGAAGAACCACCCAAATTTCAGTTGGAAGAATGCTCCTACGGGCAATCCCACCAACTCCCAAAGAGGGCCACCCATGCAAAATATGGCCCCACCTCAATTCTCATTGGAGGATACCTTAAACACGTTTATGCAAGGGCAAACGCAAATAAATCAATCGAATCAGCAAATGTTCCAAGAGCTTAAAGTCTCGGTTGATGAGATTAAGGGACGCTTGAATGCTAGGGAAGGGACCTTTCCGGCCCAACCTTAGCCCAATCCAAAGCCAGTACATGAAGTGAGCATCCCTAATCCTTCCAACCAAAACATGGAGTAAGCTAAATCCATCACCACCCTTAGAAGTGGTAAACAAATTGACAAAACTATTCCGGTGAAGGCCGATGAACCTAATGATCCGGTAAATTCTGAGGATGAAGATGGATCTAACTTAGCCCCACAACAACCGGAACGCATTTACAAGCCCGTAGCACCATTCCCTTCGAGATTGGTTGCCCCAAAATCTCTCCCAAATTCTCATGATATTCTAGAGATTTTCAGACAAGTCAAGATTAATATCCCTTTGCTGGATGCCATCAAACAAATTCCCTCTTATGCCAAGTTTCTAAAAGACCTATGCACAACAAAACGCAAATATAATGTGCAGCAAAAGGCCTTCTTAACTGAGCAAGTGAGTGCCATCCTCACTCAAAAGACCCCCCCAAAATTCAAAGATCCCGGTAGTCCCACCGTCTCATGTATCATTGGAGACTACCGGATTGAACGTGCCTTGTTAGATTTAGGGGCGAGTGTGAACTTGATCCCATACTCGGTATATGAGCAATTGGGTCTTGGTGAATTAAAACCCACCAAAACCACGTTGCAACTCGCTGATAGATCTATCCATGTACCGAGGGGGATAGTTGAGGATGTTCTAGTCCAAGTTGACAAATTCTACTACCCAGTAGATTTTATAGTCTTGGACACACAACTGGTTTTGGATGCTAGCACCCAAATACCGGTAATACTAGGCCGCCCATTCCTTGCCACATTAAACGCAATCATCAATTGCCGGAATTGGGTGATGCAACTATCTTTTGGAAACATGACACTAGAGGTGAATGTGTTTCACTTGGGCAAAAGACATAGGGATGTCAATGATGATGAGTTCTTCGATGTAAACATGCTTGAAACTTTTGAAGAAGAAGAACTCCTCCAACTTGAACCACTAGAAAGCTTGGAGACATGCTTAGCACACTTCATGGATCCTGAAGACCCCATCATTAGTGAAATTGTGCAGGCAGAAAGACCGGTAGTTGATACTAGCCGGTGGAGGCCCCATTTTGAAAAATTGCCACCAACCACATCAAGGCCTCTACCGTCTAACATCAAACCACCGAAGCTTGACCTCAAACTACTGCCATCCGAGCTTAAATATGTATATTTGGGTCAAGAGGAAACGTTCCCAGTTGTTATTGCCTCCCACCTTGAGAAAGACCAAGAGCTCAAGTTGATTGAGTTACTCAAAGAACATAGGGAAGCCATAGGTTGGACAATAGCGGATCTCAAAGGGATAGATCCTTCGGTTTGCACGCACCGAATACACCTTGAAGAAAATGCAAAAACGACTAGACAACCTCAAAGACGGCTAAATCCAAACATGATGGAGGTTGTCAAAGCCGAGGTGTTGAAGCTATTGGATGTGGGTATTATCTACCCCATCTCAGATAGCCAATGGGTGAGTCCTACCCAAGTTGTCCCCAAGAAATCCAGTATTACCATTATTGAAAACGCCAACAACGAGCTTATACCGACTAGGGTGACCACCGGTTGGCGTATGTGCATTGATTATAGGAAGCTCAACACGGTTACTAGGAAAGACCACTTCCCTCTCCCATTTATGGATCAAATTTTGGAGAGGTTGGCAGGCCATTCCTATTATTGCTTCCTAGATGGCTATTCCGGATACAATCAAATTGAGATAGCTCTGAAAGACCAAGAGAAAACCACATTTACATGCCTGTTTGTTACCTTCGCTTACCGAAGGATGCCATTCGGGTTATGCAATGCACCCGCCACATTCCAACGATGCATGTTGAGTATTTTCTCGGACATGGTGGGTGAGTTTCTGGAGGTATTCATGGATGACTTTTCTATTTTTGGTTGTACATTTGATGAGTGTCTCAAGCACTTGAAGTTGGTCTTGATGAGGTGTGAGGAGAAGCAACTTGTATTAAACTGGAAAAAGTGCCATTTCATGGTACAAAGAGGAATAGTCCTTGGACATATCATCTCGTCCAATGGAATAGAGGTAAACCGGGCAAAAATTGACATAATTTCCAATTTACCACCACCCAAATGCATACGCGATGCACGGTCCTTCCTTGGACACGCCGGTTTCTATCGAAGGTTTATAAAGGATTTTAGTCATATCTCAAGGCTTTTATGCAACCTTCTACAAAAGGAGAACCAATTTGAGTGGAGTGCCAAATGTCAATTAGCTTTTTCAAAGCTAAAAGACATGTTGACAACCGCTCCTATCATGCAACCACCAGATTGGTCCATTCCTTTTGAGTTGATGTGCGATGCGAGCGACTTTGCTATTGGGGCGGTGTTAGGCCAAAAGAAGGATAAAAAGCCCCATGTTATCTACTACGCAAGTAGGACCTTGAATCCTGCCCAAGTTAATTATTCGACTACGGAGAAAGAGCTCCTAGCTGTCATTTTTGCCTTGGACAAATTCAGGCCATACTTAATAGGATCCAAAGTCATTGTTTATACGGATCATGCGGCGCTGAAATACCTTCTTTCTAAGAAGGATGCTAAGCCCCGTTTTCTTAGATGGATCCTACTCCTTCAAGAATTCGACTTGAAAATCAAAGACAAGAAGGGGGTAGAAAATGTGGTGGCGGATCATCTATCTCGCCTAGTCCTATCAAATTCCATTGACGAGTCACCTATTGAGGACTCATTCCCTGATGAGCAACTCTTTGTTGCTGTGCATCCACCATGGTACGCTGATATAGCCAATTATCTTTCCACAGGTGCGATGCCGATTCATTGGACTGCGCAGGACAAACGTAAATTTCTAAGGGAAGTGCGCAGATTTTTCTGGGATGAACCTCTATTGTTCAAATATTGCCCAGACCAAATCATAAGGAGATGTATCCCTGATGATGAACACAATTCAGTCATCTCCTTTTGTCATGATCAAGCATGTGGGGGTCATTTTTCAGCCAAGAAAACAACTGCAAAAATTCTGCAGTGTGGTTTTTATTGGCCCACGCTATTTAAGGACACCCACGAGTTTTGCAAAGCATGCGAGCGCTGCCAGAAGTTAGGAGGATTATCCCGTCGAAATATGATGCCTCTCACCCCAATTCAACATCTTGAAGTCTTTGACTGTTGGGGCATCGATTTCATAGGACCATTCCCCTCATCTTTTGGACATGTCTATATTTTGCTTGCCGTAGACTATGTGTCTAAATGGATAGAGGCTATCCCATGTAGAACCAACGATCATCGTACGGTTCTCAAGTTCCTCAAAGAAAACATACTTTCTAGATTTGGGACGCCTCGGGCCATCATTAGTGATGGTGGTTCTCACTTTTGCAATAGACCTTTCGAAACTTTAATGAAGAAATATGGTATTAGGCACAAAGTAAGTACCCCATACCACCCACAAACAAGTGGGCAAGCTGAAATCTCCAATAGGAAAATCAAGCAGATTTTAGAAAAGACGGTGAGACCAGATCGCAAGGATTGGTCCCTAAGATTAGATGATGTACTTTGGGCTCACCGTACCGCCTACAAGACACCCATTGGAATGTCCCCTTATAGACTTGTCTATGAGAAAGCTTACCACTTGCCTGTGGAGATAGAACACAAAGCCTATTGGGCAATTCGGGCTTTAAATTTTGACATGGACAAAGCTAGCTTGCTTCGCAAACTCCAATTAAATGAGCTTGATGAAATCCGGAACGATG
Organism: Liriodendron chinense; assembly: GCA_003013855.2. Lineage (NCBI taxonomy): Eukaryota > Viridiplantae > Streptophyta > Magnoliopsida > Magnoliales > Magnoliaceae > Liriodendron > Liriodendron chinense. Next base: position 742,092 of record ML058466.1, on the reverse strand, counting down.
CATATGAGAACTCGAGAATTTACAAGAGTAAAATGAAGGCTTTCCATGACAAACACATCTTCAGGAAATCTTTCCATGAAGGCCAGAAAGTACTCTTGTATAATTCCCGACTTCATCTTTTTTCGGGAAAATTACGATCTCGATGGACTGGCCCATATATTATCAAAGAAATTTTTCCTCATGGGGCTGTTGAGATTAAAAATGCAGCAAAGGGTAACTGTTTTAAAGTTAATGGACAACGCCTTAAACCATTTGTTGAGAAATTTGATTCAGAGGACATGTCCATCACTCTGAATGATCCTGTCTATCAGGATGATTGATCTCCTAGTCTGATGGAGGTATAGCATAGGTAGGTTTTGTTAGTTCACTTTTTTGTGGCATACTAGTGCACCTTATTTGTCAATTACTTAGGTCAGTGAGTCTAGTGTCGGTTGAGCTTAATGAAGACGAAGACCAAAGACTCAAGATAGACCGGCTGCATCAAGAAAGGAGAAACAGGTAAAAGTGATGCCTTGGTGTGCCTTGCCTTGACCAAAACCTAACCCATAACCTCTTAGATGACTTGCACCACCTAGGTATACCTTTAGTCACCATCATTAGTCTTAGAACTCCATGAAAAACATGATAAATTAGACTAATTAAAGAGGTGGAAGCTGCTGTAATCAAATAGGCTCAAACAGCAGTTTCCGATAGGACTCCGATCAATCGGACACTGGCTCCGATAGGACTCCGATCAATCGGACAGAAGCTCCGATCAATCGGACAGAAGCTCCGATCGATCGAAAATTTTTCCAGCAACCTTGAAAATCCACTGGACATATTTCCGATCAATCGGACAGTCTTCCGATCCATCGGAAGGGGTCCGTCTGATCAATCGGACAGTGTTCCGATCAATCGGAATATCTTCCAGAGACTTCATTGGATAGATTTTCGATCAGTCGGACTTGTCTCCGATCAATCGGACAGGTCTCCGATCAATCGGACCTTCTTCCGATCAATCGGAGATGCGCGAATCTGCCCATTTTTTTTACCGTTGGAAGAAAATCTATTTAAAAGGGGGATTCATTTTTTAAGCCAGGAGAGGGAATTTTGAGGAGATAGGAGCTACCATTGTTGAAGATCATTAAGAGCCCTATTCCTAACCCAAACAAGTGATCTTCCTTGTGATTTATCACAAGTATGGAGCATTCAAAGCTCAAGAAGAAGATGCACTTGTCCCTCTTTTGATCTCTAGAGATTGGATTGATCTTTATAGTCATATTCCTATCCAATACTCTATGATGAGATCGTTGTAGGTGAGACTCTCTAGGTAACCCATTCCCATAAGTTGTAGAGATCTCAAACCTACCTTCCCTAGCACCTTGGGCATCTCCAATGAAACATCACATGCAAGGTAGTTGATCTTGGAGCTGAAGCCTTGGCAAAGCAGCGGCGTCAAAGATTGGGGGAGCACAAGGGGAGCTGATTCAAGCACGGGAGAGCGAGAAGAAGCAACCCAAGACGGCGCAACAAGGGGCTCAATCCGACAAGTAAGGTTGTCTTGTTAAGAGTCCATCCACTCAATTCCCTGTGGGAGTTGAGTGTAGAGTTTGTTTAACAAACTCGCCCCGAGGTCGTTAGCCGATCCTTGGCCTATTAGTTGGGCCTAAAATCTAGGGACGTCAGCCGTTCCTTGGCACGTTAGTCGGGCCTAAAACAAAGTCTCCAAGGGGGAGCCACCAACACGGGTGCAAATGTGTAGGTTGGGAGGAACCTATAAACTCTCCGGTTGGGTGGATCCGAGTTAAAACACCTTGGTTGGGAGGAACCAGATTTAAACTCCCCAATGAATGCCAGTGTGCTCAAAGGGGTTGAGTACTTGAACCGGGAGTGGAGTAGACAAGTAGTCGAACCACTATACATCCTTGTGTTTGTGATTGATCTTGAGCACATTTCTCTTTATGCATTGTGTTTAATTGTTAATTATGTATGCTTAGTTAGGAATGTATGGTTAGCACTTGATAGGCACATCCACACTCATAAGATGTACTTTCACTACCTCAAGTAGACTTGAACTTATTGATCCATCCTCATTCAAGTCTATTTGAGTAGCATAGATTAGGTTCTTCATTAGCTTAATCATTTATTAATCTATGCTTGTTTAGACTAGATTGTTTATAGCTTTTATCATATGCTAGTCTTTTGATTGGACCCACTTAGGCTTGGAAGCTGAAGTGTTAATCGCTTACGTATTTTAATTTGCTGATTTGTTAAAGTAGGCGAAAAGATTTTTGAAAAGGTCCTAATCACCCCCCTCCTATAGGTTTAGCCATAATTCTAGTTGCTCTTTAAGCTTCCGCACGCATATGCGTAGGGTGTCGTGTTAGGCTACCTGACGCAATTTCAGGTTTTCTTTAAGTTTTACTGTTTTAGTAGGTTTTAGTTGTTGAGTTGAAGACTTCCACGATCGCTCTCTCAGGTACTATTGATTCTCACTCTCTCATATTTTACCATTGCTCTCATGTTCATGCTAATTGAATATCTTCTTACATTGAGGACAATGTAAAATTTGGTTGGGGGGTGAGATGAGATTCCTCATCTAGCATATTGCAACATTTCGAGCTTCATATGCGCAAATTTTTTTTGAATTTTCTAACATCTCCAAATTCTTTTAGAAAATCTTGTTTCTATACATTTGAGATGCTATGAGTATAAGAAGAGGAGATACGAAGTGTGTGATGTTGTAGTCTTGAATTTCTCCCAACATAATGGTTTTATATGTTAATTCCCCTATTGTTGTGATTGATAGAAAATTTGAACACTTTTTACACCTAGTTCACATTACACGATTTTCATGTGTTGAAAGGTTTATATGATTTGTGGATTAGCTAGACTGTGATTTAAAGGTGTTGAGCAGCCAAGCCGGGGTATTTTGTCCATCCTTGTCCATGGGAAAATAATAGAAGATATGGATTTCTAAAAATCCTATCTAATTTAAAAGAAAAAGGAAAGAAAGGATGAAATCGGGAAGGAAAGAAAAAAATGGTGGAAAATTCCGAAAAGGGCTAACTATTACCAACCGGGGGATGGTCTAACCGTAACCAAAGCTGGAAATGGGACGTAGTGTGAAAGCCGTCGGAAGGACGGTAAGGCAAATTCCTGTCATAGGCTTGTTGTTGCTCTGTGCACCTTGAAATCCATAGTTTACTTAATCTATGAAGAAGATGATCCCAGGAACTCATGAGATGAACTTTCACTATGCACACTAGGTTGAATTTGTTCGAGTTCTTCTATTTATCAATCAGTCAGCGGGAATTTCATGTAGACACCTTTTATGTTTTGAGAGTCCAAGGTTTCAGCTTTTATCATTTAATTTTTCCAAATTTTATACTTATACACCTTGGAATGGATAGAATCATGGGTTCTGAAGGAGAGTTGGGTTTGGAGGTTTGAAATTGTTTCACGCATGTTTTGCTCGAGACTAGCAAAAAGCTGGTTGGGGGGTGTGTTGAACCTCCAATTTATACATTGCATTGCCTATTACATGACATGGTTTGCATGATTTTCATGATTTAAAGGCCCTCCTAACACATGTTTTGTGATTATAGGAATGAGAGCGGACTTCATCCAATTGGGGACCAAAAGAACTCTTTTATAGCTTTTGGATGAAGGATGAAAGAAGACCAAAGAAAGAAGAAAGCAAGGAGAAGAGAGAGAAGAAGAAAAAGGAGAAAAAGAAGAGAAGAAGAATCAAGTTGAAGAAGGCCGACCGGTCTTAACCGGTCGGCCATGAAGGCTGTTCACATTGAAGACAGGCCGACCGGTCTTGACCGGTCGGCCATGCACACTGGATGGTTAGAAACTTGGTCCGACCGGTCATGACCGGTCGGCTACACTTGCTGGATTGCTAGGAGGTCTGTCCGACCGGTCTTGACCGGTCGACTGTACTCCCTGGAATGTGTAAAAGCCCAGTCCGACCGGTCATGACCGGTCGGCGTTGCGTAAACAGAGTCCTTTCTAAATCTGGACTCCGAAAACTGCTGCGCACTGCGTAACCTTTCGCAGATTCTGACGCAAGGGGGGTTTCTTACTATAAAAGGACACCTAGGGGCTCTTCCTAGGGTATCAGGGAAGCTAAGGAACGTGGTTCTAAGGAGGGAAAGCTGTCGTGGAGCGTCTGCAACTCTTCTATTTCCTGTTTTTCTAGTTTTATGCTTTTATTTAGAGATTTTAGTTGTAGCATGAATATGCTCGGCTAGAACCTCTCAGCTAAGGCTGAGAGGTGAAGCTTGTAGCCAATTCGATGTTGGATTCAGTTTAATTCAAGTGATTTAAATTCAAGTTTGAATTTTTCTCATGTTCCAGTTCTTTAAGTGGTAGTTTGAGATGTTTTATGAGAGTTCATGTGCCCAGGACATGAATTCCTTGTAATTCTCTGAGATTATCACAGGTTGCTTGTTTAGATTCGAATTATAGTAATCCTTGAGCAGGCCATAGTCCATAGGCATGGCTGTTACTCCGCAGGTTATGGATTTGAATTCTACATTGATTGTATGGGCTAGAACTTGGAAGTTCAACTTGATTTGGATTGAATGTGCGTGAATGCTTTATTTCCCAACTAGATGAGAGATAGGACTTCAAATCTAGTTGTGTTCTCTACTTGGATTAACTGAATTGACATAGGATTGCTACAAGTGGATCCTTGAATGCCTTAGTACTTTATATCCCTGATTTTTCATTAAGTTGCTGTTTTAATTAAACACTCAATTGAATCTGATTTTTTTCCAAAAACTGAGTTGCTGGAGTGCTTTGGAAGTTGTTTCTATTTCCCTGTGGATCGACCTCGGTCTTACCGAGTTTTATTACTACATTGCAGCCTTACACTTGAGGCGAGCGAACAAGCATACGCTCGAACTGATAGGTGCTTTATGCGAGATGCATGCTGTGTGTTTGAATAATCAAAGTGCTTGTAGTGAAGTAGGGGGGTTGGAAGAAAAGTAAATGTTGCATTATGCTAGATGCAAATGAGATGATGTTGGCAAAAGAGTAGCTGGATGGACGGAGTTGTCGCAAGGATTGGCTTTGAGTGGCTAGATCAAGACTTGGATGGCTTGGGAGACTTGAACCAGTGGTCAGGCTGGGCTGGGCCAGGGCTAGGCTCTCCTCACTCGGGCTCTCCTTGGTGGAAAGATGGGCTAAAGGGGGATGGAGGGAAACTCGGAACGGACGGGTCGCTCTGGACTGGATGGGATGCTGAGGGATGCTTGAATGAGAAGGGGAATGAGGTATTTATAGCTGCGGGCAGTGGCAGAACCTGTAAATAAGTTTGGACGGCTCTCAGGGGGCCGCTTGTATGGCCTTTTCTTGGGATTCAGCTGAGGTTTGGGCAGCCCCCTGAGGGCCACCCGTACAGACATTCTCGGGATCCCGCGGGCAGTACGGACCTACTCTGAGGCTGGGGTCTGGAACTCAGTGAGTTGACTCGATGGGTTGACTCAGCGGGTTGACTCGGTGATTTGACTCGGTGTTTTGACTCGGCGGTTTGACTCGATGGGTTGTGACTCAGCGGGTTGACTCGGTGATTTGACTCAGTGGGTTGACTCAGTGAGTTTGACTTTTTGAGATTTTTTTACTGGTTTTTCTTATAGGGGGCTTTTCAGGCTGATGTTTAGGGCGAGTTGGGCTATGGATTGGGGCTTACAAGGGTGAGTTTGGCTGAGTTTGGACACAGGATTTAGGGGTTTGTTCCTCCATTCATCCAGCTATCTCTACCAACAGTGTAGCCGAAGGTGGGGTGTCTACAGATGCCCCTCTTTGGCAGAGGTTGCGTGCAACCGAATGCCAAAGTGAGTGGACACCCCCGTTCTGACCCGGTCATTCATAGATCATGGTCTGAAATCTTTGCTTGCCTTTGCATCTGTGCCAGTTGATTGTCTGGAAATCGATTACTAGCACATACCGCGGAAGTTTGGAGAAAACGTTGTGATTGTCCCTGCAGTTTGCTGAAACCTGGGTACCCAATCGCAACCCTTCCATTCCCGATTGGTACTAACATCGGAAAGGTACAGCAGAGCCTCTGCGTCGTAGTCTTATGAGGTTACTGACCCTGTGATTGATTGTATGATGTTTTCTCGGATCACTCCAAGAGTACTTGTTTCGCTTGACTGTCAAAGTGGTTAGATGCCCTGCATCATGTAATCTTACGAGATTCTACTACGCCGACTTGGAATCAGTCAAGGTACTTCAGGCATCCACGCCTAGGTATGTGCGGGTGGACGTTTTCCACCCGATCTGCTGGTTTTGATGCTTGGTTTGCAATTCATTCTTTCCTAGATTGTGGTCTGGAATCTTTGTTGTCCTTTGTATCTGAGTCAGTTGATTGTTTGGAGGTTGATAACTCGCACATACCGCGTGAGTTTGGAGAAAACGTTGATATTGTCCCTGCAGTTTGCTGCAACCTGGGTACCCAATCGTAACCCTTCCATTCCCGATCGGTACTAACATCCGAAAGGTACAGCAGAGCCTCTACGTCGTAGTCTTACGAGGTTGCTGACCCTGAGATTGATTGTGATGTTTGATGTTTTCCCGGATCACTCCAGGAGTACTTGTTTCGCTTGACTGTCAAAGTGGTTAGATGCCCTGCGTCATGTAGTCTTACGGGATTCTACTACACCAACTTGGACTCAGTCAAGGTACTTCAGGCATCCACACCTAGGTATGTGCGGGTGAACTCTTTCCACCCGATCTGTTGATTTCGATACTTGGGTTACAATTCATCGTTCCCACCTGTTCAAAGGTTTCTTTGACCGAGCCTTTTGGCTTTCATCTTTTCGTATCTTGGCATGTGGTACGACCGCGCTGACACTGGAGTTCAGTTCGACCGTACTTTGAGTGCATTGGATCCTATGGTCTCCGGGGAAACCGCGAGACATCGGATCTTATTTGATTTTTGCGTCGGCTCCTACCCAGAGATATGGAAGATCTCCTGGTGTTTTGGAGGCAGAACGCTCTATTGAGAAAATATTTTTGGATTTTTGAAAAGATACCCACTCTGGGGAGTGATACTCCGTGGGTTTTTATTTGTAAATATAAATATTTTTTATCTTTTTGAAATGGAAATCTGGTTTGCATGCGCCTCTACTAGGGATGCCTGTGGGGACTTTAGCTAACCGACTTTTATTTTGAAAGCAGGTAAACATGATGATTGATGCGATGCATGGGGATGCATGGAGATGCATATTTGATGATGGATGCATGGCTTGGCTCATTCTCTTTCAGTTTGATGATTTTGCTTTTGCTGGAGATGCAGAGAATTTTGAGCTTATTGCTTGCAGGGTTGTGCTCCCCTAGGGATTTCTTTTTTATACGGGTGTTTGGTCAGCGGGTTGGTCAAGATCCCGATCCGTGGTCAATCAGGTCCATCGTCCCAAGATGCTGTTTCTTTGCCTAATGAGAATGTACGAGGGTGTTATCCAACTTCAAGATGTTCTTCTGGGCATAAATGCTATTGAGACGGTGCTTAGTCACCAGTTTTGGTCAAGATTCCAATTTGCGGGCGATTGGATCCGTCATCCCAAATTGTGAAGAGAGCGGAGTTCGAGACTCCTGAAATGTAGTGCTGGGGATAGTGACAATTTTTGTGATTTTTGCAAATATTTGGTCCGAATCTTTACCTGAGTGGTCAGGATAGAGATCGGTTATTGAAAACAAGGAAAATATTTTTGTGATTTTGAAAATATTTTGTAACGTTTTAGTATTTTGTTGGATTTTTCTGAAATGCAGGGAAAAGGTATGGAATTTTCATCCATTTCCAGCTTCTACTGCTGGTAAGGCACCCGATCCATTTTATGTCAGCGAGCAAGACGAGTCTCACACAGTTAAGTGCCGTAGTTTTACATCTTCGGATGAGGGAATTTTGAGGGTTTTCAATTAACACACCCACAAAGTTGCCTGTTCCTCATGTGCAATGCACATAGACCACGTATTGTCCGACGGACTCCTTCGGCCACAAAATGAGCCACATCCTCACATTTCCCTTAATCAATCCAGTTTGGGGCCTTACGTTGCTCACAATTCCGTGAGGGTGCGCTCCACCTCCCAACAGCCTTAATCCCCTTCATGAGTTTTAGGAACAGGGAACATCCGTCAGATTCCACAGCGACTTCCAAATCAAGGTTGTCTATCACGACTCGTTCAACACAAACAGGATTGCGGGGTTTTGCCCGCCTCAGCCTCTACCTGTTTTAGAAGATTCCAGACACCCGTACGATCAAGTGTCAGCCATGGTCGGAACAGGTTAGGAAAGAAAGCCCCCGAGAAGTTAATCCCAGTGTAGTTTTAGGTCTTTGGACCGCTGGGGATGAATTTGTGCAGTTGAAATTGATGGTGAATTTTTTTTTTTTTTTTGTTTTTTTGAAAAAGTTCTAGACTTCAACTCAGGTAATCGAGGTTGATGCTGGTTTTTATGGAAAGCTTGAAATCTTTTTGGTATTTTTGAAAATGATCCGGATTATCGAACCTTGATCCCAGCGGTTGAAGCCGATGCCGGTTTTTAGTTAAAATCAGGAAAAGGTCCCCCGAGAAATTAATCCTAGTGTAGTTTAAGGTCCTCGGACCAAAAATATGCACATGCTGAAAATACATTCTTTTTGTGATTTTTCGAAATGTTCCAGTCTGTTGAATCTCAATTTGAGCGATCAAGATTAACACTGGTTTTTATTGGAAATCTCTCGGGATTTTGATCCCGACGTAATTTAAGGTCTTCGGACCAAAACTGTACAAAACAGGACGAACACATTTTTTTTGTTTTTGAAAAATGTCCGGAGTCGTCTGATCTTGATGTGAACGATCCAGACTGCTACCAGGTTTTTATTTAAAAAGTCCCTCGGGATCTTGATCCTCGACGTAGTTTAAGGTCTTCGGACCACAAAACTGTACAAAACAGGGCAAACACTTTTTTTTGTTTTTGAAAAATGTCCGGTGTCAGTGGATCTTGATTCGAACGATCCAGTCTGCTACCGGTTTTTATTTAAAAAGTCCCTCGAGATCTTGATCCCGACGTAGTTTAAGGTCTTCGGACCACAAAACTGTACAAAACAGGGCAAACACTTTTTTTTGTTTTTGGAAAATGTCCGGTGTCAGCGGATCTTGATTCGAACGATCCAGTCTGCTACCGATTTTTATTTAAAAAGTCCCTTGGGATCTTGATCCCGATGTAGTTTAAGGTCTTCGGACCACAAAACTGTACAAAACAGGGCAAACACTTTTTTTTTATTTTTGAAAAATGTCCGGTGTCAGCGGATCTTGATTCGAATGATCCAGTCTGCTATTGATTTTTATTTAAAAAGTCCCTCGGGATCTTGATCCCGACGTGGTTTAAGGTCTTCGGACCACAAAACTTACAAGCAAGCAACAATCAAGGTTGGAGATTCTGGGGATTCTTCTTAGAATGGTTCAGATCATCAGGTCATGACTTTGGATGGTTGAGATCACTGTTTTGACCAAGTCAATTCTTTTTCTTTTTCTTGAAAATTCCATGGAACTCTTTCCACATCATCAAGCTAATTTCTCACCAATTTCTCACAAGATGAGATTTTGGTGAGATTCCTTACTTTTTCTCATCATTCTCTTCCATCACTTCATTCTTACAAGGAGGTATAAGATTCACTTGCAACCACCCTTCCCAAGGAGGAGTTCTTCCCAAGGAGAGAGGGTGAGAAGTTGTTTCAACTAGGTGGGAGGGAGGACGGCCCCCTGGGTGACGCCCGGACCGTCTCTGCCCACTGGTCTTTCCAGTGGGTCGGGTAAAAGGGTGCCCTCCCCTTTTCTATATAACATGGGGCACCCTTGGCCCCTCCAACGTGCAATCTCTCTCTTCTCTCTCTCATACTCTCTCTTTCTTCAAGTTTTTCTCTCTCTTTTGGTGGTTCTTTGCTCTTTTCAAGTGGTGGGCCTTAGTGAAGCTTTGGGACAGCAAGGTGGTCCCCTTTTGGTGAGTAGTAAAGGTATGGACCACTCCCTTTTCTCTCTTGTCCTTTTCCTTCTTCATTGTCTCTTCTCATGACTCTTTTCTTTTCTCCATGTAGCTATTCCAACAGGAGTGAAGGTGGGCCCAAGTATTTTTGGCCTTTTTCTAGATCTCCAATCTCTTTTAAAGGTGGTGTATGGAGAAGGACATTGCAAGCTTCCATTTCATTCTTTCTTTTCTTCTTTCACACTCCCTTCATGTGTATGTAAAGGGTAATTTTGCCATGTCCATCAAGTGTGCATGGCAAAATATCCTATCTTTCTTCATGGGAGTTGGGCTCTTTTCATGTGTATCAAATGGGCTCAAAGTGAAGTCATAGCCCTTGGTGTACTTGATGGGCCCAACACTTCATTTTGGGCTCCCTCATGGTTTCTTGCCCTTGTCATTTTTCCTTAGAACTTTTTCTTTTCTTTTCCATCTTCTTTTCAAGGTTTGGGCCCATGGGAATGGTAGGGCCCACCTCAAGTTTTGGGCTCATGGGGCTCACTTTGGGTGGCCCCATCTTCCTTCACATGTGTATGGACAAAGGTGACTAGCCCATTCTTCACTTGGATCTTCAAGTGGGCTAGATTTCTTAATTGGGCCCCTGTGGTCGAGTAGCCCAAATCTTCCACCATTTCTTGATTATGATGTAATCCTTGTTCACAAAGTGTGGTGGGTTCCTTAGAATTTTTCCATATGGATGGGCTTTTGGGCCCTCATTGAAACTTGTGCATTTCTTTGGACCATGTGTGCACCACTACACTTTGTTCATGTAAGATTTTTTTTTCATGCTTTTTCTTTTGATGGATGGAGGACTTGAGTTACTTGATCATCTACAAGTCCTATGAGTGAGTTGTCTCAACAATCTCGCTAGTTTCAAATGGTTTTTCCATGTGGTAAGCAAGTGGTTCTCAAGAGTTTCCCTTTAATGTTACCAACCTCAAATGGATGATCCTCCTTCAAGTGAGCTATCCATGCAACCATAGCTCCTTGAACTTCTCCTTGGGGTGCTTGGTGGGTCATCTACCATCATTCTCAAAGATGAGTGATTTTCTTTCAATTTGTGAGAAAGAATGATACCCATAAGTTGCCCAATTTTGTCCCATGCTTTGGGGCATTTTGGATTTTGATCTTCAAGTGGCTATGTATACCATTCTTAGCCATTTTCATGATGGTTGGGTGACTCATCAAGCCATGCCTTCTTGTGCTCAAATGGTCCCCCTTTTTGGTAAAGAAATTGCTGCACGTAAGTTGCCCAAACTTGTCCTTTCATGAGCATTTCCAATTTTGATTATTCATGTGGGCTATGTGCATCAAATTTTTTACCATTAGCTTCTTTGATTCATACCTTTGTGGGTAGACCACCATGTTGTACTCTCATAGCCAAAACTTTCATCAAGATGATGCACATAGGGGTGCCCATGGTTAACCCATTGAATGGGTCCTCATGTTCTTCAAGTGGGCTATGTGCTCCCTTCAATCCATTGAGATGAGGCATTTGGGTTGCTCTTGGGGGCCCATTTCCTTTCTATTCCCCACTTGTCCATGTACATGTGTAAAAAGATGGAAACATCTTAAGTGAGAATCATGGCCTTGGCATAAAAAGTGGATCAATCCTTGGTCACATATGGACTTTGAAGAGGGACTTCTCATGTGAAGTGGGATTCTTATCCCTTGTTGATCTCATGGCACTTGAGTGCATTTGTTGTCCAAAGTGTGTCCTTGGATGATGGACTTTCCTTGCCTAAGACATGACATGCAACATTCTTTAAGGTGGGCCTTGCTTTCTTCAATAGGCCCAACACATATCCTAGGTAACACATGGAGTTGGACTTTGGATTTTGCATTTGAATGTGAGCCCAATCCCATGGGTTTCCTGGATGATAATTTGGATTTTAACGGGTAAAGGATAGGGACTTACCTTGCCAAGCTTGTAGGATTCAATGGCGGATGGTACAAGAGGACGTCGGGTGATTGATGAGGATGATCCCGCCTTCATCATCCGCTGAGGGGCCCATATGTGTTCCTTGGCTCAGGAGCACCAACCTCTTCCCTCCATCAAGGGTCGAGGTACCAGAGATGATTGGGATAACTGGGTGAAACACCCACAGCCTTTGCTTGAACGAGTTTTGGTTGACACTCCTTTTGCTGGCCTCCTTACCTTGCGCTTCCATAATAACAGTGCCAATCGCATGTTGCTTGCGGCTCTTTGCGAGAGGTGGTGGGATGAGACCCACACCTTTCAACTCCCTTGTGGTGAGTGGGGAATAACTCCCCTGGATATATATATGCAAATCGTCTTTCCATTTCATGGGGCAGTTGTTCCCCAGGTTGGCTCTCTTGCTCCCATCACTTCCACTGACTGGCTACGGCTTGTTGGTGACGTCCCACCTGAAGATGAATTTCAGGGCCATCAAGTAAAAATGCGATGGTTCTACAACACCTTTGCTACCGTCACCCCTACTACCGAGCTAGAGGCCCTCCACAAAGCACGGGCCATGATTACTTATGCCTTCGGGTCCTTCCTTTTCTGTCACGCGAACGAGAGGATCGATCCTAAATTTCTTCGCTTGGTTGAGGATCTTCATCATCCCTACAATTGGAACGGGGCTATCTTGACTTATGTTTTCCAGGGTTTGGATAAGACTTCTCGGAATAGCTGGTCCTTCAGAGGTTTCTGGCCTGTCGTTGAGGTACTTCTTCTTTAACCTTCCTTGGAGACATTTGTCTTCTTTCTTTCTCTGATCGTTAGGTGTGCCCTTGCCCAGACTTACTTTTATGACCATTTTGCCCACCTCGTGCCGAGGATACGGGATGCCAAAGTGCATATGGGAGCATATCTGACCAATCTCGATAGGTCACGACCATTTTCTCGAGTATCTTGATGATTGTCTTGTTTGCGGCTTCTACCCCACCATTCATCTGAGGACGGTAGGGGCTTGATCGATGACGTTGAATCTTGAATTTGCTGAGGAAGTCATCCATCTTCTTGTTGACAAACGGGGTCCCATTATCTGTGATGATAGCATTAGGGATTCCATACCGGCATATGATGTTGTTCTTCATGAATTTGATCACCTGAGATGCTGCAATCGTGGTGTAGGAGGCTGCCTCTACCCACTTGGTGAAGTAGTCGACTGTCACAAGTATGTACTCATGACCATTTGATGCTTTGGGACTGATTTTGCCGATGATGTCGAGTCCCCGCATGGAGAAGGGCCAGGGGGTGGTCAGGTTGTATAATTCTGATGAGGGGGCATGGATTTGATTCGCATGCTCCTGACACTTGAAGCATTTTTTGACGTGCTGGCAGCAGTCTGTCTCCATGGTGAGCCAATAGTAGCCGAGTCGTAGAATCTTCTTTGCCATCATGTGCCGTTCATGTGTGGGCCACAGATTCCTTCGTGTATTTCTTTCATGATCTTCGCAGCTTCTGTTTCATTGACGCATCGAAGGAGAATGTGATTATAGGATCGCTTGTAAAGAACTTCGCCACTGATGGTGAACTGGCCTGCCAAACGCTGGATGGTTCGGTGATCTGTTGTTATTGCTAACTCCAGATACTCCTGGGTTTCAAGATATTGCTTGATGTTAGCATACCAGGGTTTCTCAGGGACAGCTTTGGCTTCTTCTATTTGCAGGCAGAAAGCAGGTTCATCTTGAATTTCGACTGTAACCTCCCATTCTGAAGCTCCTTTTGGGATCTTGAGCATTGACGCGAGTGTGGCGAGAGCATCTGCAAACTGATTCTTGGCTCTAGGCATGTATGAGAAGGTGATTTCTTTGAATTCTTCGATCAGATTTTCAAGATACACATGATATGGTATCAACTTCTCGTCCTTGGTTTTTCATTCGCCATTGGTCTGATTGATGATAAGCTGTGAGTCTCCAAATACTCGTAGCTTCTTGACGCCCAAGATTATGGCTTCTCTTAAGCCAGCGATGCATGCTTCATATTCTGCCATGTTGTTAGTGCACTCGAATGCTATGCGCCTTGAGATAGGAATAGGGACATCATCTGGAGAGTAGAGGATCGCTCCAATACCACTCCCTTTAGAATTTGTTGCGCCGTCGAAGAATAATATCCACTCATCTTTTTTCTTCTTTTCTTCACCTTCGATAAGTAAGAGATCTTCATTAGGGAAGAATGTCTTGAGCGGTTGATAATCAAGGAGGGAGTGGGCGGCGAGATGATCGGCGAGGGCCTGCCCCTTGATTGCCTTCTGAGTGACATAGATGATGTCGAATTCAGACAGGAGTAGCTGCCATTTGGCTATCCTTCCAGTGAGTGCCGGTTTCTCGAATAGGTACTTGAGTGGATCCATGTGAGCGAGGAGGAGAATAGGGAATGCAATCATGTATTGACGGAGTCGCTGAGTTGCCCAGACTAGGGCAAGGCAAGTCTTCTCAATTGGGGAATACCTGGTCTCGTAGTCGGTGAACTTTCGGCTCAAATAGTATATCGCTTGTTCCTTCTTCCCAGTCTCGTCGTGCTAGCTGAGGACACAGCCAATGGCTTCTGCTGCTACCGAGATGTATAACAATAGTGGTCGTCCGGGAGTGGGTGGCACTAGAACTGGAGGGTTCATGAGATATTTCTTGATGCGATCGAAGTCAACTTGGCAATCGTCATTCCATTCTTTTGGAACGTTCTTCCGGAGGAGCTTGAATATGGGCTCACAAATAGGTGTGAGCTGTGCGATGAAGCGACGAATGTATTGAATTCTGCCAAGGAAGCCATGAATTTCTTTCTCTGTTCTAGGATGGGGCATCTCGATGATTGCTCTGGTTTTGGTCTCGTCGACCCTGATGCCATCCTTGCTCACCATAAAGCCGAGGATCTTACCTCTCATTGCACCGAAGACACATTTCTGAGGGTTGAGACGGAGCTTGTACTTTTCTAATCTGTTGAATAACTTCTTCAGATCTTCAAAGTGTCCTTCAATTGTACGAGATTTGACGATCATATTGTCCACATATACTTCAAGCTCTTTGTTCATCATGTCGTGGAATAATGCTGTTATTGCTCGCTGATATGTTGCTCCTGCATTCTTCAGACCGAACGGCATTACCCTGTAACAGAAGGTTCCCCAGGGAGTGATAAACAATGTCTTCTCGCGATCTTCAAAGGCCATCTTGATCTGATTGTAACCTGAGAACCCGTCTATGAATGAGAAGATCTTGTATCCAGCAGTGTTGCCGACCAGAGTGTCGATATGTGGTAAAGGGAAGTCGTCCTTAGGACTGGCTTTGTTGAGATCTCGGAAGTCGATGCACATTCGAACCTTGCCATCCTTCTTTGGTACTGGTACGATGTTGGCGAGCCATTCAGGGTAGTTGGAGACTACCAAGAATCCCGCATTGTACTACTTGATGACTTCATCTCGGACTTTCAGAGCCCATTCTGGCTTCATTCTTCGAAGTTTCTGTTTCACTGGCTTCATATCCGCCTTTGTTGGCAAATGGTGTACAACGAGCTCTTCATCGAGCCCCGGCATGTCTTCATATGAGAACGCGAAGTTGGACAATCTTGGAGCTAGGAACTCTATCATTCTCTGTTTCATCTCAGGTGGCAACGATTTTCCAATGCGTACTTCCCTAGGGATCTCAGGTGTCCCCAAGTTTACTATCTCGAAATCATCAGCTACAACATTGGCTTTAGATTCAAACTTTTTGAGGAGATCCTCTAATTCAAGAACCGGATCATCATATTCTTCATCCCGAGCTTCGTCCAGACCCATGAGCTCAAAGTCTAATTTGATGTCAAAATCATATGATTCGACTTCAAACTCATGCAACTCTTTAGACGGACTTGGCACACTATTAAATGCAGGAAAAGAGATGTTTTTTTGTTTTTGAGATTTTTCTGAAATGGAAATGCTAGATGTTTTTGGCTTTTGAAAGTTTTCGATTTTTTTAGATTTTTGAAATTCACGGGACTTTGAATAAGCGGGCATTGCAGACCATGATTGATCCCAACTTGTTCTAAAGTTCCGATCGTTGCTTAAACAGACATTTTTTTGAAAGCCAGAGCCCTCAGATGGCTCTTTGGCTGATTCAAAAGTTAGGGGAACGGATGACCATTCAGGACCCCACACTTCCTCCCCTGAAGAGGTGGGGGTTGATGATTCGGGCGAAGAATCACAGTCTGGCCCAATGACCATGATTTCTCGCTGATTGGGTTTGAGATCTGAGTCGTACTCAGTCCCTCCCGGATCACTTACCTCGCACTGCAGTTCGTTTGGTTCCACAGTGAGACACATGTTTGGGATCTGGACATCGGACCAATCCAGGGCTAGCCATTTCCCTTTCTTGGTCCAATGGATGGGCTGCTTCTGCCCCTGGCTGATGATTGATGATGTTGATTCTGCAGAGATGGGCGAGTCGTGTCCCTTGCTGATTGATGTTGAGATGGGCAAGTTGTGCCCCTGGTTGTTGATGCTGGAGTGGGCAGGTTGTGCCCCTGGTTGGGAGCAGGTATCAGAGTACCCAGGTCCTGAAGCTGTTGTATTTGACTTCGTACTTCATCTTCATCCTTTCCTTCTGCTTCTGGAGGCTTAGACGGTTCGAGAATCTGATCCCATCGAATGGGGGGCCACGTGGCCCAAGCTAGGCTCATCGGGAGGCCTTTGTGTAGTGCTATCGGTTGATTCCCTCCTGGATCTTTGCAAGGTTCTCCTGGCTTAACGAATTGGATGGGTGAGCACCGAAATTTCTTCCTTCTTTTGTCCATGAAGATTGCCCTGTATCTGAGTCCCCATTTGCGTTGGTTATATACCAGCGGTATCTTTCTGGACTTGAAATGATTCTTCATTTGGTATTTGAGGCTCAGACGTTCTGCTGGTGAAAAGACACGGTCCACCCTTATCGGTTCTGGATTGGCGATAGAGTTCACATTCTCGAATTCAAAACTATGAAACGGGACCTCTTCTTCAGAGTGCTGGATATCGATGATCGAGATGTCTGGTTCAGTGGCAACAGCATTGGAAGGAATGATGAGCTCCTTCTCTGCATGGATAGAGATCACTTGATTTCCACAGATGTATTCCACTCGTTGATGCAGGGTTGATGGCACAGCCCTCGCCTTGTGCAGCCAAGGTCGTCCGAGCAACATGTTGAAAGAGGCTGACATATCTAGGATTTGGAATGTGATAGTGGAGATTTCCGGACCTATCTGTACCTCTATGTCGACCTCCCCTTCCACTAATCGGCTGGTGTTGTCGAATGCTCTGACGCATATGGTGCTGGGTCGAAATGAAGAAGGACTGATTCCCAGATGTTCCGCAGTCTTGAGTGGGCAGACGTTTAAGCTTGAGCCATTATCGATAAGGACCAGCGGGACACAGAGGTCTTTATATTGTAAGGCTATGTTGAGGGATCGCCCATGATTGCGCCCTTCTGGTGGCAACTCATTATCGGTGAATGTGATGGCGCATGGAGCCAGGAGTTGTCCAATCATCAATGCTATCATCTCTGGTGCCGTATCGGAGGAGACGTGAGCATCGCTCAAGGTTTTGGCAAACATTTCTCGGTGTATGCGAGATGTGCAGAGTAGCTCCCATACTGAGATTTGAGCAGGGATTGACTTGAGCTGAGTCGCCACATCGTATGCGGCTTCATTTTTATTGCCGAGGCCTGAGAGAGCGCCTTTGGGATCTCCTCTGTTCTTATTATCGCTTCGGATACAACGCCCATTGGGATTCATGTTTCCCACCTCCGCTGCATTCTAGATAGTGCCATGGGACCTTTTTATAATTTTCCTCACCTTTGCCTTCTAGGACTACTGGTTCTTGCAACGGTGCTGGTGTGGGTACTAGATCTTCCTCGTATGGAGCTTTTGCCTTGAGGATTACATTGTTGCCTGTGCTGAAGGGAAAATATCGAGGCTTGTCTTCATAGATCACATAAGGTCGCGGTCTTGGCTTGACCGTTCCTGGAGCAGGAGGCTCCCATGGAATGAATACTGGTCCTCTTGATATGGCAAGGGGTTTCTCTGTTCGTCCCAGCTGTCGTAGTGTTATTGACACGCCTCCAGGATTTGCCCCTTGCAATATGACTGGCATTCTGGAGGAGCTCCTTTCAAGACAATGGGCTCTTGCTGCTGATGAGTATGGTTTCTCCTGTAAGACCCGTACCCTGAATTGCCCTCCGTACGTTTAGTTTTCGGTACCGGTACGTTCCGGACGGACCAGATTAGCGAGCCTTGATCGCGACCCTGATTTAGTACCGCAACGACCCAAGACCTATACCCTGGTGACCGCGTAGGCGCTGCGATTCCAACGCCGCGCGGCACGCCTCATTGCGATACCCAGTGTGAAAGATGCGTACTTTTGTGCAATCCGAGGTGGGCCGCGCAACGCGCTTGTGGCGTGGGCCCCACTTGCACAAATCCCAACAACATGTCAAATCAATCACCATCACCCTCACCCATACCCCTATCATTACCCTAGCCTACACACACCATACCTATCCCATTCCTCTCTCACCAAAGTCAACTCCAACCCATTCCTCCCATGTCCTCTCCCATCATCATCATCATCATTACATCATGCACCCCCCTCTTCCCATACAAGAGCCATACGTAGGGGGGTGGCCTTCTCATATTCCAAGATTTGAGAGAGAGAGAGAGAGAGAGAGAGAGAGAGAGAGAGAGAGTAAGAGAAGGAGAGAGAGATTTGAGAGAGAGAGAGAGAGAAGAAAGAGATTTGAGAGATTGAGTGAGTTTAGAGAGAGATTTAGAGGGAGATCAAGAGAGAAAGAGAGAGGTTGAAGGAGGAGATCAAGCTTAGGAGGACCCCGATCGTCATCCGGACCGTCCGATCGGCAATCCAACCGTCCAACCATCATAGTGAGTGCAAACTTCCCCCCTTTTTCTCGTTTACCTTTCATTTTCTTTCCTTTGGCCCATCTTGTGATGGGCAATGAGATGGATGGGCTGGATCATCCATGTATAGGCCCCACATAATTGTAATAATAATAATAATTAAAAAAGAAGAAGAAGAAGAATCGGCCGCTGGACAGTCAGCGTCCAGAGAACGCTGCTGCCCAGCAGGCCTAGCCACTTTGGGGGTTGACCGTGGGTCCCCACTCGTAGGACCCACCTTGATGCATGTATTTGATCAATGCCGTCCATCTGTTTCCCCAGCCCATTTTAAGGCTGGGTACAAAAAATGAAGTAAATCCAGATCTCAGGTGGATCACACCATAGAAAACAGTGGAGGCAAGGATGCCCACTGTCGAAACTTTCGTGGCACACCGTGATGTTTGTAGACAGAATCACTTGCCCAATATTGGGCTTATTAGGTCCCCAACGAGCTGGGAAACCTGATGAATGGATTGGATCTTCCCTAAGTGGGCCCCACCTGAGATAAACTAGAGAAAAGAAAAAGAATATATATATATATATATATATATATATATATATATATATATATATATATATATATATATATATAACGTCCAGACGCTGGACGTTCACAGCGTCTGGGACGCTAGAACCGTCCAGCGTCAGGACGGTTGGAATGGGGTCCCCACTCGTGGGACCCACCTTGATGTTTTTGTTGTATCCACACCGTCTATCTGTTTTCCCATATCATTTTAGGGCTAAGGCCCAAATATGAAGCAGATTTAAATCTTAAGTGGGCCGCACCGCAAGAAACAATGGAGGCAAGGATGCCCACTGTCAAAACTTCTTGGGCCCACCGTGACATTTGTAGACTGTTCCACCTGCCCAATATTGGGCTCATTAGGTCCCCAAGGAGCTGAATAATCTGATGAGCGGAGTGGATCATCCTCTTGTGGGCCCCACTGGGCGAAAACTATTGAAAAACAAAAAAAAAAGAAAGAAAGAAAGGAGGAGGGGCGTCCGGGCGCTAGGCGTACCAGCGTCCACGGACTGGCTCGTGCTACCAGTTGAGGCCCACTCGTGGGTCCCACCATGATGCATGTGCTGTATCCACACCGTCCATCCATTTGGGGAGATCATTTTAGGGCATGATCCCAAGAATGGGTCAGATCCAAGTCTCAAGGGGGCCCCACCACAGAAAAATAGTAGGGACAGTGACCCTACGTTGAAACCTTCCTACGGCCTACCATGATGTTTATTTGAGATCCAACCTGGCTCACACACGATGTGTTGGCTGAGCTGCCCAGCAGGTGGCCCACTAGTGGGACCCACCTAGAATGTATGCGCTTTATCTATTCCGTCCCTATGTTTTTTTCCGGCTCATTTTAGTGGCTGAGCCCAAAATTTAAGCATATCCAATTGTCAAGTGGGCCATGCCACGGGAAACAGTGGGAATAATGATTCCCACCATTGAAACCTTCCCCGGCATTATAGTGATGTTTATTTGTCATTCAACCTGTTCATAATATCACATATATATGGATGAATGAGAAAACAAAGTATCAGTTTGATTCAAACTCTTGGGGCCCATTTGGGTGCCACGCTCCAAGCAACGTGCTTTGGCACGCTGCCCAGCAGGTGGCCCACCCTGTGGGTCCCACCATGATGCATCTGTTTTATCTACGCCGCCAATCTGTTTTTCCATATTATTTTAGTCCATGGGCCCTCCAAGAAAAGATGAGGTAAATACAAACCTCAAGTGGACCACATTGTAAGAAACCGTGGCCATTGATGCCCACCTTTGAAACCTTCCTTGGGGCCATTGTAATGTTTATTTTTCCATCCAACCAAAGGTGATGGGGCCCAACTTTGGGTCCCACCTTGATGAATGTTGGGTATACCTTGTCTTTCTTCTTGACAGGGGTGTGGGCTACACGTAGAAAATAAGGGTGATTGAACGCCTACCATTGAAAACTTTACAGGACCCATCTGTTAAGTTTATTTGCCATTCTTCCTGTTCATAAGTCACCCAGCCATGGGTGGGGTCCCACACAGTGTGGTGTGCGGGCCCCACCATGGTGTTTGGTTGCCATCTCACTTGATTAGTGGGAAAGCACAAATATCAGGTTGATCCCAAACTGTTGGGGCCCATTGATGTATATGGCTTCCCCACTCCTGTGTGCGGTTATACCCAACCACGGGTCCACCTTGTTATGGATGTGTTCTATCCACGTCAGCCATTGGCCTCCATGGTGCGATATGTATGTCGGCCATCTATAAGGACCGCCTTAATTTTTTGTGCTTGATCCAAACCATCCAAATGAATGGACCCTAGCATGTTATGTACAGGATGGCCGTAGGACCACCTCAGTGTACGTGTTCGAATGACCGCGTTGTCCATCCCGTGGACCCACCTTGATGATTAGTTGTGTAAACCCTTATTGAAAGATCATCCTTAAAGTTTGCTCGATCCAAAGTCACAGGGCTACTTTCTTAAACTCACCCTGTTGAACCGTCTTGTCAATTCACCTTGTTAACTCACCATGTTGACCCGCCTTGTCAACCTGCCTTATTGACTCACCTTGTTGACTCACCATGTTGATTGATCTTGGTAACTCAGCTTGTTGCATACTCATATGACTCACCCCTTCTACCCTTGTACCCAACTATTAAAGACTACCATATCGTGTATATCTCATCCACACCGTCCGTTTACCTTTAGGACGAGTGTGGGGCTCATCCTCGACGTTCGTATGTCATCTAGGCCATCCTTTATATGGAGCCTATCTTGTAGTATGAGGTTAGACCTGTTGTCCCTTTTTGGACCTCATTGTATTGACCATCTATCGCAGATTACCCTACC
Organism: Liriodendron chinense; assembly: GCA_003013855.2. Classification (NCBI taxonomy): domain Eukaryota; kingdom Viridiplantae; phylum Streptophyta; class Magnoliopsida; order Magnoliales; family Magnoliaceae; genus Liriodendron; species Liriodendron chinense. Next base: position 720,396 of record ML058466.1, on the reverse strand, counting down.
AATTATGATCCTCTGTCATGACATGTCTATCTTGCAACCCCTTCTATGACATTCCTTTTACGGACCATTATTGTGTTCATCTCCACTGTACTACAGGATTATGGGTCTTGGCATGATTTTGAGTATTCCACTCTTGCCGCTCAAGTAGGTTCTACCTTTGAGGTGTCGGTAGTGTATTCAATCATTTTCTTTCCATTTGGGTTATTTGAATGTTGAAGGTTAATCCAAACCGTTCAGTTGTTGGACCATCTATGTTGTTGTATACCATCCATTTAGAGTCTTATCTCTTTATGTTTGCTTGTATTATAAGTGAATTATCTTTTTATGCTATTTTAGTATGTCTGTTGCCATACGTAGTGTTATTTGGAATATTCTTATGCGATCTATATAATATATGCTTTGACGACCACTATGTATGTGTAATGAGTATGCATCCTGAATCACCATTGTTAGTTGGGGACCACTAGGGCATAAACGCATTCATAAAGCATTCGAGATGTAGTCGCGCAAATGTAATTCACGTGCTCTCTATCGCAAACCTCTCCAATAGGTATGGGACTATTCGAGGACAGGAATCTATCATCCTGACTTACACTGTATGGTAGGCATAACTTAGCATATCTTGTAGCCTTTGGTGCGAGATTCCCTGGCTAGCGACATCCCGCACTATGACTCGATCATTCATATGTGTCCCCTCATCTTAATCATATCTCAAATAAGTTGGACTAGATTGATTTATAGCCATCGTGGTAGATGGACTACTTGCTGGCACTCATACTGTATACTTGACTCATGCATCATGAATGCTTCGCCCATCTGATTGTCTTGTATTAACCGGCCATATCAGTCGTGATTGTCGTGCAGTTCATTACCAGCTGACGGTGACATTATGTTTGAGACCTTATAGTTTTATGGTGCTCTTTGGAGACTTGCACGGGCATGTCGTCCCACGTTTGTATGCATGGTTGCATTTCGCACCGTCTGCTTGTGCCGCATAAAGCATGGTTACTACGTTGCAACCACAACTCCATCGTGGTTTGCAGAACACCGGAAATATGTGATCTTTAAACTGGATGCCAAAGATGTCCCTGGGTGAAAGTCCCTGAACCCGTTGGTACCAAGGTGGGTGCTCCATTCAAGGACCGGGTGGTTTAATCATACACCAGTATGCTGAATACCAAACGGCGGTGTTTTCCACTGCACGTGATCAGTTTGGAAGGAGGTCTGACCTAACCTACCGGAAGAGTGTTGGCAAAGTGGGTTGAGTTTGACCAGCTCTGAGTAGGTCCGCTATTGCACCAGATAGGCTTTGGCATTCTACTGGTGAGTAGTGAGGTCTGTGAGACCCCGATGATGTTCTGTTTCAGAGATGGTATTGGTATCGGTGATGTGACTGATGTCCTGTATGGTGTGGGACGGTCCTGACGTGGGTGGGTGTGATGTGGGCGGGGCTGTAAGCCTGGGCAAGCTACCACACTGGGTGAGCTACCAGTTCCGAGTCCTGCATTACTTGGGCGATTGCGATATGACTGTTCGTATCTGGACCACTGTACTGAGAGGTGGTGATTTGCATACATGCATTGGATCATTGTATGGGACATTAGGCCCTGTAGGCCATTGCATAGTATGAGTATATAGCCATGGTAGGCTGGTTACCTGTATGGCACGCTTGCATAGCCATAGTAGGCTAGTTATATATATTGCATGCTTGCATAGCTGTGGTAGACTGGCTATCCATATCACATGATCGTGTAGCCTAATTGGGCGAAGTCTTGGTTTAAAGTTCTCATCATGCTTTACTGCTTACTCTGATATTTATCATGCTTGTCATATGCATTGTGCATGCACACACGCACTCACAAAGCTTCGTTCAAAGCTTATGCGCGTTTGTTACGCTGCAGGTTCTACCAGAGTATATCAGCAACGTTGAGTTGGAGTTGGGAGTGCAATAGCAGGAGGTGCAGGATTGTGCACAGTTTTTATATTTACGCATTGTGTATTTACTTTTCACTACTGTATATAAACGAAATGACTTAGTGGAAATATTGTGTTTGTCTTTGATGGTACTCATATGGTGATGCTCATGTTTCAAAAAAAATTCAGACCCTAAAATCCTCCTTGTGGTATCCCAGGATCGGAACCTGACGTGTAGGGTTAGGATCCGAGATCGGGGTACTACGGAGGCTGCCACCTCTAAATTCGGGTTACAGCGAATGGACGTCGAGAACCGAATTTGGGGCGTGACATCTCCATTGCGAATTGTATTGTTCCTGTGCTGAAATTGCCCCTTGCAAGATGACAGGTTCGTATGCGGGCTTGATGTATGATTGTGCTCCTTCCAGGACGACTGGTTCTCAACATGAATGGCTGTAAGGTGCTCTTTGAACAACTGGCACATCATATGGAAGTGTTCCTTCGAGTACTACTGGCTCGGAGACTAAAGGAGGAAAGGGACTTGCTCCTTGCAGGATCGGGGGAGGATTTGTTGTCCCATAAGTGTAGGCATGAATGGACTGGATAGGAGAGAAGAATCGATCAAGGCACTCTCCTTCTTCTATGCTATTGACTGGTGGGGCCACGAGATGAACTGGGATCCGTCGGATGTTGAGGCAGAGGATTCTGAAGGATGTTGGTAGAAGCTGTTGCAGGAGTTCCAGGGATCGAAATGACGATCTTTCAGTCGTCAATGAGATCTTGTATGGCATTCTTCAAAGTAAAGCATCGATCAATGGTATGGCCACGTCCTTGATGGTAGGCGCAATACTTATTTTCTCGGTAGTTTGGAGGTAGAGGATTTGAAGGAGGCCTGGGTGTCATCAGAGTGAGTAACTGCTTTTGTACCAGCATAGTCATGACTTGACTAAGTGGTTGAGTGAGTGGAGTGAATTTCCTGAGCTCCCTGTAATTCTGCCTATTCTGGTATGAGTATTGACCGTTCCCTCTGAACTGCTGCTGTTGTAGAGGTAGTTGTGGCTGTGGTTGAGGATTTGGTCATGGTTGATACCTCTGAGGTTGGTGCTGAACCTGATTCTACTGATGCTGTTGATGTCCCTGTGGGGGAGCATATTGATTACCCTGAGCAGTGGTGTTGATGTTGTTTACCTCTGTCGGGCGGGGAGGAGAACCGCTGCAGTTTCCGTTCCCATATCCGATGGGTCTTCCCTCCACTCTGTTCCTCTTGATTGGAGTGGCTTGATGAGGCCATGGGGAGATTATCCCGGCACGGATTCCTGCTTCAACTTGCTCTCCAGCACGGATCAACTGTGAGAAATTCGCATATGGGTGCGAAATGAGATATCCAGATATGCCAGGATATGTTGAATGAACAATCATGGAGATTTGTTCTTCGTCGTTGATAGGTGTCCGCATTCTGGCTGCCATAGCTCGCCAACGTCCCATATAAGCTGATAGTGTTTCATCACTCCTTTGCCTGAGAGCCGCGAGGTCAGCTCTTCTGGGTGCCATGTTGAGATTGTATGCGAATCTGTCGACCAAAGCCTGGGAGAGTTGTTCCCAAGTCCTGATGCAATGACAGTCCAATGAGGTGTACCAATCTAGGGCATCGCCTTTTAGGGATTTTTTAAACAAGCGAATGAGGGCCCCTTCATTTCCTGAGATTGCACTCAACTCTCCACAGAAGGCCTTGAGATGTGCTGTGGGACAACCGCTGCCATCGTATCTTTTGAATTTTGGTACCTCAAAGTTTTGAGGTACTTGAGCATCTGGGAAAGGACACAAGTCTCTGAACTTGGTCGAAGGTAGATCGATTCCTTGTTGTCGCTGAAGCTGATTTTGCAAGATCTGGAACTGCTCCCGAAACTCGTCCAGTCCTGAGTGATCCGTTTGAGCGACTGGTGCCTCTTGGAGTAAGGCACGTTCTTCTTCGGCATAGTGGTCGATGTCTTCGACCCTATGGGCTTGCTAAAAAGCAACCGCGGGTTGCTGAAATTGATTTGATGACTGAACTGGATTCTGATGAACTTGTGCTTGGAAGGATTGTAACTGAACTGGGGATTGTACTGAAGGTTGAACTAGAACTTGCTGAAAATTGATTGGAGACTGCTGAATTGAAGATTGCTGGAAATTAACTGGAGTTTGCTGAATTGAAGATTGCTGGAAAATTAACTCGAATCCCATCGGCGGGGATGTGCTGGAATTGAAAAGTGCTCCTGTTTGCAGAAGGCTGAGATGCTGGGAAGTGACTCCCTTGTTGGGTATTCGCCACTGTCCGCTGATTGATGTGGGCTTGACACTGACCCCCATTGTGGGCATTCGCTAGTGCTATCCCTGTTGTTGGAAATTGAATTGAAATCCCATCAGCGGGGATGTGCTGAAATTGAAAAGGGGTTCCCATCAGCGGGGACATGCTGAGAAAGGAAAGGAGTCCCATCGACGGGGACATGCTGAGATCTACTAAGACTGTTGCTTGCAAGATTGACTGGAAGCTAACTGGAAGTTCCTGACACGGGAGGGCTCTGATGCGGCCTTGTCGTCGCGAGAAAGTACTGAGGAGGATGCCCCATAGCGAAGGGCTGAGATGGCTGTTGTCGGTAGTCTTGGGCAGACTCCGATGGTTGTGCTTGATTTGAACTGGAGGCCGGAGGGACCCGGCATGGCTGCTGAGATTGCTGAACTGGGCCAACCTGATTGTTGGCTGCTACGGTAGCTTGTGCTTGCATGAATTGCAAGAGCATTTCTTGCATTGCTCTCATTCCTTGTGCCAATTCTTGTATGATTAGCATATTCTCAATTGACTGTTGCGCTGGAGGTTGCACTTCAGTCATTTCAAGAGCGGGGAAGAGATGAGTTTCTTCTTCGTGGTCAGACATGGCTTGCTGTGCCCGAGTGCGGATTATGCTGCGGAAGGGAAGTTCTTTCCGAACACGTTGAGCCTGAGGAGGCGCAATGGTGAGGACTATACTCTACTCTTTTGGGTTTTGGGGTTTTATATATATATTTTTTATTTTGGTTTTGGGTAGAATGCTATGCAGATGAGATTGTATGAGGACTAGTGACTTTCAAATATGGGAAGGATTCTGTTTTCCAAGTTGGATCACGACTAGTGGGACTAGCTCATCCCCAGTGGAGTCGCCATTCTGTGGACCCCCGCCGTTTCGCGCTCCCACGACGTTTTCCCCCCTTTCCTTTCGGAAAAGGAAGAAGAGGTGCATGCATGCGAATCGCCGTTTGTGCCACTGGCTTGCCTCGTTCTCGAGGGCTTTGTTTGGTTGTTGTGTTAAGCTGGATGCGTTTGAATGAGTTTATATAAGACCAGAGTCGCCACTAGCCAGTTACTTCGAATCTACAGTCGGCTAGATGTTCACTTCCCCAAGTGTAGGGTTGCGATGTAGTAATAATCTCGGTAAGACCGAGGTCGATCCACAGGGACTTGTGTAGGAATTCACAAATACATCCAATAATATCTATTGAAAACTAACAACCAGATTTTGTATGAATTTGATGTAAGTAACAATTTTAAACTAATTCGAAGGTAAACAATTATAAAAAGGCACTAGGGGTTCAAGGATCCACTTGTAGCAATCCTTGATGTTCAATCCGCTGTGGTTTCTCATTCTCTCAATTAGAATCAATATTAAGATTTATCTAGTCTGATGATAGAGCTGTTAAACCAAACAATCTGTCATATGTAAGTCCAATGCACATGATTCACTCAATGCAAGCCAGGCTGAGCATGCTCAATTGCATAGGTCAGTACCAATTCCAAAAGGCTCATTTCACAATCATAACCATCCTCAAGTCCTGTCACAAGACAAGGCTAGATCATGATTTGAACTTGATTCAAATCACATGCACAGTCCATACATATTACAGAAATTCAGAAAAATAGAACTTTGGTAGGAAGTCCCTACATGAAGATCATAGTACTAGAGCATACTCCAATTCCTCGGATTATACAGGTCTAGACTAACACAAAGCAATTAAGAACTTAAGTAATTCTCCCAACATCCATGAGTCATCATAAGACTAAGAAAAACTACTTTAGAACTTGTATAAACTTCAAACCATTGTTCACAACATGAATTCCAAACTTAAAACCAACTAAATACGAATTGAAACATCTTAGATCCACTACAAGCTTCACCTCTTAGCCCTAGCTAAGAGGTTTAGCTGCTCATGATCCAAGGAAACATGAAACAACTTAAAAAAAACATAAAACAGTAAAACAAACTAGAAGGAGTTGTGGAACTCCGAAATCCATTTCCGTCGCCTCCAACCTTGCTTAAACCCTTCTAAGATACCTTAAGAACGATCCTTAGGTGTCCTTTTATAGTGGGGAGGCTTCGCAACTTCAGAAGATTAGAGAAATTGCGTAACACTTACGCAGTGCACAGAGAAAATCGGCGCCAGAATTAGAAATCTGCATCTTACGCACGTCCGACTGGTCGGACGACTGGTCTGGATAGGTGGCCGACCGGTCACGACCGGTCGTGCTTCACTGGAAAATCAGTCCAGCAAGCTCTGGACTATAAAAAGGCTTCTGGCCAACCGGTCTTGACCGGTCGGTGTACTTCATCAGTATGTCCAGCGCATTCAGCAAGTATAGAGAGCTGACCGACCGGTCGCACGACCGGTCTGACCTTCCTGGCCGACCGGTCACGACCGGTCTTGGCCTGTTTCTGGTTCAATTTCTTCTTTCTTTCTTCTTTTCTTCTTTCCTTGCTTCCTTCTTTCTTTGGTCCTCCTTCGATCTTCATCCAAATAGTTCCAAATAAGCTCTTTTCATCTTCAATTAGGCGGAGTCCACTCTCAATCCTGCAATCACAAAACATGCATTCCATTAGTCTTTAAATCATAAAAATCTCGCACAATGAGTGATGAATTGGGGTTAGAATATGCACAATTAAGAACTCAATACTAGACCCCATAGAAAGTTAGAGAAGGGGATCCAAAGATTCCTTTATCTAAAATGACTCCTTTTGATCTGCGGCCAGAGATTCGAGGTAAGGGATCACGGTTACAGGGTGGGAAGAGGTTAAGCACCCCACTCACTGCCCGTACGGAAGTACGGTCTCTACTTCACAGAATTGAACTAATACTTGAAAGTCTGTTTTAATCCTCGTATATTCTCATAGATGACATGATGCATGAATGCAGGTTTAAACAGTAAGAGTTTCTGATGGGAAGGTTTCCATTAACAGGCAAGCCCAGAGCATACGCTCGAACTGACAGGTGCTTTATGCGAGATGCATGCTGTGTGTTTGAATAATCAAAGTGCTCGTAGTGACTAATGTATGAATGCAGGTCTGAACAGTAAGAGTTTCTGATGGGCAGGTTTCTATTAACAGGCAAGCCCAGAGCATACGCTCAAACTGACAGGTGCTTTATACGAGATGCATGCTGCGTGTTTGAATAATCAAAGTGCTTGTAGTGAAGCAGGGGGGTTGGAAGAAAAGTAAATGTTGCACTTATACTAGATGCAAATGAGATGATGTTGGTAAAAGAGTAGCTGGATGGACGGAGGTGTCGCAAGGATTGGCTTTGAGTGGCTGGATCAAGACTTGGATGGCTTGGGAGACTTGGACCAGTGGTCAGGCTGGGCTGGACCAAGGCTAGGCTCTCCTCACTCGAGCTCTCCTTGGTGGAAAGATGGGCTAAAGGGGGATGGAGGGAAACTCGGAACGGACGGGTCGCTCTGGACTGGATGGGATGCTGAGGGATGCTTGAATGAGAAGGGGAATGGGGTATTTATAGCTGCGGGCAGTGGCAGAACTTGTAAATAAGTTTGGACGGCTCTCAGGGGGCCGCCTGTACGCCCTTTTCTTGGGATTCAGCGGAGGTTTGGGCGGCCCCCTTAGGGCCGCCCTTACGGACGTTCTCGGGATCCCGCGGGCAGTACGGACCTGCTCTGAGGCTGGGGTCTGGAACTCAGTAAGTTGACTCGATGGATTGACTCAGCGGGTTGACTCGGTGATTTGACTCGGTGGGTTGACTCGGTGTTTTGACTCGGCGGTTTGACTCGGTGTTGAGCTCTTAATTGTGCATATTCTAACCCCAATTCATCACTCATTATGCAAGGTTCGAATGGTTTGTAAGCTAATTCAATGCATGTTTTGTGACTATAGGATTGAGGGTGGACTCTACTCAATTGAAGACATAAAGAGCTCACTTAGGATCATTCTGATGAAAAACATCGAAGAACCAAAGAAGAAAAGAAATGAAGAAGCAAAGAGAGAAGAAAGAAAGCAAGAAAAAGAAGAGAAAAAGGTGCTGACCGGTCGTGACCGGTCGGCCAAGGAAGCCAGACCGGTCAGTGACCGGTCTGCCATGTATGAAGGATGCTGCTGAAGACGTCCGACCGGTCATGACCGGTCGGACAGTGTTGCTGGGAACTCAATGAACAGGACTGACTGGTCAAGACCGGTCGGTCAAGACCGGTCGGTCAGTGTTGCTGCAATGTGAAGAAAAACATCCGACCGGTCTTGACCGGTCGGAGTTGCTTGCTGGATTAAGGTTCTACAAGGCCCGACCGGTCATGACCGGTCGGCCATGTGTACTGAATTAGAACTTTCTAATTTCTTCCCGAAATTCTCTGCGCTGCGTAAGTGTTACGCAAATTTTCGATTCTTCCGATGATGGGGAGCCTCCAAACTATAAATAGACACCTAGGGATTGTTTCTAAGGTATCCTAGAAGGGTTCAAGCGAGGTTGGAGGCTGTGAAAGTGAAGATTGGAGTTTCACAACTCCTTTTGGTTTGCTTTGCTGTTTTCATGCTTTTTGTAGTTGTTTCATGTTTCCTTGGATCATGAGCAGCTAAACCTCTTAGCTAGGGCTAAGAGGTGAAGCTTGTAGTGTATCCAAGATGTTTTAATTCGTAGTTAAGTGGTTTCAGTTTGGAATTCATGATTATGAACTAAGGTTTGAAGTTTATACAAGTTTTTAAGTAATTTCTCTTAGTCTTGTGATGACTCATGGATGTTTGGATGAATTACTTATCTGCTTAATTTATTTGCAACGGTCTAGACCTGTATGATCCGAGGAATTGGAGTGCGCTCTAGTACCAAGCTCTTCATAAAGGGGCTTCATGCCAAAGTTCTAGTTTTGGTTGATTATCTGGAATATGTATGAGCTGTGCATATAATTTGAATCCAGTTTAAATCATGATCTAGCCTTGTCTTGTGAGAAGACTTGAGGATGGTTATGATTGGGGATTGGACCTATAGAAATGGTGAATGACCTATGCAATGAGCATGCTCAGATCAGCCTAGAGTTGAGTGAACTTTATGCACAGAACTTACATGTTACAGACTTCTGGTTTAACAGTTCTATCATCCGACTAGATAGACCTGACTGGTGATTCTAGTTGAGAGAATGGGAAACCACAGCGGATTGAACATTGAGGATTGCTACAAGTGGATCCTCAAACCCCTAGTGCCTTCTTATACTTGTTTACATTCAATTTAGCTTAAACTGTAATCACACACATTCTATTCAAACTTTGATTGTTAGCTTCAATAGAAACTTGTGGATGAGTTTGTGACATCCTACATAAGTCCCTGTGGATCGACCTCGGTATTACCGAGTTTATTACTACATCGCAACCCTACACTTGGGGAAGCGAACAAGTTTTTGGCGCCGCTGCCGGGGATTTTGACGGTTTTCACAAATTTCTGAAATTAGTATCTATTTAGGACTCTTTTAGATTTTTTGAACTAACTTAGTTTATTTATTTGATTTTTTTCTTTTCAGGGATTTCTAGGAAGCTGAAGAAGAATTTTAAGTGCGAATCAGGTTTTATCTTTCTAAACCTTACTCTTCTCCTTCTCCTACTCATTCCTATTCATCTCTTATAGAGTGGGTGGAGATTCCTTTTGGATCTCTAAAAGGTCGGTTTTTTTTGCCACCTGGATTCCTATTGGTCGGCTCAGCCGCCTTGGTTCACCTTGTGCTCAGAGATTTCTTTTCTCATCTCTACTCCTCTTTTTCCTTCTTCTGCACTTTTTCTCAAAAGATTCAAAGAGTGGGTGGGGAGTTCTCTGAACCCCTATTGACCAGGAGAAATCGGTCTTTATCCTTGCTTCTGGCCTAGCCATTGCAAGACACCTTGTGCTTTGGTCTTAGAGAAGAGTAAAGAAAAGGGAGGAAGAATTCTCCTTTCTTTTTGTTTCTTATTTTTGGTTTTGCATGCCACATTGGGCTCGGGATTCCAATAACCGACTCATAAGTGAAGGGGGGATAGTAGAAGGGATTGATAGAGAGCCACGTGCTAGGAGACAGCTAGATTCTCCAATTTTATCTGAAAATATGGCTGCAAATCAACCTAACCCGGTTCAAAATCAAACTGAAACAGGGGAGAATGTGGTTGAGAATGTTCCCCGACCTAGGACTTTACATGATTTCTTGCAACCTGCAAGAACGAGCACTCCCTCATGCATAGTTTTCCCACCAAATGCAGGGAATGTGGATTTGAAACCGGGAGTGATCAATCTTCTCCCTAAATTCCATGGTTTAGACAGTGAAAGTGCCTATCAACACCTTAGGGAGTTTGATGAGGTAATCACCACCATGCACTTTGCAAATGTGACTGAAGATGTAGTAAGACTTAAATTCTTCCCTTTCACTCTTAAGGATAAAGCCAAGGGTTGGCTTTATGCATTGAGGCCAAGATCAATTGGGTCATGGAATGATATGCACAGAGAATTTATAAAAAAATTCTTCCCTACTCACAAAACGAACATGCTTAAGCGCCTTATCATGAACTTTGCCCAAAAGGAGGATGAAACCTTTTCCCAATGTTGGGAGAGATTCAAGGACCTATTAAACGCATGCCCACATCATGGCTATGAAAATTGGCGGATTATAAGTTTTTTCTATGAAGGACTGATTCCATCCATGCGCCAATTTATAGAGATGATGTGTAATGGGGAGTTCATGAATAAGGAAGCTGATGAAGCATGGGATTATCCGGAAGAATTGGCTGAAAGTGCACAATCTTGGGACACACCTAAACCAACAAATTCCAAGATTGGCCAACAAAAAGAAAAGGGAGGAATGTATGTCCTATCAGAAGAAGACAGCATAAGTGCACGGTTGGCTAGCCTTACAAGAAAGGTCGAAGCCATGGAATTAAGGAAAGGAGAAATAATCAACTCCACTGAGGTTGAAACTGTTTGTGGAATTTGTGCTGGAAATCAACATGCTACACCAGATTGTCCCACAATTTCAGCAGTCCAAGGCATCCTACAAGAACAAACAAATGCCATAAACAGTTATCAGCAACAATACGGTGCTCCAAACTCAAACACGTATAATCCTAATTGGAAGAACCATCCCAACTTCAGTTGGAAGAATGGGCCCAATGCAAATGCAAACAACACTCCAAAAGTATCACTAGAAGAGATGTTGGGTGCATTTGTATCGGTCCAGAATGAGTATAACAAGACAAACTCTCTAAAAATAGATGGGTTCATGCAAGAGCAATTGAAATTCAATCAAAACTCAAACCAAGCCATTAATGAATTGAAAACATCTTTGGCTAGAGTTGAAGCTCACCTTAGTGTTAGAGAGAAGGGCACACTCCCTGCCCAACCTCTTCCTAACCCAAGGACCCAATATGAGATACAAGATGCAAGCTCATCCTCCCACCATACGAAACATGTCCAAGCTATCACAACTTTGAGAAGTGGGAAAGAAATTGATAAATCCAATCCGGTGAAGGCCCCCAAGCCTAAGGATCCGGAAATTCGTAAAGAGGATGATAGCCCAAACAATATTCCACAAGAGAAAGAACCGGAAAGACAATACAAGCCGGTTGCCCCATTTCCACAAAGGTTGATTTCACCTAAACCTTTAGATAAAAATCTGGAGATTCTAGAAGTTTTCAAACAGGTGAAGATCAACATTCCGCTGTTGGATGCAATAAAACAAATACCATCTTATGCCAAATTTTTAAAGGAATTGTGTACAATCAAAAGGAAACATAACGTTCACAACAAAGTGCTTTTGGCTGAGAATTTGAGTGCCATCATCAAACAAGAGGTGCCCCAAAAATACAAAGATCCGGGTAGTCCAACCATATCATGCATCATAGGAGACTACCAGATTAAACAAGCCCTACTCAACTTGGGGGCAAGTGTGAATCTCATTCCATACTCGGTCTATGAACAACTTGGGTTAGGTGAATTAAAACCCACCAAAACCACACTCCAACTTGCTGATAGATCCATCCGGATACCGAGAGGAATGGTAGAGGATGTTCTAGTCCAAGTTGATAAATTCTACTATCCAGTAGATTTTATTGTCTTGGACACACATCCCGTGATAGGCACCGGTACTCAAATTCCCGTCATACTTGGACGACCGTTTCTAGCTACCTCAAACGCCATTATCAATTGTAGAAACAGACTTGTACAAATGTCCTTTGGAAATATGACCCTTGAGCTTAACATATTTGAGTTATGCAAACAACCGCGGGAAGTTGATGATGATATCCACGAATTAAACATGGTCGAATCATTCGTGGAAGATACAATCCCCTTGTCACTATTTTCCGACCCTTTGGAGGCATGTGTGGCCCTTCTCCATGATATGAATGATGATACAACACAAGAGATGGATGCCATTCTAGATGTGATGCTGGTGCGTGAAAATAAAAGATGGAGGGCCCCAATTGAACCTTTGCCTATAAATGAGAACAAGGCCCTCCCATCCAACATTAAGGCACCAAAACTCGACCTAAAACCATTGCCAAATGAGCTAAAATATGTTTATTTAGGTCGAGATGAGACATATCCAGTGGTGATTTCTTCCCACTTGGATGAGGAACAAGAGAGTAGGCTAATAGCCACTCTATTAGAGCACAAGAGTGCCATCGGATGGACAATTGCGGATCTCAAAGGCATAGACCCACTGATTTGCACTCACCGCATACACCTTGAGGAAAATGCAAAGACATCCCGGCAACCATAAAGACGACTAAATCCAAATATGAAAGATGTGGTTAAGGCCGAAGTGGTGAAACTATTGGATGTAGGTATCATTTACCCAATATCTGATAGCCAATGGGTGAGCCCAACTCAAGTGGTGCCTAAGAAATTCGGAATAACCATCGTAGCCAATGCCAATAACGAACTCGTGCCAACTAGAGTCACTACCGGTTGGAGAATGTGCATTGACTACAGGAAGCTAAACACTGTCACGAGGAAAGACCACTTTCCCCTACCATTTGTTGATCAGATTTTAGAACGGTTGGCAGGCCATTCCCACTTTTGCTTCCTTGATGGCTATTCAGGGTACAAGCAAATAGAAATTGCCCGTGAAGATCAAGAAAAGACTACATTCACATGTCCATTCGGTACTTTCGCCTATCGACGAATGCCGTTTGGACTATGTAATGCCCCTGCCACCTTTCAGCGTTGTATGATGAGCATCTTTTCTGACATGGTGGGGACCATTCTCGAAGTCTTCATGGATGATTTTTCTGTATTTGGTTGTAACTTTGATGAGTGCCTCAAGCACTTGAAATCTGTGCTAAAAAGATGTGAAGAGAAGAACCTTGTGCTCAATTGGGAAAAGTGTCACTTCATGGTTCAAAAGGGAATTGTACTTGGTCACATCGTTTCACAAAATGGAATTGAGGTGGACAAGGCGAAAATTGATCTTATCTCTAACCTACCACCACCCAAAAGCATACGAGATATACGGTCCTTTTTAGGACACGCAGGATTTTACAGAAGGTTTATAAAGGATTTCAGTTCACTCTCTCGCCCTTTATGTAACCTACTTCAAAAGGAAAATTCATTCGAGTGGAATGAAGAATGTCAACAGGCATTCACCACCCTTAAAGGTATGTTGACATGCGCCCCAATAATGCAACCACCTGATTGGAGCCTTCCTTTTGAAATTATGTGCGATGCTAGCGACTATGCTATTGGGGCTGTGTTAGGCCAAAGAAAAGATAAAAAGCCGTGTGTCATCTACTATGCAAGTAGAACCCTAAACTCAGCCCAGGAAAACTACACCACTACTGAAAAGGAACTTTTAGCAGTAGTTTTTGCCTTGGAGAAGTTTAGATCCTACTTGATTGGATCCAAGATCATCGTTTTCACCGACCATGCCGCGCTTAAGTATCTTCTCTCTAAGAAGGATGCTAAACCACGGTTATTAAGATGGATCCTCCTACTCCAAGAATTCGACTTAGAAATACGTGATAAGAAAGGAGTAGAGAATGTAGTAGCTGACCACCTCTCTCGACGTGTCCTCACTGATTCCCCTGAAACGACTGCAATCAACGACATGTTCCCTGATGAACAACTTTTTGCTGTTTCCCAATTACCATGGTATGCGGACATTGCTAATTATCTTGCTACAGGTACAATTCCTACATATTGGAAAAAGCAAGATAAGGATAGATTCTTCTCAGAGGTACGGAAATTTCTATGGGACGACCCATACTTGTTCAAGTATTGTCCCGATCAAATCATAAGGAGATGTGTCCCAGATGATGAGCAACAAAGTATCATCTCCTTCTGTCATTCTCAAGCATGTGGTGGCCATTTTTCGGCTAAAAAGACCACAGCGAAAATTCTGCAATGTGGGTTTTATTGGCTCACCATTCCTCCTAATTTCTGACAAGGTTCGCAAGCTTTGCAAAACTCATGTGTGTCTTTGAACATCTCCCGTAGAAATATGATGCCACTCAATCCCATCTTAATTATCGAAATTTTTTATTGTTGGGGCATTGATTTCATGGGCCCATTCCCATCTTCTTTTGGAAACCAATACATCTTGCTTGCCGTTGATTATGTTTCCAAATGGGTCGAGGCCATCCCTTGCCGGAATAATGACCATAAAACGGTCATTCGATTCTTAAAAGAAAACATTCTTTCCCGGTTTGGTACGCCTCGAGTCATCATAAGTGATGGAGGGTCTCACTTTTGCAATCGCCCTTTTGAAGCATTAATGAAGAAATATGGCGTAACGCACAAAGTGAGCACTCCCTATCACCCACAAACTAGTGGACAAGCTGAGATATCCAATAGGGAGATTAAACACATTTTAGAAAAAACGGTGAATCCCGATCGCAAGGATTGGTCACTTCGACTTACCGATGCGCTTTGGGCTTACCGTACTGCCTTTAAAACTCCTATTGGAATGTCTCCCTATAGACTTGTCTATGGGAAGGCTTGTCACTTGCCTGTGGAGTTGGAACATAAGGCGTATTGGGCTATTAAGAAGATGAATTTCAATCCTGACAAGGCAAGCTCGTTACGCAAACTACAATTGAATGAACTTGCAGAAATCCGGAATGAAGCTTATGAGAATGCAAGAATTTACAAGGACAAGACGAAGATATTCCATGATAAGAATATTCTTCACAAGACATTCACGATAAATCAAAAAGTCCTCATGTATAATTCTCGCTTACATCTATTTCCGGGAAAATTGAGATCTCGGTGGACCGGTCCCTACCTTGTGCAAACTGTCTATCCATATGGGACTGTCGAGCTGTTAAATCCAAGGAACGGCAACCTTTTTAAAGCAAATGGGCAACGATTAAAGCCGTTCTTTGAGAACTTCCCTTCAGAAGGTATGTCCATACCTCTGAATGATCCTGTGTATCAGGATGTTGATCTCCTAGTCTGATGGAGGTATAGCGTAGTTAGGATTAGGATTTTGCTGCTTTTGTTTTCGTTTTCATAGGTTTGTTACAAGGAGGAAGATCTCCACTTTTCACTCTCTCAGGTACTATCAGTCCTCACTCCCTTTCTATTTTCAAATTGCTCTCATGTTTTGCTCATTGCACATCTTTTACATTGAGGACAATGCAAGATTTGGTTGGGGGGTGTAGGATCACTTGGATGAATCCAGCGATTTGCAACATTTCAAGCAATCATGTGGAAATTTTTTCGATTTCTCAACAATTTGAAACTCTTTTGGAAAACACCGGTTCTATGCATTCGAGTTGATATGACCAATAAGAGGAGGAGATATGAAGTGTATAAGGCTGGAAGTCTGGAATTCCTCACAGCATAATGGTTTTTATATGTGAACTCCCCTATTTTGTGATTGATAGAAAATCTGAACACCTTTATACCTAGTTCACATTACACGATTTTCATGAGTTGAAGGGATTATGTGACTTATGGATTAACTAGACTTTGAATTAAGGTATTGAGAAATCAGGCCGGGGTACTTTGTCCATCCTTGTCCATGTGAAAATAATGAAAGATATGGATTTTTAAAAATCCTATCTAATTTAAAAGAAAAAGGAAAAGGAAGGATGAAATTGGGAATGTGAAAAATGGTGGAAATTCCGATTAGGGCTACCTACTACCAACCGGGGGATGGTCTACCCGTAACCAAAGCCGGAAATGGGACGTAGTGTGAAAGTCGTCGGAAGGACGGTAAGGCAAATTCCTGTCATGGACCTGATGTGGCTCTACGTACCTTGAGTTCTATGGTCTACCTGATCTATGAAGAAGATAATCCTAGAAACTCGTGAGATGAATTTTCACTACCCACACTAGGTTGAATTTGTTCAGGTCCTTCTATTTATCAAACAATCAGCGGGAATCTCATATGCATGCCTATTATGTCTTGAGGATTTACGGTTTCAACCTTTGACGCCTAATCTTCCTGAATCTTACACTTATGAACCTTAGAATGAATAGAAGGATGGTCTCTGAAAGAGAGTTGAGTTTTGAAGAATGGGATTAGCTTCACGCATGTTTTGCTCGGGACTAGCAAAATGCTGGTTGGGGGGTGTGTTGAGCTCTTAATTGTGCATATTCTAACCCCAATTCATCACTCATTATGCAAGGTTCGAATGGTTTGTAAGCTAATTCAATGCATGTTTTGTGACTATAGGATTGAGGGTGGACTCTACTCAATTGAAGACATAAAGAGCTCACTTAGGATCATTCTGATGAAAAACATCGAAGAACCAAAGAAGAAAAGAAATGAAGAAGCAAAGAGAGAAGAAAGAAAGCAAGAAAAAGAAGAGAAAAAGGTGCTGACCGGTCGTGACCGGTCGGCCAAGGAAGCCAGACCGGTCAGTGACCGGTCTGCCATGTATGAAGGACGCTGCTGAAGACGTCCGACCGGTCATGACCGGTCGGACAGTGTTGCTGGGAACTCAATGAACAGGACCGACCGGTCAAGACCGGTCGGTCAGTGTTGCTGCAATGTGAAGAAAAACATCCGACCGGTCTTGACCGGTCGGAGTTGCTTGCTGGATTAAGGTTCTACAAGGCCCGACCGGTCATGACCGGTCGGCCATGCGTACTGAATTAGAACTTTCTAATTTCTTCCCGAAATTCTCTGCGCTGCGTAAGTGTTACGCAAATTTCCGATTCTTCAAACGATGGGGAGCCTCCAAACTATAAATAGACACCTAGGGATTGTTTCTAAGGTATCCTAGAAGGGTTCAAGCGAGGTTGGAGGCTGTGGAAGTGAAGATTGGAGTTTCACAACTCCTTTTGGTTTGCTTTGCTGTTTTCATGCTTTTTTTAGTTGTTTCATGTTTCCTTGGATCATGAGCAGCTAAACCTCTTAGCTAGGGCTAAGAGGTGAAGCTTGTAGTGTATCCAAGATGTTTTAATTCGTAGTTAAGTGGTTTCAGTTTGGAATTCATGATTATGAACTAAGGTTTGAAGTTTATACAAGTTTTTAAGTAATTTCTCTTAGTCTTGTGATGACTCATGGATGTTTGGATGAATTACTTATCTGCTTAATTTGTTTGCAACGGTCTAGACCTGTATGATCCGAGGAATTGGAGTGCGCTCTAGTACCAAGCTCTTCATAAAGGGGCTTCATGCCAAAGTTCTAGTTTTGGTTGATTATCTGGAATATGTATGAGCTGTGCATATAATTTGAATCCAGTTCAAATCATGATCTAGCCTTGTCTTGTGAGAAGACTTGAGGATGGTTATGATTGGGGATTGGACCTATAGAAATGGTGAATGACCTATGCAATGAGCATGCTCAGATCAGCCTAGAGTTGAGTGAACTTTATGCACAGAACTTACATGTTACAGACTTCTGGTTTAACAGTTCTATCATCCGACTAGATAGACCTGACTGGTGATTCTAGTTGAGAGAATGGGAAATCACAGCGGATTGAACATTGAGGATTGCTACAAGTGGATCCTCGAACCCCTAGTGCCTTCTTATACTTGTTTACATTCAATTTAGCTTAAACTGTAATCACACACATTCTATTCAAACTTTGATTGTTAGCTTCAATAGAAACTTGTGGATGAGTTTGTGACATCCTACATAAGTCCCTGTGGATCGACCTCGGTATTACCGAGTTTATTACTACATCGCAACCCTACACTTGGGGAAGCGAACACTCGGCGGGTTGACTCGGTGATTTGACTTAGCGGGTTGACTCGGTGATTTGACTCAGTGGGTTGACTCAGTGAGTTTGACTTTTTTGAGATTTTTTTACTGGTTTTTCTTATGGGGGGTTTTTCAGGCTGATGTTTAGGGTGAGTTGGGCTATTGATTGGGGCTTACAAGGGTGAGTTTGGCTGAGTTTGGACACGGGATTTAGGGGTATGGTCCTCCATTCATCCAGCTATCTCTATCAATAGTGTAGCCGAAGGTGGGGTGTCCACATAACCCAAGAGAGAAAAAGTGGAAGAGAGAGAGAGAGAGAGAGAGAGAGAGAGAGAGAGAGAGAGGATCTTTGGCAGGGGTTTTCTTCTTTATTAGAATCATCTGGATTAGAGGTGATGGTCTCTCACATGATTTTAAAAGTTCTCTTTAGTATTTTTCTAATTTTTCAAAGCTATACTCTTATGCTATGTAAAAATCATCTATACTTCATATCTTTCTTTAATTTTTTTTTCTAGTTTGATCTTCTTAATTGGTTTCTTAAATTTCATATATTTTTTAAATTAATGTTGGAATTAGGGTTTTTCATGAATTTTTTAAAATTTGAAACTATCAAACACGTATTGTAGAAAATCGATATTTTCATGTGTTTAAATCAAATTTTTTATGTTAGTTTTATATTAAACCATGAAATTCAAGGGATTTTTCTTATTTTTAAAATTTAGGGTTTAATGATTATTTTTATAATCCCAATTAGGTGAGGGATTAATTTGTATAGAAATTCTAAGTTTTACATTGTAAATTATTCAAAATTCTATACTACGTTGTTTTACATTCAAAATTTTATACTATGGCTTTGAATTCTATTTTTTCTAAAATTTTAGATTTATTTTATTTATCTAAAATAATTATTTTATTGTTAAAAATTCAAGGAGCATGTGTTTTATATATAAGTGTGTTATATGAAACCGTATGTGAGATTTTTATGAAAAGTATGTTATTTTTTAAAAATATGCAGTTTATAAAAAGTATAATTGAATATTGAATACTTAATATTTGAATGTTCATCAAATATTTATAAGGTTTTATATAAATTTGAGATGTAGATTTCAATAAAAAGTCACACATCATATATTCTAGAAAACTGATAAAAACACTAGGCAATTGATGTCCTATGGGTTAAAATTTTCAGAAAACATAAATAAGTGGGGTCATATGACCCTTAGGTTGAAAAACCTTCAAACCAAATTGTTACCTCTTAAAATCTCCATTGATCAAGGCCAGGTGGGCGAGCATTAATGGGTGCAAGAAACTACTTACACAGGCCAGGTGGAGTAGTCGTTTGACCAGCTTGGAATTGGTCTCTTACCTTGGTTCGGGTAGTTGAACATGTAGGACTACAAAAGATCATTAGAGGACGGGTGTTGTATTAGAGAGTGTTGAACAAGTGCAGTAAACTGGCTCTCGTGTTTCTAATGGTTAACCGTATTGAGAACGTTGGTTCATTCTTGCATTTTCTGCTCATACATGTTTTTACTATATTATAAAGTAAATTTTAACTTAATCTTTTAAATTCAAGTTTTGAATTGTAAATATTTTTTCTAAATATTATATTTTATTTGGCTTTGGAATCGTGATCATTTTTTAAAAATTGTGCAAGACTTCTTCATTAAGCTTTGCAGCCTACCCATTTGAGTTTTCAATTTCAAGTTCAGATGTGGAAGAGATCATGCTAGAAAAAGAATATTAGACTTCTTTCTATTAGTAGTTTAGTTTTCTTTAAAACATTTATTAGATTTTTTTGTAATAGATATTAGTGAGTGGAAAATTAAATAGTTGATTTAGAGTAGAGTGATTGATTTGAAGAGTGATGATTTATTCATGAGACATGAATACTATATTATTGATTTCAGTAGATGATCGTTTGATTTGAAGTTTATATTTTATTCTTAGTATTTTGTGATAGATTATCTATGAATATGGAAGGTAATTAAGGATTATGCTGCATTAGACTTGAAACGTACATAAATTCAGAGAAATAAAATAGCCCTTAGTCTACTAGTCTATTATTTCTTATATGTTGGTGAATGCTTTATGAATGTTTGCGAAAGATCCCGTACTGAACACCACGTGATTCATGTACCAATCCCAAAATTGAGTTAATATATATGAATTCTTACAACCAGCTTAAAAAGAGAAACATGATGGTATGTTTGTTGCTCGGTAGGAAGTCGGGCTATATAATGAGATAGTTGTGGTGTCGAATGGTCATCTGTTCATTACTTGATAAGAAGTAGAGCTTCATGGTGAGAAATTCAATTGATGCGAAATGATTGTTTGTTCTTTTTGCTCGATAGGAATCAAGATTTGTGGTGAGATGGACAATGAAGGGCGGATCTTCGATAATCTGTTTGAAAACCTGGTTAAGAGACCAACGACGTAACGAGAAAGTTAGTGGTGTGACAATTATTTAAAATCCTAACGATTGTTAGGCTCATGGAAAGATAATCATGATTTGATTATTTGTTCTTCACTTTGGTTAAAAGACCTTAGCTTTGTGGTGAGATTGTTGATAGATTACTTAGAACATAGCAGGAAAGCCCTGCAACCTTCTATTCAAAGCTGCACAATCTTCATAGTTATCTATCGGTGTGTTCATGGACATAGGGTGGAGGGATAAGTAATCTAATCAGTCCATGCTTTATGCAGTATTACGCTAACTAGTAGTGGAGTTAGACAAAAAACTAAACTAAGGGTTTCCATAAGAGACAAGGGATAAGCAACATTTCACTGTAGAGTTGTATTGGATTGGTGTGGGCTCTTCGCTCTTCACTCTTTGCTTTATTTATAGACATGCATGAGAATATTGATGTATGACCTTAGCAATCCCTATTTGTTTCAATCAATCCACTAATTGGCAGATGTAGCCGATTACACTTTCTCTTCTGAGTTGTGCCCCACAATCTTCGCATAATCATTCAACCATCAAATGGGTGCATTCTTACCATGTGTGACGATGTGAATCACCGCTAGCTAACTATGTGATTGTTCACACTCTTCTAAGCTATTACGAAAATTATGGCCTTTTTTTATTCGCCACTCATCTATATAATAGTTACTCGCTTTGATCCTTCTGATTATGTGACGTGTGTCCCATTGTGTTAGCTATCTTAGTCCACCATGATTTTTCTTCTATTGATCATCTTGGCTATAAGGATCTCGTTGTGAACTTCCATATACTAGCCATCTAATATGGAAATATTATATAGGATGTAAACATTGTCCAACGTCTCTTAATATTTAAGGATTGTGAAGAGACGTGTTTTAAAGAAAGAAGACATGCTATCACTCTTCATGTGGCGACACTCGATTTCTTGTCATAATTTTTACGTTAAATGAACATATGGAGCTAGCATAAACTAAATCCCTATAAGTTGTATTTGAACTGTCTCAACATTCTTACATCTTCTTTCTTCAACCTCTTTGGTCTCTCAACTCTCAATGTTTACCTCTCATCACTTCATTTTTTTCTTTGGTCTCCTTGATGAAGTTTGTCAAGGCTAGAGCGTGGGGTGTAAATTTCATGTTTGGAAGAAGACCCAAGTTGATAGATAATCTATTAGTGAGAGACTTAGGACATGAATGAAGAAGACAAAAGGGCATAGCTATAGCCAAGCTTGGATTTTTTTTTTTCTTTTGGAAGACGTTGGTTTTAACTTTTTGGCATAGATTTTTTGAAGGATTTCTTTTTAGGCAAACCGAGAAGATTTTTTTTAACTGAATGAGGCCAGAGTGTTATGAACAATCTGTATATTAGCTTCATCCATGTGGATAAATAGAACTTTTTTTTGGCTTATCGATTGGTTTGTCCGCTCCTTTAGTTTGTAATAACTAGGTTGCGACCCATATTGTCAGCAATCCAGTTTTTCACAAGTGCATGAAACACATTAAGGTAGAATGCCACTTTATTTGTGAGAAGCTGCATTAAAGGAAATTATCATGAAACACGTATCTTCTAAAGACCAGTTTATTGATATTTTCACCAAACGCCTGCTACATGCACATGGTGCAACTATATGTAACAAAACGGGCATGATTGACATATATGCTCCAACTTGAGGGAGGAGTGTTGGAAGTTGAATACAATATCTCAATTAGTTGAATATGGTGACCAAAGGGGTTGTATAGCTATTAAATAATGGTTTCCCATATTGAGCTTCATAAGACCCAACATGGGCAACACACATCGTACACGGGGTATAGATTATAAAATAGCATGTTAGGGTTAGGGTAAAAATGTAACACCTTGACCCTTCTTTTTATCACGTTTATACTCTTTCACTCTCTCTTCCATATTCCTCTTCTTTCAACCTTCTTCCTTATAAACCTTTAGATGGTATCAAAGCCTTGATACGATCTAACTAAACCTACTATTATCATCTTTCTCCTTTCAAACCTTACTTTCTTTAGATTTTCACTACTTTGGTCGAGTAAACAACTCATCAACGTCTTCTCTGCAGGAACTAGTTGGGTTCTGTATGACACCATTAATGGTGTAAGAAGGATCATATCTCCCTTACCTATAGAATTGAATTTGATCCATTGGCTTAAGACAGTGTCGTAGCATTGCTTCATGCTCAAGACCATTAATGGAGGAAAATTGCCAATCTAACTAGTTTGATGATATAGGTCAAAACTTTTATCTTTTCTAGGCCATTAGATAGTCCTACCAACGGACCACCTTTTTTTCCTCAAGATCCAGCTGCTGATCTCCTTGTTTAATCATTGGTCAAATTGATAATTTTTTTCACAAGCCATCCTTATGTCTAAAAAGTGATGCTATCCTTTAATATAGCTAAGACATTGATTCATTGGGCCCCACATGTTCCTATTGTTGATCTTAATATGCTGCTACATCATATATTCTTTACTATATATAGGATGTTGGTCAGATTGGCCTGATTTGTTGCACATAGTAGATTCACTAGGCCTCATATGATATGTCATTTAATATATCTCTTTGGCACATTGTTGAATGGTGTGGCTGCTAGGATTTTTTATGTATTTTAATATTCACATGTTATTGAGCTGGGCACTTTTGTTTTGATACTGGATTTTATAGCAGTCCTTCGATTTGCTGATTCACTAAATCATTGGCACGTTGTTAGACTTGTTATTGATTAACACACACACACACACACACACACACACACACACACACACACACACACACACACACACGTCTTGGATCGTTGATTTTTTCTTTTATGGTGATATTGCTAAATACACAAAGTATTTAGTGTTAGTGCATACTAGTGCACCTTATTGTCAATCACGTGTATCCATGTGTTGTAATGTCGGTTGAGCCTTGGCAAGCTGAAGACCGAAGATTCAAGTGGACAAGAAGCATCAAAGAAGAAGAACAGGTAAATGAGATACCTTGGTGACCATAACCCTTTGAACCAAAACACTCAATCCCTTTTAGATGACTTGGACTAATTAGGAAAACCTTTAACCATCTTTATTAGCCTTAGATCACATATAAAAACATGATAAATTAGGCTAATTAAAGAGGTGGAAGTTGCTGTAATTAATTAGGCTCAAACAACAATTTTTTATAGGTGTTTGATATATCAGAGACCAGTTTGATAGGTCTTTGATTAATCAAAATGACCAATTCGATATATCGAAAGTTTTTCCAACAAACTTCAAACTCTCTAGACAGTTTCTTCGATCAATCGAATTGCTTATTCAATATAACAGAATGAGTGTATTCGATGAATCGAAATCCTTTTCGATAGATCAGAAATTTTTTCCAGCAACTTGCTGATTCTCTGGACAGATTCTTTGATATATCGAATAGGTATTTCAATATATCAAAGATCACTCTAATCAATCGAAACACCATTTCACTACATCGAAGTGATCGTTTTTTTGCCCATTTTTTTACCATTGGAGATTTTTCTTTAAATACAGAAGAAACAGTTTTTGGGTTGAGAGAGGGTATTTTGAGGATTTAGAAGCCGCCACCATTGCTTATCATTAGGAGCTTTAATTTTAACCCATACAAGGCATTCTCCTTATGATTCATCACAAGCTTGTGGCATTCAATGCTTAAATGAGAATGGACTTGTTTCCTCTTGATTCCTTGGAGTTTAGACACCTTGATCATTGTTAAAACCTTTTGTCTAAACACCACCTAGGAATTCAAATAGGTGTATTCCTTCAGGAAACCCATTTCCTACCATTTGTAGAGGTTTCACCACCTCCTAGCACCTTGGGCATCTACGTCGGAGCATCATATGCAAGATGGCTGATCTTGGAGCTAGAGCATTGGCGACACAATGACATCAAAGATCGAGGGAGCACAAGGGGAGCTGATTCAAGCATGGGAGAGCAAGAAGAAACCTGAAGTGGCACATAATGGGGCTCAAATCCGATAAGTAGGGTTATCATTTGTTAGAGTCCATCTACTCTTTTTCTAGTGGGAATTGAGTGTAGAGTTTCTTTGTCAAACTCGAATCTATGATCGTTTGTCGATCCTTGACTTGTTAGTTGAGCATAAAAGTCTAGGGGCGTTTGCCACTCCTTGACACGTTTGTCGGGCTTAAAAGAGTCTCCAAAGGGAGCCACCAACACAGTGTGAACGTGTAGGTTGGGAGCAACCTGTAAACTCTCCAGTTGAGTGAATTCGATTAAAAACACCTTGGTTGGAAGGAACCAAATTTAAACTCCCTAGTGAATGCAAGTGTGCTCAAAGGGGTTGAGTACTTGAACCAGAAGTGGAGTAGACCCAAAGTCGAACCACTATACATGCTTGTGTTTGTGATTGGTTTGAGCATATTGTTATCTTAGCATTTTATGTTTAATTGTTTAATTATGAATGCTTGATAAGGAATGCATGCTAGGCACTAGATAGGCGCATCCACACACAAGATGTACTTTCACTAAGTTGTGTAGACTTGAGCTCATTGATCCATTCTTATAGTCTACATAGGTTTCATAGATTAGGAGATTGATTAGTATAATCATTTGATAATCTATGCTTGCTTAGACTAGGTCATTAATTGGTTTAATCATATGTTAGTCTAGTGATTGGACCCACTTAGGCTTAGAAGCCGAAGTGTTCTTGCTTACTTAGTTTAAATTGTTAAATTGTATAAGTAGACGAAAAGAATTTCAAAAGGTCACCCCCCCCCCCCCCCCCCCCCCCCCCCCCCCTTCTCTAGGACTTAGCCATAATTCTAGTTGCTTCGCTCTAAGCTTTCGCACGCATATACGTTGGTGTCGTGTTAATCCTACCAACGTAATTTCATTTAGCCATTTATTTTTGGGCTCCCTTTTTCCCACTGTTACATGTTGATTCACATCATGGCTTACTATTACAGCACCCCTTGGTCTCTTGCTACTTATTATGATATTCAGATATTGTTATTGCTTTGATGATGTAAATTTGAGTTGAAAAATAAATCCAAGACCCTCCAAATCATCTCCATCAAACTTCGTAATAATGAAAACTATTTACCCTAGGCTTGTTCTATTTCAATTGTTTTACATTCAAAACAGATATTTGAACATCTCATGGAAAATGACCCCAATAAGGAAGTTAACACCTTTTCCAAATGAAAAATGATAATTATTGGGTGATGAGTTTGTTTTTCAATAGTATGGAAGAACAAGTTTATCATAATGTTATGTATAGAGATAACGCTAAAGACATATGGGATAGTCTTCAACATCTCTACTTTGTAGAGAAGAATATTTATGTTCTCTCACCTCAAGTGCAAGGCAGCAATGTAGTAATACTCTCGGTGAGACTGTTTGCTTGCCTCAAGTGCAAGGCTTGCGATGTAGTAATAACTCGGTAAGACCGAGGTCGATCCATAGGAAATTAGGGTAAACCAATTCAAATCATTCTAGTAACTTCAAATTCAGCAATTTTGAAGTTTGATTTTAAAAACTAAGTAAAAATAATAACTTTTGAAAAAATCTGATAATTTATGAAACTAAGGCCTCAACGATCCACTTGTAGTAGCTCCATGTGAATTCATTCATCCAAGCATAAACACAACTAGATTTGAAGTTCTATCTCTTATCTAGTTGGAAGATTAAGCATTCAAATACAAACAATCTCACTTAAGTCAGAAAATAAGATTCTAGTTCTAATGAAGCACATAGAATTCAAACATGTAGCCTCCGAAGTAACAACCACACCAAGAGATTATGGCATGCTCTAGGGTTACTACAATTTGAATCTAATCAATCCAAACATGATAATCTCAGAGAATTGTAAAGAACCCATGTCCGAAGCACATGAACTTTCATAAAACATCTATAAATATCAACTTTATTCAAACTAGAACTTAAAAATTCAAACTTAAGTAAAGGTACTTGAATTAAAAAAATTCTACATGATAAATAGTTACAAGCTTCACCTCTTAGCCTTAGCTAAGAGGTTCTAGCCGAGCATCATCATGCTACAACTAAAAGCAATGAAAAACAACTAGAAAACATGGAAAACTGGATTTGGGAGAGTTGTAAATGCTCCACGACGATCCTCTTCACCTCCCACAAGTTTTCAAGCCTTTTATGATGCCTTAGGAATGAACCCTAGGTGTCCTTTTATAATAATAAAGCTCCACCGACTTAGAAACTTTTAGAATCTGCATATTACTTACGCCTCTGTAAACAGTTCCGATTGATGTTCCAATCGACCAAAAATTCTGTCCAGAGAGTGTAGAAGCTTTTAGTCCTGAATTCTGATTTTTTGATTAATCATAATTAATTTCCAATCGATCGGAACTAATTCTGATTGATTGGAATTTCACTCCAGCAATATTTCAGGGCAATTTTCTGAACTTTCTGCATTTTATTTTTTTGGCCCTGCGGTTCTGCACTATGGTTTTTCTGGCTATTTCAGGTCGTTAACTTGATTTCTTTAGAGCTTTTTTTTTTCACTTCTTTAGCTCATCAAAGCTTGGTCTTCTAATCACTCCAAATCCTTTAAATTAACAATAAATCCATGACACCTCTCTCTTTTACCTACAAATACAAAAACAAGCATAAGTCTTTAACTTTAACAACTTAAACTATGCAATTGTGCTATGAATTGGGGTTCAGATATGCACAAGTCATAGCTCAACACACCCCCCAACAAGCATTTTGCTATTCCCGAGCAAAACATGCATGATCAAATCTAATTTCCTAAATTCGACTCTCTTCTAGAAACTATAATTCTATATACTCTAAGACATACAAGTACGAAATTCAGAGAAAACTAGTGATAAAAGTTGAAATCTTAAAGTCCCTAAAAACAATAAGTGTTTCGCATAGAATCCCCACCAATTGATTGATAAATATAAAATTTGAACAAGTGTGGTCTAGTGTGCATAGTAAATGTTCATCTCATGAATTTCTAAGATTACCTTCTTCATAGATTAGTGAAAGTAAGGATTTAAAGGTGTACAGATCAACCATACGCCTATGACAAGAAATTGCCTTACCGTTCCTTCGATGACTTTCACACTACTTCCCATTTCCAGCTTTGGTTACGGGTAGACCATCCCCTGGCTGGTAATAGGTAGCCCTTTTTGGAATTACAATAAATATTCAATAATAACCACACTTTCTTTCTTTTCATATGTATGAGATAGGATTTTTAGAAATCCATATCTTCCATTATTTTCTCTTATTTCTCGTGAATAAGGATGGATAAAATTCCCCGACTTGGTTCCTTAATACCTTAAATTTCAGTCCAGCCGATCTACAAATCTATATAATCCCTTTAAACCATGAAAATCGTATAATGTGAACTAGACTCAAAAGTGTTCAAATGTTCTATTGATCACATAAATAGGGGAATTCATATAGAAACTATTATATTTAAGATAATTTAGAGATCTCAAAATCATATCAATTCATCTCTCGTCCTTTTATACTTATGACACCCCAAGTGCATAGAAATAAGGTTTTCTAAAAGAGTTTTGAATTTTAGAAAAATTAAAAAAATTTCTACAAATATTGCTCGAAATATCACAAATTGCTAGATTCATCTATGAATCTCAGCCCTCAACCAAATCTTACATTGTCCCCAATGTAAAAGGATAACCAATGAGCAATAACATAAGAGCAATGATAAAAATAAAAGAGGGTGAGAACAAGAGTACCTGAGAGAGTCGATCATGAGAATCTACCTCCGACATCTAAACCTAATATAGCATAAACTAAAACATAAAATAAACTAGACTTAATCCTACTTAAAGCAATAAACAAAACCTAAGTTGTCCTTTTAGAAAGAGAATCTCCATTAGATTAGGAGATCAAGCATCATGATAACATCCAAAAGAACAAAGTTGAGTAGGATCATCAAGTGGTGTAATAAATTTTTCAGTAGAACAATCCACCATCCTGCTTTGGAAAGTACATTGGTGACATTAACCATTCTAACCCATTAAAAATTCTACTGAAAAATTTCAGTGGGTTTCTCAATAATTGTGTCACATGTTCTAGGAAATAAGAATTGCATTAGTTAGAAATCAGTGAATATGGATCTCCTTTCCATCTTATCCTGGGTAAAAATTTGTCAAATATGGGTCATCCCAGAAGTGGTGTTCTTCAATTTGAACAAACCAAAGGGATTTGGAGACTTCAATCACTTCATCCATACAAATTGGGATGGTCTCCACATAATCAACTTTCACCGGTGCTTCCACAATCGATTTTTCAGTTTGGTACTCTATGGAAGGAAGCTTTTTGGGCACCGGAGGGGTCTCCCTCAAGTCATGCACTGTCCTTAATCGTGGAATCATCCCAATATTTAAAATAAGTCAAACACTCCTCTAGAGTGTAGGAGACCTCAGGGGAGGAAGTTTTCAGATTTGAACCCTTGACGTCTTTCTCCTTCTCAGAGTACTTTTGTGTAGGTTGGAGTGGGTCCTCAACCTCTACACTTTCAGAATTTGGCCTCTCTGTAGGAAAGTCAAGTACCAATTCCTTCAATTCATGCATAACAATTTTGTGTAAATAAAAAATTGGTGACTTGTCAAATAAACTTTCAGAAATTGGCACTTCCAAGGCCTCATTGATAATCAAATTGAATTCATCCTTGGAGTGTGCCAAACATGTCTCCAAATTTTTAGGTAGATCGAGTTAGAAAAACTCCCCTTCTTCCATAGATTCTATCATGTTTATCTCATGAGGATCATCATCATCGTCCCAAGCCTCAAAGGGATAGAAACAAACAACGTCTAGAGGATCAAAATTCTGATTTAAAACGAAATCCTCTTCCACAATGGACTCGATGAAGTCTACCTCATGGACATCATCATCATCCCTATCCTTTTGCTCATATAGAACACATTCACCTCCAATGTCATATTTCTAAAGGACAATTGCATCACCCCATTCTGGTAATTGATAATTGCATTTGATGTAGCCAAGAATAGGCAGCTCAAAATTACCGGTATTTAAGTGCTAGTATCCATAACCGGTTGCGTGTCCAAGACGATAAAATCCACCGGAAAGCAGAATTTGTCAACTTAGACCAATACATCCTCTATTACTCCTCTCGGCACACAAATAGATCGATCAGCCAATTGCAATGTGGTTTTGGTGGGTTTTAATTCACCAAGACCCAATTGCTTGTGTACCAAGTATGGGATCAAATTTACGCTTGCCCCCAAATCTAGTAATACACGCTCGATCCAGTAGTCACCAATGATACATGAGATTGTGGACTGCCGAGATCCTTATATTTTGGGGGGGTCTTTTGGGTGAGAATGGTACTCACTTGCTCATTCAAAAAGGTATTTTGTTACACACAGTATTTGCGTTTGGTTTTGCATAAGTCCTTTAGAAACTTGGCATAAGAGGGGATTTGTTTAATGGCATCAAGCAATGGAATATTGATCTTGACTTGTCTGAAAATCTCTAAAATATCATGAGAGTTTGGAAGAGATTTTAAAGAAACCAATCTCGAAGGGAATGGTGTTATGGGCTTGTGAATGCGTTCCATTTCTTGTGGGGCTGAGCTAAATCCATCCTTGATTTCAGAAATTACCGGATTATTACGCTTGTCGGCCTTCATCGGAATAGATTTGTCCACTTGTTTACCACTTCTAAGAGTAGTGATGGATTTTGCTTGCTCTACAAGTTGGTTGGGGAGGTTAGGGGCACTGATTTCATGTGCTTGTTTAGGATTGGGCTGAGGCTAGGCCGAAAAGGTCCATTCACTAACATTCAAGCGTCCCTTAATCTCATCAACCGACATTTTAAGCTCTTGGAACATTTGCTGATTTGTTTGAATAATTTTTGTTTGCCCTTACATAAATGCTTTTAAAGAGTTTTCCATTGAGAATTGAGGTGGGGCCATATTTTGCATGGGTGGCCCTCCTTGAGAGTTGGTAGGATTGACTGTGGGACCATTCCTCCAACTGAAATTTGGATGGTTCTTCCAAGTAGAGTTGTACGTGTTACCTACTAGTCCATTAAAAAGCTGTTGATAACCATATGCGGCGTTTACTTGCTCTTATAACACCTCTTGAAACGCAGGAATTATAGGACGATCTTACATAATGTAAATTAGTGGCACAAATTCCGCACACATTCTCAATGGCTTCCATGGACTTAGAAACACCACTTTTACTTAGTTTCATGGCCTCAACTTTTCTTGCGAGATTGGTTATCCTTGCGTTTACATCATCTTCCTCCTTAAGGATGTAAATCCCTCCTTTCTCTTTTTGTTGAAGAGGCTTGAGGTTACTAGACTTGTCCGAGGTATCCCATGATTGGGCATTCTCGGCCAACATGTCTAGGTAACTCCATGCCTCATTTGGATTTTTGCTCATGAACTCGCCATTGCACATCATCTCTACAAATTAGCACATGTTGGAATTCAATCCATCATAAAAAGAAGTTTATAATTTGCCAACTTTCATAGCCATGATGTGGGCAAGTGAGTAAGAGGTCCTTTAAACCTTTCCTAACTTTGAAAGAACAACTCACCCTCTTTTACCAAAAAGTTCATTATAGATCTTCGAAGGGTGTTAGTTTTATAAGCTGGGAAGAACTTTTTCAAGAATTCCCGGGTCATCTCAGTCCATATCCCTATCGAATGTGGTCTAAGAGAGTGGAGCCAACCTTTGGCTCTTTCTTTCAATGAGAAAGGAAACAATCTAAGTATGATAATATCCTCCGACACATTGTTGTATTGTAAGGTAGCAACAACCTCATCAAACTCTTTTAAGTGTAGATATGGGCTCTCAGAATCTAACCCATGGAACTTAGGTAAAAGTTGAATTACCCCCGGCTTTATATCAATGTTTCCCCTGGTGGTTGGTAGAACCACACATAAGGGTGTAGTCGTATGGGCCGATTGTAAGTAGTCACGTAAAGCTCTCATTGGAGGAGGATTTTGTACCTCATTCTCTCCTACTCCCTCTTGATTCGCGTTTGTAGTTAGAGTAGGAGGGGGAGGATTCCTTAACGGTGTGTGATCCATACTGTCTGGACTTTCATAATGTTCTATGTATTTTCTAACTCGTCTATGGATGGAGAGTGGATCAACTAAACCTCCTTTAGTTTGGAGATGATTTGTGTGGTCATGTTCTCCATGGGACATAAACCACACATAAAAATCTGAACTAAATACTAGATCCTAAAAACAAAATCTGTAAATAAAATTAAAATTCTAGTAAAGCTAAAAACTCATAATTGAAAGAGTCTAAGTTTGAAGGATAGTACCCGATTTGCTTGAAATAGAAGAACTTCCTACAAAAACAAAACAAACTTTGTTAGTTCTAGAATTCAGAAAAAACTAGTCCAAGAAAAGAAGTAAACCCTAATTAATTCAACTCTATAGCCACTAAAATAATTTAGAACCGTTTAACCTAAATTCCCCGGCAACGGCGCCAAAAACTTGTTCGCTCACCTCAAGTGCATGTCTTGCGATGTAGTAATAACTCGGTAAGACCGAGGTCGATCCATAAGAAATTAGGGTAAACCAATTCAAACCATTCTAGCAACTTTAAATTTTTTTCCTTACATAAACACCTTTAAGGTGTCTTCCATTGAGAATTGTGGTGGGGTGCTACAACCCGAAGATTGTACACCCAAGTGCAGGTAGCGAAGTAGTAAATTACTCGGTGAGACCAAGGTCGAACCACAGGGATTGAGGTTAAGAACACTTAGAGGAATTAGCTTAGGTATGAGAGATGAAATCTGAATTATCCACGATAGTGGAGCCAGTTGTGTGATGAAAGACAAAAATAGAAAAGGGGTTAAGGCATTAGGGATCTACCTTTGATTTGTCCATAAAGTTTGATTCATTGGTCCAACTATAACTCAATTGGAATCGAATAAAGATCCGTTCCAATCGAAAGATAAAGCTGTTAAACCACTTGCATATTTAATAAAAGATGGTGATTTAAACTAATTGATTTGACCATGAAGCACGCGTTAGTTGATCGCAGGGAATTCCAAGCATCCACTATGCTCGGAATCAACAATGGATCAAGGAATTGTACAGATTAACAACTTTGCCAACAAGTCAACCGATAAGATCACAAATCATACGATCAAATGCATACTTACAAGATAGGAGGCTTTGATTAACCGATCCAACCGTTAAGATCTCGTCTATCGATCGCAGGGAATCCAAAGCATCTAATGTACCCAAAGTCTACAATGGATCAAGGGATTTTACAGATCGATGACTTTACCTGCACTAGCTCGATGACCGTAGGGAATCCAAAGCATCCATCGTGCCCAAAATCGACGATGGATCAAGGGACTTTATCGATCATGAACTAGCTAATTGGTGTGCAAGGGAATCCCAAGCATCCAACGTGCCCGGAGTCGACGATGGATCAAGGGGCTTACACAATAATAGCGTCCGCCGAGGTGGATAACCGAACAAATTAACCAAAGAAAACTCCAACATTCACACACCATTGTTGAACCAAAAGAACCAAAGCTTGCAAATTTCTTCAAAGGCTTCACCCCTAGCCTTAGCTAGAGGTTTAGCCAACCATGTTTCAATGGAGGACTAAAACTTCTATAAAAGAGAAAACTACTCTATACTACAAAAGAAAGAAAGAAAGAAAGAAAGAAAACTAAAGAAGAGAAGAGAGGACTTATAGAGAATGGGATTTGTGGGATGATTCTGGGATGAGAGGGAGAGGAGCTCCTTTTATAGCTTTTTGGGAGGCTCCAAGCCTAGGTGGCACTCCAAGCAAAAGTTCTTTAGGTTTGGGCTTGGAGTTAGGCTTGGATGACGAGGTAGCACTTCCAAGACAATAGTTTTGCTTTTTAGGTTTGGGTTAGGAGTTAGGCTTAGAATGCCCAAAGCAAACTTTTCTTTTTGGTTTGGAGCTCATGGATGGAAGAGGATGGAGAGAGCATGTGCTTGGCCCAAGGATGGAAGGTAACTAGGTGAGTTAACTCGGTGATGATTTGGAGTTGATTAGGTCCACATGCTAGACATTGAGAATCTAGACAATCTGGACCATTCATTGAAGGTGAGGTGCTTCCAGATGATGGACAGTGTTGTTGATCAGTTGGAACTACTGCGAGCTGTTGGGACGTTGGAACTCCTTCAATGGATGAGTCCACCATGGATGATACATGGTCCACCTGATGAAACTAGTCATGGACGGTGCTGCAGTGGTGGAGAGCATTTAGATGGTCAAGATAATCCACATGTGTGGCTATTTGGACAGCCATTGGATGGACGGTGGATTGATCTTGCTGAAGCTGGAGCATGATGAAGGATGGATGGTTGGTGTTGTTCTTATGCTGAAGTGGGTGATCTTGATGGATCAGGTGCTAAGAGAGGATGGAAGGTAGCCCACTTTGCTCGCACGTTGGAGATGGTTGGACAGTTCATCCAGCAACTGGATGAATGGACGGCTGGAAGGATGGAGGTGTACACGTAAGGTGGGGCCTGCTGATGACGGTCTGCTGGTCTTGAGGCATCCTAACTGTTGGACAGCTGGAACGATTTGCTGTTGTGCTTGGACGAACACCCACTGCAAGAGATTGTGGAGTCCACTTT
This sequence comes from Liriodendron chinense, assembly GCA_003013855.2. Lineage (NCBI taxonomy): Eukaryota > Viridiplantae > Streptophyta > Magnoliopsida > Magnoliales > Magnoliaceae > Liriodendron > Liriodendron chinense. The sequence continues at coordinate 686,044 of ML058466.1, read as the reverse complement.
AGATGGTGGATTGGTGGGAGCTGTCCACCACTGTTGAAGATGGATGGTGATGTGATGGGTGCTAGTTGTGTGATCATTCAATCTTGATCATCCAAACTCACGTGATCATCCAAACACGACCCTCCAAACATGCACAGGATAGATTTCCAATCAAGTGACTTTGATGTGGTCTTCCAGGTCTCAGATTTGATCTTTGTGGCCTGATTCCCTTCAGGATCACCATATACTTTATCTTGATTACTTTAGGGCCTTTAATCGTCTTGATTGGCTCGAATCTTGTCCAACCTCTCCTGATTACCTGAACATTAAAAACTTGCCTAATGAGGGATAATTAACCAGAAATCTAATGATAATGCCCTTAACAACCAGGGTTAATTATACAATATTAGGTGCTTATCATGGGGCCATGTTTGGTGTTACGTTTTGCATGAGTGGCCCTCTTTAAGGGTTGGTAGGATTGGTCGTGGGACCATTCCTCCAACTAAACTTTGGATGATTCTTCCAAGTAGAGTTATTCGTGTTATCTATCGGTCTATTGAAAGGTCGTTGATACTCGTATCCGGCGTTTGCTAGCTCTTATAACACCTCTTAAAATGCAAGAATTATAGGACAATCTTGCGTAGAGTGTACATTAGAGGCATAAATCCGGCATACATTCTTGTTATAGTCAAAATGCGGTGGTCGGAGAATCTCCCGAGGACTCGAGACGTGCGAGCACCCTTATTACAGTATTCGACTTGCGAGCCCACCTGGTTGAGGCTCGCACATGAGACAAGTACGGCGCACAGTTATCGAGTCACCGAGCCCTTATGGTCGATGCTCGAATATTAGGAGAATACGGAATCCCTTTCTCAACATGCGAGCATCTCGGCTTGTGGTCACCCAAAGGGGTCGCATCTCAACATGCGAGCGAGTAGTTACTTCTGAATCAAAGCATTCTTCGCCTTTATAGTACCAGCAGCCCGTATAGACCGATTATGGGCTTATCTTTGCTCGTGGCTCCAGATCTCAGGGGATCACTATCAGGAAACGTAATCGACCAGATGTCTAATTCGGTTAGGCCGTTCCCTTATTTAAGGATCAACAGGACAAACACCTTATCGCCGAAAATCAGCAATAATCTTGACGTCCTACGTAATAGAGTAGGTCATTTGGATCTATATAAATGGATGGCTTCATCGATAAGAAGGTACACAATCTCCAAGCTTCAAATCCTTTCGTTTCCTTTGTAACTATGTCCCATCTAACTTAAGCTTCAGAGGGCCAACGGCTGGACGCCAGCCACCCATAGTTTTCCTTTGTGCCTTTTCAGGTTTATGAGGAAACTGCCTTGAAGGGAGGTGAACATTCGGAGGACCCTGTTACAGAATATGACATAAACAGATTGGCGCCGTCTATGGGAACATTTGATCGCCAAGATTAGCCACTCTCATCACTGATCGAAGTCCTCCCACCATGCCTCCCAAAAAGACAGTTCATCCTTTCACTTCAAGGCAAACGCTACCTCAGCCTGACATTACCTAACCAGCACCCATCCCTCAGACTACTTCGACGGGCATCCCCAAGGGAGATCCCAACGTGCCATCACAAAACCCGTTATTTGATACTTTCGAAAATCAAGAGGATGTCATGCGTTTCCTAGGAAACACACTCCTAACCCTCAACGTCGAATTTCAAGCCTTGTCTAATCGGCTTGATCAGCATTTCCTAGAGCCCCAACGACAACCTTCCGAAGCGTTGCCGGCGCAACCTATACCAGTGGCTTCCAGACATTTCGCGGACGAATCACAAGTCCAACCAAATCATCCTTCGTCAAATCGAATGCCACTCGGCAACCAAGCCCCTGTACTACCCCCGCATTCCATACACTCCAGTACTTCCCGACAACAGCAATCTCAGGGGTCCACTGTCGAAACGTTAGGTTATACCTTACCATGGGAAGGAGACCTCAAAAGAATCCATGATCGTTTTGATGATATGGAACAACGATATTAGGCAAATCGACCATCTGCTGCTGTGGCATCTATACATTGGTTCGAGTCTCCTTTCACCTGCGAGGTCATGGAAGCACCTTTACCGAGGAAGTACCACACGCCGTCATTACCCCGTATACAGGTACTGGCGATCCTCTCGAACACCTGGAAACGTATAGGTCTCTCATGGAGCTAGAGGGGCATGGGTCAGAAATCATGTGTAGGGCATTCTCCCTAACCTTAAAGGAGGCAGCTCGTACATGGTTCCGGGGGCTAAAGCCCCGATCCATCGGGTCCTTCGCACAGCTATCAGAGCTATTACTCTCTTAGTTCATGGGAAGCATCCGTACTAAAAAGCCGGCATCTCACCTAATGGATTTGAAACAGCAGCATGGGGAAACGATAAAGGAGTTTACAGTACGTTTCACTACAGAAGTCGTCCAAACTGAAGGTTATACTGAAGAAAAAGGCCTCATCGCGCTCATAGCTGGAATTACAAGCGAGAAATTTAGATTCGCCCTAGATAAGAACCCTCCCAAAACCATGACAGAATTTCAAGCAAAACCTCAGAAATATATCAATGCAGAAGAAGTTGCTTTGGCACGTCATGGTATACAGGGCAAGAAATGCAAGCCGGAGGAAATGTCTCCCCCGAATAAGAAATATCGACGTGATCGGCGGGACCGCTCTCTGAAGAAGCTTTATTCTGGTAAATACCATAACTACACCCCTCTCAACTGGACCCCTGAAAAAGTGTTAATGGAGATCAAGCATAAACCATATGTGAAATGGCCTGCAAAGATCAAATCTGATCCTGAAAAGAGAGATAAGAGCAAGTTTTGTTATTTCCACAAAGACCATGGGCACAGTACCCAAGATTACTGTGGACCCTCGCCGATTTTTCCGCGCTCCCACACGACGTCGTTCTCCCTTCCCCTTTCGGAAGAAGAAGAAGTAGAGGTGCGGATGTGCGAAATCGCCGTTTGTGCCACTGGCTTGCCTCGTTCTCGAGGGCTTTGTTTGATTGTCGTATTGAGCTGGATGTGTTTAAGTGAATTTATATAAGACCAGAGTCGCCACTAGCCAATTACTTCGAATCTACAGTCGGCTAGACCCCGTAGAAATGTTAGAGAAGGGGATCCGAAGATTCCTTCCTCTAAAATGACTCCTTTTGATCTGCGGCCAGAGATTCAAGGTAAGGGATCACGGTTACAGGGTGGGAAGAGGTTAAGCACCCCACGCACTGCCCGTACCGAAGTACGGTCTCTACTTCACAGAATCGATCGAATACTTGAAAGTCTAGTTTAATCCTCGTATATTCTCATGAATGACATGATGTATGAATGCGGGTCTGAACAGTAAGAGTTTCTGATGGGCAGGTTCCAACAAAGGGCAAGCCCAGAGCGTACGCTCGAACTGATAGGTGCTTAATGTAAGACGTATGCAGTGTGCTTGAATGATCAAGGTGTTTTATGGTGAAGCATGAATGCAGGTCTGAACAGTAAGAGTTTCTGATGGGCAGGTTCCAACAACGGGCAAGCCCAGAGCATACGCTCGAACTGACAGGTGCTTAATTTAAGACATATGCAGTGTGCTTGAAGAATCAAGGTGCTTGCAGTGAAGCAGGGGGGTTGGAAGAAAAGTAAATGTTGCACTTATGCTAGATGCAAATGAGATGATGCTGGAAAAAGAGTAGCTGGATGGACGGAGGTGTCGCAAGGGTTGGCTTCGAGTGGCTGGATCAGGACTTGAATGGCTTGGGAGGCTTGGACCAGTGGTCAGGCAAAGCTGGACTAGGGTTAGGCTCTCCTCACTCGGGCTCTCCTTGGTGGAAAAATGGGCTAAGGGGTGAAGGAAGACTCGGACCGCACCCGGAATGGCTGGACTTGAAGGGCTTGTTGAAATGAGAAGGGGAGGGGGGTATTTATAGCAGCAGAGAGGGGCACTCTCGTAATTTTTTCTGGGCGGCCTGCCATGGGCCGCCCGTACGGCCGCTCCTCGGTTTCCAGCGAGTACGGTCACTCCCTCGGGGCTGCTGTTGGACTCGCTAGTCGACTCAGTGAGTTGACTCAGCGGGTCAACTCGGTGGTTTGACTCGACGGGTTGACTCGACGGGTTGACTCGGTGTTTTGACTTGACGGGTTGACTCGACGGGTTGACTCAGCAGGTTAACTCAGCGAGTTGACTCAGTGAGTTTGACTTTTTTGGGATTTTTTGACTGGCCTTTTTTATGGGGGGTTTTTCAGGGTGGTGTTTAGGACTGGGTTGATTGGGTTCAGGCTTGAACTGGGCTATGGAATGGGGCTTACAAGGGTGAGTTTGGCTGAGTTTGGACTTGGGATTTGGGGGTATGGTCCTCCGTTCAACCAGCTATCTCTACCAACAGTGTAGCCGAAGGTGGGGTGTCTACAATTACATATCTCTACGAGATCACATCGAAGCTCTCATTCGGAAAGGTCATCTTCAAGATTATGTTGTTTAACAAGGTCGGTCGCCTAAAAGGGCGGAAGCCCCACCACACCAAAAGAAGTCACCTCACCATCATACTTCACAAGAAGATGTTGAACCTACCGGGGAGATCCGGACCATCGCCGGAGGACCAGTTTGTGGGGGAGATTCTCAAGCTTCAAGAAAAGCATACGCTTGTAAGGTGTCTAAGAAGCCCCAGCATATCTACTGGTTGGAACAGACGCCCAACACGTCAGAATTCGACCATCCTCCAATCTCCTTCTCCCTCGAGGATGCAGAGGGGATTCACTTCCCTCACGAAGACTCCATCGTGGTCGCGCTAAAGGTATCAAATTATCTGACTCATCGTATTATGGTGGATACAGGTGGCTCTGCTGATATTCTCTACCTGGAGGCTTTCAACAAAATGGCACTTGCCAGAAGCTTGCTCAAACCAGTCTCAATGCCCCTCGTCTGCTTTGGGGGCAAGGTGGTAACGTCGGAAGGAAGCATTGACCTCTCAGTCACCTTTGGAGAATGTCCAGCGAAAACGACTGTCTTCGTTAATTTCCTCGTGGTAGACCGGAGGTCAGCATACAACGCCATTTTGGGCCGGCCATCGCTCAATAAGGTAGGGGCAGCTTTACATCCTTTGTATTTATGCATCAAATTTCTTACCCCAAATGGTGTTGGGGTTGTACGAGGAAATCAAAAGGAAGCCCGATCGTGTTATGAGATAGCCGTACAAGACCGAAAGAAGGCCCAGACGACACTAGTTATGATGGTGGCACAAGATTCACCAAGCCCTTCGACGGCTACCTCGTTGGATCCAAGAGAGAATGCTCTCCAATCAGGAACTCCTGGGGAAGAGACAGTGGCAATCCACTTAACTGAGGACGATTCGTCCAAAGTCGTATACATTGGGTCCTCTTTAACCAACGTCTTTCGAGAAGATCTGGTCCGTTTTCTCACCAAATACCAAGATGTGTTTGCTTTGTCTCACAAAGATATGCCAGGGTCATAACACATGTCTGAACGTTGATCCAAAGTATAAACCTGTTCACCAGCGCCGATGTGCCTTCACTGCAGAAAGGCAGATGGTAATCAAGGTCGAGGTCGAAAAGTTGCTTATAGTCAATTTTATAAAAGAAGTCGACTACCCAGAATGGGTCACAAATGTGGTTCTCGTTCGAAAAGCTAATGGCAAGTGGAGGATGTGCGTTGACTATTCCGATTTTAACAAAGCGTGTCCCAAAGACAGCTTCCCGACACCGCGAATCGATCAACTGGTTGATTCGATGGCAGGGCATGCCCTGCTAAGTTTCATGCACGCCTATTCTGGTTATAATCAGATTATGATGCATCCGCCTGATAGCCAGCACACCGCCTTCATCACCGACCGAGGCCTGTATTGCTACCAGGTAATGCCTTTTGGTCTTAAAAATGCAGGGGCCACCTATCAGCGCCTCGTCAATAAAATATTCGCCACACAAATCGACAGGAATATGGAGGTTTGTGTCGACGACATGCTCGTGAAAAGCGTCGTAGAAAACGACCACCTTGCAAATCTTCGAGAAGCCTTTGACTTAATGAGGAAGTATTAGATGAAGCTAAATCCAGAGAAATGTGCGTTCGATGTGTCTGCTGAAAAATTTCTCGGATTTGTGGTTAGCTAGCGAGGAATCGAGGCAAATCCTAAAAAAATAAAAGCATTGATCGAAATGAAGTCTCCGACCACTCTCAAAGATGTCCAACGTTTGGCTGGTCGCATTGCATCATTAAACAGGTTCATTTCGCGGACCTCTGACAAGTGTTTACCCTTCTTTAAGCTCCTCCGAGCCACTGCCAAAACTGATTGGGAGTGGACACCGCAATGCGAAGAAGCGTTCCAACAACTGAAGCAATATATGAGTGCACCCCCCGTTTTATCTAAACCTGTGGCGCACGAGCAACTTCTTCTTTATTTATCTGTGTCTTCTACGACCATTAGTGCTGCTTTAATAAGAGAAGATTTCGGGGTACAAAGGCCCATTTATTATATTAGTCGATCGATGGTGGATACCGAAACTCGGTATTCTGATATGGAGAAGTTGGCCCTTGCTTTGTTCACGGCTGCCCGAAAACTGCGACCCTACTTCCAAGCCCACGTTATATTAGTGCCAACAAATCATCTGTTACGGCAGGTCCTTCAAAAACCTGAGGTTTCAGGGTGATTAACTAAATGGGTGGTCGAGATCAGTGAGCATGATATTTCGTTCTGCCCCAGGACCTCCATTAAGGGTCAGGCCGTGGCCGACTTTATCGCCGAATTCACATACTCCTCTCCCGATGATAATTCCCCGACCAGTGACCAGCCACCTTGGTCACTCTTCGTGGATGGGTCCTCACGGGCCACCGGTAGCTAGCGGGCCTAATTTTAGTTGCTCCAGACGGGTCGCGTTTCCAATACGCTTTACGATTTGATTCACGCATCTCAAATAATGAAACAAAATATGAGGCTCTGATTGTCGGCCTCGAACTAGCAAATGTCCTCTTGATTCAGAGTCTACTCATTCATAGTGACTCTCAGCTCATAGTCAATCAGGTAATCGGCGAATTTAAGGCAAAAGAAGAAAGAATGGCCTTATAAAAATCTCGAGCCCTCATCTTGCTCGCGAAGCTGAAGAATTATGAAATAATCCACATCCCTCGCGAGAAGAACAAACTCGCGGATTATTTGGCAAAACTCGCCTCCGCACCAGAGTCTGAGTTATCACAATCGATTCCCATCGAGCACCTTCGCACCCCGAGTATCGGCTAAGCAACTCCTAGGCAAGTGATCACGGTCCATCCCTCTCCATGTTGGATGGACCCCATTATCCTCTATCTCAAGGATGGACGTCTTCCAGACGACAAGAAATCCGCACGACAAATTCGTCATCGAGTTGCCAGGTATACTTTTCAAAATGGAACGTTATTACGTAAGAGCTTCTCTTTGCCTTACTTAAGGTGTCTTCACCCAGAAGAAGCACATCGTGTTCTGGATGAAATACACCAGGGGGCATTAGGTAACCACCCAAGGGGACGATCTCTAGCATATAAGGCGATGAGGCAAGGATATTACTGGCCCACTATGAAGGCAGATGCGATCGAATTCTCTAAAAAATGTGACAAGTGCCAGCGATTTTCTCCTATACCTCATGTACCGTCCGAGCAAATGATGCCAATGGATAGCCCTTGGCCCTTCGCCCAATGGGGAGTCGATATCATCGGGCCCTTGCCTATCAGGAAAGGTCAAAATAGGTTTGCAATCGTGGCAGTCGATTACTTCACTAAATGGGTCAAGGCAGAACCATTAGCCAGAATTATCGAGAAACAGACCACTAAGTTCGTATGGAGAAATATCGTATGCCGTTATTGGCTCCCCCACACTATAATAACCGATAATGGAAAGCAATTCTGCAACACCGCTTTCAATGAATTTTACGAAAAATGGAAGATATACAATGTCCACACCTCTCCATACCATCCTCAGGCAAATGGGCAAGTTGAAGCGGTGAATAAAATCATCAAGCATCATTTAAAGACCAAGCTCGGTGAGTGTAAAGGTATGTGGCCAGAACTCCTGCCAGAAGTCTTATGGGCATATGGGACTACGACTCGCACATCAACAGGCAAAACTCCTTCCTCCTTGGCATTTGGTACAGACGTAGTTGTACCGGTTGAAGTTCAAATACCTTCATATCGAATCGAGCAGTATGCTCCCACTTGTAATCAGGAAGGTCTCCGACTTCATCTCGACCTCTTGGAAGAGCGGAGGGATGCCTCCCAGCTACAAACAGCAGCGTATCAGCAGCGCATTGCTCGCTATCGTAATGCTAAAGTCCGTCCTAGAGCTTTTCAGCTCAGCGATTTGGTCCTTAGACAGAACCTCGGAGCTCCTGCTCGGTCACTAGATCCAAATTGGGAGGGCCCGTATCGAGTCATCAAAATTGTGCGACCCGATACTTATTATCTTGAAAATATGCAGGGAAGACCCGTACGTCGCCCTTGGCATTGGAACATTTGCTATGGTATTTTCCTTAATTCGATGTAATTTTGAACGACATTCGAATAATGGTAGAATCAAAGTCAATCTTTTGGTCGCTACTCCATCTGATTGGACCCGAGTAGCCCCGAAGAGAAAACACACATTCTCTTAGCCAATTGTCTACCCTTGGTAGAATCGAAGTCAGTCTTTTGGTCACTACTCCATCTGATTGGACCCGAATAGCCCCGAAGAGAATACACACATTCTCTTGGCCAATTGTCTACCCTTGGTAGAATCAAAGTCTCAATCGATAGATCAGTCTATCTCCATGCGGACATGATCACCACGACCCCCGGATTAAGCCTAACTCATTACTACGTGAGTTAAGTATGAAGGCATTCAGTATACAAGAAAAGAAGAACGAAAGAAAGGAGAAATAAGATACCAACAACATCATCAAAAGGTTTATTCTCATTCATCTCAATTGGTTACAAAATCAAGTTGTTTACAAAACGCAAAATTAATACATGAGCGGCACTCTTGGCTTCTGGGCCCACTTCGGGGACCCCTCCAGCTTGAGTGACCTCAGTCACTTCGTTCTCGACAGCTGCTCTTTCCTCCGTAGCTATGATGGCCGCGACCTTCTCGAATTCACCCATATCAAAAGATGGGGACATCCGCTGCACTACTCGTAGTGCGAAGTCGCGACCAGCATCGTACGACTCGTATCTCTCATCATCGTACAGCTGCGAAGTTTGGAACTCCATCATGACTCGAGCTCCTTCTTCAGAAAGCATCTTGACAAGGGCCACTCTCTCCTCATCCCAGTGGATCGAGTCGTCCTTGAGCTGCGCGAGAGTGGAGCGCTTTTTGTCCAGACTGTCGCTAACTTCCTTGAGCCGCTCCTCCAACGAGATCTTGAGATCTTGTCCTGACGGAAGATCTCTCTCTCTCTCTCTCTCTCTCTCTCTCTCTCTCTCTCTCTCTCTCTCTCTCTCTCTCTCTGCCTTCTCCTTCACCTCCGCGAGCTTGGCGAAGTTGGAATCCAAAGCCTGATACCTATCAGTCAAAACTTGGACCTTCTCGATGAAGATCTTCTTCTCCTCAGTCATCTTCGCGATCAAGATCTCGCGAGACTTGATGACTTGGTCCCTTCCCTAGACCGCCTTCTCCAGAGTAACCCTCTTCCCCTCAGCCTCATCTATCACACGACGGGCGGCGAGGATGTCACGCCTCGTTCGTAGTATGAGGTCCAAGCCCTACAGAACAAAAGGAAGGGTATGAGATAAGTACTTGGGAGCAAACAAAGAGAGCAAAACAATAAAGTCAAATTAAAACACATTTTATCTGGACCATCCTCACTCCTGCGTCAAGGAAGAGGTTTTCAGGACTTGGCTCGGGAAGGGTGACAAAAGTCTGGGGGGAGATGTTGTCAAACAGGAACTTGCAAATTGGGTGAAGATGACGGGGGATGGTGAATGCTCTGCTTCCAGAGGGCTAGGCTACGACTAGTCCGGCTGGGCTCGCAGCTTGAGCAGCAGTCAACTCACGAGTGGGAGCCAACTCGCAAGCACCTTCAGGCTGGCGAGATTCTTCAACTAGGGGGCAGCTTGCCTCCGCCCCGTCGTCCCTCGGGGAGTTGTCGACGATATTAATAACTGGTGGTTCAGGAGGAACCACCCGTGAAGAAGCCATAGGCGCAGTTACCACGACCTCAGGAAGAGGAGTTTGAGCAACTCCATCTGTCCGGTTAGATGGGTGAGAGGGATTGGCAGAGGTCTACTTCTGCCTCTTCGAGTTTGTGCCCTTGAGGCGAGGCAATAACCCTCCCTTCTCCCCGGCGTTTGTCATCGTGACCTCCTCGTGAGATATTAGTCCTGCCGCCGCGAGTCGAGAGGCTGACAGACAAGCCTCGATATGCTTGTCACGAGCAGGCAACTTGTACACCTTCACGATCTTCTCGTAAAATCCTCCCTTCAGGTTCAGTTTCGCCAAAGTCGCGATACCTGCAAATACTAGCATAGGTCAGAAAGCAGAAAAACAGAAAGGTGGCTTGCGAAAATCTGTGAAGTGTGAAACTATGCCCACCTTCACAGAAAAAACGGCTCACGCCAAGGCCCCCAGAAGTGGATCTTGTCTCAGACTCCCAACTCCTGGAAGCATGGAACCATCGTTTCCTCCACCCGGGGTAATTTGAAGTGGGTTTTCCCAGGACAAAATTATCCCGGTGCCAATAACATAAGTAATACCAGCCTTCACTGGAGGGTGCCTTCTTGAGTTGGTACATTCGGAGAAACTCTTCGGCGGTTAGCTCTCCGTTACCAGCTTGCACCCAAGAGCGAAGGAGCTTAGAACCACCCTCCATCCGTTTACAATAAGTTGCCCAGGGGCAATCTTATAACTCTAAAGTACGTTGTGAATGAAAGGGTGGAGGGGACGTCGCACCCCAAGAATGAAAAAGTATTCGTAGAGGGCAACGCATCCAGGGGGAGGAGAATCTGGGGTTTCTCCCTCTCTGGGTAACCGAAGAACGACTGAGTCAGAGATCTGATATCTCTCCCGCAACTCCCTCAGCCATTCCTCAGACAGGATGGATGGGTACCCAGACGCGGTGCACCTACCCGCCGGAACCCTCGCATTGTTGGAGGAAGAAGATTTCCAGGTGGCATCCCCCAGGGGGACGGTCTCCTCATCAGAATCTCCAGCCATGGAAGTTTTTCAAAAAAAAAAGAGAGAGAGAAAGAGAGGAAAAGAGTATTCTGGAATAGAAGAAGAATAAGGAAGCGGAGTTATACTAGAAATACCGGAGGAAGAGGGATACAACAGGAGAGACTAAGGAAAGAGGAAGGGTTTTCGAAAGCTTCTGTGAAAATTCGAAGGTTTGGCAGACTCTGTATATTTATAAGCAATCATTCCTCAGGATTTAGTGACACGTGGCGATCACCCGTTTGGCGCAACAGTCGAACGGGCATGGCTATTAAATTCATAGACACGTGGCAGGCGTCTCTTCATTTCCTCTCTGCCAAAAAGCTGCGGAAGGCTGGCGCTCATTAATGCCAGCCCAATCATGTACGGTTTCATCTCTGATAAAGGTATTAGGCGGTTATGCATGCCAGTAAGCAAGTCCTTCCCTTAGACTTCTCGGCGGCAAGGACTTGGGGGGCATCTGTTATAGTCAAAATGCGATGGTCGGAGAATCTCCCGAGGACTCGAGACATGCGAGCACCCTTATTATAGTATTCGACTTGCGAGCCCACCTGGTCGAGGCTCACACATGGGACAAGTACGGCACACAGTTATCAAGTCACCAAGCCCTTATGGTCGATGCTCGAATATTAGGAGAATATGGAATCCCTTTCTCAACATGCGAACATCTCGGCTCGTGGTCACCGAAAGGAGTCGCATCTCAACATGCGAGCGAGTAGTTACTTCCGAATCAAAGCATTCTTCGCCTTTATAGTACCAGCAGCCCGTATAGATCGATTATGGGCTTATCTTTGCTCGTGGCTCTAGATCTCAGGGGATCACTATCAGAAAACATAATCGACCAGATGTCTAATTGGGTTAGGCCGTTCCCTTATTTAAGGATCAACAGGACAAACACCTTATCCCCGAAAGTCAGCAATAATCTTGACGTCCTACGTAACTGAGTAGGTCATTTGGATCTATATAAATGGATGGCTTCATCGATAAGAAGGTACACAATCTCTGAGCTTCAAATCCTTTCGTTTCCTTTGTAACCACGTCTCATCTAACTTAAGCTTCAAAGGGCCAACGACTGGACGCCAACCACGCATAGTTTTCCTTTGTGCCTTTTCAGGTTTATGAGGAAACTGCCTTGAAGGGTGGTGAACATTCGGAGGACCCTGTTACAGAATCTAACGTAAACAGTTCTCAATAACTTCAGTGGAGTTGGAAGTTCCACTCTTACTAAGTTCTATAGCCTCTATCTTCCTTGTGAGGCTCGCTATCTTTGCATTACCATCGTCTTCCTACTTAAGGATGAAGATTCCTCCCTTCTCTTCTTATTGAGGAGGCTTGAGGTTACTAGCTTTGTCCGATGTATCCCATTATTGGGCATTCTCGGCCAACATATCCAAGTAACTCCAAGCATCCTCTAAATCTTTGCTCATGAACTCACCGTTACACATCATTTATACGAATTGGCACATATTCGAGTTTAATCCTTCATAGAAGAAGCTTGTGATTCGCCAAATCTTGTAGCCATGATGTGGACAAGCAACCAAGAGGTCCTTGTATCTCTCCCAACTTTGAAAAAAAGTTTCCCCCTATTTGACTGAAAATTTCATTATAGTACGTCGAAAGGTATTTGTTTTATGAGCCAAGAAGAATTTTTTCAAAAACTCCCGGATCATCTAAGTCCATGTCCCAATCGACCTCGATCTTAGAGGGTGAAGCCATGTTTTAGCTCTTTCTTTCAAAAAGAAAGGAAATAACGTCAATTTAACCACATCCGCTGTCACATTATTGTATTACAAAGTGGCTACTACCTTATCAAACTCTTTAAGATGGAAGTATGGGCTCTTGGAATCTAGCTCATGAAACTTGGGTAAGAATTGAATGACTCTCGGTTTAATATCAATCATTCCGACATTGGTTGGAAAAACCATGCATAAAGGTGTAGTAGCATGGGCCGGTTGTAGGTAATCACTCGATGCTCTCATTGGAGGAGCAGTATGTACCTTATTCTCTCATACTCCCTCTTGATTTGCGTTTGTAGTTGGAGTAGGAGGGGGAGGATTCCTTAACAGTGTTTGATCCATACTACCCAAACTTTCGCAAAGTTTCAGATATTTTCTAACTCGCTTTGGACAGAAAGTGGCCAAACTAAACCATCCTCAGTTTGGAGACGGTTTGTGTGGTCACATTCCCAACTGGACAAAAACCCAACTAAATTAAAACTAAGATTTAAATCTAAAAAAAAAAATCTGAAAACTAGATAAAACAGAAAAATTGAATTGAAAAATGAGTTCTAAGTTAGAAGGATATTACCCAATGCGCTTGAACTAGAAAAAATTCCTTCAAAACAAAACAAACAATGTTAATTCTAGAAAATAAGAAAACTAGTTCTAGGAAATAGTAAATTCTACCTAACTAAAAACTATTCTATAGCTACTAGAATAATTAGAACCGTTTAACTTTTTCCCCGGCAACGGCGTCAAAAACTTTTTCGCACACCTCAAATGCAAGGCTGCGATGTAATAATAATCTCGGTGAGACCAAGGTTGATCCACAGGGAAAAGGTAAACTCAATTCAAACTATTCTAATAACTTCAATCTAGAAGTTCAGAAAATTCGGTGTTTTGGAACTAAGTAGAAATAGTAAACTAAGTAGAGAAATTTGAGATTTAAAGAGAAACAAGAGCTTTGAGGATCCACTTGTAGTAGTCCAATGCCAATCCATTCATCCAAGCATAAACACAATTAGAATCAAAGTTCTATCTCTCATCTAATTGAAAGATATTACATTCAATCACAAACAGTCCCCAGTTAAACCTGGAAATCAAATTTCTAGTTCTAATGAAGCATATAGAACTCAAACTTGTAGCCTTCGAAGTAACAACCATACCAAGAGATTATGACATGCCATAGGGTTACTACAATTTTATTCTAATCAAACCAACATAAAATTCTCAGAGAATTGCAAGGAACTCATGTCTGGAGTACACAAACTCCCATAATTCATCTAAAAATACTAACTTTATTCAAACTAAAACTTGAAAATCTAAACTTTAAGTAAATTGTACTTAAATAAATAAATTAAGCATTGAAACTAACTACAACTTCACCTCTTAGCCCTAGCTAAGAGGTTCTAGCCAAGCATTATCATACTTAAACTAGAAACAAAAGAAAAACTACTTAAAAGCATAGAAAACTATAAATAAATAAATAAATAACTCAGTTGGAGGAGTTGCAGACGCTCCACGACGATCATCTCCACCTTCATAGACCTCACAATCCTTCTATGATGCCTTTAGACGAACCTAGAGGTGTCCTTTTATAGCATTCATGCACCACCACCATAAAAAGTTCTGGAATTGCGTAAAAAGTTATGCAATTGCGCAGCAGAATTCGGAGCAGAAAATATAAATTTTTGGATTTTGCATGTTGCGGATCGGTCATGACCGGTCGAACCTATCTGGTCTTGGTCCAAAGAGCTCCATAGGTGGGCAAAAAGAGGGCCGACTGGTCAGTCCTTTGGTCGACCGATCGGACCCACTTTTTTCTGGTTTTTTCTTTCTTCGTTCTCTACTCTCTTACATCTCTCTTCTCCCTCTTGGCACTTGTTTTATTGATCTTCAATGCATGTAAAGTAACCATTTTAACATCATATTGGTGAAGTACCTCTCTCATTCCTACAATCACAAAGTCATGCATTAGATAGGTCTTTAAACATAGAAATCATGCACAATGAGTGATGAAATGGAGTTAGAATATGCACAATTCAGAGTCCAACAATTTAACATCTTTATGACATTTTTTTATAGAATTTCAAACGATTAAGGGGATAATTTACATGAGCCCTCTGCTCGATTTTAGGGCCTTGCAGATGAATGGATTCTTCATCACCCATTCACCTAGGATTTGTCCTAACAATAACATCAGTATGAAGAGATTTTGGTAGACTTATTCTTTTCCAATGTCTAACCATATTTAGACCCAATCAAGGATCAAATTCTTAGAAGTGAACATGTGCCATGTCTCTGTTAGTGCATTTGTTTATGCATTGTTTGTCAGTCACGTGAGTCAATGTGTCAATGAGTCGATTGAGCCATTGGAATCTGAAGATCGAAGACGCAATGGGATATAAAGTATCAAGGATGAAGAATTGGGTAAATGAGGTGTCTTGGTGACCCTAACATTAGACCCAAAACATCTTTGCCTCTAAATGATCCATTTTGGATAGGTAGATCTTTGTTTGAGTTATCTACCCGAGCCTTAGACCCTTATTTAATCATGTTTAGATAGGCTTGAAAGAGGTTTAGAGCTACTGGAAATCGTATGACCTAAGATTGTTAAAATTGCTTAAATTTGTGTGCTGGCGACGACCTTGTTAGATAGGTCAAAATTACTGTTGACAGGTCAAAGGTCAATTTTGACAGGTCAAAAATGAGGGTCAACAGGTCGAAACTGGAAAAATCTTGACAGTAAGAAATACCCTGTACCACTCAATATTTTGACAGGTCAAAACTCGTATCGACAGGTCGAAGCTAGCCATTTTCTACCCTTTTTTAGCCGTTGGAACTTAAAGTCTATATATTGGGCATTCAGGCATTGTGCTTTTAAGAGGGTTTTTTGTGCAATGAAGCCTAGGTGATTCTTCACTCTTACCCTTCATCTTAACCACCTATCTAAAGAGTTTTCATGCCTCCTTTTATGTAATTAACCACTCTAATGAGCATTTAAAGCTTAATTATGAAGACGAGCATGAACTCTTCATTTTCTAGATATTAGACTTGAACCAATATGCAAATCCTTATCTAAACTCTTTAAAACATCCCTTTAGGTGAATCCTCAACATGAAACCAACTCACATCCTTAGGTCGTAGAGAATTCACCCACTCCCTAGCCTTAGTCACCTCGATTGGAGCATCTCATGTAAGGCGAATGATCGTTGGAGCTAAAGATGATCGTAAGAGAAACGATTAGTGGATTCAAGCACGGGAGAAGACGCAACTTGAGAAGGAACGACAATACAGCTCAATCCAACCACCTAGTAAGGGTCATTTTTAGAGTCCATTTATACTCTTTCCTTGTGTAGGATTGAGTGTGGGAGTTTGTAACCCAAACTCGAATAGGTTCTTGTATTAGGACCTACGCTTTGGTGTCAAGCCGTATTCACCGGACATGTCATGCCCCAAACTCGGGGACCGGGCTTACTAAATTCCCGGCCGCCGAATCCGGTGCCAACAGCCTCCGTGGTACCCCATTCTCGGCCCCTAGCTCCCATACGCCAGGTTCCGATCCTGGGATCCCACAAGGAGGATTTTCAAGGTAAAAAAAATCTTTTTTTTTATAGATGAGCATAAACATAAGTATACCAAACCAAAAAGCATCACATCACATATCCACTAAGATAATCTTTTTAGTACAATGCTGTAGAAAAGGAAATACAAGGTATAACTGAAAGCTGAAAAATCAAATGCGCGCCCCTGTCTCACTGCTGTCGTGCTATAGTATGACCTGCACGTAAACAACGTGCGTAAGCTTACTATGAAGCTTAGAGAGTGCGTGGTGTGTGCGCAATGCATATGACAGGTATACAGATATCAGAGTAAGCGGAAATGATGGCAGGCTACACTACCAAGTCTATGAATGTCATTAGCCATCTCGAGGCTATGCAATGCAATGGGCCTATGTGGCCGAGTGTCATATGCTAATGATGCCATGTGCGCATGTCAATCCTCAACTGTCATATATCATACGGTTTACAACTGGGACATCACCGGGGTCTAGTACACTCCAGACATTGGTTGCCGCCCATCGCGCGCATAACCAAGCGAGTGGAAGAGACCTCACTATCCGCCTCGTCAATGACATATAAGATAATTCACCCGGCTCGTCGATAGCGAACCCATTCACGAGCTGGTCAAACTCAACCTAGTATATAGCCCTCTGCACCCGGGCGGGTAAGGTCACACCCCCTTCCAACCGACCCCGACACAGTGGGAGACGCGGCCTACTGGTATTTGGCCCTCATGCTCTCATAAATCCACTCGGTCTAGACATTGGAGCATCCTACTGGTACCACAGGGTTTAGGGACTTTCACCCAAGGACATCTTTGGCGCCCAAGTGCTAGAACATATTTCCGGTGTCCATTCCTACCATCCACGATGTGACTGTGGTGGTCAAAACCCCGATGCCGCTGGGGTGAGAATCTGATCATGACATGTATAATGCGAGATGCGTGAGTCACACTATTAAAGCCATGCACCAAACCTGCGCATACCGCGCGATCATGTAGGGTGACCCTATCTCATACGGGTCCCCTAAGTATCTCAAGCTGTAAGGCATATGCTATGATCGACATCGTCCACAGTCAGGCATACATATGATGCGTATGTACAAATGAATGGGTATGATATTCATTACACTAAGCATATTATCAGTGTGACCTATCCAGCTAAGTATACTAGAATATTACCAGACATATCATGTACTGTTGGCCTTGAATGGCCCAATATATATATACAGAGAGTGGGACCCGAACTGTGGATCCCATTGGAAATGTAAAGGTCTTCGTGGTATAGCCCACTTAAGACTACATCGGCCCCATACTTGGGCCTGCACATACAAGATAGGCAACATGAATAAAACAGATACATCATGGTGGAGCTAATAGATACATCACGTTGGGACCCATAGGGTGGGCCACCTGCTGGGCAGCGTGGTACCCAACTGATCCCAATAAGTTTGAATCAAGCAGATATTTGTGTTTTCTCCTTCATACATATCCATGTGATCTTATGAACCGATTGGATGGCAAATAAACATCACTGTAGAACCTAGAAAGGTTTCAATGTTGGAAATCATTATTTCCACTGAAGTATGGTCCACTTGACATTAAGATATGCTTAAATTTTGGGCCCAGCCACTTATGGATAGGTTGGGTGACAAATAAACATCATTTTGGGTCTAGGAAGGTTTCAATGGTGGAGATTATTATTCCCACTGTTGTCCCATGGCATGGCCCACTTGTCATTTGGATATGCTTAAGATTTTTGGGCTCGGCCACTTATAAAATAGGTTGGATGACAATTAAACATCACTGTAGGGCTGGGAAGGTTTCAACGGTAGAGATCATTATTCCCACCGTTGACCCGTGGCATAGCCCACTAAAATGAGCTGGAAAAACATATGGACGGGATAGGTACAGCACATACATTCTAGGTGGGCCCAACGAGTGGGGCCCATTGCCAATGCCCATTCAGACAGGCTGCTGGGCAGCAGCGTCCCCTGGACGCTGTCTGTCCAGCAGCAGCATTATTTATTATATATATATATATATATTTTTTACATATATATATATATATTTTTATTTATTTAATAAGTGGGGCCCACAGAAGTTCTCGGTCAAGCTGATCTTTTTGTTTTTCCTCCCTCCATGTCTATGTGAACTTATGAACAGGTTGGATCTCAAATAAACATCACGGCGGGCCTTGAGAAGGTTTAAACGGTAGGGCCTACTGCCCCTACTGTTTTCTGTGGTGGGGCCCCCTCTGGACTTGGATCTGACTCATTATTGGGGTCATGCCCTAAAATGATCTCCCCAACTGGATGGACGGTGTGGGTACAGCACATGCATCATGGTCGGACCCACAAGTGGGCCACTGCTGGCCGAGCCAGCGTGCCAGGACGCTGGTACGCCCAGCGTCAGCGTCAGCGACGCTGACTCCTCCTTATCTTCTTTCTTTCTTTTTTTTTTTTTGTATTCATATCAAGTGGGGCCCACATGGGTCTGATCCACTCCGTTCATCAGGTTCCCCATCTCATGGGGGACCCAACAAGCCCAATATGGGGTATGGAAATCAATTTAGAAATGCTAAGGTGGGCCAAGAGATTCTGACAGTAGGAATCCTTATTCCCACTATTTCAAGCGGTGCGGTCCACTGAAGATTTGGATCTAGCTCATCTTTGGGCCCTGGCCCTAAAATGATCTGGGAAAACCGATGGACGGCGTGGATGGAACACAAACATCAAGGTGGGTCCCACGAGTGGGACCCCTTACAACGTCCAAGGTGACGCTGGACGTTCCAGCGTCAGAACGTCCAGACGTTGGACGTCCAGTGCACTTTTGATATATTTTTTTTTTTCCTTTTTTCTGTGTTCATATCGAGTGGGGCCCACTTAGGGACGATCCACCCCGTTCATCATGTCCCCCAGCTCATTGGGGTCCTAACAAGCCCAATATTGGGCAGGTAATATGGTCCACAAACATCACGGTGGGCCCAAGAAACTCCGACAGTAGGCTTCATCAGCCCCACTGTTTTCTATGGTGTGGTCCACCTGAGATCTGGATCTTCTTCATGTTTGGCGCCCAGCCCTAAAATGGGCTGGAGAAACAGACGGACGGCATGGATCTAATACATTCATCAAGGTGGGTCCCACGTGTGGGGGACTGGTCGACCGGCTGCCCTTGCTGGGCAGCAGCGTCCCCTGGACGCTGGCTGTCCAGCGGCAGTCCTCTCTCTCTTTCTTTTTTTTTTTTTATTTTATTATCATTATTATTATTATTATTATTATTATTACAAAGTGGGGCCCATTCATGGATGATCCAATCCATCCATCAGGTTGTCCACCATCAGGTGGGCCCAAAAGAAAAGGAAAAATGAAGGGAAAGAAGAAAATGGGGGATTTATGTACCCCTTGCACTCACCTCAAATAATGGACGGTTGGATTGAATCAAGTTGATGATCGGACGATCCGGACGGTCCGGATGATGGTTGGGGCCCTCCAAGCAAAGATCTACACCCTCAATCTCTCTAACCTCTCTCTACTTCTCTTAAATCTCTCAAATCTCTCTCTCTCTCTCTCTCCTTTCTCAAATCTCTTTCTCTCTTTCTCTCTCCTCTCTCTCTCAAATCTCTTTTGCAAAATGAACTCTTCTCTCCCCCTACGTATGGACTTGTATGGGGGGGGGAGAGAGAGGAAATCATGAGGTGATGGTGTGGTGATGATGGTGCATGGGAGAGAGGGATGGCGGGTATGGGCTATAGTTGACTTTGGGAGGAGAGAGAGGGATGGGGGTATGGGGTGTGTAGGGTAGGGGTATGGGATAGGTGTAGGTGAGAATGATGGTGATGGATTTGATTGATGTGACATATCTTGGAATTTGTGTAAGTGGGGCCCACGACACACGCACGTTGCGCGGCCCACCTCAGATTACGCGATAGATCATAACTTTCACACCGGGTATCGCAATGGGGCGTGCCGCGCGGCGTTGGAATCGCAGCGCCTACGCGGTCGCCGGGGTATAGGTCTCGGGTTGATGCGGTACTAAAATAGGGTCGCGGTCAAGGCTCGCTAGACATGGGTGAGTACGTGTTAGTCTCTACAAAGATCCTCTGGCGGGAGTGTACGTAGGGCCTTGGATTTGGACCGCTAGTGGTTATTGGTTAGCCGATATAAAACCAACTACATTTTTTAAGGAGTCGATCATTAAATTAGATCGAGGCTGTTGATTAGCTTATGGAAAACCAATTGTAAAGGTTGAGAGGTCAACGTAATTTAAAATCTCTGAGATAATGAAATTTGGTGCACTCGAGGGAAGAGTGTGGAAGTCGGAAGTGGAGTAAGGAAACCGAACCACTATACATGCTTGTGTTTGTGATTGTATCTTTACACATTTAATTTATATGTATACTTATGAGTTTAATTGTTTGAATTGATATGAATGCATTATTAGAATTGTATGCTAGGCTTTATATGATTTGCACAAGCACACACAAGCTAAGTATCTCATATAGACTACTAACACATCATGCTGAATCATTTATAGCCTATATTGTGCACATAAATTAGTTGCTCTATTAGTTGAGTAATTTGCAATCTATGTGCTTGTGCCCTTAGCCTAATATGCATGTAATTGGTAAATTATTTAAGTAGGAGAAAAGATTTTAAGTGGTCTTATTCACCCCCACCCTTCTTCAAGACTTAGCTATTATTCCTAATAGCTCTACCAAGCTTCCACGCATAACACCTTAATATGAGCAGTAGGTGCAATTTCAATTGGTATCAGAGCCAAGTAACTCTGATTGAGCAACTCTAAGAGAGCACCCATTCCTGATACTCAATTTTCAATTGGAATTAGAGTGGGTAACTTTGATAGAGCAAGTGTGAGCTACTCTTGAATGGCGTATGTTTACGTCAAATTTTGTAACAGGATCCTCAAGACGTTCACCTTCTCCCCCAGCGATTTCCTCCTTGAACCTAAAAAGAGACAGAAAGTAATTAAGGGTGGCCGGCGTCCAGCCGTTGGCCCTCTGATGCCTAAGTTAGATATCTATTTATACAGATCTAAATGGTCCAACCTGCTACGCAAGCTGTTAAGATTAGTACTGATTTCATGGGATAAGAAGCTTATCTTGTTAATCCTTAGATAAGGAAGTAGTCAAAACATTCTAGATGTCTAGCTGATTACGTCTCTAGATATTCGGAACTATAAATAGATATAAACCGAAATCGGCCTGTACGGGCTGCTGGTACTATGAGATGAGGGCCATCCATGCCCGAGACCAGAAACCACGACCGCTCATATGTCGAGAGCTGTTCATATCAAGAGTGCTCGCATTCTGGGTACGACCCCTTTGACGATCACGAGCCGAGCTGGTCGCATTTTGGAGATGCGACCCCTTTCATTGAGCACGAACCGGGGTGGTCGCATTTTGGAGATGCGACCGCTTTCGTCGAGCACGAGCCGGGCTGGTCGCATTTTTTATATGCGACCCCTTTTATCAAGCACAAGCCGGGCTGGTGGCATTTTTTATATGCGACCCCTTTCGTCGAGCACGAGCCTGGCTGGTCGCATTTTAGAGATGCGACCGTAATTCCTCACTTCTCTTTAAAGCCAAATTTGTCTACAACAAGTGCCCCCCAAACCCTTGGCGTTGAGGAACTATGTCAAGGGTTTTGTTTATATGCGTAGTTGACTGCTGGGAGAGAATCACGTATGATTCATTTAACATGATTCTGCATTTATGATGGCCAGCTTTTACGCAGCTTTTCCTGCCTCAAGAAATAAGGCGTTGGTCGCCATGTGTCTCCGTATTTAATGCTTGTGCCCGTTCGTCTGTCATGCCGGATGAGAGGCTGCCATGTGTCAACCAAATCAAACGAAATGATTGCGTATAAATATCAGATCCTGCAGAATTTCCTTCATTTTTGAATTTTCGGCTGCAGGGTATTCTTCTTTCTTCTTCTCCTTTGCTTCCGGTGCAAACCTCTTCGCAGAGGTAGTCCTCCTTCATCTTTTCTTTTTTCTATCTTGTTTTGATCGTATACTGACTGCTCCCATAACTAACTCATGAAAAAGTGAATTAGACTCAATCCGGGGGTTGTATGACCATGTTCGCGTTGAGATAAACTGGTCTATCGATTGAGGTTTTGATTCCACCAAGGGTAGAAGATTGGTCAAGAGAACATGTATGTTCTCTTCAGGGCTATTTTTTATCCATAAAATGGAGAAGCAACCAACAAGAATGATCTTAACCCTACCAAGGGTAGGCAATTGGCCAAGAGAATGTATGTATTCTCTTCGGGGCTATTCGAGTCCAATTAAATGGAGTAGCGACCAAAAGGAATGATTTTAATTCTTATTCATTCGGAATGTCATTGGAAATTACATCGAATTAAGGGAAGTACCGTAATAAGTGTTCCACGTGCCAAGGGCGACGTACGGGTCTTCTCTACATGTCTTCAAGATAATAAGTATCGGGTCACACAATTTTGATGACTCGATACGGACCTTCCCAATTCGGATCAAACGAACAAGTAGGAGCTCCGAGGTTCTGTCTGAGGACTAAATCGCCGAGTTGGAAAGCTCTAGGCTGAACTTTAGCGTTACGGTAGTGAGCAATGCGCTGCTGATACGCTATTACTCGCATCTGGGAGGCAATTCTCCGTTCTTTCAAGAGATCGAGGTGAAGTCGAAAACTTTCCTGATTACAAGTGGGATCGTATTGCTCGATCCAATACGAGGGTACTTGAATTTCAACTGGTACTACCGCGTCGATACCGAATGCCAAGGAGAAGGGAGTTTCGCCTGTAGACGTGCGAGTCGTAGTCCTATATGCCCATAAGACTTCTGGCAGGAGTTCTAGCCACATGCCTTTACACTCACCGAGCTTGGTCTTCAAATGATGCTTGATGATTTTATTCACTGCTTCAACTTTGCCTGAGGATGATAGGGAGAAGTGCGGATATTGCGTATCTTCCATGTTACGCAAAATTCATCGAAAGCGGCGTTGTCGAATTGCTTTCCATTGTCGGTGATTATAGTATGGGGGAGTCCATAACGGCATATGATGTTTCTCCATACGAACTTACTGGTCTGTTTCTCAGTAATTCTGGCTAGTGGCTCTGCCTTTGCCCATTTGGTGAAGTAATCGACCCCCACTATCGCGAACCTATTTTGTCCTTTTCCAGTAGGCAAGGGGCCGATGATATCGACCCCCCATTGAGCGAAGGGCCAAGGGCTATCAATTGGAGTCATTTGCTCGGACGGTACATAAGGTATAAGAGAGTATCGCTGGCACTTGTCACATTTTTTAGAGAATTCAATTGCGTCTGCCTTCATAGTGGGCGAATAGTATCCTTGCCTCATCGCCTTATACGTAGGGATCGCCCCCTTGGGTGGTTACCATATGCCCCCTAGTGTATTTCATCTAGAACACGATGTGCTTCTTCTGGGTGAAGACACCTCAAATATGGCAAGGAAAAACTTTTACGTAACAATATTCCATCTTGTAAGGTGTACCTGGTGGCTCGATGACGAATTTGTCGAGCGACTTTCTTATCGTCTGGGAGGTATCCGTCTCTAAGATAAAGGAGTATGGGGTCCATCCAACATGGAGACGGATGTACCGCAATCACCTGCTCGAGAGTTGCTTGGTCGATACTCGAGTTCTGAAGATGCTCGATAGGAATTGAATATGATAACTCAGATTCTGGTGCAAAGGCGAGTTTTGCCAAAGAATCAGCGAGTTTATTCTTCTCACGAGGGATGTGGAATTATTTCATAATTCTTTAGCTTTGCGAGCAGGATGAGCACTCGAGATTTATATAAAGCCATCCTTTCTTCTTTTACCTCGTATTCACCGAGTACCTGATTAACTATGAGTTGAGAATCACTGTGAATGAGTAAACTCTGAATTGAAAGGACGTTTGCTAGTTTGAGACCAACAATCAAGGCCTCATATTCTGCTTCATTATTCGAGATGCGAGAATCGAAACGTAAAGCGTATTGGAAATGCGACCCGTCTGGGGCGACTAAAATTAGGCCCACTCCACTGCTGGTGGCCCTTGAAGACCCATCCACGAAGAGTGACCAGGAGGAATGGTCGCTGCTCGCGGAATTATCATCGGAAAAGGAGTATGTGAGTTCGGCGATGAAGTCACCCACGGCCTGGCCCTTGATTACAGTCCTGGGGCAGAACGATATGTCATGCTCACTGATCTCGACCGCCCATTTAGTTAATCGTCCGGAAACCTTAGGTTTTTGAAGGACTTGTCGTAGCGGATGATTTGTTGGTACTAAAATAGCGTGAGCTTGAAAGTATGGTCGCAGTTTTCGGGCTGCCGTGACTAAAGCAAGTGCCAGTTTCTCCATATCAGAATATCGAGTTTCAGCGTCCACCATTGCTCGACTGATATAATAAACAGGCTTTTGTATCCCGAAATCTTCTCTTATTAAGGCGGCGCTAACGGTCGTGGAGGACACAGATAAATAAAGGATGAGTTGCTCGTGCGCCACAGGTTTAGATAAAACAAGGGGTGTGCTCATATATTGCTTCAGTTGTTGAAAAGCTTCTTCGCACTGTGGTGTCCACTCCCAATCAGACTTAGCTGTGGCACGGAGGAGCTTAAAGAAGGGTAGGCATTTATCAGATGCCCGTGAGATGAACCTATTTAGCGATGCAATATGACCAGCCAGACGTTGGACGTCCTTAAGAGTGGTTGGGGATTTCATCTCTATCAATGCTTTTATTTTTTTCAGGATTTGTCTCAATTCCTCACTGGCCGACCATAAATCCAAGAAATTTTCTGGCAGACACTCCGAACGCACATTTTTCTAGGGTTTAGCTTCATCTGATATTTCCTCATCAGGTCGAAAGCTTCTCGAAGATTTGAAAGGTGATCGTCTTCTATGACACTTTTCACGAGCATGTCATCAACATAGACTTCCATATTCCTGCCAATTTGCGCAGCGAATATCTTATTGACAAGACGCTGATAGGTGGCCCCTGCATTTTTAAGCCCAAATGGCATTACCTGGTAGCAATATAGACCTCGGTCAGTGATGAAGGCAGTGTTGGGGATGCATCATAATCTGGTTATAACCAGAATAAGCGTCCATAAAACTAAGCAGAGCATGCCCAGCTGTCGAATCAACCAACTGGTCGATTCGCGGGGTCGGGAAGCTATCTTTGGGGCACGCTTTGTTCAAATCCGAATAATCGACACACATTCTCCATTTGCCATTAGATTTTCGAACGAGAACTACATTCACGACCCATTCTGGGTAGTCAACTTCTTTTATGAAATTGACCGTAAGCAGCTTCTCGACTTCGGCCTTAATCGCCATTTGCTTTTCTGCAGTGAAGGCACGTCGGCGCTGGTGGATGGGTTTATATTTTGGGTCGATGTTCAGACGGTGTGCGATGACACTAGGATCAATGCCAGGCATGCCTTGGTGAGACCAGGCAAACACGTCTTGATATTCAGTGAGGAGGTAAATCAAATCTGCTCGAAAGACGTTCCTCAAAGAGGATCCCCCACAAACAACTTTGGATGGGTCATCTTCATTTAAAGGAATCGCTACTGTCTCTTCCCCGGGAGTTCCTGATTGGAGAGCATCCACTCTCGGGTCCAACGAGGTATCCGCTAGGGAGTTGGATGAACCTTGTGCTACCATCATAACCGGTGTCGCTTGTTCTTTCTTTCAATCTTGTAGGGCTATCTCATAACAAGACCGGGCCTCTTTTTGGTTTCCTCGAACAACCCCAACACCATTCGGGGTAGGAAATTTGATGCACAAATACAAAGGATGTAAAGCTGCCCCAACCTTATTAAGAGATGGCCACCCCAAAATGGCGTTGTATGCTGATCTTCGGTCCACCACGAGGAAATTTATGAAGACATTCATCTTCACTGGACTCTCCTCAAAGGTGACTGGAAGGTCAATGCTTCCTTCAGGTGTCACCACTTCGCCCCCGAAGACGATGAGGGGAGTTGAGACTTGCTTGAGTAGGCTTCTGGCGAGTGTCATTTTGTTGAAAGCCTCCAGGTATAAAATATCAGCAGAGCTACCTGTATCCACCATAATACGATGAGTCAAATAGTTTGATACCTTTAGTGCGACTACGATGGAGTCTTCGTGAGGGAAGTGAATTCCCTCTGCATCTTCGAGGGAGAAGGAAATTGGAGGATGACTAGTTTTTTACGCATTGGGCGTCTGTTCCAGCCAGTAGTGTTCGCTCGCCTCAAGTGTAAGGCTGCGATGTAGTAATAAAACTCGGTAAGACCGAGGTCGATCCACAGGGAAATAGTAACAACCCCCAAATCACTCCAGCAACTCAATTTTTTAAAAGAAATCAGATTTAATTAAGTGATTACTTAATTCAGGAATTTAATGAAAAATCAGAGATATAAAGTACTAAGGCTTTCAAGGATCCACTTGTAGCAATCCCTATGTCAATTCAGTCAATCCAAGTAGATAACACAACTAGATTTGAAGTCCTATCTCTCATCTAGTTGGAGAATAAAGCATTCACACACATTCCATCACATTCAAGTTGAACTTCCAAGTTCTAGTCCAATAAAATCCAATACTAAACTCAAACCATAGCCTGCGGAGTAACAGCCATGCCTCTGGACTATGGCCTGCTCAAGGATTACTATAATCTGAATTTAGATAAACAAACATGATAATCTCAGAGAATTAAAAGGAATTCATGTCCGGAGCACATAAACTCAGATAAGACATCTCAAACTACCACTTTTTGGAACTAAATCATGTAAAAATCCAAACTTGAATGTAAATTACTTGAATTAAACTGAAACTAACATAGAATTAGCTACAAGCTTCACCTCTCAGCCTTAGTTGAGAGGTTTTAGCCGAGCATAGTCATGCTACAACTAAAAACTCTGAAATAATGCATAAAAACAGAAAAACCCGAATAGAAGAGTTGCAGCCGCTCCACGATCGCCTTCACTCTCCAAACTCACGTTCCTTAGCCTCTCTGATACCCTAGGGAGAGCCCCTAGGTGTCCTTTTATAGCAAGCAACCTCCCTTGCATCGAATTCTGCGAAAGACTACGCATTGCGCAGCAATTTCCGGAGTCCAGATTTAGAAAGGACTCTCCATACGCAGAGCTGACCGGTCGTGACCGGTCGGACTGATGTTTTACACATTCCAGGGAGTGCTACCGACCGGTCAAGACCGGTCGGACAGACCTGTCCAACCTTCCAACGTGCATACCCGACCGGTCATGACCGGTCGGGCTTTGTTTTTTGCTTTGTCCAGTATATACAGCCGACCGGTCAAGACCGGTCGGGCTCCAATGTCCAGCTTCCAGTGTTCATGGCCGACCGGTCAAGACCGGTCGGCCTGTCTTCTCTTTGATCAGGCTTCATGGCCGACCGGTCATGACCGGTCGGCCTTCTTCCATTTGCTTCTTTTTCTCTTCTTTTTCTCCTTTTTCTTCTTCTCTCTCTTTTCTTTGCTTTCTTCTTTCTTTGGTCTTCTTTCATCCTTCATCCAAAAGCTACAAATGTATTCTTTTGGCTCGCAATCTAATGAAGTCTGCTCTCATCCCTATAATTACAAAACACGTGTTAGGTGGGCCTTTAAACCATGAAAGTCATGCAAACCTTGTCGTGTAATGGGCAATGCAATGTATAAATTTGAGGTTCAACAAGTAGATATGTTGGGGCTTCTTGGACGCCTTACGAGTGTATGCTTTTCTTGAAGCTTGAGAATCGCCACCGCAAGCTGGTCCCCCGACGATGGTGCGAATTTCACCAGTAGGTTCAAGGTCTTCTTGTGAAGTATGATGGTGAGGCGACTTCTTCTGGTGGGGTGAGACTTTTGCCCTTTCTGGTGATCGACCTTGACGAGCAACATAATCTTGGAGATGGCCCTTTCGAATGAGAGCTTCGATATGATCTCGCAGAGATATGTAGTCTTGGGTTCTATGCCCATGATCTTTGTGGAAGTAACAAAACTTGCCCTTATCTCTCTTTTAGGATCAGATTTGATCTTGGCCGGCCATTTTACATATGGTTTATGTTTAATCTCCATTAACACCTTTTCATGGGATCGGTTGAGAGGAATGTAGTTATGATATTTACCAGAATAAGGCTTCTTGGGAGAGCGGTCTCGTCGATCACGTCGATATTTTTTATCTGGGGGCGAGATTTCCTCCGGCTTGCGCTTCTTACCCTGTATACCATGACGTGCCAGAGCAACTTCTTCTGCATTGATGTACTTCTGAGCTTTAGCTTGGAATTCTGTCATGGTTTTTGGAGGGTTTTTATCTAAGGCAAATCTGAATTTTTCGCTCGTAATTCCGGCTATGAGGGCAGTGAGGCCTTTTTCTTCGGCATATCCTTCAGTTTGGATTGCTTTAGCAGTGAACCGTACTGTGAACTCCTTTATCGTCTCCCCATACTGCTGTTTCAAATCCATTAGGTGGGACGCTGGCTTCTTGGTGCGGATACTTCCCATGAATTGAGAAAGGAAAAGCTCCGGTAACTGTGAAAAAGAGCCTATAGATCGAGGCTTCAGCCCCCGGAACCACGTACGAGCTGCTTCCTTTCAGGTTAGGGAAAAAGCTCTACACATGATTTCCGACCCATGCCCCTGCAGCTCCATAAGAGACCTATAAGTTTCCAAGTGTTCAAGAGGATCGCCTTTACCTGTATATGGAGTGATGACAGGTGTACGATATTTTTTAGGTAAAGGTGCTCCCATGACCTCACTGGTGAAAGGAGACTCGGATCGATGTATCGACGCCACCACAGCTGATGGTCGATTTGCTTGATATCGCTGCTCCATGACATCAAAACGATCATAGATTCTCTTGAGGTCTCCTTCCCATGGTAAAGTATAACCTGACGTTTCGACTGTGGACCCCTGAGATTGATGTTAACGAGAAGCACTAGAATGTATGGAATGTGGAGGTAGCACAGGGGGTTGGTTGCCAAGCGGCGTTCGATTTGATGGAGGATGATTTGGTTGGACCTGTGGCTCATCCACAGAATGTCTGGAAGCCACTGGTATGGGTTGCGGTGGCAGCCCTTCGGAAGGTTGTCTCTATGGCTCCAGGAAATGCTGATTAAGCCGATTAGATAGGGCTTGAACTCCGGCGTTGAGGGTTATTAGGGTATTTCTGAGGAAACGCATGACGTCCTCTTGACTTCCGGAAACCTCAAATAATGGGTTCGCTGATGGCACGTTTGGAGCTCCTTGAGGGATGTTCATTGAAGTAGTTTGAGGAACATGCACTGATTCCGTAACGTCAGGCGGAGGTAATGTCTGCCTTGATGTAGAAGGATGAACAGTCTTTTTAGGAGGCATTGTGGAAGGATTTTGATCGGTGGTAAGAACGACTAACTTTGATGATCAAATCGTTCCCACAGACGGCGCCAAACTGTTTACGTCGAATTTTGTAACAGGATCCTCCAGATGTTCACCTTCTCCCCCAGCGATTTCAGACTGAAAGTAATTAAGGGTGGCCGGCGTCCAGCCGTTAGCCCTCCGATGCCTAAGTTAGATAGGGTGAGGTTGAAAAGAGAATAAATAAACGACGGAGGTTAGAAATTGAGTCTTGTGTACCTTTATCATCAATAGAGTCATCTATTTATACAGATCTAAATGATCCAACCTGCTACGCAAGCTGTTAAGATTAGTACTAATTTCATGGGATAAGAAGCTTATCTTGTTAATCCTTGGATAAGGAAGTAGTCAAAACATTCTAGACGTCTAGCCGATTACGTCTCTAGATATTCGGAACTATAAATAGATATAAACCAAAATCGGCCTATACGGGCTGCTGGTACTATGAGATGAGGGCCATCCATGCCCGAGACCAGAAACCACGACCGCTCATATGTCGGGAGTTGTTCATATCAAGAGTGCTCGCATTCTGGGTGCGACCCCTTCGACGATCACGAGCCGAGCTGGTCGCATTTTAGAGATGCGACCCCTTTCGTCGAGCAAGAACCGTGGTGGTCGTATTTTGGAGATGCGACCGCTTCGTCGAGCACGAGCCGGGCTGGTCGCATTTTTTATATGCGACCCCTTTCGTCGAGCACGAGCCGGGCTGGTCGCATTTTTTATATGCGACCCCTTTCGTCGAGCATGAGTCGGGCTGGTCGCATTTTGGAGATGCGACCGCGATTCCTCACTTCTCTTTAAAGCCAAATTTGTCTACAACAGCGTAATTACTAAGAGTTGATCTAAAGGAGCTTTAGGATCATGTTTACCCAAGAGGAGAATTAGTGCATAATTGGCATATTTTTATTTTTGGTGAAACAAGTTGCCCCATTTGAAATATTTAGGAAAATGATTAGTTAAGGGTAACGATAACTAGGGTAGGAACCATAGACATATCTCCTACTGAACATAGATCTCCGTCTATGAGTTCACCTAAGTGAGATGAACATAGGAACATCCATTCCCCTCTCGAACATTGTTTGGGTCCTAGGAATCTCACACCCAAGTGGGTTATGAAGAGGGATAGGTGGCCCTTAGAGGTCTATGAAAGCTTATAGAAAAATCTGAGGGTTTTAGCCTCATAATTGAGCCTATAGTTAAATCAGAGGATTCTTACCTCATTTTTTGTGCTTCATAAGTATATTCAAGGATTATAGCCTCATTAGCCTTTTTTATAGTTTAGCTTAAGATTTTATTTTGCTATCAATTGCTAAACTGTCTTGTTGCTTAGATTAGCTTAAATTAATGAATATTGTATTACATATTTTGATAATCTATGCCTTGGTCATTAATGCTTACATTGAAAATTTTATGAATGACCATTATGCATGATTATCCTTATTAGATAGGTATATCTTTTGAATGATCATGTGGCTGCATGGTGCATGTTTTTAATGTTATATACACCCTTATACAATCCCTTGTTAATATGAGCTTATAGTTAAATCTATGACTTTTAGAGCTTTCCATAATTATGTATTTATTGGTATATCCATGGAATTAACTCTTTGTCAAATCCTGAAAAAAAATGGGGAGAAAGATCAAGTCCCACCAAAATAAGTTAAATTCTATTTTGTAGGAACTATTTGTTGACGTAGGAAATTGATAGACTTAGGGGGAGCATTACAAGAAGAGTTACATGTCTTAGTGTATTCGAGTTGTAAATTTTTTATTGAACATGTAATCTCTATTTGTTGTTTTGGTAGGTTAGGTTTTTATCACATAATTGACAAATGGGGAGATTGTTAGTGCACTTGTTTGTGCACCTTGTTTATCAATCACGTGAGTCAATGTGTTAATGAGTCGGTTGAGCCATTGGAAGCTGAAAACTGAAGACATAATAGGATATGAAGCATTAAGGATGAAGAATCAGGTAAATAAGGTGCCTTAGTGACCCTAACCTTAGACCCAAAATATCTCAGCCTCGAGATGATCCATTCTAAATAGGTAGATCTTTGTTTGAGTAATCTTCCTAAGCCTTAAACCCTTATTTGATCATGTTTAGATATGCTTGAAAGAGGTTTAAAGCTGTTGGAAATCATATTGCCCAAGATTGCTGAAATTGCTAAAATTTATTGCTAGGATGACCTTATTAAACAGGTAGAAATTACTGTCAACGGGTCGAATGTCAAGTTTGACAGGTAAAAAATGAGGGTCGACAAGTCGAAAGTGACAAAATTTGGACAACAAGAAATACCTTGTACTACTGAATATTGCGACAGGTCGAAACTCGTATTGATAAGTCGAAGGACCATTTTGACAGGTCGAACCTAGCCGTTTTTTTACCCATTTTTAAGCCGTTGGAACTTAAGGTTTATATATTGGGCATTCGGGTATTAGGCTTTTAAGGGAATTTTTTGTGCAATAAAAGCCTAGGTGATTCTCCACTCTTACCCTTCATCTTATCCATCAATCTAAAGAGTTCTCATGCCTTCTTCCATGTGATTAACCACTCTAATGAGCATTCAAAGCTCAATTATGAAGACGATCATGAACTCTTCCTTTTCTAGAGATTATACTTGAACCAATAGGCAATAATCGTTAACACTCTTTAGAACATCCCTCTAGGTGAATCCTCAATATGAAAACAACTCACATCCTTTGATTTTAGAGAATTCACCCACTCCTTAGCCTTGGTCACCTCAATTGGAGCATCTCATGTAAGGTGAATGATCGTTGGATCAGCTGAAGGCGATGGTGGGAGCAACGAGTAGCGGATTCAAGCATGGGAGAGCATTGAAGACTCAACTCAAGAAGGCGTGACAGTGGGGCTCAATCCAACCACCAAGGGTCATTTGTAATGTCCATTTACATTCTTTCCTTATGTAGGATTGAGTGTGAGAGTTTATAACCCAAACTCGAATAGGTTCTTATATTAGGACCTTCGCTCTGGTGTCGAGCCGTATTCACTGGACACGGGTGAGTACGTGTTAGTCTCTACAAGGAGCCTCTAGCAAGAGTGTAGTAGGGCCTTGGATTAGGACCGCTAGTGGTTATTGGTTAGCCGATAGAAAACCAACTAAGTTTCCAAGGGAGTCGATCCTTGGATTAGGATCAACGTTGTTGGTTAGCTTATGGAAAACTAATTGCAAAGGTTAAGAGGTCAACCTAATTTAAAATCTCTGAGATAATGAAATTCGTTGCACTCGAGAGAAGAGTGTGGAAGCCGAAATTAGAGTAGGCATAATTAGAATGGTATGCTAGGCTTTATATGATTTGCACAAGCACACACAAACTAAGTATCTCACTAGACTAGTTGCTCATCATGTTGAATCATTTATAGCTTATATTGTGCACATAGATTAGTTGCTCTATTAATTGAATTTTTTACAATCTATGTGCTTGGACCATTAGCCTAATATGCATGTAATTAGTAAATTATTTAAGTAGAAGAAAAGATTTTAACTGGTCTTATTCAACCCTCCTCTAGGACTTAGACATTGTTCCTAATAGCTCCGCCACGTTTTCATGCATAACACCTTTGTGTGAGCAATAGGTGCAATTATACTCTCTTCGATGTATTTTCTTGGGTTCTCCATATTTTCACACCCACCACCACCCCACCTACATCGTCACCTTATGATAATACAACTCTTTACTTAGCATCAGTTAGTCACGTTCAAGGGGTTCATCCACCTTCTCGTGGTAACCATGAAGGAGGACGTGGTCGTAGCATACAATGGGAAATCTCGTTACTTTTTATATTGTAAAAAGCATAATCATATGGTGGAGAGGTGCTGAGAGTTGTTGAAGTAAACCAGAGCACATATTCATCCTAAGCCAACCCAATTATGTTCAAGGGGGAGTCGTCATCTTCATGCGCTTTTTTCATTGTCTCCCTTTCATATTTAAAAAAGCTTCTTCGCCATGGATCTGTTATAGATACTAATATCAGCACCTCTACTTCCCTTAAGACTTCAGGTGATGTGTTAGTTGCATCCATTGGAACATCACTTTGGGTGATTGATTTAAGGGCCACTGATCACATGAGAATTAAGTACTAGCTCCCTTTTAACTTCTCTTGAATCTTCAATTTTTATTTACTAATTTCTTTAGCTGATTGATCCCTTTCATCAGTACTAGGGAAATGAATTGCTTCACTTAGTTCTAGGTTTGATTTAAATTGTCATTTTTATACCTTAAATTTCTTATGAATCTGTATCAGTTAGCAAGCTTACTAGGTCCTTAAATTGCTCAATCACTTTTTTTCAACCGATTATGTTTTTCAAGAGATCCACACAAAGGTGGTGATTGGTGGGGGTGTGAGGTGCGTGAACTTTACTACTTTGAACCAAGCTATATGGACTCTCCCATTTTTCGACAAATTCTCTCTCTCTCTTTCACTTTGGAATGCACATCTTGGTCATCTATCTCACGACTCTCTGCATAAATTGGTTCCATCCTTATCTAGTTCTCAGTTAATAAATTGTGAAGCATGTCAATTGTCAAAACATAACCATTCAACTTTTTTTTTACCTCATACTGTAAACCGTAGCTCTTTTCCTTTTAATTTAGTTCATTCTGACATTTGTAGTCCGCTTCGAATTCATAATTTGCATAAATTTCAATATTTTGTTACATTTATTAATGACTTTTCTCACTTGGCATGGGTTTATTTCCAGCATGATCATTTTAAATTGTTTAATGTATTTAAATATTTTTATATAAAAATCCATAATCATTTAAAAAAAAGATTATATACTTTTGGTCAAATAATACAACCAAATACATTTCATCCTCGTTCATCTAATATATGTTTTCATATGGCATTACCCACCAAACATCTACACCTACACACCTCAATAAAATGGAGTGGCTGAATAGAAGAACTGCCACTATTAGAGGCCACTCATTCACTTGTAACTCATATGGATGTTCCTAAACAATTTTGGAGTTATATTGTATTAACTATATATTATCTTATCAATAAAAAACCATCTTTCGTTCTTCATAGGGACACACCCCACTCTATTTTATTTCTCAATGACAAACCATTTCATTTATCTCATCAGGTGTTTAGATGTATAGCCTTTGTTCATAAGTTACGTGGGTTAACTGGCATGTTAGATCATCATGCCATTAAGTATATCTTTCTAGGGATACTCATGTACTCAGAAAGGGCATTGTTGCTTGAGCCCGACTACTAATTGAGAATATGCCAATGTTGATGAATCATTTTTTTTAAGAAGTGCCCTATTATTCTAAGTTATCCCCTTTGCCCAACATAATTCATGCACCTACACCTCAACCTCGACCATGTATACCTAACCTCTCACTATTTCCACCTGAGGAGGTTCCTGTCAATCACCAGTCATCATCTCTAGCTATTAATTTAGACCTTTCCATCGCCCTTCACAAAGGTACTTGCTCATGAACTCTTCATCCTGTTTGAAATTATGTTTCTTACCATCACTTGTCTCATTCTTTTCGCTCCTTCATCCTTAGCCTATCACATAATATGGTCCCTAAATCACTCCATGATGCATTGACTCGTCATAGATGGCGACAAGCTATTACGAAGAGATCTCTACGATGCATCGTATTGGCATGGACCTTAACTTCTCTTCCTCCTAGAAAGTGTATAGTAAGTTTTCATTGGGTTTCTACCATAAATTACAAACCTGATAGATCCATTGAGCATCTCAAGTCACATCTTGTTGTGAAGGATATATGCATACTGCTAAGGTGGATTATGAAGAGACTTTTTCCCTTGTGGTTAAGTTAAATTTGATTCAGTGCTGCTTTTTCCTGTAACTAATCGGTCTTGGCCTTTATATCAACTGGATGTGAAGAATGCTTTCCTACATGGTGATCTTTCTTAAGAAGTGTATATGAAGCAACTTCTAAGTTTTGTTGCTTAGGGGGAGACTTGATAATGTTTGTAAATTGAGAAAAGTCATCTATGGGCTGAAACAATTTCCCCATGCATGGTTTGAAAATTTTTGCAAATTTCTTTTAAACTTCAGCTTTCATCAATGCCAAGTAGATCATTTGGTGTTCATGAAACATGGCCCCAAAGGAGTTGTGATTTTAATAATCTATGTTGATGACATCATCATTTCTGGTAGTAACAGTGATGGAATTGACAAAGTAAAAGCCTATATTCAATAGCAATTTCAGACAAAGGACCTCGGTCAATTGGAATATTTTCTTGGAATGAGGTAGCATGCTCTACCTCTGAAATCATTTTGTCTCAATGAAAATACACTCTTGATTTACTTCATGAGACTGGCTTGTTGGGATGCAAGCCTTATTAGACTCCTATCGACCCTAATGTGAAACTGATTGATGATTAGGGGGGACTTTTAAAAGATGCAGATAAGTACAGAAGACTGGTAAGCAAACTTATATATCTAACTTTCCCACGTCCAGATCCTTTGTAGTCAAAATGGTTATCCAGTTCATGCATCAACCCCATACAACTCACTATGCCATACAAGGCCTCATTTATATAAACAAAGGACATCTTATGATCTCAGCTTATGCCGATGCAGATTGGATTAGATTTGTGACAGATAGAAGATCAACCTCGGGCTACTACACATTTATTCGAGGCAACTTAGTAATATGAAGAAGCAAAAAAGTAACGTGTTGTGGCTAGGTCTAGTGTCGAAGAAAAATATTGTGCCATGGGACACACCGTATGTGAATTGTTGTGGATTAGGTCCCTTTTTTAAGAACATAATTTTTTTTATGAGAGACTAATGATGCTATTTTGTGACAATCAGGTTGCGACCCATATTGCTAACAATCCCTTTTTCCACGTGTGCATGAAACACATTGAGGTAAAATGACGCTTTATTCATGTGAAGATTGCATTAAAGGAAATTATCATGAAGTGTGTATCTTCCAAAGACTAGCTCGCTCATATTTCACTAAAGGTCTACCATATGCACAGGGTGCAACTATATGTAACAAGCTGGCCATGATTGACACATATGCTCTAGCCTGAGGAGAGTGTTGGTGATGTACGACGCCCTAATTATAATGCATGCTCATGAACTCATATAATCCAGCGGAAATAAAAGACAATAATAATATAAAAGCTAGCATCAATCATCATGAACTAAGAAAATCATAAGGAAACATGCAATGGAGCGGGCCATTCATCACAACCATGAAGTATGAGATTCAATTATTGTTATGGTTGGATCCGGGGAGGGATGGAACCTCCCGATCTTGCATTGTCTTAACCCAATCGATCAATGGGGATCACTAGTCCGAGGAATCAAAAAGATTTCTCGGGTTAGGGATTTGAAAACTTGAGAATTTAAGATTTTGATTCGATTCTCAAATTTAGGATTTTAAGGATTGGGGATAATAGAGAGAGAGAGAGGGGGGGGGGAAGAAGATCTTACCTTAGAAGAATATTGGAAGGGCACAAGAAGAAAAGAGAAGAAGAAGATTAGAGAAGAAGATGAAGTTTCATGAGAGAGAGAGGAGGGAGGCAACCAAAGAGGCTTTCATTCAATAAAAATCAACTAATCTCATTTTTAGGGCTGAGCCCTCTTAAATAATCAATAAGAAAACATGAAAATACCAAAACACCCTTAAAAATTAAGCAAAAACAAAACTTAAAACAAATTGCGCAAAAGTTCAGGCACTCAGGCGCCCGAAGACGTCCAAAAATGCCCAAAAACCTCCTACACATGTGTCCTCCCAATGTGGGGTCTTCAATGTGTCAAATCACATGTGTAGGGTCTTTAATGCTCCTCAATAGTCATCACGAACGATCCAGGCCCGTCATCATCGAGCCATAAAGATATAGGTGTCACTCGACTCCTACGCTGATAAACCATAAAGGGCTTGATATCTGCATCATTCTCCTCGTCTGAGAAGAACTTGACTCCGATGATTTAAAACTCTTGTGGTGCTCTAGCAAGTTGGATCAATGCTCTGCAACTCTTCTTCAGTCAACCACGTAGATTCTGACGATGGTTTGTTCTTCCATTCGACAAGGTATCTTTGAAAACCTCCGTCTCTCATAGAAATGATCTCTCCATCCATGATTTCTTCAATCTCTTCTTTATGAACAATAGGTGGAGGAAGGGGTGGAAGGGGTTGTGAAGCAAAATAAAAAAAAAAGGCCATGAATGAGATGATGGATCAATGGTAGGATTAACGAAACGGACTAAATCCTCTAATTAAACGTTGGATTAATGCCCATTTCAGGTGGAAGGTCGATTCAGTATGCGTTGGACCCAATTTTTTGCAATATCTTGAATGGTCTAGCACCACGCGCTTGTAATTTCTTAGCAGAACCTTGTGAGAACTGCTCTAGCCTTATCCTCACCATTACATAGTCTCCTTCTTGAAAAGCTTGTGACCTACGATGAGAGTCAGCTGAATATTTATAACTATCGTTGCTCTTATTAATTCGCTGCCTAATATGCATATGCCATTCATGAATGTGTCGTGCAAATGCATTGGCTGACTCTGAAGACCTTTGGCTGACAGACATGGGTGAAACTAAAGGACACATTGAAAAATCAACGAACTGGAAATAAACAATCATATGACCTGGAACTTGAAAAACTGAAACAAAAGAACACTTCTCATGGGTGACACATAATTCCTCATTATAAGTATTATAAACAAGGGTGATTTTCAAGTATCCCAACATTTGAGAACACACATTATTAATACCAAGTCTTGAGTAGATTTCGGCATCAACCATCATGTCCAAAATGTCATCAAGATGTGGGATAGGAATTCTAGCCATCATATCCACCATGAAGTGAATACATCGCAAGGTGGCGTAACACTTGACTAAGGCTTTGTAGACAGCCAGGATATGCCCACATGTGCGCCATATGCCATTGTTTTTTAATGTAAAAAGGGCAGGCATGGCACACAAACTCCAACTCAAACTTTCCTTATTGAATTCTTCCCCGAGAAGTTTATCAAATTGATGCTGCATTTCTATATTTTCTGCGGGGTTCACTTGGTATGGAGAAAAGCTTGATAGGACCAACCCAGGGACAAGATCGATTATGTGCTGAATGTCCCATTTTGGTGAAAATTTATCCCATAAATCATCTGGTGAGATATCACAAGTCATGTGGGTGTCTACCATCATATCCTCACTAGTCTCCTTTTCAAATTCATTCGTGTGCATTATGGTAAAAGACTTAGATTGGGACTCTACATCACTTAAGTCACACATGACATCTAGAAGTGGTGCGGTCTTAATTTCTTAAACCTTTTCATCACTAGCACACACTTCGTCATTCTCAACGATGATGAGCGATGCCTCAATTTCTTCCATTTCCTCACTACTGACGTCAGACACATACTCTTTCACTTCATAAACAACCTGATTGGATTCTTCCAACTGGCCATTCATCAAGGTATTATCTCGCTTCCAAGGAAATATAATTAGTGTTAAACACTCCAATTGTTCATAAGCCGAGATTTCCTTAATGATGGGTTGAACCACTTTACAAGGAGGGGACTATATTGGTTTTATGTTTGGATGGGAAGGTGAGGCAACTCTATTCTGAACCAAGGGCTTTTGACGATAAGAGATGGGAACATATTTTTCTTTCAAACGCTCTTTCATCTCGTCCCATTGTGAGATCGGGACTCTCCCAACTCTATCAATTCTTCGCTCCAAATCTGCCCAAAACGACTTGGCTTGGCCTTTCAATTTCCACTTGGCAAACCTCACTCGACGATAATTCGATATATCATACCAATAAAAAAAAATAGTCCAAGTCTTCAAGCCAATCAAGGAATGTTCGTAGGTCCATGTGACCATTAAAGTAGGCCAACTCATCGGAGTTCGGATTTCCATTGGGTCTCGACGGCCACACGACAACACTTAATGGCACTGAAGATCTCAAACGCCTATACTCCATTCACTACGGAGAGACTCTACGGACTAGGTGACTCACAATATGAATGCGATGAATTTAAACTACAATGAACTGACACTAATTAATTCTAGATGATGCGACTCAAGTCTAAAAATTTTCCAAATTAGGAAACTTTCTAAAATTGGAAAGTTTCTAAAATTAGAAACTTTCTAAATCTGAAAATTCTCCAAATTAGGGAACTTTCTAAAATTGGAAAGTTTCTAAAATTGAAAACTTGCTAAATCTGGAAATTCTCCAAATTAGGAAACTTTCTAAAATTGAAAACTTTCAAAATCTGAAAATTTTCTAAAACAGACCTAAAAATCAAATCCCTAATTTTTTTGATAACTCGATCTAGACAAAACCATGTAAGCCTAATCTCTGATACCAAATTTGATGTAGGACGCCCTAATTATGATGCATGCTCATGAAGTCATATAATCCAGCGGAAATAAAAGACAATAATAATATAAAAAGAGGATAAGAAGTAAAGTAAACTTTTAGCTGAGAGTATTTTATTAATATTTTCCTATAAGAATTTTTACAACCAGTTTAGGAAGAGAGAAAAATAGTTGTCTATTCGTTGCTTGGCAGGAAACAGGGCTTTATAGAGAGACAACCATGGTACCGAACGATTGCCTATTTGTCACGTAACCAGAAGTTAGGCTTTATAGCGAGATGGCCATCTAGTGTGAGATGGTCGTTTGTTTGTTGCTCGATGGGAATCAGGCTTTATGGTGAGACGACCGATGGAGGGTGAATCTTCGATATCCTATTAAAGAACCCGGTCGAAAGACCAAGTACATAACAAGAAAGTTGGTGGGGTGACAATTTATTCAAAATCCTAGCGAGTGCTAGGCTCGTGTGTTCATCTCTTTGGTTAAAATTTTTTGACTTCATGGCAAAATAGTCGATGAAATTATTTAGCAGTAGCAGAAAAGCCCCATAGTTTTCCGTTCAAAATTGAGCAATCTTAACAATCCAATGGTGTGTTCATAACTATAGGGTGGAGGGATAAGTAATCTAATCAGTCCATGCTTTCTCTGACATTAAGCTAGCTTACAACATAATTGGCGATAAGAGTCATATGAGTCACATGAGTGAACTGGATGACATATCAAAACCACAGTAGGACCACTCCTACACTACTAATGGTGGGCATCACATTACATCTCTTCCTTATAATGACGTGGCCCACCTGAATTTTGAACCTACCCAAATTTTGTTTTCCAGGGTGAACAGGAGGCAGTGCCCCTGATGCACGACATGGATTTCATATCTGTGCTCCCCCGTGTTCCTCAGTTAGCTGTAGGCACATCCTATATGACAGGCGTAATCAGGCTACACAGATCAAAAAGTAAAGGTATGTTGGCAAAGAGGTAAATATTTCTCTCAAGTCCCCATTCTCTTAGCAAGGAAGATTTTCCATAAACAAGGAATTCACCGGAATGAATATCAAGATAGGGTGCAGTTACCAATGAAAGTCTATAATAGGGGCCTTTGGTCCTTCTTCCTTACTTTAAAGGAGTGAGTGCACCTAGCTATAGCAACCATTCAGGAGGGAGGTCCGCTTATAACAACCCATCTTTCTAAGCAACATGAGATCCTGTTTGGTTTGACTCACAGAACGAGCGCTCCAACTGCTACTTGTATGAGTCACAATTCAATCCTAATCTCCACAAGGAGGCTAGTGTGTCATGTGTGTTCTACAGATGCTGATTGGGTACTACCCCATGAATGTCAGGTGGTGGGATTTGGTTAGCCTGAAGGCCTTCATCAGATGTGGGTCCACTCGAGTGATCCAACTAAATCCCGCCACCTTATT
Source organism: Liriodendron chinense (assembly GCA_003013855.2). NCBI lineage: Eukaryota > Viridiplantae > Streptophyta > Magnoliopsida > Magnoliales > Magnoliaceae > Liriodendron > Liriodendron chinense. The sequence continues at coordinate 644,473 of ML058466.1, read as the reverse complement.
TCCCTCTTCGGTTGCGTCCCGATGACCTCACGTGGGTTTTCCCTGTGGTCAGAAGTCACGTGGGGCCACAGAGATGCCCTTGACAAATCAACTCCGTCCATCAATTTCTCAAGATCAAAATAGGACAAAAATCAAAAAATTAGGTAAATCCAATACTCAGTGGGCTACACCACACGAAAGAGTAGGAATTGAAGTTCCCTAGTTGGAAACTTCATGGTGGTCACATAAGTTTTATATCAGGATGATATTTGAGCCTACAATTTATCTGAGTGGTAAGAACTTTATGAATGGTTTGGATGGCATATAAGCATCATGGTAGGCTCTGGGAAGGTTTCAATAGTGGGCATTTTTTCTCATTGTTTCGTGTGGTGTGGCCCACAAGAGCTTTAGATCTTTTGGATTCCCATACTATTTTGATCTCGAGGAACAGATGGACAAAGTGGATTAGTCAAGGGCATCTCTATGGGCCCCACGTAGCTTGCAACCCCAAGAACTTTGTGTGGCCGGGGCACAAGCAATCCGCACCCTACATCAAACAGATGGGTTGGCAGTGGCCCAAAGTAGGCCCAGCTTGGCAATAAAAGGCCCAAGGCATGAGCCTGGATAAATTAGTAGGGCCCCCCAGCCATGCGAGCCCAGTACCCAACCCAAAAAAAGATAAAATCCTTATTTTCGATTTGAATATTTGTAATCTATTTGTTGATTGAGTGGGCCACTGGGGGGGTGAGGTCGATCATTGTCTTCCTGACAGGAAAACTACCTCGAATCCACAAGGCTCCTTGGACTCCTCAACCAAACTTCCTCGAATCTAAGAGGGAAATAAAAAAATAGGAATAATTCCTAAATAATTCAAAATAAATTGATTGATGATAAAAATAAAATTACAACTATTTAAAAAAGGAACTCAAACCTAGAACAGAGTTAAATTATGATGGTAGTCTAACACGACACTAAATGTTATACGTGCGAAAGCTTGCGGAGCTTAAAAACTATGGTTAAGTCCTAGGGGGGTAATTAGGACCGATTTAAAATTCTTTTAAAAACCTCTTGCCTAATTAAACTAATTTGGCAATTATAAATGAGTTAAACAAGAACACTTAGCTTCCAAGCTTAAGTGAGTCTAATCACAAAGGCTAACAAGGATATGCAATTAAACAACCTAGCCTAGAGAACTATGTAGACAATATAAGATACAACATGTTGGGCATATGTCTACAAGCCTAGTGAACATACATCTTGTGTGTGAATGTGCTTATCTAAAGCATAACATTCAACTCATTCATCATTCATATAATTAAATAATTAAAAGACAATGCATGAATAAAAGAGTGCTCAAATCAATCCCAAACACAAGCATGTATAGAGGTTTGACTAGTTGTCTACTCCACTCCCGATTCACATACTCATCATTTGAGCACATAGGAATTCACTAAAGGAGTTTAAATCAGTTTCCTCTTAACTTAGTTATTTTAAATCGACTCCACCCTACCGGTGAGTTTAACAAGGCTCCTCCCAACTTATGATGGATGTTTTACTAGTGCATCTCTCAACTAGGATGTTTATGGGTTCCATCTTACCCAAGAGTTTGACAAGGATCCTTTTAACCCTTCAGTTCCAATCCAAGAATCTAGCATACTCTCGTTGGAGGCTTCCCTTGGAGACTTAGTCGAATTTGATTCCAAATTCTCACACTCAATCCTCCACGAGGAAGGAGTGTAACTAGACTCTTATAATGACAACTTACTTGTTGGATTGAGCCCCCTATTCAATGCTGCTTGGGTTGCTTGATCCCCACTCTCCCACGCTTTAATCAACTCCCTGTTACTCCCCCGATCATGTTACCGATGTGTCACCAATGCCTCAGCTCCAACAATCAATCACCTTCCTTGTGATGCTCTTGAGATGACCAAATTGATAGGAGGTGGTGATAAATTCTCTACAACTGGTAGGAGTTAATTGCCTAGAGGAATTTCACTTAATTGGATCTCTAGAGAGGTTTAGACAAAAGGATCTACCTACAGTCAAGGTGCCTAAAACATCTAAAGATCAAGAGAGAGCAAGTCCATCTTTAATTAAGCTTTGAATGCTCCATCTTGTGTTCAAACACAAGGAAAATGGCTTGGAAAGCTAAGATTAAAGCCTAATGATATGGCCAATGATGGTGGCTTCTAATGCACTAAATTCTCTATAAAAACCCAAAAAATCGGGCTACAAATATATAGAGCAAAAGCTTCAACATATACAAAATAGTAGCCAACGGCTAGTTGCCGACTGGTCTAAGGGGTCTACGACCAATCTAAAAATGCCAAAATGGGTTGGGACTGGTTTCAGGTTTCTATCCCAATATTGCCCTTTGCCAACCGGTCACACAATCGATCTGAAATTGGCGAGGGACTGGTTCTGCTTGTTGTCCCTTTGTGGCCTCTACAACTGGTCGGTCAGGGGCTCAGACCAGTCGGCAGACCTATGAGTTCTGTTGTTTTATATCTTGTTTGTAACAACGTATGCAACCTGTTAGGCCATTCTTTCGGTGGTCTTTTCAGACACCTAGGGCCAATCTAAGATGACTAAAAGTATGCCTATTGGGTCAAGTCATCTAGAGGTTTGGTTTTAGTTTAGGTTCAAGGTTCAAGGCTCACCAAGGCATCTCATTTACATATTTCTTCTTCCTTAATGTAGTATGTCCATTTGAGTCTTCGATCTTCATCTTTTTTAAGCTCAATCGACACCTAGACTCACTGACCTACGTAATTAACAAATAAAGTGCACTAGTATGCCACAAAAAGTGCACTAACAATCTCTCTCTTTGTCAATTACGTAACAAAAACCTAACCTATCTATAAAAACAAAATACATGTATAAGAATACAATGATATTTAATTAAAATACATGACTATTGACATGTACAAACTAAGCAGCTCCTCTTCCTTGCTCCCCCATAACCTGTCAATCTCCACAACACAAAACATAGCAAACTTATTTTGATAGGACTTGATCTTTCTCGCCCTTTTGTCAGCAATTGACAAATGAATCTCTCCCCCTCAATGATACATCAATTAAGGTTCAGGTAAGAGAGGCTAGAATGTCAACAATTATAACAATAAGCGCATGTTAACTAGAAGAGTATTGGGATGCATGAATATTAAAACATGAAGCATGCATGGAACATGATCAATAAGAAAATGTAATTATCTAAACCTAGGTGATCATGCATAATTGGTCATTCTAACTTAAACATGAAAGCATAATGACCAAAGTAAAGATTAACATACAGTTAAGTACATAATTCAGCAAGATTATGCTAATTTAAGCAAGATGATTGCTTAGTAATAAAAGATATCAATCGAAACATAAGCTAATGTCAACATTTCAACCAGATTGTGCTATAGATGTGCTATTTATACAATTGTGATCATAGAGCCTTGTAATCCTCGAAAACTTTGCAGAATGACAAAAGTTTTGTCTACTGGGGACTTTACAATATAACAACAGTGAAACAAACTACATAACCATCTGAGACTGGTCAATGTGCTACCCATTAGAATCTGTATCTGCTGACTGAGTCATTCAAGTACACAATCATGGTCTGGTCTTCCTAAGGTCCCTGTCTCTACGACGAGATGCAGGCCTGGTGTCACTGCCCCACTCGATTAACACTCAGCGGTCTCTCAGTTAAGACCCGAAAACAGCATGGGACATAGGCATCCTGACCTTCTCCAAGGATTGTGTGGTTAAACCGCTTCCCCAAAACGATCCTTGAGACCATGGGTCTGTGTGACCTTTCTAAAAGATACAGTCCCCTAAAGGAAAAGTCTTTTGCTCCTTGATCTGAATTTTTTCAAATATTTCATATCTTATACAATTGTTATTCATAGTGGAATATTGTCGCTTTATGACATGGTTTTCTCCCACAAGGGTTTCCACATTAAATTTTTATGTCCTTGGTAGAGTCTATCGTATTTAATGATTGTGATATCTTATTCTTTGTTTAATTTATCTCTGATGCATGCATACATTTACTTTCACATTTTAATCAAGGGTTATCTGTATGATATAATTAAGGGATTGTACCCGATCATAACCTAGAATGTAAAGAATCTGGAATCTCTGGAATAAAATTTACTTCTTGCGCCATGGTTATTATGTACTTGTTTATATTATTTGTGAATGCCCCCGATCCCCCAACTAAGAATACAAATACAAAAATTCAAATAAACACATGCGGATTCCCGTCGCATTTGTGATTCGATCCGCAATTTTAACACAATGCCTTGGCCAACTGAACGTATTCATTGGTGACCTATGTAGAGCTCACACAGAACAGATAACGACAACTCCACATCAACAAACAACAATGCCTTTTTTCTTTTGAAGAGCTATTAATTTTTTGTATCCTCTCTCAATTTTGTTCGAGGAAAACTCGAAGTAGTGTCTATCATTTTGGAAATTCCGAAGGGGATGAAGGTGAAGAAGCAGTCATGGTAATAAAGTCGAAGGATTTTGAAAATTTTCGAAGGAGATATGCGAGAGAGAAAAGGATTTGTAAAATTAAAAAATTGATTTGAATGATGTATTTATCAATCAAAGATCGTGTGCATTAATAATAAGATAATCAGGACTCCTCGTATGATTTTACTGATTACCACGTGTCACAATGATAGCTATAGAGAGTACAACGAAACCATTGTTTGGATTTCGTCTCTGTTAGGAAATTTAATGGAGAGTTGACACATGTAAAGGTTTGCGTTTGCATTAAATACATTGAGAAATGGGTCAATGTCACTTTCACTCAAAGATGAAGCGATATGGGGGCAAAATGTTGTACCCTATTTTTTTACCATTCCTGGGAAAACCAATGACAGGGGGACACATGTTGCTAAATGAAAAGCTTACAACACACCTGATATTGGCAAAGGTATTCGAAGTTGATTTTGCGAAAGCACAACTAGTGCTAACTGGACAAGCCACGCTATGTGTGACTGAGCGAAACGTGGTCGAATGAGGAAAGGGCCTGAGAGCGGTGCAAGAGAGGACGGTGAGTGAAGAAGGAAGGATCTAGAAGACTAGATTGTGCTAAACGGTTACAATTACCATTGAACGTGGAAAATATTCAAAAGGCTCTTTGCATCCAGAATATCTATAAAAGCAGAGGAAATCAATGAAGCAAGAGGTCTCGTACAAACCAAATCAAACCAAACATACCAAATCTATCTTTCAATTATACTTATGTTTCTTAGCATAATCAACACTTTACATTCCTTAACGTAATCATTAGCTTAAACTTAATAACTAGGAGTAGCAGTAATCGGTAGTTATAATCCTTCATTTTTTTTGTATTATTTTTTTCTATTATTCTTAGCTGTAATCCATGTCTACACTCATAAACTAAACTCATTTCTAATTCAGTGAAATGCAAGTTTGCATCGAGAAAGATTTTCTTCAGTTGCTCCTTGTGGTCGACTGTAAGTATTTCCTTTTTATTTGTTTCTGTGTCTGAAAAGTCCTTTCGTACGAAAGGCAAAGATGCAACTCATTTTCTAAGGATGAACCCCACCCTCTGATAATTGCCTGATTCTCATAAACAACATATTGCGAGTGGCTGAATAGGAGGCCGATCTTCTCAAATCTCGGTCATATACGGTCGATTTAGACGTATCTGTCTATCTTAGCGCTTGGGGTCGACACGTTGTTTGGCTGGAATCGAGCCGCATAGTCGGTTCTGACATGCCCGCATACTTCACATGTGTGACTAAAAATTACAAGCAATAATTCTTTGCATGCTCGCACACTTCACCCGCGCAACCAAAAATTGCGAGCAACAATTTTTGACACACTGCGACACCCTTAAAGTCCACTTGATTGTTGTAAATATTTGTTGTACACCAGTAATGTACCTGAACAACTTCTGGCATGCCCGCATACTTTACAAGTGCGATTGAAAATTGCGAGCAACAACCAGCAGCGACTTTCCATTATTCTCAATTCTGAATGTACACCAAGCACCTTTAGATAAACAAAATTACAATAGCTCCTCAATGAGAACAATTGTAATTCTAGTGCCTGTTTGTAGACCACAGACACAAAGGATCTTTTGTCCAACTGGTTGGACCAGAAGTTATTGTCCAACCAACAGTTAACTTCTTGAATTGTTTAAATTTCAATATCAGTCAAACATTATTGTAACTACTCCAAGTTTAACCTTTTGTATACGTTTATTTATATCAATGAAACCCACAATTCTAGTGTGACATCAGTTTACAATCATCAAATTCTCTTTCATGGTATCAATTTACACACACAATATATATATATATATATATATATATATATATATATATATATATAGAGAGAGAGAGAGAGAGAGAGACACACAAAGGCACACATGTCATTTGGGATGCACACGGTTTAGTTCAGTTCTGGTTGTGAAATCGGAATCGAACTATTCTCAATGTTCAAGAAAAACCAGAATTGGAACCAGACCATTTACACCCTAAAACCGTACCAGACCCGGTTTGGTTCTACAGTTCTGGGCTTTTTATAATCCAGCCCAATTGGTGCCTACAGCTGGCCCACCATGATGCATGTATTTAATCCACGTCGCCTAGCCATTTCAAAAGATTATTTCAAGGCATGGCCACAAAAGCCAATCTGATCCAAAGCTTAGGTGGGCCACATCACAAGAATCAGTTGATCTGATATCCACCAACCATACCTTAGGGCCCACCATGGGCATACCTTGATGTGTTTGTTAGATTTTCACCATCCATCCTCATTGTCAAGCAATGTTTAGGTGGGCCACAATAAAAAAATCAAATAGATTCAAATTTTTAGTGGACGACTCAACATGAAACAGTTTGGGTGGAACACCCAGGGTTCAATTCCACAATTCGGTTATGTGGTCCGATTCACAGTTTGGTTCTACGGATCAATTCACGGTCTAGTTCGATTCTACAAAACCCCAAACCCATAACCGAACCGAACTAATCGGTTCTTTGATTTTCGGAACCGAAACTGGCGCGCTTCATAACCGGACTAAACCCAACCGAACTAACTGGTTCCGGTTCAGTTCGCCAGTTCCACCAGTTTCGTGTGCACTCCTACATATCATGGGATTAAAATACGAACGGTCTATGTGATGCGACACTCCATGAAACCCCCAAGGCCCAATTTTCAACTTGACCCAAAACTTTGGTGGGCTGTAGCTAAGAGAGACAAATCAAGGGAGAAAATGGTTTCCTTTTGCCATGGCCCACTAGAGTTTTAGATCAGGGTACTACATCATGTGAACCGTTCAGATTTTAGGCTCATATCATGTGAGATGAGTTCTCAAAAAGTTCTTGTAAGGTGCGTAGATGAGCATCTCTCTCTCTCTCTCTCTCTCTCTACACACACACACAGCAGACGGATGCTCACAGAAACTCGTTAGTACCTTTTTTAGGACTCATCACACGTGATGTGAGCCCAAAATCTGAGCCGTCTACATGATGCAGCACCTCAAAAAACCCCCAAGGCCCAGATTTCAACCTGATCCAAAACTTTGGTAGCATAGAAAGAGGGGCAAATTAAGGGAGGAAACTGTTTCCTTTTTCCATGGCCCACAAAACTTTTGGATTAGATTGAAAGGTGGGCCCTAGAGGTTTTTTTAGATACTACATCACGCGAACAGCTTAGATTTTGAGCTCACATCACGTGATGATTTCTCAAATCAGTGCTCACTAGTTCTCGTGAGCACTGATGTGTGGGTGGGCATTTCTCTCTCTCTCTCTCTCTCTCTCTCTCTCTCTCTCTCTCTCTCTCTATATATATATATATATATATATATATATATATATATAGGGAAAAGGTACTATGCGCTCGACCTCATCGGAAGCTCCCATGAGGTTGAGCCGTGTGGGCCCCACTGTGATGTGCGATGGGTATCCACACCATGCATTTGGTGAGTCCAATATTAGTTATGGGATATCCCAAAAGTCAGCTGTATCTAGAATCCAAGTGGGCCATACTAACCGAAGGAGTGTAAAATCATGCCTACAACATCTAAAAGCACTTGTTAGGGCCCACTTGAGTTCTAGATACGGTTGAAACTTGGTGTGACCTCTTGTTAAAGTGGGACACATACAATGGATGGTCTGAATTTCTCAACCACATTTTAGTCAATCCTATAAACGATCATAAAGTTTCAATGGGTGGATATCCACTCTTAACTGTTGTCTATGGTGTGGCCCACCCAAGTCATGGATTGGCCTGAGTTTTAAGCCCATGAACCACCACAAAATTGGTGCACCTGACTGATGGTGTAGATGTCCATCACACATCATAGTGGGGCCCACACAGCTAGACCTCATGGGAACTTCCCATATATATATATATATATATATATATATATATATATATATATATATATATATATATATATATATATATATTATCTAGGAATACTCACCTGTGAACCATCTCTCACAAGAACTCGTGAGAACTTTTTCCTCCCTTGATTTGCCTCCCTCTCTCCTTCTATGGCCCATCAGAGTTCTGGATCAGGTTGAAAGTTGGGCTCAAGGGTTTTTCGGGGTGCTGAATCACATGGACAACTCAGAGGGGACACATCACGTGTGATGAGTCCTCAAAAAGTTCTCACGAGTTCTCATGAGAGATGGTTCGCAAGTGAGCATATATATATAATGCTAAAACACGTCACCAGATGTTGATCAGGGACCAACTTGAATCACAGCCGTCTGATCAAAGACCAAAGATCAATGGGTCGGATCAATGAAACCTGCAATCACCACCAAGGGTTAGGATGGCCGTCGGGGGGTCCCCGTTGGTAGCCCTCCGATGTTTAAGTCAGTAACGGTAGGGAAAGCCTATAAAAGCTTAGTATATGTGTATATTGCGTAGTGCGTACCTTGAGTAGTAGTATGGAGGACTTCTTATAGTGTACATCATTACCGTATTGGGCTAGGATTCTAATTTTACAGAGATATTATCTCTTATATAAATGAGCCCTAAACGTGGCCAAATATTTTGATTGCCTTCAAGGCGGTTTGCATGATTCTCTATGCATGACGGATATCTTGCTTGGTAACTTCCGGAAATCATATCCCGTAACTTACGGATGACGTTACTCGAATCCTGAGCATTCTGGATATGGCGCTCAATGTAAACAGTCACGCGACTCTAGTAAATATTCGGCAAAACCTAAGTAGAAATCGGGCACCAAGTAACCGAATGTCGTTCGATTGTTGGTGAGGACCGAACCCCCACTTGGAAAATGGCGCTCATCCTTAATAGTAGCCGAGCGCATACTTAGAGCTGAGCCGGACATTCCCGGGCATGACAATCTAAGCACAATGCCGCAAGGTCGGCAAAGGTATCAATCCGGCGGAATGTAGTATTCACTGAAGGTACCCCTACTCGGGATTCGGTTTTAAGATCCAATTTGAGTCAGCTCGGATTTACCAATATATATATATATATATATATATATATATATATATATGTGTGTGTGTGTGTGTGTGTGTGTGTGTGTGTGCAGAGAACTTTGTGGGCACCCTCCGTTGTGTGTATTGGACATCCATCCCATTAATCAGTTGCACCATTCCATGGTGAGCCATGGACCTAAAAATCAGGCCAATCCACACCACAGACGACAGTTGAGAGTGCATGCCCACCCATCACCCATTAAAACCTTTCTGATTGTATACAGGGTCCACTTGGATGAGGGGTCACACCAAATTTTAGACCATTCCAAAACTCAGATGGGCCCCACCAAGTGATCTTTTCGGGCAGCGGATTGCGTGTGACCCTAGGCATAGAGATATCTCTGTGCCCAGGCTGTGTGGGGCCATAGAGATGTACGTCACAAATCCACTGTCCATCTGTCTTGAAAGACGACAATAGGACAGGATTCGCAGATCCAAAACTCGGGAAGGCCATACCACACCGAACTATGGGGATTGAACACCCAGCGGTGACAGAAGTTTTGTACCAGGATGATATTTGTTCCTACCATTTATGTAAGTGGTAATAATTCTATGAACGGTTTGGATGGCATATAAACATAATGGTCAGCTGTACGAAGTTATGTTCCCGTTGTTTTGTTGGCGTGGCCCATCTAAGTTTTGGATCTACCTGAGTTTTAGAATCCTATACTATTTTGATCTTTCAAAACAGAGGGACTGAGTTGATTTGTCGCGGACATCCCTGTCTGTGACCGGGTCACAGGCAATCTGCTTCCCTATTTTAAATGTTTTAGGCATGATTTCCTGATTTCAGATAGTATGGCCCACCTAAGTTTTGGATGTGACTGACTTTTGGTACATCAAGACCTTCCAAATGCACGGCGTGGATGTCCTTCACACACCTCGGTGGGGCCCATAGAGCTCGACCACCACTTGGGTAGCCCCCATGAGGTCAGAGCTGTGCGGACCCTTTGTGATCAATGTCAGACATCCACCCTATCAATCAGATGCAACCATCCATGGTGGGCCAGGGACCTAAAAATCAGGTCAATCCATGAATTTGGTGGGCGCAGCGCAAACAATTAAAAGTGGATACCTGTCCATTTAAACATTAATGATCATTCATAGGGCCCATTGAGTTGCGGTTCAGACATCCAACCCGTTCATTGTGTGTCCCACTTGGATGAGTGGTCGCACCAATTTTCAGCTGTAACCAAAACTCATGTGGCCCCACCGAGTACTTTTTGATGTTGTTGCAATGATTTCAGATGGTGTACCCCACTAAAAAGAGTTCCTGATACGGCTGATTTTTGGGGATATTTTTGGGATATCCACACAGAAGGGACCCACCAAAATGCATGGGGCTGATGTCCAGCATAGATCATAATGGGACCCACAGAGCTCAACCTCATGGCCCATGGGAAGCTTCCTCGATCTATATGGGGACATCCCCCATCAATTAGATGCACCCTTCCATGGTGGGCCACAACTAAAAATCAGACCAATCAAAGACGTAAGCGGATCACACCATAGACAACAAGTTGGGAGTAGATACCCACCCCTTGAAACCTTCATGATCGTTTAGAGGGGCCCACTTAGATGTCGATAAGATATCTAGCCCATCCACTGTGTGTCCCCATCTAGCCCATTACATCATATCATTGTGGCGCACACATCCTAAAAATAAATACAAAGCCCGAAACCTCGTCTGAATACAAGCAGGAAATGCCAGCCACGGAGCCACCAAATCGCCTCCTAAGATGGTATGGGTTCAGTAACAATTTTCAAAACATCATATATTTATTTGTCAAAAGCCCAGAAAAGGTGAGACCCTGAATAGCACGAAAAAACATGCTGTAGAAACACAATGAAAAAAGCATGCCAAGCAAGCACACCCCCATCATGATACCACAATCACAGCTAACAAAAACCAGCTAAACTAAAACAAAACATCTTCCACAAACTTTCTTCATACGGATAGAAACTATCACTTAATCTTCATATTACCAAAATGGAGAAAATATATCACTCCCTACTATTTCAGTCCTTGAGCCACCAAAAAAAAAAAAAAAAACAGAACATTAAAAGCCAAACAGCTCATTCCCACCACAATTCGATTAAATCAAAATGAAGACTAAGGCCTTGTATTTATTACGCAAAGATTAGGATAGCATTCATTGCTACTACTAACAACCCATTTTAACTTCCATCCCTACTTCCCTCCACAGCGCTAAGATTTTCAGTTCAGCACTCAGCAAATCTGAAAAAGATCAGCAAAAACGTTATCAGGTTGAAATGAAAAAAAAAAATGAAAAAAAAAAAAAAAAAAACCTTTGTGCTTGGGGAATAACCAAAAATCTCTCTCTCTCTCTCTCTCTCTCTCTCACACACACACACACACACACACACACACACACACACAGAGATGACTATCAATATGGTGAAATGTGTGCATGACCCTAGCTTTTTCATCTGGTGGGCCACACTGATTAAATCAGGCCATTTCCCTAGGACAAGCAGGCCGTTATTTTTACATATGGTTGTAACCCACCTGAGGCCAGCAGATCCAAACATCATCCGATCACAAGTGGAATGCCTAAATTTCCCTTTCACACATGGGCTACTTTGGGACACATCCGAAATGCATACATGAACACCAACCAAAGCCATCCATTCTGAGCACACTCATTATGCCATGAAAGGATGGGCTGCAAACAATGTGCACCGGTCCAACTCAATGGGCAAAAAATCATGCATAAGATCGCCTTATCAAGGCGACTGAGGAATTAATGCATCCACCATGGGATGAACACAGAGACAATATGAATTGAGTTTTACATGCATGCCATGGCTACCCACTGGTTAGTAAACAGTGACAGACTCTCACCACAGTGCAACCCCTCTTTTAGAATCAACTCATTGGTAATTCACTTACCCCAATTCAGAAAGCTTCAAATGAGCTTCAGCATAATCTGCAAAGAAGGCATCCTCGTCCTACACAGAAAAACAGAATCAACTTCAGTTTTTTTGTCTTTTTCTTCTTCTTTCAATAAAAAAGAAGGGGGGCTGCTTATTTAAGGTAATTAAGAAAACGAACAGCAGCATATTTTTCAACAAGGGGGCGGAAAACTGGATCAGTAAGGAGGGTCTTGTCTGTTGGAAGCTGGAGAAGACCCTCTTTCTCTCCACTCAGAAGCTCTCTGCAGAAATATAAATTAGATGGGGTCAAGGAAACGGGATATAATTAATCCCACAAGTCCATTTTCAATGAAAGCAAATACATAAAGAAAACACCCAAATCTGTTTGAAGACTGTCTTACGTGAAGTAGGTATTATCGAAGATGAGGGGATTGATAGTCCAAGGGCCCTCAAATCCAGAGCGTTCCTTGTGGCACCTTCCCTACATTATCAATCCAAACAACACCCGAATGCATTTTAGTAGTGGAGATAATTAGGTTGCACTCATCTGCATAAAAAAGTACCAGGCAAGGGAAAATAAGTGAAGGGAAAAAGAGCTCAAAATCCTACTAACCAGGGTATGTCCGCCAGAGAGAGCAACAATGTCCTGATCACTGAGACCCATGTGGTGGCCAAATACATCCCTCAAGTGGTCAGAACCTGAAATAGAGACAATGAGCAATGAAATTTTACAAAGACACCTACCGTCTTCCTCTTCCTCTTCCTCTTCCTCTTCTCCCATTATTTTCTCTTTTGCATCAGAGGTGCATTTATAAACAATAATGAGTATAGCATGATGGAAGTAGGCAACAAAAAACATCCCGTGATAATGAAAGTAGGCAGCAAAAAACACAAATTCCAGTCCAGACACAAGAAGCTATCTATAGCCAGTGAGTGATTTTTCTTTTTTTCCTTTTTAATTACCCTATGCAATTAGTCTATAAGGTGAATGCAAGGTATCCCAAAACAGATACGTATCGGCCGTATCAGCCGATACGTATCGGAAACAGTCCGGCCCGTTACGCGATACGGGGTCCGATACGGGGGGTGTCCCGTATCCGTATCGGTAACAGTGGGCACCGTTACACCCACCGATATCGCTAGAGGACACCTTGGGTGAATGTCAATAGTCAAACAAATCAATAACCAACTGGCCGAAGATGTCTACGATTTGCAGCCAACTTGGGTCCAAACATCAGCTCTTGAGGCCTGATCAAACTAAAATTGCAAAAACTGTTTGGTGCTAAGGTGAGAAAACTTAAAGGAAGTGAATAGTCAAACAAATCAACATCCCACTGGCAAAACAAGTCTCTGTGATTTGCAGTCAAATTGGGTACTCCAAATTTCAGATTTCAAAGACAACAATCAAGGTAGAAAAGCAAAAATGTTTTTTGAAATGTACCTTTGGTGGCATCTGGAAGGCGGCCTTCTGGAGGCGATTTAGGCTTGTCCTGAAACAAAAAGCATGGTATAAATTTCATTACACAAGCAAAGCATAACTACGAGAAATGAAAATTTAACTGCTAGAATTTCTCAGTGGGAAGTTTTGTGCAAATATTAACTGCCTGTGTGGGCCACCCATCCAGATGAACAGTGCACTACAGACTGAGACAGGATTGTACAAGGACCATTGGCTACATTGACCTTTAACCATCAAGGTCAATAATCGGATGGCTAGAAGAGGAACATTTTGTGAAATATCATCCACCACATGATACAGGCCTGTAAAGAGTACTTCCTGAACGAAACAACAGAATTCCACACCACACATTGCACACTTCATTTTTCAGCAATATATTTAGGTGATCAAATAGATATGGAAATTGGTAAATCAAACAAAGTGTAAGCACCCTCCAAGGTTTTTTTTATCAAATATATACTGATTTTCCACTAAGCAACATGCATTGCATCACTAACATTTCCACTATTCCAGTCAATCAGGGAGGCAAGTTCTTTATGAATTACTCCCCAAATTGGTAGCTAATGAAAAATTGCAATGACTATTCATATTTTACATATAAATCAAAGGACCATTGCCTATTCATATTTTACAGATAAATCAAAGGACCATTGATCAACTACTATACACAAAAGAGAAACTGGCAATAGATAATAATGAAACAAGAGCTTCAATACCTCCCTCCCAGGATGGAAAGGAATCTCAGGCCCACCAGTAACTTCCACTGCAACAACACCAGCCAACTGAAACAGAAATGCAAAGCACATGCAACATCATGTGACAAGGATAAATAATACATAATCAAAGAGCTTATGTTCAAAGTTCCTTTATCTACCTGGTCAAAATCAGCATTAGACAAGATGGGAAACTGCTCCCTGACGGGCTGCAAGAGCCTGATAGCAATGTCGAGACCATTGTTGGCGGCATGAGAAAGCTCTTCCGGCTTCCTAATTGTCCCAAATGGACCACCTGTCTTCGTCTTAACATCAAAAGTACCAGCTGAGTGCCATCTGCAGTGTAAACCAATAGAATTTATCAAAATCTTCTTTTCTTTTCTTTTCTTCAAATTTCTAAAGTCTAGAAAATAATAAAACAAGGAAAACTTGAAAAATAAAAATAAGACAACTTTGGCACTTACGCCAAGCGGAGCATAATGGGGGCACAGCGTTTCTCAGCAATGAGTCCCCTGAGCTTCTTCTTGCATTTCTCAATTGCCTGCTTGTATTCATCGCTCACAGTGGGATACGACTTCCCCATGCTAAATGAATGAATGCAAGCCTTGTCAGTAATGGAAATGAACGCAAGATTATAACATGCATGTACCAAAATAAAATGTAAAATCTAAAAACAAGAAGAAAAAAAAAAAAGCCAATTATTAAGTCTAAGAGCTCTATAATCCAACAGTTTTCGTTCACCATACACCACTACATCGAGGACCCTACGACAGGACCAAGAACACCCAGCTGGAGCAGTGGTTTATTAGAATACAAAAGAAACCCAAACATTGGCTATGATCAAAGGAGAGACAGTTGTATAGGAGGATCCATTCAATTTGCACATGAATGAAAAATAACCAAACAATAGATAATCACAGTCACACACTAAAGGGGATATGGACCACCACCATATGTCTCTCTAAACTAACTGCTCTCATTGCATGAGTTAGGATCTTTTAAACCATTGATCTCAAGGGGATCCCTAGATGGAGGTTGCTCCACAAAATCTTCCAGAGTAGATACTTTAGATCCTAAGAAGTCGTTGTACATCCCGTGTTTGCTTGAATATGGACCACCATTTTATGCCTCTCTAAACTAACTAATCTAATAGCATGGGTTGGGATCTTCCAAACCATTGATCAGATGGGGACCAAGACATATGATGGTAGCCCCAGGATTGCATGCTGACACTGCCATCAGATTTACTACTGGATGGTGCTCTGTGGCCCCCACCATCAGTATGCATTTTATCCATGCCATCCATCCATTTTTCCAGATCATCTAAGGGCATGAGCCAAAAAAATTGAGGCGGATCCAATCTCAGCTTGACCACAACACAAAGTGATTGAACGCCCACCATTAAAGAACTCCTAGGGCCCACTGTGATGGTTATTTGCCACCCAACCTGTTGACTAGGTCACAAAGACTTGGATGAAAGCAAAACACAAACATCAACTTCATCCAAAGCTTTCGAGGCCCCAGGAAATTTTTAATTGAGGGTGTTCAATCACACCACTGTTTCCTGGGGTGTGGTCCACCTGAGATTTGAATCTACCTAATTTATTTATTTGGCTCATGCCTTAAGATGGTCTGGAAAAATGGATGGATGGCATGGACAAAACACACATGTCATGGTCGGGGGGCACAGAGGACCATCCAGTAGCGACTTTACTGGCAGTGTCAGTATGAATCAGCGTCCCCCAAGCAGTCATTGGGCATCCCTTTAACCATTGAATAAGGACCACCACTATGTTTCTCTAAACTATCTACGCCCATAGAATAGGTCGGGATCTTCCAACCTAAGTATCTCCAGGTCATCACCAGTTCATTTTGGGACCAAGAACATCAACGGTTTGGATCACTGATCCCAAATGTACAGAATCGTACATGCGATTGCAGATGAGCAGGGCTATATATGATATAAAGGAATAGATAAGCGAGTGTTGAGAAGCTTTAAAAAAAATAAAGAGGAAGAAATAGATGCACTAACAACATGATCAAATCTGATTATAAAAAGAAATAAGACCACAAGATGAAATTTGTTTCCATAATGACTATAGTTAAAACAAAACAACAACATGACCATAATATGAAACACGTTTTCTTAAAATCTATAGTTAAAAACACAACAAAGACAACTCCAACAACAACAACAACAACAACAACAACAACAATTAAAATTAAAAGGTCTGCCATGGATTTATAAATAAAAAATAAAAACGAAAGAAAAGTGAGGCAGGAAAAACATATTTGAGAAGTAATGAATAAGAAAAACAGACAAATTAGGTTTTAGGATTCTGCATTAAACAACAATAATAACAAGAGTAATAAAAGGGGATTATCAGGAATTCTACAAAATAACATGAACCATTCATTCATTACATGGTTCCATCTATGCCCTTAGCATGTATGATCAGATCCCAACCGTTAATTCATCATAGAGGTCACTAAAAAGACCATATAACAGAAACAACAGTGATCGTACTAATCCACTCATACAAAAGATTTCTCACAAAAATCTTTCAGAAGGTTAGGATTGTCGGATCTATACACGAGATTATTACTTCATTACCGATCTACAAAAGAGATTGTGGAAACAAAGAAGATTGAAGAAGAGAGACGAGGAACTTGTTAGGGTTTTACCTTTCAAAAAGGAAGGAAAGTGAGAGAAGGTGGGTGTGGAGAGCAAAAGCCCAAGGAACAGAAAGGGTAGATGGCACGAGCAGAGCACGCTCTTCTTTGCCGGCCTCAGTAGATAAATAAGGGTTTGTGACTAGAGAGGAAGATTCTAGTAACTCGTTTCCTACCGTCCGATTGATATTATTTCTATGGCCAGGATTTCATCGATCGCTCAAGAACGATTAGATCTGCGATGCGTCTGTTTAGGGTAGGTAGGAATACTATTTTTATTTTTGTTTAGAAATGTATATAAACGGAAAAGCAGGAAAACCCACGTTAGGGTGAAAAATGTTTTACCTTTCTAAAGGAAGGAAAGTGAGAGAAGGAAGGTGTGGAGAGCAAAAGCTCAAGGAACAGAAAGGGTTGCAACCAGATGGACGGTGTGGATTTCATATATCGAACATGGAGGGTCCCACAGCTTGGGGGTTTTAGCGATGCGTAATACAGGGGTCGGACACGGACGCGGATGCAGGAAGTTCCTGCTTGGGAAACTAGGTAGGGCCCATCGTGATGTTTTATAGAAATCCACCCTGTCCATCTTCTTTGTGAGATCATTTTAAGACATATATAAAAAATGAACCGGATCCAAGCTCAAGTGTGCTGCACTAAAGGAAAAGGTGAGTAGGGAAATTCTTACCGTTGAAACCTCCCTCGGGTCCACAGTGATGTTTATATGCCATCAATACCGTTCATAACGTCATTCCTGCTGGGAAGAACTGAAAAAAAAACAAATATTAGCCTGATTTAATACTTCTGTGTCACACGAATATTTCAACTGTGGACATTTAAACCTCATATTTTCGGCCCACTTGAGTCTTGGATCCAGATAAATTATGGCCTAATGTCCTAAAATGATCTCAAAAAATGAATGGATGGCGTGGATTTCTCAAAAACATCACGTTGGGCCTCACCTAGGTCGATCCAGATAACTTCCTGCACATGGCTTTCGCAGGGAATCCGCGTCCGTCGGAGACGATTCTAATCTTGTAAAACGCACCCGCCACCGTGGAACACGCACGAAATCTCCCTCTAGCCACCAGGATTGCTCCACGTGGCGATATATGAACGGCTCTCGCGTCCATTTCCATTTTCCAGGGGAATCATCTGATATGGAGCCCCGTTCACACTAGCCCAAGATCGATCCCGATCTTTTTTTCCAGACGAATGCTATGGTCTTCCTCGTCAGCAAAAATGTAAAGCCCGGTTTCCTGCTTTTGAAGCCCATTGTTTGATGATCACAACTGTTGATACGGTGGGCCCAATTATATATGGATGATTAGTCTATATATATCCATATTTTATTAAATCCAAATCCTAAAATATTATGGTCTAAATATACGGGGCTTATAGAAAGAATAGAACGGTTCCTATTGATTGCAGTGAAGGCTTGAAATTTATAAGGTTTAAGTATTTTAATGAAGAATAATTTACAGAAAGATCTTATCCCTGATGTGGCCCATCTAATTAACAGTTTGGATCGTGAAACTATAGTCCAAAAATGCTCGAAATTTAAGTGATTAAAAATTCATACGTTTGGTGTTGAGCGGGACCTAATTCATCTGTTGGAAGTGCGTGATTTGAAACAAGAGAGCAATAAAAAGGGCACAAAGACACAAATACAACGAAACACATCACTGCATTTATTATTTTTCTATTCTTTCCTTTTCTTTTTTCTTTTTCCATCTTTATTCTTTTCTTTATGACAAAAACACCCCTGGCGAAGTTCTGACACCGGCGACGAGCAAGGGTGGAAACGGGCCATTAGATATAGTCAATTTTAACCATTCATGAATCATCCAACAATCTGATAGTTGGATGATCAAAATAATTACACCTTCAGGTTCAATCTGAAATTGGGGGGCCGAGAGTCATGCCAAAGGTTGAGTCGGTGGGGTTAACAATCTATCCAAAAAACGAAAACCTAAAAGAAATAGCAGGCTCAAATTAACAGAAGTCCGGACGGTCCAAATTGCTGGCATCCTTGTCGATGGATGGCAACCCAAAGATCAACGGTTAAAGTTTAACGTTTGACCATTATTTCCATTTCAATTGTTCATTCCATGGCCAAAATATAAAAGGTAAATGGTCCATTTCCCTTTGATTCTCTCTCTCTCTATGCTTCTACGAGTAACCTGTATTTTGACACTCTAAATGGACCTACTGTTTATTTTGAATGGCTAAAAATTCAAAAATGGTATATGGACCCTCGCTGTTCCGCGCTCCCACACGACGTTCTCCCTTTCCTTTCGGAAAAAGAAGAAGAGGTGCGTGCGTGCGAATCGCCGTTTGTGCCACTGGTTTGCCTCGTTCTCGAGGGCTTTGTTTGTTTGTCGTGTTAAGCTGGATGTGTCAGATGAGTTTATGTAAGACCAAAGTCGCCACTAGCCAGTTACTTCGAATCTATAGTCGGCTAGACCCCGTAGAAATGTTAGAGAAGGGGATCCGAAGATTCATTTCTCTAAAATGACTCATTTTGATCTGCGGCCAGAGATTCGAGGTAAGGGATCACGGTTACAGGATGGGAAGAGGTTAAGCACCCCACACACTGCCCGTATCGAAGTACGGTCTCTACTTCATAGAATCGAACCAACACTTGAAAGTCTATTTTAATCCTCGTATATTCTCATGGATGACATGATGCATGAATGCAGGTCTGAATAGTAAGAGTTTCTGATGGGCAGGTTTCCATTAACAGGCAAGCCCAGAGCATACGCTCGAACTGACAGGTGCTTTATGCGAGATACATGCTGTGTGTTTAAACAATCAAAGTGCTTATAGTGACTAATGTATGAATGCAGGTCTGAACAGTAAGAGTTTCTGATGGGCTGGTTTCCGTTAACAGGCAAGCCCAGAGCATACGCTCGAACTGACAGGTGCTTTATGCGGGATGCATGTAGTGTGTTTGAATAATCAAAGTGCTTGTAGTGAAGCAGGAGGGTTAGAGGAAAAGTAAATGTTGCACTTATGCTAGATGCAAATGAGATGATGCTGGAAAAAGAATAGCTAGATGGACGGAGGTGTTGCAAGGGTGGCTTCGAGTGGCTGGATCAAGACTTGGATGGCTTGGGAGACTTGGACCAATGATCAGGCTGGGCTGGACCAGGGCTAGGCTCTTCTCACTCGGGCTCTCCTTGGTGGAAAGATGGGCTCAAGGGGGATGGAGGGAAACTCGGAACGGACGGGTCGCTCTGGACTGCATGGATTGTTGAAATGAGAAGGGGAGGGGGGTATTTATAGCAGCGGGCAGTGGCAGAACCCGTAAATAATTTTGGGCGGCCCCCCTGTACGGACGCTCCTCGGGTTCCAGCGCGTGGTACGGTCATGTCTCGGGGCTGCTGCTTTGTACTCAGTGAGTTGACTCGGTGGGTCGACTCAGCGGGTTGACTTGGTGATTTGACTCAATGGGTTGACTCGGCGATTTGACTCGACGGGTTGACTCAGCGGGTTGACTCAGTGGGTTAACTCAGTGAGTTTGACTTTTTTAGGATTTTTTGACTGGCTTTTCTTATGGGGGGTTTTTCAGGCTGATGTTTAAGTGCGAGTTGACTGGGTTCAGGCTTGAGTTAGGTTATGGATTGGGGCTTACAAGGGTGAGTTTGGCTGCGTTTGGATATGGGATTTGGGGATATGGTCCTCCATTCATCCAGCTATCTCTACCAACAATGTAGCCGAAGGTGGGGTGTCTACATGGTAGCAAAATGGCATCATAATAAACTCGAATTTGGTTATTTATGCACGAATTGACACATTGGAGAACTTAGAAAATTGTAGTTTGCTATATATTTGTGGCTAAAATAGGCATATCTAAACATTGGATATGTGGATTATAAGACGGCCCACCTGTTACCTTGATTAGATGATCATGGACATACAATAGCAACCATGCAAGATGGAATCTTGTGGTTCTTAAAGGGTTCTTAATTGTATGGTTTTGATCATCTAGTCATGGTTACCTAGGATATATCTTGGATCCAACCATCTTCATTGATCATGTGTGGACCCACTTACGCCATTTAGTAAGTGGTAGCTTGAAAAGAGTGCCATATGTGGCATACATGTATTTAAAATGAACTCTTAAAATTGTGGGCCCCATTCTAGATTAATCATAGCCCTCAAAACATAAAATTAAGCAGACAAGTGCAAGCAATTATTCCTGGTCACCGTATCAAAATTGGACCAATAACCACTTTTTCCTAATAAGGTGAAGGAAGCATATCACATCCTAACCCTACCTAGACGAACTCAATCTAGGCAGGGGCTCTATGGGGCCATTGCCATATATGGGTTTTATCTACACCATCCATTCAATTTTCCAAATCTTTTAGGATATAAGCCTAAAAATGAAGCACATCAAAGGCTCAGTGGACCACACTATAGGAACAACAGAAATAGTGATGCCCACAATTGAAAGTTTGCTAGGGCCACGATGATGTTTACTTTATATCCAAAGTGAAAAACACAAAATATTAACTTGATTGGAAGTTCTACGGCTCCCAAGTTTTTAATGGCAAGCATTTAATTCCCATTGTTTGGTCCACTTGAACCTTAGATCTTCCTCATTTTTCAGCTCATATGCTAAAATGATTTCAAAAAATAAATGGATGACGTGCATAAAACCTATACATTGTGGTGGCCCCAAAGAGACTCTTCTTGGACTGAGTCCACCCAAGCATGGGTGACCCCAATTAGCTTTCCCAAAAATCATGAATTTCCACTCATTTGTTAATGCCAAAAACTGTCAATAGATGATGAAGATGACTGTACGGTGGATCTTCGTCAAATGATGGGCCTCTTGATGAAGGGTATGGATATAGGATCTGCACCCACAAAAATAAGGTGATGGGTCGTCGGTTGTGCCGACTAAGGACCCTCCAATTCTTAAGTCAATAAAGAGATATATCAATTCTTAATTACTTATTCTTGACTGTATATCGAGTTGTGTACCTTAAAGTCTTACGATAAGGTCCTTTTATAGATGATAACGGCCTATAAGCTGTTCATGATTCATGGTAATATATCTGTTGGTTCCATTTTTGGATATGTATTTGGACGATATCACATCCGGGTAACATTTCTTGTGATTGGAAGATATCCATGGTAACACAATTGAGACCTCGTATATCTTGGCAATCATAATCATCCTTATTTGGTTGGTGATAAGATATGGTCTAAGCAGGCTTGATGTGCTTAGCATTCCACGTCAGTCAAAGTTGCTCAGGCACCAAAGCCGCTGAGGATGAGGGCTCGACATTAAGATCGTCGAGGATGAGGGCTCGGCATAAGTCGGTTGCTCTTCTTCATCTGAACCGATCAGTTAGCCCAAGCATTTGAGCTGAGGCTGTCTACTCAGCGAACATCTAAGCCGAGGCCAACTGCTAAGCAAACATCCCAACTGAGGCCTGCTACTCAGAACTATTTTCATGCCGGATATTCGCCTTTAGCTATTCCCCTGC
This sequence comes from Liriodendron chinense, assembly GCA_003013855.2. Lineage (NCBI taxonomy): Eukaryota > Viridiplantae > Streptophyta > Magnoliopsida > Magnoliales > Magnoliaceae > Liriodendron > Liriodendron chinense. Next base: position 621,750 of record ML058466.1, on the reverse strand, counting down.
CACGTGTCTCCTTGTGCTAGGTGTCTTCCTTTTCACCACATATAACACGAGTTGGTCTTAGTGGGCCACATTTGGTGGGCCACACGTCAATGGTTGTGCGTCTTCCACGCTGTGACCTTGGACAACCTCAAATTCACCCATAACAGTAACCCCCCAAGTCTTATTTCAGATTTGCAACGCATTAAAATCCTCCATTAATATAAAGCATTAGTTTTCTTAACGTCTTTCCAATGTAAGACTAAACGAACATCAGAAACAAAGAGAAAAACACAAGATATGAAAAAAAAAACTTTTTTTCTCAACAATCCCCTACAATTTAAAATTAGAAAAATTGATGAAGAGAACCAATTAAGCAAACTAGTTAAATAAAGTGTATCAATAAAGGTATCGTAAAGATTTGAACCTTACCTAGTATAAGTATGCTTGTTTTGTCGAGTGACAGTAATATAGAGTTTTGAACTAACCCCATAAGAACAATCCAAATATACCACACATGTAATATTTGGAAACAACTTAAATCTCTTAAGCTAGCACATTATAGCCATGTGCTTTATCCCAATTTCATGAATGCTCTAGAGAATGTCCTAATTCTTATAAGAAGTGACCTCACTTCCATATTCATATATGTGAGCCCATCAGAGATGTACTTGTAGCTAAACATCCCACTATATTACAACAATGAAACTCATTAAGGACATTGTCCATTCTCCCTCATTACAAGTTATGGCATTGTTTACATCATAGGAATGGAGTTCTAAATTCCATTCTACAGTATTAGCATCAAATCACTCAAGGCAACTTGTTATTACCCATTGAACTTAGTTCTTGGGATCTCCAGTCATATAAGCTGGGTTCCCATTGTCGGTAATTTATTTAGATGAGACTCAACCCCATTTCCTTCGATGTACTTCTCACCAACTCTTTAGCTAATGTTTTAGTTAGTGGGTCTTATAAGACTCGTACCCTGAATTGCCCTCCGTACGTTTAGTTTCTGGTACCGGTACGTCCCGGATGGACCAAATTAGCGAGCCTTGATCGCGACCCTATTTTAGTACAGCATCGACCCAAAACCTATACCCCAGCAACCGCGTAGGCGCTGTGATTCCAACGCCGCGCGGCACACCCCATTGCGATACCCGGTGTCAAAGATGCGTACTTTTGCGCAATCCGAGGTGGGCCGCGCAACGCGTGTGTGGCGTGGGCCCCACTTGCACAAATCCCAAGAAAATGTCAAATCAATCACCATCACCCTCACTCATACCCCTCTCATCACCCTAGTCTACACACACCATACCCACCCCATCACTCTCTCACCTCCAAAGTCAACACAACCCATACCTCCCATGCCCTCTCCCATCATCATCATCATCACCTCATGCACCCCCATCTCTACCCATATAAGATCCATACGTAGGGGGGGGTGGCCTTCTCATTTTTCCGTGTTTGGAAGAAAGAGAGAAAGGAGAGAGAAAGAGAAAGAGAGAGAAGAGAGAGAAGTAGAGAGAGATTTAGAGGGAGATCAAGAGAGAGAAAGAGAGAGTTAGAGGAATTGAAAGTGGAGATCAAGCTTGGAGGACCCCGATCATCATTCGGACCGTCCGATCGACAATCCAACCCCATCCGACCATCCAACCATCACTATGAGTGCATCCATGTTCCTATTAGGTTTTGTGTAGAATTTAGGATTCAAATGGGTCCCACCCTTTGATGGTGTGGATCCCACTTGGGGACCCATTTTGTGGCATGATTAGTGTGGCTAATGGCCCACCATGATGCTTGATTTTCTTTTCTTCCCCATTCTTTAAAACACGAAGATATGAATGATGGATAAATATAAGGATTATCTTGATCCAAAGCTAATTGTGCCCACCATGAGATGGCCCAGGTGATGAATGGAGTGGATCCTGCATGTGTGGACCCCACTAGTCAAGGCACAACAAAAAAAAGGAAAAGAAAAAAAGAAGAAAAAAAGAAAAGAAAAATCGGCCGCTGGACAGTCAGCGTCCAGAGGATGCTGCTGCCCAGCAGCACCTAGCCCCCTAATGCAGGACGCCCTAATTATGATGCATGCTCATGAACACATATAATCCAGCGGAAATAAAAGACAATAATAATCTAAAAATTTAACATCAACCATCATAAACTAAGAAAACCACAAAGAGACATGCAATGGAGCGGGCCATCATCACAACCACGAAGTATGAAATTCAATTATTGCATAGGTTGGATCCGGCGAGGGATGGAACCGCCCGATCTTGCATGGTCTTAATCCAAATACCCAATGTGAATCACTAGTCCGAGGGATCGAGGGATTTCTCAGATTAGGGATTTTAGAATTTGAGAAATATGGATTTTGGGTAAAATCTCAAATCTAAGATCTAGAAGTTATGAGAGAATAGAAATAGAGAGAGGAAGTAACAAGTTTACCGTAGAAGAAGTTGGAGAGGCACAAGAAGAAAAGAGAAAAATGAGATCAAGAAAGAAGAAGAAGCACCATGAGAGAGGGAAAGAGGAAGGAGGCAACCAAAGGTTTGCTCTTTTTCATAAATCAACAACTAATAAAAAAGGTTTAGAGCAACACCCTTATAAAATTCAAAATTACCAAAATTACCAAAATACCCCTACTAACAAAATTTCAAAAAAAAGACATTTGCATGAAAAAAACGTACCCACACTAACCCAAAACTCAAATAAGTAAAAAATGCGTAAAATAAACTCAAATCTAAGATGTCCAATGGACTCCAATGATGGTGTGATGAAAGTGGGCCATGATGAACCAACGGTTCGATCACATCATCATCACGATCCAACGGTCCGATCATCTCCTCCAAGCAACTCACACATGTCTTCCCAATGTGGGGTCTTTTCAAATGTCTCGGACTACATGTGTAAGGTCTTCAATGCTCCTCAAGTCTTCACGAACAATCCAGACCCGTCATCATCGAGCCATAAAGATATAGGTGTCACTCACCTCCTATGCTAATAAACCCTAAAGGGCCTGATGTCCGCATCATCCTCCTCGTCTCTCGACTCCGACGAGTTAAAACTCTTGTGGCGCTCTAGCAAATCCGGATTAACGTTTTGCAACTCCACTTCAGTAAACCACGTAGATTCTGACGGTGGTCTATTCTTCCATTTGACAAGATACCTTTGGAAACTTCCATCTCCCGTGGAAACTATCTCTTCATCCATAATTTTCTCAATCTCTTCTTTACAAATAATAGGTGGGGGAAGGGGGGAGTAGGTTGTGAAGAAAATTCAGAGAATGACCATGAAAGGGATAAGGGATCAATGGTAGGATTAGGGAAACAGACTAGATCCTCCACATTAAACGTTGGAATAATGCCCATTTCAGGTGGAAGGTCTATCCTATACGCATTAGACCCAATTCTTTGCAATACTTTGAATGGTCCAGCACTACGCGCTTGTGATTTCTTAGCGGTACCTTAAGGAAACCGCTCTGGCCTTATCCTCACCATTACATAATCTCCTTCCTGAATTTCTTGCAATCTACGATGCGAGTCAATTGAAAGCATATAACTATCATTGCTTCTATTAATCCGTTGTCTAATATATGTATGCAATTCATGAATGTGTCGTGCAAATGCATTGGTCGACTTTGAAGACTTTTGTGTGACAGACATGGGTGAAACTAAAGGACTCTCTGAAAAAGCAACGGACTCGAAATAAACAATCATATGACCTAGAACTTGAAAAACTGAAACAAAAGGACACTTCTCATGGGTGACACATAATTTCTCATTATAAGTATTATAAACAAGGATGATTTTCAAGTATCCCAACACTTGAGAACACACACTATTAAACCAAGTCTTGAGCAGATCTTGGCATCAGTCATTACGTCCAAAATGTCATCAAGATGCGGGATAAGGACTCTGACCTTCATATTTACCATGACGTGAATACGGCGCATGATGACATGACACTTGACTGAAGCTTTGTGGACGGTCAGGATATGCCCACATGTGTGCCATATGCCATTGTTCTTGGAAGTGAAAAGGTCAGGCATGACACACAGAACAAAACTCCAACTCAAACTTTCCTTATTGAATTTTTCCCCGAGAAGTTTATCAAATTGATATTGCATTTCTGTATTTTCTACAGGGTTCACCTGATATGGAGGAAAGCTTGATAGGACCGACCCAGGGACAAGATCGATTGTGTGCTGAATGTCCCATTTGGGTGAAAATTTATCCTATAAATCATCTGGTGGGATATCACAAGTCATGTGGGTGTCTATCATCATATCCTCACTAGTCTCCTTTTCAAATTCATTCGTGTGCATTATGATAAGAGACTTAGATTGGGACTCTACATCACTTAAGTTACACATGACATTTGGAAGTGGTGCGGTCTCAATTACTTCGACCTTTTCATCACTAGCACACACTTCGCCATTCTCAACGATGATGAGCGATGTCTCAATTTCTTCCATTTCATCACTAGTGACGTTAGGCACGTACTCTTCCACTTCATAAACATCATGTTTGGATCTATCCAACTTGCCGTTCACCAAGGCATAACGTTGATCATCTTTTCTATAGTTAGGGCTAGCCTGGTTAAATGCCTCTAATTTGTCGTTGAGATTCTGGAAGGATTTTTTAAAATGGTCGTCAATGTTGTCCAAACATCGAGATATGGCGGCCAAAGCCTCTGAAATCTGATCCTGATTCATGGTAGAGATGTGTAATTCAAAACCATGACCAAAACGAATGGGCACACAACGGAGGACTTGTTCTAGGTTCTTCCTAAACTCGACTCTATGGATTGGATGACTCATAATATGAATGCGATAAATTTAAACTACAATAAACTAACACTAATTAATTCTAGATGATGCGACTCAAATCTGGAAATTTTCCAAATTAGGAAACTTTATAAAATTGAAAAGTTTCTAAAATTGAAAACTTTTTAAATCTGAAAATTCTCCTAATTAGGAAACTTTCTAAATCTGAAAATTCTCCAAATTAGGAAACTTTCTAAAATTGGAAACTTTCTAAATCTGAAAATTTCCTAAAACAAACCTAAAAATCAAAACCCTAATTTTTTTAATAACTCGATCAAGATAAAACCATGCAAACCTATTCTCTGATACCAAATTTGATGCAGGACGCCCTAATTATGATGCATGCTCACGAACACATATAATTCAGCGGAAATAAAAGATAATAATAATCTAAAAATTCAACATCAACCATCATAAACTGAGAAAACCATAAAGAGACATGCAATGGAGCGGGCCATCATCACAACCACGAAGTATGAAATTCAATTATTGCATAGGTTGGATCCGGCGAGGGATGGAACCTCCCGATCTTGCATGGTCTTAATCCAAATACCCAATGTGAATCACTAGTCCGAGGGATCGAGGGATTTCTCGGATTAGAGATTTTGGAATTTGAGAAATATGGATTTTGGATAAAATCTCAAATCTAGGATCTAGAAGTTATGAGAGAATAGAAATAGAGAAAGAGGAAGTAACAAGTTTACCTTAGAAGAAGTTGGAGAGGCACAAGAAGAAAAGAGAAGAATGAGATCAAGAAAGAAGAAGAAGCACCATGAGAGAGGGAAAGAGGAGGAGGCAACGAAAGGTTTGCTCTTTTTCATAAATCAACAATTAATCAAAAAGGTTTAGGGCAACACCCTTATAAAATTCGAAATTAGCATAATTACCAAAATACCCTACTAACAAAATTTCAAAAAAAAGAAATTTGCATGAAAAAAATGTACCCACACTAACCCAAAATTCAAATAAGTAAAAAAGGCGTAAAATAAACTCAAATCTAAGATGTCCAATGGACTCCAATGATGGTGTGATGAAAGTGGGCCATGATGAACCAACGGTCTGATCACATCATCATCACGATCCAACGGTTCGATCATCTCCTCCAAGCAACTCACACATGTCTTCCCAATGTGGGGTCTTTTCAAATGTCTCGGACTACATGTGTAAGGTCTTCAATGCTCCTCAAGTCTTCACGAACAATCCAGACCCGTCATCATCGAGCCATAAAGATATAGGTGTCACTCACCTCCTATGCTGATAAACGCTAAAGGGCCTGATGTCTGCAACACCCCCTTTAGGCGTTGACCGTGGGTCCCCACTCGTGGGACCCACCTTGATGCATGTATTTGATCCGCACCGTTCATCTGTTTCTCTAGGTCTGGACACAAAAAATGAAGTAAATCCAGATCTCGGGTGGACCACACCATAGAAAACAGTGGAGATAATGATGACCACTATTGAAACTTTCGTGGCCCACCGTGATGTTTGTAGACGGAATCACCTGCCCAATATTGGGCTTATTAGGTCCCCAATGAGCTGGGAAACCTAATGAACGGATTGGATTATACCCATGTGGGCCCCACTTGATATAAACAAAGAGAACAGAAAAAAAAAGAGATATGTTTGGGGACGCTGGACGTTCAGATGCTGGAACAGTCCAGCGTCGTCAGTGACCGGTCGACGTGGGAGTGGGGTCCCCACTCGTGGGACCCACCTTGATGTTTATGTTGTATCCTCACCGTTTATCTGTTTTCCCGGATCATTTTAGGGCCAAGGCCCAAATATGAAACCGATCCAAATCTTAAGCGGACCGCACCACACGAAACAGTGGAAATAATGATGTCTACTGTCGAGCTTTCCTCGGCCCACTTTGGTATTTGTAGCCCACGTAATATGCCCAATATAGGACTCATTGGGTCCCCCACGAGCTGGGGAACTTGATAGATGGAGTGGATCGTCCCCTTGTGGGCCCCACTGGACTAAAACCACAGAAAAACAAAGAAAAATAATAATAAAAACAACGCTCCCAACGTCTCTGACACCGGGAGTAGATAGCGGCAGGTTGAGTAGCTATCTCGCTACTGCCGTGACGTCACCAACTTCAATGGGCCCCACCGTGTTGTACTTGTTATATCCAGACCGTCCATCCATTTGGGGAGATCATTTTAGGGCATGATATGAAGAATGAGACAGATCCAAATCTCAAGTGGACCCCACTTGTAAGCAAACAGTGGGGACAGTGACAGACTGTTGAGACCTTCCTACGGCCCACCATGATGTTTATTTGAGATCCAACCCGGTCATAAGCTCACACACGTGTGCAGGAAGGGAAAACAAACATATCAACTTGATCAAAAACTTCTGTGGGCCCCTCTTGATGAGAAAAAAATAAAAAATAAATAGATAAATAAATAAAGTAAAGAAGAGAGAGAAGGAAGGGGGCGCTGGCCATGGGTTGGCTGGGCTGCCCAGCAGGTGGCCCACTAGTGGGACCCACCTAGAATGTATGTGTCTTATCTATTACGTCCATATGTTTTTCCAGCTCATTTTAGTGGCTGAGCCCAAAATTTAAGCACATCCAAATGTCAAGTGGACCATGCCACGGGAAACAGTGGGAATGAAGATTTCCAACGTTGAAACCTTCCCAGGCCCTACAGTGATGTTTATTTGTCATCCAACCTGTTCATTATATCACATGGATATGGATGAAGGAGAAAACAAAAATATCAGTTTGATTCAAAACTCTTGGGGCCATTTGGGTGCCACGCTCCAAGCAGCATGCTTTGGCACGCTGCCCAGCAGGTGGCCTACCCTGTGGGTCCCACCACGATGCATCTGTTTTATCTATGTCGACCATCTATTTTTCCATATTATTTTAGTTCATGGATCCCTCCAAGAAAAGATGAGGTAAATACAAACCTCAAGTGGACCACATTGTAGGAAACAGTGGTCATTGATGCCCACCTTTGAAACCTTCCTTGGGGCCATTGTAATGTTTATTTATCCATCCAACCAAAGGTGATGGGGCCCAACTTTGGGTCCCACCTTGATGAATGTTGGGTATACCTGGTCGTTCTTCTTGGCAGGGGTGTGGGCCCAGTTTTGGGTGGGCCACATGTAGAAAATAAGGGTGGTTGAATGCCTACCATTGGAAACTTTACAGGACCCATCTGTTATGTATATTAGCCATTCCTCCTGTTCATAAGTCACCCAACCATGGGTGGGGTTCCACACGTGTGGTGTGCGGGCCCCACCATGGTGTTTGGTTGCCATCTCACTTGATTAGTGGGAAAGCACAAATATCGGATTGATCCCAAACTGTTGGAGCCCATTGATGTATGTGGCTTCCCCACTCCTTTGTGCGGTTATCCCCAACCACGGGTCCACCTTGTTATGCATGTGTTCTATCCACGTCAGCCATTGGCCACTATGGTGCGATATGCATGTTGGCCATCGATTAGGATCGCCTTAATTTTGTGCTTGATCCAAACCATCCAAATGAATGGACCCTAGCATGTTATGTACAAGATGGCCTTGGGACCACCTTAGTGTGCGTGTTCGAATGACCGCGTTGTCCATCCCGTGGATCCACCTTGATGATTAGTTGTGTAAACCCTTATTGAAAGGTCATATAGATCTGGATGCATGGTGTTTACATCATATTTTGTAACAGGGTCCTCCAGACATTCACCTTTCCTTGCTAATGATTTCCTCCTGACCTGAAAAAAAAAAGACAACAGAAAAACTATGCTGGTCGGCACCCAGCCATTGGCCCTCCGATGCTTAAGTTAGATAGGATAGGATTGAAGGAAAAGAAATAAACCAATTGAGATTGAATAATGTGTGTACCTTCTTATCTATGAAACCATCCTTTTATATAGATCCGAATATCCCACTCTGTTACGCAAGATCTCAAGATTATTACGAATTTCATGGGATAAAATGTTTATCCTAGTCATCCTTAGATAGAGGAACAGTCTGATCCAACTACTCATCTGATTAATTACGTTCCTTGATAGTGATCCCTTGAGATGCGGAACCGCAAGCGGAGATAAGCCCAAACCTGGTCTATACGGGCTGCTGGTACTATGAGACAAGGGATATCCTTGCTAGAGACCAAATACCAGAATCATTCACATGTCGGGAGTTACTCATAGGAGGGAACTACTCTTATCAGGAGTGCTCGCATTTTAGGATGCGATCCCTCGCAACAAGCACGAGCTGGACTGCTCACATTTTCAGATGCGGCCCCTCGTGGCGAGCACGAGCCGGGCTACTCGCATTTTAGGATGCGACCCTTCGCAACGAGCACGAGCCGAGCTACTCACATTTTCAGATGCTGCCCCTCGCGACAAGCACGAGCCGGGCTGCTCGCATTGGGCTGCTCGCATTTTAGATGCGGCCCCTCGCGGCAAGCACGAGCCGGGCTGCTCGCATTTTAGGATGCGACCTTTTTTGTGGAGCATGTGGCAAGCTACTCACTTTTTAGGGAGGCCAAATTTCTCTATAACAACTTCCCCCCAAACCCTTGGCGTTTGAAGAGGTACGCCAAGAGTTTTGTTTGTATATGTGCGCTGGAAAAGAATCACACATGGGTTCTTAGACGTGATTCCGCATTTATGATGGCCAGCTTTACGCAGCTTTTCATCCGTAAGAGGTGAAGCGTCGCCTGCCACGTGTCTCCGTAATTAATGTCGCGTCCGTTCGTTTATCGTGCAGGATGAGAGGCCGCCGCGTGTCATCCAAATCAAGCGGAATGATTGCGTATAAATATCGAATCCTGCAAGGGTTTCTTCCATTTTCAAACTTTAAGCTGCGAATATTTCCTCTTTCTTCTTCTTCTTTGTTTTCGGTGCAAACCTCTTCGCAGAGGTAGTCTTCCTCCCCATTCTCTTTTTCTCCTATCTTACTTTTTCTTTTGCAATAGCGGAGGTTTCCGATGAAGAGATTATCCCTCTAGGAGATGAAACCCCTGAGTCATCCGAATCCAACAATGCCAGAGTGCCGGCCAGGAGATATTCTGCCGCCGGTTACTCTTCTATATTAACGGAAGAAAGGCTTTCTAGCCTTAGGGAAAAATATCGGGTCCCAGACTCTGTTACCTTCAGATTACCTGGGAGAGGGGAGACAGCCGATGCGCCGCCACCAGGCTGCGTAGCTTTTTACGAATATTTTTTCAAAGTTGGCGTGCGTCTTCCCCTCCACCCGTTCATACGAAACTTTCTCCGTATTTACAAGATTGCCCCGGGCCAACTAATCGTTAATGGCTGGCGGGTGCTTTTAAGTACCTTTGTCCTCTAGAAGCAAGCGGGTAACGATGAGTTAACCGCTGAGGAATTTTTAAGGTTATTCCAGCTAAAGAAGGCACTAGCTAGCGAGGGTTGGTATTACCTCTGCTTCTGGCATAGGAATAATTTCATTTTGGGAAACCCTTCTTCCAATTGCCCGGGATGGAGGAAAAAATAGTTTTATGTCTCCGGCAACTGGGAGTCCGAAATGGGCTCCGTTAATCGCTATTTTTGCGAAGGTGGGTTAAGTTTTTGTTGTCTGTCTGAAAGGAACAAAGCCATTACTCTACGATGATTAATGTGCCTTCTCCTTTTTCTTGTAGGTATCCCAACCAGTGTGAAGCCGAACTTGTGAGGAGGACTCAACGAAAAGCTAGTTAGAGTCTATAAGCTCTCAGCGACTGCGCGCCACGTTAACGCCGCTTTACTAGCCATGTTGCCTTTGTGCTGCGGGCCTAATCTCTCAAGAAAAGATGACGAATGTTGGGGATAAAAGGGGCGCGCTAGGGGTACTTCCCCGTTTGAAGGGTACAACCTCGAAGAGGCAAAAGAAGACTACGGGTGGTCCTTTAAGCGTGCCTGCTCCAGCAGAAGGGTCTGCTCGCGGCCCACAATCGTGTGTGGCTGCACCAGGAGGGGTTGCCACGACCTCTCGCACGGCCGCGACCCCTCCAGCTACTGGGACCCCTCCACCTGCTGCGACCCCTCTGGCTGACACCCATTGTCAGCCGATAATTGAAGTTATCGATAACTCGCCAAAAGGCGATCGAAGAGGGGGAGGCCTCCCTCCGAAGGGGGCAACATGCGAGCCTACTGCTGCTCGTGAATTACTAACACCCACCTCGGGTATTGCGAGTGCTCGCGAGGTGGGCTCTAATGAGATGGTTGTAGCCTAACCTTCTGCATCGGGAGTTTTTGCTATCCCATCTCACTTGCATCCAATATGCGAGTTCATGTTCGATAAGATCTCCCCCAACTCCTCGGAGGCCTCCCCGAACCAAACCCAGAAGCTCTCTCTACCGATATCGGGGTGAGATTGCTTCAGGTAACAACCATTTTCCCATCTGTCATTCTTTCTTTATTACCAATGTGGCGGGCCACTCTAATTTCTCCTTTCTTTTTTTATATCAGAGTCTGGATCTCACGCTTCGTGTCAGACGCGACATTGAAGCAGCCCGCCGCCTGCGTTGAAGATGCGGAAAAGAAGAAGAAGACGATGGAAGCCGAGGTCCAAGGGAGGGACCGTTTGGTGAAGGCTCTAGAAGCCCAAATCACCAAGCTGGACGAGGAAAAGCAAATTCTCCTTGTCAAGATTCAAGCCATGACTGATCGCTTTCAGTCATTGGACCTCCAACTCGCGAAGCTTCAAGAACTCCATACCAAAAGCGAGAGAGAGAAGGAGATATTCCGCCAAGACAAGATCCAGCTCGAAGAGCAGCTCAAGGATTCTCGGTCTAAGCTCGAGGAGGCCCAGCAGAGACTCAACCAGTTGAAGGATGATTCCATTCACTGGGAAGAGGAGCGAGTGGCTCTCGTCCAGATGGTATCTGACGAAGGCCCTTGTGCAGTCCAGGAATTTCGAACCTCTCAACTTTACGACGAGGAGCGATATGAAGCGTATATCGCTGGTCGCGATTTTGCGGTCAGAGTTATGCAGCAGATTACTCCAACTTTTAACTTTGAGGAGTTCGAAAGGGTGGCTTTCGAGGTTGCGGCTAGAGAGCGAGCCGCTGTCGAGAATGACGTCACTGGAGATATAGATGATGCGCCTGCTCCAGAGAATGGTCCCAAAGCTGAGAACCGCGAGCCTGCTCAAGATGAGGATGACCAGTCTTGACTTCGTTGCCCTCCTTCTTCTATCTTGTGTATTTTTTTGAAAGGAAATTGCTCATGTAACTGACTTGACTTTTTAGTCAATTGTAATGGAAATTTCTCTTTTCTTCAATGTTGTGTACTTTCTCCAGCTTTTTCGCCCCGTGTCCATCATATATTGTCCATTCGTATCACTAACTCATGAAAAAATGAATTAGACTCAATCCGGGGGTCACGTGACCATGTCCACGTTGAGATAGACTGGTCTATCGATTGAGATTTTGATTCTACCGAGGGTAGAAGATTGGTTAAGGGAACACGCATGTTCTCTTCAGGGCTATTTGTGATCTATAAAATGGAAAAGCAACCAACAAGAATGATTTTAACCCTACCAAGGGTAGGCAATTGGCCAAGAGAATGTGTGTATTCTCTTCAGGGCTATTCGAGTCTAATTTGACTGGAGAAGCGACAAAAAAGAGTGACTTTATTTTTATTCACTCGAATGTCGTACGGAATTACATCGAATTAGGGATAATACCGTAATAAGTGTTCCACATGCCAAGGATGACGTACGGGTCTTCCTTGCATATCTTCAAGATAATAAGTACCGGGTCGTACAATTTTGATGACTCGATACGGGCCTTCCCAATTCGGGTCCAACGAACGAGCAGGAATTCCGAGGTTCTGTCTAAGGACCAAATCACCGAGCTGAAACACTCTAGGTCGAACTTTAGTATTTCGGTAATGAGCAATGCGTTGTTGATACGCTGCTGCTCGCATCTGGGAGGCATTTCTCCGTTCTTTCAAAAGATTGAAATGAAGTTGAAGCCCTTCTTTATTACAAGTGGGGTCATAGTGCTTGATTCGATACGAGGGTACTTGAACTTCAATTGGTACTACCGCGTCGGTACCAAATGCCAAGGAGAAAGGAGTTTCGCCTGTAGATGTGCAAGTCGTAGTTCTATATGCCCATAAGACCTCTGGCAGAAGTTCTGGCCATGCACCTTTACATTCGCCGAGCTTGGTTTTTAAATGGTGCTTGATGATTTTATTCACCGCTTCAACTTGCCCATTTGCTTGTGGATGATATGGAGAGGTGCAGACATTGCGTATTTTCCATTTTTCACAGAATTCATCAAAGGCAGCATTGTCGAATTGCTTTCCATTGTCGGTGATTATAGTATGGGGAAGTCTATAACGGCATATGATATTTCTCCATACGAACTTGGTAGTCTGTTTCTCAGTAATTGTGGCTAAAGGCTCTGCCTCGGCCCATTTGGTGAAATAATTGACTCCCACGATTGCGAACCTATTTTGTCCTTTTCCAATAGGCAGGGGCCCGATGATATCGACCCCCCATTGGGCGAAGGGCCAAGGGCTATCAATTGGCGTCATTTGCTCGGATGGTATATGAGGTATAGGAGAGTATCGCTGACACTTGTCATACTTTTTAGAGAATTCAATTGCATCTGCCTTCATAGTGGGCCAATAGTATCCTTGCCTCATCGCCTTGTATGCTAGAGATCGTCCCCGTGGGTGGTTACCACATGCCTCCTGGTGTATTTCATTTAGAACACGACGTGCTTCTTCTGGGTGGAGACACTTAAATAAGGCAAAGAAAAACTCTTGCGCAATAACATTCCATTTTGTAAAGTATACTTGGCAGCTCGATGGCGGATCTGTCGTGCGGATTTTTTGTTTTCCGGAAGATCTCCATCCCTGAGGTAAAGGAGAATGGGGTCCATCCAACACGGAGAGGGATGTACCGTGATCACCTGCTCAAGAGTAGCATCGTCAATACTTGGGCTCTGAAGGTGCTCGATGGGAATTAAATGCGATAACTCAGATTCTGGTGCCGAGGCAAGTTTTGCTAAAGAATCAGCGAGTTTGTTCTTCTCGCGAGGGATGTGGATTATTTCAAAACTCTTCAACTTTGCGAGCAGAATGAGCACTCGAGATTTGTATAAGGCCATCATTTCTTCTTTTGCTTCGAATTCACCGAGTACCTGCTTGACTATGAGCTGAGAGTCACTGTGAATAAGCAGATTCTGAATTGAGAGGACGTTTGCTAGTTCGAGGCCAACGATCAGAGCCTCATATTCTGCTTCATTATTCGAGATACGAGAATCGAAACGTAAGGCATAATGGAAATGCGACCTGTCTGGAGCAACTAAAATTAGGCCCGCTCCACTGCCGGTGGCCCGTGAGAACCCGTCCGCGAAGAGTGACTAGGATGGCTGGTCGCTGATTGCGACATCATCATCGGGAGAGGAGTATGTGAATTCGACGACGAAGTCAGCCACGGCTTTGCCCTTGATCGCGGTTCTGGGGCAGAATGAAATATCGTGCTCACTGATCTCGATCGCCCATTTCGTTAATCTTCCTAAAGCCTCAGGCTTTTGAAGGACCTGTCGTAACGGATGATTTGTTGGTACTAATATAGCGTGGGCCTGGAAGTATGGTCGTAGTTTTCGGGCAGCTGTGACTAGAGCAAGGGCCAACTTCTCCATATCAGAATACCGAGTTTCTGCATCCACCATTGCTCGACTGATATAATAAACGGGCCTTTGTATCCCGAAATCTTCTCTTATTAAAGCGGCGCTAATGGCCGTGGAAGACACAGACAAATAAATGATGAGTTGCTCGTGTGCCACAGGTTTAGATAAAACAGGAGGCGTACTCATATATTGCTTCAATTGTTGAAAAGCTTCTTCACATTGTGGTGTCCACTCCCAGTTAGATTTGGCTGTGGCTCGAAGGAGCTTAAAGAAAGGTAAGCACTTGTCGGAAGCTCGCGAGATGAACTTATTTAACGATGCAATGCGACCAGCCAAATGTTGGACGTCTTTGAGAGTGGTCGGGGACTTCATTTCGATCAATGCTTTTATCTTTTCAGGATTCGCCTCGATTCCTCGTTGGCCGACCATAAACCCCAGAAATTGTCCAGCAGAGACTCCGAAGGAACATTTTTCTGGATTTAACTTCATTCGATACTTCCTCATCAAGTCAAAGGCTTCTCGAAGATCTGAAAGATGGTCAGTTCCTACAACGCTTTTTACAAGCATGTCGTTGACATAAACTTCCATATTCCGGCCGATTTGCGCGATGAATATTTTATTGACGAGGCGTTAATAGGTGGCCCCTGCATTTTTAAGGCCAAAAGGCATTACCTGGTAGCAATATAGGCCTCGATCAGTAATGAAGGCGGTGTGTTGGCTATCAGGCGGATGCATCATGATCTGGTTATAACCGGAATAGGCATCCATAAAACTGAGCAAAGCATGCCCAGCTGTTGAATCGACCAGCTGGTCGATTCGCGGAGTTGGGAAGCTATCTTTAGGGCACGCTTTGTTTAGATCTGAATAGTCGACGCACATTCTCCATTTGCCGTTAGCTTTTCGAACGAGAACTACGTTTGCGACCCATTCTGGGTAGTCAACTTCTTTTATGAAATTGGCTGTGAGCATCTTCTCGACTTCAACTTTGATTGCCATTTGCCTCTCTGCAGTAAAGGCACGTCGGCGCTGGTGGACAGGTTTATAATTCGGATCAATATTCAAACGATGTGCAATGACGCTGGGGTCGATGCCCGACATATCTTTGTGAGACCAAGCGAACACGTCTTGGTATTCAGTGAGGAAACGAACCAGATCTTCACGGAGGACACTGGTTAAAGAGGATCCAATGTATACGACTTTTGATGAATCATGTTTAATTAAGCGGATTGACACTGTTTTTTCTCCAGGAGTTCCTGATTGGAGAGCATTCTCCCTTGGATCCAGCGAGGCGGTCGTCGAAGGACTTGATGAATCTTGCTCTATCATCATAATTGGTGTTGCCTAGCTTTCTTTCGATCTTGTAGGGCTATCTCATAACAGGAGCGGGCTTCTCTCTGATTTCCTCGTACAACCCCAACACCATTGGGGGTAGGAAATTTAACGCACAAATACAAGGGATGTAAAGCTGCCCCGACCTTATTAAGCTATGGTCGACCCAAAATGGCGTTGTACGCCGATATCTGATCTACCACGAGGAAATTGATGAAGGTAGTCGTCTTCGCAGGGCTCTCACCAAAAGTGACTGGAAGGTCAATGCTCCCTTCAAGTGTCACCACTTCGCCCCCGAAGCCGACGAGGGGAGTTGAGACTGGCTTGAGCAGGCTTCTGGCAAGTGCCATTTTATCGAAAGCCTCCAGGTAGAGAATATCAATAGAGCTACCTGTACCCACCATAATACGATGAGTCAGATAATTTGATACCTTTAACGCGACTACGATGGAGTCTTCGTGAGGGAAGTAAATCCCTTCTGCATCTTCGAGGGAGAAAGAGATCGAAGGACGGCTAGATTCTGACGTATCGGGAGTTCGTTCCAACCAGTAGATATGCTGAGGCTTCTTGGATGCCTTACGGGTGTATGCTTTTCTTAAAGCTTGAGAATCTCCTCCGCAAGCCGGTCCTCCAACGATGGTTCAAATCTCCCCAATAGGCTCAACATTTTCTTGTAATGTATGTCGATGAGGTGATTTCTTCTGTTGTGACGGGACCTCCCCCCTTTTAGGTGAACGACCTTGTCGGATAACATAGTCTTGAAGGTGACCTTTGCGAATAAGAGCTTCGATGTGATCACGCAGAGATATACAGTCTTGGGTGTTGTGCCCGTGATCTTTGTGAAAATAACAAAACTTGCTCTTATCTCTTTTCTCAGGATCAGATTTGATCTTTGCAGGCCACTTCACATATGGTTTATGCTTGATCTCCATTAGCATCTTTTCCGAAGGCCGATTAAGGGGGGTGTAGTTATGGTACTTACCAGAGTAGACTTTCTTGGGAGAGCGGTCTCGCCGATCGCGCCGATATTTCTTATCCGAAGAAGAGACTTCCTCTGGCTTGCGCTTCTTGCCCTGTATGCCATGACGCGCTAAAGCAACTTCTTCTACATTGATATACTTCTGAGCTTTAGCTTGGAATTCTGTCATAGTTTTAGGAGGATTCTTATCCAAAGTGAACCTGAATTTTTCGCTTGTGATCCCAGCTATTAGGGCGGTGAGGCCTTTCTCTTCGGTATAACCTTCAGTTTGGACGGCTTCGGTAGTGAACCGCACTATAAACACTTTTATTGTTTCCCCATGCTGCTGTTTCAGATCCATTAAGTGGGACGCTGATTTTTTGGTGTGGATGCTTCCCATGAATTGGGAGAGGAACAGCTCCGATAGCTGTGAAAAAGAACCGATAGATCGAGGTTTTAACCCCTGGAACCATGTACGGGCTGCTTCCTTTAAAATTAGGGAAAAAGCCCTACACATGATTTCCGACCCATGTCCCTCCAGCTCCATGAGAGACCTATAATTTTCCAGATGTTCGAGAGGATCGTCGGTGCCTGTATATGGAGTGATGACGGGCGTACAATACTTTCTAGGTAGAGGTGCCTCCATGACTTCGCTGGTGAAAGGAGACTTGGATCGATGTATCGACGCCACAGCGGCTGATAGTCGATTTGCCTGATATCGTTGCTCCATGTCATCAAAATGGTCATGGATCCTTTTGAGGTCTCCCTCCCACGGTAAAATATAACCTGATGTTTCGACAGTGGACTCATGAGATTGCTGTTGGCGGGAAGCACTAGAATGTACGGAATGTGGGGATAGTACATGGGGTTGGTTGCCGATTGACATTCGGTTCGAATGAGGATGATTTGGTTGGTCCTGTGGTTCATCCACAGAGTGTCTGGAAGCCATCGGTACGGGCTGCGCCAGCAGCCCTCAGGAAGGTAGCTTCTGAGGCTCTAGGAAATGCTGATCAAGCCACTTAGACAAGGCTTGAAACCCAGCATTAAGAGTTAGGAGTGTGTTTCCGAGGAAACGCATGACATCTTCTTGACTTCCGAAAGCCTCAAATAACGGGTTTTGTGATGGCACGCTAGGATCCCCTTGAGGGATGTCCGTCGAAGTGGCTTGAGGGATGGGCTTCGATTCCGTAACGTCAGGTGGAGGTAATGTCTGCCTTGAAGTGGAAGGATGAATCGTCTTTTTTGGAGGCATCGTGTTCGATGGTGGAAACGGCTAAAATTTGGTGATCAAATTGCGTTCCCACAGACGACGCCAATCTGTTTACATCATATTTTGTAACAGGGTCCTTCAGACATTCACCTTTCCTTGCTAATGATTTCCTCCTGACCTGAAAAAAAGACAACGGAAAAACTATGGTGGCCGGCGCCCAGCCATTGGCCCTCCGATGCTTAAGTTAGATAGGATAGGATTGATGGAAAAGAAATAAACGAATTGAGATTGAATAATGTGTGTACCTTCTTATCGATGAAACCATCCTTTTATATAAATCCGAATATCCCACTCTGTTACGCAAGATCTCAAGATTATTACGGATTTCATGGGATAAAATGTTTATCCTACTCATCCTTAGATGAAGGAACAGTCTGATCCAACTACTCATCTGATTAATTACGTTCCTTGATAGTGATCCCTTGAGATGCGGAACCGTAGGCGGAGATAAGCCCAAACCGGTCTATACGGGCTGCTGGTACTATAAGACGAGGGATATCCTTTCTAGAGACCAGATACCAGAATCATTCACGTGTCGGGAGTTACTCATAGGAGGGAACTACTCTTATCAGGAGTGCTCGCATTTTAGGATGCGATCCCTCGCAACGAGCACGAGTCGGACTGCTCGCATTTTCAGATGCGGCCCCTCGCATCGAGCACGAGCCGGGCTGCTCGCATTTTAGGATGTGACCCTTCGCAACGAGCACGAGCCGGGCTGTTCGCATTTTCAAATGCGGCCTTTCGCGACGAGCACGAGCCGGGCTGCTCGCATTGGGCTGCTCGCATTTCAGATGCGGCCCCTCGCGGCTGAGCACGAGTTGGGCTGCTCACATTTTAGGATGCGACCTTTTTTGTGGAGCACGAGGCAGGCTACTCACTTTTTAGGGAGGCCAAATTTCTCTATAACACATGGGAATCCCTAAAGTTCACTCGATCCAAGTCATAGGGCTACTTTCTTAAACTCACCCTGTTGAACTGTCTTGTCAATTCACTTTGTTAACTCACCATGTTGAACCGCCTTGTCAACCTGCCTTATTGACTCACCATGTTGATTGATCCTGGTAACTCAGCTTGTTGTATACTCATATGACTCACCCCTTCTACCCTTGTACCCAACTATTAAAGACCACCATATCGTGTATATCCCATCCACACCGTCCGTTTACCTTTAGGACGAGTGTGGGGCTCATCCTCGACGTTAGTATGTCATCTATGCCATCTATTATATGGAGCCTATCTTGCAGTATGAGGTTAGACCTGTCGCCCCTTTTTGGACCTCATCGTATTGATCATCTATCTCAGATTACCCTACAATTTATGATTCTTTGTCATGACCTGTCTATCTTGCAACCCGTTCTATGACATTCCTTTTACGGACCATTATTGTGTTTATCTCAACTGTACTACAGGATTATGGTTCTCGGCATGATTTTGGGTGTTCTACTCTTGCCGCTCAAGTAGGTTCTACCTTTGATGTGTCGGTAGTGTATTCAATCATTTTCTTTCCATTTGGGTTATCTGAATGTTAAAGGTTAATCCACACCGTTCAATTGTTGGACCATCTGTGTTGTTGTATACCATCCATTTAGGGTCCTATCTCCTTGTGTTAGTTTGTGTTATAAGTGAATTATCTTTTTATGATGTTTTTAGTATGTCTGTTGCCACGCGTAGAGTTATTTGGAATACTCATATGTGATCTTTATACTATATGCTTCGACGACCACCATGCATGTGTAATGAGTATGCATCCTAGATCACCATTGTTAGTTGGGGACCACTAGGGCATAAACGCATTCATAAAGCATTCGAGATGTAGTTGCGCAAATGTAATTCACGTGCTTTCTATCTCAAACCTCTCCAATAGGTATGGGACTATTCGAGGACAGGAGTCTATCATCCTGACTCACACTGTATGGTAGGAATAGTTTAGCATACCTTGTAGCCCTTGGTTCGAGATTCCCTGGCTAGCGACATCCTACACTATGACTCGATCATTCATATGTGTCCCCCCATCTTAATCATATCTCAAATAGGTTGGACTAGATTGATTTATTGCCATCGTGGTAGATTGACTACTTGTTAGCACTCATACTGTATGCTTGGTTCATGCATCATGAATGCTTGGCTCATCTGATTGTCTTGTATCAACCAGTCATATCAGCCGCGATTGTCGTGCAGTTCATTACCAGTTGACGATGACATTGTATTTGAGAACCTATGGTTTTATAGTGCTATTTGAAGACTTGCACAGCCATGTCGTCCCGCGTTTGTATGCATGGTTGCATTTCACACCGTCTGCTTATGCCGCATATAACATGGTTACTACGTTGCAACCACAGCTCCATCGTGGTTTGCAGAACACCGGAAATATGTGATCTTTAAACTGGATGCCAAAGATGTCCCTGGGTGAAAGTCCCTGATCCCGTTGGTACCAAGGTGGGTGCTCCATTCAAGGACCGGGTGGTTTAATCATACACCAGTATGCCGAATACCAAACGGTGGTGTTTTCCACTGCACGTGGTCAGTTTGGAAGGAGGTCTAACCTAACCTGCTGGAAGAGTGTTAGCAAAGTGGGTTGAGTTTGACCAGTTGTGAGTAGGTCCGCTATTGCACCAGATAGGCTTTGGCATTCTACTGGTGAGTAGTGAGGTCTGTGAGACCCCGGTGATGTTCTGTTTCAGAGATGGTATTGGTATTAGTGATGTGACAGATGTTCTTTATGGTGTGGGATGGTCCTGACGTGGGCGGGTGTGATGTGGGCGGGGCTGTAAGCTTGGGCGAGCTACCACACTGGGCGAGCTACCAGTTCCGAGTCCTGCATTGCTTAGGCGATCGCTTTATGACTGTTCGTATCTGGACCACTGTACTGAGAGGTGGTGATTTGCATACATGCATTGGATCATTGTATGTGACATTAGGCCCTGTAGGCCATTGCATAGTATGAGTATATAGCCTTGGTAGGCTGGTTACCTATATTGCACGCTTGCATAGCCATGGGAGGCTAGTTATATGTATTGCATGCTTGCATAGCCGTGGTAGATTGGTTATTCACATCACATGATCGTGTAGCCTAATTAGGTTAAGTTTTTGTTTAAATTTCTTATCATGCTTTACTGCTTACTCTGATATTTATCATGCTTGTCATACGCATTGCGCACGCACACACACACTCACAAAGCTTCATTCGAAGCTTATGCGCATTTGTTACGCTACAGGTTATACCAGAGTATATCAGCAACGTTGAGTTGGAGTTGGGAGTGCAGTAGCAGGAGGTGTAGGATTGTGCACAGTTTTTATATTTACGAATTGTGTATTTACCTTTCAGTACTGTATGTAAAAGAAATGACTTAGTGAAAATATTGTGTTTGTCTTTTATGGTACTCATATGGTGATGCTCATGTTTCAAAAAAAAAAAAATTCAGACCCTAAAATCTTTCTTGTGGTATCCCATGATCAGAACCTTGGCATGTGGGGTTAGGATCCGAGATCGGGGTACTACGGAGGCTACCACCTCTAAATTCGGGTTACTAGCGAATGGACGTCGAGAACCGAATTTGGAGCGTGACATGTTTACTATATTCTCATTAGACCTCACAAAATCAATTGCAAATTATCTCATCTTGAATTAATTGCATGACTGAGTTGTGTCTTAGACGTAAATGTCTAGACTTTCCATTATAGATCATATTATTCGCCTTAGCTATAATGGCTTGGCTATCATAATATAACAAAATTCCTGTCACGGGTTCACTCCACATGGTTATGTTTGAAAGCAGACTTTTTAACCATTTTGTTTTTTCACCCCCAGTTGTAAGTGCAATGAATTCGAACTCTATCATGGACTGAGAGATGCAAGTTTGTTTCTTATACTTTCATGATACCTCAATTTCTTTAAGGGTGAATATGTAATCACTCGTGGAGTTGGATTTCAAAGAATCTGATATCCAATCTACATCACCGTACCTCTCTACTACCGCTGGATATCTAGAATATCTAAGACCAATGTTGTAGGTCTTTTTAAAGCATTTCAACACTCTATTTACAGTATTCTAATGATCTTCTCTAGGATTATTAGTATATTTACTTAGCTTACCAATTGCATATACAGTATCTGTTAGTGTACTTTTTTGTGGCATACTAATGCACCTTATTTGTCAATTACATAGGTCAGTGAGTCTAGTATCGGTTGAGCTTAAAGAAGATGAAGACCAAAGACTCAAGCGGACCTGCTGCATCAAGGAAGAAGAAACAGATAAAAGAGATGCCTTGGTGAGCCTTGAGCCTTGAACCTTGAATCAAACCAAAACATAAATCTCTAGATGACCCTGACCCTTTTGGAAAACTTGTAGTCATCTTAGAATGATATTAGATGTCCCAAAAGAACACCCAAAAAATGGCCTAAGAGGTGCTTGAGTGGCTATAAAAATACAAAAGAAACAACCAACTCAAAAGGTTTGAATACCTGTCTGAAGATAGGTCAGGAAAAGTCACCAAACCCCTGAAATGGGATAAGAAGCAGTGCTGAGTCCGTGGCCTAAAACAATCGATCACGACCGGTCGGATGGGTAGGTCCGACCGGTCGCAACCGACCCCAGAGTGGACAACAAACTTTTACAGTATCCAGGCCTTTCATGACAGGTTGGCGACCCCTGGTCGACTGGTAGTTACCGGTCGACTACTAGCCGTTTATGACTGTTTTCTATCTGTTTGAGCATTATCTATAAAACAGTTTGGCTCAATTTTTGTGGTAAAGAGATATATTAGTGAATTAGAAGCCATCTTGATTGCCCATACCATTAGGCTTAACTCCTAAGCATTCCAAGTCATCTTCCTTATATTTAATCACAAGATGGAGCATTCAAAGCTCATTGAAGATATTCTTGCTCTCTCTTGATCTTTAGATGTTCAAGGCACCTTGACCATAGGTAAATCATTTATCTAAACCTCTTTAAATATTCTATTAGGTGGAATTCCTCTAGGCAACCAACTCCTACTAGTTGTAGAGAATTCACACCATCTCCTATTACCTTGGGTATCTTAAGAGCATTTCATGCAAGGTAATTGATCGTTGGAACTAAGGCATTGGCGACGTAGCGGCAATACAATCGGGGGAGCATCGAGGAGCTGATTGAAGCATGGGAGAGCGAAGATCAGGCAACCCAAGAAGGCGCTGAATAAGGGGCTCATTCGACAAGTAAGTTGTCAATTTGAGAGTCCAGTTGCACTCTTTCTTTGTGGAGGATTGAGTGTTAGAGTTTGGATTTACAAACTCGAACAAGTCTCTGTGGGGAGCCTCCGACGGGAGTGTACGCTAGGTTCTTGGATTGGAACCGAAGGGTTGGGAGAATCCTTGTTAAACTCCTGGGTTGGATGAGACCCATAAACATCTGGGTTGAGAGGTAAACTTGTAAAATCACCATTATAGGTTGGGAGGAACCTTGTTAAACTCCTTGGTAGGGTGGAACCATTTAAACACTTAGCTTGGAAAGAACTTGATTTAAACTCCCTAGTAAATGTCAATGTGCTCATAAGGGTGAGTGCTTGAACCAGGAGTGGAATAGACCCAAAGTCGAACCACTATACATGCTTGTGTTTGTAATTTATTTGAGCAAATTGTTAATCTAGCTTTGTATGATTTAATTGCTTAATTATTCATGCTTGATTAGAATATATGCTAGGCACATTCACACACAAGATGTACTTTCATTAAGTAGTGTAGACTTGAGCCTTATGATCCATTCTCATATAGTCCACATAGATTGCATAGATTAGGTGCTTGATTAGCTTAATCATTTGATTATCGATGTATGCTTAGGCTAGGTTATTTAATTGGTAATTATATGCTAGCCTTGTGATTGGACCCACTTAAGCTTGGAAGCTAAGTGTTTTTAATTAATTACTTTATAATTTTTAATTAATTTAATTAGACAAGAGGTTTTAAAAAGAGATTTTTAAACGGTCATAATCACCTCCCCTCCAAGACTTATCCATAGTTTTAGTAGCTCCGCCTAGCTTCCGTGTATATGCATAGGGTGTCTTGTTAGACTACCGACGCAATTTTAGTATCAAGTCTAATGCAATTCATTAGATACCTTAAATGCCCAATGACACTAGAATACTCAAGTTGTGATACATATTACCTTTGTTTTTATATAATTTTATATAAGGATCAAATGAAGTGCTTGCAAGTGTACAGTCAAGAATATTATATTTTTTCAAGTTTTTTTTTTCAACATAGTGTTGATTGAGTTAAAGTGATTCCATTAAAATCCTTTATAATTTTAATTACAAGAATCACATCAATCTTTCCCAAGTTCTTCATGTCGAATTGTGAACTTAGGAAAGACTTAATTTCATTTGTCACATCAATGTTAGAACCAAATATCAACATGTCATCAACATACAAACATATGATATATATATATATAGACACACACATTATCAATTATCTTACCGTACACACATTTATCAAATTCATTAATTTAAAAGTCATTTGATAATAATATTTTGTCAAATTTCTTATGCCCTTGCTTTAGAGCTTGTTTGAGCCCATGTAAAAATTTAATTAATTTATATACCTTATTTTTATGACCTTTTATCACAAAACCCTTAGGTTGGTCCATATAAATTTCTTCATTTGATTCTCCATTTAGGAATGCAGTTTTTACATCCATTTGGTGGATCATCGTATTGTAAATGAAAGTTATGGCAATCAATACTCTTATAATTGTAATTTTGGCAATAGGTAAATATGTGCCAAAGAAATCAATTCATTCCCTTTGCTTGTACCCATTAGCTACAAGCTTAGCCTTGAATTTCTCAACATACCTATTTAGTCTAAGTTTAGTCTTAAAAATTCATTTACAACATATCGGTTTGCTATCCAAAGGTAGGTTTACCAATTTTCAAGTGTTATTATACAAAATGAAGTCCATTTCACTATTAATACTCTTTCTAAAAAACTGCATAAAAGAGCTCATAATTTCAACATATGAGAATGGTCATCATTTACAAGAAAAATATAAAAGTTGGGTTCAAAACTAGTCTCAACTCTCACCCTCTTACTTTTTCTAAGTTTCAAGGGCTTTTTTATTGTGTTATTATCTATATTAATCTTTACAGTCGGGTCCACTACTTCCACAGTAGTAGCATTATATTTAGTTGAAAGAATATTTTAAAATAATGAAATTTAAGGATTTAATAATAAAATTGACATCAATATGATTATAAGACCTCAAAATCAAGAATTTATAAGCTTGTTATTTTGCGCATAGTTTATGAATGCACAATCAAGGGTTTTATCTTCTAATTTTATTTTCTTGAGTAAAGGTACTCCTACCTTAGTTAAACACCCTTACACTTTAAAATATTTCAGATTTGGAGTCTTGTTCTTCTATAATTCATAGGGAATTTTATCAAAATGCTTATGAAGTTCACAATTTAAAATATGAGATGCAGTAAGAATGGCTTCTCCACATAAATTAAAGGCTAAATCAAAACTAGAAAGCATATCATTTATCATATTCATTAAAGTTCTATTTTTCTTTCAATGATTCAATTTTGCTGAGGTAAATATGATTCGATTACCTCATGTATAATTCCTTTTTATTCACAGTATGATGTGAATTTATGAGCAAAATATTCTCCGCCTCTATCAGATTTTCATTCATAAAGCCATGAATCTATCCCTTTCACCTTTCTTTCTAATTGATTTGTTACTTCATTCATAAAATCCACGAATATATCTTTTATTTCATTTTTACTCTTTATTAGATATACATTTGTATATCTAGAGAATCATTTATGAAAGTCATAAAATATTTCTTTCTTCCATGAGTTACAATATTTTTTAGGTCACATATATCATTGTGAATCAAATCTATGACTCGGTTACTCTTGTCATCACGTTTGAACGATATCCTAAACTGGTTAAATTGTACATAAACTTCATATTTGTTTTGGTTTTCCCTTTCAACTTTAGGAATAAGCCCCATATTAATCACTCTTGGAAGAGAATGGTAGTTCACATAACCTATTTTAACATACCACGTATCAAAAGACTCAATCAAGTAAGCGGAAGAACTAGTACGATTATCATTCATAACACTAAGTTTAAACAAACTATCAGATAGATAACCATTTTCCAACAAAAGTTTCAATTTTAGAAATTACACATTTTTAAGATTCAAAAACTAACTTAAACCCATTCTTGTCAAGTGTAGAGCTGGAGACAAGATTCTTTTAAAGGTCTAGTACATGAAGAACATCTAAGAGAGTTAACACGTTGTCAGGGGTTAGCTTCGAGTTCACTTTTCCATTTCCAATGACATTTGCCTCACGAATTCCCCATGAATATGTTTCTCACATCCTCTACTTTCTCGTAGGAGGAAAATGCATACGGTCGTAGCAAAAGTGTTTTGTGGCTTCCAAGTCAATCCACCATTCACTCAAATTGTAAACAATGAGAACTTCGTGATGACCTCGAAAAATTCCTCAACAATATAAGCATGATCTTCTTTTTCTTATACTTTCATGGAATCTACATTTCTTTGCAAAGTGGCCATTTTTCAATTGGACATAACAGCATTCGTTATTCTTATTTATTTTCTTATTCTTTTGGGCATGTGGATGCTTTTTCTATGGTGGTCCAGAACTTTGGTTGCTTGACCTTTTTAATTACTCTTAACAATATGGGCTTTTGTTACATATTCTAGTTTTAAGAAATGTTTGTCACGATTCTTAGCCTTTTTCTCAATCTATATGTGAAGGATAAGGTTATCCAAACTCACATCTTTTCTATTGTGCTTAAGAGAATTTTTATACTCTTTCCAGAAAAGTGAAAGCTTTTTTTATTATCACAGCAGCTTAGAAAGACTCATCAATCACTATACCTTCAAATGACATTTTATGGGCTAATTTCTGTAAATGTTGTGCTTGATCTACTACAGCCTTATCAATATTAGATATTTTAAAATCAATATAAAGACCAACTACATATTTTTTAGTTCCGATATCTTTTTTTATAAATTTCTTTTTGAGATGAACCCACGGATCTTTGGCAAATGAATGATAACAGTAAGGGGGCATTTGGCAAATCTATTAATAAGAGCTTATTTACTTATTCTAAAAAAATAAGCTCTTATTATGAAAATAAATCATTTGTAAAGCTTTCATTTTAGAGCTTATTTTTTACAAACTATCAAAAAGCTCTTACATAATAAGTGATAGGGAAGTCACTTTTTCTTTAAGAGCTTATTTAACTTAAGCGAGTAGACATTTTTAATTAGCTTTTTTACAAGTTTGTCCTTAAACTTTTAAAGTAATTCTCATCTTGCCCTCTTCTCTTCTTTAAAATATCTCTAAGGTGGGCCCACATAATGAACAACCCATATTGGAGGTGGGTTTCCACATCAAGGTGGCACTCCACATGATGAACGCCCACATCAAAGGTGGGACCTACATGATGGATGAGGGATATTGTGTTAAGCTTCCAATTTATACATATTCTAGCCCATTGTACCGCATTATATGCATGGTTAAAAGACTAATCTAATGCATGTTTTATGTATGTAGGAATGAGAGAGAGACTTCACCCAATTGATGGCTAAAAGACCTATTTAGAAGCCTCTTTGATGATGTTGATGGTGAGCCAAAGAAGGAAGAAGAGCAAGAGGAGGAGAGAGAAAGAAAGAAAGAAAACCAAAGGAAATGATGGTCCAACCGATCAAGACAGGTCACCCCCCCCCCCCCCCCCCCCCCACTCTTGTGTACTCTCTGGATTGTTCACAGACAGGTCCGACTAGAAAAGACCGGTCAGCCAGTGTATTTTTGCTGATTTTCAGCAGCTTCTTCAGCAAGTTCTGAAATTTCATACGCTGTGCATAAGTGTTGCACAATTCTGAAAGATTCTGAGTCGGTGGGACTCCTCTACTATAAAAGGACACCAAAGTTTTGTTCCTAAGGCATCATAGAAGGCTAAGGACTTCGTGGGAGGTGAATAGGATCGTTGTGGAGCGTCTACAACTCTCTCGAATCTGATTTTTCATGTTTTTCATTAGTTTTTCATTATTTTTAGTTGAAGCATGATAATGCTTAGCTAAAACCTCTTAGTTAAGGCTAAGAGGTGAAGCTTATGGGTAGTTATCATGTTGAATTCGTTTTGATTCAAGTACTCTATCTAAGATTGAATTTTTAAGTTCTAGTTTAAATAAAAGTTGATATTTTTGGATGTTTTATGAGAGTTCATGTGCTTCGGACATGTGTTCCCTACAATTCTCTGAGATTATCATGCTTGGATTGATTAGATTCGAATTTTAGTAACCCCAGAGCATACCATAGTCCATTGGCATGGTTGTTACTTCGAAGGCTACATATTCGAATTCTATGTGCTTCATTAGAACTAGAATCTTAATTTCTGACTCAAGTAGGGATTGTTTGTGTTTGAATGTTAAATCTTCCAACTAGAAGAGAGATAGAACTTCAATTCTAGTTGTGTTAATGCTTGGATGAATGAATTCACATGGAACTACTGTAAGTGGATCCTTGAGGCCTTAATTCCATCAAATTACAGATTTTTACAATTTATTGTCTTAAGTTAGTTTATGAACTTGAACTTCTAAATTAATTGAATTTAGAGTTGCTGGAATGGTTTGAATTGGTTTACCCTAATTCCCTGTGGATCGACCTCGATCTTACTGAGATTTTTACTATATCGCAAGCCTTGCACTTGAGGCAAGTGAACATATTGAAGGTGGGATCACATGTGAAAGGTTAACATCAAAGGTAGGCCCACATGATAAATAACCCATATTGCAGGTTGGGCCCCACATGATTGACGGTGAACACCAAAGGTGGGTCCCACATGATGGATGACCCACATTAAAATGTGGCCCCGCATGATGGATGGACTATCCACATCAAGTGGGCCCCATATGATGGATGGTTCATAGCAAAGGTGGGACCTACATGATGGATGGTGGACATTGAATGTGGGACCACATTATGGAAGATTGACATTAAATGTGGGACCACATGATGAATGGCCATATTGAAGGTTGGACCCCACATGATGGATGGTCCATAGCAAAGGTGGGACCTACATGATGGATGGTGGACATTAAAGGTAGGTCCCACATGATGGACTATCCACATGAAGTGGGCCCCACATGATAGATGGTCAACAACAATGTGGGACCCACATGATGGATGGTCCACATCAAAGGTAGGATCCAAGTGATGGATGGTGGATATTGAATTTGGGACCACATGATGGAAGGTTAACATTAAAGGTGGGCCTACATGATGAATGACCCATATTGAAGGTTGGACCCCACATGATGGACAGTCCACAGCTAAGGTGGGACCTACATGATGGATGATGGATATTAAATGGGTCTCACATGATGGACTACCTACTTAATGTGGGCACCACATGATAGTGGTCCACAACAAAGGTAGGACACACATGATGGATGGTGGACATCAAAGATAGGCCCCTCATAATGAATGGCTCATATTGAAGTGGGGCTCCACATCAAGGTGGGCCCAAGTAATGAAAGGTTCACATCAAAGGTATGCCCCACATGATTGATGGCCCACATCAAAGTGTGGCCCAACATGACGGAACATGCACATCAAATAGGGCCCATTTAAATGGCAGTCCATGTCAAAGGTGGGATTCACATGATGGATGATGGTCATTGAAGGTGGGCCCACATGATGGTCAATTGATATTTAAGCTGTTGTAATCTTTAAAAATGACATCAACTACCCTTAAAAAAGCTCTTATTTGAAAGTTTTATCAAACGTGCTTATTTTAAATAAGAGCTTTTTCTGGAGATTTTATCAAACGGGCTTATTTAAAACAAGAGCTAGAACAAAAAGCGCTTATTGAAGTAGCTCTTATGAAAAAAAAAACTCTTATTGAATTAGAGTAGAGATGCCAAACATCCCCGAAATATTATAGTCATCATTAGTCATAGCATTCATAATGTTGTTTCGGCATAGATAGTCATTATCTTTCCATTTAGATAGATCAATGGATGTCGCTAATTCATTCTCCTAAAGTGAGAAGGTAAATTCTTTGTCAAATAACCATTTGATCTAAAAGCTCGAGCTATTAGGGGATGGTGTATCAATGTATATCAAGGGACTTAACTCTCCAACACTCCCCCGCACATGTGGGGTGGAATTCCGCACGAGAAAATACTAGGCAAGGGTGGAGGGACACACAAAAAAGACCCCCTGTGGGAGAATATGCTCCGGTGGCATATTTGCTACTTTTAGGATTCAAATACAACATTTTCCTCTTCGATACCATGTTAAATCACCACTTTCTCTAAAAGCTCAAGTTGTTAGAGGATGGCGTATCAATGTATATAAAGGGACTTAATTCTCCAACATTCTTTGATAACATAGACTAACTTCAGAGCTATGAGATAAAACTCCACCGTTGCAACCATCTTTTAAAATTATTTATGTCAGAGATCTGAATTCTAGGATTCTCAGATATGACGGTCATAGAAATCAAGACTTTGAAGGAGAAATCTATCTTTAATTGTTGGATGTAATACAGAGATGTAACAAGAAAAATAGAATATTTAAATAAAGAGGAATACATAATTTTTCTAAAGAGCTAAGGCACATTCATATGCTGTCTTAAAGACAGATTTGCCCCACAAGGAAGGTCTTTGATGTACCGGATCCCAACAACTCTACTCCTGGGATACAATAACTCTCCCCTAATGAATGAATGCTTAAGATTTGTTGCACACTCGATTTCAGCCTTGCGAAGTTAAGCTTCCTTGTACAAGTTTGCCTGACAAAGAATGTAGAGAAAGAACCAAAAAGAAAATGAAAAAAGAGAAAAGTAGATAGTTTTTTTTGTGTTTTTTGAGAAGAGGAGTTTTACTTATAAAACTAAAGAGATAATTGTTGGGCTTTAGGAGCATGTGGGCGACGCACTAAATACATATCGGTGCATGGCGACTCTGTGTCAATATGTTCATTGTTTGCTCGCCTTAAGTGCAAGGCTACGATGTAGTAATAATCTTGGTAACACCGAGGTCGATCCATAGGGAATTAGAAAACCAATTCTAAACTATTCCAGCAACTTGAATTGAAACAATTTGGAGTTTTGAATTAAGAGAACAAACTTAGAATAGTAACTTAAAAAAATCAATAATTTAAAGGAATTAAGGCTTTCAAGGATCCACTTGTAGTAATCTCATGTCAATCCAATCAATCCAAGTATAAAACACAACTAGATTCGAAGTTCTATCTCTCATCTAGTTGGAAGATAGAGCATTTAAAACACATTCAATCCCACTTAAGTTGAACTTCTAAGTTCTAATCATATTTAATCCCATAGCATTCAAAATTAGAGCTGCACACGAGCCGAGCTAGCTCGAAAAGCTCGCTCGGCTTGGATCGTATAAGCTCGGCTTGGCTTGACTCGTCAACCAATTCGACCAAGCTCAAGCTGAATTTTGAAAGCATGTTTGAAAACGAGCCAAGCTCGAGCAAGAGAGAGCTTGGCTCGGCTTGGCTCGAAGCTTGTAGCTCGAGAAAAGCTCGATCGGCTCGAGCTCGACTCGGCTTGAGCTCGTTTAATATAATTTATATATATATATATATATATATATAATTATATATAATATAATATAATATAAATTGATATATATATATATATAATTATTTTAAAATTAAAAACCCTAAGACCCAATCCGACCCCACTCCCTCTTTTCATTTCCCCCTCTCTCCAAAATACAAAACCCTCCCAGCCCGCTGCGCTCCGTCCTCCCTGCCCGATTTTCTAGCCGGAGTCCGCCCGTCCGCCCGTCCCTCTCTCTCTCTCTCTCTCTCTCTCTCTCTCTCTCTCTCCGGCTTCCTTCCTCCACCACTCTCTGGCTTAAGCTTTCTTCTCCACCCTCCACTCCAGCGGGCAGCTGAACGCCCGAGTCAGAAGACCGCACGCGGCACGGCCGCACCTCACCCGAGCGATCAGGCATTTGCACGGCCCGCACGGCCGCACCACACTCCACCCGACATTTGCCCCAGCGAGGCAGCAAGCGACCAGGTAGGGTTCGTTTTAATTTTTTTTCTTATTTAAGTTTTTTTTTTGAAATGGAGATTGGAGAATGATATTGGGGTTTTTTTGGGTAGGGTAGGTCGGTGGGTCGGGTAGGGTTGGGCTGAGTCAGTGGGTTGGGTCGAGTGGGTCGGGTAGGGTTGGGCTGAGTCAGTGGGTTGAGTGGGTCGGGTAGGGTTGGGTTGAGTTAGTGGGTTGGGTCGAGTGGGTCGGGTAGGGTTGGGCTGAGTCAGTGGGTTGGGTCGAGTGGGTTGGGTAGGGTTGGGCTAAGTCAGTGGATTGAGTGGGTCGGGTAGGGTTGGGCTGAGTCAGTGGGTTGGGTTGAGTGAGTCGGGTAGGGTTGGGCTGAGTCAGTTGGTTGAGTCAAGTGGGTCGGGTAGGGTTGGGCTGAGTCAGTGGGTTGGGTCGAGTGGGTCGAGTAAGGTTGGGCTGAGTGAGTGGGTTGAGTCAATGGGTCGAGTAGGGTTGGGCTGAGTGAGTGGGTTGAGTCAGTGGGTCGGGTAGGGTTGGGCTGAGTCAGTGGGTTGAGTCGAGTGGGTCGGGTAGGGTTGGGCTGAGTGAGTGGGTTGAGTTAATGGGTCGGGTAGGATTGGGCTGAGTCAATGGGTTGAGTCGAGTGGGTCGGGTAGGGTTGTGCTGAGTCAGTGGGTCGAGTCAAGTGGGTCGGGTAGGGTTGGGCTGAGTGAGTGGGTTGAGTGGGTTGGGTAGGGTAGGGTTGGGCTGAGTCAGTGGGTCAAGTGGGTTGGGTCGAGTGGGTAGTGTAGGGTTGAGTTAGTGGGTTGGGTTGGGTTGGGTTGGGTATTGATTTATGAATTGTTTATAATTGTTTAAATAGTTGTGATTTACTGATTTGTGAATTGTTTATAATTGTTTAAATTTGTCAATTGGTTATATTTGTTTAAATAGTTATGAATTGTTTCCTATTGTTTAAATGATTATGATTTGTTGGGAATTGTTTATAATTGTTTAAATAGTAATGAATTGTTACCTAATTAGTTACCTATTTAAACTTAGTTGCCTATTTAATTTATAAATTTATCCACCCGTTTAAGAATGCATGTAGAACTACATTGTATTATCCTAGAACTATAACTATCATTATAGTTATTGGTTAATAATGTTTGTGCTATATGTATTCTTAAATTGTCCAAATCAATGGACAGTTCGGTAGTATATCATGTACTTAAGTTACTTGCACGTTTTACATGTACTTGAAAATTCGATACGTCTCCTAATTTATTCTCCGAATATATGGTTCTATATTGATTGAATGCCTCGTCTGCAAATAACAGATAATGTTGATGGCACCAAATCAATGTAGAATTTTGCATATATTTGGAGAATTAGGGGAGATGCTGCCGAATTTTCGACTCGCATGTAAATCGTGTGAGTACAGTACATGATATATTACTGAATGGGATAAAAAGTGGAACTAAATTCATAGAGACCCTGAGACATTAGAAGTTTAGCCTTTAGGAAATGTCCACATACAAATTAAAATGACATTGTTTCCTATTTTTCTAATTATAGATGACTAGTGAGGAAGTACCAAGTACCGTTGGTACGTCGGCCACGTCTCCTCTACATGTATAGGGAGATGATGAAAATGTCAGGTCTGCTCCGACTGGATCAACGGTTAAAGTAAAGAAAAGATCAGCTACTTGGGATGATTTTGACGAAGAGACGAAAGGTGGTGAAACGAAAGTGATATGTAGGCATTGTAAGGCAGCGTTCAAAAAACATAAAAGCTCGGCAACAACACATATGCTAAACATCTTTCACAGTGTCCCAAGCGACCAAGAACCGCGAAAGGAGGCTAGCAAATGCTCTCATTTTCTCCATCCGTAGGTGATTCTCAAGCAAGTATTACGACGCATAAATTTGAGAAAGAGAAGGTTAAAGAGTTGATTGCTCAGTTAGTTATAGTTGAAGAAAAACCCTTCAGATTTGTCGAGAGCAAGTCATTCCACAAATTATGCAGATACCTTAATCCTAAGGTTGAAAAGATGTCACGCATGACGGTGAGGAGAGAATGTATGAAGATGTATGAAGTTGAAAAAGCAAAGCTAAAAGAAGTGTTGAAATCGGTATCACGTATAAGTTTGACGTCAGATTTGTGGACGGCGTCGAATCAGAGGAAGGGGTACATGTCACTGACCGCACATTATGTAGATGCAGAATGGAAGATGTGTAAGTCAATCATAAACTTCTGTCATCTTCCTCCCCCTCATAATGGCTAGGCAATTTCAGACCGCATTTATAATTGCCTTTTGGAATGGGGCATCGATGATAAGATTTCTGCCATAACATTAGACAATGCATCCGCAAATTATAGTGCCATTTTTCACTTGCAAAATCAATTCAAGACGACCGAGAAGTTATTCTTTGATGGAAGAATATTCCAGGTTCGATGCTGTGCACATATTCTAAATATAATTGTGCAAGAAGGGCTTAAATCAATTGACTCCACGATTGAGAATATAAGAGAGAGTATTAAATTTATAAGGGGGTCGCCTTCTAGACTTTGTATCTGGAATGAGATACTACACCGTTTGAATGTTAAGTCGCAGAAATCATTAAAATTAGATGTATGCACGCGATGGAATTCGACATTTGAAATGTTGGATTCTGCTATGGAGTTGAAAATTGCTTTTCCCGAATACAAGGAGCGTGAAAAATCATACACCTGGTGCCCTACAGAAAATGATTGGATACGAGCAGGGCAAGTTCACAACTTTCTGAAGGTTTTTTATGAATCGACGAAGATTTTTTCTGGAAATAAATACGCTATAGCAAATCTATTTCTTCCATCACTTTGGAAGATTAAAGAAAGCCTAAATAGATTTGCAACCACAGGTCCGGATTTTCTACAGGCGATGGCTGAAGGCATAAAAGAAAAGTTTGACAAGTACTGGACTGAATGTCATCTGTTAATGGCGATGGCTGCTGTTCTTGACCCTCGAGGTAAGGTTGCGATGCTTAGTTTCATGTTCAAGAAGATTTTTTTGGCTGAAAAAGCAGCAGTAGAAACCGCATGTGTTCGTGAAGCAGTCGTGGAATTGTACAACATATATGTTGCTAAAATGACAAAAGGACAAGACATAGATCAAGCTAAACAACCTCAAGCTGGTTGTAGCTCAAGTGCAGTTGGTTCTGATCCGTTCGATGAATTTTTATCGGCGTATGAGGAAGAAAAATTATCTGAGAATACCACCAAGTCAGAAATAAATTTATACCTCAGTGAATCTATTGTGAGGGTCGGGACCCAAGATTTTGATGTATTAGATTGGTGGAAGGTAAGAAGTCTTGAAGGAAAATACCCTATCCTGTCGATGATGGCACGTGATATCTTATCTATTTCGATTACAACAGTGGCATCAGAATCAGCATTCAGCACGGGAAGTAGGGTTGTCAGCAAACATCGAAGCTCTCTTACATAAAAAACAATTGAAGCACTCATCTGTACACAAGATTGGTTGCGTCCGATTTGGGGCGGTAGCAGTTTTGACGTTGATGATGAAGAGGAGGACGTCGTCGAGGGTCTAGGAGAGATTATTCCTCCATCTGTTTAAAGGAGGTTCACTTTTCAAATTTCATATCATCTTTTAAAATGTTGAACAATTTTGTTTAAAGGTTGTGGATTGTGATTCATGGATGATATTCTGGATTATATTATGACTTTTGAATTTACTGAATTACTATTCTTCTAAATTCTAAACATATGTCATTCATATAATGTTTTCATCCATGTCATTAAATTTGTGTAATTCTATTTTTAGATTTACTGTTTTTATTATTCAAAACATTTCTCTTACAACATTAAGGTGTATAGCAATCTCTTCAGATGATCCATCCACCGACATATGGGATTACGGTTTCCAAGTCCACTCCCCAGACTCTGGAAGAATGAAAATTCAATGCAATTTGTGTGGGGCCAGATTTGTAAACAAAACAAATCAGCTTAGACTACACTTATCATGTCGGGGGGGATGCAAAACCGTGTCCTAAAGCATCTCGGGAGGTGCAAGAATTATTTCAAGCTCTCATAGACTCCAATAGGAAGTCTTCTACCGAATCTCCAAGACCGAATACAACTAGCCATAAGATATACCATGATAGGCCCGTTGTAATCGATGAAGAATCTGAAATAGAGAAAGTGAAGAAAATCAGTAGGGAAGAGGAAGAGGAAAGGGAAGCTAGAATGAGGGCTATGGAGGCAGAGCAAATAAAAATTGCCTTGAAGTTAAGTAAACAAGAGGCAAATGCGTCTAGATATCAACGATGTACTTCTTCTCGATAACATGACGCTGAAGCAGGGTCAAGCACAGGAAGCAAGAAGCCATCGAAGTTTGTATCCAGACTCGCCTCGTTCTATAAGATATTGGGTATTAAGTATAGATCAGCTCATAAAAAAAGTTTGAAAGAACTAGCTAAATCTATACAAGAACATGATGGAAAAGTCTCCCCACCTTCTTATTCAGGTGAGGTTAATGAGCAACTTGGAGAAGATACCAACTCAAGCACGGATGGATTTGATGGAGGGGATGATTATTATGGACATAGGCATTCATCCTATGGAGTATTTTAAGATATAAAGGTTTGTACTTTGACTTTGTAGTCTACAAATAGTTAAATACAATCAGTAGTCACTAACTTTTAGAATATTTGTAATTGTTTTAGTTTGTACTTATACGCTCATATATAAAAAAAAAAAAAAAGACAAAGCTCGGCTTGGCTCGGCATGGCTCGATGAGCTCGATCGGCTTGGCTCGAACAAAGCTCGATCGGCACGACCTGCAAGCCAAGATCGAGTGGCTGTTTTGAGCTCGATGCTCAAGCCAAGGCAAGCTCAAGCTCAGTGGGCCACTGATCAAGCCAAGCTCAAGCTTTGTAAAGCTCGGCTCGAGCTCGGCTCGTGTGCAGCTCTATTCAAAATCATAGCCTTTAGAGTAACAACCATGCCTATAGACTATGGCATGCTCAAGGGTTACCATAATTCGGATCTGATCAAGCCAAATATGATAATCTTAGAGAATTGCAAGGAATCTATGTCCGGAGCACATGAACTCTCATAAAACTTCTAAAAATATCAACTTCATTCGAACTAGAATATTCAAAATCCAAACTAAAAGTGAAAGTACTTGAATTAAACTAAAGTAAACATGAAATTGGCTACAAGCTTCACCTCTCAGCCCTAGCTGAGAGATTCTAGCTGAGCATTGTCATACTACAACTAGAACTCAATGAAAAAGACATAAAAACTAGAAAAATCGAAATCGACAGAGTTGTGGACGCTCCACGGTGCTCTCCTTCACTTTCCACAGCCTCCAATCTCTTCTAGGATACCTTTAGATGAAGCCCTAGGTCCCCTTTTATAGAATAGTGCAAAAAAATTCAGATTGCGCAAGAAATCACGGAGTTGCGCAGAGAAAATCGAAGCTTGTAGGACAAGCTTTGTTACGCAGCTGACCGGTCGGACGACCAGTCTGAGCTCCTAGACGATCGGTCGGACGACCGGTCGTAAAACAGCAAAAACAGTCCAGCAAGATTTTTAGACTTTTGACCCCTCTCTATTGAGTGTTCAACCGGTCTGACGACCTGTCTGAGTGATGTGTGACCGATCTATCTTGGTCTAGTGATATGTACAGGAATGAGAGTCTGTATTGAATTGTAGATCGGTGGGACGACCGGTCTTCAGTGCAGAGTGTTACACTTCTTCCTTCTTTCTTCCATATCTCTCTTGCTTCTTTCTCCCATCTTGTGGCACTTAGTTCTTTGATCTTCAATGCATACAAAGTGACTCTTTTAACCATGAATTGGTGAAATCTTCCTCTCATTCCTATAATCACAAAAACATGTATTAGATTAGTCTTTAAACATGAAAACCAAGCGGATAATGTGATGTAATGGGTTGGCAAATGTATAAATTGGAGGCTTTACACACCCCCCCAACCAGCATTTTGCTATTCCCGAGAAAAACATGGTGAAGCAAGTTCAAATCTTCAAAATCCAACTCTCCTTCAGAAACTATGCTTCTATTCATTTTAAGACATACAAGTGTAAAAATCAGAAAAATTAGGTGATAAAAGTTGAAGCCTTAAACTCTCAAAACATAATAAGTATTCATACAGAATTCCCTCTGATTGATTGATAAATGGAAGAACTTGAACAAATTTAACCTAGTGCGCATAGTGAAAGTTCATCTCATAAGTTGTTGGGATTATCTTCTTCATAGATTAACTAAACTATTGATCTAAAGGTGTACAGATCAACAACAAGCCTATGACAGGACTTTGCCTTACAGTCCTTCCGATGGCTTTCACACTACGTCCCATTTCCAGCTTTGGTTACGGGTAGACCATCCCCCGGTTGGTAATAGGTAGCTCTTTTCGGAATTTTCCACCATATTTTTTATCATTCCCATATTTTCATCATTCCTTTCCTTTTCATTCACATTAGACAGGATTTTTAAAAATCCATATCTTTCGTTATTTTCCCATGGATAAGGATGGACAAAGTACCCCGGTTTGGTTTCTCAACACCTCAATCCACAAAGCTACATAATCCTTTCAAACCATGAAAATCGTGTAATGTGAACTAGTTGTAAAAGTGTTCAAATTTTCTGTCAATCATATAAATAGGAGAATTCATATATAAAACCATTATATTAAAGGTAATTCAAGACTTTCAACATCACTCACTTCGTATCTCATTTTCTTAGACTCGTATCATCCCGAATGCATAGAAACAAAAATTTCTAAAGAGTTTTGAATTTTCAGAAAATTCGAAAATTTTTCAACAAATAATGCTCGAAATGTCCACAAACTGCTAGATGAGGAATCTCATCTCACCCCCCAACCAAATCTTGCATTGTCCTCAATGTAAAAAAACATGCAATGAGCATGAAGATGAGAGCAATGGTAAAATAAAAGAGAGTGAAAACGATAGTACCTGAGAGAGTCGATCATGGAAGTGTACAACCCGGTATCAAACTACTAAAGCAAGTAAAATTAAAACAGAAAAGCAACTAAACCTAATCCTACACTATACCTCTGTCAGGCTAGGAGATCAAGCATCCTGGTACACAGGATCATTCAGAGTGATGGACATATCCTCTGAATCAAATTTCTTAACAAATGGTTTAAGGCGTTGTCCATTCACTTTAAAACAGTTACCATTTGCGGCATTTTCTATTTCGACAGCCCTATGTGGAAAAACTTCTTTAATAATATATGGGCTGGTCCATCGAGATCATAATTTTTTCGAAAAAAGATGAAGTCGAGAATTGTACAAGAGCACTTTTTGACCTTCCTGTAAAGATTTTTTGAAGATGCGCTTGTCATGGAATACTTTCATTCTACTCTTGTAAATCCTTGAGTTCTCATAAGCATTGTTCCGGATCTCATCAAGCTCATTAAGTTGGAGTTTGCGAAGTGAGCTAGCCTTGTCAATGTCAAAATTCAATGTCCGAATTGCCCAATAGGCTTTGTGTTCAATTTCCACAGGTAAGTGATAAGCTTTCCCATAGACAAGTCTATAGGGGGACATTTCAATGGGGGTCTTATAAGTGGTATGGTGAGCCCAAAGAGCGTCGTCTAATCTTAACGACCAATCTTTGCGATCCGGCCTCACCGTCTTTTCCAAAATTTGTTTGATTTTCCGCTTAGAAATTTCAGCTTGCCCACTTGTCTGTGGGTGGTTTAAGGTACTCACTTTATGTTTAATACCATATTTCTTCATTAAGGCTTCAAATGGCCTATTGTAAAAGTGAGAATCGTCATCACTAATGATGGCCCGAGGCGTTCCAAATCTAGAAAGTATATTTTCTTTAAGGAACTTTAAAACCGTACGATGATCGTTAATTCCACATGGAATAACCTCTATCCACTTGGAAACATAGTCTATGGCAAGCAATATATAGACATGTCCAAAAGATGAGGGGAATGGTCCCATGAAATCGATGCCCCAATAGTCAAAGACTTCAAGATGTTGAATTGGGGT
The DNA here is from genome assembly GCA_003013855.2 of Liriodendron chinense. NCBI lineage: Eukaryota > Viridiplantae > Streptophyta > Magnoliopsida > Magnoliales > Magnoliaceae > Liriodendron > Liriodendron chinense. The sequence goes on along the minus strand of ML058466.1, from coordinate 581,698 downwards.
AAGAGGCATCATATTTCGACGGGACAATCCTCCTAACTTTTGACAATGCTTGCATACTTTGCAAAACTAGTGGGTGTCCTTAAATAAAGTGGGCCAATAAAAACCATACTGCAGAATTTTAACAGTGATTTTCTTGGCGAAAAATGACCACCACATACTTGATTATGACAAACAGAGATGACAGAATTATGTTCATCATCAGGGACACATCTCCTAATTATTTGATCTGGGCAATATTTGAAAAGTAAAGGTTCATTTCAGAAAAATTTGCGCACTTTCCTTAGAAATTTTCGTTTGTCCTGCACAATCTAATGAATCGGCATCGCACCTGTGGAAAAATAATTGGCTATGTCAGCGTACCATGGTGGATGCATAGCAACAAAGATTGCTCATAAGGGAATGAGTCCTTAATAAGTGACTTGTCAATGGAATTAGGTAGGATTAGGTGGGATAAATGATCCGCCACCACATTCTCTACTCCTTTCTTGTCCTTGATCTCCAAATCAAATTCTTGAAGGAGTAGGATCCATCTAAGAAAATGGGGCTTGGCATCCTTATTAGAAAGAAGGTGTTTCAGTGCCGCATGATCTGTGTAAACAATGACCTTGGATCCTATTAAGTAAGGCCTGAATTTGTCCAAAGCAAAAATGACGGCGAAGAGCTCCTTCTCCGTAATCGAGTCTTGGACGGGATTCAAGGTCCTACTCACATAGTAGATAACGTGGGGCTTCTTATCCTTCTTTTGACCTAACACCGCCCCAATAGCATAATCACTCGCATCACACATCAATTTAAAAGGTATGGACCAATCAGGTGGTTGCATGATAGGAGCGGTTGTCAACGTGTCTTTTAACTTTGACAAAGCTAATTGACATTCGGCACTCCACTCAAATTGGTTCTCCTTTTGGAGAAGGTTACATAAGGGCCTTGAGATATGATTGAAATCCTTTATGAACCTTCTATAAAAACCGGTGTATCCAAGGAAGGACCGCACATCGCATATACTCTTGGGTGGTGGTAGGTTGAAAATAATATCAATTTTTGCCCGGTCTACCTCTATTCCATTGGATGAGATGATATGTCCAAGGACTATTCCTCTTTATACCATAAAATGACACTTCTCCCAGTTTAAGACAAGGTTCTTCTCCTCACACTTTGTCAAGACCAACTTCAAGTGATTGAGGCACTCATCAAAAGTACAACAAAAAACAGAAAAATCATCCATGAATACCTGGAGAAACTTAGCCACCATGTCTGAGAAAATACTCAATATGCATCGTTGGAATGTGGCGGGTGCATTACATAGCCCAAATGGCATCTTCGGTATGCGAATGTGCCAAACGGGCATGTAAAGGTAGTCTTCTCTTGGTCTTCTGGGGCTATCTCAATTTGGTTATAACCGGAATAGCCATCTAGGAAGCAATAATAGGAGTGACCCGCTAACCTCTCCAAAATTTGATCATGAATGGGAGAGGGAAGTGGTCCTTCCTAGTGACCGTGTTTAGCTTTCGATAATCGATGAACATATGCCAACCGGTGGTCATTCTAGTCGGTATAAGCTCGTTGTTGGCGTTTTCTATGATGGTAATACCGGACTTCTTAGGGACAACTTGGGTAGGACTCACCCATTAGCTAACCGAAATAGGGTAGATGATACCCACATCTAGTAGCTTTAACACCTCAGCTTTGACAACCTCTATCATATTTGGATTTAACTTTCTTTGAGGTTGTCTAGTCGTTTTTGCGTTCTCTTTGAGGTTAATACGGTGAGTACATACCGAAGAGTCTATCCCCTTAAGGTCTGCTATTGTCCAACTATGGCTCCCCTATGTTCTTTGAGTAGCTCAATCAACTTGTTCGCTTGGTCTTTTCTTTGGTGAGAGGCAATGACAACCGGGAATGTTTCTTCTTAACCCAAATATACATATTTCATCTCGGATGGCAATGGTTTAAGGTGAAGCTTCAGTGGTTTGATGTTAGACGGTAGAGGCCTTGATGTGGTTGGTGACAATTTTTCAAAATGGGGACTCCACTGGCTAGTACTAATTACCCATTTTTCAATATTCAATGCTCGCACAATTTCACTAATGATGGGGTCTTCGGAATTCTCAAAATGTGCCAAGCATATCTCCAAGCTTTCTAGTGGTTCAAGTTGGAGGAGCTCTTCTTCTTCAAAAGATTCGAGCATGTTTACCTCGAAGAGCTCATCATCATCATCCCTATGTCTTTTGCCCAAATGGAACACATTCACCTCCAATGTCATGTTTCCAAAGGACAATTGCATTACCCCATTCCGACAATTAATAATTGCGTTTAATGTAGCTAGGAATGGGCGGTCTAAAATCACCAGTATTTGAGTGCTAGTATTCATAACAAGTTGTGTGTCCAAAATGATGAAATCTACCGGGTAGTAGAATTTATCGACTTGGACCAATACATCTTCATCTATCCCTCTCGGTACACGGATGGATCTATCAGCGAGTTGCAACGTAGTTTTAGTGGGTTTTAATTCACCAAGGCCTATTTTCTCATATACCTAGTATGGGATTAAATTTACGCTTGCCCCCAAGTCTAGCAATGCACGTTCAATCCGGTAGTTACCAATGATGCATGAAATTGTGGGGCTACCGGGATCCTTGAATTTTGGGGGGATCTTTTGAGTGAGAATGGCACTCACTTGCTCATTCAAAAAGACATTTTGCTGCACATTATATTTACGTTTGGTTGTGCATAAGTCCTTTAGAAACTTGGTATAAGAAGCAATTTGTTTAATGGCATCAAGCAATGGAATGTTTATCTTGACTTGTCTAAAAATCTCTAAAATATCATGAGAGTTTGGGAGAGATTTTGGAGCAACCAATCTCTAAGGGAATGGTGCTACGGGCTTATAAACGCGTTCTATTTCTTGTGGGGCTGAGTTAGATCCGTCCTCATCTTTAGAATTTACCGGATCATTAGGCTTGTCGGCCTTCACCGGAATAGATTTGTCAATTTGCTTACCACTTCTAAGAGTGGTGACGGATTTGGCTTGCTCCACATGTTGGTTGGAGAGATTAGGGATGCTTACTTCATATACTTGCTTTGGATTGGGCTGAGGTTGGGCCAGAAAGGTCCCTTACCTAGCATTTAGGTGTCCCTTAATCTCATCAACCGAGACTTTAAGCTCTTGGAACATTTGTTGGTTCGTTTGGTTTATTTGCGTTTGCCCTTGCATAAACGCATTTAGAATATCCTCCATTGAAAATTAAGATGGGGCCATGTTTTGCATGGGTGGCCCTCCTTGAGAGTTGGTAGGATTACCCGTGGGATTATTCTTCCAATTGAAATTTGGGTGATTCTTCCAAGTAGAGTTATACGTGTTACCCACCGGTCCATTAAAAGGCCGTTAATATCCATATGTGGTATTTGCATGTTCTTATAACACCTCTTGAAATGCAGGAATTGGAGGACAATGCATAGCGTGTATATTAGTGACACAAATTCCACATGTGTTCTCAATAGCTTCATTGGACTTTGAAACTCCACTCTTACTAAGTTTCATGGCCTCGATCTTCCTTGTAAGGCTGGCTATCTTTGCGTTCACATCATCTTCTTCTTTAATAATATAGATGTCTCCTTTTTTCTTTTATTGAGGAGGCTTGAGATTACTAGATTTGTCCGAGGTATCCCATGATTGGGCATTCTCGGCCAACATATCCAAGTAACTCCAAGCTTCATCTGGAGTTTTACTCATAAACTCGCTGTTGCACATTATCTCTACGAATTGGCGCATGCATATTGGAACTTAATCCATCATTGAAGAAGTTTATGATTCACCAGCTTTCGTAGCCGTGATGTGGGTAAGCAAGTAGGAGGTCCTTAAACCTTTCCCAACATTAGAAGAATGACTCATTCTCTTTAACCGAAAAGTTCATTATGGTTCTTCGAATGGTGTTTGTTTTATGAGCCGGGAATAACTTTTTCAAGAATTCTTGGGTCATCTCGTTCCATAACCCTATCGAGTGTGGTCTAAGAGAGTGGAGCCAACTCTTAGCTCTTTCTTTCAATGAAAAGGGAAAAGGTTTAAGTTTTATGGCATCTTCCGAAACATTCGCATATTGTAAAGTAGCCACCACTTCTTCAAATTTCTTTAAGTGTAAATATGGACTTTCAGAGCCTAGCCCATGGAACTTTGGTAAAAGTTGAATCACACCCGACTTTATATCAATGTTTCCCCCGGTTGGTGGTAAGACCACGCACGTGTTAGTGCACTGATTTGTGCATTGTGTTGTCAATTGTGTGAACGTATGGGTCAGTCAAGCCATGTGAGCCCCGACGAAAATTGAAGACTCAAGACTTAAAGATCATAGCAGCTCTCCGCACTTAAGTTCAAGCCAAATCAAGCTCGGAAGGTAAGTTGCATATAGACAGCCTATAGGATCCCAAAACACCCAAGTCTATGGCATTCGAATCACACTTTATGTTTGCCAGTTGATCCACGGACTTAAGGTCAAGATGATCAATCTTGGACCTCCATTATGTAGGTGCTAATCAGTTGAAAAAATAGGAAAACCATCTCTGTGTGCACCTTAAAAGACGATGGAGTTCACCCAACTTCAGTCCATGAAATTAAGCCTGACGACCGGTCGGGCGACCGGTCGGCTGAAGCAGGTATTCAGATAGAAAGCCATTTAAAGAATCTTATTTCTGTCTGGCTAAAGACTGGTCTGAAGACCGGTCGCTGACCTCCCAAGACCGGTCGCACAACCGGTCGTATATGGACGAAAATCGTCAAGCAACATTTGGAAAAAAATGATTAAAGGGGAGACCGGTCGCTGACCTCTCAAGATCGGTCGCACAACCGGTCGTAAATGGACTAAAACAGTCCAGTGACCTCGGGGCTGGATTTTATAAAGAAAGACCGGTCTCAGGACCGGTCGTCAAACTGGTCGGACGCTCAATCAAGACCGGTCCGTAGGGGTCTTAGACACGTCGAACGTTACCGTTTTGTATTCGTTGGAGCCCGATTCTTGGAGCCTATAAAGGCATATTTCGAGGGTTTTAATGGCATCCTTTGCACACCCATTGAGAGCATTAAGAGAGGAATTAAGACATTCATCTAATCTCTTTTGCTCATCATTGTCTTGAGTTCATCCTTCAAACCTAGCCATTAATGGCACTACATTGAATATTCAAAGCTCGGTTTGAACAATGAACTCAAGCATGGCATTCATGGCTGTCCCTATCATTAAATCTTCAACTTGAAGTCATTTATAGCCATTGAATGATCACATTGATTGTTCCTTCATTAACCATTGCATTGTAATAGGCAAATGAAACATCAATACCTCCTCCCACCTACCTTGCACTAGTCTAGGATCATCATATGCATTGGTAGCTGATTGTGGGAGCTTGGAGAGGAGCTAAAGCATTCGTGGAAGCTGAAGCTACTCAACGACGCTGAATCGGGGCTCATCTCTTGTAAGTGTTTCAGCTTATAGAGTCCATTGTTTGATTCCCCCTTCTTGTTGAGATTGGGGTCTAGAGATTGTGACCAAATCTCAGAGTTGTCCTTGTGTAGGACGTGGAAGTCCTTGCGTAAGCCTCCGACACGGGAGAATACGTGCGTTGTCCTTGTGTAGGATGTGTAGAGTCCTTGTGTAGGAATAGCCCTTGTATAGGTTGTAAAGGTTGAGAGGTGAACCTCATTTAAAACCTCCGATAGTGAATGTCGGTGTACTCAAAGTGTAACAACCCTAGTTTTATAATAGTTAAATCATAATTTTTATTAACTTTAGATTCTGGAACTAATTTAATTAGCATTTCGAATAGTTGATTAATAAATTAATAACATAAATATTGATAAATTAATATTGAGCTATCCATAAGGAATTATGGTGTGGTACCTTCATTAAAATTGTTCAACATCAACTCTAGAATAGCGTGGTCGTGTCAGACTTCGTAAAACTCATAAATCCACAAGTAATATGGAAATACCATTAACTAAACTTAAGTTATAAGACCATTTGCAAGGATCATGATTTCTGGCGATCATTATCGTACAAAACTCTATATACTAGTTCTACGACACGATCTAACCATACACGTCAAATTTCAACCCTGCGATCATTCTACAAATGTCCAAATTAGAAAATGGGCCATAAGTGGGCCGCCTTAACTTAGATCTGCCTCATTTTTCTCATGGACGACTAAATTCATGTCATCCACCATTTGAACAGAGGTAATGACCTTTAACTATTGCAAGTGGGCCCCACATAAAAATGGAACACGAAAATTTTGTATACTTGCAGCGTACGTATCTAGTCTTTCAAAAAGACTTCTTTCGACGCAAACAGCGGACGCTGTTATAGCGTTCACACGCTGTCAACAGTGGGACCCCATTGGATCATCATGATGGGCCTCATGGTTCGATCCACACCGTCTATTCAATTCACCTCGACCGTACGACCTTGTATATCAGAAAATTCTTCTATAACGTCACTTGTTCAGCAAACGTTGAACCATTGTTTTCAACCGTTTCGGACTTAGATCGCCAAGATCTGGGTCTTTTCACTACATGAACGACCAAGATTTGCTTCGTTAGGGTCGTGTGGACCCCACCTATCGTTCCAACGGTTCAAAGTGGCGTAGTTTGCAAGTCATGAAATCCGAATCCAAGTTGGATTCGGAAACTTCATCGGTTCGCACGGACGTGCGAGCTCGGCTATATAAGGTCGGGCCTGCTTCTTTCGTTATAAGAAATAGAGAGAAAGAGAGCTGTTAGAGAGAGAGATAGAGAGTGGGGAAGAGAGCTGTGAGAAAGAGAGAGAGAGAGAGAGAGAGAGAGAGAGAGAGAAACGATAGAGAGAGAGAGAGAGCAGCGGTGAGAGAGAGAGAGAGGGAGGTAGCTGCGCTGTGCGCTGGGCTACTATTGCTGTGGGGACTAGCAACCCAGTCAGCAAGGGGGAAGAATAGAAGAAAAAGAGAAGAAGAAAGGAGGAAGAAAAAGGAGGAAGAAAGAGGAAAGAAAGAGCTTCTTCTCTATTTCCAAACCGAGTCGACTCGTTGAGCGACTCACTGAGCCAACTCAGATTCTAGTTTGGGCTTGTGTAGAGCCTATAGTTCATCATACCGATGAGTGATTCTTCACATGGTTTTTCAGTTAATTTCTCCCAAATATTTCCTTTTAGCTATTTTTCAAATTTGGGTTTGAGTTATTTAATTTCTAAGTTACTCTCAAGTCTTTAAATTGATCCTAGGTAAGGGATTCCACCTCTTGTTGTATTCTTCAACTTCATATTTACATTCTTTACTTTTCTTGTAGATCTCTCTCCACTTTGCTACGTAATCCTACTTAGAGGTTAAACATAGGTTGAACGCACTTCCTTCGAATTTGCCTCCTAAGTTTCAAATATAAAAACCCTAGCTAAACGAAACGTAGATGCACGATACATTATTGTTGGTACAACATTTTATGTAACTTTAGGTGACTTACGTCTTTAACAACTCTCTTAATTTATGATGAATAATTAGATGAAAAATTATTTAATTGAAGATGACACATGCATGGTGTGATTGGGTTTGAATGATGATATGCATTGTATGCTTGAATAGTGCTTCCATAACTCATGACAAGCACATACATGTATACACTGCGACAGAACAAGAGCATGGTTGATTTGACTCCTGGCGTCATGGTTGATTTGCCGCCTCGCTGTACGGTTAGGTGAGCATGGTTGATTTGCGACAGGTTCCTAATGTTCAGTGGCAGCGAGTTCTGGTCGTTTCACTTATTGAGCATGGTTGATTTGCTCGGTTGGATCAGTGGTGCATGGTTGATTTGCCCACTAGCGTGTATGGTTGATTTGCCTGCCTCGTTGTACTGGTTAGGTGAGCATGGTTGATTTGCGACAGGTTCCTAATGTTCAGTGGCAACGAGTTCCTAGACATTTGTTGCTCTCACACGTATCATAACATACATGATATCATGATAATCATGTTTCATTCATAATAAAACATAAAGTGTGTTAATCATCACCATATCTTCGTATATTCGTAAAATTCTAGCTGTCGATATTTTACATCTAATATCTTATTAACTGAAATATTACCTGTGATGGAAATGACCTCACTGGGCTTTAGCTCACCAAAATCACCACAGTTCCCGCAGGATATCATGAGGAAGGAGGAGCGGCTGAAGCAGAATATCTAGACGACTATTTTTATTAGAAGACTTATCCTATCTTAGGTGTTGAATTTATTTCTTTTGGAAGATGATTGAAAACAGACTTTAGTAGACTTAAATGTTTTGCAGAGTAGATGTAGTTGTTTGATTAAATTTCCATTTGAGATTTAAGTTATGGTTAATAAAGTACTTTAGTTTGGTATTATTGTGGTATGTGGAATGGAATTTCTCTAAAGGTTATATTTCGATTAAATTCGCACTCTGAAACTCGGGCCTTGAGTTGTTGTACTCGAGTCTCGGATTTCAGGGCGTGACACAAAGGAGTTGAGTACTTGAACTAGGAGTGGAGTAGACTCATCGTCGAACCACTATACATCGTGTGCAATGTGGTGAATGCATTTTGTCCATTATTGTCCCTTGTTGATCAATCTTATAAGTGCTTAACTGTATGCTCATCTTATGTTTGACAAAATGCTTATATGCCATCTTTGAATGATTAATACAAGCATGCATATGAACTGTTTGACTAAATGCTTCTCTTAGTATAGTTGTCAAGCGAGTTAGATCTTGTGTGATCAATTGCCTTCATTTACATGTACTTAATTGTTAAATTATAGTATAAATGCAATTGAGTTTTTAAATTCGCAAGAAAATTTAAAAAGTCCTATTCACTCCCCCCCCCCCTAAGACATAAGCATACCTTCAAGCTTATCTCACTAGCGGTAAAACTGCAATTTCAGTACGAGGGTGTAGTTGTACGAGCCGGTTGTAGGTAGTCCCATAAAGATCTCATTGGAGAAACATTTTGTACCTCATTCTCTCCTACTCCCTCTTGATTTGCATTTGTCGTTGGAGTAGGGGGGGGGGGGATTCCCTAAATGTGTTTGGTCCATACTCCCCAAACTATCACAAAACTCTTGGTATTTTTGGTCTCGTCTATGGACTGATAATGGTACAACTAGACCACCTTCGGATTGGAGACAATTGATGTGGTCACGTTCCCAACGGGACATAAACCACACAACTAAGAACTAAACTAATCCTAAGTCCTAAAATAGAATTTAAAAAAAATCCAAAAAATTAAAAATCTGTAAAAAGCACTAAGTTAGAAGGATATTACCCGATTCGCTTAAACCATGGAAGAATTCCTACAAAACAAAACAACTTGTTAGTCCTAGGAAATTAAAAAAACCTATCTATTTCTACTACTACAGCCACTAAAATAATCTAGAATCGTTTATCTAAATTCCCCGGCAACGGCGCGAAAAACTTGTTCGCTCGCCTCAAGTGCAAGGCTGCGATGTAGTAATAATCTCGGTAAGACCGAGGTTGATCCACAGGGAATTAAAAAACCAATTATAAACTATTCCAGCAACTTGAATTGAAACAATTTGGAATTTTGAATTAAGAGTACTAACTTAAAACAATAACTTAGAAAAATCAGTAATTTAAAGGAACCAAGGCTTTCAAGGATCTACTTGTAGCAATCCCATGTCAATCCAATCAATCCAAGCATAAAACACAACTAGATTCGAAGTTCTATCTCTCATCTAGTTGGAAGATAGAGCATTGAAAATACATTCAATCCCACTTAAGTTGAACTTCCAAGTTTTAGTCCCATTCAATCCCATAGCATTCAAAATCATAGCCTTCAGAGTAATAGCCATGTCTATGGACTATGGCATGCTCAAGGGTTACCATAATTCAAATTTAATCAAGCCAAGTATGATAATCTCAGAGAATTGCAAGGAATCTATATCCAGAGCACATGAACTCTCATAAAACTTCTAAAAATATCAACTTCATTCGAACTAAAATATTCAAAATCCAAACTTAAAGTGAAAGTACTTGAATGAAATTGAATTAAACATGAAATTGGCTACAAGCTTCACCTCTCAGCCCTAGCTGAGAGATTCTAGCCGAGCATTGTCATACTACAACTAGAACTCAATGAAAAAGACATCAAAACTAGAAAAACCAGAATCGACGGAGTTGTGGACGCTCCATGGTGCTCTCCTTCACTTCCCACAGCCTTCAATCTCCTCTAGGATACCTTTAGACGAAGCCCTAGGACCCCTTTTTATAGAATAGTGAGAAAAATTCTAGATTGTGTAAGAAATCACGGAGTTGCGCAGAGAAAATCGGAGCTTGTAGGACAAGCTTTGTTACGCAGCCGACCGGTCGTAAAATAACAAAAACAGTCTAGCAAGCTTTTTGGACTTTTGACCCCTCTCTGTTGAGTGTTCGACCGGTCTAACAACCGGTCTGAGTGATGTGCGACCGATCTATCTTGGTCTAGTGATATGTACAGGAATGGGGGTCTCTGTTGAATTGCAGACCGGTCGAACGATCAATCTTCAGTGCAGAGTATTGCACTTCTTCCTTCTTTCTTCCATATCTCTCTTGCTTCTTTCTCCCATCCTGTGGCACTTAGTTCTTTGATCTTCAATGCATATAAAGTAACTCTTTTAACCATGAATTGGAGAAATCTCCCTCTCATTCCTATAATCACAAAAACATATATTAGATTAGTCTTTAAACATGAAAACCATGCATATAATGTGATGTAATGGGTCGGCAAATGTATAAATTGGAGGCTCAACATTTATAAGAGTATCATCACTCATGCAGGCAAAACAAAAAAGACCGATTAAAGACACACCACACTGATCCTCGCCACGATCGCGACCCACGCGTGTGTGAGGTTGCACCCATGACACACTCTTGGTTCCCTATACAAATACTAAGTGCAGGATTCTAATATAAAACATAAGTTTTCTTAACTCCTTTCAATGGTGGACTAAACTAAAATTAAAAATAAAGAAGAAAAAAAAGATATGAAAAAACTAATTTTTTCTTAATTTTTAAATCCCATTTTTTCTAATAAAAGGGCGCGCCACAACACGATCATCACTTTGTAAGAAAATCAGGCTCATCATTCATTTAGGCTAGCTGAATCAATACTTGAAATGATACTATTGGCTCTCTATGATGTTGTGTCCTTCTATATGAGTATAAATTCATGAATTTTGGAAAAGCAGATTGGGGTCACCCATGCCTGGATGGACTCGGTCCAAGCAAAGTCTCTTTGGGGCCACCATAATGTATAAGTTTTATCCACGTCGTCCATCTATTTTTTGAAATCATTTTAGCATATGAGCTGAAAAAATGAGGAAGATCCAAGGGTTCAAGTGGACTAAACAATGGAAATTAAATGCTTGCCACTAAAAACTTGGGAGCAGCAGAACTTCCCATCAAGCTAATATTTTGTGTTTTTCCTTCATTCACGTCATGTGACTTTATATGTTTTTCGTTCATCATGTCTATGTGACCTTATGAACACTTTGGATGTAAAATAAACATCATGGTGGCCCTAGCAAACTTTCAATTGTGGGCATCACTATTTCTGTTGTTCCTGTGGTGTGGTCCACTGAGCCTTTGATGTGCTTCATTTTTAGGCTTATATCCTAAAAGATCTGGAAAATTGAATAGATGGTGTAGATAAAACCCATATACGGCAGAGGTTATGTGGCAGTGGCCCCACAGAGCCTCTGCCTAGACTAAGTTCGTCTAGGCAGGGTTAGGATGCAATCTACTTCCTTCTCCTTGTTAGGAAAAAGTGGTCATTGGTCGAATTTTGATAATGTGACCAGGAATAATTGCTTGAACTTGTCTGCTTAATTCTATGTTTTGAAGGCTATGATTAATCCACAATGGGTCCCACAATTTTAAGAGTTCATTTTAAATACATGTATGCCACATATGGCACTCTCTTCAAGCTACCACTTACTAAATGGCTTAAGTGGGTCCACACATGATCAATGAAGATGGTTGGATCCAGGACATGTCCCACGTAACCATGACTAGATCAAAACCATACAATTAAGAACCCTTAAAGAACCACAAGACTCCATCTTGCTTGGTTGCTATTGTATGTCCGTGATCAGCTGATCAAAGTAACAGGTGGGCTGTCTTATAATCCACATATCCAATGTTTAGATGTGCCTATTTTAGCCACAAATATATAGCAAACTACAATTTTCGGGGTTCTCCAATGTGTCAATTCGTGCATAAATTACCTAATCCGAGCTTATTATGATGCCATTTTGCTACTGAATTTGTAGCCATTCAAAATAACAGTAGGTTCATTTAGAGTGTCAGAATGCTGGTTACTTGTTGAGAGAGAGAGAGAGAGAGAGAGAGAGTCAAACGTAAATGGACCATTTACCTTTTATATTTTGGCCATGGAATGAACAATTGAAATGGAAATAATGGTCAAACGTTAAACTTTAACAGTTGATATTTGGGCTGTCATCCATCGACAAGGATGTCAGCAACTTGGACCGTCGGGACTTCGATCTGTTCATTTGAGCCTGCTATTTCTTTTAGGTTTTCGTTTTTGGGATAGGTTGTTAAGCCTACCGACTCAACCTTTGGCATGACGCTTGGCCCCCAAGTTTAGATTGAACCAGAAGTTGTAATTATTTTGATAATCTGACAATCAGATTGTTGGATGCTCAATGAATGGTTAAAATTGACTACATCTAATGGCCCGTTTCAACCAAAAAATTGCCCATGAATCAGATGTTAGGTCCGCCAATCTGATTTTGCACTATGATTTAGCAACAGTGGGTTTCACAGTTTAGTTTGAGATAATGCACGCCACATGTACAATTTCTATGTGCCTGTGTAAAATGAGCATCATGCTCTGCAGAGTATCAAATAATACCCCGTAGTAGTAACAATGGATCAGGTTTAGGCCAGGCCAAACTAGACCAGGTCTACATTTAAGCATCAACGGGTTGCCAAAGTGGCGTTGAAATGGAATATTTGCGGGATATAACACATTCATACCTAGCCAGCTCGGGTTCGTTGGACCAAACCTGTCGCGGATTGCGTCTTAACCCCATCTCAGCTGGGAACGGGCGGACCTTTGAGTAGCCACCATAATGTATGAGTTTTATCCACACTGTCCATCCATTTTTCCGTGGCACTTTATGAATAGACCAAAAGGTAGGCAGACCGAAGGCTCAATTGGACCACACCACAAGAAGCAGTGGTGATAATAATTCTCACCGTTGAAACTTTCTTATGGCTCACCGTGATTTTTATTTTCCATCCAAACCTATTCATAAAGTTACATATACCAGGACGAAGAGAAAACACAAATATCAGCTCGATCCAAAACTTCTGTAGCTCCCAAGAAGTTTTCAACTGTAAGAGTTTAATCCTGATTGTGTGGTCCACCTGTCTATTGGATCTGCCTCAGATTTGGGATTATATACTGAAATGATATGGAAAAATGGATGGACAGTGTGGATAAGACCCATAAATCACGGAGCTGGAGATCGGCGGTGGTAGGACGTAATCTGCATTGACCAAGACCAAACCCAGACCATGGGCCAAGTTAATAGGTCCCGTCCGTTTCCACCCTTGCCTGTGGTCAAAGTCAGAAACTTTGACGCGAGGATCACGCAATAACGGATTACCAAAATAGTTAGGGGTGTTTTTGTCATTAAAGAAAATAAAAATGCAAAAAGAAAAAGAAAAAGAAAAATAAAAAACAATAAATACAGTGATGAGTGTCGTTGTATTTTGTCCTTACACCCTATCTACTGCTCTCTTGTTTCAAATCACGCACTTCCAACAAATGCATTAGGTCCCGCTCAACACCAAATGTATGAATTTTTAATCACTTAAATTTCGTGCATTTTTGGACCATAGTTTCACGATCCAAACTGTTAATTAGATGGGTCACATCAGGTTTAAGATCTTTTTGTAAATTATTCTTCATTAAAATACTTAAAGCTTACAATTTCAAGCCTTCACTGCAATCAATAGGAGCCGTTCTATTCTTTCTCTAAGCCCCCGTATATTTAGACCATAATATTTTAGGATTTGGATTGAATGAAATATGGATATATTTAGATTATTCATCCATCCATAACTGGGCCCACCGTATCAACAGTTCAGATCATCAAACAATGGGCTTCAAATGCAGGAAACCGAGTTCACCCGGGAGCTTTACCTTTTTATGTTGACGTTCGTCTGCAAAAAAAGATCGGGATCAGCCATGGGCTGGTGTGAACGCGGCTCCATGTCAGATGATTCCCCTGGAAATGGATGCGAGAGCCGTTCAAATATCGCCACGTGGAGCAATCCTGGTGGCTAGAGGCGGATTTCGTGCGCGTTCCACGGTGGCGGGTGCGTTTTACAGGATCAGAATCGTCTCCGACCCCTATTTTACGCATGCGTAAAACCCCCAAGCTGTGGGACCCTCCATGTTCTATATATGAAATCCACACTGTCCATCTGGTTGCAACTCTCTGTCATCTGGTTGCAACTCTTACTTTCACAGTACAAACAACATATTAGCTGATAAAAAATTTCATATAAGCCGTACTATTGGAAATAATAATAAAATTGCTCATGAAACCTCTATAAGCTCTCCCATTGTGGTTCGCCTGAGTTTTGGAAGGGGCTAACGTCTGGTATACACTTCATCCTGGTGAACCACGCATGATGAACGGTTTTGATGAAAGATACACGCCATGATGGCCCTAGACACAAACCTATGCTTGGCGTCCCATTCCCATCGTTACCTTAGTTGTAGTCGACCTGAGTTGTTTATTTAGATCATTTTCCGTCACAGATTCTATCAGCCAGGAACTCACCTGATGGACGGAGTGGATTTCATTTGTACAAAATGGTGGGTCTCAGAGAGCTTGGGTGTTTATATGTACAATCTATGTTCCGTGCGGACTCCTGGTCTTTTTTACATCGTATGAGGATTCGCTCATCAATTTCGACGCTTTTTGGGACATGAGTGGTGCAATTTTTAAATAAATTCAGTCCACACTACACCCCACCACGGGAAAAAAAAGTCTGGCAGACTCTTTTGGTAGTTCTGCACAATCTGCAAGGTGGTAGTTATTTAATTCTCCTCGTTTGTTGCACGACTATACATCTATCCGGACCATCCGAACGATGTGTGCCATTGCGGATGGACCATATGTATAAAATCGCACTGGTCAAGGAATCCCAACGGCCTAATTAATAGTTTGCAAATGGATGATTGAAAGTAAAATAAGCAAGTGATCCAAATTCAACGGATGGGGATGTATGTAAGAGGCGTGCTCTCTCTCTCTCTCTCTCTCTCTCTCTCTCTCTCTACCTTTATCTTTCTCTCTCGTGCATCTCTACCCCATTCTCCTTCACACAGATTAGTTCTCGTGGACCTTTGGTAGTACTCTTGTATGGTCTCTGTGAGATGAATTATGGATGGAGAGAGTTCATACTCTTCTAGAGTATTCTTTATGTAAATTTACTGTACTTGGAATTATGTCTAGGAATAAGTTTTGTATTTTTGTTTTCTCTTATTCTAGTAAAGAAGAAAACCGTATATTACTCACTTGTGGATGTAAGCATTCTCGGTACCACTTATTTTGTGTTGACTTTTATCTTCTTCTTCTTCTTCTTCTTCTTCTTCTTTTGCATTTCTTACGCCGATTCTGTATGTGTGTTTTTTTGCAACAATTGGTATCAGAGCTAAATGTTGAAAAGCCTTTTAGTACAAGACTAATGTTGGCATTTGTATTATAATTGTGTTTTAAATGGTTGGATCGACTTTTACCAAATTAAAGGTGTTAAAGTTTGATAGATCTAATTACACATTGTGGAAATAGAGTTACGGTACTTATAGAACCCCCCCCCTGAATAAAAAAAAAAAACCAAACCATTGGCTCCCCATGAGCCGATGGACACATGACACCATTTATATTGAGCCTCGGATAGTCTGACAAATCATACATGGATTTTTTGTGACAAGTGCTCGTCGACCGGGCGTCAGCCAATAGTCTCCAACGCCTATATAAATGGCACTCGTCCCCTTGTCCAAATAAGAGGCGGAAATTGGCAGAGAGAGTAGTTTATTGAGTTTTCATTTTTTTTTCGCTCTCCTATAACGAGGGGGTCCTGCCACCTGGGATACCCTACTACAATCATACTCCCCAGAGTTCTGCTTTAGCCAAGAACATAAAGTCAACTCATCAAAGCCAGTCATTCATTTCAATAGTAGAGTCAGGACTAGGGACGCCCGACTATCCTTTTTTTATTCAAGAAAAGGGTACTTGATTTTCCTTTTCTCTTTCACACATCTCAATCAAGTTCAAAACGCGGTCCATTATGCATATTTTCTTTACATGCTAACCCTGTTTCTAGTATTGTTTTCTTTATTGCATTTACTTTATACTGCCTTTATTTTATTCTATTTGCTTGCCTAGAGTTTCAGCTCTGCAAAGCAAGGTTAGGGTTTATTTATTGCTTCTTTTTCCGCCTACCCAACCCTCTCAGTAAGATAATGCGCAGTACGACTATATGACCAACCTTCTTACAAATATACAATTTTCTTGAAATTGCACGTCCCTTAAAGTAGAGATCCTACATAGAGGTGGGCAACGATCTGAGTCTGGCCGAGTTAACCCTAGTTTGGTTTGGCTTGTTTTTGTGCCACCCCAGTTTGTGGATCGGCTCAGTTTGGGTTTTAGGCCTGCCCATGTGGCTTGAGTTTAGTTTGCTGTAGAAAAATCTAGTTCGAGCTGGGATCAGTTTGGTCAAAATTTTTGAATTGGGCCGGGCCGAGCTCGAATAGGTGGCAACTCTTTTTTTTTTTTAAATAGATTTTTTTTATAAAAGTTAAAAAAATGAAAAAAAAATTAAAAGTATCTTACTACATGATGTTTAACATCCTCCAAAAGAGGAGTGCAACTTCAAAATAGACATGTAAGAGCCTTTTCCAGACAAAAGTACACAAGCATAATTTTACAAGTGCAAGGAAACAATGTGCATTCATGTATATGTATTATGTATTATCCACACCTGTCCCAACCGTTTTTACATATCATTTTAGGGAATGATCCCAAAATGGAATCATATCCAAAGATCAAGTGTGCTTACAATCTACGAGCCGAATCAAACCAAGCTGATTCAAATCGAGCTTCGAGCCGAGCCGAGCCGAGCCGATATTGCCCTAGTTTGAGCTTGGTTTGTTTTTTCAAACGAGCTGGACTCCAAGACTTGGTTTGGTTTGAACTTCTATTCAAACCAATTCAAGTCGAGCTTTTTCAAACCAATCCGAGCTGAGTTTTTAAGCTGGCTTGGTTTGTGCCCAGCTTTAATCCTACATAACTACGGGTGAGGGAAGGTGCCTTACCCTTCTTCCAACTGTGAACCAATACTGGCAAATCAACTAGTGGTAACTCCAAACATTCAAGAGTACTATTCTGGTCACCTTGAGGAAAGTATTGAACAACCAAGGCAAACAAAGTAAGCCAAATAAAACATACACATCGGGCCACTGTCATCCCAAAGAATCAATTGCACAAAACAACGTAAACACCCATCCGGTGAAGACTAGCCTTCCGAACCGCGTCGCATTTCGACCGCGCAGGCGGGTTGGGGGAGGGCGTTCATAGAATGACGACTCCACTGGGAATTTGGTAGTACTGCATCTTAAGGTTCGACTTGAAACAAGGGACATACAATCTTCAAGGAAATCATGATATCTGCAACTCTAACATCCAGTGTATTCTGGTCCAGCACTAACTAACTAACTCGCTAACATCCAATATATATTGGTCTTGTACTAACTAAGCTAACTTTCTAACTTTCTAATTTCGTACTAATCCATTTACTTTTCTACGAGCATTCTACATTCCAGTTTCGTACCGGTTTATATCCTTTTCTACGAGCATTCTGAATTCCAGATTCGTACTAGTCCATTTACTTTTCTGCAAGCATTCTGCGTTCCAATTTTGTACTAGTCCATTTACTTTTCTGCGAGCATTTTGTATTCTAGTTTCGTACTGGTCCATTTACTTTCTTGCGAGCATTCTGCATTCCAGTTCTACACTGGTCCTGTTCACTAACTCATACATGCAATGTCATATTTCTGTTAATTAGTGAAATAGGGAACAAGAAAAAGAAAGCCAACAAGAGAAAAAGGGTAAAATAGATAGCAACCATTGCGCCTAGGGACATTCTACGGGTCCGTCGACCACCAAAGTCAACACCAGCATACCAAAGCATTATTCACGCTCGCTCCCAAGCCACCATGTCATCACAAGAGGACAACCAAGCCCCTCCACCCAACTCGTCCTGACCATAGGCACACCGCTAGCCACCACCCCATCGTTGGCCGAACTAGCCCAAAATGTGAATAGAATAGAGGAACTTGTGAATCGCCTCCTGCAAGCCAAGGACGTCCCCTCCATCCATAACGTGTAACCACCTACAACTCATTTGGGTCTCTCCAACCCCACCATCAATCAATTCCAGCATGCCCCACACGATGCAAATTGGGTGCAATTTTAGTGCCCACTTGCACGTTATCCTCTAAACAAGGATCCATTCGTGCCACAACCGGTACACTTTAGCCAGTCCCAGTCCAACCCACCCCCACAACATGTGCCTAGCAGAAACCCTTTCCATTTAGAACAGACACCATACCCCATACCAATCTTGCCTTTGCAACTCCACCCCGGACAAGCCTAGCCATCGTCGGTCACCTAGGCATGCCTGGAAGTACCAGTTCAACCCACGATTGGAGTTCCTTTCACCCCCTACCACCTCACCTAGTCCAGCTATAGAAGTGGATCGTTACGAGGAAGGGATCAACTGAGCTCCTTGAGGGGCACCACCACCCCCTTGACAGTCTTCCAAAATTGACCAACTCCGAGAAATTTCGAGGAAGAGCTCAAAGGCGTGCGAGGTGAACTCCAAAGGCGGCATGAGATTGAACTCCCCTCCACCAGATTTAGGGACTTATGCCCTTTTCTAGACACCAGGGTGCCAACCAACTTCAAGGTGCCCAAATTTTAGAAGTACGAGGGTATGGGGTGCCGAACCGCACATTTGAAAGCTTTTAACAATGAGCTTGATTCTTTGGTCGGAGATGATGGAGCCTTAATTTGATTGCTGAAAAAATGCCTAAGGGGGTGACACGCTTGATTGGTATACATGCTGGACTACCAAAAAATTAGAACTTGGGAAGACATGTCCCAAGCATTCGTAGACTGCTTTACATAAAATTTGAAACCCGATCACCACAATCAGCTCCTCTTGCTTCTCTGATCATGTCGCCATTACGTTTAGGGCTGTAAATAGGTCAGCGGACCAGATGGGGTACCTGAATCCAACCCAGACCCGACCCGTTTGCTAAATGGTACAGGTCCGGGTCCAAGGATGGACCCATTTGTCAAACAGGTCTGGGTCTGGGTTCCTTTCATTTAGACCCGACAACCCTGTTAGTAAATGGGTGGGTCTGGTCTACCTTACATGAGACCCGCCCAGACCCATCCTTCCCACTTCCCTAATACTCAGCAACTACTGGCGTTCCCACTTCCCTATATACTTAGCAACTACTGGCGTTCCCACTTCAAAATAAAATAGAAACTGATTTGAAAATAGGATACACCTCCATGATTTTTAAGCTAGCCCACCATGCTATTTATTTAAGATCCACTCCAGCCAATAGATGTATAATCATTAGTTAAGCCCGAGGTAAAAACATTAGGCTGACTTGGGATTTAGGTGGGCCACCTCAAAGGAAATAATTGGGAAAGAGAGTTCCACCCTTTATTTTTAATCGGTCCACTGTGATCATTATATGAAATTCACTCCATTCATTAGATGTCACACAAAATCTTAAGCCCTTTCTCAAAAAATCAGGCCCATATGTGATTCAGGTGGACTAAATTAATGGAAAGAGTTTAAAAGGTGAGCTTTGTCCTAAATAGTTCTTTTGATGGTGTGGTCCATTTTAATCATGGATGGAGCTAATTTTAGGGCCATCATTCTAGCATGTGGTGCCTCACCTTGTGATTGGTGTGGATTTAACATAATCATGGTGGGGCCCGCATAAGTAGTGAACCATTTTTCTTCTCATAAGATTAGTATCAAAATGACGAACCAGTGACTCTTCCTCTCCTTTCTATTTTCTATATCCCTCTCCAGATATTTCTTATCTATTTAAGAAAGAGAAGAAGTTTATTACTATTCTAATCCATACAGATAAAGTCTCAACAAGGTTTTTCAATTTTTATTCTATTTTATTTTATTTATTTCTTTTTTCTTTTGTAGGATCTGGATGTGTTTTCTGCTACTGCAACATTATTGACTTTTTGTTCTTCTTCATCTCTGCCTATTTGTTGTTGCAATTGTTGGGCCATCAGGTACACAGTTAAGCCTTTCTTTTGGGAATCGTCCATTTTTTTATAACCAGAGAAAAATTTTGCTACACCCATGGCTTGCATACACTACATACGCACAAATTCCTGGCCGTGGGTGAGATACGTATCTCACAAGAATTTTTGGAAAGGAAAGAGGGATTTTTGGTAAGTAAAGGAATACATATCTATGTCATGCAAGATGTCGGGTACATCGATTAAATCAGGCCAATACGATTATGAGGTAGGGCCACATTTGTACGCTGGATGAAAGAGTTGGTCGGTCTGATCTAAACCGTCCTTTGTTTTTGTACACGGTGGTCTGCCTAAAGATTGGACGACCTTTTTCATGATGAGGCCCACATCTCTCATGGTCGAGATGCACTTCACACTTGAGACGTTGGCACATGGATGGGACTATATGCTAACCTATAGTTGGTTGTATATGATCATCACTCATTTTAATTTTTGAAAATCATTGGTCAGAATGTTAGGGTTCATTGTTCTGTAATCCAGACCATTGAAATGATGTTCTCCATCGTGTATATGATCATCACTGATTGAACAATCCCAACCGTCTATTACCATCGGTAGATTCTGTAACGATTTGCAAGCAACCAACGTGGATTTTTGGCAAAAGCCTTTGGCATGAAGTTCCTGCACTAGGAACTTAGGTGGGGCCACCGTGATGCTTGTGAGAAATCCACCCCGTCCATCTATTTTGTGAGCTCATTTTAGGACGTACAACAAAAAAGACCCGGCATCCAAGACTCAAGTTAGCTAAAAAGGTGAGGATTAAATGTCTACAATTGAAATATTCATGAGGCCACAGAAGTTTTAAATCAGGCTAATATTTTTATTTCAGTTCATCCCATTAGGAATGACATTATGATCGGTATGGATGGCATATAAACATCACTGTAGAACTAGGGATGTTTCAACATGTAGGAATTTCCCTATCTACCTTTTCCTCCAATGCGGCCCACTTGAGTCTTGAATTGGGCTCATTTTTTGTCTCATCTCCTAAATGAGCCCACAAAGGATGGACGGGATGGATTTCTTACAAACATCACAGTGTGCCCCACTTAGGCTCCAACGTAGTAACTTGCTGTCAAAAGGCTTCTGCAAAAAATCCCCTTTCCTCTCTATTCGGAGAGATTCTCGAAAGAGAGAGAGAAACAGGGGCGCGGATTAGCTACTGAAGTGATGTCACCATGTTCTGTGAGACCAGCATGATGTATACGTTGTATCCACACCGTCCATACATTTGGAGAGATCAGTTTAGGGCCTGACCCAAAGAATAAGGCAAATCCAAAGCTCAAGTGTGCCTCACCATAGAAAATAGTGGGGACAGTGACATCCACCGTTGAAAATTTCCTAAAACCACCATGATTTTTATTGGAGATCCAACCTGTTCATAAATTCACACAGACATGGAGGAAGGGAAAACACAAATATCAGCATGATCAAAAACTTTTGTGGCCCTTAAGAAGTTTTCAACAGTGGATGTCACTGTCCCCACTGTTTTCTGTGGTGGGGTTTACTTGAGATCTGGATTTGCCTCATTCTTTGAGTCATGCCTTAGAATGATCTCTCCAAATGAATGGACGGCGTGGATACAACAGATACATCATGCGGAGGCCCACATACCATGGTGACATCACTTCAGTAGCGAGATTCGCTACTCAACCTGTTAATAGCTAATCCGCGTCCAAAATGGAAGCGGATTAGGTGAGACCCCAGATCCACCTACGTGGGTGGGACCCCTAACTGTGGGGCTCACAGTGATAGTATGTGTCTTAAATCCACACTGTCCAACCATTTTGAAAACTCATTTTAGGGTATGATACAAAAAATGAAGTTGACTAAAATGTTAGGTGGACCACACCACAGAAACAGTCGTGGTTGAATCTCTACCACTGAAAACTTCATGAATTTTCAATGGACTCCACCGAAATGTTTATTTTACATCCAACCTGTTGATAAGGTAACAATAACCTAGATGAAGAGGCCACATAAATATTATCTTGATACAAAGCTTTTGTGGCTCGTAGGAAGTTTTTAATGGTCAATCACCACTATTTCCTGTACTATGGCCCATCTGGGATTTAGAACTGCTTCTTTTTTTAAGCATGCCCTAAAATGAACTTTCAATACAGGTGGATGGCGTGGATGGCGTGGATGTAGTCACATACATCACAGTGGCCCCACAATCAAGGGTCCCACCCACCTTGGTGGATTCAGGGTCTCACCTAATCCGCCCCCGTCCGAAACAGGGAGAGAGGCTTGCTCTCATAGCATTAAAATTCCCTCGAGATACGGATCCCACCCACAGCTGGGATCTATGTGTACATAGTGTATGCAAGCTGTGGGTGTAGCAAAAATTTTCTCTATAGCCCATGTGAAGTTTGAAATTGCCTAATCTATAGCCATTTTGTTAACATTTACAAAATCTTCAAATATGATGCCAGATACATGAAAGCTGGCGCACATGTGGACAAATATTTATTTTTTAGGCTAGAGATAGAACTACACTTCTCATGCATCAACAACTTGTTGGACCCATTAGACCCATTTCTAAACGAGTTTGGTTCAGGGTTTGTATCTCCCTTAACCAAACTCGTTAGACCCGACCCATTTATAAATGGGTCTGGGTGGATCACCTGTGAAACTTAAACAATATGCGGAATAATCGGATCGTCTATGCATCAACAATGGAGATTCCATACTATAATCTTAAAGCCATACCTGATTGGGAAGACATTCCCGATGCCACAGTGTTGCCGAGAAGAACTCTTGGTCTTCCGCACCTTACACCTTTAGGAGAATCACTCAATGGGACTAGGGTTTTCTCTTGTGTGTTGGTGAGGGGACCAAGACGTATATTTATAGGAAAGAGGGCCAGAGAAGCTTACCCATCACACTTCTCTCCTCTAAGGGTCTCCACACCGTAGGGAACACGTATAGGGAACACGGTTCAAGCATCCCGCCCCAAACCTATTTGCAATGATCACAACTGTAGTGGGGCCCACTGAATCGCTCAATCTGAATAATCCAACGGTCATGATCTAAACCGATGATCATGTGTGGCCCACTTAATAGAGTCTTACATTCTCCCACTTGGGCTACACTGATAACCAAAAGAAAACAAAACATTTTATTTTATTTTGTGAAAAAAAAAATATTTCATAAAACATGTTTGTTTCAAAAGTTTCTAATGGGTGCCCTACTGATTTCAAAACAATACCGTTGGATAATTATGAGCAACGCTTGTCAGATCCGGTCCATCAAGACCACTGATATTGAATCATGGTAGTCAACACAACATTTAATATTTATTCGAAGTGTGATGAGTCACAATCACAAATACCAATAGCCTTAACGACATGGATCAATGATATGGGGTGTGGTATGAAGATTACACGTCTTATGTGATCATACGTGTTTATCTTCAAGTGGTCCTACTGAACGTGTCTCCAAGACATAAACCAAAGTCTTGCTTACTCAAAACTAAATGTGCACACTGAAGGAGAAGCAAGATATAAACTGAAAAACAGAATCATCAATGCATAATAGATATCTCTAAAAAATGTCTGGACATAATCGGATCATACATGAAAACTCCCACTACTGAAATACATCCTTGGGATCAACAACTCCCATAGATGTCACATGCTCCTTAAAGAGCGTGATAGGAAGGCCTTTAGTGAGAGGATCCGCTATCATCTGCCTTGTGCCGATGAGTTCCACAGACACTTGACGATTCTAAACTCTCTCTTTCACAACAAGATATTTGATGTCAATGTGCTTTGACCTCAATGAATGCTTGTTGTTGTTGGAGAAGTTAACTGCAGCTGAACTATCACAATAGATTTTCAATGGTTTTGGGATCATCTGCACAACCCGTAAACCAGAGAAAAAACTCTAAAGCCAGACTGCCTGATTCGTGGCTTCATGACAAGCTACATACTCTGCTTCCATGGTAGATGATGCCGTAATTGACTGTTTCACGCTTTTCCATGAGACGGCTCAACCAACCATCATGAATACATAGCCCGAGGTGGACTTCTTGCTGTCGAGACAACCAGCAAAGTCTGCATCTGTATATCCTACCAACTCCAAGTGGTCGGATCTCCTATATGTGAGTTCGAAGTCCTTTGTCCTTTGCAGGTAGTGCAACACTTTCTTTACAGCTATCCAATGGTTCATTCCTGGATTGCTGAGGTACCTGCCCAACATTCCAACCACAAAAGCAATATCTGGACGCGTACAGACCTGAGCATACATGATGCTCCCTACTGCTGACGCATACGGAATAGCTTTCATCTTGTCCTTCTCTAGGTCATTCTTAGGACACTGAAATTGACCAAATTTGTCACCTTTTACAATAGGTGCTTGGCCAGGAGCACAACCTTGTATGCCAAACCTTTCGAGAATCCTATTAATATAGGCCATTTGCGACAAGCCAAGTAATCCACGTGATCTGTCCCGGTTAATCTGAATGCCGATGACAAAGGAAGCATCACCAAGATCTTTCATCTCAAAATTTTGAGATAGAAATTTCTTAGTCTCACGTAACAATCCAATATCACTACTGGCTAATAAAATGTCGTCAACATACAAGACCAAAATGATAAAGTTACTCCCACTGATTTTCACATATATGCACTCATCCGCAGTGTTTTCAATGAAACCATATGAGGAAACAACTTCATGAAACTTTAGGTACCACTGTCGTGATGCCTGTTTCAACCCATAAATGGACTTCTTAAGTTTACAGACCAGATGTTCTGAGCCTTTGGCTTTAAAACCTTCTGACTGCAACATATATACGTTCTCCATTAGATCTCCATTGAGAAACACAGTTTTCACGTCCATTTGATGTAGCTCCAAATCCATATGAGCCACAAGAGCCATAATGATCCTAAAGGAGTCTTTCTTAGATACAGGTGAGAAAGTCTCCTTAAAGTCAATGCCCTCACGCTGAGTGAAACCCTTTGCAACTAGCCTGGCTTTATACCTTTCGATATTGCCCTTAGAGTCCCGTTTGGTTTTAAATACCCATTTGCAACCAATCGGCCTAATCCCTTCGGGCAATTCAACAAGGTTGCAAACTTTGTTGTCCTTCATGGATTTCAATTCATCCTTCATGGCATCGAACCAATGAGAAGAATCCGCACTTTGTTCGACCTGTGAAAGGGATACAGGATCCTTTTCAACCCCAATGTCAAACTCATGCTCCTGCAAATAGATGATGTAATCATTTGGTATTGCAGATCTTCTCTCTCTATGTGATCGTCTTAATGGCTCATTATTCTGAATTGGGTTTTCCATTTCCTCATCAGTAGGTTGTATTTGAGGTTGTGTATGGTCGTCCATAGGGATCTCAGGGTCCACTACTGGACGGACAACCATGCTACTCTGAATGATTATGGTGGGAATCACAATCCGCTCTTCCTCAAATACAATATCTCTTATATTTGTGCTCCCACTATCTTCTGTGTTCTCAATAAACCTAGCATTCCCAATCTCAATGACTCTCATAGAATATGATGGACAATAAAATCTGAATCCTTTTGATCTTTCTGGGTATCTAATAAAGAAGCAACTAACAGTTCTAGGGTCAAGTTTTCTTTCATGCGGGTTATATGGTTTGGCTTCTGCAGGACAACCCCATACATGAAAATATCGTATACTAGGCTTTCGCCTTGTCCATAATTCATATGGAGTTTTCATTACAGCCTTACTTGGGACCCTATTAAGGATATGCACAACCGTTTTCAACGCATCACCCCACAAAGATTCTGGCAACGTAGAATTACTAATCATAGATCGCACCATGTCCTTTAGGGTGCGATTACGCCTTTCCACTACACCATTTTGCTCTAGAGTACCAGGCATGGTGTACTGGGCGACGATGCCACAATCTTGTAGGTATCTAGCGAATGGACCTGGATTACGCGCAGATTCGTCATACCTTCCGTAGTACTCACCACCACTGGTCAGATCTAACGACTTTGATCTTCCTGTCGAGTTGATTCTCGACTTCAGCCTTATAGATCTTAAATGTATCCAGGGCGTCTGATTTTTCGTTAATAAGGTATAAGTACCCATAACGAGAATAGTCATCTATAAAAGTGATAAAATACTTCTGCCCATTCGAGGATGCTGTAGGGAACGGTCCGCAGATGTCTGTATGAATCACTTCTAAGAGTCCTATGCTCCTAGTGGCACCATTTTTCCTTATTCTAGTTTGTTTACCTTTGATGCAATCAGTACAAACCCTAAAGTCTGAGAAGTCTAGGGAGTGAAGAATTCCTTCATGTACAAGCCTTTCCAATCTCTCACGAGAGATATGGCCTAATCACCTGTGCCATAGCATGGAGGAATTCTCACAATCTAAACTTCGTTTGATGCCTTTAGTGTTTCCATCTGAGGAGTTAATACTGTATACATGTGAAACATCCAAATCTAGCTGATAAAGTATTATTAACTAAAGTGCCAGAACCAATCACAACTGAATCATAGTAAATGCTTAATTTTCTATTTGTAAATTTAAACTCATAACCAAATTTGTCCAAACGAGAAATGGAAACCAAATTGCACCTTATAGAAGGCACACAAACAGTATCTACTAGATCAAGAAAGTGTCCTGACGATAACCTAAGCCTACAGACTCCAATAGCTTCCACGTTTGCCCTAATGTCGTTCCCCATATAGACTGATCTCTCTGCATCAGTTGGCGTCCAGCTTTGGAGCATATCCTGCATGGAATTACAAATGTGAATAGTTGCACTAGAATCTATCCACCAGGAGTCTGTGGACATATCAGCTAAATTTGATTCAAAACAGACTAAAATATGATCTTTACCCTTAGAAACGAGCCATGCTTTAAAATCTTCACAATCCTTCTTCTGATGACCAGGCTTCTTGCAGAAGAAGCAGCCATCATTAGGACTCTTCCTTTTCTTGTTAAATGTCTTTCCAGACTTAGGCTAATTGCCACCCGCAGTACCCGTAGAACCTTTTTCTGAAGTGTGCTGTCTTTTCTTATTTCCTTTTCGTCCTTGACCAGATGTCACTAGGTGCGCACTTTGTGTCTTGCTCGACCTTCTGAGTCTCTCTTCCTCTTGAACGCACTGAGATATCAGTTCGTTCAATGTCCACTTTTCCTTTTGAGTATTATAGCTGATTAGGAATTGACTGAATTGTGGAGGGAGGGAGTTCAGAACCAAGAAAATCAGGAGTTCATCCTCAATTTTAAGGTCTAATGCGCGGATTTTAGCCACCACATCAGACAATCCACCAATGTACGCCCTGATATTTCCTTGACCGTTATAGGTGGCTTGAGTCAATTTATGTAAAAGTGAACTCAGCTCGGCTTTATCCGATTTCTGAAATCGTTTTCCTATTTCAGTCAAGAAATCTTTAGCTTTCTCAGTGTCAGGCATGACACCCTGCATGGTCTCAGAAATCGAGTTCTTTATGATCTTGAGACACATCTTATTTGACTTGGTCCAGGCCTTGTAGTGAGCCTTTACTGAATCTATACTAGAATCAGTTGGAGTAGGAGGCTCTACTTCCTCCAGGGCCAAGTCCAAGTCCATGCAACCTAGGACTATTTCAACGGACGACTTCCATTTGGAATAGTTGGACCCTAGTAAGCAAAGGTATGGAATTAAATTGTGTTGGAATATTGGAAACAGTCATAGCTGGACATTCAAAGCATAAAACTCACATTAATAAACAAGTCCCATATAACAATGCATAAACATAAACCACAAATATCATGCATGTATGTTCATTCGATTGATTTGGGCCTTCAATCAAATGACCCAGAATGATGATGGGCCATAATTATCAAAATCTGGCAAGAGTCCAACGTATCATCACAATTCCTCCTTTGGGTGAAATTGCAACATACAGGAGGCTCTTCTGAATATGAAGCTGACCAATGTTGGTGAAATAAATCTAAGACGTCCATCACCTTTGGGTGAAATGAATCTCTCAGACCTATATCACCATCACCAACCACTTCATCCCGCTCACATCCAGCCAAACGATGATACTTCTTTGTTCTGACCACCGCTCGCCTGAATATGAACGCAACTGAATGCAATCCTATAATGGAGGGTCACTGAATTCCATATACAGAAGTTTAGAAGTAGAAATCTTTGCCAATTGAGGTCACTTTGGTGGCTAACACAACCAGCTCCAATCCCACTCCTAGACTCAAGGATTGCTTAATGGTCTTGCCCACAGTAGACCATATCTCAAAATTTCTGATTCGGCCAAAATATGATTGATGTTGATTTCTCAAAATCTCAAATATTTACTATAGTGATGGTTGGATTAAAATTCTTTAATGGTCAACTCTGAATATCAATCAAAAGATGTGGGTAATGGCCTTATTTTCGGCCAAATCAAAACTCAACAATGAATAACCATCTTATGTGATTTACTTGGCCCATCCATTAAGTAAAACATACCAACCATCAATTATATATATGTCTTTTACTTGTACTAGAAAGATGACCCAAGTATACATAATTTGAATGGTTAAGATCAACAAGCCCAAGCTAACAAAAACTGGGCTACATAATGTCCAAAAGAATGAATGGACAATATGTCCAAAGATTTGGCTCACAACAAGTATCCAATGGGCCCTAAACGGGCTGGATTCAGCAGGGCATGAGCTTAAAACATGGTTCAAAACCATTCAACAAGTGGGCCCAAAATGGTAATCAAAATGGCCACCCAAAATTGGGCTTGCAATGAACTGGGCCTATGGGCTCGTACTACTGAATCGTACCTGTTAGGCCTGTCCACTGGACTGGGCCTGCCGGGCCTATCCACTAGACCGGACCAAGGCCCAGCTCGTAGTCCAATCCAATAAAAATTGTAATAGCAAGGGGCTGTTTTCCCAAAACGGCAGCCCTAACTAGAAACCCATCCCCAAAAAAGAAACCCTACCTGCTCTGTTACAGGGTGGAGGCCCTGGCCGCCTGTCACTACTGACCGCCGACACCACTGTTGCGTTCGCCATCAACCACCGCCAGCCGGAATCAATGGCAGCTGCCATCATCAACTGCGACCACCATCGTTGCAATCAGCAATGGTGAGCGGCAGCCGTGGATGATGATGGAGATGGGCAGGGTGTCATCGTCGCCAGGAGGTTTGCCGCTGGAGTGGCAGCCATTAATGGCTGCTCGCAAATCCGCTGGAGCTGGACCCAGTGGATAGGTTCTACAGAAAATCTGAGCCTATAACCAGATCCAGAACTAGAATCGTGTTGCCGCTGCTCCTTTTAGAAACAGCCATCTAAAACCCTCGTCCAACGCCGATCAAAAGCACCCATGCTAAAAATGGAAATTTCCATTCTCGCCCAAATACAGGCATCATCATCCATCGCCGAAACCCTAGCCGCCACAGATGTTCTTCCATCACCAGAATCAATGGCTATAACAGTCGATTCCGGCACCCAATCCACTGATCCAGCACAGTCCAGATATGATGAGAAGTCATCTCTCAAATCCGATTGTATTCAGCAACATCGGCTGAGTTTGTCGCTGATTGGGAAGACGACAGCCATCATCAAAACCCACTGCTATTAAAATCGGTTGCAGCAGAGAGATCGGCAACGAACAATGGAGGTGGGTTTGATCTTAAGCAAGCAAACTAGTTACCCTCGGGTAGTAGCCATGGCGAATGGGGTTCTGGCTGGCTATCCGTGATAGCATCACGCTACAATGGCTACAATAGCCATGATAGCATCACGGATGGCAGGATCTGCAGTTGTCGGCAGCCGTCAACAATGGCTACTGCGCTGCAGGATTTCGTGCCAAACAGAATATGGGTTGAAGAGTCGGGAGGGTTCTGACTCTCGATACCAGGCTCCATATCTGAAAATCGGGCTAACCCAAAATCACACGAAACTTGGCATCCAACAAGGGTTTGGAAGATCCAATATCAGAAACTTTAAAAATCCCCAAGATTAATGCATAGTCGTCTCTGATACCAACTGTGAAACTTAAACAATATGCGGAATAATCGGATCGTCTATGCATCAACAATGGAGATTCCATACTATAATCTTAAAGCCATACCTGATTGGGAAGACATTCCCGATGCCGCCGTGTTGCCGAGAAGAACTCAATGGGACTAGGGTTTTCTCTTGTGTGTTGGTGAGGGGACCAAGACGTATATTTATAGGAAAGAGAGCCAGAGAAGCTTACCCATCACACTTCTCTCCTCTAGGGTCTCCACACCGTAGGTTTCCATATCTGGCTTAATAACCGCGTATAGGGAACACGATTCAAGCGTCCCGCCCCAAACCTATTTGCAATGATCACAACTGTAGTGGGGCCCACTGAATCGCTCAATCTGAATAATCCAACAGTCATGATCTAAACCGATGATCATGTGTGGCCCACTTAATGGAGTCTTACATCACCCTCTATCAGACCCGAACCCATTTATAAATGGGTCTGATGGGGTTGGTACAGACCCGACCCAGACCCGCCCATTTATTAAAAGGGTCTACGGTTTAAATTTTGGACCCAGACCCATTTAGTAAATGGGAGGTCTGGTTTTGGCTAAACCCAACGAAGACCCGACCATTTACAACCCTAGTTATGTTGCCAATGCCTCAGCTCCATCGATCAATCACCTCGCATGTAATGCTTTTGAGATGCCTAAGGTAATAGGAGATGATGTGAATTCTCTATAACTATTAAAATTTAGGTTGCCTAGAAGAATTCCACCTAATAGGATCTTTAGAGAGGTTTAGACAAAAGATCTACCTATGGTCAAGGTGCTTAAAACATCTAAAGATTAAGAGAGAGCAAGTCTATCTTCACATGGGCTTTGAATGCTCCATCTTATGATTAAACACAAGGAAGATGACTTGAAATGCTTAAGATTAGAGCCTAATGGTATGGGCAATAAATGGGGCTTCTAATACACTAAAATTTCTCTCCTTCAATTTAAAATTGAGCCCAACTTTCATATAAAGAAAGCTCCAACGGCTATAAAACTGACTTTCTATCGATCGGTCCTCGACTGGTCAGGTGGAGTCCTCAACCAGTCCATTGTTGTGGGATGACCGGTCGAATTAAGGCCTGGATAGGGAAATTGTTACTGTCCTAATTTTTGCCTCTACAGACCGGTCGATGATCAGTCGATTAGGCCAGATGACTGGTCGAATTAGCCCAAGGGACATGTTGAATAATCAGTTTGGTTGATGTCCCTTTTTAAGCCTCTACCGATTGGTTGGACGACCAGTCGAACAGACCAGATGACCGGTCGGGTGATCGGTCGAATCACCCCAGGGACAAGCTATTTTCAACAATTTATTTTTGTCCCATTTGGGGCCTCTGATGACCGATCGACTAGGGGCTTCGACCGGTTGGCAGACACATGAGTCGTGCTATTTGGTTTGGCTTGGCTTGTTTTACAGTAGCACATGCAACCTTTATGGCCATTCTTTACAGTGATCTTTTCGGACACCTAAGGCCAATCTAAGATGACTAAAAGTATGCTTAATGGGTCAAGGTCATCTATAGGTTTGAGTTTTGATTTGGTTCAAGGTTCATGGTTCACCGAGGCATCTTATTTACCCGTTTCTTCTTCTTTAATGCAGCAGGTCTGCTTGAGTCTTCAGTCTTCGTCTTCTTTAAGCTTAATCAACACTAGACCTACTGGCCTACGTAATTGACAAATAAGGTGCAGTAGTATGCCACAAAAAGTGCACTAAAAAAATATTGTCAATCTCCTCTCTCTCTCTCTCTCTCATTCTCTCCTTCGTCTCTAGATAACTTGGGACGTCTAAGGTAGCCTCCTTAAATAAGAAAAATCACACAGACTTTGGGCTTTTAAAAAGTTTTCACCGACTTTTGCATAATCGTGCAATCACCACCTTTGTTGATTGGAGTTTTTGATAGAATCGAGAGTTCTTTAATAGGTTTTGTTAGAATCGAATGCTTCTTCAATAGGATCAAAGAATTTACAAAAAGTTTCCAACAAGTAAGTTTCAAAATTTTAAATTTTCTCTATCGGATGGAACTCCTATTAAGTCAATCGAAGGTCTATCGATATGATCGGAAATAGCTTCGATAAGATCGAAGAAATAGTCCAACAAGTAGATACTGAAATTTTGAGTTCTTAGATATGAATCTGTCTCCCATCAAGATAGGAATTGAGTCCTATCAAGTGTTGAACACTGTGCATTTTTTAACCCCATTTCATCACTTATTATGCATGAATTATGTGTTTGAGAGACCTATCTAATACATGTTTTGTGATTGTAGAAATGAGAGAGATATTTCACCAATATGATGTTAAAGGATACTCCTTAGAGTGCTTTGAAGATGATAGGAGATGAGCCAAGAAGAGGAGAGAAGAAGCAAGGAGGGAAGTGAAGGAATGAAGAGAAGAAACTAGCCAAATGAAGGTCTAACTGGTCATGACCGATCGGTCAAACAGGCTCCGACCGATCATGACTAGTCGGTCATATGGCAGGACCCATCCTTTTCCTTACTGGACTGCTGCCCAACCAGGCTCGACTGGTCAAGACCGGTCGACCACACTCCCAGTTTTGAAATTTCTATTTTCTGATTCTGAAATTTCCTGCGCAATTGCGTAACGCAAACCTCGAACATTCTGAGTTAATGAAGCTTCGAATCTATAAAAGGACACCTAGGACTTCGTCTATAATCATCCTAGAAGATATCTAAGTTCGTGGGAGGTGGAGATGATCGTAATGGAGCGTCTACAACTCTTCTTAATGCGGTTTTTCTAGTTTTTAGTAGTTTTCTTTTGAATTTTAGTTCAACTTTATAATGGTTAGCTAAACCTCTTAGCTAGGGCTAAGATGTGAAGCTTATAGTTGTTTACAATGCTTAGTTTAGTTTAATTCAAGTACTTTTGGATTTAATGAAAAACATTTCTAGTTCTAGTTTGAAATAAAGTTTGTATTTTTAGTTTAATCTTCTATCTCTTGTGATTTTGCTTACATGTGATGTTTTGATTTACTGAGATTGCTCAATAGGGTGTTGTTGATAGAATTTTGGATTGTAGAGATCTTAGATCCATTATGATATGTTGGATGCTAGGTGATCTTACAAACCAAGTTTCCTAAGTGCTTATCTAGAACTGAATTAGAAGAAGTTCTTATCTTTTGATTTTATTTGAGGTAGATGTTTTGTATGCTGATATTGGTTTAATTGAAGTTCAATTCATGCTTCTAAATCAAATTTAGTGATAAGACTTGAGGAAGAATCATGAATGTGATCTCACTTGTTTTGTGAAGGATTGGGCTATGTGATTGGATATGCCCAGTGCCTTAGTTGGTACGAGAGAACCATGTTAGTAGATGATCCATCCATGTTAGATGTAGTATGATGATTTGATTACTTCATATTTCGATTGGATAGGGATAAAACTCCGATTCCAATTGATTTATTATCTTAAATGATTGAATTGACATTGTGAATGATTATAAGTGGATCATTGACGCTATAGTGTTTATTTTCCTGATATAGTAGATAGTTTTATGTTCTTAAAATCCATCCTTTGATACAAATTCGAATTTAATCTATCCTAGTTATGTGATTTAGAATTATTACGACAATCCCTGTGGATTGACCTTAGTTTCATCGAGAATTATTACTACTTCGCAGCCTTGCACTTGAGGCGAGCGAATATTGAGCGCCATCAAAGGACTGTCGATAGGATCGAGCTTCCATCTAAGATTACTGATTTCTTTAATTTTCTTCAATGCACTTTGAATATTTAATCTTTCACTTTTGGTACTTGATTCCTTGGTCCTTTGGCACTTCAAATCTTCCTTTTTACTCATCAATTCTTCAGTTCTTCAACTTAAACTCATTTGGACTTTAATTCATCACTTTAGGCACATGTTTATCTCAGACTTTGAAATTTTCCTTCATGTTAAAAAATATATTCAATTAAGCCATTTTATCTCTTAAATGCATGGGAAAATGATGCAATATAGGGGATAAATATGCAATATTTAGCACTCATCAATAGTACATAACAGAGAATAAAAGAATAATATAATATAGACAATAAGATCTAACAGGTTCAAGGCTCGACTTGAATAGTCAATTTCTCAAGACAGATTGTTGCCCTTTTTTAGAGATACCAGCAAGTGCAAAAGAAGTAAAAAAGCAAATCGTCTTCAGGATATAATGAACTCACACATTTGAATTTCAACACAAAATTTACACCTTTAAGTGTTAAACAAATCTCTAGTTTTAACACTGATATGCCTTCAAAATATCTTGGTAAAAAACATAGCAAGTTGACAGATAAAAGAACTGGACAAACTGATTGCTTGATTTAAGAAAATGATTGAAAGTTCATCTAGACTGAGATGTCCATACTATATAGAAATTGAAGGGACATGGTGTGCTGAGAGGAGAGACACACAAGTGTCACTTTAAATTATCCACACTATTCACAGCAATAG
This sequence comes from Liriodendron chinense, assembly GCA_003013855.2. NCBI lineage: Eukaryota > Viridiplantae > Streptophyta > Magnoliopsida > Magnoliales > Magnoliaceae > Liriodendron > Liriodendron chinense. The sequence goes on along the minus strand of ML058466.1, from coordinate 546,819 downwards.
GCTATCTGTCGTAAAAAAACATGACCATTTATTTTGTGGCAGTTATTTATATCTCTTTTTAGACAGAGATGGTTATCTAACAATAAAAAAATTGTTGCCACATGTATCCAAATCCTAGTCAGCATAACTGTCCGCCACATGCATGACACGAGGATCCATTGCCACGTGTACAACCATGTCTAGTTAGTCTCTTAATTAGTACTATGGTAAAACCTTAACCCTCAATAGTTGATACATTTTACTTGACATAGGTTCACTCCTAATTGCACCATGGCTAGCTCAGATGTTCTCAAGCCAAGTGCCAAAAAGTTTAGGCTCCTTAAGCTCCTTACGACGATGTGTATGTGCAATGTAACAAGTGTGCCTAGTCCTATAACCCAAATGGTGCTTCTTACCGTCTTTATGGAGATTTGAACCTTAGTTCCATTTATAAAAACCCCTCTTACCAATTAGTTATATATACAGACTATCTATGAAAAGTTTTCATAATAAATATATTTATTTACTAACTAAAATAAACTTTTATTTTTAAAATTTTTTTATTGTAAAAACACAACAATCCTCCAGTAATTTCAAAAATAAAACCAATGGTAAGAATATATGACATATTAGTATAAGCAAGTGCATAAGTTAAGGTATCTTATGGATTTAAACTTTTACTTTAATGCATATGTATCAAAGTTTTGTCAAGTACTTAGTGACCATCAGTTTTGAACTAAAGACTTTATATGACTCATCGAATACAAAGCACACATCTATTCATATATAACTTGGAGATCTAAAAGTTTGCACATTTGTAGCCTTGTGTGTTGAAAACGGGCGACTCAAATCTTGCAATAACAGGAGCCTACGACCGGTCGTAGATGGCGTGCGACTGGTCGAATTTAGGGATCATAGGACAGAACTCTCTGGACAATCTTTGGGCATTGGCGACCAGTCGCAGTTAAGGCGCGATTGGTCGACAGGGGCCTGTGATCGGTCTTCTGACAAACTTTTCTATTTCGTTTTCTTACGCAGTTTTGCGCAAGTTATTTCTAATTTTGATTTGTTGCCTATTTAAGGGGTGTAATATGGGATTAGGAAAATTGCCAAAGGGGCCGGGTATCCCAGAGGGATTGAGAGAGTTCTATAGTGAGAGAAAAAGCTTTGGGAAAGCTTGGAGTTCTCTAGGTGAGGGAAAGGACTGTATTTGTCCTTCCCATGTGAGAATTAGCTTTGTTAGCTTAAGATTTCTCTTGTGGGCTTAGATCCGGGGTTTTGTTTCTTCATTCTCTTGTAACTTCAATTTCATAGTGGATTCACTTTGTGCCATGATTTTTTACCTGTGAGGGGATTTTTCCACATAAAATCGGATTGCTTTCTTGTGTTTGTGTCGATTGTTGCTTGATCATTGTCATTATGATTGCTTATTTGATTCGCTTCCACTGTCAAGATTCCCAAGATTGTACATATCCTAATTTCATGAGTATTCTAAAGACGATCCTAATCTCTCCAAAAGAGGCCTTACTTCTCTACTCATATAGGTAGATTTATCAAAGATGATTCTGTTTCAACTCAACAAAGATTGGTTATAGACTTATAAGATTTAATACCAGCCTTTATAAAATGCAGAAATCAGACACTAGATATTTTAGGAATGAGACTCAAATTTTTCTAGTATATAATTCAGTCAGTTACTCAACTTGTTTGTTCCTTTGAACCTAGCTTATATTTCAAAACTTAGGTAGGGTTACCATCAAGAGTAAAATTCATGTATTTATAGATCTTAGTCTCATTCCTTTAGTGGCACTTCTTATTTGATCTCTTGATAGACTTTTTTTAAAGGATTTGTTAAGTTTAGAATTGACTTAACATACTCCACTATTATTACTTCATCTCAGAGCAATCATTTAACAAAGTTATGCCTTAAACTTACATTTCTAGTCTTACTATTGTGAGTCCTACTCATAGCACGATAAAGAGTAGCCTTACTATCACAAAAGATAGATATAACAGGAATATGTCTTGGCCAAAATGGGAGTTCCATCAGTACATATCTTAATCATTCCCATTCTTTACAAGTAGTGTCAAGTTTTATAAACTCACTTTCCATGATAAAGTGAGATATGCACGTTTGTTTCTTAGATGTCCATGATATTGCTCCTCCTTCAAGAGTGAGCATCCAACCACTAATAAATTTTAATTCTATACTATTTGTATTTCAGCTTGCATAATTATATCATTTAAGTATAGTGGGATATGGCTTATAATGCAATCCATAGTCTATAGTTCCTTTTAGATACCTTAAAACCTTGAAAATCGCATTCTAGTGTTCTTGTCCTAGATTACTGGTATACATGCTTAGCATTCCTATCGTGAATACTATATCAGGTCTAGTGCAATTCATTACATACATTAAACTCCCAATAACACTAGTTTATTCTTGTTGTGCCTTACATCTATCAGTATTTTTAACTAATTTAATACTTAAATCAAATGGAGGTGAAATCAGTTTACTATCATAGTGATTAAACTTCTGCAACACTTTCTCTAGATAATGAGATTTTGTTAAGGTTATTTCATCATCAAGATTATAAGTCTTAATACCTAATAGTGCATTGACTTTACTTATATCCTTCATGTTGAAATCGGTACTTAGAAACTTTTTAGTTTCTTTCATATAATTCATATTTTGTCCAAATATTAACATATCATCTAAATATAGGAGATAATGATTTAACGTTTGGTATAAATGCACGTATTTGCTCAGTTTACTCTAAAATCATTAGACTGCACTACTTGATCAAACTTCTCATACTATTACTTAGGAGCTTGCATGAGCCCATAGAGAGATTTAACCACTTTACACACTTTCTTCTCTTACATAGGTTAAATAAATCCCTAAAGTTGTTCCATATAGACTTCCTCATCTAGATAACCATTTAAGATTGTCGTTTTGACATCCATTTAATGGATTAATAGGTAGTGAATTATTGCAAGAGCAATTAGAATCCTAATGGTAGATATACGAGCAACAAGAGCATACGTATTAAAGAAATTGATACCTTGCTTTTGTCTAAAGCTTTGGCTACTAACTGAGCTTAAAACTTATTTATGGTTCAATCAGGATTAAACTTTTTCTTGAAAATTCACTTACATCCTATTAGCTTTGAACCTGGTGTAAGATCTGTTAGTGCACTTTTCGTGACATACTAGTGCACCTTGTTTGTCAATCACTTACGTCAGTGAGTCTAGTGTCGGTTGAGCCCAATGAAGACGAAGACCGAAGACTCTAGACGGACCGGCTGCATCAAGGAAGAAGATTCAGGTAAAAGAGATGCCTTGGTGCCTTAACCTTGACCAAAACCCAACCCCTTTGTATCCTTGATGACCTTGACCATATTAGGAATCTTTTAGGCATTATAAATAGGCCCTAGGTGTTACATTTGATCACCCTAACCTAGGCCAAAAAGAACAGGCTGAAGCATGTCAAGTTCAGAGATCAGAAGGGAGAACCAGGCTGGTCCGACCGGTCAAGACAGGTCGGCCAGCAGCTTTGCTGCATGCTCAATGGCCAGCCGACCGGTCAAGACCGGTCGGCCTTTACAATTCATGGAGGCCAGCAGGTGTGGCCGACCGGTCTTGACCGGTCGGCCTGGTAATCCAAAACCGTCCAGCAAAGGCGTCCAACCGGTCGCGACCGGTCGGCCTGGAGAACTTCAGCCATCCAGCAAGGGGGTCCGACCGGTTATGACCAGTCGGCCTATGTATTGGGCTTGTACACTTGATAGCCTTCAGCAGGGGAGTCCGACCGGTCATGACCAGTTGGGACAGGTTGGCTTATAGGCATTAGCCGTTTTATGACCGTTGGAGCTTTCTTTTCCTACATATAGAGCTCCGTTTTTGGGCATTGTATGAGGAATTTTTTGAGGAGTGAAGCCACCATTGTTTGAGACCATTTGAGGCTCATTCCTTGACCTATGCAAGGCATCTTCCTTGTGCTTTAATACAAGATTAGAGCATTCCAAGCTCATGAAGAAGATGACCTTCATCCGCTCTTGATCTCTAGAGATTGGAAGCTTCTTGATTGGCAAATCTTTGTCCAAAACTCTAAGATGAGATCATTGTAGGTAAGAGACTCTAGGCAATCCTTATCCATTAGTTGTAGAGTTCTCAAACCCATCCTCCTAGTACCTTGGGCATCTAAAAGGCATCGCATGCAAGGTGTTTGATCGAATGTGGCTGAGGCATTGGCGACGCAACGGCGACACGATCGTGGGAGCAAGGGAAGCTGATTGAAGCACGGGAGAGCGGAGATCAAGCTACCCAATCCGGCGCTAAACAAGGGGCTCATCCGACAAGTAGGTTGTCTTATTTGAGAGTCCATTTTAGAGTTTATTTTTCGAACTCGACCTAGGGGCGTTAGTCGTTCCTTGGCCAGTCAGCCGGGCCTAAACTAAGTCTCCAAGGGGGAGCCTCCGACACGGGAGTAAACTTGCGTTAGGTTGAGAGTTAGCCTATGTCTAAAACTCCGGGTTCGGTTGAGAGGTGAACCGATAAAACCTCCGTGTAAAGGTTGAGAGGTGAACCTCATTTAAAACCTCCTACAGTGAATGCCGGTGTGCTTAAAGGGGTTGAGTACTTGAACCGGGAGTGGAGTAGACACGTAGTAGAACCACTATACATCCTTGTGTTTGTGATTGTTCTTGAGCACATTTATATCTTCACATTGTTAGTTTAATTGCTTAATTATGAATGCTTGATAGGAATGTATGCTAGGCACCTTTTAGACTCATCCTCACACAAGATGTACCTTCACTAGTTGTGCAGACTTGAGCTCATTGATCCACTCTCATAAGTCTACACAAGTTGCATAGGTTAGAAGCTTAATTAGTTGAATCTTTTACTTACCTATGCATGCTTAGACTAGGACTGTTTATTGCTTAAATCTTTTGCTAGTCTTGTGATTGGACCCACCTAGGCTTGGAAGCCGAAGTGTTCTTGCTTACATAGCTTAATTTGTTGAATTGCGTAAGTAGGCGAAAAGAATTTCAAAGGTCCTAATCACCCCCCCCCCAGGTCCTTAGACATATCTCCAAGTGTCTCAATAGGCGGTAAAACCGCAATTTCAAGATCGACCCAACACGAAGTGTTATTGGAGACTATGAAATCCATTTCATCATCAATGACGTCTCTTGAAAACTATGCATCATAAGATGAGAAAGCATTACTAAGTATTAAAGAAAAAAAAGTGTTAAAGGATCACTTTTAATACTTAGTAATATAGTGATTTCCTTTCTTATTTCATTTATATCCTCTTCTACAAGAGGCAAATAGAAATTTAGGCTAAAAGATATTTCTTTTTTTGCCTTTTTTAAAATTTTTTTAGTTCATTTTCTTCTAGATGAACTTTAGATTTATCATGAATGCTTTTAAGTTTTTTAATAATTAGTTTTACTTCATTTTCATCAACCTGACCTTTTATATGATTATTCATATAGTCTTTGTATACTATATTTAAAAAAATATATATAGCATCTCTAAACTCTATAATCATATTTTTATCAGCAAAAGTGGATTGTTCTAGAATAAAAAATCTATATACAGGATTATGAGTCCCATAACTCACAAAGGTACACTTGATTCCTCTAAGACCTTTTTTTTTTTCCAAATTAGTCATGCAACGTACCCACCCTGTTAGTTGGTCAATGCACCAACTTGGTTAGTCACACAATGCACCCACCCACTAGTGGGGTTAGTGTGTCTCCTTAGCACTCGAACCTGAGACCTATTGTTGAAACACCTAGGCGTCTTCCAAGTGGGCTAGTAGGCGAGACACAACTTGCGTCTTTTAGAACAATTATCCTAACTCTGTTATAATTCTCAATACTTTAAAGTAATGAAGACTGAGCTTCTTGTTTTTCCACAATCTATATGGGGAGACATCTAAATTTTTTTTGTGGGATGGCATTTAGAATACAATTTAATGTTAACAATGCTTCTCCCCACAAATTCAATGGTAATTCAGAATTTGATATCATACAGTTAATCGTTTCAATTAATGTCCTATTTTTGTGTTCCATTGCGCCATTTTGCGGAAGCGTATAAGGAGCCGTAAATTCATGAATTATACCATTTGATTCACAGAAGTTATTAAATTCATTAGATGAGTACTCACCTCCCCTATCACTTCTGAGAGCTTTAATCTTCAAATTCAACTAATTTTTCAATTCTGCCTCGTGAAGCTTAAACATTTTAAAGGCTTGATTTTTAGATTTTATTAAGTACACGTAGAAAAAATTAATGAAATCATTGATAAATGTGATAAAATACATTTTTCCACCATTAGTTAAGGTATTATTTAAAATCATAAATATCAGAATAAATTAATTCTGGGGATTGTGATTTTCTAACACCACTTAAAAAGAGTTTTTTAGTTATTTTAGAATGAGCACACACATTACATTTCCTTTCTAGTTCTATTTCATGCTTTGGTATTAGTCCTAAGATCACCATATTTTCATTGAATGATAATTAACATGACTTAGCCTAGCTTGCTATAAAAATACAGAATCCACTATATAAACTGAAGCATCATCATTATTATTGATATTCAATTTAATCATACCATTACATAAATATCATTTGCCTACAAACATGTAATTCTTGATGATAATCAACTTATCAGACTTATATGTTATCTTAAAATCTCTCTTATTAAGAAGATCGTATGAGACAAGATTTTTAAACATATCAGGTACATGTAATATATTCGTTAGTGTCTGTCTTTTGTCTGATGTAAACTGAAGCTCCATAGTTCCTGTCCCAACAACATTCACTCGAACGTTGTTACCCATCTTTACCTCTTGTCCATTGGCAATGCCTTCGTAAGTCTTGAAGATGTTATGGTCCTTCGATATGTGAATGGTTGCACCAATTTCTAGCCACCATCCACTATTGGATACTATTATGTTAGATTCAGTAACCATTACTTCAAGTTAGTCTTCTACCATATTAGCTTGAGTTTTCAGTTGTTTCTTCATGTATTAGCATTCCTTTATATAGTGTCTTGGCTTATTACAGAAGTGACACTTGCCCCTCTTCTTGCCATTTTTCTTAAACTTTGTATCATTCTTTAAAGAAATGGATTTAAAGTTTTGAGATTTTGATTTATCTTCTTTCATTATATTTGTTTGAAATAATTTTCAAAGCATATTCTCTTGTCCCGGTTTATGAACTCTTTTTCTATATAAAGATGTCATTAAAACCTTTCAAGAATGTACTTCTTCTCATCATATTTCAGTTTCTTTTTATAATCAAACCATGATGTAGGTAATTTTGTAATTACCACACAGACTAGGAATTCTCTAGGAGGATCTATACTATCAATTTTCAATTCGTCAACTAAGTTTTGTAGTTTAGTTACTTTGGAGAGAATTGATTGATCATTCTTAAACTTGAAATGGACATAGTTATCGTTAAAAAATTTCTAAGTACTGACCTTTTTGGCTTTATATTTTTATCTAACTTTGTCCACAGATGTTTAGCAGAGGTTATTTTATAGTACGGGTTACAGATGGAATTGGAGAGGTGTTTAAGATATGACCTCTACACAGAAAATCGTTATCCTATCTTTTCTTCCATTCCACCTTCACTTGTTCTAAATCGTCATCTTTTGGCTTGGGCAGAGAAGGTGTGTCATCATCTAAGATGCAGGACAACTTAAGAGTTGTGAGAAAGAAATGCATTTTCTGTTGCCACCTTAAGAAAAATTAAGCATTGAAACAATCCAGTCGTACAAAGTCTTAGTTCGTAACTTAAATGGAATAAATTGACTTCATTGTGGCTTTAAGTATAATTTTTGTCTTAAATATTGGATAAGAGATAATATAGTCCACAATGGAGGATAAAAGAATAAGCTAATGACACAATCAGATCTAGCGGCTCGACTTGAATAGTTAATTTCTCAAGACAAATTTGTTGCCCGTTTCTAGAGATATCAGTAAGTGTAAAAGAAGGAAAAAGGCAAATCGTCTTTAAGATACAATGAACTTACACATTCAAATTTGAACACACCTTTAAGTGTTGAACAAATCTCTAGTTTTGACATTAATATACCTTTAAAACGTCCTAGGAAAAAATATAGCAAGATCATAAGTAGGAGAACTGGACAAACGATTACTTGATTTAAAAAAATGATGGAGATTTCCTCTGGACTAAGATGTCCAGGCTATATAAAAATTAAAGGGATATAGTGTCCTTCCAGTAGAGACACACAAGTGCCACTTTAAATTATCCACACCCATTCACAGCAATAGACTATCTGCCATGAAAGGACATGGCCCTTTATCTTGTGGCAGTTGTTTCTGTCTCTTTATGGACAGAAACAGTTATTTAACAGTAAAAGACTATTGCCACATATATCCAAATCTTTGTCAGCATAATTGTCGCCACATGCATGACACGTGGCACCATTGCCACATGTACAAAATGTCCAGTCAATCTCTTAATTAGTACTATAGTAAAACCTTAGTCGCCAATAGGTATTACATTTTACTTGACATAGGTTTACTGCTAATTGCACCATGGTTGGCTCAGATGTGCCTGAGCCAAGTGCCAAAAAGTTACTATAGAAAAATCTTAGTTAACAATAGGTGATACCTTTGACTTTACATAGGTTTACTCCTAATTGCACCATGGCTAGTCCAGATGTGCTTGCATACATGGCTTTGCACCGTCCTTATGGAGATTTAAACCTTGGTTCCATTAGCAAAAATTTCTCCTCTTAGTAATTGGTTATACAAACTATTTATAGATATTTTTGATAATAAATATATTTATTTAAAAAAAAAACACAACAGAGGGGTGCGTGGATTGAGTTGGGGCCTTGGTGTGATACTCTAGACGAGGGGAAGTGGGTGATCTTGGATGAGACACGCTTCGGCAATCTACCAAGGGTCTGTACTCATGCAGGGGTGGGATCATCAACTACTGATGGCATTGTTCGGCAGTAGGCACCCCAACACACATTTCAAATTCCCTTTGGCGAGTGGGGCATTACGCTCGTCGATGTTTACATTTTTATTGGGCTAAGAAGGACAAGTCTATAAAGCTGTCTTGATTGAGCAATGCGTTCCAAGGTCGTGTGGCAGATACACAGGAGCCTCGGGAGCAAACATATGGGCCTTGGCCCTGCGCTTATGGGGAGCAGCATTTTCCTCATTGCGCATAGCTAGCTAGGTGAGTACTTACCTCCATCTTTTGGAGGATATGTCTTCTGTAAGCCCACCTTACGCTCGGGAAAAGCTCTTTTAGTCCATCTATATCATGGATGGATTGGATGAGGTGGCTTTGTAAGACCACCTTATGCTTGGGAAAAGCTCTGTTAGCCCATCTATATCATGGATATTGGATGAAGCGGCTACGATGTCCTTGGTTGAGGTAATTTTCTTGCCCCCTTTTGCAGCAATAATCATATTTTGTTCAGCGAAAGTTCAGTGACTTTGGAACACTAGTCTCTTGTTCTTTGGCTTGCTATACACACACGTGTGTCTACTCTATCCCACAGACCACTTTTAAAGTTCACACGTAACTTTAGACCAAGGAATTAATTTTTACCGTCTCCCGAGACCCACCGATAAATCATTAATGTAGCAAGTTCGACTATTGAAGAAGCTTAAAAAGCTAATAGTGTGGTTGTTAACAGCTGCAATACCACTAGTCAAAGAAATCGGCTCTTAGTTGTATTCACTATCTTTCATACATGCATATGTGTGATATGAATAGAATGACAATAGCTTAGATAGAGTTAAATAGGAAAAAAAATCTTGAACATTGCTGACACGACCAGTTTGATTCTATGCCTAAACCAGATATGGGTTAGGCCCATTGACAGCCATAGATGTGAAGAAGAAGATGCCAAGGATAAAAGAAAGCATGGATCGACAACCACTTTGTCGGATAAAACAAAGCAGTTATAGTATCTTTTTATAGACGATTTGGGAGACGAGGGTTGATGGATTTGGCATCATACCCTCTTCTGAGTTCATCCAAGGGATGCTCTCATGGGATATGTTATGGCTTCGGTGCCTTCCTACCATTTGATCCAAACACATATCGCCCATTTACATATGGTGTGGCCTTAGCACAAAAAGATAACATAATTCACTTTTGTTCCCCCTTTTTAAATATATCTTTCTATTAGAATTTCCTTCACCCATGACAAAAATCTAAATGGGCCATATGGCATGAGCGATGCATGGTATTTGATAATCTAGGAGTATGTTTTAAAAGAAAACACACACACAATGTCCACTTGCACATCTATCTAGTGGGCCCACTAGGTGGACCACGCTTGAAATTTCACAAATCGCACATTAGACCATCCAGTCAGTGGACAGTTTTTGCCCATCCTTTCATTTGAATTTCTTGTCTAGTTGTATGGTTTGAAGGAAAATCTTAGTATAGGAATCCGTCTACCTACGGTCATACATTGGGCCGAGCATAATAGTAATATCTAGCATTGCCTTGTTGCACGCTATTCCTTAAAGCACCCTACTGCTCAGCCAGGTCGGTGATCCCGTTGTAATGGTAACTTACACATCTTTTCCGCACCCGTATCCATTCTTTTCTGTTCAACTATACAACTGTTGCACCTTTGAAAGTCCTTTAATTTTTAAAGAAAAAAAAAAGGAGCTCATTTGGAGCTAGGAAGAGCCCCAATCTCCACTAGTAACCTAAGTAACGAGTGCACGACAGTTGGCTAAATAACAAACAGTCGAGCCACGACCAAATACTACTCTATCTCGACACTAATGGTAGGTCGTCACGGTTTGAGTCGGACCCAATCAGTTTTGGCACGTCTGCAAATCTCACGAGTGTTCCACATGGCCAAATTCGAGACCAAGGAAGACATTTGTGTTTTCAGTTCATCCCAGTGAGAATAACCTTATGAAGTGTGGCATATAAACATTATGGTGCGTTCTGGAGAGTTTTCAACGGTGGTGTAACAGATCTGAGTTTTGAATCTGCCTCATTCTTGGACTCACATACTATTGTGAGCTTGCGAAACTTATGGACGGAGTGGATTTCTCATGGACACAGTGGTGGACCTCACGTAGCTTGGGCAGGGGCACAGGCAATTGAAGTCCGGGGGTACAGGAGGCATGATATAATTCCGTCCCGTCCCCCCCCCCCCCCCCCCCAATAAATAAAAACCACTATCCCACCTCACGCATAAATAAAAAAATATTAAGTCGACCGATTCTTACCAAGAAAAACGTACCGACGGAAGTTACATTGCAACCCCGTATAAAAAGACAATACCAATGAGCATTGACATCACTTCAATAAATTAAAAAAAGAAAAAAGAAAAAAAAGAAGAAGAAGAAGATGGACGACATCTGAGCTGTGACTATGGCCGTAGCCAAATCAGGCCGGTCCAGTCATCATGTGAGCCACTCCAATGCAAAAAGAATGAATCATTTAAAAAGAGTTGTCTATGATTCACGTTCAACATACATTTGTGGCCCAGCCATGATAGAACCGTCTGATTTTTGTGCATGGCCATCTTCATAAAGGTATATAGACACCTCATGACCCAATGGATGTTCCCTACACTTGCCAGGTTGGTACTGAGTGAAGATAAACTCGTTTCAACAAAGAGGTCATGGTATTGATTCCCATAGTGGAGGTGGCTAACATTGTGACTAACAGGGGTGAGTGGGTGTACTAACAATTGAGTGTGTGAACTAACCCATAAAAAAATAATAAATAAAAAAGTAAAAAAAATTGTAAAGGAAAGTGCGTGTGAGCCAGCCAGCAAACCTGAGAGAGATAACATGCAATTATATATAATTATAATTTATACATAAAAAAGTCCTCATGCAGCCTGGGTGTCGGGAAAAGTCAACCTTGAATAATCTATATATGCGGCTGATCGGAGTCAAAAACCATAGACATCCTCATCAAACCTAGCTAAGACGAGAATGCAATCGAAATGGATTTTGCAAAAATAGCATCCATGACTCTCTACTTGTATTTGTAAATTAGCAAAATGCATACTATACGTTTGTGAATCCATAGAGCTGGACCTCATGGGAAGCTGGCAAGAAGGTCTACCTGATAGAACCTTTTCCCACATATATTGGTAAAGGTTCTGTAAGGTCGACCTCAAAAGAAGTTTCCCTGTGTAGCACTTAATGTGGGGCAAGGCCTCATCCAAGATAGGTGTGGCTCTTACCGTGGGCCTACCTTAATAATGTATGTATTCTATATCCACACTGTCCATTCTCTTTTTTTTTTTTTTTTCAGAATATTTTAAGGTATGACCACAAAATTTAGGCAGATCCAGTTCTCAGGTGAACCATACAGTTCGAAACCATGGTGATTGTCCAATAATAGACCACAAAAATTTCTTGTATTTGTTTTTTTACTTTATCTATGTTTATGTTACCTTATCAATGGGTTGGATGGAAAATATATGATCTTATGACAATGTTCGATGGCAAATAAACATTCCAATGTACCCTAGGAAGTTTTTAATGGCAGGGCATTCAATCACCACCGTTTCCTATGGCATGCTACACCTGAGAATTAGATTTGCTTCATTTTTGAGCTCATACCCTAAAATGATATGGAAAGACCGATGCATGATATGGAATACATCCATCAAGGAAAGCCCCACGGCAAGGGCTGCAGCTAATCCGCTCCCTTCCCATGACGTGGAACTTTGCGGGGCCCATCATGATGTGTGACAAACATCCATCCCATTAATTGGATACCTCCATGGTGAGCTATAGGCCTACAAAACCACGCCAATCCATGACTTAGGTGGGCCACACCACTGACAATAGTTGAGAGTTAATGCCCGCCCATTGAAACCGGGCGCGACTTGGGTGAGACCCCGGAACCAGCGATGTGGGTGGGACCCTGAGCCTAAGGCCCACCTGGATGTATTCATTGCATATCCACGCCATCCATCTGTTTCTTCAGATTACTTTAGGATGCTGTTCCAAAAATGAAACAGATGCCAATATTAGGTGGACCACACCACTGGAAACGGTGCTCACTAAACATCTACCATTAAAAACTTCCTGGCATCCACCATAATGTTTATTGACCATCCAATCTGTTGATAAGGTCACGCAGACCAGGATGAAATGAAAAAACAAAATCAGGTTCATAGAAAACTGTTGTGGCCCACAAAAGATTTTTAATGGTCATTAACCAGTGTTTCTTATATTGTGGTCCACCCGAAATTTGCATATGCTTCAATTTTTCTACCTTGGCATCAAATAAGCCAGAAGAGCAGATGAACGGAATCGATATATAATTCATAGATCCAGGTGGGCTCCTATGGTCAGGGTCCCACCCACATAGCTGGTTCCGTGGTCTCACCCAAGTCGCGCCCATTGACACCTTCCTTAGTGTATATATGGCCCAGTGATATATGGTTTAGACATCCAGCCCATTCATTGTTTGTGTTCTACTTAGACAGTGGTGACATCAAATTTTAGGCCCTTCCAAAACTCATGTGGATTCTACCAACAGCTTTTAGATGTTTTTAGCATGATTCCTATGATTTTAGATGTTGTGGCCTACCTAAATCTCAGATACGGCTGATTTTTGGCACATCTCATAACCTACAAGGTACCTACCAAATGCACGGCAGTGGATGTCCATCACACATCACGGTAGGGCCCACATAGCTCAACCTCATGGGAAGCTTCCATAAGGTCGGCCTCATAGTACCATTTTGCACACACGGAAAATGGTAATATGAGGTTGAGCTGTGTGGGCGCCACCGTGATGTGTGTCAAAAATACACCTCATCAATCAGATGCATCGTTCCATGGTGGGTCACGAGCTGGAAAATCAAGTCAACCCATGACTTAGGTGGGTCACACCACAGCCAACAGTTGAGAGTGGTTACCCACCCATTGAGCCCTTCATGATTTTTATAGGTTCCACTGAGATTTGGTTCAGACATCCAACCCCATCCATTGTGTCTCCCACTTTGATGAGGGGTCGCACCAAGTTTTAGCCATATCCAAAACTCAAGTGAGCCCCCACTGCTTTTAAATGTTTTAGCATATTTTCACACAAGTTCAGATGGTACGACCCACTTTAGCTCCATATACAGCTGTTTCTTGGGATATCCCCGTGACCTAAAGGGACCCACCAAATGCACGGATGTCCGACATGCATTACAACAGGCCCAACACAGCTGGACCTTATATATATATATATATATATATATATATATATATATATATATATATATATATGCGCTTGACTGTATATTAGCATTCCATAAGGTCGTGTACCTCACTTCCGTCGTTGGGTGGCAAATTTTCAAAATACGCATAGTCACAAGAAGTTATGAACAGCTCGTGGCACGATCTTCGTTGGACAGAAAACAAGTTGGGGCCCACCCTCATGTTGTGAGAAATCCACACTGTTCATACGTTTCAACATGTCATGTTAGGGAAAGGGACAAAAAATGAGTCATATACAAAACTCAAACGGGCCTTACATCAAGAAACAGTAAGGATTGAACGTCCACCATTGAACATTCGTGGGACTATAGAAGTTTTGGATAGATCTAATATTTTTTTCATTTTCAGTTCATCCCAGTGAGAATGACCTTATGACCGGTATGGATGGCATGTAAGAATAACAGCGGACCCAAGGAGAGGTTTCAACAGTAGGCATTTCTGTACCACTCTTTCTCTTCATACGGCCCACTTGAGTTCTAGATCTACCTCAATTTTTGGCTCATGTCCTAACATGACCAGAAAAAATGGATGGACGGGTGGATTTCTCACAAACATTACAGTGAGCCCACCTAGGCTCTTGTCTATAGAAGTTCATCCGGATGACAGGCTGTGCCCATCTGTAGCGGATTTGGTGCTGCCCCTGCGGCCCTACCTTGATGTATTAATTCTATATCCACGCCGCCCATCCGTCTTTATGGATCATTCTAAGATATGAGTCCGAGACAAAAGCAAATCCAATTCTAAGATGGATCATACCATATGAAACAATGGTGATTGACAATTAATGGCTACGTAAGTTTGGGATCAAGCTGATATATTTTTTATTTTTTTAATCATATGACTTTATCAATAGATTGGATGGAAAATAAGCATTATTTAAACATCACAGTAAGCCACTAGAAGTTTTTAATGGTAGAACGTTCATTCACCACTGTTTCTGACTATGGTTTACCGCAGGTTTGGATCTTTTTCATTTTTGGAATCATGTCCTAAAATGATCTTCCAAAATGGATGGACTCCGTAGATATAGAATACACAGATTAAATTGTGCCCCACGGTAAGGGCCGCACTGTCTTAGGTGTGGTCGATGCCGCACGTAATCCGCTCCCTTCCTCGTGTCGGAAGCGGAATGCCACACTCCACCGACCTTGATGATGTGTTGCCGTTATCAAGTTCTGTGGGCCCACCATAATATAAGTATTATCTCCACACCGTCCATACATGGCGGGATAATTTTAGAGAATTATCCCAAAAATGATGACGATCTAAATCTCAAGTGGACCACAACCAAGAAAGCAGTGGGGATTGAAAGTCTACCGTTGAAAACTTCTTGCAGCCACAAAAGTTTTGGATCAAGCCGATATTTGTTCTTTCCCTTCATCCAGCCCCGTGTGGCATTATGAACAGGTTGGATTGAAATTAAACATCAAGGTGGGCCCTAGGAAGGTATCAACGCTAGGCATCATTATCCCCACTGCTTTGTATGTTGTGGCCCACTTGAGATTTGGATCTGCGTCAATTTTGGCTTCATTCCATAAAATGATATCTCGAAATGGATAGATAATGTGGATATAACACATACATCATAGTGGGCCCATGAAATTGGTGATGGCAACACACCGCCAAGGTCGTCAAATGACGGTTTTGCCAGTTTCCCCCTTTTTTTATTGGGCTGGTATGTTTTCCCCTTGTTTTTTTATAGGGCTGATATCTCCACTGTATATTTTGAAAATCTGTCATCCAGTGGTTGAAGTGAAGACACGACTTGACCTTACGGTATATTAATATGAGGTGTGGGGAATGGCACTATGAGGTCGACCTCATCGGAAGGTTGAGCTGTGTGGACCCCACTATGATGTGTACTGGGCATCAACACCATCCATTTGATGGGGCCCCTCTAGTTTATGGGATATCCTGAAAATCAGCCGTATACGGAACTAAGGCGGGTCATACCATCTAAAATTATGTCAAGACATGCCTAAATCATCTAAAATCACTTGGTGGGGCCCACATAAGTTTTGAATGCTGCTGAAACTTGTTCTGACCCCTCATCCAAGTGGGACGCACACAATGGATGGGCTGGATTTATGAACCACATCTCATTGGGCCCAATAAACAATCATGAGGATTTTAATGGGTGGGTAACCCCTCTCAACTTTTGTATGTGGTGTGGCCCACCTAATTCATGGATTGACCTGATTTTTAAGCCTGTGGCCCACCATGAAATGTTGCATCTGACTGACAGTGTTGATGTCCTATACACATCACAATGGGCCCACACAGCTCAACCTCATGGGAAGTTCTCATGAGGTCGAACTCATAGTACTTCTATATATATATATATATATATATATATATATATATATATATATATATATATAACTTCCTGATCCAAAACTCTGGTGGGCCATAGCACAGAGAGACGCAAATTAAGGGAGGAACTTTAATGAGAACTTGGATATATAAAGGTTCTCGTTGTCAATCTTAAGATAATCTTATGAGAACTTTCCCGGAGGAGCTATGTGGGCTCCACTTTGATGTGTATTGGATGCCAACAACGTGCATTTGGTAAGTCCCCTCTAGAGTACATGGGGCACACCAAATTTTTTTGGCAATTTCAAAACTCAGGTAGGTCCCACCAAATGCTTTTAGATGTTTTACGCTTGATTTCACGCATTATCAAAGAGACCGAGGCCCACTTAAGTTCTGTATACAAGGAAATTTTGGGACATCTGCCTTGTGTGGATATCCGATTATTGCTTATGGTTCCAAAGTAGAACCTTAGTTTGGTGATTCCAACAATGTGATCTATGGCTCATAAATAACAGATGATGGTAACAAACTGGCCCCCATTCAAAGGGTTAGGATAATCCGATCAGCATGATTTTTGCATCGTGGCTTGATGGGGTTTGTAATATAAAAATGACCCCATCTTAATCAATGACTAAACGTCCCTCCCATGTGTCATTCAAAAGGTTTGGCGGTTGGGGACGTGAGGCAGAGGGAACGAAGTGCCCTCGATCCAAGAATCACAAACGAACTTGGATTTTGGAACCTAGAGCTATAGCTCATCTGTTAGTCAGAGCCGATGTCACATCCACGGCACCATGGTCCCCATGCAAAATCAAGGTTGGGTGCCCCCTCTTTTTGTGGCCAACATGAATCATTAATGTGCCTAAATTAACCTGGGGAAACTCATCCCACTGATGCACACAAAATCGAAACCATTCATTAGGTGAGTCACCTCATGAAACCCTTAGGACCAGAAATCAGCCTAATCCAAAAACTAAGTGGGCCATAGCAAAGTGGGAGGGAATGCCCACCCTCGATTTTCACCGAGGCCCACCTGAGTTGCAAAATGGCATGATTTTTTTTTTTCCCAATCCGGATGAAGGGTCTGAATGGCCTAGATTGCATATACACATATTATAAAATAAGTTCCCAACTGTGTGTGTAGGGAAAAGGTTCCATGAGGGAGCTTCCCATGAAGTCGAGCTCTGCAAGGCCATTGTAATGTGTCCAACATCCACTCCAATTATATGCACCCTTCCATTGTGATCCATGGGCCTAAAAATCAAGCCAATCCATGACTTAAGGTGGGCCACAGCATAGACAACAGTTGATAGTGGATGCCAACCCATTGAAACCCTCCTAATTGTACATAGGGACTACCAAGATGTAGTTCGAACATCCAACCCATCCATTGTGTGTCCCACTTGGATGAGGGATCACACCAAATTTCAGGCCATTCCAAAACTCACGTGGGCTTGGATTGTGCGGGCCCCTTGAGTTCCAGTTACCGCTGATTTTTGGTACATCTCATAATCTAGACGAGAGCCACCAAATGCACGGTGTGGAAGTCTGACACACACCACAATGGGGCCCATAGAGCTTGAACTCATGGGAAGCTTCCATGAGGAGGACCTCATAGTACCATTTCCCATACATGTGTACACACACTACCGTCCCAACCACCTTCATGGGGATGTTGCTTTTAAATGATACATGAGATGACCGATGGTCATTTTGAACCGTTCATCCATCATACAACTACAAGCAAGCCATGTATGGTGCATAAACTAAATAAATCAGATGAACCCTAACTTCATATCAATAGCACGGAAAATGGACAGTCTGGACGGAGAGGAGAATGAAAATAGGTCCAGTCAACATCTTGAAACATAGATCCCACCTTGTAATGGTTATGACTCCAAAACCAGTACCAACTTTTAAAAGTGGGCAAAGTTTCAGAGTTAAATTTTCCTATTTACTGTGCATAGCATTTCAATTTATAAAGAAAGAAAAAAATGCCAGTATTTTGATTGATATGTCAAGAAGTAGATGAATAATATGTTTCAAAAAGGCAAAGCTATCGAGGTTGCAGGTTCGAATTGCTGCACCACAGCATGCGGACCAAAAGAAAAGGGGAAACAGTTCCCAATAGCATGCCCCACCTCATATGCTATGTTATAGAAATATATTTTTTTAATTGCAGTTGCCAACCAGTATCCATCCAGAATGCTCAATTATAAAAATGCAAGCATGTAAGCATGCATACATATTATATATAGAGAGAAGCTCCGGTACAACTAGCTGGACCATAATTTATTGTCCAACTAACATACAAGTACCAAACCATCAATTGTGTGAGTCATGCAACCATCCAAAAGGTTGGCACCACCATCAAGCCAATCCACAAATCAGGAAGGCCACACAATACAAAACAATGGAAAGCCACCAATCTGATCCAAAGTACAAACAGGTGTGCCACCTGATTCGTTGATTGTGTTGATTTCTGCAACAAGTGATCTTCAGGGTAGGGCCAACCTTTTGGATGGGTTGGATGTCGCACATACATGACAGGGTGGTGATTTACCCACTAGTAGCTCAACTGACTTGTTGCCTTTGGTTGGAGTAATGAAAGTATGGGTTGAAGGGCAGAGACGTTTGCAGATATATTCTAGTGGAACTAAGTTTTGGTGCTGAACTAGTCAAATCTCCCATATAACTAGACTACTGTTCCTTTTCTTTTTTCTGAAGATTATATCTACTCTTCCTTGAAGAACACACTTTAAAAATTGGCTGCTCTGTGCTAAAGTTGACTTGAAACAGCCTGTAAGAGCACCTTGGTTGCCAATCAGCATAGAGACTAAACCAAACCAAGGACACTTTTATCCTCAATTCCTACCTTTGGATTGTGAAACTGTTCTTGTGATATTCCCTCACCCACTCAGGAAAAAAAAAAAAAAAAAATCTTTAATTGCAGATTTCCCGCTACCAGAATGCACAGATGGAGGATCTGTACCAATCCTGCAACCACCAGGAGGTTCAAGCTCCACCTCATCATCCAGAGTCTCCAAGGCTTACCAACAATGGGCTTACAGAATCCCGCAGACAGTGAATTAATTGTACGGATAGAATGGAGAGGTTGTAGAACCCGAACTCATAACCTATCAAAAGGAGTCCAGAGGAATTGCACCTCGAAACAGCATATCCAATCGGACGGCACCATCAGCTGGAACGAGGAATTCGATCATGTCTGCAAGATGAAAATGATGAAGAATGGAAGCTTCAGATGTTGGGTCATCACTCTAGAGGTTCATGTAAGCATCTATCCACACATTTTTTTATGCTAGGTCTTCCTCATTTATATTTTTAATCCCCCCTTTCTGTTCAAAGTGATTATAGGGAGTTGTTCATTTTGAACTTGTCAAACTCTATCAGGAATTTGGTCAGAATTCAGACAGCAGAGCTACACTTCTTGCCCAAGTTTCGATTGATATTGCTGAATATGCCTCTCCCATCACAGCCAACAAGAAAACCATCAGAATCCCAATCAACTGCAACATCAGAGGTTCTACTGATGCGCCATCTTTAACAGTTAGTCATGGGTCAGATCACTGTATGCATTCTAGATATGATTCGTGCTATCCTCATCTGTTTTACAATTTTTCTCAGGTAAAGCTCAAGCTTTCTGAGCACCAAAGAAACCAAAGCACAGTACATCCACTGGCTCAAGCTCTAATTATACCCTCACTGTCATGCATGAGACCTCAACAACAGAGCAACAGATTCCAAAATCTAAAACCAGAAATGGAAAATGATGATGCAAATGACAGTAAATTCTCCCCCAACCCACCCACCTTGGAGTTGTCCTCTGAAGAGGAGCCTGAATTTAACTATGGGAAGCTGGCTGCAGTGAATCAACTTGCCGGCTTAGTTACCGGCATGCTTGAATACAGCAAACCTGAGAACACAGAACCTCCGAGCCACAGCCGACCAACCCCTCCAGCAACCTTCACTAGTCAGGCTCCTTTCATGTAACAAAGGGAAGCTGAGTTTCAGAGCAATTCACCATCCGAAAGGAACACCATTGCTAAACAAAGCATACAGTGAAAATGGTGGAGACGACATCGACCGTGACAGGAGCCAATCAGGCACTCAGTTCGAAATACTCTCACAAGTTCAGCCAGGGGAAAGGTTTCAGGTTTCAGGATTTGAAGACGACAATCAGTTTGAGATAGGAGCTTGGGAAAAGAGAAGCGTGATCAGCAGAGATGGGAAAATGGAGCTAGTTACAGAGATCTTTCCAGCTTCCATCGATCAGTGTAGTGAGAAAGCTTCGGGTGGAAGTGCATGCACAGTTCTCGTCGCAGTTATTGCTGACTGGCTGCATAGGAATCCGAAAACTCTTCCACTACGATGCCAATTTGATGATCTGATCCGCGAAGGGTCTTCTGAATGGAGAAAGCTATGTGCAAATCAGAATCACAGGGAGAAATTCTCAGATCAGCACTTTGACCTCGAGACCATATTAGAAGCAAAAGTACGGCCACTTTTAGTAGTCTCTGAGAGGTCCTACATAGGTTTCTTTGTACTCAATGACATGCCCAAGCATTTCGAGTTCCTGCAGGGAGTAATGTCTTTTGACAGTATATGGGACGAGCTCGTTAGTTCTGCTGCTTCGGAAGAACAAATTTACATCATCAGTTGGAATGATCACTTTTTTGTTCTCAAGGTAGAAAGCAAGGCAATTTATATAATTGACACGCTTGGAGAGAGACTGTGAGGGATGCAATCAAGCTTACATCATTAAGTTCAACAGCGAAAGTGTAGTTTATGGACTACAGCCAGAGCCAAGCAACCAGAAAGTGGAATCAAAAGAGAATACAGATAGTAGTTCAAACAGAGCCCAACCAGATGTGGATGATGGTTCTTTCCGAGATATTGTCAGTCAAGGAAAGGTTTCCTGCAAAGAATTCATTAAAGGATTTCTTGCAGCTCTTCCACTGAGAGAACTGCAAGATGACATCAAGAGGGGATTGATAGGAAAAGCCCCTCTGCATCAACGAATGCAGATTGAATTCCACTATACAGCTCCCTTTGATGACACATCATAACCAAAGATGAAAACCCAATTTTGGGATCAGAAAGGCAGGCAGTTGGTAACTCTAGAATGGAATTATACTTCAAGTGATGTGCAACACAGAATTGTTCAGACATTGATGAATCAGTGCAACTGCAAAACCTATTTGAGATGCATCACTTGGGGCATACAATCCACATGTTCTGTAGACTACGTATTGTAAGGCGTAAATAAGATGCCCTTCCCATTTACCAAAATTTCACTGATAAAGCATGGTTTATGTGGAGTACCAAACCCTGTGGCAGCAGATGCACAAGTCCTATTTCCTATGTGAAAGTGTTGATAGGTTATTGCGCAATTTGGGTGGGCATCAAACCACATGTGCATTGTGAGTTGTACTGATTAACTTCAATCTACATGCTCGATTGTAATAAATAACTATGTGGGTTAATTAGCTTCAACCTATGTACCTTGACTGTAATAATTAAGTACGTGGATCGATTAGTTAGTCGTATGTATTATTCATTTATAATTGATATTTGCATAGTGGCACCCTCTTTAGTTTGTCAAATCAGATACTCAACTTTCAGAGGATTTTTCTCTGTTTTCAGAGGACAGGTCATCGATTTTCACAAAAAGATCAAATCCAGGTCCACGAGATGGAAAGAGAAGTCCTTCAAAGGTAGCATTCTAAAAATAAAATTGCTACTGGAAAAGTAAGGCTGAGAAGCTACTATTAAAATATTCACACAAGATGAGCACCCAAAAAATAACATGGTTTTTTTTAATGAATAAAACATGATTTTTTTTCTTTTTCTTTTTCTTTTTTATGAAATCAGAACTGGAAAAGACCGAAAGAAAGAAGGGGGAAGGGGGGAAGAGCAACTGACCCTCATCATCATGGGCTTTTACATAAAAAAGGTACCTCGCAAATAGTGTGAACCATGGCCCACACTATATGAACGGCTAAAACTTTGAGGCATGCCCGGAAACACTACACATAAAAGCAGGTGGGCCATACAGCCCTATGGCCACAGATCTTGGATGTACAGTTGTATGGCCACAAATCATCAAGCTGGTGCATAGATATCATCGCGGCAACTTGGAATAACCTCTCAGATTCGCAGCGACTCAAGGTGCTGGTGAATACATCAGAAGTTTTATCTTGAGATTTGGCTGATGGAGTGGATATTTCATGGTTAGAGACCGCACTATGTGGCCGTCAACTTCAAAGTGCTTGGTCCTCTGATGAAACAAATTATTATTGGTGAAATGTGAAAAAAAAAAAAAAGCTGCCTGATTATCACAAACTGGATTTGCCACTGCAAAGAATCCCATCTCCCATAACTAAGTTCTCAACCATAGCATTTCACAAGTGTGCAGGCCATGGCTCTCTCTATACTTTGCTTCTACAATAGATCGAGCCATAATGCACAGCTTCTTAGTCTTCCATGTCAACTAAATTTCCAGCCAGAAATGTACAATACCCTATGGTAGATCATCTATCAAATGAGATCCAACCCAATCCACATCGGAATAACCTCCAATTCGAAGATGACCATTAGGCCCTCATCCTCGAGTTCTCTTAAGATTTTGCAAAATGCATACAACAACATCCATATTTTGGACTGGAGCATGCATGAACTGATCTGCCCTTGTGAATGTTGGTAAATAAGCATACTAACCAACCCATGATACTACTCTAGGTCTTCAACAATCTCACTTTGATCACTTGCAACTTATGATTCGGATTCATGGGTGGATCAATTGATTTAGTTCTAGATAGTATGGTTTCTGATTGCAGATCCATTACACATTTCCTTTGAGAAATTAATACCTTTGTTACTTGTTAGACCTTGTAACTTCTCATCATCATCATTGCCTTATCCCAATTAATTGGGGTCGGCAACATGAATCTTGTTCCCCCATTCCACTCAATCAAGGGCCATACCTTCAGTTAGACCATACATCATCAAGTCTTTTCCAATACCTCCATCCATGTCCTTTTGGGTCTTCCCTTTGCCCTTTTAGAGCCTTTAACTTGTACCAACTCACTCCTAACCGGCACGGTTCTTGGTCTACATTGCACATGCCCAAACAATCTAAGTCTACTTTCCCTCATCTTATTACCTAAGTTCATTTCTGATTCTACCCTTCCTCGTCTTGCCACTCATTCATCTCAACATCCTCATTTCAGCTACTACACTCATCCTATGACATGTTCCTTAACAACCCAACATTGTCCCATAAAGCATGGTTGGTCTTCTTATAGCAATCTTATAAAATTTCTCTTTCAATTTAAGTGGAACACAACAATCACATAGAACTTCAGAGGCACATCTCCATTTCTTCCACCTAGCTTGAATTCTATGGGCAACATCCCTCTTAACCTCTCCCCTCTCATAAATTATTGATCCAAGGTATCAGAAGTGGGCATTTTCAGAAACTTCTTGGTTAACAATCTTAACTAATTCCTTGTTTTTCCTATTGTTACTAAACTTTCACTCCATATACTCTAATTTGGTCTAACTAATTTTAAATCCTTTAAATTCTAAAACACCCCTGCATAAATCTAGCTTTCTGTTTATGCCCTCCCTTGTCTTGTCAATCAAAACCATGTCATCTCCAAACAATTGACACTACAGATAAATATAGAAGAGAAAGAAGAAAGAAAAGAGGAAGAAGAGAGTTGGAGAAAAAAGAATGAGAAGAGTAGAATAGGGAATTGACATCCCCACTCTCTTAAGTGATAAAAAAGCAATAATGTCCAAAATACCCCTAAAAACGTTAACAATATAACAATCCAGTTCCGAAGCAAACTAATTAACTAAATATTAGGAAAGAGGACTCAAAACCAAGACTAGGTTGGCCGTACAACTGTACGTCCCCTTAATTCATCAATCTTGGTGGGTCATTTAGTTGTACGGCCCACATCCATATTCATTAACACGCCTTGTCAAGCTGAAGCATGGATGTTGTCGATGCCAAGCTTGAAATAGATGCATGTAGGCTGACTATGACTAAGGGCCTTAGTGAGATCATCAACTTAATCTAAGACCAAACATATGGAATAATGATTTCATTACTAGAGACCTTGCGCATAAAGTGGCAGTCAACTTCTATATGCTTGGTTCTCTCATTATAGACATAATTGTTTGCAATATGAGAGGCTGCTTGATTATCACAAAATAATTGCACTGGTAGGTTCACTACAAAATCCATTTCCTACAACAGTTTCTTGATCTACACTAACAAACAAGTGGTATGAACCATCAACCTATATTCTACGTCAAAAGTTTACATCAAAATACGCTATGACTTGAAAATGATTACTCATTTTGTACAAAATTTCAGTGCCTCTCGTTTGAGATACAGCAAAATCCGAACAACTGCATTCATGTCGGGCACCTATGGAGAGCTCATAGACTAGCTTACCGCACTCACAAGTCATGGCATATTATATATCTGGCCTAGTGATAGTAAAGTAGATAAGCTTTCCAACCAATCTTCTATACCGCCCTGGGTCTTCAACCACATTTCCTTGATCACCAACTAGTTTGTGATTTTGATCCATTGGTGTATCAATTGACTTAGCACCAAAAAGGCATGGGATGTTATCAAAGCTGATCTTCTTAACTTTATTTGACTTCTTTTCCTTTGGCCGGCTTTCCCAGGTTGATGGGAGCTTCTTTCATGACTTTAATTCCTAAGGTGAAAGAAGCAAGCTGCCTCAAAGATTTTCAGCCTATCAGCTTGCTTGGATGGCCTTCCAAGATATTAGCCAAAGTTCTTTCATCTAGGTTGCAGCTAGTTTTGTCTAATGTTATTTCTGTGTCTCAAGGAGCCTTTGTGGCTAATTGCCAAATCCTTGACTACTCCCTCATTACCAATGAAAGCATTTCTTCTCGGCATCATGAGGGCAAAAGTGGTGTTGTCTGTAAATTCAGTATTGAGAAGGCCTTCAATCACGTTGATTGGACCTGTCCATACTACATGTTGGGCCGCCTTGGCCTTAAGTTGAGGTGGCGCAGCTGAATTAGAACTTGTATCTCTTCAGCCAGATTTTCCATCATGGTCAATGGGTCCCCTGAAGGATTTTTTAAATCTTCCTGTAGCCTCAGATAGGGGAACCCCCTCTCCCCCTTCCTTTTCATCATTGCTGCAAAAGGTCTGCGTATGATGTTGGAGAAAGGGGGGTCGTTAAGGCTCTTTTCTTTGTTTTGAGGTGGTGGGGACAAGGTCTGGCCCCTTCGTAAGTTGTGCCGTTAAGGGAACACCGTGTGCGTGCGTGTGCGTGTAGAGCTGGGCTCAAGTCAAGTAATCTCGGTTGACTCGACTCATCCGAACCATATAGACTCAACTTGAACCGATCCAAAACCTTGAGTCGGGCCCGTATCGAGTAGACAATGTCGGATCCAAATCCCGAATGAGTCGAGTCCGAATTACCCTGTGATCTGACTCAACTCGACCCGAACCCGATCCGATCTGAACCCGATCCGACTCGTGTATCAGGTTAGCTTACATGGTTATCCATGGGTTCAGGTATACCTACAGCGTTTGAAAGAGGAGAGGGAAAGGTTATTTTCAATCGATTTAACTTTTACAAAGGAGAGGGAAAAGTTACCTTCAATCAATTCAACTTTTTGACAGATGAGAGGGAAAAGTTATTTGTCGTTGGGAAAGGTTGCCAACTAGAGTGGGCCCCACTATAGTGTTAAGTGAAATCCACCTGACCACTAAATGTGCCACCTCACGTTAAGCCCAATGCCCAAAAATCAGTCCTGTTCATATTTCAGGTGGACCACAATATTGGAAACCGTGTATAGGGAAAATTTACCCTTCAAACTGTTTCCTGCTGTGTGGCCCACCTGATTAATAGATTGTCCTGGTGTCCGTAGCCTGGGCCTAAGTCTTGGTTTGGTATCTAATGGTTGGAGAAGATTTTATATAATGATCATGGTGGGACCTGTAAATATCAAGGGTGGATGTCACTCTTCCAACTATGTTTCTTGGTGTGGCCCACCTGAATCACGGATTGTTCTAAATTTTTTGTCATAGGCATGACATAGGATTACACATCTAATGGTCGGAATGGATCTCATATGAAAATCAAAGTGGGTCTAACAAATATAAACTATGCGCACTCCGAGGCTAGTTATTGCCATATAAATGTTACAGAGGGTGTGTGTCTCGAGGCTCTTTAGAGATTTTTTTAAAAAAATGGGTGACGGCTAGTGTGGGCTCCATCAAATTCAAGTCAACTCGACTCGGTGCTAACTTGAATCGACTCAGTCCCTGTGACTAGTTCGGATTCGGCCCGAACTAGTTCAAGACAGACCCGGAGTCGGATCGGGTCAAGCATGCTAGACTTAGTACCAAGTCAGATCAAGTTCAGGTCAAGTCTAATTCAAAATCGGGTCGGGTTAGCCCTAACTCGGTTCGACTCGACTCGATGTCTAGCTCTACATGCGTGTTTGTGAGACGTCACCCGATTCTATTTTAAAAGGCTAGAAAACAATAAGATCACTGGTAGTATGAGGGGCTTTTTCAGTTAGGTGCAACGGAAAGAAATGGTGGATCTGCCGTTAGAAGGAACTATGTATACTTGGTCGAAGGGGCAGGAGATCCCGGCAATGTCTCGCATTGACAGATTCTTAGTCTCTCGATGGAATGGATCGAAAAGCTCCCCATGTCCAAGCAGGTTGGTCTTCCTAGATGGATATCAGATCATAAACCCAGTTTACTTCATGAAGAGGAGGAGAATTGGGGCCCAATACCATTCCGTTTTGAATTGCCCTGGTTAAAAGTGGAGGGCTTCCATAAGACAATGACTAGTGGGCTTCCTTTGAAGTGGAAGGCTTTGCAGGGTTTATCTTAAGCCATAAATTAAAGATGCTGAAAGGTAGACTCAATGTTTGGAAGGAGGAGGTACTAGCTAACAGGGAAGAAGAATCTAACACGATTCTTTCAGAAATTCGAAAATTGAATATGAAAGAAGAGGGAGGCCTGATCTCGGACAATGAAAGAAAAAGAAGATCGGATTTGTTATTAGAGTATGAGAAGAGGGTAAAGGAAGAGAAGATTAAATGGTGTCAAACTAACTCCCATGCAACTTGACTTCAAGAAGGGGATAAGAACACTAACTTCTTCCACAATATGGCAAGCGCGAGAGGCCAAGAGCAAGAAATAATTGTATAGGCAGTCTTGAGGTAAATGGTGTTAATGTCAGATTTTGTAACGAGATCCTCCAGCTTTTCTCCTTCACTCCAACCGGGATTTTCACCACCAGACCTGAAGCAAGACAACAAATAAGGGTGGCTGGGGACCAGCCGTTAGCCCTCCGATGCTTAAGTTAGGCCACAGTAAGAAGAGAAGCCAAGCAAAACGGGACCAAGATTG
This sequence comes from Liriodendron chinense, assembly GCA_003013855.2. NCBI lineage: Eukaryota > Viridiplantae > Streptophyta > Magnoliopsida > Magnoliales > Magnoliaceae > Liriodendron > Liriodendron chinense. The sequence goes on along the minus strand of ML058466.1, from coordinate 518,796 downwards.
AATGATGTGTGCGTACCTGCTCTTAATGGAGCCACCCCTTTATATAGATCTGAAGCAATCCAATTTGTTACGTGAGATGTCGAAATCCCGTTGATGTCGCATACGATACTGAGAATTCGCTGATTTCGTGGGATAAGATCCTATCTTTTTAGTCAGATCCAACCCAATGACTTATTTCAACAATCACGCCCCTTGATGGTAATCCCTTGAAATCCGGCTGGAAGCCGTAGTTGGAATCATAGCTTCCGAAAAGGAAGGAGACGCCCGTAGTTGGAGTCATAGCCTCCAAAAAGGAAGGAGACGCCGACAAGACGGAAACCACCGAACTGGTTGTAGCCCTGCTTGGTGTCGCAGAGGGATTGGAGAAGCTGCTCGACGGGAATCGGGTGCTAGTACTGAAAGCTAAGAGATATTACCGCAGGAAAGCTACTCGCAGGTTAGAATGTGGTCGCGAGTCCAAGTACATACTTTAGATGTAACGTCTTTCAACGACTTGTGAGAAGGTCTGTTCGCGGATCGAGCTTTGCCGTATTTGACTATCGGTTATGAAGACTCGAGACTTGCGAATAGCTGCTCCGTATTTTTCAATCTATGACTCCTGATCAGGTGAGCTCGAGAGTCGAATGGACGTCCCGCACTTATCCAATATTCGACTCTCGATCAGATAATCTCGAGAGTCGAATGGACGTCCCGCTCTTATCCATTCTTCGACTCCCGAGCATACGATCTCGAGAGTCGAAGCCGTACTCCACCCTTACCCGTTCTGCGACTCTTGATCAGATCATCTCGAGGGTGAAATGGGCATTTCCGCGTGAAATCTTATCTCCACCATTTTGCCTATAACAGATGCCCCCCAAGTCCTTGCCGCTAAGAATTCTTAAGGAAAGGACTTAACTCACTATCACACGAAACCGCCCGCTGCTTTCATCGAGAATGGCACCCCACATGATGGGCTGAAATTAATGAGCGCCAGCTTTCCGCAGCCTTTTCGCTGATGGAAAATGAAGGGGCGCTCGCCACGTGTTTGAGGAGTTAATGGGCGTGCCTGCTCGAGCGCTGTGTCAAGAGAGGGACTGCCACGTGCCATCAGATACGGCGGAATGATTGCCTATAAATGTACGGAGTCCGCCATTTCTTTGATTTTCTACAGAAGCTTTTTCGAAAGGAACCTGCAGTTCTTTCCATTCTTCTTCTTCCTCCGGTGTTCATTTTCCTTTCAGTTTTTGGTATTACTTCTTTTTTTCTTCTTTTATTTTTATCTCATGGCTGGGAACTCTGACGAGACCACTGTCCCTCTTGGTGATGCCACTCCGGAATCCTTTGCCTCCAGCAGTGCAAGGGTTCCGGCAGGGAGATACACAGCGGCCGGATATCCTTCCGTTTTATCGGAGGACCGGCTGGCTGAGCTACGGGAGAGATACCTGATCCCCGACTCAGTAACCCTCCGCTTGCCCGGAGGTGGAGAAACACCCGACTCCCCCCCCCCCCAGGATGCGTAGCATTTTATGAGTATCAGCTTATCCTGGGGGTACGCCTTCCCCTCCATCCCTTCGTTCGCGATGTACTCCGGTGTTACAAGATTGCCCCTGGGCAACTCATTGTGAACGGGTGGAGGGTGGTTCTGGGCTCCTTTGCCCTTTGGGCTCAGGCTGGCAACAGGGAACTCACGGCGGAGGAGTTCCTCCGTATGTTTCGTCTGAAGAAAGCTCCCTCCAGCGAAAGCTGGTATTATTTGTGTTATTGGCACCGGGATAATTTCGTGTTGGGGAAGCCCTCCTCGAACTATCCCGGCTGGAGGAAGCGGTGGTTCTAATGCTTCCGGGAGCTGGGAGTCTGCCTCCTCCAGGGGTCCAGGAGTGACCCGGTTTTTCTGTGAAGGTAGACAATCCCGCATTGTGCAATTTCCCCAGAAAGGTTTTTTAGGGTTTTTTCTTCGTTTGACCCCCGTTTGTGCTCGCAGGTATCCCGGCCTTGAGAAAACCGAATCTGAAAGGAGGGATCAACGAGAAGATTGTCAAGGTGTACAAGGTGCCTGTCGGAGATAGGCATATCGAGGCTTGCTTGTCCCCTTCGCGACTTGCAGCAGCAGGCCTCATATCCAGAAGAGAAGTTGAAATGACAAAGGCTGGAGAGGAGAGGCCTACTGCCCCGACTGAAGGGCACAGGCTCCAAAAGGCAGAAGAGAACCCCTGCCGAACCTTCTCAATCTTCCATCCGCACGGGCAGCGATCAGCCTGCCCTTCCCGCGAGCATGGCGGGGGCCCCAGCTGGGCCCACTATTCCTTCACTGGTGGTCGCACCTGGGCCACCAGTGATTAACATTGCTGATAATTCCCCAGATGGGGTGGGGTCCGGCTGCCCCCCAGCCGAAGAGGCTCGAGAGCAGGTAGAGCCTCAAGAGCCACCTCCTGCTCGCGAATTGGTCCCGGCTGCTGAGCAGGGACCTGCTCGCGAGTCAATGCCTCCACCTCGCGAGCAGGCCGGGTTGGTCGTTGCCCAACCGTCTGGGAGCGGGACGTACTCTATTCCCCGCCACCTTCATCCTGTATGTAAATTTTTGTTCGAGAACGTCCCGCCTCACGCCTTTGGCTCTCTTCCCGAGCCAAGTCCTGAGAACCTTATCCTCGAAGCGGGGATGAGGATGGTTCAGGTAAGACTTCGTCAAGACCTGCTACGATCAGTTATTACGTTCCAGAATACTCTTACATTTTTCATCTCTTTTGCAGGGTTTAGATCTTATTCTGCGAACGAGGCGTGATATCGTTGCCGCCCGTCGCACGATAGAGGAGGCTGAGGGAAAGAGGGCTGCCTTGGAAAAGGCAGTTCAAGGAAGAGATCAACTGCTCAAGGCTCGTGAGGCGGTGATCACGAAGAGAGATGAGGAGAAAAAGATCCTCATCGAGAAGATCCAAGTCCTGACCGACAGGTATCAGGCCTTGGACTCAGACTACGTGAAGCTCACGGGTCTGAAGGAGAAGGCTGAGAGAGAGAGGGAGATCTTCCGGCAGGACAAGATCTCGTTAGAGGAGCAATTCGCGGGGGCCAGGTCGCAGCTCAAGGAGGCCTACGACAACTTGACCAGGGAGCGCACCGCTCTTGCGCAGCTTAAGGACGACTCGATCCACTGGGACGAGGAGAGAGTCGCCCTTGTAAAAATGCTCTCGGAGGAAGGTGCTCGGGCAGTTTCCGAGTTCCGGACTTCGCAGCTGTATGACGATGAACGATATGAGTCATACGATGCTGGTCGAGACTTTGCACTAAGAGTAGTGCAACGAATGATCCCATCCTTCGATATGGGGGAATTCGGTCGAGTCGCGACCATCATAGCTGCAGAAGAGCAAGCTGCTGCCGAGAACGAGGTGACTGAAGCCACGCAGGCTGGAGGGGCTCATGAAATGGGCCCTGAAGTCGAGACCGTGGCTCCTCCAAGCGATTGATTTCCTTTTATTTTCTTCTCTCTTGTATCTGCGATCATGTATCTGTAATCATCTAATTATCAATGAAAAGATATTTTTGGAAGTGTTACTGTTTTGTTGCTGTTCTCTCTTCATCTTTCATTTTTTGCTTTATGTTGATCTCGAATGGATTCATCAGAGATGTGACCCTTTAATTCGAGTATGAGCTGCGCTGCTCGCATTTAGGGTGTATGACCACATATTCGAGCGCGAGCTGTGGTGCTCGCAATTAAGTTGTACGACTGCGATTCGAGCCCGAGCTACGGTGCTCGCGATTAGGGTATATGACTCCGACCCCCTAATTTGAGCACGAGCTGCGGTGCTCGCATTCCGGAGTGCGATCCCTCCTCTCACCAATCGCGAGTAACTAACTCATGAAAAAATGAATTAGACTCAATCCGGGGGTCGTGAGACCGTGTCCGCGTTGAGATAGACTGATCTATCGATTGAGATTTTGATTCTACCAAGGGCAGAAGGTTGGTCAAGAGATGGTATCCATTCTCTTCGGGGCTATTCAGGTCCATGTAAATGGAAAAGCGACCAACTAGTAACAATTTCAGTCCTACCAAAGGTAGGCAATTGGCCAAGAGGATGTGTAAGCACTCTTCAGGGCTATTCAGGTCCATATAAATGGAGTAGCGGCCAAAAGATATCTTTCACTTTATTCATAAAACGTTGTAACAAAACTACATCGAATCTAGGGGTAGTATCGTAGCAAATGCTCCACGTGCCAAGGGCGACGTACAGGCTTCCCTTGCATGTCTTCAAGATAATAAGTACCGGGTCTCACAACCCTAATAACCCGATACGGGCCTTCCCAATTCGGATCCAATGAACGAGCAGGAACTCCAAGATTTTGCCTTAGGACCAAATCTCCGGGCTGGAAGGATCTAGGTCTAACCTTCGCATTCCGATAACGAGCAATACGTTGTTGATATGCTGCCACTCGTACTTGGGAAGCATTTCTTCGTTCTTCCAAGAGATCGAGATGAAGTCGGAGGTTTTCCTGATTGCTTGCGGGATCATACTGCTCGATCCGATATGAGGGCACTTGAATTTCCACCGGTACCACTGCATCAACACCAAATGCTAAAGAGAAAGGAGTTTCACCTGTTGATGTACAAGCCGTGGTTCTATAGGCCCATAACACCTCTGGTAGAAGTTCTGGCCACACCCCTTTACATTCACCTAGCTTGGTCTTTAAATGATGCTTTATGATTTTATTCACTGCCTCGACCTGCCCATTCGCCTGGGGATGATATGGAGAAGTGCGGAGATTACGTATCTTCCATTTGTCGCAAAATTCATCAAAGGCTGCGTTGTCGAACTGCGTTCCGTTATCGGTAATTATAGTATGAGGAAGTCCGAAGCGACATATGATATTTCTCCACATAAACTTAGTAGTTTGTTTTTCAGTAATTTTGGCTAATGGTTCTACTTCGGCCCATTTGGTGAAATAATCAACCGCCACGATCGCGAACCTATTCTGTCCCTTTCCCATAGGTAAGGGCCCGATGATATCGATCCCCCACTGAGCAAAAGGCCAAGGGCTGTCGACTGGGGTCATCCGCTCAGACGGTACACGAGGTATAGGTTGATATCGTTGACACTTGTCGCATTTTTTAGAAAATTCGATGGCGTCTGCTTTCATAGTAGGCCAATAATATCCTTGCCTCATCGCTTTATATGCTAGAGATCGCCCCCTGGGATGATTACCACATGCCCCCTGGTGTACTTCATCTAGAACACGATGTGCTTCTTCTGGACGAAGACACCTTAAATAAGGCAAGGAGAAGCTTTTTCGCAACAAGATTCCATCTTGTAAGGTGTACCTGGCAGCTCGAAGCCGAATTTGTCTTGCAGCTTTCTTGTCTTCTGGTAGGTACCCATCTCTAAGATAAATGATGATAGGATCCATCTAGCATGGAGACGATTGTACCGATATAACTTTCTCGAGAATCACTTGGTCGATACTCAAATGCTGACGGTGCTCGATGGGGATCGAATGTGATAGCTCCGATTCCGGTGCAGAAGCGAGTTTTGCCACGGAATCGGCAAGTTGGTTCTGCTCGCGAGGGATATGAAATATTTTATAAGTCTTCAGTTTGGCGAGCAGGATGAGGACACGAGACTTGTATAAGGCCATTCTTTCTTCTTTGGTTTCGAATTCGCCAAGAACTTGGTTGACAATGAGCTGGGAGTCGCTATGAATTATCAAATTCTGGACTGCGAGGACAACGGCTAGCTCGAGGCCAACAATCAGGGCCTCATATTCTACTTCATTATTGGAGATGCGTGATTCGAAACGCAGAGCATATTGAAAATGCGACCCGTCGGGAGCCACTAAAATCAGGCCCGCTCCACTACCAGTGGCCCGCGACGACCCGTCCACGAAGAGAGACCAAGGAGGCTGGTCACTGGTCATGACATTATCTTCAGAAGAATACATAAATTCAGCGATGAAGTCAGCCACGGCCTGGCCCTTGACTGCTGTCCTAGGACAGAATGAGATATCATGCTCACTGATCTCGACCGCCCATTTAGTCAAGCGTCCTGAAGCCTCAGGTTTTTGAAGGACTTGGCGTAGCGGATGATTTGTTGGTACTAAAATAGCATGGGCTTGAAAGTATGGTCGCAGTTTTCGAGCCGCAGTGACTAAGGCTAGGGCCAGTTTCTCCATATCAGAATACCTAGTTTCTGCATCGACCATTGCTCTACTGACATAATAAACGGGCCTTTGCACCCCGGAATCTTCTCTTATTAAAGCGGCGCTAACGGCCGTGGGAGACACAGATAAATAAAGAATGAGTTGCTCATGTGCTACAGGCTTAGATAAAATGGGGGGAGCGCTCATGTATTGCTTCAATTGTTGAAAAGCTTCTTCACACTGAGGTGTCCACTTCCAATCAGACTTGGCCGTTGCACGAAGGAGTTTGAAGAAGGGCAAACACTTGTCAGATGCTCGCGAGATGAACCTGTTCAATGATGCGATGCGACCTGCTAGACGCTGAACGTCTTTCAGAGTAACAGGGGATTTCATCTCTATTAATGCTTTAATCTTTTCAGGATTTGCCTCAATTCCACGCTGACCAACCATGAACCCAAGAAATTTTCCTGCAGACACTCCAAACGCGCATTTTTCTGGATTTAACTTCATTTGATACTTCCTCATCAGATCAAAGGCTTCTCGAAGATCTGAAATGTGGTTATCTTCAACGATGCTTTTCACGAGCATATCGTCGACATACACTTCCATATTCCTACCGATTTGAGCAGCGAACATTTTGTTGACAAGACGTTGATAAGTGGCCCCTGCATTTTTAAGACCGAACGGCATTACCTGGTAGCAATATAGTCCTCGATCTGTGATGAAGGCAGTATGCTGGCTATCAGGTGGATGCATCACAATCTGGTTGTAACCAGAATAAGCATCCATAAAGCTGAGGAGAGCATGTCCAGCTGTTGAGTCGACCAACTGGTCGATCCGCGGTGTCGGAAAGCTATCTTTGGGGCATGCTTTGTTTAAGTCTGAATAGTCGACGCACATCCTCCATTTGCCATTAGTTTTCCGGACGAGAACTACGTTTGCGACCCACTCTGGGTAGTCAACTTCCTTTATGAAATTAGCCGCGAGAAGCTTTTCAACTTCTGTTTTGATTGCCATTTGTCTTTCTGCAGTAAAGGCACGTCGACGCTGATGTACGGGTTTATGCTTCGGGTCAATGTTGAGACGATGTGCAATGACATCAGGATCGATGCCTGGCATATCTTTATGAGACCAAGCAAACACATCCTTGTATTCGGTGAGGAAACGGATCAAATTTTGACGATGGACAGTGGTCAAGGAGGACCCAATGCACACGATCTTAGATGGGTCGTCTTCGGTTAGGTGGATCGCCACTGTTTCCTCCCCTGGAGTTCCTGATTTCAGAGCATTTTCTCTTGGATCCAACGCGGGTGGCGGGAACGTCGGATGAACCTTGAACTATTTCCATGACAGGTGTCGCTTGAGCCTTCTTTCGATCTTGGAGGGCTATCTGGTAACAGGACCGTGCCTCCTGCTGACTTCCTCGCACGACCCCGATGCCATTTGGGGTCGGAAATTTAACACACAGATATGAAGGGTGCAAGGCCGCTCCAACCTTAGTCAGAGACGGCCGCCCCAAAATGGCGTTATATGCTGATTTTCGATCCACGACGAGGAAGTTTACGAAGACGGTGGTCTTCGCTGGACTCTCTCCAAAAGTAACTGGGAGATCGATGCTTCCTTCGGGTGTTACTACCTCTCCTCCAAAGCCGACGAGGGGGGTCGATACTGGCTTGAGGAGGCTTCTGGATAGTGCCATTTTGTTGAAAGCCTCTAGATACAGAATGTCGGCTGAGCTACCTGTATCCACCATAATCCGATGAGTCAGATAATTTGATACCTTCAATGTGACCACGATAGAATCTTCATGAGGGAAGTGGATTCCCGCTGCATCTTCGAGGGTGAAAGAAATTGGAAGATGGCTTGCTTTTGAGGAGCTGGACGTCTGTTCCAGCCAATAGATTTGCTGGGGTTCTTTGGACGCCTTCCGAGCGTATGCTTTTCTTGAAGCTTGAGAGTCACCCCCACAAGCTGGTCCCCCGACGATAGTGCGAATTTCTCCCGTGGGCTCGGCGTCCTCCTGGTCGGTTTGATGATGAGGCGGTTCCTTTTGGCGAGATGAGGTCTTCGCCCTTTCTGGTGATCGATTTTTACGAGCAACATAATCCTGGAGATGGCCTTTTCGAATAAGGGCTTCGATATGGTCTCGTAAAGAGATGCAGTCCTGGGTCCTATGCCCGTGATCTTTGTGAAAGTAACAGAACTTGCTCTTGTCCCTCTTCTCGGGATCGGATTTGATCTTTGCAGGCCACTTCACATATGGCTTGTGTTTAATCTCCATTAGAACCTTTTCAGGAGACTGATTGAGAGGAGTGTAATTATGATATTTACCAGAGTAAGGCCTCTTGGGAGAACGATCGCGCTGGTCATGACGGTATTTCTTATCCGTAGAAGAGGCTCCTTCTGGCTTGCGCTTCTTGCTCTGTACTCCATGGCGTGTCAATGCGACTTCTTCTGCATTGATATATTTCTGAGCTTTGGCTTGAAATTCTGCCATAGTTTTCGGTGGGCTTTTATCTAAGGCAAACCTGAATTTCTCGCTCGTTATCCCGGCAATGAGGGCTGTAAGACCCTTTTCTTCGGTGTATCCCTCAGTTTGAACGGCTTCGGCAGTGAATCGTACTGTGAACTCCTTTATTGTCTCCCCATGCTGCTGTTTCAAATTCATTAGATGGGAGGCTGGCTTCTTAATGCGAATACTCCCCATGAATTGAGAAAGGAATATCTCTGATAAGTGGGAAAAGGAACTGATGGAACGGGGCTTTAACCCCCGGAACCACGTACGAGCTGCATCCTTCAATGTTAGGGGAAAGGCCCTACACATGATTTCTGAACCATGTCCCTCCAACTCCATGAGGGACCTATATGTTTCCAGATGTTCCAGAGGGTCGCCAATTCCTGTGTACGGAGCGATAACAGGCGCTCGATACTTTCTGGGTAATGGGGCTTCCATGACCTCGCTGGTGAAGGGAGATTCAGATTGGTGTATTGCCGCCATGACGGCAGATGGCCGATTTGCCTGGTATCGCTGTTCCATAACATCAAAACGATCTTGGATTCTTTAGAGATCTCCTTCCCATGGTAGGGTATAGCTAGATGTTTCGGCGGTGGAGCCTTGCGGTTGAGGTTGTCGAGACGAACTGGAATGTATGGAATGTGGAGATGGTACAGGGGGATGGCCGCCGAGTGGCGGGACCTGTGGTTCGTCCATAGAGTGTCTGGAAGCTACCGGTATGGGTTGCGGTGGTAACCCTTCAGAGGATTGTCTTTGCGGTTCGGGGAAGTGCTGATCAAGCCGGTTTGACAGCGCTTGGACTCCGGCGTTTAGAGTTAGGAGAGTGTTTCCGAGGAAACGTAGGACATCATCTTGATTTCCAGAGGCTTCCAATAATGGGTTTGTTGACGGCAGATTCGGGGCTCCTTGAGGGATATTCGTCGGAGCAGGTGGAAGGATAGGTACGGATTCCGTCTCATCAGGCGGAGGTGGTGCCTGTCTTGAAGTTGAAGGATGAACAGCCTTTTTAGGAGGCATCGCTGAAGGATTTTGATCGGTGGTTAGCACGATTGATTTCGATGATCAAGTCGTTCCCACAGACGGCGCCAAACTGTTAATGTCAGATTTTGTAACGAGATCCTCCAGCTTTTCTCCTTCACTCCAACCGGGATTTTCACCACCAGACCTGAAGCAAGACAACAAATAAGGGTGGCTGGGGACCAGCCGTTAGCCCTCCGATGCTTAAGTTAGGCCACAGTAAGAAGAGAAGCCAAGCAAAACGGGACCAAGATTGAATGATGTGTGCGTACCTGCTCTTAATGGAGCCACCCCTTTATATAGATCTGAAGCAATCCAATTTGTTACGTGAGATGTCGAAATCCCGTTGATGTCGCATACGATACTGAGAATTCGCTGATTTCGTGGGATAAGATCCTATCTTTTTAGTCAGATCCAACCCAATGACTTATTTCAACAATCACGCCCCTTGATGGTAATCCCTTGAAATCCGGCTGGAAGCCGTAGTTGGAATCATAGCTTCCGAAAAGGAAGGAGACGCCCGTAGTTGGAGTCATAGCCTCCGAAAAGGAAGGAGACGCCGACAAGACGGAAACCACCGAACTGGTTGTAGCCCTGCTTGGTGTCGCAGAGGGATTGGAGAAGCTGCTCGACGGGAATCGGGTGCTAGTACTGAAAGCTAAGAGATATTACCGCAGAAAAGCTACTCGCAGGTTAGAATGTGGTCGCGAGTCCAAGTACATACTTTAGATGTAACGTCTTTCAACGACTTGTGAGAAGGTCTGTTCGCGGATCGAGCTTTGCCGTATTTGACTATCGGTTATGAAGACTCGAGACTTGCGAATAGCTGCTCCGTATTTTTCAATCTATGACTCCTGATCAGGTGAGCTCGAGAGTCGAATGGACGTCCCGCACTTATCCAATATTCGACTCTCGATCAGATAATCTCGAGAGTCGAATGGACGTCCCGCTCTTATCCATTCTTCGACTCCCGAGCATACGATCTCGAGAGTTGAAGCCGTACTCCACCCTTACCCGTTCTGCGACTCTTGATCAGATCATCTCGAGGGTGAAATGGGCATTTCCGCGTGAAATCTTATCTCCACCATTTTGCCTATAACAAATGGGAACCTAGTGGTTGACAAAGGCACATTTGTAGCTCTATGGTGCATTTTTACAAGCAATTGCTAACTAAGGAAAATTGGGAACAATTGGATCAGCTGAACTTTCTTAGGATGTTGGAAGCCCAAGCCATAGCGCCTGAAAGCTTGATGTCAGAGGAGGAAGTACAAGCAGCATTTGCCTCTCTCAGAGGGGATAAGGCCTCGAGGCCGCATGGCTTCCTTTTGGCCCTAGGTGAAGGTGGATGTGGTTTCTTTTGTTAAGGAATCTTTTCAAAAGCAAAAGGCTATCCAAGGAATTGGGGTTTTCTTTCATTGCACTCATTCCAAAGACAAAAGATGTCGAACATTTGAAAGACTTTCGGCCAATTAGCCTTTAAGGAGTGCATATAAAATTCTCGCAAAGATCCTCGCCTTGCCTCGCCTCTAGATTCCAAGGAGTGCTCGCGTCTATCATATTAGACAATCAAAGTGCTTTTGTGGCTGAGAGACATATATTAGATTGGGCATTGCTAGCACATGAATGTATTGACTCTAAATTTAAAGAAGGCAAAGCGGGGGTGGTGTGTAAGCTTGATATTGAGAAGGCCTATGATCACGCCAATTGGGGTTTCCTTGATTTCACGTTGGGTCGTTTTGGTTGCGATTGGATATGGAGATCTTGGACTCAGGAATGTGTTAGTTCAACCTCCTTTTTTGTTCTAATAAATGGTTCCCCTAAAGGTTACTTAAAGGCTACTAGAGGATTACGTCAGGGCGATCCCCTATCCCCCTCGTTTTTTATGGTGGTTGTCGAGCCTATGAGCAAGATGATTTTAATAGGTCAAGAAGTGGGCTTAATGTAGGGATTTAATTTGGTTGATCTGGGTCCTTTGATAACTCATCTTCAATCTCTAGGCGATATAATCCTTTTTTACGAGGTGAACGAATGTATGGTTGATAACTTGTAGAAAAATCGTCACTTGCCTTAAAGCGGTTTCGAGCTTGAAGGTGAATTCTTCAAAGTGTGAGATGCTTATAGTGCACATGTTGGAAAAGGAGGTGCGCCGATTCACAGAGATATTCGAGTGTGAGGTGGGATCCTTTCCAACCTCCTATCTTGGTCTTCTGCTTTGCATAGGAAAGTCGGCCATGCATCTTTGGGACCCAATTGTAGAAAGAATTGAAAGAAAGCTATCGTCTCGGAAGAGTTGCCACCTATCTTTGGGAGCCGCTTAACCTTAATTAAAGCGGCTTTCTCTAACATGCCTTTATGCTTCATGTCACTCTTGAGATACCCCAAATCGGTACTGGATAAACTCGAAAAGCTTAGGCGTGATTTTCTTTGGAGAGGCAACAGGGAGAGGAAAAAATTCCATCTTTTGAGGTGGGAGAAAGTGTGCAAGCCTTTATCAAAATGGGAGGCTGGTTTGCGAATGTTAGATCATATGAATCAAACTCTTTTGTGAGAGCAGTTGTAGCAATTCGCATCGGAATGTAATAGCTAGTGGAAGGAGGTGTTGGCATCTGAGTACGGCATCGGGCCCTGCGGTATAAAGCTTCAGGGTTTGGAAACCGATTCTATTAATGGCTCCAAAGTTCGAAGAAGGTGTCTCTCTTGCGGTGGATGATTACTCCTGTATCTTCTTTTGGGAGGATAATTAGCTTGGTGATAGTTTGCTTAAGGAAGCCTTTCCAAGCCTAGCCCTTTTAGCCCCAAATAAAAATAGCTTGGTTGCAAGTTCTCTCTCGATCTAGAGAAGGGAGGGTTTGGATGCCTCGTTGTAGAAGAGGGATTCAAATGAGGAAATGGAGGCATTTATTAGCCTCCAAGAAAGGTTGAAAGCGTCTCACTTGATGAGTCATCAGAAGATTCGTGGGTTTGGAAAGGTCACAAGTTGGGAAGATTCTCAGTTCGGTCTTTTCATAGGCTTTTCAACATCCCTCCCCCTCTAACAATTATTATTTCTGGAAGTATGGAGCTCCTCCAAAGGTGGCAACTTTTGTGTAGTTGGTAGGTCGGAACTGAGTGCTAACCATGGATAACTTTTGTAAGAAAGCTTTGGTGCTTTCGAATATTTGCATATCGTGTAAGAGTGACACCAAATCAGTGGACCATCCTTTCCTCCATTGCCTCTTTACGAGGAAGGTGTGGGTTTTCTTTTCTCAAGACCTTAAACTTTTCTTAGGTAATGTCGAAGTCTATTTCTTTTTTTGGCCTCTTGGCATGAGGGTGGAGTCGAGAAAGAAGGGAAGGTGGTGTGGAGGTTGGTGGCGATGGCTTGTCTTTAAGCTATATGGGGAGAAAGGAATAAGCACTGTTTCGAAAATAGATCGAAGCCAGAAGACCAAGTTATCTGTAAGGCGGTATCTTGGGTTATTGAATGGGCATTCGGGTTTAAGGATTTGAACGCTTGTGACCTAGTTACCCTATTGGGGTTGTAATTTTTCTTTTGCTTTTTTGTATTCTTTCCCTCCCCATCTTGGGGCGGTCTCTTGATAAAGTCATCATCTTGAGAGAGAGAGAGAGAGAGAGAGAGAGAGAGAGAGAGAGAGAGATTTCTCTAGACTCCCTTGTCTCACATACCCAATTTGTAGATGACACCCTCCTATGTCAGGCTTCTAAATCTATGGTTGATAATCTTCGCAGAAAGTTATGTTGCTTCAAGACTATTTCTGGTCTTTGAATCAACCTTACCAAAAGCAAGGTGTTGGGAATTAAGCTCCCCTCAAACATAGGTCACCTTGCCTCGGTGTTTGGTTGCAAAGATGCCTCCTTTCCCTTCGCCTATATTTAGGCTTGCTCCTGTGCATAGGCAAGCTTGTTAAACATCTCTAGGATGTGGTTATAGGGCGTATTGAGCATAAACTGGCCTCCTGGAAATGTAGGTATCTCTCCCTTGGTGGTCGCCTAATTTTGATCAAACCTTCTCTATCTTACTTACCCACCTAGTTCATTTCCTTCTTTCATTGCCCTAAATCAGTTGTGTTGAGAATCAATAAACTTCAAAGAGATTTCCTTAGGAAAGGAAACTCAGAGGGGCACAAATTCAATATCCCCTCTGAAGTTTGTTAGCCTCCTTTTAATGGAGGTGCTGGTATTCGAGACCTATCAATCTTTAACTCGGCTCTCCTTGGCAAATGACTTTAGCGGTTTCCTCATAGGAGTGTGGTTGGTGGAGGCAATTGGTTGCCAACAAGTATGGTTTGGAGGGAGTAGAATGGTTTACCAAATATTCTTCCCTTTACAAGACCTCCTATGTGAAAAGCAATCTTGACTCTCAAACCCCATATTTTTTTAGGGGCTTTCCTTTGCTCTTGGAAATGGTCTTCGTACCAAGTTTTGGTTGGACCGTTGGGCCTCGCTTCGACCATTAGCCTCCCTCTTTCCTGCTTTTGCTTCTGTTGCATCGAACCCTTTTTGTTCTGTTGCCTCTTGCTTTTTTAATGTTGACTCTGAGGTCTTGTGCCCCCCTTGTATGACACCTCTTTCAGAGGAAGAGTTGGGGGAGTGTCCCGGCCTTTTGAAGTCGTTGGAGGAGGGTTGTCCTTTGTTTGATGAGGTTAATGCGATTGATTGGTCATGAGAGAGCTCCACAGCTTCTCAGTCGGATCCTTCCTCAAGCTCCTCAAATGTAGCCCTTCTCTAGCCAGTGAAGTTTTCCCTTCATCTCGTCTTTCGGTGCTCCAATGAAGATTGCGGCTCTCATTTGGCTCTTGGCTAAAATTAGAATTCTCACTGTTGACAATCTCTAAAAGTGAGGAATGTGCCTCCCAAACATGTGCCTGCTCTGCTTCAAGGTCCATCGATCATTTGTTCGTCCTCTGCCCTTTCGCTTTTGAAATCTGGTCTTCCATCCTCAATAGTCTAGGCACCTCCTAGGTCATGCATAGCTTAGCGCAGGACCTTCTCTTTGCTTGGCATGATAGCGCCAATTCGACTTCCAATCGCAAAATCATCTGGCGGCTCTCCATTGTGGCAGTCTTTTGGACTATTTGGCGAGAAATAATTGTTGTTGTTTCCATAACTCCTCTTCCTTGTTGGCTTGAGTCATTAGCTTGATCTTTAAAGACATCACGGATTAGTCACCGTTTTGTTTTTGTTAGTCCCTTGCTCGGTTGAGTTGTATAGTTATTTAGGCGTTTTTCTCGTTTCTTTCTCTTTTTTTGTTTTCTTTTGTTGTTTCTTGTTTTCTTTAGCCTTTTAATAAAGTTTTTACAATCTTCAACGCACGCGTATGCACACACACACGAATGTTTATATCCATCAATTTCTCTAGTTTTGGCCCCATTCGACTGGGTCGCCTGGATGTAAGCTATGTTAACTTGCCTTCGTTTCATCGGAACTACTAACTCCATGTTCTTATTAATCAATATTCCAATATTCAATGTGGCAAGACGAATCTTATTCTCCTATACTAGCTTCTTTACCCATGCGCATCCAAATGGAGAAGGGACCTTTGTCTACAGAACAACTAGGTGTTGTTGCGGCACGTCGCATCCGAGGGATGCCTAAGCCAACCCTTGCCTATTTCTCACTACATCGGGTTATGATGCAATGTTTCATTTACAAGAAACGCCCTAACATGAGTTTGGAATGTTATATTTTACGGATTCATTATGAAAGTTATGACATTTGTTTGATGTTGGCTGCCAACCTAATGCAACCCTCCTTCAACCAGCCTAGAGACTAACAATGAGAGCACAACACTCCCACAGGTAATGTAATTGATGCAGGGGCATGCGATGACCTAACCCTAGATGCATGATATTCAGTTGGAAGATATTCAAATAATAAAATTACGAAACTAACTACTTTCAATCAGAGGAAACTAACAAATCTCAACACGACGATGAGGTCCGTCCGTCCGGATCATGCCCCTTTGCATAAAACCATGTAAAATCATAAAACAGGGAGGATCTAGGGATATGGGGATATCCCAGATCTAGCATAGACCAGTCCACAGTCAAGTTTGGATCCGGTTATCGTGGCTAGGCATCCCTCTTTCCGATCGTACCCAAAAGGGGGGGGTTCAGAAAAGGACGAAGGATGTCGAAAAGCGATAGATTCTCATGAAGTACGAATTAGGAATCAAAGAAGCTTACCTTTCCTCGCACCTTGAAGAAAGAGAGAAGAGAAAACGGAAAATCCGGGGTGGAATCCTCAACACCCGAGGGCCAATCCTGAAATCCTAATCTCTCAAACAAAGAGGAAGAAACTTACGAATTTTCTATTCATTCAATAAATTTCGAAATAGGGTTCTCACAGTATATATAAGCTACGAAAATAAAAAAAGTGTACTAAAGTGCCTGAAAACCAAAGAAATAACATAAAAACGCCTAAAGTAAATAACAACACTAAAGCGCCTAGAAATAAGGAAATAAATAGAAAAGCGCCTAAATGTAAATCCGCTCCATGGTCCAGCGGTCATGATGCTCCTGCGCGATCCTGCATCTCGTGTACTCATAACGCGTCAGAAAATGGGCCCAATGGGTCTGGCGTCCATCCACATCAACTCGTCTGCTCCAACACTCGATCTGCGACGTCGCCTCCTTTGGTACACTCTAAAGGGTGCACCACTGATGTCTGCATCAGTAATAAACTATAGCCTTGTAACTTATATAGCTAAAAAAACGAAGGTGACCCAAATCCTTAGTATAAAAATGCTATTACAGATACTTCTTTAGTTTTTCAATTCCTTTGCTATGACTACTTATAACTACAATGCCACCCATTGTCCACATAAACAACCAACACAATCAAACTTGAACCACTCTGTCCACATAAACAACCAACACAATCAAACTTGAACCACTCTGTCCACATAAACAACCAACACAATCAATCCAACTTAACATCATCGCAATTCATAAGCCATCACGACCTTGCTAAATTTAGCAAACTATGCACGAGGAAGTTGTTTCAAGCCATAAATTGATTCTTTTTTAACTTGCACGCCTTATAAGACTCCCCATAAAAAAAAAAAATAAAAAAAAAAAAAAAAAACAGAGGTTGCTCAAATAAAACTTTGGAATGGCCTGATTTTATGTGTCTCTTCATCCTGATGGGGTGCCTCCAATGAATGGTTAGATGGCATATAAACATCACAGTGGGCGCCACACTAAGGTTTTAATGGGTGGGCATTCCCTCCTAACTATTCCATGTGTTATGGCGAAATTTTGTTCCAATTAACCTGATTTTTAGGTTCCGAGCCAAATGGTATTGTGTACATGGTGGTCGAAGAGAAAGTCATGCATGCATCACAGTGGGGCCCATTTTGCCCGACACTACGGTGACACTACTGCAACTTACAATTGTGAAGTTGCAGTAGTGTCAATATTATAGTTCACCAACTCATGAAGGGAAGCGAACCGAGAGCGGTGTGTGGGAGTAGAAAGGAACATGTTTCAAAATGGTAACAAGTATAAATAGTTTTGAGGTGGGAACAGGAGCAGGAACCCAATGCATGATTCGAAGCGACAAACACGAGTCTGAAGCGTGATCCCAAGTAGAAGTGGCAACTATATAGTAGGTACATGCAAGATTAACACTGTGTGCGTGCGCGCATACATATGCATATATGTGTAAATATATACAAAATATTCCTATAAGGTTGATCTTATCATAAGTTACCATAAGGTCGAGCTTGATGGACCCAACCGTTATGTCTATCGAACATCCACCCCATCTATCAGATGCATCACTTCATGTTAGGCCTAGAGCACAATATCTAGCCCGATCTATGACTTAGGTGGGCTACACCAAAGGAAACGGTTGAGGGTAGATACCCACACATTAAAAAAAAACCTTCCTAATTATTTGTAAGGTCTACTGACATGTGTTTCATACATCCGACCCATGAATTGTGTGCATCCAACCTAGATGAAAGGCTCCAAGTTTTATGCCATTCCAAAACTTAAGTGGGGCTAATGATGTGATTTGATATGTTTTAGGCATGATTTTACACTCTTCCAGATGTTGTGGCCCACCTGAGACATTGCATTTTTAGGAGGGGAGTCACCAGATGCAGGGTTTAATACCATAAACACATCACAATGGAGCCCATAGAGCTTGATCTTACCATAACCTCCTGTAAAACCACATGTATGGGTTGTTATCATTGTGCTACACATTATTGGGGCCTAGTGTGTTGATCGTAATGGGCTTTGTTGTGTAATGGGCCACTTTATGATTCATAAAAGGGCTAAGGAAGAGGTGTGAAACCTAATCATGTCTCTTCCCTCCTCCCAAAGTGCTCTCTCTCTCTCTCTCTCTCTCTCTCTCTCTCTCTCTCTCTCTCTCTCTCTGATTCTCTTCTTCTTCCCACATCCAAGCGCACGTCATCCCACGCCTTTACTTATATCTAGGTTATTTTACATGTCATCAAAGATTTGATCCAATTCAAGGCCATATCGACGTTAGAATGTTCAACACCTATATGCTTGTTTGATGAAGAATCCCTTTATCATTTTGATCAAGTAAAACGTCGCCCTTTTTGCAAGATTAGACAACCAATTGGGTTCTCCATTGTTAATGCATGAAGCTGTAAACCCTTCATAATTTTCTCGTTTTTCTTTGACCAATTGGGTCGAAATCTAGCTATGGAAACCAGATTGTGACCGATTGGATCAGTAGGGTTCATTGTGTTGTGCTTAAAGTTTTGTTTGCTTATTGATTCTTCTACTCCTGTTGCCTTCACGTACGCATGTACGCATGCCCGCACGCAAGTCTGGCCTCTCACTTGCCTCTCGATTCTTCTTCTCTCGTTGCCCGCATGCTACACATGGGACCAATCAGTGCACGTTGCACGCGCAGATGGGACCCATCAACACATGCCCGCCCACCATTCAATGACGCTACCACTGTCAACCTGTCTCCTTCATCAATCAACATTCGTTCCCTATAGCCCATCTGCTGTTTGATCTTCTCTTGCTGCCTGCACGCCACATACGAGACGAATCAGTGCACGTTGCACATGCACGTGGGACCCATAATGCGCACGCCCGCCATTCAACGACGCTACCACTGCCAACATATCTCCTTCATCGATCAGCATTCATTGCCCTATAGCCCATCTGTGGTTTGATCTTCCTGCTACACATTGAATTTTCCCTTTTCTGTAATGGAGTTGAGACCAGAAATTAAGACTGACAATCAACAAATTGCATCAGCAAGATTAAGAGGGGTTGAAAATTACTGATCCTGGGCCGGATCTGTCAAAGTTTTTCTGCAATCAAGAAGAAAATTGAGGAACTTGACTGATTGCAGGCTAGGGAAAGAATCAAACACATCTTCCCAGAAAGAAGACTGCCAAGTGAGGAGTAGGCTCTTCCACAGTGTGGAAGAGAACGTACACCATAATGTGATGTATAGTGAATGTGCCAAAGAGATATGGGACACCCTCCAGCAACTATATTCTGGTGAGAAAAATATTCAGCGACTATATGATATCTTTAAGGAATTTCATACGATAAGGCAAGGAGAATCTTCATGAATATTGTACAAGCTTCTGTGGCCTGTTTGACGAATGGAAGATTCACCATCCATTCACTCCGGACACTGCCCAACAACAGCGCTAGAGGGAAGAGATTGGAGTTTCCCTGTTCCTTGCCACAATCTGACCATATTTGAAACCAATCAAAGCCCAACTCCTTCAAGCCGAACTGGTCCTGTCGTTGTCAGATGTGTTTGCTAGTGTTGCACGTGTCAACCCCATCATCTTCATCCACTCAGTCTCATTCGAGTGAGAATGTTGCACTTTTTTCGGACATAGGCAATGGTATGCGAGGTGGATGGCCACCTTGGCACGATAGTCTCACAGGAGGAAGAGGTCGTGGACAAGCATATTCTAATAATGCAACCCAACAGTCAAATTGACCACAACATTTCTATGTTTACTGCAAAAAGACTTACCATACAGTAGACAACTATTGGGATTTGCTTTGGAAAAATGGAATCCCACAAGCCTATCAAGTCAGTCCTGCAATCTATGTTGGTGATATTCCTCCTAATGGTGACAATCCTTCTCGTGCAAGTGAATCAGAGGTGATATCTCATTCAAATCTGGAAAAATTACTCAACAGAAGCACAGTTGCAAATTCTCCTTCCACCACGTAACCTCTCTTGCCAATTCAAGTAACTGCTCTAGTCGCATCCTCTGATTGTCACCCTAGGGGATTGACTCTAGGACTACTGATCACATGACAAGTAACATCTTTCTTCTTTCATCAATAGATACATCAGTTCATTGTTTACCTGTTTCCCTAACCAATAATTCGTTATCCACAGTTCTTCGAAGGGGGATTGCTTCTCCTAGTGCAAATATCACTTTACCAACAGTTCTTTACATGTCATAATTCCCTCTATCCTCTCTTTGTCAGTCAAATTACCAAGAATCTGAATTGCTCCATAACCTTTCACCCATCTTATTGTGCTTTCCAAGACCTCAAGACAAAGGCAATGATTTTCAGGGTGCGTGAGTTATGTGGCCTCAACTACTTTGAATCTAGTGGATTTGAAGTTGCTCTCAATGCTAAGGACACCACTCCATTACAACGACACACCCAATTAGGTCATCCGTCTCTAGAATCTTTGAGAAAACTAGTCCATTTTGTCGTATAGATCTTCCATAAATCGTGAAGCCTGTTAGCTAGCTAAATACACTAGATCCAGTTACTGACCTAAACCTGATAATTGTAGTTGCACCTTGTTTGGATTGGTACATTCAAATGTGTGGGGTCCCATTCCGGTTCCTAGTAGTTTGAATAATTTTCGATACTTTGTTACTTTTATTGGTGATTTCTCTCGTATGACATGGGTATAGATGGTGCATGATAGATTGGAGATGTTTGATATGTTTAAATCTTTCCATGCTGAGATTAGCATAGAATTTCTTTAGAAATTCAATGCTTTAGATTTGAGAATGCTCTAAAATATGTGTCCAACGCATTCAAAGAATATCTTTCTTCTGCTGGGATCACTCATTAGACATTGTGCGCATACACACCCAAACAAAATGGGGTGGAAGAAAGGAAAAACAAACATCTATTGGAGGTGGCACGATGTCTGTTAACTCATATGAACGTTCCCAAACACTTCTGGAGTCATGCAGATCTCAAAGTTTGTCATCTTATTAACTGACAACTATCAACTGTCCTCAATGGTCAAACTCCATTTTTCTGTATTGTTTCTAGGTGCTTACCTATTTCCATTACCAGCTTGTGCATTCAGCAGTAACTGCTTTTGTTCAGAAATTGGACACACACGCCATTAAGTGTGTTTTCCTCAGCTACTCACAAAAAGATTACAAGTGCTTTAATCCAGTAACTAATCAAGTTCACATTAGTGTGGATGTAACCTTCTTCAAGGACATTATTTTTCAACCCCCTCTACTGAAAGGGACCTTATTCAAGTCCTTATTCTTCAAGGACATTTCGAGAGTCCTCAACCATTTTCTGATCACCCTCCTGTGCTAGTCTCAACACCACCTAGTATGAGTACTGGGGCATCAAACTCAAGTCCATCACTGTCACCCTCAAATGATGTCACTGAGCACACACGGTCAGCAAATGAACATGATTTTCCTATTGCTCTTTGGAATGGTATCCACTCTTGCACTTTACATCCCATTTCTAATTTTATATCTTATCATCCTTTACACCCTTCCTTATATTCCTATGTTATGGCCCTGTCACGTGAGGTGGTGCCCACTTCACTCCATGATGTGTTGGCACACCCTGGATGGCAGAAAGCAATGAAGACGAGATATATGTCATACACAAAACAAGGACATTGACATTGGTCCCTCTACCTCCAGGCAATCAGACAGTCAGTTTCTGTGAGTTTACGCTATTAAATACCAACCAAATGGATCGATTGAACACTAGAAAGTGAGACTAGTGGCAAAAGGATATGCTCAAACTAAAGACCTGGATTATAAAGAGACCTTTTCCCTGGTTGCAAAACCAAACCTTTTGTGTTTCAGATTGATGAGTGAAAAGACTGAAATGATAGAATTAGAGATAAATGTGCTCGAGGGAATTTACAAGTAGCACCAATAGGTAATAAGACAAGGGAAAGTAGACTAGACTTAGATGGTTTCGCCATGTGCAACGAAGAACACGAATTGCGCCAATTAGAATGAGTGAGTTGGTTCAAGTTGAAGGATATAAAAGGGCAAGGGGGGAGGCCCTAAAGGACGAGGTAGAGGTAGTGAGAAAAGATTTGATGAAATATGGTTTAGCTAAGGATATGGACCTTTAGAGTGGAATGGCAGAACAGGATTCATGTGGTCGACCCCAATTACATGAGATAAGGCTTCGATGATGATGTATCTATGCATGGATGTATATATGCATGTCTACATGCTTACAGGATAGTATTCCAAGAGACTCGAGGTGTATAGGAAGATCTCACAACTTTGAGCTGTGAGGCCCACCATGTTGTTTGTGTGCCATCCAACCAATGTTGTTAAATCACATGAGCAATTGTATGCCATCCAACCTGTGTGATCGCTTACGCAATTGCAGAGCAATTTCTTTATTGAAAATTTAAATAAATAAAAAAATCATAAAAAAACATAGGGAAACTTTGGGAAAAATATGCCCCCCCCCCCCCCCCCCCCCCCCCCAAAGACTTAACTACGCCCATAAATTTTCAGACTAATTTGTGAATATTAGTAAGTATATTACCTATACTATCAAAGCTATTAATAACTAAAAATTAACATCAACTCAACAACTTATTAATAAAAAGTAAAAGCTTAATACTTTTATTGATAAACAAAATCTACAAAGTATAAACTACTAATCTACTATATAGATTGTTCCCTCTCCCATTATGGCACATCACCACCATCACCATCGTCGTCGTCATTAGAGTCATCTCCTTCTTCAACATACACTTCATCTTCTTTGTTTCTTCATCATCTGTCCACACAAGTTGCCCATCCACGTCTAATGGTCGAGCATCTTCTTCTTGTACTTTTTCAATTTCAATATTATCGTCTTCTCCTTGACTACTAGACGTAGGCCTCGTGCTACTTCTCGCCCCTCCAGCTCCTCCGTTGTTGAGATTAAGAACCTTCACCAAGTGTCGATCCATAAGCGGCGTCTTCGACTTAGGCCCATGTAAGGGACTTGCTGACAAAGACTGGATCCTCTGTCTCCACAAGCCACTCACTATCTGCCTCCAAATCATCTAGACTGATAGGATCATAGAATCCAAGCGTTTCTCGCCTAGCCTGGAATCTTTCTTACAGCTTCTGATTATACGAGATGAAGACTAAGTCGTTGAGTTTCTTTTGTTCGAGGCGATTTCTTTTTTTCATGTGAATCTGCATGGCATTCACATTTAGAACGTGTAATTTAGCAATTTAGCATTGAAATTTGAAACTGAAGTATAGAACTTCAAGTTGTAAAACTTACCGACTCAAATGTACTCCAGTTGCGCTCGCAACTGCTTGAAGAACACGTAAAGACAAGAATTCTCATGGCCAACTTCTATAGTGTTGGATCCATGGTATGTCGTAAAGGCTGTTACAGAGCCATAAAGGCCGTTATGTAAAGGTAACGGTGGCAACCATTACACATTATGGGGTCGTAATGGTTGTAACAGTCGTTACAGAAAGAAATGACATGTAACTACCATTAATGGCACGTTACGCCCCCCGTAAAGGCCGTAACAGCCCTGTACAATGCAAATATAGGTTTTTTCAGATTTTTTCAACGTTACGGGGTAGATATAAGTTTTTTGGCTTTTTCTTTCAATAAAAAAAAGAGACCGTAGTGGCCGTTACAGGAATCGTAACAGCCTTTATGACCCGTATCGTAAAGGTAACGGCGGTGACCGTTACATCCACCATTACCGTTACGGAATACCTTTTGGATCCCTCCTAATTGGATCAACTCCATACATAGACCACCAATCAGCTGTGCAAATAAGTCGACACTTTCTCACACTTTCTCACTTAGACTTCTTACATTGTAAGTTGTAGAACTTATAGAATTGCATACTTACTTGGCAATTTCATACTTTTATGCCTGATAACAATCTCTCTTGACCAAATCCCTACACTCTTCATGTAAAAGTCTAGCTCCTAAGAAATTTTATCATGTTCTTCTTTGTTTGGAACTATTCTTTCTAAAGCATTTAGAAATCTAACCATATGGAACGCGGTTGTCGCAGTCCGATCGACAGACACAAAGAATACTGCCAGATTAAGGATGTGGGCAGCCGAATACAAAGGGGATGACATTTGGTTGCCCCATCTAACATCTATAATATTTACGATGGGCTCGTAATCACGTTATTTATAGTTAAAGTGTTCCATTACTTTGTTTCCAGCCTTCTCCATCTCATCATAGATATAGTCCATGGATAGCTTTTCATCACCGTCCACCAATTGTAACACATTTACTAAGGGTTCCGATGATTTTAAAGCCTTTACCACTTGAGCCTAAAATTGAGCAGAATTGGACTTTCCTTTGACCTTCTTTGACCATGGTCCATTATTCCAATCGGCCGACACTACAAAGGACCTAAGTTTAGTTTTCTTTTTATGCAATCTTAGTAGTGTTAAGAAAGTTATTGCAAATCGGGTCACAGCTGGACGATGCAAGTTGCACCCAAGGTGGTTTCTCATGTGATTGAGAAGAAGGCATGATTGTACATAAAAACCGTGATTCTCCTAGCCCTAGTAATTACTTTAAGATATAACCTACCTATATGTTCTAACATTAAATCGACACAATGTGCCACGCATAGTGTCCAAAATAAATGTCGACTCTTCTCCATAAGTTGGTGACCGGTGGTTGCATAATTAGTTGCATTTTCCGTGATAACTTGGATAGCATATTCCTCTCTTACCTCTTCAACTACGCTATCTAACAATTTGAATACATAATCGGTCATGTGGGAATGGGCTAATGCATCTACAGACTTTAAAAACATTGTCCCAGTTGGACAATTTACAAGAAAGTTTATCAATGTCCGACCGGATCTATCGATCCATCCATCGGCCATTAATGAGCAATCATATATTTTCCAACTTTCTTTATATTCGGAGATAAAGTTTTTAGTAAACTCCACCTCCTTTTTTAGGCAACTCTCCATGACTTCATGATAGGAAGAGAGTTTCAAGCCAGGTCCAAATTGACCTATAACTTCAACCATTACTTTAAAACTCTTCATCTTCATGATGTTAAAAACTATACCAACTTGATACAGCCACTTCGCAATGTACTGAATCGCGGTTTTTCTATCCTTCATCTTATACGGGTTTTCTAAAGTAATTTAGGTGGGTCCCTTACCCCTTTGGTCAATCACGTCTTCTAGATGTGGTCTACACCACCTATCCATAGGCCCATGCCCATGAGCTCTTTTGGAGGCCGATCTAGATCACCTTGTGGATGTAGGTGATCTAGATTCATCCAAATCTGCTACATTGATGTCCTCATAAGCTTCTCTATCCATAAATTTTTCTTGTATAACCATTGTGTCATATCCTTTTGGAGCATGCTTGTTCATGTACTACATAATTTTCCTACAGATCTCTGGAGTAACATTGGGACATGTTCTTACATTTGCTCTTGATGCGTGCACAATGTGTTGTTTATGCCCAGCCAATACTACCAGGAACTTACGAATTTGCATAGGTCACACGCTACATGGGTCTTTTCATTGGCACTTCAATAATGCCCATACTTCCATCTCGAGTCATTTGACTTTGGCCTCAAAGCAAAAGATTGGGAAGAAGACATGATGATACTATATAGTAGCCTAGTAAGAGTAGTTGACCGTAGTCTGTAGTGTGTGTATGAGACTATGAGTGTGTATTAGAGTCTAAGACTCTTTAAGTACTAAACTAAATAAGTAGTAAGTAGTACATATTACTAAGTATTATTTAGTACAATAAGCAAGTGTTAACTACTAAGTAGTAAGTAAATACTACTAAATAAAGTAAATAGAAAAAATACTAAAAGAGAGAAAAAGAGGGGAGTGTCACTAGTATGGTTGTGGAGTTACAATTGTGTGTGTGTGTGTGTGTGTGTGTGTGTGTGTGTGTGTGTGTGAGAGAGAGAGAGAGAGAGAGAGAGAGAGTCCTGACTCTTAAGTCCTTGGAAGTTGGAAGTTAGAAGTTGAAACTCTTGAAAGTGAGTCTTAATTCTTGAAAGTTGAAAACCTCTCATCTCTTGAACTTAGAAGTCTTGAACTTGAAACTTGAAACTTGAAAGTCTTGAATCTAGATTCTAGATTCTTGAAAGTTGTAAATGATCACACTCTTGAATCTTGAATCCTAGAAACTACAAACTAGAAACTAGAAATAATTAAACTAGAAACTTAAAACTTGAAATACACTAGAAACTTGAAATAAATTAGAAGTCTAGAATCTAGAAACTAGAAACTACAAAGTACAAAGTAGAAACTAGAAATTACGAAGTATAAAGTAGAAACTAGATACTACAAGTCTACAATTACAAATTTACAATTTAGAAGTTACAATGAAAGTATGAAACAAAATAGAAGACTTTGTTGGGACTTGAATCTTGAGTGTGTTTGTGCTTGCCACTTGAGAGTTGAGATTTGACTTGACTCTTGAGTTGTTGAGTCTCTTGAATTGAGTCTTGAGTCTTGACTCTTAATAAATGATAATTCTAATGAAGGAAATCAAGAATAGATCACATAAACACAAGTTAGAATAGAGATTAGAAATTAAAAAATTAGAATAAGAGATTATGATAAGAGAATAGAAGAGACGAGAGAGAGAGAGAGAGAGAGAGAGAGAGAGAGAGAGAGAGAGAGAGAGAGAGTAGTATAGAGTGATTCTTCTTCTTGCTTCTTGATCTTGAATCCTTGTTTCTTGCCTTCAACAACTTCAAGTGAAAATAGTAAAGAAAAGATCAGAGAAATTATGAATGAGATTAAGAGAGGATGAGGGCTTTAGAATGATATATGAGAGCAAGAGAGTGTGTATTGAGAGTTTTAGGATGTATATGTTGCAAATGGAGGGGGAAGTGCCTTTTTATAGGCAACACTTCCGGGGAAAATATAGTTCCAACAATCAGATTTCTGACCGTTGGAATGTATGCGATTGCATATGCCATTATGCGATATGCAATCACATACCATGCACATGGCATATGCGACCATCGCATATGCCATATGCATGGTTCTATGTGATTATGCGATCGCTTTTGACAACATTGCATCCAACCCACCCATTAGTTGCATCCCCATTGTTAGGCCAAGAGCCCAAAAATCAGCCTAATTGAAAACTCAAGTGGGGCACACCACAAGGAACAATGGGAGCATTTGTGGGGAGACACCGAACACAGAACTCTTACAAATTTTATGAGCACCACTGTATTGTGTATATGCTATCCAAACTATTCATCAAGGGCGCCCCATCAATATAAAGGGATGCCACAAAAATCCGCTTGATCTAAAACTCAGGTGAGCCATACCACGTGTATTTCGAGGTTCTAATTGTGATTTTACATTGTTTCTTGTGGTGTGGCACACCTGATTTTTTGGATTGGCCTTATTTTTGGGATGTCCAATGAATATGAGGGAGCGCAATTAATGCATGGAGTGGATGTCATGCACACATCAGAGTGGACCCCATAGAAGCTTGAACATATCGTTTGTTATGTTACAGTTGACTATAGC
This sequence comes from Liriodendron chinense, assembly GCA_003013855.2. Lineage (NCBI taxonomy): Eukaryota > Viridiplantae > Streptophyta > Magnoliopsida > Magnoliales > Magnoliaceae > Liriodendron > Liriodendron chinense. The sequence goes on along the minus strand of ML058466.1, from coordinate 491,414 downwards.
AGAATAATGTATGTGTGTGTCTGCATGCATGTCTGTATGTATGAATTTATGTACACACACAATGATCTAGTAGTATCAACACTACGTCACTACCATAAGCTACAGTACTGTCGAGTTGTGTGAGTCCCACTTAAGAACACTCTGTCCATCAGACACACTGGTTTTGTTTGGCTAGGGGCCAAAAAATCAAGCCAACCCATTAGATGTGATGGTAGAGATAGTGTGGTGTGTGTGGATGATCCAAGGTTCAATCCCTGATATTGTTACCCTTCAAAAAAATAAAAAAATAAAAAATAAAAATTCAAGCCAACCCATGACTCATGTGGGCAACACCATAGGAAAACATTTGGGAGTAGAAGACTACCCTTTGATTGCATCAGGGCACACCTGAGCAGTGTTGTCAAAATTGTTATCGTATCACAAATCATAAATAGGGGTTGAATCGTATCAAATTGCAAATCGAAAGACTTTTTACAACTTTCTTAAACATATGAAAATATATAAGTCAGAAAAAAAAAACTTAGCAATCATCCTTTTTGCCATCAATAAATAGGGCACACCTGAGCAGTGTTGTCAAAATTGTTATCGTATCGCAAATCATAAATAGGGGTTGAATCGTATCAAATTGCAAATCGAAAGACTTTTTACAACTTTCTTAAACATATGAAAATATATAAATAAGTCAGAAAAAAAAAACTTAGCAATCAGTCCTTTTTGCCATCAATATGTACCAAGTAATACCATGTCATGATATTGTAAAAGGATTCTATCTTTCCTTTTTCTTGGGGGGGGGGGGGGGGGGGGGGCGGGGTTCTCCTTAAAAACATACAAGGATCCTTTAATAATTTATGTTCTTGTTACCTTTCTTGAATGTAGAATCACATTGGAAAAGCGACAATTTGATTATGTAGACCAACAAAAAAAAAGGATATTTTGATTTCTAACCAACATTCCACAATAAATAAGTCAACATGATCATAACCATCCACAAAAACATTCTAGATAAGTCAATATATCAATTTGGTGTTTCAACTAGTTAAGAAGTAAGAAATCGTTAAAAAAAAAAAAAATCTACAATTTAACATTGAAGAGAATGTATATCATTTAATCTCTTATAAAGAACAAAAATAATAATTTACCTTTCCTAAATGATTTTGTTTCTAAATGATTCTTAAAGCCCCAACCAATATCAAAACATAAAATGAAAGCCGAGTGAAAGCTTAAAATAGAAGAAAACAAGTATAATTTGAATCGTAATTCATAGGATTCAAATCATAAAATCATAGGATTCATATAAAAAGGGATTCAAAGGTGGGATTCAAATTGTTTTGCTTAAAATCTAAATCAAATCGTATATCGGAAATCGTAGGATTTTGACAACACTGCACCTGAGTTTTGGAATGGCCTGATTCTCAGGCATGTCCCCTCATCCTAGTGAGGCAATTCAAATGAATGGATTGGATTGCATATAATACATAGCACAAAGGGTCCCATGCATAACCAATGGTGGGTGTCCCCCTCTTAAATGCACCCTATGGTGTGGCCCACCTGGGTCATGGATCAACTTGATTTGGGCTCAAGGTCCCAACATGGTAGGGTGCATCTGATGATTGGGTGGATATCATGCACACATCATGGGGGGCCCACCAGTGTTGTAATGTGCGACCGCACATTCGCATATGCGCACACTACCTGGGAAATCATATATGCGACTGTGGCATATGCAATCCTTGACACATATGCTATCGCATATGCCGTGTGTGCGACAATATGTGATAGCATACAACATATACCCCCTCTATTTGCATTCTACATTCACATAAACTATCTCTACCCTCAATCTCTCTCATACGCTTTTAAAGTCTCAAATCTCTCATTCTCCTCCATATTTCAACTCTCAAGTCCCAAGTTCTCCAAGTTTCCAAGGCTCAAGCAAGCTCCAACTTCTTTCAAGTTTCAACTTTCAATCAAGATTCAAGAAAGTAGAAGCAAAAACAAGAATACAAATTACAATTACATCGAATTCCAAGTCAAGTCTCTCATTTCATTTCATTTTCTAGTTTCTAAGTTCTAACTTTATACATCTATCTCATAATTCTCATTCATTTCATCATTTCCTAATTCCTACATTCTCTAGTTACATTCTAGATTCTACACTTAGTTACACAACATAATTATTAATTAACATTATATATTCTCTACATTCCAATTTCTAAGTTATACATAACATTCCAATTTCCAAGTCAAGTCTCTCATTCATTTTATGTATTATATATTAGTCATTCTCTAGTTAGTAGTTAGCAGTTACATACATAATAAGTACATGCTACATAACATTCATTGAATTTCATTCATACATTCTCTCTCATCAATTCATTCTCATTTGTCGTACTCTCTCTCTCTCTCCCATCTCTTTAGTCTTTAGTTTACTTAAGCCTTTCCAAGTTATAACAAGAAGAATACTTACACCATGTCTTCTTCCCAATCTTCCTCTTTGAAACCCAAGTCGAATGACCCGGGTTAGAAGTATGGGCTCTATCGTAGTGCTACAGATAAACTCACATAGTATATGAGTAATGTGGGTATATGGGTTCCGGTGGTATTGCTCGGCACAAACAACACCTTGCACATACACCGAGGTCAAATGCAAGAGCAATGTGACAAAATTACTCCAAAAATCCGAAGGAAGATCATGGAGTATATGGATAAACAATCGAGAAAGAGATGCGATAGTGCCCTACATCAAGAAGAATATATGGAACAAGATGCATATGAAGATATAAATGTAGACGAAGATAGCCCCCCCACCAAATTGGCAAGCCGGTCTAGACTATTACCACCGGCCTCGAAAAGAGCTCGTGGGCATGGGCCCATGGAAAGATGATGTAGACCACACTCAGAGGATGTGGAGACCAAAGGGGTAAGGGCCGGGCTCAAACAACTTTAGAAAACCGGTATAAACAAAAAGATAAGAAAACCACTATTCAATATATTGCTAAGTGGTTTTACCAAACCGGTATTGCTTTCAATGCGGTAAAATCGAGAAGTTTCAAAGTTATGGTTGAGGCGATAGGTCAATTTGGACTTGAGCTTAAACCTCCTTCATATCATGAAATGAGAGAGACGTGCCTCAAAGCCAAAGTTGAACATACACGATCCTTCATAGCCGAATATAAGGAATCGTGGAAAACTTAAAGGTGTTCACTCATGGCCGATGGATGGACCGATAGATCTGGTAAGTCTCTCATTAACTTTCTAGTGAATTGTCCAACTGGGACAATGTTCTTGAAGTCTGTGGATGCATCGGGCCATTCTCATACTGCAAATTATTTATTTGAATTACTAGATGGTGCAGTTGAGGAAATAGGTGAAGAATATGTTATCCAGGTAATTACAGACAATGCAGCCTCATATGTAGCCGTCGATCGTCAACTTATGGAAAAGATGCGCCGTTTATTTTGGGACCCCTTGTGCGGCCCATTGTATTGATCTGATGTTAGAAGATATAGGTAGGTTACTTTTACAAGTGATTGCAAGGGCAAGAAGAATCACGATATCTTTATGTACAAACAAGCCCTTCTTCTCAGTCAAATGAGAAAACACATTGGGGACAACTTGCTACGTTCAGCAGTCACCCATTTCGCTACAGCCTTTTTAACACTATAAAAATTAAATGCAAAAAAATCGAAACTTAGAAGCTTTGTAGTGTCGGCCGATTTTACAAGTGGGCCTTAGTCAAAGAAGGTTAAAGGGAAACAGGTTCAACAAACAATCCTTTCACAATTTTTTTGGACACTAAGTAGTAAAAGTGCTAAAAGCATCTAAGCCCTTAGTCACTATGCTGCGACTGATGGACGGAGATAAGAAGCCGACAATGGGTTATATTTACGATGCGATGGAGATGGTGAAAGTTAAGATCATGAACCATTTTAATTATAGAGAGTGTGATTACAAGCTCATTATAGATATTATCAAGGTATCCCAAAGCGGATATGTATTGACCGTATCGGCCGATACGTATCGGAAACGGTCGAGAGCGTTACACGATACAGGGTCGAAAATAGGACCCCCAAAAAAATTGTGCTGTAACGGTCAGAAAACGGCTCTTTTTTTTTTTTTTTTGCCTTTTAAATTTGATGTTTTTTGTTTTTTTTCACACTTTTCTTCTCCGATTTCTTTCCTAATCTATTCTTTTGCTAAAATCGACCATCTTAGTCTATTTTGGAGGATTAAGATCACCGATTTCTACGATTTGGATGAATCGAAACTCCGTGTGCCATTTTCCGAAGAAATCCGAAAATAGGTATTTATACCATTTTCTTTCTCTAATCACTATTTTTTCACCTTGATATGATGTGTTAATCATCGTAAAATATTAAAATGTGCATTTTAAGATTATGCAACAGATTTTTATATTTTTTTAATTACGAGCTATTTTCAAAATAATATTAAAAATTAGGGAAAATCATGTTTTTTTTTCTGGTTTAATGGTTGGATAACATGTGTTACTTATAGTAGAACACAATCATGCGCATTTTACAGATTATGCACATGATTTTCTATTTCTTTTGTATTTTTTTAATTTCGGATTTTTTTTGAATAATTTTAAAAATTAGGGAAAATCATTTTTTTTCAAAAAAAATTCTGGTTTAAAGGTTGGATAACATGTGTTACATGTAGTAGAACACAATCATGTGCATTTATAGATTATGCACGTGATTTTGCTAATTTTTTTGTTTTTTTTTAATTTCAGATTATTTTCAGAATAATTTTAAAAATTAGGGAAAATCATTTTTTTCAAAAAAAATTATGGTTTAAAGGTTGGATAACATGTGTTACTTATAGTAGAACACAATCATGTGCATTTTACAGATTATACAAATGATTTGCTAATTTTTTGTCTTTTTTTTAATTTCAAATTAATTTTGAAATAATTTAAAAAAATTAGGAAAAATCCATTTTTTCAATTTTTTTTTTGGTTTAATGGTTGTATAACATGTGTTACTTATAGTAGAACAAATCATGTGCATTTTATAGATTAGGCACATGATTTGCTATTTTTCTTATTTGATTATATTTACAGATTAATGACTTATATCTGTTTATATTTTTATTTATTTTGACAAGTTTTGTCCGTTTTGGAGCTTCATAGCCGTAACCCGTAGGGTTTAGTATTTGAAGTTAGTAATTAATTTCATTAGCTGTATTTAATATTTACAATTACATTTATAAGTTTCGAAATCTAAGTAATTCACTCTCAAACTCGGTACCATCTCTAATTAAAAAATGTCTGGGTCTGGCCACCAAGGAACTGGAAGTGGAACTGCAATTGAGGATATTGGATGGCAACATTGTCAAAGGGTAAGTGGTGGAAGGCACCAAATAAAATGCAACTATTGTGATAGAGTAATAAGTGATGGAATTACGCGACTTAAACAACATTTGGCACATCGAAAGGGTCAAGTTGAGGGATGCACCACAGTTCCTAAAGAGATAATGACCATGATGTAAGCCAATTTAGATGAGTCGAAGGGAAAACGAGTTGCTGTGCAGAAAAAGAAAGATAATATCCTGGATGCGGCTCGACAGGAGGTGTTTGGTCCGGAATATATGGGCGTTCGTGACGAAGATATCATTGATTCTAAGGAAGATTTCGATCGAAAAATTACTATAGCTAGGAGAGAGCATGCGCTATGCTCGTGAAGAGGAAGAACGTCGATGTAGGTTTGGTTTAAGTGCGAATAGGAATAGGAGTGGCAAGGAGAGTACAACTGCAGCCCCAACGGGAAGTGCAACTGGGGTTGGAGGAGGTAGGTTAGGTGGATTAAGACGTATGTTTAGCAGTCGGCGGGCAGACATCTTCACGTGCAGCTCTTATAGATGTAGATGTGGAAGAAGTAGATGTGCCTAGGAGACCCTCTATTGATCCGATCCTCTTTAGGAAAGAAAACCAAAGAAGATAAAACAAATGTGGAGTAGAACTTCTATTGAGAAACTGAGTGGGGTAGGAGCAAAGTTATTTATGCATGCCAAAATACCTCCTAATGCGGCCAATTCTCCATATTGGTAGATGGTAATTGGTGCAGCAGAAGAAGCAGGCAAAGGAATTAAAGCTCCCACAGCCAAGAAGATTAGGGCAAAATGGACAGACGCAGAGTATGCGGATACAAAGGCATATGTAACGTAGGTACCTTTAAACCCATATGGCAAGCCAAAGGATGCATGATCATGTGTGATGGTTGGACTGGCCCAACAAGACATAGCATGATCAACTTCATGGTGTATTGTCACTTGGGAAAAGTGTACCACAAGTCAATTGATGCCTCGGATGAAATAAAAAATGTTAACTATATTTTTAGCCTGATGGATAAAATAGCAGATGAGATTGGAGAGAAGAATGTGGTGTAGATTGTGATAGATAATGAAGCAACATATACGTTTGCAGGAAATATGTTGATGCTAAAGAGACCACATATATTTTGGTCACCATGTTCTACACATTGTATTGATTTTATACTGGAAGATATTGGAAAGAGAACGAATGTCAAAGAAATGGTTGAAAAAGCAAAAGAAGCGACAACATTTATTTACAACCATAATCATGTAGTCGCAATAATGATGAAGTTCACGAAGGGACGAGATTTGCTTAAGCCAGCGGCAACTAGATTTGCAATTAACATTATAGCTTTAGAGAGTTTGTATCAACATAGGGGAGGGTTGAGTGAAATGTTTGCTTTCCAACAATGGCTCAATACAAAAGATGGAAAGAAGACATCAGGGACGCCGGTTGATGTTGTAAACACCATAAGAAACAACAAATATTGGAAGAAGGTTGAGAAGATTTTAAAGGTGATGGAACCACTAATGAGCAATGTTATCACGTCCGATTGCATAAGCGATTATGCGATCACATAATTGCATAGAGTGGCCCAGATGGCATATGTAATGGTCGCATATGCCATCTGGGCACTATGCGATCGCATATCGCATACTTCAGTCGCACATGCGACCATGCGATCGCATAATGGCATATGCGATCGCATAGTCTCCAACGGTCACAAATCTGATCGTTGGAACAAAATTTTATTTTTCCGAACTTTTGCCTATAAAAAATGCACTCCCCTACCCTCATTTGCAACATATACTTACTAGAAAGTCTCTCTTGCTCCCATATTTCACTCTAAAGCCCATTCTCTTAATTTCTTTCATAATTAATCTCCTTTAGGCCTTATTTTCATTCATTTGAAGACTTAAAGTTGAAGGCAACATTGAAGATCAAGAAGCAATACTCTCTACTATTCATTTCTCTCATGATCCCATCTCTTCTCTAATTCATTCTCTACTTCTCTTAAACTCTTACTCTCTTAGCTATTCACTTATTCTCTCATCTCTTCTCTAATCCTATTCCTTTCAAATTCTAATCTTTTTTTTTTAACTTGTGTAATTGTTGTGTTGATCTATTCAAGAGTTGAGACTCAAGTCAAGAGAGGCTAAAGACTCAAGTCTCAACACTCAAAAGTGTCAAGACTCAAGCTTTGTAGACTTGTTGTTGACTAGTTTTTAAGATTCAAGAGTCTACATTCAAGAATCAAGAGTTTCAAGTTTCAAGTTTTAAGATCAAGATTCAAGAGTCCAAGACATCCATCCAAGTTCAAGAGGAGAGGTTTTCAACTTTCAAGAATTAAGACTCACGAGTCCAAGACATCCATCCAAGTTCACACACACACAATTGTAACTCCACAACAGCCGTACTAGTGAGTTCCTATCTCTCTTTTCTCTTTACTTAGTTACATACTAGTTACAAACTTACATACTTTAGTATTTACTTACATACTACTTAGTAGTTACTAGTTAGTATTTAGTTTACTACTTAGACTATTAAATTTAATAGACTCTAATAGACTAATACACACTCATACATACCTTACAAGTTAGTGTTATCATGTCTTCTTCCCAATCTTCTTCTTTGAGGCCAAAGTCAAATGACCCCGGTTGGAAATACGAGCACTATCGAAGTGCCACTGAAAAGTCTAATATAGTATGTGACCTATGCGGATTTGTAAGTTCCGGTGGTATTAGTCCGGCATAAACAACACCTTGCACATGCATCGAGAGCAAATGCAAGAGCATATCCCAGTGTTACTTCAGAGATCCGTAGGGAAATCATAGTACATGAATAAACATGCTCAAAAAAGACATGAAACAACGGCTATACAAGAAGAATTTATGGAAAGAGAAGCTTATGAGGACATTAATGTGGTAGATTTGGATGAATCTACGCCACCTACATCCACAGGACGATCTAGACCGCCCGCCAAAACAGCTAGTGGGCATGGGCCTATGGATAGGTGGTGTAGACCACATCCGGAAGATGTGGTTGACTAAAGAGGTAAGGGACCCGCCCAAACCACTTTAGAAAACCAGGTATAAGAAGAAGGATAGAAAAACTACGATTCAGTACATTGCAAAGTTGTTATACCAAGCCGGTGTAGCTTTTAACACCGTGAAAATGAAGAGTTTTAAAGTTATGGTTGAAGCTATAGGTCAATTTGGACCTGGCTTGAAACCCCCTTCCTATCATGAAGTGAGGGAAAGTTGCCTAAGAAGGAGGTGGAGTTTACTAGAAGCTTTATCTCCGAATATAAAGAAAGTTGGAAAATATATGATTGTTCGTTAATGGCCGATGGATGGACCGATAGATCCGGTCGGACATTGATAAACTTTCTTGTAAATTGTCCAACTGGGACAATTTTTTAAAGTCCGTGGATGCATCGGCCCATTCCCACACGGGCGATTATTTATTTAAATTGTTAGATGTTATAGTTGAAAAGGTAGGAGAGGAATATGTTGTCTAAGTTATCACGGACAACACAGCTAATTATAGTAGCTACCGGTCGCCAACTTATGGAGAAGAAGCGATGTTTATTTTGGACACCATGCGTAGCACATTGTAATAGATTTAATGTTAGAAGATATAGATAGGTTATATCTTAAAGTAATTGCTAGGGCTAGGAGAATTACAGTTTTTATGTACAAGCATGCCCTTCTTCTTAATCACATAAGAAACCACCTTGGGTGCAACTTGCTTTGTCCAGCCGTCACCCGATTTGCAACAGTTTTCTTGACACTACAAAGATTACATTCAAAGAAAGCTGAGCTTAGGTCCTTTATAATGTCGGCCGATTGGAATAATGGACCATGGTCAAAGAAGGCCAAAGAAAAGTTAGTCCAACAAACCATTCTTTCCGCTCAATTTTGGGCTCAAGTGGCAAAGACCTTAAAATCATCTGAACGGTTAGTAAGTGTGTTGCGATTGGTGGACAGTGATGAAAAGCCACCCATGGGATATATCTATGATGCAATGGAGAGGGCTAAAAACAAAGTAATAGAACACTTCAACTATAAAGAACGTGATTACCAGCCCATCATAGATATTATGGATGTGAGATGGGGCAGCCAAATGTCATCTCCTTTGTATTCGGCTGCCTACATCCTCAATCTGGCAGTATTCTTTACGTCCGCTGATCGAACTACGGTAGCCGCTTTCCACATGGTCGGATTTCTAGACGCTTTAGAAAGAATGGTTCCAGATAAAGATGAACAGGATAAAATTTCTCAAGCGCTGCACTTTTACCTGAAGAGTGCAGGGATTTGGTCAAGAGAGATTGTTGTCAGGCATCGAAGTATGAAATTGCCAAGTAAGCAATTTCAATATTCTATAAAGTTTTACAAGTTACAACTTACAACTAACAAATTATAATTTATAATCTAAGTAAAAAAGTGTTAACTTAAACTTTATTTGTATAGTTGACTGATGGTCTATATATGGAGTTGACCCGAATAGGAGGGATCCGACACTACAGAAGCTGGCCATGAGAATTCTTGGCCTTACGTGTTCTTCAAGCAGTTGCGAGCGCAACTGAAGTACATTCGAGTCGGTAAGTCACTAAGTTCTACAAGTTACAACTTAAAAGTTTTATAATTTACTTCTAGTTTCAAATTTCAATGCTTAAAATTGCTAATATTATACATTCTAAATGTTAATGACATGCAGATTCACACGAAAAAAAAAGAAAGAAAAGAAATCGCCTCGAACAGAAGAAACTCAACAACCTGGTCTTCGTCCAATATAATCAGAAGCTACGAGAAAGATTCCAAGCTAGGCGAGAAAAGCCTGGATTCTATGATCCTATCAGCTTAGATGATTTGGAGGCAGATAGTGAGTGGCTTGTGGAGACAGAAGATCCAGTCTTTTTTGTTGGCGAGTCCCTTACCTGGGTTGAAGTTGAAGACACCGCTTATGGCACAGCACCTGGCAAAGCTTCTCAACGGCGAAGAAGAGGAGGTGGCGGGGGCGAGCAGTAGCACTAGCATGGGCCTAGTAGTCAACGAGACGATGATATTGAGATTGAAGAAGAAGAAAAGGATATTCGACCATTAGACGTGGATGAGCAATTTGTGCGGATAGATGATGAAGAAATAGAAGAAGATGATGTGTACCTTGAAGAAAGAGATGACTCCGACGATGATGATGATGACAATGGGGATGGTGGTGATGGGCCACAATGGGAGAGGGAACAATGTATATAGATTATAGAGTATATAGAGTATTATAATAGATTATTAATTCTAAGTTTGTATTTTGTAGATTTTGTTTATCAATAAAAGTATTAAGTTTTTTCTTTTATAAGTTGTTGATTCGATGTTAATTTTTTAGTTATTAATAGCTTAGATAATATCTAATATTATTCACAAATTGAAATTAATTTGAAAATTGATGGGAGATTGGGAGTAATTAAGTCACTCTTGACTCTTTATGAATTATGAGAAAGAAAGAAATAAAACAGATTTTTCCCAATTTTTTCCATTTTTTCTTTTTTTTATTTTTTATTTTCCAAAAAAAAAAAAAAAAAAGAGTTGTGCGATCGCATAAGCAATCACACATAGGCGATCGCATATGATCGCTTATGCAATTTGATAAGACTGCTAATGACGGGTACTTCATCTTGTTGAAAGCGATGAAGCACCTACGATGGGCTTCCTCTATAATGCCATGTATAAGGCGAAGTTGGCAATTCAACGTGATTGTTCAAGCTGACAATCTTACTGGAAATTGATCGACAAAAGATGGACAAAGCAGCTCCACCATGATATTCATGCAACAGGTTATTACCTAAATCCTAGGTATAGATATGCCCAATCATTTGTTGCGAATGATGAGGTTCGTATTGGATTAAAGAATGTGATAAAGAGATTAGAGACCGACTTAGATGCATGAATAAGGGCTTTGAATGAATTGGATATATTTGGAAGTCGCCAGGGTAGCTTTGCAGATGCTCTTGCACAACATGCAGTATCTAGGCTGCAACCCGCCGAATGGTGGATAAATTTTGGAGAGAGTGCACCGGCGCTCCACAAAATTGCAGTGAGTATTTTGAGTCCGGACAACGTCTTCCTCTAGTTGCGAAAGAAATTGAAGTTGTTTTGCACTTATTCATACGAAGAATAGAAATAGATTGCAGACTAGGACGTTAGATAGACTTGTCTTTATGCATTACAACAAAAGGCTAAAAATGCGCATGCATCATAAGAGACTTAGCGCCAACAGTGCCAGTGATGTGGATTATTGTCCAATAAACTTGGACAATATTTAAGGAAGACCCACTTCTACCTTGGTTGGAAGTAAGGGAAAAAGAAATAGAAGAGAATAGTGAAGAAATAGAAGTTGAAGACTAAGAAATACGCAAGGCGCAGCAAGAGAGTCGTGCATTTATGTTGGACCCAAAAGGGGGGGCGGATTTCATGCAAAGTCAGCAGAAGAGTGCGAGCTCTAGCGATACTGAAACAGATGATGATAATGATAATGACGATGATGATGAACCTAATGTTGGTCCCACTGTTGGCATTGCTCAACCCACCAGAACCACTGATACCACCATACAACCATCTACGGATCGCGAGGCTGATGAGCATCGACGAAGTAAGCGAGGCCGGGGTCGAATTTATGAGTGTACTGAGTCACAATGCAGCCAGCAGGAGAAGCCTAGCTCTAGTAGTGCACTTGCAGGTCCTGCACCGCGATCGACACCGACAGATGTGGAACATCAGCATGCATATGGCTATGATCCGAGGAATTATGGGTATTCTTACGGCCAATGGGATTATAGGGAACCTGTTCCGCCACTTTCACGTTGGAGTAGTCCTCACGCTGATCCACATCTACCATAGGAACCAAATCCAAGTTATTCATCTCAATCTCAACAGCCTGAATACGAGTACCAGTATGGGCACGGCTATTCGACAGGCACTAGTGAATATCCTTACTCGGGGTCAGAATCTTTGCCTAGTTAGGATCAGTCATCATCGGGTTTCGATGACCTGGTCTTTCCCTCCGGCACTGGATATTATGGATATGTAACAGCTATTCCACAACCACAACAACCCGATGATAATGACGAGAGCAACCACAATAAAGCATATTTTCATTTTGGTGGTGAGTTCGGTCTGGTGAGCCTTTTCCATTACCCACATGGTCACACATTCACCAAGAAAACATACACTTTAAATTATTGAACTTGTGTTTAAAATAACTCCCCTGACAAGTGACAACCAGTAAAGTAATCTTTAATCAACGTGCTTGCAGGGGAGTATATCAAGTACTACTATTTTTTTTTTTTTCTACTTTAGAATGACAAATTAGCAGGACAAGAATCATAGATTCAAGATAGGAGAAGTCTTATACATTATTTTTTGCAAGTCCTTAGTCCTCATTCCTCAATGCTCACTCCTCTGGTATGTAAATAATATAAAGTAAATTATAAAAAATAATAGCACATGTGAAAATTAAAATACTTTGATGTTACAATTATTCTAATATACCTATTATTGGTATTAGACAGTTAGAAATTTGAATTTATAAGTTTTACTAGTTAATTCCAGGTTGTCAGATTCATAAATTCATCAGACAGTCCAATACAACTTTTTCACCAAAGAGCGGACCGCTTCACCACCATAAACATGTTCAAAATTATAAATGAATACATATTTGGGATGTTTGGAATTTTCTAGATTTAATCCGCAATGTTTTGGATTTTTTTGGCAAAAAAAAAAAAATTCAACCGTTACGGGGGGCGTATCGGCCAATACAGGCCCATATCCGTATCGGTAACGGTGGGCATCGTTACGCCCACCAATACCGCTACGGGACACCTTGGATATTATAGATAAAAGATGGGGCGACCAAATGTTATATCCATTGTATTCGGCTGCCTACATCCTTAACCCAGCCTATTTATTCTCTTCTCCCAATCCAGTTGCATCACTTGAAGTACATATGGCTGGATTTATTGATGTGTTGGAAAGAATCGTTCCAGATAGAGAAGAACAGGACAGGATCTCAGCTCTACTAGACTTTTATATAAAGAGTGATGGTATATTCTCAAGGGAGATCGTCATCAAGCATCGGACAATGAAAATGCCCAGTAAGTAGTATGAAAATGTCTTTTACAAATAGTTTTTTACAATCTAGTAATCTATAAAGTAAAGTCTAACCCACTTAAACTGTTTTTTCTCAGCAGACCGATGGGCTTCCTATGGAGTGAACCCGAACAGGAAGGATCCAGCTTTAAAGAGCCATGAGGATTCTTGGACTCACATGTTCTACCAGCGGTTGCAGAGCGCAACTGGAGCACATTCAAGGCGGTAAGTTTGGAAAAAATGAAAATGTTAATGCGTAAATGTTAGTAACTTAGTATGTTATATAGACTTACAGTTTGGGATAATTGTAGAGCTAATGCCGAATGCACTTTCTTTCATACAAATTCACACCAAGAAAAGAAATCACCTTAAGCAAAAGAAGCTCAACGACTTGGTCTTTATCTAATACAAGCAGAAATTGCGAGAACGATTTCATACTAGTAAGAAAAGCCCTGGTTTCTATGACGCTATCTACTTGGATGAGCTGGAGGCAGAAAACGAGTGACTCGTAGAGACGGAGGAGTCGGTCTTTGCTGGTGAGGACATGACATGAGCACAAGTTGAAGATGCCGCATACGGATCAACGCCTGGAGAAACTACTGCTCAAAGACAAAAGAGGGGGGGCAAGTAGTAGCAGTCAGCCCGTGGTAGAAGAGATTGAGGAGATAAAAGGAAGAGATGATGATCAAGTTGAAGAACCGTCATTAGATGTTGATGAAGTATTAGTACGAACAGATGAAGAAGAAACAGAAGAAGTGTATGTGGAAGAAGGAGATGACTCGGATGACGACGATGATTGCGATAGTGGTGATGATCAATTGCCACAAAGGCAAATAGATCAATGTCTTTAGTCTTTAGTTTACTATTAGTCTATTTAGTCTTTTGTTAGTTTTACTTTTACCTAGACTTGTAACTTGTAAAATGTAAGTTGTAAATTATATTTTCATTTTCTACAATCAATAATAAATAAATAGCTTCTTCATTTTGTCTTAGTTTTTTGTTACATCTTTCTTATTTCTTACTCAGTAGTAGACTAGTAGGATTGTTGATTAACTTATTATCTATTAAACATGTATAGTATTAGTAAGTAACTAATAAGTATAATTACTTATTAACTTATTATCTATTAACTTAGGAGTTAGGAAAGGTCCCATTATTTTCTTATATTTTTTTTTCATTTTTTCTAATTTTTTCCCTATTTTTATGATTTTTTTTTAAATTCGAAAAAATAAAAATAAAAAAATAAATGCGGTCGCATATGCGCACAGGCATATGAGATCGCACATGATCACATATGCAATTCAACAACATTGGGGCCCACAGAGGTCGACACTGGCTTACACTACTGAAGGATTCAGTGTTCATATTTGATAAAGAACTGGCACCTTGGAAGTTTTATGAGGTGGTAAATGGCCATTAACATCACCTTCGAGAACCTGCAACAAGCTTGCTAAAATTGTGATGATAGATGCATGCTCTTATCTTGGGTGACTGATTTTTCAATGAGTTTACTGTTCAAAAGCTACCAATTTCCAGTCAACTATTCTTGGTCTCTGATCCAGTGCCATTCTCTGCTCATAAACATCTATGTAAGCTTTTTTTTTCAAGGATGAACTTCTATGTAATCTAAACTTCAATTGCTTGCTTTATTTACCAGAATGCATTTGACAGAAATGGATTAACAGTTCAGGAAATAGGAATAAATAACAAATGTCAAAATTGTAGTAATGCATACATCATCATTTGCCATAACTATAGAAAATATTTTGGGTGTGTTTGGGTGCACTGTTGAATTGAATTGAAATTACTAGCCTAATGAAGTGGAAGAAAAAGACTAGTAATTTCCTTCCTAGCATTCATGGTCTGGGCTCCAGCTTGAAGCTACATTAGTTTCAAATCAGGTTTCAAAGAATGGAAACTGTATTCCAAGGGCTATTTCCTTATCATACACTAAGGAACATAACTAACTTTTGTTATTTCCTAGTGATTAAATTCAGCATGGGAATTCATTACCATCACGAGTGCATCAAAATGCAGGCTTGAAGAAAGATGGTATTAATGTAGAATTGCACATGAAGCTACATATCTTTTCCTTTTCTTTCTTTCTAACTTTCAAAGGAGGATACAGTTTCCCAGTCCATGGTTTCAATTACAACTGATTTACATGCTCAAAAGAGATGCCAGAAGAAAAAAGTTAATAATAATAATACTGGCAGCTTTAGAAAGACATCTCAATAATATAATTTACAGGAGAAGCTACCGATGTATGAAACTAAGTAAACCTTCATAATGGGCTGCAGAGAGACGAAAAGATTGATTAATTTCGAATAACAGCTGCAGAGCTCTCACCTTCAATCTTAAACTTGACATTCTTCTAGCTTCCAGCATCTTTCTATGTCAAAACTAAGTCATTGTGGACTCGCGGACAATATTATAAACAGAGATGAGAATCTCAACACTTATCAATATAATGATAAGCCATTCCAGAAAATCTGATTTCCTATTCTGAAGAATTTCTTGTAGAAAGCGAATATTGTGCTGCAAAGTAATATCAAAACATTTCAGTGGGAGGAGAATGCGGTCTACAGCGATCTAATACAACTGGAAAAAAAAAAGTGAATAAATAAATAAAGATGAAAAAAAATGAAGAAAAGGTAATATCCCAAAGGTAAATGCATGAGCTCAGATGTACCTCCACAAACTTCAGCTTAAAATCAAGGCTTCCAAATCTCTGTGTCAGTTCATATTCATCTCGAAGATACTCCCATATTTGCGCATAGTTAGCATCTTTCCAAGCTATGTCTGACCTGGAACATCAAAAAAGAAAAAACAGTCATCCAAATGGTTCCCTAGGAATCCAGTTTCTTTTAGAATTATCACCGTTGGTATCATATGCCATGACAATAACAAGATACATTGAATCTATACAAGGTTCAACAACACAAACAATCTACAATTGGATACTTCTGTGGAATTTCAGATGAATGACTGAAATGAATGAATATCATGTTTTGCCATAAAACATTATAACTGGCCTAATATAAAATTTATTACAAGAAAGGTCCATCTTGAATGAACTTTTGAAAGTTGACAGAAGAATAAACAGAATTTGACAAAATATTATTTGTAAATAATATTTTACTTCAGTACTTACAAAACAAACTATATGTATGTTTATTGTAAGCAAGGTCCATTTTGAATTAACTTTTGAAAGTCGATAGAAGAATAACAGCATTTGATAAAATATTATTCTTAAATAAATTATGAATGGTGTGGATTGCTAAGAAATGCAAGGAGAAGCATGTCGATAGTTTTTACAAGAAAAATAAAGTGATGCAGGACGACTAACCACTTGTTCTAAAAGCTCGAACTGAGCATGGCAAATCAATTCCTTTATCTCATAGCCCAGGCCCCAAGTCCATGGATTAGGTCCTCAGCCGAATCCTCCTTCGTGGGCCCCAAGTCCATGGGTACGCATCACACGAGCCACCCAAGTCCATGGGTGGGGCCCAAATCCACTGAGTCACTCACCTCACACAGGCCGCCCACCCCGAGTGTGTCCCCGCCTCCACAGGCTACCCAACTCGAACCTGATGTGACAATGCCCCCACATTAATCACCCCCCGGTGAGGAGTCTCGAACACGAGACCTCCCACTCTGATACCAATTTGATGCAGGACGACTAACCACTTGCTCTAAAAGCTCGAACTAATAGAGCGTGGTGAATCAATTCCTTTATCTCATGGCCCAGGCCTTGGGCCCATGGGTTAGGTCCTCAGCCGAACCCTCCTTTGTGAGCCTCAAGTCCATGGGTACACATCACACGAGCCACCCAAGTCCACCGGTGGGGCCTTGAATCCACGAGCCACCCATGCATGTGAGGCCTGAATCCATGAGTCACCCACCCCACACAGGCCGCCCACCTCGAGTGTGTCCCCACCTCCACAGGCTACCCCACTCCAACCTGGTGTGACAATGCCCCTGCATTATAAAGATTCTTCTTTCAATGAACAAATGCCAATTTGAGTCCTAAGATTCAACAAATAAGTCAATGTTAGCAGCTGTACGGTTTGGAAAACTACTAATCTAACAAAATTAAATAAACATCCTAAAGGTCTTTTAGCTACTTAAACATCCTGGAGTTATGAAGCTAAATGAGTTTAAGGGTACTTTACTAGTGTCATTTTGTATTCAAAGTAGGAGCTACTATACCCAAATTGGTCAGGGATGGATGGCCTAGGATACAATTCCAAAATTCCTAAAATGCAAAATTCCTAAAATGCAGGACAGATTCAGGTATGGGTCTCTCATCCATAACAAAATTATGATTTTATTAGATAAAATTTACACCAAGCTAAGGCATTCTAGTTTGAACAAGACGGAAGTTGTAGCCCCAAGGGAGGGCTTTGAAATATTTTTCAGCTTCCTTTCCAAGCTTGCTCCTGGTTGAAGGTGTTTCTAGTTGCCTTCAATCTTGGATTGGGATAGATAAGCGCAAGTTGTGGAGATTTCACTTTTCCATGCAATGACACTGAGGAAGTGGCTTCCAACTACACTATGCCTCCATAACATATATATTCAATCTTATAATTTGGGTGAGTCTGAAGCTATCACCCTAAAGGGAGGGTGTTGAATTATTTTCAGCATCCTTCTGGAGCTCCCTCTTTGTTGAAGGTGTTCCTAGCTGACTTTCGTCAAAGAAGTAACTACGGAGATTAAATGTTGATACGATGAGATTAGGAAAGTAGTAACAAGGATATTGTTTTTCTTTCCTTGCTAGCCACTAATGCTAGTACAGTTTTCCTAGTTTCTAAGGGCTTGTTTCGACGCTTGGAAAAGTCGCTTAAGAAAAGGATTTCAGATTTCCATATAGTGTGTTTGGGTACATGGACAAGGTTGCCCACTGATAATGTTGTTTTGCACTTGGATGACACCTCCAGACAACCTTTTCCTTAAAAGCGTACTGAAGTCATCTATCGAAGAGGTGAGTAATGGCAAGTGTGCGGAAAACTGGAATCCAATGAGAACTGTATATTAAAATTTGAACATGCTCTATCCTTAAATCATGGTTTTCCTTTTCCGTATCAATATCAGCTTCCGTACTAGCCTGGCTGGTATAGTAGGGGCAGTATCGGCCAATACGGCCCTCTAACGACTGATTGTTTTTCAGAAGAAAACAATCTCAAAAAAATATTTGGGAATTTAAAAAAAAAAAAATTTAAAAGTGGATCCCAAGTATGTTTATTATTATTTTTTTTTTACATGCATTTGATGGTGGTGTGACAATCCATTCTTTGGTAATAATATTATCTAACGAGCTAACCATTTAAAGCTAAACCCTAAGAACCTTACTCTAAAAACATTATATTTATATTTTGAACATCTAATGTCAATGCAAAAGAATATAAGTCAACATATGAACAATAGTGACATAATTACACAAACCACAAGTCAGACGTATAATGCATGAACAGTGTCGGCCTAATTTGGGTCCATTTGAACTATGCAAAAATGGCCCATTGTGCAAGCAGTGGGATTCATCCCACTAATGAATGTCCCTAATCTATATACACCATTTCCCTCAAGAAATTTGAGGAAAATTTTTTATTTTAAAAAATCGATATAATAATGTCAGCCCGATTTTACACTTGAATAGCCCAAAATTGATGCAATGCATGGAATTCATCCTCTACCTGTTCACCCCAGTAACATGTAAAAGGGGTAATTGATGTGCTTACATAACGGCCAATATGGCTGTAATGTAACCATTTTTCAAAAGAATGCCTAAAATCCAGCTCATGTAGTAATGGGTTAGATGGGTTGATCATAGCTGAAATGAGGATTTTGAGATGGATGAGTGGCAAGACAAGAAAGGATAGAATTAGAAATGAAAACAATAGAGGCAACTTAAGAGTAGCACCAACAGGCAATAAGATAAGGGAAAGCAAACTTGGATGGTTTGATCATGAGAAACAAAGACCAAGGGCTCGTTTGGCATCTCTATCCTAATTCGATAAGAGCTTTTACAATAAGAGCTACTCCAATAAGCTCTTTTTGTTCTAGCTCTAGTTTTAAATAAGCTCGTTTGGTAAAATCACTTTTTCAAGTCCAAAAAAAGCTCTTAATTGAAGTAAGCACGTTTGGTAAAACTTTCAAATAAGAGCTGCTTTTAGGGGTAGCTGACGTTATTTTTAAAGATTACAGGGACTCTATTATAAGATCTCATCATAGATAAACCATGCCCCAAATGACAAAAGAATGGATGACTACAATCTTCATATTTTAAGACATTTGGATCATTCATTATGTCATACATTAGATGTGGATCAACCATCATATAGAGCCCACCTTTGATGTGTACCGTCCATTGTGTGAGCCAAACCTTCAAAGTGGGTCGTCCATCATACAAAGCCCGTCTTGGATGTGGACCATTCATCACTAGGGGCCCACCTTGATGTAGGTCATCCATCATGTGGGGCCCACCATCAATGTTAATTGTCTTTTATGTGGGGCCCCTCAATGTCCACTACCCATCACCTATCATGTGGAGTCCACATTTGATGCGTCCCTAGTGTAGGCCCTACCTTCGAAGTAGATTGTCATCATGTGGAGCCCACTTTTGATATCCCCCATTCATCGTGTGGAGCGCACCTACGTGGATCATCCATCATGTGGCCCACTTTGGATATGGGTCATCTATCATGTGAGACCTTGGATGTGGACCGTCTATTAGGTGGAGCTCACTTGATGTGGATTGTCCATTGTGAGGGGCCACACTTTGATGTGGGCCATCCATCATGTGAAGCCCACTCCGTCCATTATGTAGGCCCACCTTGATGTGGACCATTCATTGTGTGGGGCCCCACCTTCAATATGGGCCGTTCATCATGTCGGCCCACCTTTGATGTCAACCGACCATCATGTGGGCCCACCTTCAATGACCATCATCTATCATGTGGGTCCCACCTTTGATGTGGACTGCCCATCAAATGGGATCCCACTTGCTGTGCATGTTCCGTCATGCTAGGCGACACTTTGATGAGGGCCATCTATCATGTGGGGCCCACCTTTGATGTGAACTATTCATTACGTGGGCCCACCTTGATGTGGGGCCCCACGTTCAATATGAGTCACTCATCATGAGAGGCCCGCCTTTGATGTCCACCATCCATCATGTGGGTACCACCTTTGTTGTGGACCATCTATCATGTGGGGCCCACTTGATGTGGATAGCCCATCATGTGCGTGTTGAACCTCCAATTTATACATTTGCCGACCCATTACATCACATTATATGCATGGTTTTCATGTGTAAAAAGCCCATCTAATGCTTGTTTTGTGATTATAGGAATGAGAGTGACATCACCCAATTGGAGACCAAAAGGGGCACATTTAGGAGCTTTAGATGAAGGCCAAGGTGGATCAAAGAAAGGAGAAAGCAAGGAGAGGAGAGGGAAGAAGAAAGAAAGAAAGAAAATGTCAAAACAAGAAGGCTAGACCGGTCAAGACCAATCAGCCAAGAAGGCTAGACCGGTCAAGACCAGTCGGCCATGCAAGTTCACACTTCCAGATTCCAAACAGCAGGCTATTCCCGTGTCTGGTTTTTCGGACCCGTTTTCTGGGCCCATCTTGATGATATTTGGAAATCCAACACATCCATGTCGAAGAGGAGCTCGACGCCGAAATAACCCAAGTGGTTTCGTGTCGATCGGAGCTACGGATTGACCGTGGTGGCCAAAACAATACGAACTGTCCAGAAAGTTCCAGATTTCGCTTGTTCCACTCTGGGCCTGTCCAGGTGACCCATCATTGATGATATGAAGAATCTACTTTGACCATCTTCTAGAACACATCCATATATAAATAACCACAAAGTTTCAGATCAAAAGGATGTGTGGTTTGATCGTACAGGTTGAGGAAAGATAGATCATCCAGAAAGATCCAACTGCGCAGATTTTATAAAAGGCCTATGTTCTAATTTTCGCACCTAATTCTGGAATTGTTTTGGACAATCTAATCCATCTATCATGTAGAGGAGGAAGTTTTCTACCAATGTTCAAAATTGGAGATCAATCCGACCTCTGTACACTCTGGAGCGTTGAAAGCAAGATGACTGGTTCTGAAGGTACCCGAATTGCGCGATTTTGAGAGGCGGTCGCTGATCTGATTGGTGGGCCCATTCAGAAGATAATCTTGGAAATCTAAATCATCTATGAGGAAGATCACATTACAAGGAATCTATAAATCAAATTTGAAGGCAATCCGACCATTGGTTAAGCCGTACGAAGCGAAACAAAATCTGTTATGTTGCGGTACTCTTGCTGTATTATAAAAGGAGGTGCTCTCTTCTATTCCAAATCAGTCAAGGACGTGGGAAGCAAGGAGTTCAAGTCCTAGGAGGCTACCTAGCCTCCTACAGCTAGTTTTTCTTCCTTTTCTTAGTTCTAGTTCTAGTTTTAATATGCTTTTTCTTAGCTAACCTCTTAGCTAGAGCTAGAGGTGAAATTTGTAGTTGGTTTCAATGCTTTAATTCTTTTATTTCAAGTACTCTTTTCTTAATTTTGGATTTTGAACTTCTAGTTTGAATAAAGTTTGGATTTTTAGATGAATTGTGAGAGTTTGTGTGCTCCGGACATGAGTTCCTTGCAATCCTCTGAGATTACCATGATTGGGTTGTTTGTAATTCGAATTGTCCGGAGCTAGAGCTAGAGCTAGAGGTGAAATTTGTAGTTGGTTTCAATGCTTTAATTCTTTTATTTCAAGTACTCTTTTCTTAATTTTGGATTTTGAACTTCTAGTTTGAATAAAGTTTGGATTTTTAGATGAATTGTGAGAGTTTGTGTGCTCCGGACATGAGTTCCTTGCAATCCTCTGACATTACCATGATTGGGTTGTTTGAATTCGAATTGTAGTAACCCTTGAGCATGCCATAATCCATAGGCATGGCTGTTACTCCGAAGGCTACAAGTTCAAGTTCTATGTGCTTCATTAAAACTAGAAATCTGATTTCCAGATTTAAGTAGGACTGTTTGTGCTTGAATGTTATATCTTCCAATTAGATGAGAGATAGGACTTTGATTCTAATTGTGTTATACTTGGATGAATGGATTAGCATTGGACTACTACAAGTGGATCCTTAATGCTCTAGTTCTTCTTATTTTCAGGATTTTCCTATTTCATGTGAAAAACTACTTTCTTAAACTTCTTAGATTCTAGTTATTAGAGTACTTGGAATTGTTTACCTCTTTCTTTCCCTGTGGATCGACCTCGGTCTTACCGAGATTTATTACTACATCGCAGCCTTACACTTGAGGCGAGCGAACAGTGCGACCCACCTTTGATGTCCACAATCCATCACTGTGGACTGTCCATCATGTGGGGCCTGACCTTCAATATGGGTCATTCATCATGTGGGCCCACCTCTTATAGAGAATTCAGGGGTGATGTTGTATATGTTCTTATTTGTCTTTCTTTGTTTGTGCATGTTCAGTGTTTGGTACTCTTGCGGAGTACTATATTGTAACTTTAGTTCCTTTTTAATAGTGTAGTTGTGGTGTGGTAGCCCTAAGCAATACCAACTACGTTTTGCTCCAAACTCTCTCTCTCTCTCTCTCTCTCTCTCTCTCTCTCTCTCTCTTCTTTCCCTTCAAAGCTTATCTCCTCTACTTGGTATCAGAGCAACAGGACCTCACGTTGATTGAAGCTATAAGGATCTGTTGACGTCAGCAACCGTACGGCTGACGTCAACAAGCGTACGTCGGTACGAACATTTTTACATCGGAAAGACCATGATCTGATGAAGCTTGATTTTAGAAGATTTATGATGATTTTTACAGGATTTTTGGGGCTGATCTAAACTCTGTTTGGGCCAATTTTCAAATCCGGCGGAAAACCCCCGATTCTTCGATTTTTCGCGTTTTCTCCCAAATCCGTAAGAGTTTTTTCGGGATTTCTCCTTATAGCTGGTCAGTTTTACCTGATTAAGATATCCATCGAAGTTTTTTTGAACTTGGGGAGATTTTTTGGTGTTTTGGGGCACGTTTAGAGTCGCGGCTCCACCGTTTTTTGGCCCCCTAGAGCTCCTAGACATACACCGCAGGTCTGGTGTATACCTGCTACATTCCCTTTTCTTTTTAACGCTATGTGTTGTGTCCGTGCAAGGCTATCCGTCACGCTTTCTGCTGGATTTTGAGCTTTTCCTTCCTTTCTGCTCCTGTAGACCATTGTTTGTGCGGCAATCAGCCTTGTGTTGGCTTGCGACCTCCACTACTACCTTTTTGCTCCAGATTAGTGTCTGCGGACCATATGGACAACAAAATACCATTCAGATTGGGTGCGGGATCTTTGGATTCTCACCCCTTGTTGATTACCACTGTCAAGTTGGATGGTAATAATTATTTTCAATGGGCTCAGTCTGTGAAATTATTTTTGAGAGGAAGAGATAGACTCACCTACATATTGGATGATGCTCCAGACCCTACAGATGAAAATTACAAAATGTGGACAAAGGAAAACTACCAAGTCATGGCTTGGTTACTTAACAGTATGGATCCGTCAGCTAGTAATTCAATTATGTTTTTAGCGTTTGCAAAGAAGATATGGGACACTCTACATGATATGTATTCAGAGGCGAGGAATTTGTCAAGGGTCTTTAAGTTGATTTCAGATATTGGCAGATTCCAACAAGATTCCCGATCTCTAAAGGAGTACTTTTCTGCTCTCTAAGGTATGTGGGATGAGTTAGATCTCTATCATCCCCTTCTGTCCGAGAGCAAGAAAGATTATAAGCTTGTTCGTAAACAACGGGAAGAAACACGAAGCATGCAGTTCCTTTCCAGCCTCAACTCTGAATTTAAAGGTGTTCGTGAGCAGATTGTTATAATGGATTCTCTCCCTCTGTTGACTGCAATTTATGCTATGGTTCAGTGTGTTGCTACCTCCACCACCACAACCTTGGTTTCATCTGATAACTCTGCATATGCAATTGGTGATCGGCCTTCCTTCAACCCTACACCTAGAGTTCCTGGGCGTGGCCGTGGTGTTGGTTACAGTAATTAAGGCCGGGGTCGTGCTATCGATCGTGGTGGCTACCGTGGTCGAGGTGGACGCGGACGCAGCCGTGATACATCTCGCAGTTGCACACGTTATGGGGGGACAAACCATTCTGTTGATCGGTGCTGGAGACTTATGGGTAGTCCATCTTGGGCGAGGGCGGCTTTGGCTAGTAGTGCACCCTCTGATACTGATTCAGCGTTGCAACCGACACTTGGAGAACCTCAAGGGAAGTCTCATTTAGGTGATACCGTTCTTGTCTCCCGTGAGATCTATGATGCCTTCATGAGATTCCATGTTCGTGATAACCCTAAAGTTTCTGGAGCCACTAGTAGCCCAGTCAGGTACTGCTCTCCATGTGTCCTCTTCTCCTTCGTCTTGGGTCATTAACTCTGGAGCTACCTCTCACATGACTGGTAAGCCTCACCTATTTAATTCTTACCTTCCGACTAATCAAACGCATTTTGTCACTGTTGCGAATAGAAACCAAATCCCAGTATCTGGGACAGGTACCATTAAGCTTTCTTCCTCCTTGCAATTGTTGTCGGTTCTACATGTTCCTAGTTTTCCTCTCAATCTTCTATCTGTTAATTATCTTACGAAAGCCTTGAATTGCTCAATAACATTCTTTCGATCTCATTGTGTGTTTCAGGACCTCCAGACAAAGCGGATGATTGGTGGGGGCCATGAACGTGATGGCCTTTACTTCCTTGATGATGCACTTGTCATCGGAACTAGTGCTTTATCCCTATATAGGGAGTTCGTGTCTAAGTGGCATTGTCGCCTAGGGCACCCATCATTGTCTAGGTTAAAGCTCTTATTCCCTTCAATTTATGTATCTAAACCCTTATGCTGTGAGACATGTGAGTTCTCCAAACATCACCGGACTGTCTTCCCTCCTAGTTCATCTGACAGGAAACCTAGACCTTTTGAGCTTGTCCACTCTGATGTTTGGAGCCCTGCACCTGTTATCTCTCTTTTTGGATATAAGTATGTAGTCACCTTTATTCATGATTGTACTCGAATGACATAGGTGTATCTTTTGAAGTCTAAACATGAAGTGTTTGATATGTTTAAAATCTTTTACAATGAGGTGGTTACCCAATTTCAATGTCCTATCAAAGTTCTTCACTCTAACCACTCTAGCAATGCGGGGGAGTACTTGTCGCATGCCTTTTTGTCTTTTTTGCCGGACCATGGTATTTTGTCTTGCACTTCATGTCCACGGAATCCTCAACAAAATGGCGTGGCTGAGCAAAAGAACCGTCATCTTCTTAAAGTCACTCGTGCCCTCTTACTTGGTATGAGTCTGCCTAAACATTTTTGGGATGATGCTTTGCTTACTGCTGTATTTCTAATTAATCGCATTCCATCTCGAACATTGTCTCACAAGTCTTCTTTTGAAATTTTGCATCCACACGATAAACCCTTTCCTTTACCCCCTAAAGTCTTTGGATATACATGCTTTGTTCAAATTCTCGATGGAATTAATGACGAGTCCATGGGCCACGAAGTGCGTCTTCTTAGGTTGCTCGAGATCACAAAAGGGGTACAAATGTTATGACCCTCGGACCGGTAAGAGATATGTCTCCACAGCTATAACATTCTTTGAAGACATTCCATACTTCTCTAATGAAGGGAGATCTTTACATAGTCATTTTCTGAGTCAGGGGGAGCATAAGCAATCTACCTCCATACCCCTTCCTGTTTCATGTCTTGATGATGCTACCACTTCGTCTGTCTCGAAACCCACCCTTGTGTATCATCGACAAACTAAGTCCCCCACTGCTCAGCCGCCCCTCATCTCATCTGCCTCTGCTAGTAGTTCAGGTATACATTCTTTACCTCCTGATGATGATCTTCCTATTGCTTTGCGTAAGCTCATGCACTAAGCATCCCATTAGCAATTTTGTTTCATATCACCATCTTTCACCTTCACTCCAGTCTTTTGCAGGCTTCCATATCCTCCACTGTTACCCCCGCGTCACTTGAATGAAGCTTTGAGTAGTCCTGACTAGACTAAGGCTATGATGGACGAAATGCAAGCGCTAGAAAAGAACAAGACTTAGGAGTTAGTTCCCTTACCTAAAGGAAAACAAACAGTTGATTGTCAGTGGGTCTATACGATCAAGTACCTTCCTGATGGTTCTTGATCGGTATAAGGCCTGACTTGTTACAAAGGGTTATACTCAGACATATGGCATAGACTATTTTGACACATTATCTCCTAGTCGCCAAGTTTAGCTCCGTTCGTATGGTTATCTCCTTGGCAATCAATTTATCTTGGCCCTTGTTTCACTTGATGTGAAGAAGGCCTTCTTGCATGGCGATCTCGCTGAAGAGGTTTGTATGGATAAGCCCCCAGGCTTCACTATGGCTTCTAACACACGCCTTGTGTGTCGCCTAAAGAAGTCTATTTACGGCCTCAAGCAGTCCCCACGTGCCTGGTTCGATAAATTCAGCCGTGCTCTCCTGGATTTTGGATTGATTCGTAGTCAAGCCGATCACTCCCTCTTCATCTGTCATTGACCTACTAGGATCATGGTGTTGATTGTTTATGTAGATGATATCGTGTTGTCTGGTGATGATACTGAGGCGATGGTGCACCTTAAATCCTTTCTCAAGACTCGATTTGAGATCAAAGACCTAGGCACCCTTTGGTAATTTTTGGGAATCGAAGTCGCTCGGTCTAAATCTGGGATTGTGCTCTGCCTAAAGGAAATATGCCCTTGATCTTCTCTCTGAAACTGGGATGCTAGGATGTAAGCCCACTACCACGCCTATGGATCCTACTTCCAAAATTAGTCCTGATGATGGTGAGCTCCTCTTTGATCCTGGGATGTATCGGCGGCTAGTTGGCAGACTCATCTATCTCACTATTACTCGGCTCGATCTCTCATATGATGTGGGCGTTGTAACTCAATTCATGCATTGTCCTAGGACCACACATCTGACTGTAGTGTATCTTATCCTTCGATATCTCAAGTCCTCCCCAGGCAAAGGTTTACTATTTCAGCCACATGGTCATCTTCATCTGTCTGGTTATTCTAATGCTGACTGTGCTGGAAGTTCTCATAATCGATGTTCTACGTCTGGGTACTGTACGTTTATTGGTGGCAACCTTGTCACTTGGAAGAGCAAGAAACAATCTATCGTGGCAAGATCTTCTGCCGAAGCCGAGTATCGGGCGATGGCCCATGCGACATGTGAACTTATTTGGCTTCGGACCCTCTTACAGGAACTTGGTTGTCCTCCTTCAACTCCTATTCCTTTGCATTGTGACAACCAGGCTGCCATTCATATTGCTAGCAATCCGGTGTTCCATGAGCGCATGAAACATATTGAGATTGACTGTCATTTCATTCGGGAGAAAGTTACTGCAAAGGAAATTTCTACTCCTTTCGTTCGTTCCAGAGACCAGTTGGCTAATGTTCTTACCAAATCTCTTAGCAGGGATGCTCTTCTCCGTATCACTGCCAAGTTGGGCATGATGAATATCTATGCTCCAACTTGAGGGGGAGTATAGAGAATTCAAGGGTGATGTTGTATATGTTCTTATTTGTCTTTCCTTGTTTGTGCATGTTCAGCATTTGGTACTCTTGCGGAGTACTATATTGTAATTTTAGTTCCTTTGTAATAGTGTAGTTGTGGTGTGGTGGCCCTAAGCAATACCAACTATGTTTTGCTCCAAACTCTCTCTCTCTCTCTCTCTCTCTCTCTCTCTCTCTCTCTCCCCTTCAAATCTTATCTCCTCTAATGTCAACCTTCCATCATGTGGTCCCACATTCAATGTCCATCATCCACCATGTGGGTCCCACCTTTGATGTGGACCATCCATGAGGTAGGGCCTGCTGGATGTGGATCGTCCATCATGTGGGGCCACACTTTGATGCAGGCCATCCATCATGCGGGGCTCACCTTTGATGTGATCGTGCATTATGTGGGCCCACCTTTGATATAAACCATTCATCATATGGAGCCCACCTTCAATATGGAGCGTTCATCATGTGGGCCTACCTTAAAGAAATTGTAAAGAGAAGAGAAGAGGGTAAGATATTAAGATGAGAATTACTTGAAAAGTTCAAGGACAAACTTGTCCAAAAATTAGTCCAAATTGTCTACCCACTTAAGCCAAATAAGCTACCGTTTCAAAAAGTAAACCCTCCCCAAATTATAAAATTGGAGCTTATTTGCTACTTTCGAAACAAAAAAGCACTCTGATTAGACTTTTACCAAACAGTCTAAAAGCTTATTTTTTTAGAAATAACCCAATAAGCTCTGATTTGTAAAGATGCCAAACGCCCCCAAGAACTACGATGGTTAGTAGGTGCAAGTCGAAGGCTCTGAATGGGCAAGGGGAACTGGAAGGCTCAAAAGGACGTGGGTGGAGGTCATAAGAAAAGACTTGACGAACTATGGTCTAACTGAAGTTATGGCCCTTGATGGAGTGGAATGGCAAAACAGGATTTGTGTAACATAGGACGGACTATAGTTGCAATTAGAGAAGTGGAGTGGAGAAGTTTTTTTTATATTTTGGAAAGTCCATGGAAAACTGAATTTCACCTTCATCCCTTGGACAACACTTTTTTTTTTTAAGGTTTCCCTTGGACAACACTTGCATTAATTTTTTTAGAAAGGCTTGTGCAAGAAAAAAAAAAGCCAAAAACATTTTAGGTCATTTGAAATGGAAATTCTTGTCATAAGTGAGTTTTCAGGCATCCAAACAAGCCCCAAGAGTGCTTTCCATATATTCTGTTGTATCGGAGATCCCTCCCTTTCATGTAATTTTTTCTAATGAAATTATCATTATCCATTAAAAAACTACATGTTATTAATTCCTCGTTTCTTAAAAGTATCATATTTAGCTCTTCACTACATGTTAATTTAATGGGAAAAAAAATGATAAACTAATATTTACAAAGTCGTTATAGAAAGTCTTTCCAATATTCCTTCTACATTTTTTCGATACTAATGGTGAGTGCGGAAAATAAAGAGCTGCAGTGGAGTGTATATCATCATAGCATTTCTCTTACAAGAAAGCTGGGAATAATTGACATCTATGCACCAACACTCAAATCTCTTTTTCTTCGGATTGGAAGCAAGCAATACGATATATATATATATATATATATATATCGACACTGACGTGGATCGGACATTGACACCGTGCATTTGATGGGCCCCTTTAGGTTATGGGATATCCCAAAAATCAGTCGTATACGGAACTTAGGTGGGCCATACCATCTAAAACCATGTGAAGACATGCCTAAAACATCTAAAAGCACTTGGTGGGGCCCACCTGAGTTTTGGATGCGGCTGAAACTTGGTCCGACTCCTCATCCAAGTGGGACACACACAATGGATGGGTTGGATTTGTGAACCACATCTCGGTGGGCCCAATAAACGATCATGAATGTTTTAATGGGCGACTAACCCCTCTCAATTGTTGTCTGTGGTGTAGCCCACCTAAGTCATGGATTGACCTGATTTTTAAGCCCGTGGCCCAACATGGAATGGTGCATCTAACTGATGGGGTAGATGTCCGATCCACGTCATGGTGGGGACCACACAGCTTGACCTCATGGGAAGTTCCCATAAGGTCAACCTTATAGTACCATTTCCCTATATATATATATATATATATATATATATATATATATATATATATATATATATATATATATATATATATATATATTGCTTCAAAGGCCGTGACCTCCCATGCATCATTGCTAGCAAGTTAGAGAGCCATGAAATGGAACCACAAATCAGGAGAATGACAAAATATCAATCTCAAATATCAGGAGACTATCAAAAATAATAAATAACTTAATATCAGTTATGCCAATCATCTTGTATGTCTCATTTGGAAGCCTCAAAGCAGTGTTTTAAATAGCAGGTAGCATGTTGCGTAGCGTTCAGCCCTCTGTAGCGTGTGGCGAGTGGCGTAAATAGCGTAGCGTGAGCTACACGATACTTCTATTTTTTTAATTTAAATATAGAAAAAATATGATGATAATGATATATATATATATATATATATATATATATATATATATATATATATATATATATATATATATATGCCTAAACGGTGATTCATTTTTCAAGTATAAGCATGTTCAAAAAAGTTATTAATTATCACTTATCAAAAGCAAATCCAGATATTTAAAGTTATAAACTAAATCAAATAATTATCACATCAACAACTTTCTAAGCAAACCACTTTAATTAATAGTCTAATTGAAACTAAAAGTCACAACTCACATGTATGAAAAAGAAATAAAAAACCCACAGGTCACGAGTATTAAGTACAATACAAATGTCATCAATACATTTGAAACCCTTTTTCTTTTAAGTTTAGTTTTAAAAGTTTTTAAATGTATGAGTGTCACACCAACTTTAACAAGGGATCACCACCATTTTAAGTGAAAGTAAAATAAAAATAAAAATAAAGGTTTTGATTTTAACTTTACATTTTAAATTTTTCATGATGTGATGTGAGTTTTAAACCATTTTTAACAAACAAAGTTCAAAAAAAAAAAAAAAACAGAAAAAACAGAAGAAGAAAAAAATATTGTAGCGTACGCTACAAACGCTACACGACTACGTAGTTGTAGCGTACGCTACAAGGGATTTACGCTATTTAGCTACGCTACGTAGTGCTACAGCTACGCTACGAGCACTATTTGAAACACTGCCTCAAAGTATTGTAAAATCTCACGAAATATTGGACAGTTGATGTGCAAGGATGCCATCTAAAATTCATACCGCATCATGAACAGGGATTCAATACCATCGAAGGTATTTGTTCCTCTCACATAGCAACAAAAAAGAGTGAGGACAGAGACACTACAGTGGCTTGAATTCCAAGAACAAGAAATTCCACACTCCAGAATGCAAGATGAAATACAATGTTGGAAGAAAGACACCAATTTTTTGTTGTGTGGCCAATATTCTAATAAGAAAGAGGAGACTGTGTGTGCAAGAATCGGTGAGGACTTATCTCCCACCATCCAACAATGGTTGCAGGAATATCAACATAGATTTCAAAATTCGCATTCAAAAATTCACATTTTGTAATGCTTGCTAGATTCCCTTCAATCATCTTTTATCGGTGGGAGAGAACGCGCATACCAATTCTCGGTGCTCAGACTCACCCTCTCCCAGCAACTTCTTGCCAGCTATAAAGTGTAGAAGATAAAGTAAGGTCCTTGGTCAGGACTGGCAACAAAGATGTTACCTCTCAAAAAGTCCAAGCTTAAGAATCACATCAGCTAGATTAGAGTTTGCTTTTCCAAAGATAAAGTAAGGTCCTTGGTCAGGACTGGCAACAACGAAGTTACCTCTCAAAAAGTCCAAGCTTAAGAATCACATCAGCTAGATTAGAGTTTGCTTTTCCAACTAGTTGGAAAAGCTTTTTCCTCTTCATTGTAAAGGTACCAGTTTTCTCCATCCCACGATTTATATCTGTGAATTCTGCAACCATTCCATCAACCTAAAAGAGAAAAGATAGTTGTATGTTTATAATGCTCAAGAATAAAACAAACGCATTTCATGATTTCAAAACATCCAAACAGGCACAGAAGAAACCTGACGAATATAGTAGTCAAGAGCAATGCTTTGACCAAGAACACTTCCAATTGTACGAATCCCATCTATGGTCATGTTCCTAAGGATTATGTAGTCCAACCCACCTTGCATCCATGTGCTTAGACTTGGCTTCACTTTTACAGCATAATCTAGAATTCAAAATTCAAACTATCAGGTGATGAGATAAAGTCAATACACCTTGCAAAAAGTATTTTATCTAGAGGTCAAAATTCAAACTATCAGATGATGAGACAAAGTCATTACACCTTGCGTGAAATATGCTATCTAGAATTCTATCAGGTACTGAGATAAAGCCAATACACTTTGCGTGAAATATGCTATCTAGAATTCAAAATTCAAATTATTGGGTGATTAGTAGGTGCAAGGTAATTGAAATGTCTAATGTTGAAGTAGATAACTCAAGCGATAGCACCTTGCATGAACTAAACGCATTGACATTTATTAGATCTCCTTTCAATTATGTTTCAATACAAAAGAGCATTCCTATATTATTGTTTGAAATACAGTGGTAATGTCTCCAGCTGGATAGCACAGCTGGTTATGACATTTGCAGTCCCAGGGGGGTGTCCACATTCAAGTCTTAATGAGGGTCTCTCCTCCATAAAAATAAAAATCAGTGGCAACATTAACTACCTCTCCACCTACAAGATGAAGAGATTCCATTCACAACTCTCTATTGAAACTTGAAAGCTAAAGTGTTCTTTGTTCAAAGATCAAGATTCAAGTATTCAACAAGAATAATCATCATTCAAGAACATTGAAGTTTTTCCTCCCATACTTTCATTTCTTAATTCTTATTCATTTCATTTACTAGATACTAGATAGTAATATTCATTCTCTACATTCTCTTATCTCTCATTCATTCTCTACATTTCTCTCTCTTAAATTCTCGAATCTCTCATTCATTCCCTACAATTCTCTCTCTTACATTCTCTAATCTCTCATTCATTCTCTACATTCTCCAATCACTAAGGGAAGTTTTTCCTAAATTTTTTACACTTTTTTAATTTTTCCCCCTTATTTTTCTTTTATAATTTTTCAAAAAAATTAAAAAATTATGCGATCGCATATGTGATTGTGCGATCGCAAACGCACACAACTATGTGCGATTGCAAATGCACACAACTATATGCGATCACGTGGAATCGCATACACAATTTGACAACATTGTCTATCACCACTCATGCTAAGCCGAGTACCGCAGGTGATATAGTTACCCTGTCCAAGGAAGAGTATGCTAAGCTTCTAAGTTTCTAACAAATCACTCCACCCATGCCTCATCCTCCATACCAATTCTTAGCTAGTCAAGCATAGCTTATCTCACTTCTTCTAATATTGCTCCTTGGGTTATTGACTCTGATGCGTCCGATCACATGACTGGTAAGCACAATGTGTTGTCTCAACTCGTTCAATCTTCACTTGTTTCTTATTTACCATTAGTTTATGGAACCTCAACTCGTGTATGTGAGGTGGGTACTAGTCGTCTTACCCCTCCTCATTATCATCAGTATTATACATTCCAAAGTTTCCTTTAAGTTTATTGTTAGTAAGTAAACTAACAAAATCTCTAAATTGTTTTATCAAATAGTATTATTCCTATCGTGAATTCCAGGATCTAAAGACGGGGAGGATGATTGGTGGAGGACATGAAGTAAATGGGCTCTATTACCTCGATAGTGGAATAGCTGGGGCTGGAGCTGCAGTGCAAACCAATATCTCTCCTCAGCAATGGCATTTCAAGCTTGGTCATTCATCATTGAATGGTTTAAAGATTCTTGTCCCCTCATTATCTCGTTTATCTAAGATAGAGTGTGAGGCTTGTGAGTTAAGCAAAGCATCATAGAGCATCCTTCATCCCTCATGAGGATAGAGTGATAAATCATTCTATTTGATACATTCTGATATTTGAGGTCCATTTCGTGTCTCTAGTTTATCAAATTTTAAATATTTTGTTATCTTTGTAGGTGATTACTATAGACTAAAAACAGTAAAAAGGAAAGAGACTTGAGAGAGAGAGAGAGAGAGAGAGAGAGAGAGAGAGAGAGAGAGAGGAGAAGAGGTACGGCTGTGTGTTAGAGAGAATGAGAGAGGTAAGGTTCTAACCGTAATCCTCCAAGTTTAATTAATAAGGCTTATTGGCCTTTTTACAACTAACCGCCTTAGAATAGAAAAAGTTACATAAAGACCCCCAAAAGAACTCTTACACAAAGGCCCTTATGTTTCAACACTCCCTCTCAAGTTGGTGCGTGAATATCTATCATGCCCAACTTGCCAGAAATCTCACGAAGAGTAGTGGAATTTAAAGCCTTTGTAAATATATCTGCCAACTGATCTGAGAAGCGAACGAAGGGCATGGAAAGTTCTCCTGAGGCAATCTTCTCTCAAACGAAATGGATATCAACCTCAATATGTTTAGTCCCCTCATGAAAGACTGAGTCTGAGACGATATGAATGGCTACTTGATTGTCACAATAGAGAGGAATGGTTGAGTCAGAGAATAAACCCAACTCTTTCATAATGGACTTTAACCATAGCAGCTCGCATAACCCATGAGCCATAGCTCTGTACTCTGCCTTTGCACTTGACCTCGAGACCACAAATTGTTTCTTGCTTCTCCGAGTCACTAGGTTTCCTCTCACAAAAGTACAATACCCAGACGTAGATTTTCTATCTGTAGAACAACCCGCACAATCCGCATCTAAAAAACCACATAAATTCACATGCCCATGATTCTTGTACAAAATTCCTCGACGTGGACATGTCTTTAGGTATCTTAGGATGTGATGAACTGCCTCCAAGTGAGGCTTCCTAGGAGAATGCATATATATGCTCACTGCTTGAGTAATATCTGGCCTTGTGATTGTCAAATGAATTAATTTCCCAGCTAGTCATTGATACATGCTAGGGCCATCAAGCTTGTCACCTATGTTTGCATGCAGTGAATGTTTCTGCTCTATGGGGGAAGACGCTGGTCGTGAACCCAACTTTCCGGTCTCCTTGAGAAGGTCAAGGGTGTGTTTTCTCTAAGAGATGAAGATGCCCTTTGATGAGCGGGCCACCTCAATTCCCAAGAAATATCGCAGATAGCCCAGGTACTTCATTTCAAACTTCATGCTTCATTGGTGTTTGGTTTGTTGGATGAATTGCAAGTCATCGCCTGTAAGGACAATGTTGTCCACATACACAAGCAAAATAGTTCTTCCCTCTGAGCGTGAATGAATAAACATTGTATGATCTGTTTGGCAGCACTTGAATCCAAAGGAGAGAACTGCAGAACTAAATTTTGCAAACCAAGCTCTGGGAGACTGTTTTAAGCCATACAAAGCTTTTTTCAGCTTACACACCTTTCCCAACTCCCCCTTAAGCTGAAAACCAGGGGGAAGATCCATGTATACCTCATCGGTCAGATCACCATTCAGAAAAGCATTCTTGACATCTAATTGGAACAAAGGCCAATCTAGGTTAGCCGCCAGGAGAAAGGATAAGACGAACAGAATTGAGTTTCACCACAGGAGAGAAGGTCTCAGTATATCGACTCTGAAAAATTATGTAGCCCTTAGCCACCAGTCAAGCCTTGTATCTTTCTACAGTACCATCTGCACGATATTTGATGGAGAAGACCCATTTACAACTGTCTTCTTACCAGGAGGTAAGAGAGATAACATCCCATATGTCACTCTTGTGTAGAGCCTCCATCTCGGCTTCCATAGCTTGTTTCCAGGCAGGTATTGCCAAAGCATCACGAACAGATCTGGGAATACTATGAGAAGATATAGCTGCTAAGAAGGAACAACAGGACGGTGACAAAGACTCATAGCACAAAAAATTAGATATAGGATGTAAAACGGGTTGATGACTACGAGTGCGAGATGCAACAGGAGAGGAAGGAGTCCCTGAGGTCAAAGTCCGATCCATTGCCACGAGTTGAACTTAAATTGGTCTTACCCACTCACGAACATAGGTAATGAGTTTCTTAGGTTCACTAGTCGCCGACGGAGTGACCAATGTAGGTAATGGAAGAGTGGGTGAGGAAGAACCAAGTTCGACAGCAGCACTGTGGAAAGCACGATTCTCAAGGAAGGTAACATCCATGGAAACATAAAGCTTCCTGCATGTGGAATCATAGCAATTATACCCCTTATGTTGCATAGAGTATCCAATGAATATACATTTAATTGCTCTGGAGTAAGTTTGTCCCTGGAAGGACTAGAGTTATGGACAAAACAAACGAGGGATAATATGAAATAATAGTGAGGACAGACGAAGGATATGCATTGGGATTTTTCCTTGAAGGACACAAGTAGGAAACCGATTAATCAAGAAACAGGCCGTCAGAACTGTGGCAAACCAATATGACTTGGGAACATCTATCCCTATTAAGAGAGAACGTGTAACCTCTAATAAATGGCGATTCTTTTGCTCAGAGACCTCATTTTGTTGAGGAGTATACACGCAAGAAAGTTGATGAATGATGCCATTATCCTAGTGATAGTTTGTAAAGGACTTGGATGAATATTCCCCTCCATTGTCACACCGCAAGGTCTAAATGGAAGAACCATATTGATTCGTCACCAGCTTGTGAAAGGTTTAAAACAATGAGAATAATTCATCTCGTCGACGCATAAGATACCCCTATGTTACTCGTGAGAAATCATCACTGAAAGTTACAAAGTATTTGAACCCATCAAACAAGGCTCCATTGGAAACAAAAAACCATTTGTAGACCCACGAATATCAACTCGGGCATCAGATCAACGGTCTAGGCGCCCCTGGGGGGTTGGATCTGGGTTCCGACACCCCTGCCGACGTCAGAACTTGGGTCCGGCGAGCCTGATGGGTGCGGCTGGGAGAGGAAACAACTCCGGTGGGTTCCTGGTTGGTGCAGCTGGGAGAAGAAGCACCTCCGGTGGGGTCCATGTGATCTAGAAAAGCAAGAAACTCCTCGGATATGATACCATGTAGACTAAAAACAGTAAAAAAGAAGGAGACTTGAGAGAGAGAGAAAAAAAGAAAAAGGTACGGCTGTGTGTGAGAGAGAACGAGAGAGGTTAGGTTCTAACCCTAATCCTCCAAGTTTTATTAATAAGGCTTATTGGCCTTTTTACAACTAACCGCCTTAGAATAGAAAAGTTACATAAAGACCCCCAATAGAACTCTTACACAAAGGCCCTTATGTTTCAACAATTACTATAGTTTATCAGATTTGATACACCTCGTGTTTATTTTGTGTGCTTCGTGCATCAGTTTGATAATGTGTCTAACCAATTGAATCAAAAGTTGTGAAGCATATTTTTCTTAGGTATTCTTGTACTCAAAAGGGTTACAAATGTTATAATCCAGTTACTCGTAGATGTTATGTGTCAAGTGATGTTACGTTCTTTGAGCATACTCCGTATTTCTCTTAGGAAAGATCATTGGAGTTTGTAGAAGGGTCTACCACTCTTCCCATTGTGCTAGATACAACCCCGTTCATGGTGAAGGCTTTTGTACAACATGTTGATCCACCTTTACAGGTCTACTCTAGACATTCCAAGAGATGAGATGGAGTGCATTCAGTGTCCTCTATCAATCCTCCTACTCCATCCGAAGATCATTCCCTTGAGTCTTTACCAACTTCATCAAATGAAGATAATTTGCCCATCCCTCTTTGTAAAGGTATTCGTTCTAGCCCGCAACATCTTATATCTAACTTTGTTTCCTTTAATGGCTTATCACCTTCATTTCAGAAGCTTGATTTCTCCTTGTCTTCTATGTTTGCTCCTCATTCTTTCCAAGAGGTTCTTAGCAATGATTGGGTGAAAACGACCTATGGAGGAAGAGATGGTTGCACTTCATCAAAATCACACTTGGACACTAGTTGAGCTACCTATAGGGAAATGTACAATTGGTTGCAAACAATTAAGTATGATCCAGATAGCTAGGTAGATGGTTTAAAGGCTCGGTTGGTTGTGAAAGGATATACTCATACTTGAGGAGTTAATTACTTGGAGACCTCACCTATGGTCAAACTCCATTTTGTACGTGTTATAATCTCGATTATTGTGAATCTAGATTGATTGTTTTATCAACTCGACGTGGAGAATTCTTTCCTTCATGAAGACCTTATTGAAGAAGTCTACATGAAGATTGAAGAAGTCTACATGAAGCAACCGCTTGGCTTTGTTGCTCGAGGGGGTCTGACAAAGTTTGCTCCACTTGAAGAAATCAATCTATGGTCTAAAATAGTCTCCTCGAGCTAGGTTCGATAAGTTTAGTAAAGTGGTGTTCAAGCTTGGGATGAAACGTAGATAAGTTGACCATTATGTCTTTGTTCGAAAAAGCCAAGCAGGTGCTATTGTTGGTCGTGTACGTGGATGATATTATTGTTATTAGCAGTGATAGTACAGGTATCTCGGAGCTGAAGAAACTTTTACAATAGCATTTTTACATAAAAGACTTGGGTTGCCATTGATACTTTTTAGGTATTGAGGTAGCAAAGACTAAAGCAGTAATTAAATTGTCATAGCGGAAGTATGTGATGGATCTGTTAGAAGAGACAAGTCTCCTAGCAGCCAAGCTAGTTAAAACTGTTAGTGCACTTTTCTGTGGCATACCAGTGCACCTTATTTGTCAATCGCGTGTGTCCATGTGTTGTAATGTCGGTTGAGCCTTCGCAAGTTGAAGACCGAAGATTCGAGTGGACAAGAAGTATTAAGGAAGAAGAACAGGTAAAAGAGATGCCTTGGTGACCCTAACCCTTAGAAACAAAACACCCAACTCCTTTAAATGACTTGGACCACATAAGTAAACCCTTAGTCATCTTCATTAGCCTCTGATCATATAGAAAAACATGATAAATTAGGCTAATTAAAGAGGTGATAACTGCTGTAAACAAACTGGCCCAGACAGCAGTTTTCCATTGCACTTTGATGCCATCGAAATGTATTTTGATTGGTCTTCGATGCCATCAAAGACCAACATATGTCCAGCAACAATGTGAGCTCTCTAGACAGTTCTTCAAGGCCATCGAACAGCCCTTCAACCCCATCGAAGTGGCTTGTTCAATGCCACCAAACTGAATGTCCTGGACAGTCTTAGACCCCATCCAAGATACTTTGATGCCATCGAAACTAAGTTCGATGCCATTGAAGATTCGTGAATCTGCCCGTTTTTTTACCGTTGGAGATTTATCTATAAAAGCGGGGGAGTTCGTTTTTAGGCTTAAGAAAAGGATTTTAGGGATTTAGAAGCCACCATTGTTGAAGACCATTAGGAGCTCTAATCCTAACCCATTTAAGCTATTCTCCTTGTGATTCATCACAAGCTTTGAGTATTCAAAGTTCAAATGAGAATGGACTTGGTCTCTCTTAATTCCTAGAAGGTTAGACACCTTGATCATAGGTAAAACATTTGTCTAAACACTCCCTAGGAATCCAATTAGGTGTATTCCTCTAGGCAACTCATTTCCTACTAGTTGTCGAGGATTCACCACCTCCTAGCACCTTGGGCATCTCCATTAAAGCATCTCATGTAAGGTGTTTGATCGTTGGAGCTAGAGCATTAGCGACGCATCGGCAACAACATCGGGGAATCAAAGGGGAGCTGATTGAAGCACGGGAGAGCTGAGATCAAGTAACTAGTGTTCGAAATATCGGTATCGTGTTATGTATCGCACCCTTGGGATACAGATACGTATCGGTTATCGCATGGGACATATCGGTTGTATCGACTAATGTATCGTTGTTGTTGGAAACATAGGAAAACATTGGGAAATTGGTAGAATTTTTCAATGAAACTTCAGTGATTGTTAAAAAAGACACTAATACACACTTAGAAATCAAAACATTACAAAAAACAAGTGTACATAATAGGTTTTCTTTGTATGGGGTCCTAAATCTATGCGTTGTCTAACTAAATTGATGCAAGTATATTCAAAGTCTATTCATATAATTTATAAATGTAAGAAGACGTACAGAAACACAAGCAATACATTCAAAAGCAAAGGAAGAATCACTAGATCAAGTTACATACATGTTTGATTTTATGTTTGGACACAAAGATTGCAACCGATTTGAGATAAATTGGAAAATTTTGATTTTTTTCAATTTTTTGCAACTCGGCCCATCTCCTCTATATCTCAAACTCGAAGCTCCCGAATCATGATTTTTCATGCAAAACATGAAAAATCATGGATTTGTAACAATTTGACACCGATTTAACATTATTTACAGGAGGGGAAAGGATCGAAAATGCTCACTGGATCAAACATGTGGGATATATCGCACTACTTGTGTGTTTCGTTTCGAACAGGTGGGATACAAGATATATCGTAGGATATATCTGCTAATATCGTCGATACTTAAAACACTACAAGTAACCCAAGCGACGCATCAACGAGGCTCAAATCCGACAAGTAAGGTTGTCATTTGTATTGAGTCCAACCACTCTCTTCCCGTGAGGAATTGAGTGTAGAGTTTGATTGTCAAACTCGATAGGTTCGGTTGTAAGACTTAGGCCCGGTTATAGGGCCGAATCAAGTCTCCAAGTGGAAAGCCTCCGACGAAAGTATACGCTAGGTTAAGTTGTAGGACATTGGCTTAGTTGTAGAGCCTAAATTAAGGTTCCGTTATACGACCTTAGCTTGAGTAAGCCTAAATTCAAATTCGGTTGTAGGACCTTAGCTCAAGTGTTGAGCCTAAAGTTAGGTTCTTGTGTACGACCGCAAGGTTGTGTGGAACCTGCAAACACCTAGGTTGGGTGGAACCCATAAACACCTCGATAGGGTGGAACCGATTTAAAACACCTGGGTTGGGAGGAACCTGATTTAAACTCCCTAATGAAATCCAGTGTGCTCAAGGGGTGAGTACTTGAACCGGGAGTGGAGTAGACACGTAGTCGAACCACTAGACATGCTTGTATTTGTGATGTATTTAAGCACATTGTTATCTTAGCATTGTATGTTTAATTGCTTAATTATGAATGCTTGATAGGAATGTATGCTAGGCACTAAATAGGCACATTCACACACAAGATGTGTTTTCACAAATTAGTGTAAACTTGAGCTTATATGATCCATTCTCATATAGTCTACATAGGTTGCATAGATTAGGTGCTTGATTAGTTATATTAATTGTTAATCCATGCATTTAGACTAGTTTGCTTAATTGCTTAATCATATGCTAGTCAATGTGATTGGAGCAACTTAGGCTTGGAAGCCAAAGTGTTTTTGGTTACTTAGCTTAAATTGTAGAATAATTTAGGTAGGCGAAAAGAATTTCAAAAAGCCCCCCCCCCCTCTAGTAGCTCCACCAAGCTTTCGCGCATAGTGTAGGGTGTCGTGTTAGACGATCCGACGCAATTTCAGAAACTCTCATGAATACAAATCAGAAGTTGAGTATAGATCAAGGAGAACTATTCAATGATCTAAGGAGGTATCCCCGACTTGTTGGAAAGCTAATCTACTTGACAATTACTCGACCAAATATCACGTATCTAGTCAATATAGTTAGTCAATTCATGCAGGCACCTCACATTTCTCATATGGAGGTCGTACTTCGTATTCTCAGATATTTAAAGAGAACCCCTAACCTTGGTATTCTCTACAAACAAAATGGACATCTCCGAGTAAAAGGGATTTCAGATGCAGACTAGGCTAACTCACCTTCTGATAAGTGGTCTACCACGGGTTATTGTACCATTATGGGGGGGGTAATCTAGTGAGTTGGAAAAGTAAGAAGCAAAGTGTGGTTGCACAGTCAAGCACAAATGCATAATATAGGGCAAGGGACAACATGACATGTGAACTTATCTAGTCGAAGACATTAATATGCGAGTTTGGTTTAATGGTTGATATTCCTTTGAGATTGTACAATGATAATCAAGTTACATCTCACATTGTGAATAACCCAGTATCCCATGGAGAACCAAGCACATTGAAGTAAAGTTTAATTTCATCAAAGAGAAAGTTGCTACTAGGGAAACATGCATGCCGTTCATTAAATCTCATGATCAAGTGGCAGATATGTTTACAAAGTGCTTTAAGTCATGCTCATTTAATCGATTTTTAATCAAGCTTGAGGGGGAAATGTTGATG
This sequence comes from Liriodendron chinense, assembly GCA_003013855.2. NCBI lineage: Eukaryota > Viridiplantae > Streptophyta > Magnoliopsida > Magnoliales > Magnoliaceae > Liriodendron > Liriodendron chinense. The sequence goes on along the minus strand of ML058466.1, from coordinate 449,200 downwards.
GCCATTCCGATCACACGTGTGGTTGAGTGGACCATATTTTATCTCACATTAGATTGGGTTTTATTTTTTGACCCGGACGTGTTTTGGGCCCAAGGGATATGGTATTGCAGTAACTTCTAGTGGGAGGGGCACACTCATAATTTCTCCTTCATAAGTGAAGACCTAACTTTATTTAAGGGAAAGAGGGGCCGTGCGCAGCTTGCTGCCTTATTCTCATTCCCTTTTGGTTTTCTCTCAACTTTGCTCGTTTTTCCTCCTTTTTCACATGATTCACTACAATAATAATGTTTCAAGTTCGAAGGATGTAATCATTTTCGAAAGGTAACCAAAATTTATTAAAAAAGAAAGTCGAAGCGGAAAAGAATACAAGTCCAAAGCACCACAAGACTCTTAAAGATAACATAAACCACCCACTCGAACAAAAGTCGATTAACCTTTAAAATGACCCCACTCTCCCCTTCAATGGTGTTACAGAAACAATGGCCATTCCTGAATCTCCAAATAACCTAAAGAACTGCCATGATGAGAAGCCTCCAATAAACATTCCAAGTCTTCCCTTCGCCGCCAGCATGCCAAGCCCATAAAAGCTCTTCCACCGACTTTGGCATAACCAATGAGTATGCAAGTACGAAAGAAAATGGCCCCAAATTCTTGTAGCAAAAGGGCAATGGATGAAGAAATGATCGATCGATTCCTCGTTACCCATACACATGAGACGGATGTTGAGCGCTCTTCTCTGAAGAGTATCAGTAGTTAAGATTCTCTTCCTCCCTACCAAGGAGGTGCCCTGTAGAACCAATGATGAAAAGGATGACCCGGAACCGCATTACAGGGCATCCGAATTAAAAGGCCATAGAGGGTTTTGACCGAAAATTTCCCGAATCTGTTACCAACACAAATTATGTTGTCTTCCCGCCTAGGGTCCGGGGTGACCGATTTAAGAAGCTCCATCAAAGATAAAAGCTCATCGCACTTGTCCTCCGACATGTTCCTACAATGAGGAGACTAGGCAATCTTCTCCCTATCTCTAGAATAGCAATCCACCACCCGGATAAACCTATCCAGAGCAAGCCTTGCGACTCTAGGAAACAAGCCCTGAAGAGCCTAAGAACCGCACAAAATGTCCAACCAAACTCTAATCCGAGTTCCCATTCCAACTTTAAAGGAGATGCCCCGGCTCACAATATGTTGCGTAGCCATAACAAATTTCCTAGCGCCCAAAGCTTTGCAAGTGGATAAGGTTTTAACAAGCCATCCGCCCTCCTGCACACCATACTTTGCAGCTATTAAATTTCTCCGAAGATTTCCTTCTTCGACGCTAAATCGCCAAATCCATTTCCAGAGCAAAGCCATATTCATGAGATGTAGAAGTTTAATTCCGCCCCCGCCCCTTGATAGGCTTACACACCCCATCCCATTTGAGGAGATGAAACTTACTCTCCTCACTATTTCCATTCCATAAAGAATCCCTCATCTTCTCGAGCTTTTCCAACATTGATTTTGGACATTTAAATAAAGACATGAAGTATACCGGCATATTAGAAAAGGCGGATCTGATCAAAGTGAGACAGGCCCCCAGAGACATTTGTGTTTCCAAGTAGAGAGCTTCCATTCAATTCTTTTGATCACCTTGTCCCATAGATGTTTGGACGGTTTCTCGATACAGAGGGGCAAACCGAGATATCTAGATGGAAGGGAACCAACTTGACAACCAACGACAATGGCCATTTGAAAAAGATCGTCTTAATCGACATGCACTCCGAGCATCTCCGATTTTGCCACATTAATCTTTAAATCCAAGACAACTTCAAAACACTCAAGAATCTTTCTCAAGTTTCTGACATATTCCACATTTGCCTCGCAAAAAAGAACAGTATCATCTGCATATTGGAGATGGGATATGCTGCCTAGGAAATTAGCCAACTGAAATCTAGAAAAGAGATTGTTTTCTTCGATTTTCTTGAGCATCATGTTGAGAGCCTCAACCACAAAAAGATACGGCGATAGAGGATCTCCTTGTTGAAGACCATAAGAAGCTTTGAAGTATCCTTTGGGAGGTCCGTTCATTAAAATGGAAAAGGAGGCTGAACAGACACAAGCTTTGATCCACCCACTCCACTTGTAACCACATCCCAGCCTCCCAAGCATATAGTCCAAGAATTCCAAGTCCACGTGATCATATGCTTTCTTGATGTCTAATTTGCAAACCAGCCTGCTTTTTCTCGCTCTATACATAGTATCAATACATTCATGAGAGATCAACGCCATATCTAGAATTTACCTTCCCAAAACGAAAGCCCCTTGGTTCTCCGAAATAATTTTAGAGACGCACTACCTATATCGAAGAGCTAATATTTTGGCCAAGATCTTGTAACGGCCTCTGATGAGGCTAATAGGTCTAAAATCTTTCAATTGCTCAGCATCCTCTGCCTTTGGAATGATAGATATAAAAGAAGCCCCAAGATTGAACAACAAGCACCCATGTTCCAAGAACACTACAAATTTTGTAACATCTCTCCCCACTATCTGCCAAAATTTCTAAAAGAATGCTATTGGAAAACCATCCGGCTCAAGAGCTTTTTCCCCACACGTATATACCAAAGTTGCCTTAACCTCCTCTTTTGATATCCGTCTTTCCAAGAAATCTGCATCCGCGGAAGAGATCTGACGGAATTGCAATTTGTCTAATTTCAATCAGCCCAAATTCTCACTTGAAGCAAATTCCTATAAAAAGAGACTATAGCCTCACAGATGTGCTCTTTCTTGGATATGGTTTCACCATCTACCACCAAACTGGATATTATGTTGGCACAAGCCCTGGCACTAGCAATGTTGTGGAAGAAACGGGTATTTTTACCTCCTTCCTTTAGCCAAATCGCACACAATCTTTGATGCTATCTGATCTCTTCCTCCCTTGCCCTACCTGCATATCTAGAAGCAAGATCAGCCCTTTTCATTCTATCCTCTTCCGACAGCCCTGTAGCCTCTTCTATCAAGTCCAAGTCATGAAACTCTTCAGCAAGCTTTTCAAATTCTTCTTCTCACTTGGCTATGACTTCTTTCTTCCATTGTTTCAGTTTCTCTTTCAACATCTTCAACTTTCTAGCCAATTTGAAACTGGCAAAACCTTCAACTAAAAAGGAGGACCACCAATCAACAAGCTATTCAAAACATTCTACTTCCAGCCAAGCCATTTCAAATCTGAAAGTTCGGGCCCCCCAATCTTCTTTGTCTATATGTAGCACTATAGGCCTGCGGTCATAAATAATTCTCAATAGTCCTCACTAAGACACCATAGGATATTTGTCAATCCAGTCTGCGAAGGAACCTGTCCAGCCATGACATAATAGGGTTCTCTTTACCATCAGACCATGGAAGATCCACCATGTTATCTTACCATCAGTCTGTGAATTTAGCTCCCCCCATTGGAAGATCCACCAATTCGTGACGGCCAATCCAATCAGAAAACGATACCATGCTCTTCGTTATCTTGCCTCCCCTGGATTTTTCATGAGAATAACGCACCACATTGAAGTCCCCTCCAATGCACCATGGGGCTACCCATAACTGTCTAATCCTACCCAATTCAGCCCAAAATTGCTCACGAAGATTATACACACAGGGACAGTAAACAGCAGTAAAAGCCCATTTAAACCCCGATGCCACCTCACAAAGCAACACAAAAACCGAGTAACATCCTACCGCTATGTCAACGCGTCTCAATTTGTCAGAGTTCCAAGCAACACAAATGCCCACTAGAAGCCCACGTAGCATTCAGCACCACCCAATCCTTTGATTTCAAACCAAAGGGAGTCAAGTGTACCTCTATCGAAAGCTTGTAGCTTTGTTTCTTATAGCACAATAATATCGACCTTCGACTTTCTGCAAACCTTCTTGATTTGAGCCCTTTTGGTCTTGTCCCCCAGACCATGCACATTCCAAGATAGAATTATCATTGATCACCTGCTTTGTCTGACCTTGCCCTCTTCCCTCCAGATGATCTAGCAGGGGATTCGTAATTGATGAAGCATTCGAGACTTTGCAGTTCCCTCCACCCTCTGGGAATTCTTGGCTTTAAACTGACGAGCTTCCTGGAAATAAAGAGAGGCTCTAGTTTGTGCGAACTAGCAAAAAAAAAAAAAAAGCATGCATGTCTTCATCTGTAGCCTCATACGACATCCCCAAAAGACCCCCTACCCATTCCAAGATGTCTTTAGCCCACCTCTGATGATCTGCCGAGATGTTTCCGATCCTCACATGCGCTTCTTGGATCGGCTCAGTTGTGATAGAATCAGGGGCCATTTTCTCGACGCAAAGAGGGGTAACATCTAACGCTTCCTCAAACATCTCAGCGTCATCCGAATCCCCTGCCAGAGCTCGATCTCCGTCTTCTGAGCAAGTCTTCTCCCTCTAAAAGATCTTGTCTGACAGTGACACCCTCTGCAATCTCCCGTCCTTCCGCAACTGGAGAAGGCACTATATCTAGCTTGCACCCCAACAATAGTGTTGAATCACTGGAAACAGAAAGATTGTCGCGTATCCCCACAAAGCTTGCAACAGCTGCTTGAGACGGTCTGAAGGAAGAGAGTCCTCCAGAATGATCCAAAATGCCCGCAATAAAGAGAGAGGCCTTCGAAAGTCTCTCACATGTGACTATCTTAGGCGACTGTGCGATAGCAAGAAGAGCTTGCAAATGCTCGTCGCTCGCTTCGCACGAGCTTGAAAACAGTTTCTCACATGCCACCACCTCTTCCTCACGTGCTTCGTTTCTTTGTTGATTAACAGCATCTAGCGAGTAAAGATGTGGCACGAGAGAAACCACCGAGTCTGGATTGGGTCAGGACAGCTTCGCAGAGAGAAATAACGCAACACGTGCTCGGGACCTAACTCTGAACCTCCCTCGTGTCCGCATAAACCAAGTTCAAGCCTAGCTCTGTTTCTGAACCTAGCAGATATTTTAAGATCGAGCGAGACTGCATAGCTCCCAATGCTCCCGCTGGAGACGGTTTACAACGTGTCATGCAATTAGCGGCAAATCCGCCACCAACCTCCTCTTGTGAACCAAAGCCTCACACGAATTGTCTTCCGAGTTCGGTGCGTTTGAGGAGCACGACCTCCGTACTCCTTGGAGGAGTTGCTGTAGAAACGGTACCTAAAACCAGACGATATAGCTAAGAGAACAGGAGGTTTCTAGTGGGGTGTACCCATTATGTAGGAGGAGGAGGAGGCAGACTTGCCCGTATTACTTAGGGGAATGGGGACGTTCACGTTATAAAAATAGTTAACAGCACTTCAGTTCAACACAGTTCAGACCACTCGGGGTTTACTTCTTACTTCTGAGTTCTGAACTTCAGTTTCGACGAACGGTTCACTTCTAAGGTTCGAGGTAGTTAAGGTAACCATTCGAACGTATACCTGTCTGGAATGCTAGGGTTTAGAGAACCAATCTACTCAATTTAGGAGATCCTTTTGGAGACATCAGTAAATTAGAACGGGTTACAGAACAACTAGTCCGTTTCTGGGATAAACTGGTCCACGTATCTTCTATTAAGTTCTTTTGAACATTCAAATACGTGATTTTGAATCCAACTACTACACGGATTTGTCCGTTCATCCGTCCAGCTGTCGCCTTGTCGGCAGGCCGACTGGCCGATTCTAGGCAAAACTGGCCAGCAAGCCAAGGTGAATATTCGATCGTCCTTACCTTAAAAACGGTCAGCTGATGACCATTGTCGACCAACCGACAGACCTGGTCGGCCGGCCGATTTGGCCCATTTTGAGAGCAAGTATTGAACTGAAATCCTAAAATTCTGTCTTAATTCGGCCGGCCAAGCCCACCATCGACCAACCGACAGCGTCAGCTGACAGGCCGATATATATTCATTTTCTAGCCGTTTTCAGCTTGATCTTTTGCATCTATAAAGCCAATCTTTTAGGGCTTTTAGGGTTAGATGAGCACACCCCATTAGAGCCTTGAGAGTGAGTTTCTGCATCAATCTCTTCCCTCTTTGCTCTTTCTCCTTGAGTTCATCATTCAATCCGTGTGTTTAAGGCACATTAATGAGTATTCAAAACTCGGATTGAAGTATGAACTCAGGATTGCATTAACAGCTGACCTACCTTCTATAGTAAAATCATTTGGTCATTTATAGCCATTGAATGCTCAGATTTGGTGGTTCCAATATTTACGCTTGAGCTTTAAATAGGCAAACGGAACAACATTACTTCTCCCAACTACCTTGCATTAGATAGGCACATCATTCATCATTTGTAGCTGATCTTGGGAGAACGGAGAGGAGTTGAAGCATCTCTAAGCCAAAGCAACTCGTCTTGGCGTTAAAGCGGGGATCATCTAACTAGGAACGGTCTAGTGTTTTAGAGTTCATTTGATCCCCTTCTTGTGGAGATTGGGGTCAAGGGATTGTGACCCAATCTCAAGAGTAAGTCCCTGGATAGGGCCTCCGGCGGGAGCGTACATGGCCGGTTATTGGATTAGAATCGGTGAGAGTTTGAGATCCAAACTCGGCAAGTCTCTGGATAAGGCCACTGGTGGGGGGTAAACAAGGTCCTAGATTGTAGGATACAAGGGTTGATGGTTAACCCGAGTCTAGTCAAATCCGGTGCACTTAGAGAGAAGTACAGCAACCGGGAGTGGAGTAGACCCAAAGTCGAACCACTATACATCATTGTGCATTGTGGATTGAACGCTTATGTATGCTTGTGCTTAGCCTTTGGATGATTCATGCTGAGATAACTATGAGCTAATAGTGTTTGTGAAAATGCCAATGATGCTTGTACTGTGTTCTTGAGCTTTGTGAATCATATGCATATTTTTTATTGCTCAAATATGTTTGTTTGCTAGTTTGGGAGTCTAAATAGTTTAAATAATTCAGAAATTTTAACCCCCCTCCCTCCTCGGACATTAGCCATATCTCGAAGTCTCTAAACCCGCAATTTCAATTCTACAAAAAGATGTATGCAGCTTCTCGGTGGGATAATTTCTCCCCCTTTTATCATTTAGTGTAGAAAATATGTCAATGAGAGACACGGTTAGGAGATCCAACAGTTATAACATGGGGAATTTGAAGCACATACTACTTGGTCGAACAAGATACAATTAATCATTAAGCACATAGGGCCTTTAGCCCAATCGACCAACTTCCCCACATGGCATGTATATCAAGACCAATCAATGCAAAGATATACCACATAAACCATATCATAAAGGATACACATTCATACCCATGAGTCCGAGGGCTTAATGCCCAAGCGATCCAACCTCCCATAATCAAATAAATTAATAAACACCATAGACTCAATCCATATAGCACTAAGAAACTCAAAATGGGCAAGCAAACCCAATTATATATATATATATATATATATATATATATATATATATATATATTAGCTCAGAAACGAACAAACCATCCAAAATAACCAATGTCTAATCATCAAAATGGGCAAGTAGCCCAACACAACCCATGAAAAACACCCACTACGGTCAATCAAAAAGATACCATTTGATTGAGACGGTTAGACACATGACTCAACATAACTAAACACACACACACAAAAAAAAAAAAAGAAATTGTCTCTGAACTGTGTGTCCCCTATCACTAGGTTTGCGGATCCGGATCTGAAGGTGCAACACCGCCCTGACTAGAAGAAGTAGAGGTGGTACGAATGCGAACGGAGCTCCGCAAGAAGTGAACATCTGCTTGTATCTACGCATGAGTCACCTCGACATGCGCAAGGCGCTCAATGATAGCCTGTTGTCCAACAAGGAGCATTGTCTGTCCCTGCGAAATCTGAACCTGGTCCCGTAGAATCTGGGTGATGTAAGCTGGAGGCTTAGAGGAAGCTGAAGAACGTGATGTGGCAGGTGGAAGATGAGATGGCTCCGGAAGATCCTCCTGAGTAGGCGAAGCATCGTCCTGGGGACCATCAGCGTCGTCTAGAGCATCTCCCGCGTCAAGCTCAGACTGTTCCTCATGCTGCTATTGCCGTTGCTGCACCTTTTTCATCTTCTCAATTGAGGTGTTGTGGAATCAAATCGGCTCCACTAGTTTCTCATTTCGATAGAAAATGCCCACCATCCGTGCTAGCTTGCAAATGAGCGACCCAAACGGAAGTCCTGCTTTGACGATGGCAGTGAGATTGATTACATCACATAATGCACTTAGGAAGGCAAATTTTGTGGCCCTGATTGACCCAATATAGCGTCTCGACCATGAACTCGGTGAGATCCGCTTTGTTGCCCTTGCGCGGATAGACATTCAACAAAAACAAGATGTGAAGAATGCGATATTTGAACGCCATACAGGAGGAACGAAGGGCATTTCCTTTAATCCATGGGCAATTGACCCCATTGCACAAGGTGTGGATCATAGTCTCGCGGGCTGACGAACCTAGGTCTTCTAGGGAAGTAAGTTGGACTTGAGACCTAGGGACACCTATAGCCTCAGAGATATCATCCGAACCGAAGGTCCAAGTTTGATTGTTGTAGTGGACCTCAAAAGTCGGAGGATCGTCGGCAAGCATAGAATTTCCGCACAACATCCTTTTGGACTGGACCACCCATACGAAGGATTGGATGCCAACCAATGGCAGTCAAAAGTTCCTCGACTCTATACTTAGAGATGTCTGATACTGTGGTGGGGCGCTCAAGGATAACATCTCGCATTTTGAAGTGGTCCCACTCACTAGCAGGGCACTCAGCTGGAGGTGAGGGTTCCCTTTGATAGCGAGTTCCTGGAGACTAAGATACCCCAATGAAGACTGAGATATAACTTGGGCTGACGGTGTCCTTCCTCCGCCTAATCTGAACCGTAATCACTCCCACCTCTTCCCCAAGCTTCATCTTCGAATCCAACTCCAAAAATTCTCCCAAACACGAAGCTACCGCCCACAAAAAAATTCCTCAACCCAGAATTCCATCGGCACCACCCAAATCAGAATCCATACGCTTTCCTTGCTGAAGGAGGAAAAATCCTCCCATCTCTGAATCCGATGGACAAGGCCATCGAAGGATGTAATCATGTCTTTTAACGAAGGATGTAATCATGTCTTTTAACATCTCCTAATCACTGAAAAGTTCCACTATTTTCCTAAAATTTCCCATAGAATGCAATACTTTGTGGGATATCTAATATGTTTCCAGATATACAAAACAATACTCAAAACATCACCTTAACCTTTGAGGATCTACCATTTGGAAAATTCTTGGGATCTTTACCAAAAAATTCCTCCCTAATTAGGATTTTACCTAATAATGCCTTCAAGAATCAAAATTTCAAGGCAATACTTTCTTAGTTGACCAATTTATTAAAATGTCCTCGTTTATTATTTTTCTTAAAATGTGATAAAATCAAGAATAGTAGGGCCCACGTGGTATGTGTATGACATCCAACCCATCCAATGTATGATTCCCACCATCATAACCACATGAACCACAAACATGGTGGATCAAATCATCGGATAGGCTACACATGAATTTAGGTGCTTCTGAGTGGTGTATTTTTTATTTTTTTATGGTATGGCCCCCTTATGATTGGATTCTTCAAATTTTTGTTTGACCAATCATCATGGTGGGGTGCATCTGTTGGACGGGTTGGACACCTAACACAAACCACATGTGCCCCACAATTCTTGACCTCCCCACGTTTTAAAGAAAATTAATAAGGGCATTTTGGTAAGTGCAACCCCTAGAAAAGCGCCGCCTTAAAATTTCCATTCATGGAAGCACTATTTGGTAAAATTAGATTCCTACGGGATTTTCATAGTAAAAATCCCAAAATTCTTCCATGCGCTAAGAAACGTAAGGATTTTTTATTATAAAGTAGTGGAGATTGGTTCCTTGAAACATATGGCATATTCTAAGTTGATGGAATGATTGAGTTCAAGGGGATTTTTGTGTCTGAATTCATAGGGACTGGGCAATTGTACAAAGTGGACGAGGAGCGAAGTTGTGGGAGGAGCACCATGTTTGTGGTCTGACAGAGTACCAAAAAAGAGGGTCGATATGTATGCGACGGTGGTTGGCTCATAGGTGCTCAAGAGCCAATTGGCGTCACTTCAGCTGACGCATGGAGGGGAGCCAGAGAGAGCTACAACAAAGGAAAGCAATGTCGATATCATCCAGGGACAACTAGTGCTTCTAGGGTCAATGCGCGGCGAGGATGCAAAGATCGCAGTTGTGATGGCCGGTCCTGTCGCCTCAGTTAAGGTAGTAAAGAAATCAATGGCACCTCTCCTCTTGACACATGGCGAGGAGGCAAAGGTGCCATCAGTGACAGCAAGAATTATCATTCCAACTCAACATGTGGCGAGTTGTTCAATCGAAGGCAACACATGTGGAAGGCTTGGAGGGAGGGTCAATGCTAAGGCTCGGACTAATGAGGCTACGTGACAAGGTGAGAACCATTCTCTTTGTCAAGTGGAAAAGAGTCAATGGTAGAGAAGACAGTTGTCCAGGAGGGCGATCGATTTGAGTGCGAAGCTCAACCTGAACCAGACAAGCAAGATGAATCTAGTTATGCAATGCAAAGCGTGGGGAAGTTGTGGTCAAGACACATGCCATAACCAAGTCTCACTTGTGTCACTTGACCCAGTGGGAACCTTTAGCCCTATTCTTGTTTGCTTCGAGAGGGGCTTTTGTGCAAGGGCCCTTTATTAAGGTCACTAGTCAATGCTCCTATTGAAATGGAGAATGGAGAGGCAGAGCCTTTAGAGGAGATAAACTTAGAGTCGATCCAAATCAAGTGATGGATATGGCTCCTTCCCCATGGGTGGCTTGTAGCAAGGGTGAGTTGATACCAGTTTCAAAGAAGAAATGTGATACTCAAGAGGCTATCTCAGAGGGTAATGCAAGCGAAGTCATCGTCTCTACTAACTTGTTGATTATGGCCCAGTCAAACAAGGGGAATTCATATGCAATGATGGTGGGCTCACAACCCGAAAGGAACAAGTTAGCTAGAGGCACTAGACGTCATGCCTCTTCAGGTAATCAAAGGTGATGGATGTGAAAATTGTGTTATTTTTTACACTTCAAAAATGGTGAAGAACTACAAGAGAGGGAATCACGGGCATTAAGTTCCTAAATCATCTAAAATGCAATGTATGAAGGATGCTTTATCTCGAGTTAGAAGACTGTATTGGTGTTAGCGTGTGTTAGTGTATTAAGTGGCACTTTTAGCACTTTTATTGTAAGTGCATGTGCACCTTTTCTTCTTCTCCTGCAGTATACTATATGTTTTATTCTAATAAAGCTTTGTGTGTGAGAGCATGTTGCTCCAACACGATATTCCCCCAAACTCTCTTCTTCTCTCACTTCTCACCTCTCTTCTCCTTATCCCAATCACCAAATCATCTTCTACTTGGTATCAGAGCCAAGATCAGGTCATTCCGCACCAGGAAAGTTGAAAGGCGACACGTGGGCTTGCTGACGTCAGCAGTTGTACGGCTGACATCGCATGGACCGCATTTGAGCTGAAAGTTTAGGGGTTTGATAGATCTTGATTTTAAAGGATTTGTCATGATTTTTTGAGGATTTTTGGGACCTTTGTTGGTGGTGTTTTGGCCAAAATGAAGAGATTCGAAAATCAGGCCCCCAATCAAATTTTCTTCAATTTTTATCAAATCGGTAAGTTTTTCTCCAGATTCTTTCCTCAAGGTGGACTAAAATCTTCCTCCCAAGCTATTCCTAGAGGAGTTTTGAACTAGGATTGCTTTTTAAGTAGGGTTTAACCCAAAATTGACCTGCGGCCCTACTGTTTTTGGGGTTCCTGACGTCAGATCTGACAGATTTTGTGATATTTATGAAAGATTGCTGGTTGTTTTTCATTCCCTTAAAGGATTGAGTGGAAAAGAGTTGTATGTAGTGCCTTTTACTTAGAATCCCCCCTCTTATGGAAGACAAAGGACCATCTTCTCTTGGTATGGATTCTCTTGAATCCAACCCCCTTCAAATCACCTCCATAAAGTTGAATGGTGACCAACTACCTCCAATGGGCGCAATCTGTCAAAGTGTTCTTAGGGGGCCTGTGAGAAATTGTCGTATATTTTGGATGTGAGAAGTTGTCGTATATTTTGGATGATTCTCCAAGCTCTACAGATGCCTCCTACAAGTCTTGGACAAAGGAGAACTATCAAGTCATTGTATGGTTGTTGAATAGTATGGACTCATCGGTTAGCCACTCGGTGATGTTTTTATCCTCTACTAAGGCATTTGGGATACTCTTCATGATATGTTCTCTGAGTCTCAAAATTTCTCCTCGGGCATTTCAGCTTATTCAAGACATTGGCCGGTTCCAACAAGACTCAAGATCATTAAAATATTACTATTCAACACTTCGTGGCATGTGCGATGAGCTGGATCTATATCAGCCTCTTCCTCCCAAATGTAAAGACAATCATGAACATGCACGTAAGCAGCGGGATGACACTCGCGTCATGCAATTCCTAGCTGGGTTGAACTCTGATTATCTTCGTGTTCGAGATTGGGTTGTTGTACAGGAACCTCTTCCCCCGTTGAGGACAATCTATGCCATGTGTCAACAAACTATGGTCTTCACTCGTCCTTCACCTTCATTTGTGTCACCCGAGAGTTCGGCACACCTTGCTGCAGATCAGTCTTCTCTTCTTTTTTGCTTTTGAGCACCCTCCTTGAGTTCGGGATACACCTTTAGTTATGATGGTCATGGTAGGGGCCGAGAGGGAGATCGCAATAGAGGCGGTCGTAATCTTCGTGGTCATGGTAGGGGCCGCGAGGGAGATCACAATAGAGGCAGTCGTAATCTTCGTGGTCGTGGTGGACGTGGACGAGAACATAATGGTTCTCACATTTGTTCACATTGCGGTGGAACCAATCACACTATTGATTATTACTGGCAACTCCATGGTTATCCCATGTGCGCAGCCGCCTCTGTTACTGCCCCCGCTAGTCCTGAGGGACAATCTTCCACGACCACTTCTGTTGCAATTGATTAACCTTCTTCAGGGGAGTTGCTTATTATTTCTCGAGCTGCATATGATGCCCTGATGCGGCTTCATGTTTGTGATATTCCTGAGCCTTCTTACACAGCTTCGGCCCAGTCAGGTACCGTTATTGCGTCTTCCTCTCCTACCTCCTAGGTCATAGACTCTGGAGCTTCCTCTCACTTGACTAGTAAGTCACAACTCTTCTTCTCTTATTCACCTTCCTATCACTCTCAGATGTCACTGTCGCAAATGGAACCCAAACACCCATTTCTAGAATTGGTTCCATCTCTCTATCCCCTTCCTTACCATTATCCTCATCAATCCTGCATGAGCCAAGAAGACCCTTTATGGACTCAAACAGTCTTTGCATGCTTGGTTCAACAAATTTAGCCAGGCTCTCATGGAGTTTGGCTTTATTCGTAGCGATGCCGATCATTCCCCCTTTATATGTCAGTCGATCGACAGGCATCATGATCTTCATTGTGTATGTCGATGATATTGTTCTGTCAAGCAGTGATATGGTTGGAATGGGGAACGTCAAAGAATTTTTGAAGAACAAGTTTGAGATCAAGGACCTTGGTCCTCTTCACTACTTCTTAGGCGTTGAGGTTGCTCGCTCCAAAATCGGGGCGGTCTTGTCCCAACGCAAATATGTTCTTGACCTTCTCACTAAGACTGGCATGTTAGGTTGCAAACTTGCTATCACCCTGATGAATACTTCGCAGAAGCTTCAGTCAGATGATGGTACTCTCCTCTTTGATCCTGGAATGTACCGCCGCCTTGTAGGTCGGCTCATCTACTTGACTATTACTCACCCAGATCTCTCTTTGTCATGGGTGTTTGATGCAGGACAGCCCTAAATATGATGCATGCTCATGAACACAATTATTCAGCGGAAATAAAAGCAATAATAATAATGAAATATAGCATCAATCATCATAAACTAAGAAAATCATAAAGGAAACATGCAATGGGACGGGCCATCATCACAACCATGGAGTATGGGATTCAAGTAGCGTATAGGTTGGATCCAGCGAGGGATGGAACCTCCCGATCTTGCATAGGTCATACCCAATCGATCAATGATGATCGCTAGTCCGAAGAATCAGAAAGTTTCTCGGATTAGGGATTTGAGAATTTGGGAGTTTAGAGTTTAGATCGATTCTCAAGGTTTAGATCGTGGGGAATAAACAAAACAGAAGTTTAGAAGGATAATAATAGAAGATGAAATACCTGGAAGAAGTTGGAGGGGCACAAGAAGAATAGAGAAGAAGGAGATCAAGGAAGAAGAAGAAGCACCATGAGAGAGCGAAAGAGGAGGGAGGCAACCAAAGGTTTGCTCTTTTTCATAAATCAACAACTAATCAAAAAGGTTTAGGGCAACACCCTTATAAAATTCAGGAATTAGCATAATTACCAAAATACCCCTACTAACAAAATTTCAAAAAAAAGACATTTGCATGAAAAAAACGTACCCACACTAACCCAAAACTCAAATAAGTAAAAAATGCGTAAAATAAACTCAAATCTAAGATGTCCAATGCGCTCCAATGATGGTGTGATGAAAGTGGGCCCCAATGAACCAACGGTCCGATCACATCATCATCACGATCCAACGGTCTGATGAAAGTGGGCCACAATGAACCAACGGTCCGATCACATCATCATCACGATCCAACGGTCTGATCATCTCCTCAAAGCAACTTACACATGTCTTCCCAAGGTGGGGTCTTTTCAAATGTCTCGGACTACATGTGTAAGGTCTTCAATGCTCCTCAATAGTCGCCTATCCACAAGGATGGTACTTGTGGTTGGCGCTTTCTTCGTTGGTACACCTTGAATGCTTTTGTTCCGCATCAGTGTTGCTAGCCAATTCATGCAAGCTCCATGTTCCTCACATCTCACAACTGTCTACCGCATTCTCTGGTATCTTAAATCAGCCCTGGGCCTTGGCCTCCGCTTTCAGTCTCATGGACATCGTCATCTTTCGGGCTATTCCGATGCCGATTGTGCGGGTAGTTTTTATGATCGTCGATCCACGTTCGGCTTTTGTACCTTCTTCAGTGGCAATCTTGTCACATGGAAAAGCAAGAAGCAATCGGTTGTTGCTCGATCCTCAGCTGAAGCAAAATATCGTGTTATGGCTCATGCAACTTGTGAGCTTGTGTGGCTTCGCACCCTTCTTGTCGAACTTGGCTATACTCCTTTAGGTCCTATTCATTTACACTGCGACAACCAGGCGCCATACATATTGCTTGTAACCCTGCTTTCCATGAGCGCACTGCGCACCAAGCATATTGAAGTGGACTGTCATTTAATACAAGAGAAAGTTGCCTCTAAGGAAATCATCACTCCTTTTGTTCGCTCTGGGGATCAACTTGCTGATGTCCTTACAAAGTCTTCAGGTCGAGATGGTTTTCATTGTGTTCGTGACAAGTTGGGCATGATCAGCATCTATGCTCCAACTTGATGGGGAGTATTGGCGTTAGTATGTGTTAGTGTGTCAAGTGGCTCTTTTAGCTCTTTTATTATAAGTGCATGTGCACCTTTTCTTCTTTTCATGCAATGTCCTATATGTTTTATTCTAATAAAGCTTTGTGTGTGAGAGCATGTTGCTCCAACACGATATTCCCCCAAACTCTCTTCTTCTCTCTCACTTCTCACTTCTCACCTCTCTTCTCCTTATCCCAATCACCAAATCATCTTCTACTGATTAGTGGTCACATATCAAGACAGCAAATGAAGATGTTTATACATTGTCGAAATTGGTGGAGGAGAAAGGGATGCCGGAACAACCAAGCAGTGATCCCAGTGAAAATTAAGACTAAGAAGACTTTAAAAGGGTCGAGAGAGTTAGTAAACCTTGAATTGTCAGTCAATTACAATTCGGGGACCATAGCAAGTGGCATTAAGAAGGGTAGAGGGATTAGATTTGTTTCCCAATGAAGATGTGTTCTTGGATTGTCAAGGGTTTGGGGTGAATATCTAAAGCCCAATTGGTGTCACTGCAAGAAATGAAGATGCAGATGGTTGACAAGAAGCTACTGGATTCAATATGGGGTATAAAAAATAAGGATTGGATACTGGTGGATGCGATCAGGTCTGCTGGAGGCACATTTTGGTGGCTTGGAACGCTATGTGCTAGACAAGGGAGGATTATTGGTGTGGCTCTTTCTCAGTATCAGTTGTTCTGATGGAAGTTGTGTCTGGGTTTGGTGGTTGTTTGTTGTCATTTATCGTGGGATGATCTCAACTCTATCAGGGACTTCTCTAATTAGATCCAAAGGAATGAAATGGTGGATCTACAGTTGGGAGATACGTCTTTCACATAGTCAAATGGACAAGAAAAAGCCATATTGTTGCACCTTGACAGATTTTTTATGTCTTTAGATTGGATAGATAAATTTCCTCTTCTCCAACAGCAAGGTCTACCTAGACACATATCTGATCATGCTAAAGGTTGTGGAGGAGAGCTGGGGTCCAAGGCCGTTTGATTCGAACTCCTTTGGCCTGAAGTGGAAGGAATTTCTACCGTTGTCAAAGAGTGGTGGGAATCTTTCAACGAGGAACGTTATGATAAGTTCAAGTTAAGACTTAAGCCAAAAACTTAGGCTTCTAAAAGGTAAGATAAATATGTGGAAAAAGGAAGTTCCCAAGGTAATGGAAGCAAAAATGGAAGAAGTGGAGGAGATCAAGTGGAGACAGAGATCGAGCGCCATTTGGCTCAAAGAAGGAAGAATGGGATGAACTGTTGGAAGAAGAAACATCCCAGCATGTCAAACTCTCCTTGGACTCCTCGAACCAAGTGGAGACAGAGAGCAAGGGCCATTTGGCTCAAAGAAGGAGACAACAATACGTATTTCTTCCACAGCATGACTAGTGAGAGGGCAAGAAACAATAGGATAGGCAGTGTAGTTGTGAAAGGAAAGAATACCAAAGCCAGTGACTCCATTCAATACTACAAGTTATTATCAAGTGAGGGATGGAAGAGGCATCGTCTAGATAACTTAAACTTAAAAAGAATTTCTAGCTTGAAAGCATATGCTCTTGAGAAGCCATTTTCAGAATAGGACTAGGTGGTCAAAGAAGCAATTAATTCTCTAAGGAGGGAAAAGGTCATGGGGCCTAACTGATTCCCTGTCAGGTTTTTTGGGATGTGGTGAAGCATGATGTTGTCGACTTTGTCACAAAATTCCTTGAAAGGAATCCATTGTCGATGGAGACGAGCTTCATTCGTAGTCATCATTCCAAAATTAGGTGTGGAAAACTAGGATTTCAAACCCATATAGGTAGCCCCTATAAGATTTTATCCAAAATTCTCACCTATAGATTTTGGAAGGTGCTTGTTAGTATAATTCATAAAATCAACGAGCGTTCATGGCTAGGAGGTAGATTCTAGATAGTCCATTGCTCGCTTACAAATATATTGACTCTGACATAGAAGCCAAAACGGGGTTGTTTGCAAGCTCGACATCGAGAAGGTATACGATCATGTTGAGTGAGATTCCCTCGATCATGTGCTGAGTACAATTGGACGTGGCTCTAGATGGAGAGGCTGGATTCAAGAATGTGTCTGTTCGGCCAAGTTATTAATCCTAGTTAACAGATCCCCATAGGGTTTCTTCAAGGCTTCAAGAGGTCTTCCATAGGGTGACCCGTTATCTCCATTCCTTTTCATGGTTATAGCAAGAGCTCTTAGCAAAATGCTTGACAAAGACCAAGAGATCAATCTCATCCAAAGGTTCTACATAGCAAAAGAAGGGCTCCAAATATCTCACTTGCTATTTGTAAATGACACTACTTTTCTTTGAGGCAGATGAGACTATGGTTGACAATTTGCAAAAGATTAGATGGTGCTTTCAGGTAGTGTCGATAAGGTTAATATAGCAAAATGCAGAATGTTAGGCATACGGGCAACTACTGAAGAGGTGGCGAGATTAGCGGGGAGGTTTCAAATTGAGGCCGGATCATTCCCCTCAACTTACCATAGGCTTCCCCTGTGTATTGGCAAACCAACAAAGCATCTTTGGGGTGAGGTGATTGAACATTTTGAAATAAAACTTTCTAGATGGAAAAGCCAACATCTTCATAGGGAGCCGGTTGAACGCTTATCAAAGCAGCATTATCCAATATCTCCCTCTATTTTATGCAAGGTGTTCAATAACAGTAACAGTGGCCGTAACAGCCACCGCCGTTACCGTTACAATACGGACCGTAGCGATTGGCATTTTTTATTTTTTTATTTTAAAACCTATTTTGTGACCGTTGCGGGGCCGTTACAAGCAGTTTTTCCTGTGACAGTCGTTACAGCCGTTTTGGCCCTGTAACACATAACGGTTGCCGTTACCATTATGTAACGGCCGTTATGGCTGTTATGTAACCATTTTTTAATACCTTGATTCGATTTTACGTATCTTTTTAGGTGCCTGTGATCAGTGTTCGCAATATCGATACTATCGGCCGATATTATCGTTATCACTAGACAGCGATACGAAACCCATCAGAAACCCACGGAAATTTTAAAAAAAAAAAAAAAAAAAAAAAAATTCTCACGATATCGCAAGATTTTTTGCGAAATCACCGATATATTGCATGATACAGCACGATTTTAGCGAAATCATCGATTTTTTTTTTTTTTTTTTTTTTTTGCGGATTTTATCATGATCAAAAGAAAAAAAAAAAAAAGGAAAAATCTTCTGAGAGGGGTTTTCGGTACCTGATTCAGGTGATCAGAAGAAGAATTTGGTGGGCCACTCGATCGACAACTACGATACTCCGTAAGTACAATATATCTTCGATTTTCCTTTTGGTGGGCGTGATGGAAGGAGATTTCAACTACAAATCTCCACAAACCACGAAGATTTGGTGGGCGAGATGGAGAAATTTTAGGGTTCCGGCTTCTCTTTCAAAATCTAGATTTCCAACAATTTTAGGGGTTTATCCCCAAATCGGTTGCGTATTGCGTTACGCAGTACGCTCTTATCGTACCGAGTACACGCTGTTGGGCCCACTATGAATGTATGTAGTTTATCCACGCCGTCCATCCGTTTTTCCAACACATTTTAGGAGTTGATCCTAAAATTTAAGCATATCTAAAGCTCAAGTGGACCATGACACAGGAAACAGTGGGAATAATGATTTCCACCTTTGAACCCTTTCTAGGGCCCAGAGTGATGTTTATTTGTCATCCGACCTGTTCATAAGATCACACAGACATGGATGAATGGAAAACACAAATATAAGCTTGATCCAAAACTTCTGTGGCCCCTAAGAACTTTTCAATGGTAGACGTTTAGTTCACACTTTTCCTGTGGTGTGGCCCATTTGAACTTTTGATATGATTAATTTTTTGCCTCCAGGCATAAAATTATCTTTTAAGATGTGGATGGAATGGATAAAATATTTTAACAAGTGGGCCCCACAAAGTTTACTCAGGTACGCTTAGCATATTGAGTTACTCACTACAGCAGTCCGCTTTGGACGTGGATTCCCTGCAAAGGCCTTGCACAGGGAAGTTCCTGCACTAGGAACCTAGGTGGTGCCTATAGAGATGTTTTTGATAAATCCACCCTGTTCATCCGTTTTGTAAGATCATTTTAGGAAATGATCCCAAAAATGAGCCTGATCCAAGACTCAAGTGGGCTTCACTAGAGGAAAAGGTAGGTTGGCAAATTGCCACCGTTGAAACCTCCCTGGGGTCCACAATGATGTTTATATGAAATCCATACCGTTCATAACGTCATTAATACTTGGATGAATTGAAAACACAAATGTTAGCCTAATTCGAAACTCCTGTGGCCCCACAAATATTTCAACTGTGGAAGTTCAATCCTCACGTTTTCGGCCCACTTGAGTCTTGGATCCAGTTCTTTTTTGTCTCATGTCCTAGACTGAGCTCCCAAAACGGATGGATGGGGTGGATTTATCAAAAACATCTATGTGGGCCCTGGCTAGGTTCACAGCGCAGGAACTTCCTGCGCAAGGCTTCCGCAGGCAATCCGCGTCTGTCCGGTTCCTGAGGGGAGCAAATTAGCTGTTACCCTGGTAACACCTTAGTGGGTGTTACCTCTACCGTGTGGGGCCTACCTTCATGTATTTTTTGTATATCCATGTCGTCCATCTGTTGTTACACCCAATTTTAGGACGTGATCCGAAATTATAAGACGATCCAAATATCAAGTGGACCATACTAATGGAAAGAGTGATGAATAATCATTAAAAGCATTTTGCGGCCTTCTTGACATTTAAATTTTAGATCAAGCTAATATTTAAATTTTCCCTTCACCCAAACCTTCTTGACATTATGAAGAGCTTGGATTGCAAATAAACATTACCATAACCTTACGATGGGCTCTTTGGAATTTTTAAAGGTGGGCACTCAATCAGCACTGTTTCCAGTGGTGTGGTCCACTTGAGATTTGGATTTGCATAATTTTTGGAAGACCATCCTAAAATGGGATGGAGAAACGGATGGACGGCGTAGGATATACAAAATAATATCCATGTGGGCCACACTGTAGGGGTAACACTCACTAAGTGGTTCCCGAGCTAACACCTAATGCATTAGTTGTGTTTTCATACATGTCTTGATACATTTATAAAATGTTAGACATCATATTTGAATATAGTTGCCTGAGTTCAATCAGACAGCACATAGCTTAGGACCCTATACAAAGGAAACCTATTTTGTGCACTTTCTTTTTTAAATGTTATGATTTAAAAGTGTGTATTAAGGTCTTTTTTAACAATACATGAAGTTTCATTGAAAAATTCAACCATTTCCCCAATGTTTCCCCATGTTTTCCAAAAAGTGCGATAAATTACGCGATACAAACGATATATCCCGTGCGATAACCGATACGTATCTGTATCCCAAGGGTACGATACATTGCGCAATACCAATATTTCGAACACTGCCTGTGATATGTCCTGGTTAGACTGGAGAAACTAAGGTGAGATTTCTTGTGAAGTGGTGCAGAGGATAGGCAGAAGTTTCATCTCTTGAAATAGGGGGAAGCATGTAAGCCATTCGGCAAAGAGGGGGGCAGGTTTAAGAGTGTTGAGTTCTATGAACTTGGTGCTATTAGGAAAATGGATGTCGAAGTTTGCAACGGAGTAAGGGAGTTTATGGAAAGAAGCAATTGCAAGTAAATAACGTACTCGGGATGGTGGATGGTGGATTAGAGTCGCAAGCCTATGGAAAGCAATATTTCTTTTTAGAGATATGGAAAGCTATATTTTCGCTGGCCCATTTCAATCAGTGATGGAAAGCAAACTAGCTTTTGGGAGGACTTGTGGTCTGGCGATGGCCTGCTGCAAGAGAAGTCTCTGAGCTAGCCAGCCTTGCCACTAAAAGGAACTTAACAGTAGCCTGTTGTAATTCCTTAGCGATGTGGTTGTTTGGAGACCCCTTTCTCAAAGGGACCTATTAGATGAGGAAGCGGAAGACTACATCAGATTGCTGGAAAAAATTTAAAAGGGTATTGACCCCAATTTAACAGAACCCAACACGATGATGTGGCATGCGCACAAATCGGGTAGATTTTCAGACCGATCTTTTTACAAGTTGCTTACAAAGATGTGGTCGGATGGTTCAAGGTCTCATAACTATCATTTTCAGCATTGTGGTGCTCCTTCCAAGCTTGCGATTTTTGTGAAGTTAGTGGGACAAAAGAGGGTGCTAAGTGCTAAGTGTTGATAATCTAGTTAAAAGAACCATGGTCCTCCCCAACATATGCCTTATGTGTATGAAGAATGATGAATTAGTCAACCATCTATTTCTCTATTGTCCCTTTAACTAGAGAGGCGTGGGAAAGCTTCTTCTCTGCATTCAATACGCCATGGGTTGTGTCTGGCTCCATAGAAGACTTTATCTCCGCATGGCATGGTGGTGGAATTGGTAAGGAGGGAGAAGTGACTTGGCGGCTCGTATTGATATCTAGTCTTTGGACCATATGGGGAGAACGGAATAGGCGTTGCTTGAGAAATAGTAGTTCTATGGGTGAAATTGTGAGTAGGGTAAAAGCTCTTGTTATTGAGTGGGCTTCCGGCCTCAAAGCCATGTATGTATGTTTCTCTTGCCCTTTTTGGGCAGTAATTCATTCCCATTCTAACTTTGTTTAGTCAAGCTTCTTAATAAATTCTGTTACTTCTCCCAAAAAAAAAGGGACCTGGGCAGCTCTCATCCTTGAAGATACGGGGTAACTGGCTGTATTTTGGATCCAGCCCGGGTCAGGGTATGTTTGATCTTCACCCCCTGCTTTTGTTGTATTTTAGATTCTCTGCTCTGCTTTGCTGCCCCAGCGAGAGTAGTGACAAGTGGGTCACTCTTCAGCTGGGGCCTTTGTATTTCTTTTGGCTTCCTAGCCTTTTATAATATATTAATATCTCGCCATCTTTTCAAACAAGAAATTTATTTAAAAAATAATAATAATAAATTACAACAAGAAAAGACATCAAGAAAGAGCTCAAATGCCCTTTTTCATTCAAATAATAAGGTTGAAATTGATAAAAATGTAAAACTCAATTTGCAGAGACTATTCACATGGCATTATTTGATTAGAACAATCTGGAATGAGAGCTTACCATCCTTTCTCATTTCTGGAAGCAATCCTGAAGCATGTTTTTCTACAATCTTCAGATATCCATCAACTTCATGATCAGGGACATCAAACAACACGACCGATCCATATTGAAAAACTACCATGTAACTTCCAAAGCTGGCCTCTGCACCCTGCAATACAGATTTCACAAAGATTTCAACCTAACTAGCGAACAGCATTAGTTTGATACTTCATTTCTAACATGTCAGAAGGCCCAGAATACAGTATAAATTGCATTGCACTGATGTCATTTATCACAGTTTTGTATAAGATTCCCAATAAAGAAGAACATCAGACGATATATGACACTATGGGCATGTTTGGAACTTTGGATAGGTGAAATCCAAGGCCAAAGAAAGGGGAAAAACAATAATTATATAATGAAGATTTCCATGAGAACTATTGAAACATGGATTCCAATTTTGGGTTCTTGTTTGGGTGGAGGAGAAAATCTCATATTCCTCTCACAGTTCTCACTAGTTTCTCAGTGTCAAGAATCCATATTATGGACAACTGTTATGATTATTTGGTGGACTCCACCCTTTCTTTGCTATCTAAACAACACAAATCTTCTCCTTTTCTGCCGTTTGACATGGAATCCATGGTTTCCAAACATGGCCAAAAATCATTAGCCACTACTGCACTAGATAAACTTCCAAGTGTCAAGACCAATTTAACAGCTAGAGGTAAATGAAAAGTATGCAAGCATTCAATACCTAATAAATGGTTCGGAATCATCCAACTCTGATTTTGAGGTTACATGTCATAAGCGATAGCCTCATTTCATATACTCCAAGATAGTAGGGATATGCAATGAAGGGCATGACAAAAGGCAGTGAATAAAGATGGCACAAAAATGAGATCTATTTAGTTGTTTTTTTAGGTACCAAATTAACTTGTAACCAAAAGAAACAAAAACATCTACACAGCTTTGTATTTACATTAGCTAAAGACATCCCAACTCGAGTTTTTCACCACCAAGAAAGGGGGATCGCTGACCCACTCCATGTAACACCCAAACATATTCCATGCCAAAAGGTCCTCCACTGTGTTTGCTTCACAGTACACATGCCTCTCTTTCCATTCCTCCATCTGTATGAGCAGCCCACTGCAGTTGGAGATGACCACCTTGACTTTACATCTATTTAGTATTTGGAAAGGGAAGATCACAACTCATAGATAAATTTGAATAGCTACACAATATACAAGTCATAGAATCAACTGAAGCATCTAGAGTCTCTATGATGCAAGTAGACATCTGGTCCAATTGTACAGGAGATGCAGCAGGTGAGGCGGGGCCAAGGAGGTTGATAGTATAGTCCAGATTACGTGGCCCACGTGCATACACCATGCACCACATGTTTCAAACATACAGCCCAATGGCACATGTTCCAGGATGCATATTCCAATCTTGTGCAAATCCAGCTATGGAGAGAATTGGTATGCATGAAGGCCAAAGAGAAATAAGAGAACCAAGAAGAAGAAGAAAGGATAAGTGTGCGAGAGAGAGAGAGAGAGAGAGAGAGAGAGAGAGAGAGGGCATAACATCCTAGGGTTCCAGACATTCAAACCCCCTTTTTTCTTAATAATGGCTATAAAATTACATAAACACCACTGGACCAAGATGGGCCGAGAAACAATCCAGCCCAAATACCTCCACGCCCCCCCTATGGTGGTGAACAAGGCTGAATTTTCACTTGGTGGCGGTGGCTCAGATGAGGACGAAGATGCTGAGACACGTAGCACTCTAGTAATAGCATCTAACAAGGGGTTACACCCACTCTCCAGGAGTTTGCCCTTAACAGGCTCCAGGAATGAACGAACTATTGCGAGGAAAAAGGCAACAGCAATTTCCTGTCATTGACATCGTTGTTGGGTGATGTCCTGAGCAATTGGATGATTCAATTTCCACTCATCAAATAGTCCACAGAATCAGGCATAATTTTTGCATAGATTTTCCCCTGGTCTCACAATCTGAAATTCTCTGAAGATGCCATACAGCCATTGCATATTTTTCTCATTGGAATACAAATGTTGAAGTATCCCACACCCATTCAGCGGTTTCACCATACATGACATTGTGGTGCACCATTTTCTGGAATCTATGGGATGGCCAGCTCATGACTTGGAAATCATCTTCCTTCCAAGCGGAGTATGTGTCATCATCTCCCCTGGGTCCTACATCACTTAAATATTTTAATTATCTTGCATTGGAGGAAAATCTTTATAAAGCGGACCCAGGGAAGATAATCTTAGACACCTCTCAATTAGACTGAGGCTATCTGACAAGAAACTCAGTAATATGTATTAATAAAATCAAATAAATCACAATAGCACACACGTCCAACGAGTATCCTCCTCAACAATCAATAATTGAGTTCAAAAAAATAGACCCAACTGGTCTTCACAGCATGCACTCTTCTAGTTCCCACGACACAGAGATGGACCCAACTGGTCCTAGCAACCAAACAATCTAGTTGCTTAGATCTAAGGTATCCCAAAGCAGTTACATAACTTTCATAATGGTAATGGTGGTAACCATTATCGTAATGAGGTCGTAATGGCCGTAACAGGGAAATTGACCTGTAACGGCATTACAGACCATTACTGGGATGAAACAGGCCTTTTTGAAGAAGAAAAAAAAGTAATGGGTAACAGCGGTGGTCATTACGGCCATCATTACTGTTATGGAATACCTTCCTTAGATCAAATACCGACCCAACTGGTCAAAGATAAGGAGGAGCACGCTAGACAGCAACCATAAGATCTAGTTTCTTAGAATAGATCACAACCCAACTGGTCAAAAACAAAGAAGATAACACTGGACCGTTTTCACAGCCTCATGTAGCAATCACAGGATGAACCAGACCGCTTTTTGAGAGAGAGAGAGAGAGGTGGAACGGGTTTGCACCAATCAAAACGCTGATCTCTAATTTCCTTCAGCCTAGCATGGTCCACCAGTCTTAAGATGCGCAAGAGCTCTAGATAGAATCAATGCTCTAATACCATGTGCAAATCCAGCAATGGAGAGAATTTGTATTGTGTGAGGCAGAAGAGAATAAGAAAACCAAGAAGAAGAAAGGATGAGCGTGAAACAGAGAGAGAGGAAGAGAAGAAAATGTTCGAGAAAAGATGAGAGAGATGGAGAGGACGGGTCGTTACTGGGAAGAAATAGGTTTTTTTCAACAAAAAAAAAAAACACGTAATGGGTAACAGCAGTGGTCGTTACAGCCACCATTACTATTATGGAATACCTTGCTTAGATCAAATACCGGCCCAACTGGTCACAGATAAGGAGGAACATGCTAGCCAGCAACCGTAAGATCTAGTTTCTTAGAATAGATCACGATCCAACTGGTCAAAAACGAAGAAGATAACATTGGGTCATTTTCACAGCCTCATGTAGCAATCACAGGATGAACCAGATCAGTTCTTAGAAAAAAGAGGAGCGAAATGAGTTTATTATTGTGTGAGGCAGAAGAGAATAAGAGAACCAAGAAGAAGAAGTAAGGATGAGCATGAGAAAGAAGGGGGGAGAGGGAGAGAGAAGAAGAGGAGAGTGTTGGAGAAAAGATGAGAGAGATGGAGAGGAGGGGAATGACGTCCTAGGATTCCAGGCATCCAAACCCCTTCTATTAACAATGAGTATAAACTTACGTAAATGTCACTGGACCAAGATGGACCCAAATACTCCTTTAACAAATTTAATGGACTGTATGGTTATCCTCGTTTTTAATCTTTTATTTCTTGCTCCAAGTAGCATTGGTGAGCAAGATCACTGCGGTTATTCTAGTACCTTTGGTTATTTTGGAACGTACACCCTAATATGAGAGTTCTTGTAGAGACTTGAATACTACTGCCATTGACTAAAAACCTAAAGTTATTCTTATGAAATTATAGAAACAGTTATTGAGAGTTGAGAATGAATTTATCTCTCAAGGGTGAGAGCACCCTTCAAAATGTTGGTAAGATTAACATTCTATCCATCCAATCCATTGCCCATCATGTGCATCCGGCTTTATTATACACATGAAAGATAGGGCTGACAATAGAGACATGTTTTCTTATACATTTGAGTAGACACCCCAACTACTGTAAGTGTTTGGGCTAATCAACCTAACCACCTTCAAAGAGGGTCTTGCACTGATCTGAATCCTAAGGTCTTGCAGAGTTCGACAAAGTATGACCAAAACCTATACTAAACATGAGTCTAGCTTCAGCACAGAAACCTCATCAAGAAAACCCCTTTAAACCTCAGGTATCACAACCAAGTAAATCCAAGAGCTCTAGACCTAGTATGGCCCAGGTCTTGGACCCACATCCCTTTTTTTCGTAAGTCTAAACTGAACACAGAAAACTTTTGCAGTATTCCGAGGGCTTTTTTTAAGAATGTGTTCCATGTATGCAGGGAAACTTTCTCCCCCCTGTTTCACAGCACCAACTTTGGGCTCTGATTCCTTGGGCTTCCCCATATCCAATGTTTTTTGTATTGTTATCGACGAATGTAACGCACCCTTGGGATACGGAAATATATCAGTTATCACATGGGAAATATCAAATATCGGATGTATAACGTAATGTTTCGCTGCTTTCAGAACATGGAACATTGGGAAATTGGTCAATTTTTTCAATGAAACTTCAGGAGATGTTAAAAAAGACATCAATACACACTTCAAAATGAAAAGATCACAAAAAACTAGTTCACATAATAGTTTTCCTTTGTCGAGAGTCCTAATCTATGCACTGTCTGACTGAAGTGATGCAATTATATTCAAAATCAATTCATAAAATTTATAAATCATAGAAGATATGTATGAAAAGACAACCAATTAATTATTTTTAAAAATTGCACGTGGTAGACAAGTAATTGAAATTAAATTATCCAAATTATGTGTCATGACCCAAAAATTAGGTTTATTTCCTCGTCCGAATGAGATTGGTGGATATTTATTGGACAGTTATGAATGAAAAATATCCAATGGTCCTGTTTCAACAAATAATTGCCCATGAAGCAACAGCCTTGATCATTCAAACAATTTAATTTTGGTACCATGACTTAGAAACAGTGGGTTTCATAATTTAATTTGTTTAATATAAGACACGTGCACAATTTCTTAGTGCATGTGCATCTAAGTGTTATATGTGCAGCCACGGTATCATACAAATCCCCATTTTAAAGGGCTACGTGGCTCAAGTGAGCCCAACCGTGATGTTTATGGGACATCCACGCCGACCACTAGGTGGGTCACCCAATGTTAGGCCCAGGGCCCAAAATTAAGCCCCATCTATGTTTCAAGTGGACCACACGATTGGAAACATGTACAGGTCAACGGTCACCTTCCAAACTGTTTCTCTTGGTGTGGCCCACATGAATCACATTTGGGACTGATATTTAGGCGCCATACCTAAATTTTGTTATGGCTTCTAATGGTTGGAGTGGATTTCATATAATCATCACGGTAGGCCCTGTAAAAATCAAGGGTGGACGTCTCTCTCCAAACTATTTCCTTTGGTGTGGCCCACCTGAATTATAGATCAGCTTGATTTTTTGGCACTAACGTGAAATTACACATCAAATGGTCAGAGTGGATCTCATATACACATGAAGTTGGGCCCCATAAAAAATTAAGGGTTTTTGTAATTTTTTTAAAATATATTAGCTCCTCAACGAATTCGGATTAGCTGTGTCCCCAGATCCAACCAGGTGGGTGTGACCCTGACCATGGGGCCCACCTCGATGAATGGGTTGTGTATCCACACCATCCATCCGTTTTGCCAGCTTATTTTAGGGCATGGTCCAAAAAATAAAGCAAATACAAATCTCAGGTGGACCACACCATGGGAGATAGTGGTCATTGAAAGCTCACCATTAAAAGCTTCCTGGGGCCCATCGTAATGTTTATTTGCCATCCAACCTATTGATAAGGTCTCATAGACCTGGATGAAGGTAAAACACAAATAGCGGCTGATCAAAAGCTTTGTGGCCCCCGAGAAGCTTTTAATGGTGGAATTCAATCCCTACTATGTGGTTCACCTGGGATTTGTATCTGCTTCATTTTTTAGGACCATGCCCTAAAATAAGCTAGAAAAATGGAAGGACGACGTGGATATACAATGCATTCATCAAGGTGGGTCCCACGGTCAGGGTTACACCTAGCGTTTGAAATATCGGTATCTTGTTATGTATCGCATCCTTTAGATACAGATACGTATCGATTATCACACGATATATCATTTACATCATGTAATTTGTCGCACTTTTTGAGAAACATGGAGAAACATTGGGAAAATGTTTGAATTTTTAAAAGAAACTTCAGGGAATGTTAAAAAAAGAATTTAATGCACACTTTTAAATCATAACATCTCAAAAAACAAGTGCACATAATAGGTTTCCTTTGTATAGGGTCCTAAGTTATGCGTTGTCTGACTGAACTAATACAACTACATTCAAATTGAATGAATAACATTTAGAGTGTATGTGATGATCATTTCATTAAACACTCCTAAATACTTCGAAATTAGTCTCGATTGACGGCTGGTTGAAGGGAAATTTCGAAGGAAAAAATATTTTAATAATTTTTCATTAATTTTTAATTAAAAATGATTTTTATTTTCCAAAAATTGACAAGGATTTAACAAATCAGTAGATCAGCTCTCATGTGTGCTTGATTTCATGTTTGGAGTGCAACATTGCAAGCAATTAGGGTGAAATTGGGGAATTTTCAAATTTTCCCCAAACCGAACCACCTACACTCAAATTTCGAAACTAGAGTGATGATCATTTCATCAAATACTCCTAAATACTTTGAAATGAATCTCAATTGACAACTAGTTGAAGGAAAATTTCAAAAAAAAATGTCAAACATGAAGAACCAATGTATATCGAAATCAAAGCTCCAACTCTATGGTTTTTCATGCAAAGCATGAAGAACCAATGGATTTGTAAGTTTGTAACCATTTGACACTAATTGAACATACTTTTAACAAAAAAAGGGATCGAAAATTGAAAATGCTCACCGGATCGAACATGTGGGATATATCGACACCACCTGTGTGTCTCGTATCGCACAAGTGAGATACAAGATATATCATGGGATATATCGGCCGATGTTGTTGATATTTAAAACATTGGTCACACCCACCTGGCTGGATCCGGGTCGCACCTAATGCGCATCCCCTCTCAACAATGACGCTCACCCTTGATTTTTTACGAGGTCCATCATCGTGGATTATGTGAAATCCACTCCAACCATTTGACGTGTAATCCCATGTTAAGATTAAGGCCCAAGGCCAAAAAATCAGGCTGGCCTGTGATTCACGTGGGTCACACCAAAGGAAACAGTTTCAAGAGAGACGTCCACCCTTGATTTTTACATGGTCCACCGTGACGATTATATGAAATCCACTCCAATTATTAGATGCCACTACAAAATTTAGGCATGGGGCCAAAAACAAGGCTGATATTTTTATCTTGGGCCGAATGTTGAGTGACGCACCTATTGAACAGGTTTGATTTCACTATACATCACGATGGGACCCACCGCACCTATTGAACAGGTTTGATTTCACTATACATCACGATGGGACCCACCTGAGTTGCCGACCCATTTCTCGCATTGACGCGCGTACCAGAAAGGATATAAAGTCATCCCTTTATTTTGATTTTTATTTCTGGAAAACTTGCGATCTGAGAGGGAGGGAGGAAAGGAGGGGAGAGTCGTAGTAGTCTTCGGTCGAGAGAGAGACTGTTGCAGTCTTAGAGAAGAGAGAGAGCGGGGGGGGGGGGGGGGGGGGGGGGGGGGGAGGATGCAGTAAAGAAAGGAGGAGAGGAGGAAGAAGAAGAAGAAGAACCGAAAGGTTTTTTTTTAGTTTTTTCAACAATGTATCATCACCAATATTGTCTATACATTGTGACATATCAACATTGTATCGCAATGTATCGCCAATATCGGTGATACATTGTGATAATATTGCTGATATCCCAAAAACTTCAACTTAGGTAGGGTTTCGTATTGGGCACATGTGACACCGATAATATCGGCCGATAGAATCGATACTGCAAACATTGCCCATATCCAATCCCCTTGATCTATATGACAATTCTAAAGCCAATAAATTGGCTTTCTAATGAGCCTAATTCCAATTCAATCCAACATCCAAGCACCAAGGTACGAACGAAAACGAAAGGTTTGCAAAAATTGATTGATTGTTGCATACCAAAAAGTTGACCCAACTTGCAGCCTTGTATCTCCCTGACCCCTAGGCATTTCAATCCCAAACCAATTAGAAAGCCCATCAATTAACTTTCCAGCAAGCAATAGAACACCCAAATCCAATGCATGTGCGCCATGATCCAATCGGAAAAAGAAAGAAGTGAGTAAGCTGATTTTCATGTAGGAAACAATATTCCAAGCGACCGTTATGTCCATGCATGAAAATCAAAAAACCAAATTTCATTTTCCTTTTAACCCTTTCAACCATTTTTTTTAACAGAAACAACCTTAGGAGGTAAGTATAAAACCCTAAGCTAACATATCTTCACAAAAATACCCTCTAACTACCTTGCAATGGAAATCTCCTTATCCAAACACGAGAATTAGTGTATTTTCCCTGTTGATTTAACATTTTTGTAATGAAAAGTATCATCATTATGATTTTACCACACCTATGTAAACACGGGTATTGTTAGTCAAATTACTTGTTTTCCCAGAGACAAGTATTGTAATTTGTAGTCATTGCACTTCTACAATACATTATGGATGTAATTCACAATCCAAACAGGCCCTTAGGAGCTTAGTTTAACCCTACACTGACATCTTTTTACAAAACTACCCTCCTAACTACCTTGGATAATGAAATCCCAATTTTACCCTCCCAAGCTCTAGGATCTTTTCAAGTGGTTAAATCACATCCATTCAATCCAAATCCTCTACAAATTTCCCTTGAAAATCCTAGCACTAGACTTGAACAAAATGGTCCAAATTGTTGCTTTAGCTACCACGGCTCACACAGTGAGCCTAGCCTAACCCTCACCTTCATCTTCCAAGCGGACTTAACTAGACAATGGCATTCGGGAGAATCCACTTGACAGTCTTGACCCCAAACTTAACTAAGATGGACCACACTCTTCCACTCCAAATTCGACACGTACTCAAACAATGAATAAACAAATGGGCCACTCTCTTCCACTCTGTAACACATCACAATGTATTGGGCATTAAGATACCCCCCTTTTGTCAAGTTATCCATCATGAGAATTTTGTTTAAACACGATATCTAGCAAAAAGCTTTGACTAACACTTCAAAAAAAAAAAAAAAAAAGGATTTGACCTTCAGTGGAGCAATACCAGACACAACCACTATAGTCCATTCCAATATAAAGCTACTTTTCACAAAGCATGAACCATGAAGCATAACAAGAACAATTTTTTTTGGTCGGGCTCTTTTTCTTAAAGGTTAAAAAAATAAAAATAAAAAATAAAAAAAGCCCAACCATAAACTTTTTATTATGCCTTAACAAGAAGCAATATATCCACACTAGATGTCATCATACCTCCTCCAAACAGGCTAACAACCTGGAGAACTCAACAATTTCATCTTCCTGAGATTCCATCTAAATGCAAGCACCTAAAAATCTTGTTTGGCCCCTTCTCATAGAATTTTTTTGGGAAAGCCCCTTCTCATAGAATTGCTCGATTAGGCTCCCTTGGTCGCTATCCTTTACAGTGCACTGAAAGCAACCGACAGCAGGTTTTTGCTACGCCAACAACCTTCCTAAAAACGAACTTGGCTACCACAAGTAGCTTTGAATCTGAGGAATTTGGAATAACTATTATATTGAGCAAGATTGCATGGCAAATACATGAAGTGTTTCTATTCAAAGAAGGCTTAATGCCCCGACCATTATTGCCCTTGTCGTATTTAGCCATCAAAACACTCTTCAACGCATGGACTTCTCCCTCTCCTAAGGATTGATGAGACTGGCCTCCTGACAGGATGCCTGTCTTGAGGGACGGTTGCTAGACATGTTTCCCGTCACGGCCTTCTAGAGATTCACAAAAATCTCTCTAAAATTTGGGTCAAAGCTCGTTTTAATTGGTGTTGGCATCCGACTCCCAACACGACCCACACCATCCCATTTCGCACCAGCCTAGCAAGCTGAACAGCCCAACTAGCCCCCTTCAACCATTCCACTTGGTGATCTTATAATATGTATGACTCCCCTTGAGCCACATAAGCCCTCACCTCATCCTCGAACCTGCACCAGCGCTCAAAGAGCTTGACATCCGCATTAAGGGCCCAGTTTGGTTGGCATCTGGAAACTCGTTTCCAGCTTAAAATCTGGATTCCAGCAGAATCCGATTTTAACTGGTGTGTTTGGTGGCAAGTTCCAGCCAAACAGGATTCCGTCTGGAAACCTAAATTGAGTGGAACGGAGATTAGTGGAAACGGTGTGGGCGACCGTTTCTGCAGAAGGGAAAAGAGGTAGAAGTGAGCATCACCACCTCCATGTATGCGTTGTACATCTATGTTGTATGTGTTTTATATCTCCACGGTCCATTAGTTTTGAAATCTCAATTAAGGGCATTTGACAAAAAATGAGGCAGATCTAAATCTCAAGTGGGCCACACCACAGGAAAACAGTGTTGATTGAACGTCCACCATTAAAAACTTCCTAGGGCCCACTATAATGTTTATTTGCCATCCAACCTGGCCATCTGTCTTGCGGGACTACAATAGGCAAGGGGTAAGGTTCTCAAGCAGATCTGAAGCCCAAGTGGGCCATGCCACAAGCAACGGTTGGAACAGAATCTGGATTGCACCGTTTTCAACCAAACAGCAAGTTACGGATGAAATCCGGGTTCCACTCTAGTTTTTGCAATTTTGGATTCCAACAGTGGAATCTAGATTTTCTCTAGAATCTGGGTTCTGCAACCAAACAGGCCCTAATAGTGGTCCCCATAACAACGGATCAAAGGAATTGATCAAGAATGGTCTTCCTGCATTCCACTCCCCTTGGGGCCGTAGCAATTGTGGGAACAATCAGGAGGTTGAAAGATCTAGGAAAAGAAGCCATCAGCCAACACTTCAACAACTTGACCCAAATTCAACACTACAATATCCAATAGAACTTTTACCCTAGTAAATAGAAAGAACTTACCTAACGTTGTGGCTTCAACGAATGTCGAGCATCCTACAGAATCTACGTGCCACCTCAATGATTAAAAAATCCGCCAAAGGGAATGCCATACTATATCATCCACATCCCCATGTTGGCAGCAAAGGCTTAGAAGCACCATGCCTCAAACTTGAAAATTATGCGCAATCTTTGCATCACTACATGTGGAGAACAATGTTTTGAATAGCGTCCCTAGTGTAGCGGTAGTGTCCCTAGTGTAGCGTAGCATAGCTACGACGCTACATAGCATCAGCAAATAGTGTAAGGTCATAGCATACACATAGCATATGTAGTGTACACATAGCATATATGCAGCATACACTACTTTTTTAAATAAATGATAATTATATTTTGTATTTTGTACTTAATGCTCTCAACCTATGGGATTTTACTTTCTTTTCATACTTGTGACCTGTGGTTTCGATTAGACAATTATTAATTAAAGTAGTTTCCTTAGAAAGTCATTGATGTGATAATGATTTGACTATACGTGAATTGGCTTTTGATAAATGGTAATTAATAATTTGTTTGAACATTCTTATACTTGAAAAAATGAATAATCTTTTAGGCACACACACACACACACACACACACACACACAACACATATATATTGTTTTTCTTATTATTTATCAGATTTTTCCTATTTTTAAATTAAAAATAAAAGTATCGTGTAGCTTACACTCCACACTATAAAGGATTGAACGCTACACAACACACTCCCGCTATTTAAAACAGTGGTGGAAAAAGCTTCAACCACCTCTCTTGAGTTGAGAGAGAGTAAGAGAACCTTGGCAAAGACTTTGGCCACAAAGACTAAGCTACCTCTGACCGATGCCACCGCAGCCCTCTCTGAAGAAATTGAAATATTATTTTAAAGGTCAATAGATGGCACCAAGCAAAGATGAAGCTCCACCTTCCGCCATTGCATAGTTGATTCTTTGGAACTTCACCAAAGGAGGGTCCTTCCACCACCAGCTTTGCCAAATCTGTGACACCACCCACCATAGGATTTCACTTTGGATGCTGCTCCAAACCCACTATCAAGCAACCACTTGGGAGTCTGACACAGTCACCGTTTCTTGGATTCCTCTTGACAACACTAACCAATATGAGTCTGTCATCCATCTTCATCCCATCCAGGACTTAG
The DNA here is from genome assembly GCA_003013855.2 of Liriodendron chinense. NCBI lineage: Eukaryota > Viridiplantae > Streptophyta > Magnoliopsida > Magnoliales > Magnoliaceae > Liriodendron > Liriodendron chinense. The sequence goes on along the minus strand of ML058466.1, from coordinate 414,289 downwards.
ATGGCATTAAGGGCCTAGTCCTCAAAAATATACCTCACAAAAGTAAAACCTTTACATCTAGCCCACTTTCTATCCTTGGGGATGAAAACATCAATCATTGATCCATAGTTCCCAAAAGCATGTTCCAAATCTTCTTTCGCCATTTCCAAAGGAATATTTTAGACGAAGTTTGAATATGGATCCTACCTTGCAGGACGGCCAAAGGTGTTTCTTGACATACATACACATTGGGTCGGGTTGGTGTGTGGGCATGCGTATGCGTTTGTGTATGCTCTCACATGTGCCTTCCTTTTTTCTAAAACTTCTTTCTATTGTAATTTTTTTTTTTTTGTAACTGTACGATATACAATTTGTAGCTGCCCAATCCCATTGAAGTTGTGAAACTGATCCAAACGGTCTTATTGGTTAATGTTATGACCATTTCTAGTGAACAAGAATCCATATAAGCCATTGTCTAGGTAGCATATGGACAGAAGAAAAAATCAAAGCTTCTCAATTCAATTTTCAAAGTCCTTCTCTCTGAGCTAACTTGTCTGAGCAAGAAGTTTTTTGGCTACTGTCCATGATTTGTTGTTAGTGCAAGCAAACTCGAATGTGGCTTTAAAGTGGGTCATTATCCTAGGGACATTCTGCTATAGAAACCATGGTACCAAAGTGAGGAAGAGTTGTCCTAAGCTAAGCGATCTAATCATGACTCGGCCCTTGAAGACTTTTGATGGTTCGTCTATGCCTTGTTCTGAAAGAAGTTAGACATTGGATTATATTAAGACAATGACATAAGTGAAGGGGTAAATATTGAAAAGAGGCTGACTCGAAGCCTTCAGCCCATCATGCAATAAGCCACCAGATTCATTGCCGATCAATGTACAGTGGTTGACAGTTGGTGAATGCAATTCATGGGTCCCAGTACAAAAATCAAGCAAAATATGTGATCCTGGCCTGCAAAGGGATAGTGAAAATAAATATGGTCACTCAAATTGAAATCAGGTGCTTTTATTAACAGAATTAGTATGAGTATGATTCTCCAATGTGTGCTTTTTGTACTGTGAACCACTCATCGTCAGGCCCATCAGATGAACGGACTGGATTCGTCGACAGTACAACCATGCGTACATTGGAGTGGAAAAGGACTAATACTGGTCCATTCAACATTTACCTTGAGAGCTCATCTAAGAAAGAAACAGACATTTCAAACAGCACGGTTAACTCATCCACAGAGGACAAATTTGCAATTTCAAAAAAAAAAAAAAGGAATGAAACCAAGATCTGTCCTGTTATAATGGCTAAAAACAGCCACGGACTGAAACCATTATGTACCATTATATCAGCTGTTGTGACCATCATAGTGGTCATTTTATTATTTTAAATATTATATACATTTAATATATATTGGGCAGTATTATATACATTCAATATATCAGCCCTTATGGCCATTATCAACAGATATTTTTTGAACAAAACAGAAAATATTAATATATAATACCATAATAATACTATGAATGTATTTAATTTACTCTTAAATTCATTTATTATTTCAATCAAACTTATGTATTTAAGCAATTTAACAATTGTATAAGTTTGCTTTTTCGTTTAATAAAATCTTGCTTAATCTTTAAAAATAAAAATTCCATAGTAGACTGAAATAATGGCCATTATAACAAGATATATCAGTTAACTACAGATCGATTCCACTTATTAAAATGCTAAAAGACACGAATATGAATGCAATAACCATTCCCAAATTCAAATGCAAAAGCAAATTCTCAGAAGAAGAACAAACTTACATTAGGATCAGCCTTTGAGTCACAGTATCTGAGGACAATGTAGTTGGTTGCACGGGAGTTAGGAGGAATAACATTGAAAGCATTCTGATTCTGCAAGCTTCTCAAATCGATGCTGAGACCATCCCAAATGACCGAAAAAATACAAGCATTCCCAAAAAAAAAAAAAAGATAAGAAAATAAGAAAGACAGACAGAGAGAGAGAGAGAGAGAGAGAGAGAGAGAGAGAGAGAGAGAGAGACCTGGTGCAGAGAAAATAGGCCTTGACAATGATGAACCGGCCCTGCTTATCTTGCTGCACCTCCAACAAATGCTCCTGGTATCCATCACTGCTGCCGTCAGCCTCCGAATACAGACCGGATTCTTTGCATTCCAATTCCTGGCCTGAAGAGATGGATGAACGGGTTCGGATGGCGATAGTGAAGACAGAATTCCTCCAGGGATGCCTGAACGAGCTAAAGCGGTGGAGAAGAGGCTGGAAATGTGAAGAAGAAAAGGAGATGCGCCTGTGGGAAGGTGAAACTAGGGTTCTTAGAGGACGAGAATGGTGGAGGATGAAGGAAGAAGAAGAAGAGGAGGCAGATATCATGGCTCTCCCGTGGGTGTGGAGAGAGGATGCGGTTCTCCACATTTCCACCAATTTGAGGATGATGGAGCAGTTACTAGGTTTTTAATTCCCATCCCTCCCATTACTTACTGGAGGGAAAACAACAGCAGGGCGACGGACGCGGATTGCCTGTTACAGACATGAAGCTAGGGAAATGCCCACTGTTGAAATCTCCTGGGTCCACCGCGATGTTTATATACCATCCGTACCGTTCATAAGGTCATTCCTGCTGGGATGAACTTGAAAACACACAAATATTAGCCTGATTCAAAACTTATGTTGCCACGAGAATGTTTCAACGGTGGACATTCAATCCTCACTCGTTCCTGTCGTGCAGCCCACTTGAGTTTTGGATCTGCCTCATTTTTGGGCCCATGTCGTCACATGATCCGAAAAAACGGATGGACGGGGTGGATTTCTCACAAACATCACAGTGGCCCCAGCTAGCTTAAGATCCTGTCGCTGTAAATAAGCGTCCCGGGCCCGTGTGCGTTGGAAACTTTGGACTGGCCTATGGCGCAAGAAACGGCTTAAGACTTCTAACTTTGTACTGGCCTACAGTGCAAGAAGCGTCTTAAACTGCTGTGTTAGTTTTACCACCATCTATCTATAAACAAGAAAAACGTTGATGCTCTGACAGAGAAGAGTGTGATGGGTGATAAACAGGCACTTGGAAATTTCACACTTGGCATACAAGTAATTTCACTAAAACGGTTTAAATTATGGTCCCAGTTTAGATTTTAAGAAAAAATGAGGTTCACACATCAACTTTGGTACTTAAATCTCAATGGGTCTTGAGCATCAGGTGGATCCCACCTAAAAATAGTAATCATCAAACGTCAGCTTTGAATTTCCTGAAGGACAGCGTGCTTACTCGCAACCCCGACAATGTGTCTACCACGCTGTGGAACCCACTGTAATGTATGCGTTTTATTCCCACCGTTCCAGCATCGTGGACCCCACACTGTTGTGGGGCCACTGTGATGTACTAGTTCTATCCATGCTGACCATCCATTTTTTCAGCTCGCTTCGGGGCATATGGGGCACAAAGATTAGACAGATTCAGGGTTCTAAGTAGACTCACTGCAGGAAAACAGTGTCGTCCAATTCTTACCATTGAAACTTTTGTGGGGCCCACCGTAACGGTCCTACTGCCATTAAGCCAGTCCATAAGGTCACTTAGACCTGGACGTCGGTGGGGCCCACAGTAGCTCAAGTGGGCCCCATTGCAGGAAACAGGGATGATTGAATGCCACCATTGAAACCTTCCGAAGGGCCCACCGTGTTGTCAGTTTGGCCACCCAACCCGTTGATAAGGTCACGTACGCCTGAATGTAGCGAAAACACAAATATATTATTGGTTCAAAACTCCTAGGACCCAGCGGTTGCGCCCCACCAGTGACGTGTGTGCATTATCCGAAATCGGATTGCATCCTGAGTTACCCAGTATGCTCATATCATATTGAGTAAACTCAGTTTGGCCCACTGTAAATGTATTTAGTTTATATACACCGTCCATCCTCATTTCCAGATCATATAAGGGGTTGAAACCAAAATTGAAGCATATTCAAAACTCAGGTGGACCATACCACAAAAGACAATGGCTATAATGATTTCCACCGTTGAAACCTTTCTAGGGCCTGCGGTGATGTTTATTTGTCATCAAACCCGTTCAAAAGATCACAAAGACATTGATGAAGGGAAAAAACAAATATCAGCTTGATCCAAAACGTCTGCAGGCCCCAAGAATTTTTCAAAAGTACAGGTTCAATTTACATTCTTTCATGTGGTGTGATCCACTTGAAACATTTTTATGCTTAATTCTTTGTATAAAGCCATAAAATTATATGTTAAAATGGATGAGCAGAGTGGATGAAATACATAAATCACGGCGGACCCATAGAGTTTACTCAGTTTAGCGTACTGAGTAACTCAGTACGCTAATCCGCTTCCGCATTATCCACGCTGCCCACCTTGTGTGGGACTGGGACCCACTGTGTTGTATGTATTTCATCCACTGTGTCCATCCAGTAGTTGGGCCACTCTGATGTATGGGGTTAGCCTCACCGTCCATCCCTGTTGCCAGCTCACGTCAGGCCTGAGCCCAAAAAATAAACAGATCCGAGGGGTCAAGTGGACCCCACCATACGAAACAGTGGTGTTTGAACACCTACCAATGAAGCATACCTTAGGCCCATCATGATGTGCGTGTTCAGTATGCACACCATCCATCCAAAGGACTCATCACGGAGAACAGTGTGGTTTCAATACCTACCGTGGGAACCTTCCAGGGACCTATCATCATGTGTGTTTTATACACCCGGTCCATCTAGTAGAGGAAACAGTCTGATTGTACGTGCATCATTAAAAGCTTTTGGGCCCACTGATGGGGTTTTCCTCCCAACAGTGGAGAGGATTGTGCAGTTTCAGGGTCTCACAACCGGTCGGCTATCTCGGCTGACAGACCAATTTATTGCCCAGGAGGGAGTGCTGCATGCTAGACTATTTACAAGTCCATTCAGATCTGTCAACGACTGATCTAGGGTCCTAGTCGACCAGTCGGCGACCAATAAACAGACAAGTCAATTTTTGGGTTTTCTTCTCAGCAACTCATTCGGCGGCAATTGGGGTGTCCACGACCATTCGGCGGCTTTGGCCGACTAGTCGGAGGGGCGAGCAGATTGCTATACGTAGTTTCTTAATTGAGGTCTATCTCTTGCATGGGGTTATATATTGGCTTCCAATTTAAGATTGGGGTATCATATTAGATGTTCTACACATCCAAGGTGAGAGAGAGAGAGAGAGAGGAAAGGAGGAAGAAAGAGAGAGAGAGAGAGAGAGAGAGAGAGAGAGAGAGAGGGGAAGCTTGTTTGAAGAGGAGATCCTTACTTGTGAAGGTGATTCGTAGTGCAATCATCGTCTCGACTTTTCTACGTCCTCATGCTCGGTAAGATCTCTCAGTTTCTAGTCCTTTTATTGTTTATCCATCCGTATGGGTGAAGAATGTTAGATCCAAGAGGTTGTGATTGTGATTGGAGGTTGTAAACAGTTTACTTGATAGGGATTGTTTCTCTGGACAAGGTCCCGTTGTTTTTACTTCTTTCAGGGTTTTCTCATGTAAAACTCTCTTATGTCGTGTGGTTGATGATTTGACCCTTGTTTATTTCATTATCATATCACATAATTCACGTGGTTTGGGGGTGAGATCCTGAGTTTTTTTGCAACGCACAAAACAAAAGTGCCATTAGAGCGTCCAAGTTTGATAATCAGATAATGTGATCGGTGTGAATTATGAAATTTGGCTCATCAAGGATGATCAGCCTCAATGGGTCTAACTAGCCCATATGAAAGGCGAAGATGGAGGACTTGCTTTGTTGAACGGACTTGTATGCTCCAATCTCAAGGGGAATCGGCTAGGCCGAAGGATATGACTGATGACGATTGGAAGAAGTTGGACTGAAAGACGGTAGGGTTCATTAGATAATGGTTGGATGATATGGTGCTCCATCATGTGTCTACAGAGACCTCATCTGCTAGCCTATGGCAAAAATTATAAGGGTTGTATGAGAGGAAGACAACCAATAATAAGAGCTTCCTAATTAGAAGACTTGTATATCTCAGTTTCAAAGAAAATGGTTCTGTGGCTGAGCACATGAATGAAATCAACAATATTGTGAACCAGCTCTCCTTCATGCTAAGAGAGGAATAGTGTGTTTTCGATAGAGACAATAAAATCGTCTTCTTCAATTGGATGGGAGACAGGAACACTATCGTTGTCCCTCTCGTATCTGGTAGGCTCACATTCCACTATCGGTTATACTAGAGAGGTCTGATGAGGCCACTAAGGGGAGATCATCACAGTCCTTATTCTGGCTTCGACTTGTTCCCCGACGTGGATGAGTTGGGTAAAGTTTGCGTAAGGGTGTGGTTACTTACATAAGAGTGTTATCATTCTTTGGTCTGCTTTGGACTTATTAAAGCGGTCCTATTTGATTTGTCGATTTATTGTGTTTTCCTTTAAGATATCATGCCGAATTTAAGAAATATGATTATTTTCATACTCAATCTCATGATTACTCAACTATTATTTACTTAGTATACAAATTTGACCATCAATCGAACGATTTATTGATCTTGACCGTTCATTTTGGGTCTATCTTTTCTCCTGCTCAAGCCCACACATGGAGGAGAATACTGTTCCAACTCACTGAGCTCGGATTGATTTCTCACGCCTATAGTGAGACACTTGGAGTCTAGAGACGAGTAGTCCACTTTCGAGCTAACTAAACTCTTTTGCTAACCTTAGGTCGCAGCCTTGGGAGGAGGTCCTATTGGTAGCAACTCGAGTTCCAGTTGGAAACTCGGCCCGAGAATTTAAGGGATCTCAATCCCCAGTCTAGATGGACGGCTTAGGTAAGACCATGAAGTCCACACAAGATGGACATAGTAGATATAAAACACATCAATCATAGGTGGGACGCTGCTGGACACATGGACGGCTTCCAGTGTTGCCCAGTGTCTAGTAGGCTGGACGGTATGGATAAACCGAAACATCACCATGGAAGTGCAATAATGACACCTTGGTGGACCAGGTCCTGACCGAGATAATATTTGTGATTTTCCTTCAACCAGGTCTATGTGACCTTTTTTACCGGTTAGATGACAAATAAACGTCACCAGTGGGCCTTAGGATAGTTCCAACGGTGGTCTGTAATCATCATTTGTTTCCAATAGTGTGGTCTGCTGGAGCCTTGGATTGGCAACGCTGATGGGGCACTACCCTACAATGAGATGAAAAACTGGATGGTCGGTGTTGATAAAATATATACATCAAGGTGGGCCCCACGAGTTGGGCCACCTCCAGCTGCGAATAGGGCAGGGCCATTGACGTTGGAGGGTCTACCTTCCTTGTGGTGTGGTTCATTTGATATATGGTTCCGTCACGTTTTTACCAAAATAGTCTAAAATGATCTGAAAAATCATATGAACGGTGTAGATGAAACAAATACATCATAGTGGGTCCTACGAGTGGGGCCCTTGGTCTTGCCCCAAAAAGGCCGTCCGCCTTCCAAGGACGCTGAGCAGCAATGTCCTCTGGATGTTTGCTGTCCAGTGTCGGTTCATATATTATTATTATTATTATTTATTTTTTTTTTTGAAATACTAGCTAGGTGGGTTCACACATGGAGGATCCAATCCATCCATGAAGTTGGTCAGCCCAAGGAGGATCTAGCAAACCATCAAAGCTGTAGGTTCGACAGAAAATAAACATCATGACGGCTCTAGAAAGGTTCCAATGGTGGGCGTTCATCCCCACTGTTTTCTATACTAAGGTCTACCGGAGTCTCAGATTTATTTCATTTTTGGGGCCAAGGCCTAAAATGTCATGAAACAGCAGTTGGACGGTGTGGATTCGACATATGAGGAAATGACCCACCTGTGTAAGGAGGTCACCTCCTAGGAGCTCTCTTTACATGCAGCATTCTATTTCAAATTAAATGCTCATCAATCTCCTTGTCTCTTAGATTTTGTGAAAGTATACTTTCGTATTCAAAATATACACCACAAAGTGGGGTCCACATGTGATGTTACCGAAATCCAATCCGTTCAACCTATTCCCCACAGCCAGTTACGTATAAGGAAACAATACTGGCCCTAACGGTCATCTAGGGTACATTTTGTAGATCTTGGATGATGGACCCTTCTTTGACCCATATATTACAATATGGGTCAAAGACCCTTGGCACACGTGGCAATGGACGTCCCGTGCATGCTCCGATTTCTTTTTCCTCGAGAGAAACTTTCTCCTTATTTAATGGGGGAGAAAATCTCTCCTTTTATCTTAAAACATTTTCTTGTGTAATGTGGTACATTGTCATATCTAATTCATGCCACTTCCAAACTAGGGTCCACATGTCCAAAGACAACAATCCAACCCATCCATTTTACTCACTAACAAAAGCAATATGTAAGAAAATTATTCTGTCTTATGGGTTTGGTAGATCAAGGGTAGATCGATGATTTTCATCGTGGGACCCACGATCTCGAGGTTCTACCTTGATTAAAGATCGTATCTATCTGATCTGGGTCCACCACGATGATCTCAATCTTCCCTAGGCCATATTTCAAGTTTATATATACAAAACTTGCATAAAATGACAATCAAAATCAATGATCACAGTCTAACAAGTTTGTGATCATCAAGGCCCACCAGATCTGATGATATGGGTCCATGATCACAACAAAAATCAACTAAGTAAATGTCCAATTAAATCATATCTAAGAATTTCTCCATTGAGTTTACCAGATTATAAAAAATATAATTTAAAATATATGTACACCGTTAATTCATTGTTGGGCCCAACACTGAAAGAGATCTTCAAATCTTCATTCGAATGGTCCATTCCACTCTGATGTGGAAGTGTGATAGATTTGTCCACTCCACATCAGGGTGTGAGGTCCACATGGTCTTATTTGGGAAGGTGTGGACATCTACACGTTCCACATGTGGCGAGTGTGATGTTCACATCTCTGTCCTAAAGATGGAGTATAGCAGATCTCTCACATTCATGTATAGTGTCCATTGAGGTAGGCCCCATGTTCTGTTGAGCTTCCATTTTATACATTTTCTAGCTCATTACATCACATTACATGAATGGTTTGTATGCTTAAAAGACCCATCTAATGCTTGTTTTGTGTATGTAGGAATGAAAGAGAGAAGTCATGAATTTGTTGTTAAAAGGGTCCTTTGGAACTACATTGAAGACATTGAAAAGAAGCCCTAAAGAATCACGTTAGAAAGACCTGGATTAGCCAGAAGAAAGAAGATTTCAGCATGCATATTGTAACGCCCCAGATTTTCGAAGATTTATTTGAAAATTTTTGAAAATTCATTTTTAATTTATTTTTTATTAATTATCGTACATTTACTGTTAATTTGCGAATAGCGGGACATCCGTAGGAGATCCGATAGGGGACCCTTTACAAAAGTTGCTTAGAATGATCCCATAAACATCGAAGAAAGATCAGATTTCAAAAATCACGCACTTTTCAGATAATTACGAAAATGCCATTAGTTAAACTTAAGATAAGATGTCCATTTTTAAGTATTATAGTTTCTGACGATCACTTTCACGCAAAACCCTGGATTTAAGCTTTTGGCCACATATTAACCATACACATCAAATTTTAGCCCTTAAATCATAGTAGAAGTGGTCCGATTGTCAAATCAGCCCCTTAACCCTTAATTTTCATGTCCATCGAGTGAGGAAAGTAGATGGTTAGTTGTAGTCGAATATTTTTCTTCATATGAGTGACTTGGATCGTCTTTATCATGGAACAATAGTAGTGATTTGAGTGCCCCACATTAATAAGCCTCTTTCTTATGCGCGATATTATCCCGTTATAGAAATTAACGAGTTGCCAATTCTTTTTAAATCTGAACCTTTCAATTTACCCACTTCTCACCATCAATCGCTTCTCAAATTTGGACCACTTATTACACTCATATGACTACGAGTTTACACAAAATTTGGACGCCGATCTATAATCCTCAACCGTTGAACCACAAAGCTAGCCCCTTCCTTTTCCGCCAAAAGTTGAAATTTCAGATCTCGACATTTCTCACCATCAATCAACCACTAAATTTTGTACAATTAGTTTGCCTATCATGACCATATATTTTTTCAAAATTTGGGCCCTGATCATCAAGCGTAGACCGTTAATTGAGATCAAGCCCATTTTAGCACCCGTTAGGCCATTTTCAAGGATCGGCCAATCTAGAATGTGGATCATCAAGAAATTTACGTATTCTGACTCTACTCTTCGAGCTTGATAAGATGAACAGATTGGAATTGATTATAGATCATCCGAATATTGAGATTTGAGAAACCCACTTCAAGAAGTTGTTACACAAGACCTCGCGTGCACATCCCTCTCCATATTTCTACTACGCACCTCCAAATCCTTCTCCTAACCCTAGCCTCCATGCCTTAGAGAGAGAGAGAGAGAGAGAGAGAGAGAGAGAGAGAGAGAGAGAAGAGAAGGGAGTTCTTTCTCATATTTTTCCAGCGGCTAGGATCTTCTACAACCCTCTTCTAAGTTCATCCTAAGGTGAGGATTTTCCTTCAAGCCTTTCATTAATAATATCACGATTATCATAAGTTTCTTTTGTGGCATGTGAAGTTGTTTTATTTTGAATTACTTATCCATATAACATAAAGTTTGATGTGAGATTTGTAATGAATATCATTATATGGTGATGTGATTCCTTTTTTTAGATTTTTTACTAAGAAGCATGTGTATTTGTGTTATTTATTTTTGTGAAATCTATGCCCTTATTTTCTTAGTCCATGTATTACAAGTAACATTGATTTTCATATTGTGATATGAAATATGTGTATAAGATCATCATATGGACATCCCATTATTGTATACTCTTTGTCCCTAAGTTGGTAAAATTATTCGATGTAGAGAGATGGAACCCATGAGAGGTGTCCATGATGGAAGAATATATCTTGACTTAACTGAGAGAATGAAGTGATTGCTTGTTAATGGATCATTACATGTACATGATGCTTGATTTGATCCATTTACAGTACATGGATATTTTAATAAATTTGGTCATGATGTACAACATTGGCTCTTTGGGACATGATGAAATCATAAAACGGGACAATGAGTGGACACTAATGGTATACAAATTCTCATGAGCCGGGGTTGGTGCTATGGATACTAATCCCGTGCTGTCGGCCTATGATGGGTTGCTTGCGACTCCCCATAGTGACCATTGAGTTTTATTTAAATCGGTTGTATGCGAAAACACTTAAATAAAGGAGAAACTAAAGTCATGCATTCACTTGGCTCCATGTGGGTGTACGGAATTGAGAATAGGCTAGAGCGTCCTACTTCTCCCGTACACTGTCACGTGTAGATTTGGGCTATGAGCGTCCCATTTCTCACGTGGTCGGGCAAAACTATGGGCTTGTGCGTCCCAGGAACCTCTGGTGACTAGTGGCTAGCGTGAAGTCGTAACAGGGAGTCTCCCACTTCATGTATTGTGATTCTAGCCAGGGGTGCCTTAGCCAGAGCATGCATTCCATGCATCGCATTAACAAAGATTTTTACTTGATTGTTTTGTTTGAATAAAGATATTATTGTGTTGCGTTACTCTGAGTTTTATACATTGTTATTCTTGATAGTCTTGGAGGGAATATTCCCCACTATGATAGCGTTTAACGCTATCCCAAACATAATTTAGATGATGCAGGTGAAGATCCAGGTAATGAACTCGATTTTCAAGGAAAAGAGTTCGATGTTCGTACAATCACATGGCGGATGACGATGTTAGAGAAACTTAGTTGATGTTTTCATTTATTAAATATTTCTTTTGAGTAGTTGATACATTTATGGAATTGTAATAAGTCTTCAAGAGAAGACATGGTTTTGTATTTTAATTAATCAGTATGGATATTGGTTGGTTCCCTTATTTAAACATTGATGATGACGTAGTAAGTTTGATAGAATAAGATGATAATTGTTTCCACCATTGTGCTTGAATGCTATATTTTATTATTTGACAAATTAGTTATTCCATAAATTACTTGGAAATTCGGCCGTCGTATTATACACGAGAGTCGAAAATCTCAGGTCGTTACACATATCAGAAGGCCACCGGGTGCCCGCTCATGTTTTGGTCGAGCGCCCGAAATAGGGAAGACTTCTGCTGAAACCGCTGGCAACTTTTGGACCTGACCGGGCGCCCGACCAGAACATGACCGGGTGCCCGATCAGCATCCAACGACTGACATAAGTGCGTAGGTTTTTACGCAATCCGAGGTAGTTCGTGATTTTTCCTATAAAAGGACACCTTGGCATCCTTGCTAAGGTATCCTAAAAGAGTTCTAAGTTCGTGGGGAGCAAGAGAGTGCATCGTGGAGCGACCGCAACTCCTCCAACTAGGGTTTTTTTTTCTTCTAGTTTTTTATGTTTTTGTTTGGTTTTTCTTTGAATTTTAGTTGAAGCATGATAATGCTCGGTTAGAACCTCTTAGCTAAGGCTAAGAGGTAAAGCTTGTGAGTAGTTATCATGTTGAATTCGTTCTAATTAAAGTACTTTGCTTTTAAGTTGGATTTTTAAGTTCTAGTTTGAATAAAAGTTGGTATTTTTGGATGTTTTTATGAGAGTTCATGTGCTTCGGACATGAGTTCCTTGCAATTCTCTGAGATTATCATGTTTGGATTGATTAGATTTGAATTGTAATAACCTTAGAGCGTACCAATCCATTGGCATGGTCGTTACTTCGAAGGCTACATATTCGACTTCTACGTGCTTCATTAAAACTAGAACCTTATTCTTCAACTTGAGTAGGGATTGTTTGTGTTGAATGCCATATCTTCCAACTAGAAGAGAGATAGAACTTCAATTCTAGTTGTGTTATGCTTGGATGAATGAATTCACATGAGGGCCATCACAAGTGGATCCTTGAGGCCTTAGTTCCCTTTAATTACAGATTTTTACAACTACTGTTTTAAGTTAGTTTATAAACTTGAAATCCTTAATTCATTGAATTCGAAGTTGCTGGAACAATTTGAATTGGCTTACCTAATTCCCTGTGGATCGACTTTGGTCTTACCGAGAATTATCACTACATCACAGCCTTGAAAAGCGATAACTATCAATTCTCCCCAAGTAGGATTTGAACCTACGACCAGTCAGTTAACAGCCGACCGACTTGAGGCGAGTGAACAAGTTTTTGGCGCCGTTGCCGGGGAAGCTAGGTTAAACAGTTCTAAATTATTTTAGTGGCTATAGAATAGAAGTAGTTAGGTTTTACTATGTTCCTAGAACTAGTTTTTTCTGAATTTTAGAACTAACAAAGTTTGTTTTGTTTTGTAGGAAGTTCTTCTAGTTCAAGCAAATCGGGTTTTATCCTTCCAACTTGAACTCTTTTAGTTTTATTGTTTATATTTTCAGATTTTAGGACTTAGGATTAGTTTAGATTTTGGATTGTGTGGTTTATGTCCCGTTGGGAACGAGACCACAACAATCATCTCTATACCGAAGGTGGTTTAGTTGGACTACTCTCTGTTGATAGACGAGTTCGAAAATCTATAGAACATCGTGAAAATTTGGGAAGTATGGATCAAATTCCATTAGGGAATCCTCCCCACCCTACTCCAACCATAAATGCAAATCATGAAGGAGTAGGAGAGAATGAGGTGCACAATACTCCTCCAATGAGATCTTTACGAGACTACCTACAACCGGCCCGTGCAACTACACTCTCGTGCGTGGTCTTACCACCAACCGGGGAAGCATCGATATAAAGCCGGGTGTAATTCAACTCATACCAAAGTTCCATGAGCTAGACTCTGAGAGCCCATACTTACACTTAAAGGAATTTGAAGAAGTGGTGGCTACTTTACAATATACAAATGTCTCAGAAGATGCCATCAAACTTAAACTTTTTCCCTTTTCATTAAAAGAAAGAGCCAAGAGTTGGCTCCACTCTCTTAGACCACACTCGATAGGTTCATGGAATGAGATGACTTGGGAATTCTTGAAAAAGTTCTTTCCGGCTCATAAAACAAACACCATTCGAAGAGCCATAATGATTTTTTCGGTTAAAGAGAATGAATCATTCTTCCAATGTTGGGAAAGGTTTAAGGACCTCCTACTTGCTTGCCCACATCACGGCTACGAAAGTTGGCGAATCATAAACTTTTTCAATGATGGATTAAGTTTCAATATGCGCCAATTTGTAGAGATGATGTGCGACGATGAGTTTATAAGCAAAAATCCAGATGAAGCTTGGAGTTATTTGGATATGTTGGCTAAAAATGCCCAATCATGAGATACCTCAGACAAATCTAATAACCTCAAGCCTCCTCGACAAAAAGGGAAAGGAGGAATTTACATCCTTAAGGAGGAAGATAATGTGAATGCAAGACTAGCCAACCTCACAACGAAAGTCGAGGCCATGGAACTTAGAAAGAGTGGAGTTTCAAAGTCCAATGAAGCTATTGAGAACATGTGTGGAATTTGTTCCACTAATATACACGCTACGCAAGATTGTCCTACAATTCCTGCATTTCAAGAGGTGTTATAAGAACATGCAAATGCCACATATGGATATCAACGGCCTTTTAATGGACCGGTGGGTAACACGTACAAGTCTACTTGGAAAAACCACCCAAATTTCAGTTGGAAGAATGCTCCCACAGGCAATCCTACCAACTCTCAAGGAGGGCCACCCATGCAAAATATGGCCCCACCTCAATTCTCAATGGAGGATATTTTAAAGGCATTTATGCAAGGGCAAACGCAAATCAATCAATCAAATCAGCAAATGTTCCAAGAGCTTAAAGTCTCGGTTGATGAAATTAAGGGACGCTCGAATGCTAGGGAAGGGATCTTTTCGGCCCAACCTCAGCCCAATCTAAAGTAAGTACATGAAGTGAGCATCCCTAATCTCTCCAACCAACATATGGAGCAAGCCAAATCCGTCACCACTCTTAGAAGTGGTAAGCAAATTGACAAATCTATTCCGGTGAAGGCCGACAAGCCTAATGATCCGGTAAATTCTGAGGATGAGGACGAATCCAACTCAGGCCCCACAAGAAACAGAACGCGTTTACAAGCTCGTAGCACCATTCCCTTTGAGATTGGTTGCTCCAAAATCTCTCCCGAACTCTCATGTTATTTTAGAGATTTTCAGACAAGTCAAGATCAACATTCCATTGCTTGATGCCATTAAACAAATCCCCTCTTATGCCAAGTTTCTAAAGGACCTATGCACAACCAAACACAAATATAATGTGCAACAGAAGGCCTTTTTAAATGAGCAAGTGAGTGTCATTCTCACTCAAAAGAAGCCCCCCCCCCCCCCCCCCCCCAAAAAAAAAAAAAAATAAAAATAAAAAAAATTCAAGGATCCCGGTAGTCTCACAATTTCCTGCATCATTGGTGACTACCAGATTGAGCGTGCATTGCTAGACTTGGGGGCAAGCGTAAACTTGATCCCGTACTCGGTATATGAGCAATTGGGTCTTGGTGAATTAGAACCCACCAAAACAACGTTACAACTTGCTGATAGATCCATCCGTGTACTGAGAGGGATAATTGAGGATGTATTGGTAAAAGTCGACAAATTCTACTATCTAGTGGATTTTATCGTCTTGTACAAGCAACCGGTTATGGATACTAGCACTCTATTGGTGATTCTTGGCAGCCCGTTCCTTGCTACAACAAACATAATCATAAATTGCCGGAATGGGGTGATGCAAATGTCCTTTGGGAACATGACATTAGAGGTGAATGTGTTCCACTTGGGCAAAAGGCATAGGGATGATGATGATGTCCACGAGGTTGATATGATTGAATCAATTATGGAAGAGGAGTTTGCTTTAAATCAAAATTTTGATCCCTAGATGTTGTTAGCTTCGATCCCTTTTAAGATTGGGACGATGATGATGGTCCTCCTGAGATAAACATGATAGAATCTAAGGAGGATGGGGAGTATTTCCAACCCAATCTACTTGAAAGCTTGGAGACATGTTTGACACATTCCAAGGATGTATTCAATTCTATTATTAATGAGATTTTGGAAGTGTCAATTTCTGAAAATTTACTTGACAAGTCACCAATTTCTAATTTACACAAATTTGTTATGCAGGAATTAGAAGAATTGGTGCTTGACTTACCTACAGAGAGGCCAATTTTTGAAAGTGTAGAGGTTGATGACTCACTCCAACCTACACAAAAGTCTGAGAAGGAGGAAGACGTAAATGATCCAAATCTGAAAACTTCCTCCGATGAGGTCTCCTACACTCTAGAGGAGTGTTTAGCGTATTTTGAAGATTGGAATGATCCCATAATTAAGGACATAGTGCATGCCTTGAAGGAGACCCCTCCGGTGCTGTGGATGCTCGCCTCTCCGCGCTCACGAATTCTCCCTTCCTTTCGGAAAAGAGGGTGTGTGCGCGCGAATCGCCAGTTTGTGCCACTGGCTTGTCTCGTTCTCGAGGGCTTTTTATCGATTGTTGTGTTAGATTGGATATGTTTGGATGAGTTCGTATAAGACCAGAGTCGCCAGTAGCCAGTTACTACGAAGCTACAGTCGGCTAGACCCCGTAGAAACGTTAGAGAAGAGAATCCGAAGACTCCTTCCTCTAAAATGACTCCTTTTGATCTACGGCCAGAGATATTCGAGGTAAGGGATCACGGTTACAGGGTGGGAAGAGGTTAAGCACCCCACACTACCCGTACCGAAGTACAGTCTCTACTTCACAGAATCGAACTAGTACTTGAAAGTCTGATTTAATCCTTGTACATTCTCATAAATGATATGATGCATGAATGCAGGTCTAAACAGTAAGAGTTTCTGACGGGCAGGTTTCCATTAATAGGCAAGCTCAGAGCATACGCTCGAACTGACAAGTGCTTTGTGCGAGATGCATGCTATGTATTTGAGTAATCAAAGTGCTTATAGTGATATGATAAGCAGGGGGGTTGGAAGAAAAGTAAATGTTGCACTTATGCTAGATGCGAATGAGATGATGCTGGTAAAAGAGTAGCTGGATGGACGGAGGTGTCGTAAGGGTTTGCTTCGAGTGGCTAGATCAAGACTTGGGTAGCTTGGGAGACTTAGACCAGGGTCAGGCTGGGCTGGACCGGGGCTAGACTCTTCTCACTCTGGCTCTCCTTGTGGAGGAATGGACTAAAGGGATGGAGGTGGACCTGAAACTCTCAGATTGAAGAGAGGGGAGGTGGATCTTTTTGGGATGATAAAATAAGAGAGGGGGGGGGGGGGGGGGGGGGGGGGGGGGGGGGGGTTATTTATAGCAGCAGAGAGTGGCAACTCTCGTAATTATTTTTGGGCGGCACCCTGGGGGCCGCCTGTACGATCGCGCTACTCCAGCTTCGGAGCGTACGGCCTCCGAACCTGAAGCAGAAAAGCCCGAGGTTCGGAGTCCGGACCTGCTCCGAAGCTGTGGTTCGGAACTAGGTGAGTTTACTAGGTTGGAAGATGGGTTGACACGGTGAGTTGACTCGGTAATTTGACTCAGCGGGTTGACTCGGTGATTTGACTCAGCGGGTTGGCTCATCAATTTTGACTTTTTAAGGATTTTTTTAATGGTTTTTCTTATGGGGGGTTTTTTGGGCTGATGTTTAGGGGTGAGTTGACTGGGTTCTTGAGCTGGGCAATGGATTGGGGCTTATAAGGGTGAGTTTGGATGGGTTTGGACATGGGATTTGGGGGTATGGTACTCCATTCATTCAGCTATCTCTACCAACATTGTAGCCGAATGTGGGGTGTCTACAGATGCCCCTCTTTGACAGAGGTTGCGTGCAACCGAATGTCAAAGCGAGTGGACACGCCACTTCTGACCCAGTCATTCATGGATTGTGGTCTGAAATCTTTGTTTGCCTTTGCATCTGTGTCAATTAATCGTCTGGAAATTGATTACTCGCACATACTGAGGGAGTTTGGAGAAAACGTTGCGATTGTCCCTGCATGCGCTGCAACCTAGATACCCAATTGCAACCCTTCCATTCCCGATCGGTACTAACATCGGAAAGGTACAGTAGAGCCTCTGCGTCCGTCATAGTCTTACGAGGTTACAGACCCGGTGATTGATTGTTTGATGCTTTCCCGGATCACTCCAGGAGTACTTGTTTCGCTTGACTGTCAAAGTGGTTAGCTGCCCTGCGTCCATGCAGTCTTACGGGAGATCCACTACACCAACTTGAAATCAGTCAAGGTATTTCAGGCATCCACGCCTAGGTATGTGCGGGTGAACTTTTTCCACCCAATCTGCTAGTTTTGATGCTCGGGTTGCAATTCATTCTTTCCTAAATCGTGGATCGGAATCTTTGTCTTCCTTCGTATCTGAGTCAGTTGATTGTCTGGAAATTGATAACTCGCACATACCGCGGGAGTTTGGAGAAAATGTTGCGATTGTCCCTGCATGCGCTTGCAACCTGGGTACCCAATCGCAACCCTTCCATTCCCGATCGGTACTAACATCGGAAAGGTACAGTAGAGCCTTTGCGTCCGTCAGTCTTACGAGGTTACTAACCCTGTGATTGATTGTTCGATGCTTTCCCGGATCACTCCAAGAGTACTTGTTTCGCTTGACTGTTAAAGTGGTTAGCTACCCTACATCTTTTCGTATCTTAGCATGTGGTACGACCTCACTGACACTGGAGTTCGGTTCGACTGTACTTTGAGTGCATTGGATCCGATGGTCTCCGGAGAAACCGCGAGACATCGGATCTTATTTGATTTTCGCGTCGGCTCCTACCCAGAGATATGGAAGTTCTCTCGGTGTTTTGGAGGTCGAGCGCTCTACTGGGAAAAAAATGAATTTTTGAAAAGATACCCACTATGGGGAGTGATACTCCGTGGATTTTTTATTTGCAAATAGGAATATATATAATATTTTTTTCTTTTTGAAAAGAAAATCTGGCTTGCACTCGCCTCCACTAGGGATGCCTGTGGGGTCTTTGGCTAACCGACTTTTATTTTTGAAAGCAGGTAAACATGATGATTGATGCGATGCATGAGGATGCATGGGGATGCATATTTGATGATGGATGCATGGTTTGGCTCATTCTCTTTTATGTCGATGATTTTGCTTTTGCTGGGGATGCAGAGAACTTTGAGCTTATTGCTTGTAAGGCTGTGCTTCCCTGGATATTTTTCTTTTTAATGAGGATGTTTGGTCAGCGGGTTGGTCAAGATCCCGACCCATGGTCGATCAGGTCCATCGTCCCAAGATGCTATTTCTTTGCTAATGGGGATGGATGAAGGATGTTGTCAGACCTTAAGATGTTCTTCTGGGAATGGATGTGATTGGGATGGTGCTTGTTCGCCAGTTTTGGTCAAGATTTCAATTTGCGGGCGATCGGATCCGTCATCCCAAACTGTGAAGTGAGTGTGAGTGGAGTTCAAGATTCCTGAAGTGCTGTGCCAGGGATAGTGACAATTTTTGTGATTTTTTGCAAATATTTGGTCCAAATTTTTACCTGAGTAGTCATGATTGAGATCAGTTATTGAAAACAAAGGAAACATTATTATGATTTTTTAAATGTTTGGTCCAAGTAAAGATCGATGTTTATTGAAAGTAAGGGAAATATTTTGTGTTTTTGAAACATGATTTTGTAATATTTTGGTATTTTCTGATTTTTCTGAATGCAGGGAAAGGTATGAAATTTTCATCAATTTCCAACTTCTACTGCTAGTAAGGCACCCAATCCATTTTACGTCAGCGAGCAAGACGAATCTCACACAGTTAAGTGCCATAGTTTTACATCTTCGGATGAGGGGATTTTGAGGGTTTTCAGTCAACACACCCACAAAGTTACCTGTTTTTCATGTGCAATGCACATAGACCACGTATCGTTCGACGGACTCCTTCGGCCACAAAATCAGCCACATCCTCACATTTCCCTTTGTCAATCCAGTTTGGGGCCTTATGCTGCTCACAATTCCGTAAGGGTGCGCTTCACCTCCCAACTGCCTTAATCCCCTTCATGAGTTTTAGGAACAGGGAACATCCGTCAGACTCACAGCGACTTCCAAATCAAGGTTGTCTATCACGGTGCGTTTAACATGAACATGATCGTGGGGTTCTGCCCATCTCAGCCTTTACCTGTTTTAGAAGATTTCGGACACCCATACGATCAAGTGTCAGCCATGTCCGGGATAGGTTGGAAAAGAAAGCCCCCGAGAAGTTAATCCTAGTGTAGTTTTTAGTCTTCGGATTGCTGGGGATAAATTTATGCAGTTAATTTTGATGGTGAAATTTTTTTTTGTTTTGAGAAAGTTCCAGACTTCAACTCAAGTGTCGAGATTAATACTTGTTTTTATGAAAAGCTTAAAATCTTTTTGGTATTTTTTTGAAATGATCTGGGTTATCGAACCTTGATCCAAGCGGTCGAGGCCGATGCCTGTTTTTGGTTGAAAGCAAGGAAAGTCCCCCAAAAAATTAATCCCAGTGTATTTTAAGGTCTTCGGACCACGACTTTGTACACTGGTTTAAGGTCTTCGGACCACGACTTCGAGCGGTCAAGATTAACACTGGTTTTTATTGGAAATCTCTCCGGCTTTTGGTCCCGACGTAGTTTAAGGTCTTCGGACTACGACTTTGTACAGGTGATGCTGGAAATACACATTTTTTTTTATTTTTAGAAAAATGTTCGGAGTTGTCAGATCTTGATTCGAACGATCAAGTCCAATGCCGGTTTTTATTGGAAATCCCTCGAGATCTTGATCCCGACGTAGTTTAAGGTCTTTGGACCACATTTTGGGAGCGAGATTAGGAATATATCTTTTTGTGATTTTTTTTAAATGTTGTGAATCATCGATTTTGCTTTTGATGGTTAAGATCGATGCCTGTTTTATTAAAAAAAATCCCTCGAGATCTTGATCCCGACGTAGTTTAAGGTCTTCGGACCACAACTTTGTATAAGCGATCAAGGTTGGAAATTCCCGGGGTTTTTCTGAGAATGATTCAGATCATCAGGCCATGACTTTGGATGGTTGAGATCACTGTTTGACCAAGTCAATTCTTCTTTTCTTTTTCTTGAAAATCTCATGGAGCTTTTTCCACATTATCAAGCCAATTTCTCCCCAGTTTCTCACAAGATGAGATTTTGGTGAGATTCCTTTTTCTTTTTCTCATCCTTCTCTTCCATCACTTCAATCTTACATGGAGGTACAAGATTCACTTGCAACCACCCTTCCCAAGGAGAGGGGGTGAGAAGTCGTTTCAACTAGGTGGGAGGACGGACTGCCCCTTGGGTGCCGCCCAAGGCCCTTCTGCCCATTGGTTTTTCCAGTGGGTTGGATACTGGGGTGCCCTCTCTTTTTCTATATAACATGGGGTACCCTTGGCCCCTCCAATATGCAATCTCTCTCTCCCTTCTTTCTCACACTCTCTCTTTTTCTAAGTTTTTCTCTTTCTTTTGGTGGTCCTTTGCTCTTTCAAGTGGTGAGGCCTTAGTGGAGCTTTGGGACAGCAAGGTGGTCCCCCTTTGGTGAGTGGTGGAGGTATGGACCATTCCCTTTTCTTTCATGTCCTTTTTTTTTCTTCTTCACTTTCTCTTCTCATGTTCTCTTTCTTTCCTTCATGTAGACATTCCAAAAGAGTCAAGGCGGGCCCAAGTCTGTTTGGCCTTTTTCTATTTCTTTAATCCCTTCCCAAGGTGGTGCATGGGGAGGAACATTGCAAGCTTCCATTTTATTTTTCTTTTCTTCTTTCATACTCCCTTCATGTATATGTAAAGGGTATTTTTGCCATGTCCATCAAGTGTGCATGGTAAAATATCCTATTTTCTCATGGGAGTTGGGCCTCTTTTTATGTGTATCAAATGGGCTCAAAGTGAAGTCATGGCCCTTGGTGTATTTGATGGGCCCAATACTTCATTTTAGGCTCCCTCATGCTCTCTTTTCCTTGCCATATTCTCCTTATAGCTTTCTTTTATTTTCCATCATCTTTTCAAGGTTTGGGCCCATGAGATTGGTAGGGCCCACCTCAAGTTTTGGACTCGTAGTGCTCACTTTGGATGGCCCCATCTTTCTTTGCATGTAAATGGACAAAAGTGACTAGCCCATTCTTCACTTTGATCTCAAGTGGGATAGATTTCTTAGTTGGATCTTTATGGACAAGTAGCCCAAATCTTCCACCATTTCTTGATTACGATGTATACCCTTATACACAAAGTGTGGTGGGCTCCTTGGAATTTCTCCATATAGATGGGCTTTTGGGCCCTCATTGAAACTTATGAATTTCTTTGAGTCATGTGTGCACCACTACACTTTGTGCATGTAGGATTCTTTCCCTTCATGCCTTTTCTTTGGATGGATGAAGGACTTGAATTACTTGATCATCTACAAGTCCCACTGAGTGAGTTGTTTCAACAATCTCACTAAGTTCAAATGGTTTTCTCATATTGTAGGAAAGTGGTTCTCAAGAGCTTTCTTTAATGTTCCCAACCTCAATTGGATGACCTTCTTCAAGTGAGCTATCCATGCAACTGTAGCTCCTTGAATTTCTCTTGGGGTGCTTGGTGGGTCATCCACCATTATTCTCAAAGATGAGTGATTTTTCTTTTAATTTGTGGGAAAGAATGATACCCATAAGTTGCCCAATTTTGTTCCATGCTTTGGGGCATTTTGGATTTTGATCTTCAAGTGGGCTGTGTATATCATTCTTAGTCATTCTCATGATGGTTGGGTGACTCATCAAGCCATACCCTTTTGTGCTCAAATGGTCCCTTTTTTTTGTAAAGCAATTGGTGCACATAAGTTGCCCAAACTTGTCCTTGCACGGACATTTCCAACTTTGGTTCTTCATGTGGGCTATGTGCATCAATTTTTTTTACCATTGGCTTCTTTGATTCATATGTTTGTGAGTAGACCACCATGTTGCACTTTCATAGTCAAAACATTTATCAAGATGATGTACATGGGTTGCCCATGGTTAACCCATGAATGGGTTCTTATGTTTCTTCAAGTGGGCTATGTGCTCCTTTCAATCTATTGAGGTGGGGCACTTGAGTTGCTCTTAGGGACCAATTTCCTTTCTATTCCCCACTTGTCCATGTATATGTGTAAAAAGATGGGCACATCTTAAATGAGGATCATGGCCTTGGTAGGGAAAGTGAACCAATCCTTGGTCACATATGGACTTTGAAGAGGGATTTCTTTATATGAAGTTTGATTCTTATCCCACTTTGATCTCATGGCATTTGAGTGCATTTGTTGTCCAAAATGTGTCCTTGGATGGTGGATTTTCCTTACCTAAGGCATGGCATGCAACCTTCTTTAAGGTGGGCCTTGCTTCCTTTAATGGGCCCAACACATCCTAGGTGACACATGGAGTTGGACATTGGATTTTTGCATTTGAATGTAAGTCTGAATCCATGGGTTTCCTGGATAATGATTTGGATCTTAACGGGTAAAGAATGGGGACTTACCTTGCCAAACTTGTAGGATTTGATGGCGGATGGTACGAGGGGACGAAGGGTGGTCAATGAGGATGACCCCGCTTTCATTGTTTACCGCGGGACCCATATGTGTTCTTTAGCTAAGGAGCACCAACCTCTTCCCTCCATAAAGGGCCGAGGTACTCGAGATCTGTAACGCCTCAGATTTTCGCAACCCGAGTTCTAGACCTGTGTTTTGAAGACCCGAGCGTTAGCCTATGAAGAAAACCCACATTTCAGTCCATTTTCAACTGTCATCGCAAGAAGGGTATTCACTGCGGAAGAAAACAAACCATGCATATAGGAAAGATACAACAGATATCGCAGAGTGGTGCCCATAAGGCTTATACAAACCGAATATCTCGAATTTAATTCAGAATACACTAATAAACAATTACAATTATATACAAAATTTAAAGCAGCAACCATTAAACACGGCTCTTTGATCCATGACATCAGCATAACCTGAGCATCCTGCTCCATTCCAGTATAACCTGTACATTATTCAAATCACCTGCACCAACTGTACTGTTGAAATTTAACAGCATGAGTAGCCAGCTCAGTGTGAGGTCCCCTCAAGATTACACACCAATAGATTAATCAAGAAGAATAAAAAAATGTACAAAACATTCATGATGCAGTCTTTCTTAAATGCATGAATGCATACACATGTCCCTCAGCCTGGGGATGCATATCCAGCTGGAAAATGTGGTCTGGAAGTCACTAAGGACACACATCAGCCCCACAATGCAAATCTATCGATTGGTGATCCGGAAGTCACTAAGGACACACATCGGCCTCACCTAATGGTCTGGAAGTCACTAAGGACACACATCAGGCCCACAATATCACGAGTGGTCATCACCAGCAAAAATACAAAAGTTACGTGCTCTTAGTGAATGACACACTCTATGGTGGTCTAGAGCCAGCGAAAATACGTCGAGGGTACGTGCTCTCAGCAACCAGACTACCCGACGGTAATATGGCTCGTCACCACATGTCTCGTCTGTGCCATGATATGCATGATTAAACCAACCATTATTATCCCAATTTACAACCAAACCAATTATGACATTCCCTTACAACTAGTGGCCTTTTATCGCGATAATTCTCCAAAATATTTTCACACGAGTCCAACTAGGGACATAATCAATAATTTATCTCACAGGACCATTGGTCCATCAAGTCCATCGGGAATCCCAACAACTCATCTCAATAAGACATTCAGCCCAACGAGTCTATATAAGGACATCATTAAAAATATTTCCATACTAGTCCAGCTAGGGGCATAATCAAGATCTCATCTCATTTATCATTTAGTCCAACAATTCCATCTAATGACACCATTAGGAATCTTTCCAATAAATCGCTTCCAAAGGCCACCAGTTTAAGGTCCCATCAAATATAGGTGATCGCAACCATTCAAATTCACATTCCACTTTCATATTCCAAACATGAGGAATGAAAATGACAATCCCAAAATTCGTAAATAATTCACAGTTGTAAAGAAATGCACATATAGCGAGATTAAATATATGATTTATGGAAAATCAAACAACAGAGGTAATCATGAGACATAGTAAAATTTTTAGTCATATATGAATAAAACTATTACTTAATTAACATGAAGGCGGAAAGCTTAAGAGGAGGAATCATCACCTTAAGAATCGAAGCATCTTTCGATATTGCTTGAAACATGCGCACGCGCGTTAGAACTCGACCCCACCATGTTTTAGACCATTTATGCGGTTAGATTGTCATATCCATAATTTATACGGTTAAGATCGACCCTAATGTGGTGGCTCTAAATTCAAGTTTTAGGGTTTAAATAACATATTTAATACTTTAGGAAGGTGGTGGATTCCATGGATGTGACCCCACGTAGATTTTTAATTAAATAGACTTTACATGCATAAATGGTTTTGGGCCAAGTTTGGGTCCAAATTGTGATCATAGGGGGCCATCTTCTAAAGAAATAAAATGACCACTTCATAGACCAATGTATGGTCTTCAAAACTCATAAGACGGATCCCTTTGTTTGCGTGTGTACAATTTTTAACAAAGGCCCAAACATGGGTACTTGGAGTTGTGCAGAAACCGTAGTGCAGAAATGATTTTGACCCAACTTTGAGCACATACCGCAATCAAATGGGACCACCTTTTGGCGTGTTGTCAAGTCCCCCTCGTAGACCTATATATGGGCTTAAGAAACCACCAGACATCCTTCCTAGATTGGTTGTATACAATTTATAGCGATGGCCCAAAGATAAGTACTTGGAAGAACTGTGCGGAAATGTAACCCATAATTGATTTTGGCCCCACTTTGGGTAGGCTCCATGATCAAATGGGGCCACCTTTTTGCATTCCTCAAAGTGTCCCTGGTAGACCCATGTGTGTTCTACAAAAGACACCTTATATAACATGCTGGATGTATACGTGCAAGTTTTACCCCATGGACAAATATGGTTATTTGAAATTTCTGTGTAGAATTTTCTGCACAACAATTCCCAGCCCCATTTTGGGATCAACTTCCCGATCGCGTGGGGTCCACTTCGACCCAGGTGATGTGTCATTCATGTTGCCACATATACCAAATAGAAGGTCCAAGTGGTGGCCTCTACATTGCTCACACGTGGGGCCCATCAAGGACACCCAAACATGGCCTAAAACACTAAAATCCAACGTAGATTTTTGAAATAGAAATGGGCAGCAAGCACAAATGTGCATGAAACATAGATGAAAGATGGGTCCCATCTAGTTGGGCTACATTATTAAGAACTATCGGCCCTACAATGACGTGCTAAAATAGGTGAACCGTGTAGATAAACTATATACATCAAGGTGGACCCTACAAGCTGGCCCTGTGAATGTTTCAATGGTGGACATCACTGTCCCCACTGCTTTCTATGGTGTGGCCCACCTGAGACTTGGACATGCCTCATTCTTGGGCCCATGTCCTAAAATGAGCTGGCAAAGCAGATGAACGGTTTGGATAAAACCGATACATCATGGTGGGGTCCCAAGTGGGCCCTAGGGGTAGCGCCCAAAGGGCTTCCGCCTTGACGCAGCTGTCACCAACGTCCTCTGGACGGAGGCTGCCTAGTGACTTGTTTTCTTCATTTTATTATTATTATTATTTTTTTATTTCTCTTACACAGTGATGTCCACATGGAAAATCCAAATCGTCCATTAGATTGGCCGTCTTAATGTGGGCCTAACGAGCTCTGATTTGGGTAGGTTTCGTTGTACAGAAACATGATAGTGGGCCTTGGAAAGGTTTCAACAGTTTGTATTGTTTCTTCCGGTACGGCCCACTAGAGATCTGGATCTTTTTCATTTTTCGGCCCCTTGCCTAAAATCATATGGAGAGACAGATGGACGGTGTGGATATAACATAGTGGTTCCCGCACATGGGGCCATTTTCAAGCCCAAAAAACTACTTTACGTTGAAGCACGCTGGAGCTTCCTCTCTCCTTTCTTTCCTTCCTTTTCTTTTATTCTTTTCCTATCTCTTCTCTCTTTAAATAGAAGTGGGTCTCATACATAGCCGATCCACTCCATCCATCAAGTCCTTCAGCTTATGCTAAGCCCAACGAGACCTGATTTGGACAGGTTATCTTTCATGAAAACATCACAGTGGGCCAAGGAAGGTTTCAGCAGTGGACATTCAATGTTCCTACTGTCCCCTACGGTGCGGCCCACTGTAGATCTAGATCAGCCTCATTTTTTGTATCCTGCCCTAAAATGATATGGGAAAACTGATGGACTGGCATGGATTTCCAAGAAACATCGAGGTGGGATCCAAAAGTGGGGCCAGGCCGTCCATCTCATGATATCTGGACGCTGCTCCCAGCGTCTGGACAGACGCTCTCTCTCTCTCTCTCATTATTATTATTTATTTATCTGTATATATAATAGTATGGTGTGTGCGGGGATTTAAGCTCCCTAGTGTGGTCCACCATCTAATGGTTTTGGATCTACCTATAGACATCACAATGGTCAGGCTGATATTTTTGTATTCCCTTCATCTAGGTCTTTGTGACCGTTAAGTAGGATGGATGGTTGATGAACACCATGGTGGAGCCATAGATAGTGGGTCCCTAAAGGGTACCAAATCAAGCTAATCCTTGTTCTTTCCTCTTCATCCATGCCATCAAATGACAAGGAGCTCTAGATGGCATCCGTTTCCTCAAGCAGGGCCCACATCTATCGTGGAGGGGTGTACCTACTTCGATCTCCTCGCTCAATGGTTGATATTGATAGTTGAAGTGAATGAATGGTTGAGATGGAGGGGAGGTTGATGAAGATGGCCCACTCCTCTCTCTCTCACACACACGCACACATAGTGAGGGCGTGGATGGCAGATGAAGGAAGAAGAAAGGAAGGATGGAAGGAGAGAAACGTCTCTCCCTCCCTAGCTATATACCATTTCATCTCCTTTTTTTATTTTTTTTATTTGTTGTATTAAATGAAGGAATGGAGGGGGAAGGGGTGACGTGAGAGGAGTGATGAGGCATGGGTTGAGATGCTTGTCATCATTACCCCTCTTTTTTTTTATATTATTTATTTTATTAATTAATTTTATTTATTTCTTTCCTTTCATCATTATCATATATTATTACTTTTTATTTATTTATTTATTTATTTTAGTAATTATTACAATCATGTCAAGGAGAGGGAGATGATTGCCTAGGAGACCGTGTAGTGGGCCCCACATTGGGTGGCCCCACACGATGTGCACAACCATATTTTTTGGGTGTTTTGATTAAATGTCCATATCTTTGCGCTCGGGTATTGGATCGACGCACTGTTTTCGCCGTTGTCATTGCGAGGACGGCACGATCAATATGACAGAGGTTTCGGGATCTCAGGACTTTGGTCATTTGGGTGCGAACTACGCACTACCAATCTGGGGCATCAGGAGTTGCACACACATTGACGAAAGAGTCACGGAAGGGCATTACACATACACATATACGTTGGATTCTCGTGGTAGCACCCGAGTACAGAAAAGTATAGGGTGTTACAAGATCTCTGGGATGATTGGGTGACACAACTGCAGCCTATGCTTGAACGTGTTCTGGCCGAAACTCCTTTTGCAGGTCTTCTCACGTTATGCTTTCACAACAATAACGCCAACCGCATGCTACTTGCGGCCCTCTGTGAGAGGTGGAGGGATGAGACCCACACCTTTCAACTTCTTATGGCGAGTGGGGAATAACTCCCCTGGATATATATATGCAGATTGACTTTCCATTCCATGGGGCCATTGTTCCTCACGCAGGCTCTCTTGCTCCCATCACTTCCACTAACTGGATATGGCTTGTGGGAGCCATCCCACCTTGAGAGTGAATTCCAAAGCCACGAAGTGAAACTGTGATGGTTTTACAACACCTTCGCTGCTGTCATCCCTACTACCGAGCTGGAGGCCCTTCACAAAGCACGGGCTATGATCACTTACGACTTTGGTTCGTTCCTTTTTTGTCATGCGAACGAGAGGATCGACCCTAGATTTTTTCGTTTGGTTGAGGATTTCACCATTCGTATAATTGGAATGGGGCTATCTTGACTCGCATCTACCAAGGTTTAGATAAGACCTCTTGGAGTAGCCGGTCCTTCACAGGTTTCTGGCCCGTCGTGGAGGTACTCTTTTTAACCTTCCATGGAGATGTTTGTATTCTTTCTTCCTCTGATCACTTCGTCTACCCTTGTCCAGACCTATTTTTATGATCATTTTGCTCATCTTTCGCCGAGGATACGGGATGGTGTTGAGCCATCCTTGTACCGCTTCATGCACCGTTGTCAGCGGAATTCTCGAGTGTCTGGGGACAATTGGCGCGCTGACATAGACGATTGATCGTCGAGGATGTAAGTATCTTTCTTTCCTTATTCGTCGTGCCGCTCTGTGAATGATTGTGATGAACTCATTTTGTTGTAGTTTGCTCGAATGCCGTACGCCAACTTCCCCCTTTACTATACCCCTCAGCGTGTAGAAGCATATGATTTTTAGTGCCTTCAGATCATGCTCTCTGATGCTGAATCATTTCAGTGGTACTTGGGCGAGAGATTGCTCCGACAGATCACTGGCGTGGCTCGGGTTCCTTGTTCTGCACCTCTTCCTGTTGCTCAGATTCTAGATGATGATATGGCCTAATGTTCTCGCGGGCCAGCCTGGATTTAGCTTCACGATCCCAGATCGTGACTACAACTAGTGGTATTTGCTGTACGGACAGGGGCCTCTTCTTCCTTCGCTCTATGTTCCAGGGGGTCAGTCGCAGATATGCTGGCGGATCCATGACAGCTCCTCTGATGGATCTTTCATCATCAGGAGCGGGATGAGAGGAGAGATGATGATGATTATGTTGGTGATCTGTAGCCTGCTTCTGTATTCATCTTGTTTAATGTATGGCCTTTTAACATTTTTAAGGCCCTTTGCTTGACCTTTCTTCTGTATCGAAATCTTCTGAATGAATATACAACCCTGATTTGTCTCAGAACCTCTTGATGGTACTTGGATGTTTTGACTCTCGACTCATTCTTTGATGCTTTGTGGAAGATAAGATTTCTCAACTGTATGGATGATGGCTTGAATGGTTCAGATTTGCTTGATTTTGTCCTGTGGGCCCTTTCTGGACTTCAGCTTCGCTTTGGAGAACCTATCCTTGATGTTTCTGTTAGTGCACTTTTCTGTGGCATACTAGTGCACCTGTTTGTCAATCACTTAGGTCAATGAGTCTAGTGTCGGTTGAGCTTAATGAAGATGAAGACCGAAGGCTCAAGTGGCCCCGCTGCTTCAAGGAAGAAGAAACAGGTAAAAGTGATGCCTTGATGTGCCTTAACCTTGACCAAAACCCAACCCTTTAAACCTCCTTGATGACCTTGACTATCTTAGGAATACCTTTAGTCATCATAGATTGGCCCTAGGTGTCCCAAAAGACCATACTAACCTTGGCCATTGGAGTAGGGTGCGAAAGAAGTGGGTCAGCAAACTGCTTGGGCTGAACCCTGGCCTGTCCGACCGGTCGGACAGATAGTCCAGTTTGGACAGCTACCCGCTGGAGTGTGCAGGCCATTAGGCTGACCGGTCTCACGACCGGTCAGACAGACCCCTCTATAGAGACAGCAAGCTCTCTGTCCATTTTTGGCCTTTGGCCGACCGGTCTTGACCGGTCGTGGACCCCTGGCCGACCGGTCACGACCGGTTGGCACTATCTACTATTTACCCGTTTCAAAACCGTTGCACATCCTTTTATAAAGGGGCTTGGCTCATTTTGAGGTTGAAGGAGAGGGATTTCGAGAGGAGTGAAGCCACAATTGTTGGAGACCATTTGAGGCTCATTCCTAACCCATGCAAGGCATCTTCCTTGTGCTTTAACACAAGATTGGAGCATTCCAAGCTCATGAAGAAGATGACCTTCATCCCCTCTTGATCTCTAGAGTTTGGACCTTCCTTCATAGGCATATCCTTGTCCAAAACTCTAAGATAAGATCGTTGTAGGAGAGAAACTCTAGGCAACCCATTTTCATTAGTTTTAGAGTTCTCAAACCTACCCTCCTATCACCTTGGGCATCTAAAAGGCATCACAAGCAAGGTGCTTGATCAAGTGTAGCCTGAGGCATTGGCGACGCAACAGCAACACGATCGTGGGAGCAAGAGAAGCTGATTGAAGCATGGGAGAGCGGAGATCAAGCAACCTTAACCAGCGCTGAACAAGGGGCTCATCCGATAAGTAATGTTGTCTTTATTGAGAGTCCATTCACTCAATTCCCTTTGGGAGTTGAGTGTAGAGTTTGTTAGTCAAACTCGATCTAGGGACGTTGGCCGTTCCTTGGCCTGTTTGTCGGCCTAAAGACTAGGCGTTGTTTGGCACTCCTTGGCCCATTAGTCGGGCCTAAACAAAGTCTCCAAGGGGGAGCCTCCGACACGGGAGTGAACGTGCATCGGGTTGAGAGTTAGCCTTTGTCCAAAACTCCGGTTATGGTTGAGAGGTGAACCGGTAAAACCTCCGTGTAAAGGTTGAGAGGTGAACCTCATTTAAAACCTTCAATAGTGAATGCCGGTGTGCTTAAAGGAGTTGAGTACTTGAACCGGGAGTGGAGTAGACCCAAAGTCGAACCACTATACATGCTTTTGTTTGTGATTGAGTTGAGCACATTGATATCTTAGCATTGGATGTTTAATTATTTAATTATGAATGCTTGATAGGAATGTATGCTAGGCACTAGACAGGCACATCCACACACAAGACGTACTTTCACCAGTTGTGTAGACTTGAGCTCATTGATCCATTCTCATAAGTCTACATAGGTTGCATAGATTAGGAGCTTGATTAGTTATATCATTTGATTATCTATGCATGCTTAGACTAGGTTGTTTATTGATTAAACCTTATGCTAGTCTTGTGATTGGACCCACTTAGGCTTGGAAGCCTGAAGTGTTCTTGCTTACTTAGTTTAATTTGTTAAATTATGTAAGTAGGCGAAAAGAATTTCAAAAAGGTCCTAATCACCCCCTCCTATAGGTCTTAGCCATAATTCTAGTTGCTCTCTAAGCTTCCGTACATACGAAGGTGTCGTGTTAGACACCGACGTACTTTCAGTTTCGTGAGGCTAAGAAGGCTTTCCCTGGTGTGGATGATGAATTGGACGGTTCAGGTTGCCTTTTGTAGCCATGTGGGTCCACCTGATGATCAGATCTTGGACTCTGGCCTCCTTTCTTGATAATTAAACCCTTGATGTTGCTATTTGATGACCCATGCGAGCCTTTCTATGGTTTGGATTTTGATGATCTAGCCCTTGAATGACTCAGATTGCTTGTGGGCCCCTCTCGTCGATTTTCCTTCTCTTTGACTTGATCAGCCCCATGTTGGCCGCAGTACTTCATGATTGGATAGGTGGGGCACCTTCAGATAATTCAAATAAGTTTCAGACAAAATTCGGAGTCAATTTGAGCTTTGGGCGGCCCTTAGGGTGCCATCTGCTGACGTGGACTGGTAGTCTCACCTACCAAAGACTGTGAAGCCAATCCCGCGGAGAGATAGAGAATCCATCCGTACGGGCCACCCACAGCGGGCCGCCCAAACCTCTCTTCATGTGCAGTCTGGGTTGACTCTGGTTCGGACAGTGAGAACATTCCCCTGGTTGTTGTCTCCTTCATTCCTGTACCCACTTTTCGATTCAGCCATGAATCTTTTTCTTGTCTCTTCTTTTATCCTCCTTTTGTCTTCTTCTAGGTTTGTCTTTTCTCAAGCAATAGATGGTGGAGATTTAGGGACTGTGGGGGCTGTCCATGGTGGGTCCCACACTTCAGAAAGTGGTGAAGGCTTTAATGATGGTGGAATGCTTTTGATTGATGGTATAGATGGAGCATTGAATGAGGCCTTTGATGGTGGGCTAAGGGTGGTTGTTGGGGAAGCTTTGAATACCCCCATTAATGGTGGGATTGCTGGAAATTTTGACTTGGATGGGGCATTGACTATGGGAGGAATGGATGGTATTGATGAGATGGGGAGATGGGACATAGGTGAGGCTATGCATCCCTTAAGTGTTGGCCGTATAGATGATGTGATTGATGGTGGTGATGGGGCCATGATGGACATAGATGGGCTGATCTAATGTTTAGATGGTATGGATGGTTTAGATGATACCTTTAATGGCTTGGATGCTCTTGATGATGTTAGTGCACTTTTCTGTGGCATACTAGTGCACCTTGTTTGTCAATCACTTAGGTCAGTGGGTCTAGTGTCGGTGAGCTTAATGAAGACGAAGACTCAAGACTCAAGACGAATTCAGATGCATCAAGGAAGAAGAAACAGGTAAAAGTGATGCCTTGGTGTGCCTTGCCTTGACCAAAACCTAAGCCATAACCTCTTAGATGACTTGGACCAACTAGGTATATCTTTAGTCATCATCATTAGTCTTAGAACTCCATGAAAAACATGATAAGTTAGACTAATTAAAGAGGTGGAAGCTGCTGTAATTAAAACAGCTCAAACAGCAGTTTTTGATTGATCTTCGATCAATCGGACGTTGGCTCCGATAGGACTCTGATCAATCGGACAGAAGTTCCGATCAATCAGAAATTGTTCCAGCAACCTTGAAAATCCACTGGACATATTTTCGATCAATCGGACAGTCTTCCGATCCATCAGAAGGGGTCAGTCCTGATCAATCGGATCATGCTCCGATCAATCGGAATATCCTCCATCACATGTAAGGTAGCTGATCTTGGAGCTGAAGCCTTGGTAAAGCGGCGGCGTCAAAGATGGTGGGAGCACAAGGGGAGCTGATTCAAGCACGGGAGAGCGAGAAGAAGCAACCCAAAGTAACGCTACAAAGGGGCTCAAACCGACAAGTAAGGTTGTCTTGTTAGGAGTCCATCCACTCAATTCCCTATAGGGGTTGAGTGTAGAGTTTGTTTGACAAACTCGATCCAGGGTTGTTTGCCGATCCTTGGCCTATTAGTTGGGCCTAAAATCTAGGGACGTTAGCTGTTCCTTGGCTCGTTAGTTGCCCTAAACAGAGTCTTCAAGGGGGAGCCACCAACACGGGTGCAAACGTGTAGGTTGGGAGGAACCTATAAACTCCCCGGTTGGGTGGATTCGAGTTAAAACACCTTGGTTGGGAGGAACTAGATTTAAACTCCCCAGTGAATGCCGATATGCTCAAAGGGGTTGAGTTCTTGAACCGGGAGTGGAGTAGACAAATAGTCAAACCACTATACATCCTTGTGTTTGTGATTGTTCTTGAGCACGCTTCTCTTTATGCATTGTATTTAATTGGTTAATTATGAATGCTTAGTTAGGAATGCATGCTAGGCACTTGATAGGCACATCCACACTCACAAGATGTACTTTCACTACCTCATGTTGACTTGAGCATTTCTTGATCCATCCTCTATAGTCCACATGAGTTGTTTCGACTAGGTTGCTGATTGCAGTTATCGTTTGCTAGTCTTTTTATTGGACCCACTTAGGCTTGGAAGCCGAAGTGTTAATCGCTTACGTAGCTTAATTTGTTGAATTGTTTAAGTAGGCGAAAATAATTTTAAAAAGGTCCTAATCCCCCCTCCTATAGGTTTAGCCATAATTCTAGTTGCTCTTTAAGCTTCCGCACGTATATGCATAGGGTGTCGTGTTAGACTACTCGAAGCAATTTCAGATGATGGCTGAGATGTGGGGTACACTTGCTTGGGTGGACTTGATGTGATCATTGATGATGTCCCCCTGATGATGGACAGTGTGGATGTCCCGATGATCCCTTGGATTGGACAGAGTGATGATTGGATTCATGACTTCATGTTGGAGAGGACTGCAGGTCCAGATCTGACCGTAGATTCTTCGATCGGGGTTGCTGGGGCCTTTCTGGACGGTCCAGATGCATTTTTCAGCGGTCAGATTGGTCAGGATGCTACGATGTGCGATGTAATCTTTGCTGACAGTCCTTTCGATGGAAAGCATCGACCTTCTCCTGATTGTCGACCCTTTACACATTCGGTTCACCAGGTGGGTGAGTCTTCTCGTGCAGCTAAGGTCGTGACAGTTTCTGATAGCGATGCGACTATATCAGACATAGCCGATACTGGAGATAGGTCAGGGGCTGTTGAGCTTGCAGAGGTTCCAGCTTTTCCTTCTTCTTCCCCCGTTGATCTTTCGATCCTTGATGAGCTGTCATCGATTCCTGGGCCTTTTGTTCTGGAGGGGATTCCTGTGAGGACTTGTCAGTTGCTTCCTCGTCCTTCTTACTTGCCACGACTGCTTGCTTGGCTTGACAGCTTGTCGGATTATGAGATTCGAGATTTGGAGTCCTATGGCTTCAGCGGTCTAATCCATATGGTTAGAGTTGACATTGATTGGAGGATGCTCGGGGCAGCACTAATTGACTGGGTCCCTTCGTTGAACTTGTTTGCGTTCAACGACATGGAGATGGGACCTTCTTTGGAGGAGCTTGCGCGTTTGACCGCTCTTCCTTGGGATTTCGCTCAGTATTTCTCGCCGAAGACTTTGCCGAAGATTGCCACACCGCAGAACTGGTTTGGGATCCCATATCTTGTTCAGTCTGCAGCTGCAAGCCAGGATGCTGTGGTGTTCTCCTTGGACTTACTGTATGATCTTTTCTTGGGCCCTCGGAGTGTGGCGGGGTCTCTACTCTCTTGGAATGCGCTGATGTTCTGTTTGATAGCTGATGTGCTATTCTCGGGATGGCGCAGATCTCAGACTCCTTTGCTCCTTGAGGTGATGAGCTGAGTTGTTCGACGTTAGGGGATCATTTCTCTTGTCTTGGCTGAGCTGTTTAATGGGCTGACTGACTGTGCCCTAGGCCGCACCCGTGTCCTTCGCGGCTGCTGTGCATTTCTTCAGGTATCCTTTCTGCATTTTCTTTTTCTTTTCTTATCTTTTGGGAATTACTTTGCTTTAGTTGAACCTCTTTACCTTCTTACGACCAGATCTGGCTATGGGAGCGTCTTTCGCTGACTGTTCCTATACCATTTCCTGGCACCCGTCGCCCTGACCTCATGATACACATCATGGAGTTTCTTCCTCATACAGCTAGGATGAGTGAGCCCTTGTATCGCAGGATGTTTGCTGAACTGCGTGACTGGAATGTTCGTTGGGAGTCATCTTGGCTTTCACTTCCTCCAGTACTTTGTGATGCTCGTCGCCTTCCTCTGATGCTGGTAGGCTTTCGATCTTACTTTTCTTATCATCCTATCCGGTTCCTGCGGCAGTTTGGGTATGAACAGGATGTTCCTCCTTTTGCATGACTGCTGATTTGCTTGGTTTTGAGCTGCGGCAGCTAGGTCATCTGACTTTAGGACTCAGATTGATGGATCCTGGGCGAGTCACCTGACTGCTGATTTGGTTGGTTTTGAGCTGTGGATTTTTCTGATGGCGACCTCTCCATACCAGCACTAGGTTGCTGAGCAGTCTCTATACCGGCGCATTCCTTGCTGGCACCAGACTGCCGATGAGGATGAGCAGGATATTCTTGGGGATGCTGGTTCTTCATCTGGTTCATATGAGCCTTTTGAAGAGCGCCCATTCATCGATCTTGGTTTCCTCTTGGCCACTCATGGCCATTTGCTGTCTGAGATCTCTGCACTTCGGTATCATTGTGAGATGATGTCGAGGAGATTCGCCGCTGATCAGAGGTTGTCTGATGAGGAGACAATGATCCGTAGACTTGAGCGAGATAAGGTGCATTACCTGCGTATGGAGGTGAGCAGGTTGAGAGCGAGGCTATTTTATTATGAGTCAGAGGACTTACCTGACATTGCCGAGGAGGAGGGCAGAGATTGATTGTGTTGCTTTTTAGGGCTGTGTCGACCGTCTGTACATTCTTTATGCATAGTACATGACCGATGATAATGCATTTTTTTTTGTATTTTTGAAAAGAGATGATATGATATATGTAAAAGAAATACGATGCATTTAATGAAAAAGAGAAAACTTTTTTTTGAGAACTTATTGTGCCATGAGTTGTCTTGTGAGTGTGTCTGGATTTTGGGCCTGGACATAGGAATCAGAACTGAAGCTCGGCCAATGTTTTGACCGATGTTTCGAGATTGACTTGTGTGATCCCTTTGGTTCCCTAGAGGTGTAGGCAATGGAAACTGTTGCTTCCTGAGATTGTTAGAGTTTGTAAAGTTCTTTGTTCCCAACTGTTTGCACTGATCTGGGCCGTCTGGTTTCTTGGTACCTGCACTTTTATTTTTCTTTCTCTATTCAAGCCATTTTTGCCTGTAGTGCTCTTTCGAGTTTTCACCACAGCTTGCTTTTTTCCGTCATTTTTGCCCATAGTACCCTTTTGGGTTTTCACCACGTCCCGGGTATTTGATCTTTCCTGCCCCTTAGCAGCTATGCTATTTTTACCCTTGGTGCACTTTCGGGTTTTCACCAAGTCCGCTGTATGCCCACTATTTTTTACTGAGAGCGCCCTTTCGGGTTTTCACTCCAGCCCTCCTTGTTTAGGCACACATTTCTTTTTATTTATTTTTTCTTTTTTTTAACTGCGACGGCCAGAGGTTGGGAATCCGTCGTTGCCGGCTGATGGTAGCCTTTCAGCCCTTATCCTGAGCTACGATGATAGAGATGTTGGTCTTGGCTATAGAATCTTCTGAAATTGATGGATGGGTGACTGTGTTTCTTCTTGGGTTGATTTTTTTCTCGGGTGCCTTATTTTGGCTTCTCATTTTCTTTCCCCTTTTTTTATTCTTTTTTTTTGTATTCTTTTTGTTTTTCTTTTTCTTCTCTCTTTTTCCCTTTGAATCCCCTTATTTGAAACACTTATTGGTGGACGGAAACGATTTCTCAGAGGTTTTAGCTTCGACCTCTTGACTTCAGCTCTATTAATGTAACTCTTGGTAAGGTCAAAGTGACTTACCCGTGAAAGATCTTCACTTTGTCGGCGTTGATTGGCTCAGGAAGATCCACCCCTCTCATGTTGGTGAGTCTAAGAGCGCCTCCGGGAAGTACTTCTCTGATGATCAGCGGTCCGTCCCATGAGGGTTTGAACTTTCCTCTGGGATTCGGAAGGTGCGACGACAGAATCTTCTTCATGACCATATCGCCCAACTTGAAACTTCTTTTTCGGACTCTCTTGTTGTAAGCCCGAGCGATCCTTTTGGTAGCACTGGGAATGACTTAATGCATGCATGCGCTTCTCATCTGCTAGCTATAACTGATCGAATCTGGCCCGTTGCCATTCTCCTTCTTTAATTCCGCTTTCTAATAATACTCGTAATGACGGTATTTCCACCTCGACTGGTAGAACTGCTTCCATTCCATAAGTAAGCTCGAAAGGATTAACTCTTGTAGCAGACTGTACAAACGTTCGATAGGCCCAAAGTGCACATGGGAGCATATCTGACCAATCTCGATAAGTCACGACCATCTTCTCGAGTATCCTGACGATTGTCTTGTTTGCAGCTTCTACCCCACCATTTATCTGAGGACGGTAAGGGCTCGATCGATGACATTGAATTTTGAACTTGCTGAGGAAGTCATCCATCTTCTTGTTGACGAACGGGGTCCCATTATCTTTGATGATAGCATTAGGGATTCCATACTGGCATATGATGTTGTTCTTCATGAATTTGATCACCTGGGATGCTGCAATCTGTTAGTACACTTTTCTGTGGCATACTAGTGCACCTTGTTTGTCAATCACTTAGGTCAGTGGGTCTAGTGTCGGTTGAGCTTAATGAAGACTGAAGACCGAGGACTCAAGTGGCCCTGCTGCATCAAGGAAGAAGAAACAGTAAAAGTGATGCCTTGGTGTGCCTTAACCTTGACCAAAACCTACCCCTTAACCTCTTAGATGACTTGCACCATCCAGGTATACCCTTAGTCATCATCATTAGTCTTAGAACTCCATGAAAAACATGATGAGTTAGACTAATTAAAGAGGTGGAAGCTGCTGTAATCAAAATAGCTCAAACAGCAGTTTCCGATTGATCTCCGATCAATCGGACATTAGCTCCGATAGGACTCCGATCAATCAGACCGAAGTTCCGATCAATCGAAAATTGTCCCATCAAACTTGAAAATCCACTGGACATATTTTCGATCCATCGGAAGGGATCAGTCCGATCAATCGGACCATGTTTCTGATCAATCAGAATATCTTCCAGAGAATTCACTGGATTGATTTTCGATCAATCGGACATGTCTCCAATCAATCAGACCTTTTTTCGATCAATTGGAGATATGCGAATTTGCCCATTTTTTAACCGTTGGAAGAAAATCTATTTAAGATGGGGGATTCGTTTTTGAGCTGAGAGAGGGAATTTTGAAGAGATAGAAGCCATCATTACTAGAGACCATCAGAGGCTCTATCCCAAACCCATAGCAAGCCATTCTCCTTATGTTTTCATCACAAGCTTGGGCCATTCAATGGCATCTTGAGAATGGACTTATTCCCTCTTGATTCCTAGGTTTTAGACATCTTGATCATAGTTAAATCTAAACACTACCTAGGAGTCCAAATAGGTGTATTCCTCTAGAAAACCTATTCCCTAGCATTTGTAGAGGATTCACCATTCTCTAGCACCTTGGGCATCTTCAATGGAGCATCACATGCAAGGTAGCTGATCTTGGAGTTGAAGCCTTGGCAAAGCAGCGGCGTCAAAGATTCGGGAGGGGGGGGGGGGGGGGGGGGGGGGGCATAAGGGGAGCTGATTCAAGCACGGGTGAGCGAGAAGAAGTAACCCAAAGCGGCGCTACAAAGGGGCTCAATCCGACAAGTAAGGTTGTCTTGTTAAGAGTTCATCCACTCAATTCCCTATGGGAGTTGAGTGTAGAGTTTGTTTGACAAACATGAACTAGGGTCGTTAGCCGATCCTTGGCCTATTAGTCAGCCTAAAATCTAGGGACGTTAGCCATTCCTTGGCACGTTTGTTGGGCCTAAACAAAGTCTCCAAGGGGGAGCCACCAACACGGGTGCAAACATGTAGGTTGGGAGGAACCTGTAAACTCCCCGGTTGGGTGGATTCGAGTTAAAACACCTTAGTTGGAAGGAACCAGATTTAAACTCCCCAGTGAATGCTGGTGTGCTCAAAGGGGTTGAGTACTTGAACCGGGAGTGGAGTAGACAAGTAGTCGAACCACTATACATCCTTGTGTTTGCGATTGTTCTTGAGCACATTTCTCTTTATACATTGTGTTTAATTGGTTAATTATGAATGCTTAGTTAAGAATGCATGCTAGGCACTTGATAGACACCTCCACACTCACAAGATGTACTTTCACTACCTCATGTTGACTTGAGCATTTCTTGATCCATCCTCTATAGTCCTACATGTGTTGATGAGACTAGGTTGCTGATTGTACTTATCATTTGCTAGTCTTTTGATTGGACCCACTTAGGCTTGGAAGCCGAAGTGTTAATCGCTTACGTACTACGATTTGTTAAATTTGTTAAGTAAGCGAAAAGATTTTAAAAGGTCCTAATCACCCCCCCTCTAGGACTTAGCCATAATTCTAGTTGCTCCTTAAGCTTCCGCACATGTGCTTAGGGTGTAGTGTTAGACCACCCAACACAATTTCATAATCGTGGTGTAGGAGGCTGCTTCTACCCACTTAGTGAAGTAGTTGACTGCCACAAGTATATACTCATGACCGTTTGATGCTTTGGAGCTAATCTTCCCAATGATGTCGAGTCCCCACATGGAGAAGGGCCAGGGAGTCGTCAGGTTGTGCAGTTCTAATGAGGGGGCATGAATTTGATTCGCATGGTCCTGACACTTGAAGCATTTTCTGACGTGATGACAACAATCTGTCTCCATGGTGAGCCAATAGTAGCCGAGTCGTAGAATCTTCTTTGTCATCATGTGCCTGTTCATGTGTGGGCCACAGATTCCTTCGTGTATTTCTTTCATGATCTTTGCAGCTTCTGTTTCATCGACGTAGCGAAGGAGGACGCGATTATAGGATCGCTTGTAAAGAACTTCGTCACTGATGGTGAACTGGCCGGCCAAACGTTGGATGGTTCGGCGATCTGTTGCTGTTGCTAACTCCGGATACTCCTGGGTTTCGAGATATTGCTTGATGTCGGCATACCAGGGTTTGTCAGGGACATCTTCGGCTTCTTCTATTTGAAGGTAGAAAGCAGGTTAATCTTGAGTTTCGACTGTGAGCTCCCATTCTGAAGCTCCTTTCGGGATCTCGAGCATTGATGCGAGCGTAGCGAGAGCATCTGCAAACTGATTCTTGGCTCTGGGCATGTAAGAGAAGGTGATTTCTTTGAATTCTTCGATCAGATTTTCTAGGTACACATGATATGGTATCAACTTCTCGTCCTTGGTTTTCCATTCGCCATTGGTGTGGTTGATGATAAGCCGTGAGTCTCCAAATACTTGTAGCTTCTTGACGCCCAAGATTATGGCTTCCCTTAGGCTAGCAATGCATGCTTCATACTTTGCCATGTTGTTGGTGCACTCGAATGCTATGCGCCTTGAGATAGGGATAGGGACATCATCTCGAGAGTAGAGGATTGCTCCGATACCACTTCCTTTAGAATTTGTCGTGCTGTCGAAGAATAACATCCACTCATCTTTCTTCTTCTTTTCTTCACCTTCGATAAGCATGGAGATCTTCATCAGGGAAGAATGTGTTGAGCAGTTGATAATCCAGGAGAGAGTGAGCGACAAGATGATCAGCGAGGGCCTGCCCCTTGATTGCCTTCTGAGTGACATAGGTGATGTCGAATTCAGACAGGAGTAGCTGGCATTTAGCTATCCTTCCAGTGAGTGCTGGTTTCTCGAACAGGTATTTAAGCGGATCCATGTGAGCGAGGAGGAGAATAGGGAATGTAATCGTGTATTGACGGAGTCGCTGAGTTGCCCAGGCTAGGGCGAGGCAAGTCTTCTTGATTGGGGAATACCTGGTCTTGTAGTCGGTGAACTTTCGACTCAAATAATATATTGCTTGTTCCTTCTTCCCGGTCTCGTCGTGCTGGCCGAGAACACAGCTAATGGCTTCTGCTGCTACCGAGATGTATAACAATAGTGGTCGTCCGGGAGTGGGCGGCAGTAGAACTGGAGGATTTATGAGATACTTCTCGATGCGGTCGAAGGCAACTTGGAAATCGTTATTCCATTCTTTTGGAACATTCTTCCGAAGGAGCTTGAATATGGGTTCATAGATAGGTGTGAGCTGTGCGATGAAGGGACTGATGTATTGAATTCTGTCGAGGAAGCCACGAATTTCTTTCTCTATTTTAGGAGGGGGCATCTCGATGATTGCTCTGGTTTTAGTTTCGTTGACCCTGATGCCATCCTCGCTCACCATAAAGCTAAGGAGTTTGCCTCCCATTGCACCGAAGACACATTGCTGAGGGTTAAGATGGAGCTTGTACTTTTTTAATATGTCGAATAACTTCTTCAGATCTTCAAAGTGTCCTTCACCTGTGCGAGATTTGACGATCATATCATCCACATATACTTCAAGCTTTTGTTCATCATATCAGTGGAATAATGCTGTCATTGCTCGCTGATATGTTGCTCCTACGTTCTTCAGACCGAACGGCATTACCTTGTAACAGAAGGCTCCCTAGGGAGTGATAAATGATGTCTTCTCGCGATCTTCGATGGCTATCTTGATCTGATTGTAACCTGAGAACCCGTCCATGAATGAGAAGATCTTGTACCCGGCAGTGTTGTCTACCAGAGTGTCGATATGTGGCAAAGGGAAATCATCTTTAGGACTGGCTTTGTTGAGATCTTGGAAGTCAATGCACATTCGAACCTTGCCATCCTTCTTCGGTACTGGTACGATGTTGGCGAGCCATTCAGGGTAGTTGGAGACTACCAAGAATCCTGCATTGTATTGCTTGATGACTTCATCTCGGACTTTCAAGGCCCATTCTGGCTTCATTCTTTGAAGTTTCTGCTTCACCGGCTTCATATTCGGCTTGGTTGGCAGATGGTGTACAACGAGCTCTTCATCGAGCCCCGGCATGTCTTCATATGAGAACGCGAGTTGGACAATCTTGGAGCCAGGAACTCTATCATTCTCTGCTTCATCTCTGGTGGCAACGATTTTTCAATGCGTACTTCCCTAGGGATCTCAGGTGTCTCGAAGTTTACTATCTCAAAATCATCGGCTACGACATTGGCTTTAGATTCGAACTTTTTGAGGAGATCTTCTAGTTCGAGAGCTGGGTCATCATCTTCCTTATCCCGAGCTTCGTCCAGACCCATGAGCTTGAGGTCTAATTCGATGTCAAA
Source organism: Liriodendron chinense (assembly GCA_003013855.2). Lineage (NCBI taxonomy): Eukaryota > Viridiplantae > Streptophyta > Magnoliopsida > Magnoliales > Magnoliaceae > Liriodendron > Liriodendron chinense. Next base: position 371,181 of record ML058466.1, on the reverse strand, counting down.
ATCATATGATTCGACTTCAAACTCATGCGACTCTTTAGACAAACTCGGCACATTATTGAATGCAGGAAAAGAAATATTTTTTAGTTTTTGAGAATTTTCTGGAATTAAAATGCTAGATGTTTTTAGCTTTTGAAAGTTTTTTATTTTTTTGGAATTTTAAAATTCACGGGACCTTGAACAAGCGGGCATTGCAGACCATGATTGATCCCAGCTTGTCCCAGAGTACCGCTTGCTGCTTAAACCGATGTTTTTTTGGAAGCCAGAGCCCTCAGATGACTCTCTGGCTGATTCAGAAGTTAGGGGAACGGATGACCATTCAGGACCCCACACTTCCTCCCCTGGAGAGGTGGGGTTTGATGATTTGGGCGAATAATCACAGTCTGGCCCAATGACCATGATTTCTCACTAGTTGGGTTCGAGATCTGAGTCATACTCAGTCCCTCCTGGATCACTTACCTCGCATTGCAGTTTGTCTGGGTCCACAGCGAGACACGAGTTCAGAATCTGGACATCGGACCAATCTAGGGCTAGGCCATTTCCCTTTTTTGGTCCAATGGATGGGCTGCTTCCGCCCTAGGTTGATGGTTGATGATGTTGATTCTGCAGAGATGGGCGGGTCGTTCCCCTTGTTAATTGATGCTGAGATGGGCAAGTTGTGCCCCTGGTTGACTGGAATTAAAGTGGGCAGGTTGTGCCTCTGGTTGACTGGAATCGAAGTGGGCAAGTTGTGCCCCTGGTTGACTGAAATTGAAGTGGGCAGGTTGTGCCCTTGGTTGACTGAAGTTGAAGTGGGCATGTTGTGCCCCTAGTTGACTGAAGTTGAAGTGGGTAGGTTGGGCCCCTGGTTGGGAGCAGGTATCAGAGTACCCTGGTCCTGAAGCTGTTGTATTTGATTTTCTTCTTAGGTCTTCATCCTCTCCTTCTTCTTCTGAAGGCTTAGATGGTTCGAGGATCCAGTCCCATCGAATGGGGGGCCATATGGCCCAAGCTCGGCTCATCAGGGGGCTTTTGTGTAGTGCAGTCGGTTTATTTCCTCTTGGATCTCTGCAAGGCTCCCCTGGCCTGATGAATTGAATGGGTGAGCACTGAAATTTCTTCTTTCCTTTCTCCATGAAGATTGCCTTGTACCCGAGTCCCCATTTGCGTTGATTATATACCAGCGGTATCTTTCTGGACTTGTAATGATTCTTCATCCGATACTTGAGGCTCAGACGTTCTTTTGGTGAAAAGACACGATCCACACTTATCGGTTCTGGATTGGTGATAGCGTTCACAGTCTCGAATTAGAAACTATGAAATGGGACGTCTTCTTTAGAGTGTTGGATGTCGATGACAGGGATATCTGGTTCAGTGGCAGCAGCATTGGAAGGAATGATGAGCTCCTTCTTTGCATGGATAGAGATCACTTGATTTCACAGATGTACTTCACCCATTGATGCAGGGTTGATGGCACAACTCCAACCTTGTGCAGCCAAGGCCGTCCGAGCAACATGTGGAAAGAGGCTGATATATCCAGGATTTGGAATGCGATGGTGGAGGTTTTTGGACCTATCTATACCTCTATGTCGACCTCCCCTTCCACTGATCGGCGGGTGTTGTCGAATGCTCTGACGTACATGGTGCTGGGTCGGAATGAGGAGGGAGCGATTCCCAGGCGTTCCGCAGTCTTGAGCGGGCAGACATTTAAGCTTGAGCCGTTATCGATAAGGACCAGCGGGACACAGAGGTCTTTATATCGTAAGGCTATGTTGAGAGATCGCCCATGGTTGCGCCCTTTTGGTGGTAACTCGTTATCATGAAGGTGATGGCGAGCGGAGCCAGGAGCTGTTCGATCATCAATGCTATCATTTCAAGTGCTGTATCGGAGGAGACATGGGCATCGCTCAAGGTTTTGGTGAACATTCTTGGTGTATGCGCGATGTGCAGAGTAGCTCCCATACTGAGATTTGGGTAGGGATTGACTTGAGCTGAGTGCCACATCATATGCGGCTTCGTTTTTGTTGCCGAGGCCCGAGAGAGCGCCTTTGGGATCTCCTCTGTTCTGGTTATCTCTCCAGATGCAATGCCCATTAGGATTCATGTTTCCTACTTCTGCACATTCTGGATAGTGTCACGGGACTTCTTTATAATTTTCCTCTCCTTTACTTTCTAGGACCACTGGTTCTTGCAAGGATGCTGGTGTGGGTACCAGATCTTCCTCGTATGGAGCTTTTTCCTTGAGGACTATATTGTGGCCTGTGCTGAAGGGATAATATCGAGGCTTGTCTTCATAGACCACATAAGGTCGTGGTCTCGGCTTGACCATTCCTGGAGCAGGAGTTTCCCATGGAATGAATGCTGGTCCTCTTGATATGGCGGAGGGTTTCTTTGTTTGTCCCAGCTGTCGTAGTGTGATCGACACGCTTCCGGGACTTGCCTTTTGCAATATGACTAGCTTGATTGGAGGAGCCCCTTCAAGACAATGGGTTCTTGCTGCTAATGAGTATAATCCCTCCCTTGCGGATCGGATTGTTCCTGAGCTGAAATTGCCCCTTGCAGAATGACAGGTTCATATGCGGGCTCGATGCACGATTGTACTCCTTCCAGGATGACCGGCTCCCAACATGAACGGTTGTAAGGTGCCCCTTCCAAGAGGACAAGCCCTTGAACAACTGGTGCATTATATAGAGGTGCTCCTTCGAGTACTAACGGCTCGGAGACTGAAGGAGGAAAGGGGTTTGCCCCTTGCAAGATCAGAGAGAACTTGTTGGCCCATAAGTGTAAGCATGAATGGACTGGATAGGGGAGAAGAAGTGATCGAGACGCTCTCATTCTTCTATGCTGTTGACAGTAGGGTCACGAGACGAACTGGGGTTCGTTGGATGCTGAGGCAAAGGATTCTGAAGGATGTTGGTAGAAGCTGCTGGAGGAGTTCCAGGGATCGAGATTACGATCTTGCGGTCGTCAATTAGATCTTGTATGGCATTCTTCAGAGTCATGCATCGCTCAGTGGTGTGGCCACGCCCTTGATGGTAGGCATAATACTCATTTTCTCGATAGTTTGGAGGCAGAGGATTTGGAGGAGGCCTGGGTGCCGTTAGAGTGAGTAACTGCTTTTCTACCAGCATTGCCATAACCTGAATGAGCGGCTAAGTGAGAGGAGTGAATTTCCTGAGCTCCTATAATTCTGCCTATTCTGATATGAGTGTTAGCCATTCCCCCTGAACTGCTGCTGCTGTCGAGGTGATTGTGGTTGTGGTTGATGATTTGGTTGTGGTTGATACCGCTGAGGTTGATGCTGAACCTGATTCTGCTGATACTGTTGACGTCCCTGTGGGGGAGCATATTGGTTGCCCTGAGCAGTGGCGATGTTGTTGTTTACCTCTGTTGGGCGAGGAGGAGAACCGCTGCGGTTTTCATTCCCATATCCGATAGGTCTTCCTTCCACTCTGTTTCGTTTGACTGGAGTGGCCTGATGAGGCCATTGGGAGATTGTGCCTGCGCGGATTTCTGCTTCGATTTGCTCTCCATCAGCACGGATCAACTGTGAGAAATTCGCATATGGATGTGAGATGAGATATCCAGATATGCAAGGATATGTTGAATGAGCAATCATGGAGATTTGTTCCTCGTCGTCGATAGGTGTCCGCAGTTCTGGCTGCCATAGCTTGCAAACGTCCCACAGAAGCTGATAGCAGTTTCATCACTCCTTTGCCTGAGTGTCGCGAGGTCGGCTCTTTTGGGTGCCATGTTGAGATTGTACGTGAATCTGTCGACGAAAGCCTGGGAAAGTTGTTCCCAAGTCCTGATGCGATGACAGTCCAATGATGTGTACCAATCTAGGCATCGCCCTTCAGAGATTTTTGGAACAAGCAAATGAGGGCTCCTTCATTTCCTGAGATTGCACTCAGCTCTCCACAGAAAGCCTTAGGTGTGCTGTGGGACAGCCGCTGCCGTTGTATCTTTTGAATTTTGGTACCTCAAAGTTTTGAGGTATCTGAGCATCTGGGAAAGGACATAAGTCTCTAAACTTGGTCGAAGATAGATCGATTCCTTGTTGTCGTTGAAGCTGATTTTGCAAGATCTGGAACTGCTCCCGCAACTCGTCCAGTTCTGCATGATTTGTTCAAACGATTGGAGCCCCTCGGAGTAAGGCACGTTCTTCTTCAGCATAGTGGTCGATGTCTTCGACCCTATGGGCTTGCTGGAAAGCAACCGCTGGTTGCTGAAATTGATTCGATGATTGAACTGGATTCTGACGAACTTGTGCTTGAAAGGACTGTAATTGAACTGGAGACTGTACTGAAGGTTGAGCTGGAACTTGCTGGAAATTAACTAGAGATTGCTGGATTGAAGATTACTGAAAATTAACTGAAGTTTGCTGAATTGAAGATTGCTGAAATTAACTGGAATCCCATCGGCGGGGATGTGCTGGAATTGAAAAGTGCTCCTGTTTGTAGGAGGCTGAGATGCTGGGAAATGACCCACTTGTTGGGTATTTGCCACTGTCCGTTGATTGATGTGGGCTTGACACTGACCCCCATTGTGGGCATTCGCCAGTGCTGTCTCTGCTGCTGGAAATTGAATTGAAACCCCATCGGCGGGGATGTGCTGAATTTGAGTAAAGGTCCCATCGGTGGGGACATGCTGAGAAAGGAAATGGGTCCCATCGGCGGGGACATGCTGAAATCTATTGAGATTGTTGCTTGCAAGATTGACTGGAGGTCCCTGCGATGGGAATGCTCTGAGACGACCTTGTCGTCACGAGAAGGTACTGAGGAGGATGCCCCATAGCTGAAGGGTTGAGATGGCTGTTGTTGGTAATCTTGGGCAGACTCTAATGGCTGTGCTTGATTTGAACTGGAGGCCGGAGGGACCCTGCATGGCTGATGAGATTGCTGAACTGGGCCAACCTGATTGTTGACTGCTGCGGTACCTTGTGCTTACATGAATTGCAAGAGCATTTCTTGCATTGCTCTCATTCCTTGTGTCAATTCTTGCATGATTGGTGTATTATCAATTGGTTGTTGCGCTGCTGGAGGTTGCGCTTCGACCATCTCGAGGGTGGGAAAGAGGTGAGTTTCCTCTTCGTGGTCGGACATGGCCTGCTGAGCTCGAGTGTGGATTATGTTGTGGAAGGGAAGTTATTTCCGAAGACGTTGAGCCTGAGGAGGCGCAATGGTGAGGAATATACTCTATTCTCTTTTTGGGTTTTGAGATTTTCTATACTTTTTTTTTATTTTTGGATGGAATGTTATGCAGATGAGATTGTATGAGGACTAATCACTTTCAAGTATAGGAGGGATTCTATTTTTCAAGTTGGATCACGACTAGTGGGGCAAATTTATCCCCAACGGAGTCGCCATTCTGTGGACGCTAGCCTTTACACTGCTCCCGAATTCTCCATTCCTTTCGGAAAAGAGAGTGCGCGCGCACTGAATTGCCTGTTTGAGGGCTTTTTATCGATTGTTGTGTTAGATTGGATATGTTTGGATGAGTTCGTATAAGACCAGAGTCGCTAGTAGCTAGTTACTACAAATCTACAGTCGGTTAGACCCCGTAGAAACTGTTAGAGAAGAGAATCTGAAGACTCCTTCCTCTAAAATGACTCCTTTTGATCTACGGCCAGAGATATTCGAGGTAAGGGATCACGGTTACAGGGTGGGAAGAGGTTAAGCACCACACACTGCCCGTACTGAAGTACGGTCTCTACTTCATAGAATCGAACTAGTACTTGAAAGTCTGATTTAATCCTCATACATTCTCATAAATGATATGATGCATGAATGCAGGTATGAACAGTAAGAGTTTCTGATGGGCAGGTTTCCATTAACGGCAAGCCCAGAGCATACATTCGAACTGCCAGGTGCTTTATACGAGATGCATACTGTGTATTTGAGTAATCAAAGTGCTTATAGTGACATGATAAGCGGGGGGGTTGGAAGAAAAGTAAATGTTGCACTTATGCTAGATGCGAATGAGATGATGCTGGTAAAAGAGTAGCTGGATGGACTGAGGTGTCGTAAGGGTTTGCTTCGAGTGGCTAGATCAAGACTTGGGTGGTTGGGAGACTTAGACCAGGGTCAGGCTGGGCTGGACCAGGGCTAAACTCTTCTCACTTGGGCTCTCCTTGGTAGAGTAATGGACTAAAGGGATGGAGGTGGACTCGAAACTCTTGGACTGAAGAGAGGGGAGGTGGATTTTTCTGAGATGATAAAACAAGAGAAGAGGGGGGGGGGGGGGGGGGGGGGGGGGGGGGTATTTATAGCAGCAGAGAGTGGCAACTCTCGTAATTATTTTTGGGCGGCACCCTGGGGGCCGCCCGTACGGTCACGCTGTTCCGGCTTCGGAACGTATGGCCTCCGAACCTGAAGCAGAAAAGTCTGAGGTTCGAAGTCCGGACCTGCTCCGCAGCTGTGGTTTGGAACTAGGTGAGTTGACTGGGTTTGGAAGATGGGTTGACATGGTGAGTTGACTCGGTGATTTGACTCAGCTGGTTGACTCGGTGATTTGACTTAGTGGGTTGACTCACTAATTTTGACTTTTTAAGGATTTTTTTACCGATTTTTCTTGTGGGGGGTTTTTTGGGCTGATGTTTAGGGGTGAGTTGACTGGGTTCAGGCTTGATCTGGGCTATGGATTGGGGCTTACAAGGGTGAGTTTGGCTGGATTTGGACATGTGATTTGGGGGTATGGTCCTCCATTCATTCAGCTATCTCTACCAACATTGTAGCCGAAGGTGGGGTGTCTACAGGTGCTTAAAAAGCTTCCTTCCACAGAACGCCAAACTAAAAAATCAATTATGAAAGCACTGGTGAAATCTGATTTTGTGGAGATCATATCGACTTGTGAAGAAGAAATACAAGTCTCCACATCTCTTTGGGTTGCTCAAACCAAAGAACGCAACTTCTGGGATGACCCATATTTGATAAATTTTTACCTAGACAAGATGGAAAGGAGATCTATATTCAATGATTTCCAACTAATGCAATTCTCCTTTCCTAGTACATGTGACAATTTTATTGAGGAATCCGTCGAAATTTTTCAGTAGGATTTTTAATGGGTTAGACTGGTTGATGTCACCAATGTACTTTACAAAGAAGGATGGTGGATAGGTTAACTGAAAAATTTGTTACACCACTTGATGATCTTGCTCAACTTTGTCCTTTTGAATGTTATAATGATAATCGATCTCCTAGTGTGATGAAGATCGTCTTTTTAAAAAGGACAGATTCGGTAGATTAGGTTTAGTTGTTTTTTCTGTTTTAGTTTTACTTACTTTAGTAGATTTTGATACTGGGGTTGTACACTTCCATGATCGACTCTCTCAGGTACTATCGTTCTCACTCTCTTTTATTTTACCATTGCTCTCATGTTCGTGCTCATTGCATATCTTTTTACATTGAGGACAATGCAAGATTTGGTTGGGGGTGAGATGAGATTCCTCATCCATTTAGCAGTTTGTGGACATTTCGAGCATTATTTGTTGATTTTTTTTTAATTTTCTGAAAATTCAAAACTCTTTTTAGAAAACCTTATTTCTATGCATTCGGGATGATATGAGTATAAGAAAAGGAGATATGAAGTGATGAATGTTGCAAGTCTTAAACTACTTCTAATATAATGGTTTTATATGTGAATTTCCCTATTTATATGATTGATAGAAAACTTGAACAATTTTACACCTAGTTCACATTACACAATTTTCATGGGTTGAAAGAATTATGTAGCATTGTGGATTGGCTAGACTTAGATTTAAGGTGTTGAGGAACCAAGCTGGAGTACTTTGTCCATCCTTGTCCATGGGAAAATAACGAAAGATATGGATTTCTAAAAATCCCATCTAATGTGTATGAAAAGGAAAGGAAGGATGAAAATATGGGAATGATTGAGAATATGGTGAAAAATTCTGAAAATAGCTTCCTATTACTAACTGGGGGATGGTCTACCCGTAACCAAAGCCGAAAATAGGACGTAGTGTGAAAGCTGTCGGAAGGACGGTAAGGCAAATTCCTGTCATAGGCTTGTTGTTGATCTGTACACCTTGAGATCCATAGTTTAGTCGATCTAGGAAGAAGATGATCCTGGAAACTCATGAGATGAGCCATCACTATGCACATTAGGTTGAATTTTGTTCAAAGTTCTTCTATCTATCAATCAATCAGCGGGAATTCTATATGAACACTTTTTATGTTTTGAGAGTTTAAGGTTGCAACCTTTATCACCCAGTTTCTTTAATTTTTGTACTTGTATATCTTGGAATGAATAGAAGTATTGTTTATGAAGGAGAGTTGGTTTTGGAAATTTGAACTTGTTTCACGCATGTTTTGCTCGGGACTAGCAAAAGGTTGATTGGGGGGTGTGTTGAGCTTCCATTTTATACATTTTCTAGCCCATTACATCACATTACATGCATGGTTTGTATGCTTAAAAGACCCATCTAATGCTTGTTTTGTGTATGTAGGAATGAAAGAGAGAAGTCATGAATTTGTTGTTAAAAGGGTCATTTAGAACTACATTGAAGACATTGAAAAGAAGCCTTGAAGAATGACGTCAGAAAGACATGGATCGGCCAGAAGAAAGAAGATTTCAGCATGCATATCAGAAGGCCACCAGGCGCCCGCCCATGTTTTGGTCGGGCGCCTGAAATAGGGAAGACTTCTGCTAAAACCGCTGGCAACATTTGGACTTGACCGGGTGCCTGACTACCATCTAGCCGGGCGCCCGATATTCAAGTGGATTTTATATCAAAACGCGCTGGACCTAATTTAAGCTCGGTCGGGCGCCCGACCAAAACATGACCAGGCGCTCAACCAGCGTCCGACGACCGACATAAGTGCGTAAGTTTTTACGCAATCCGAGGCGGTTCTTGATTTTTCCTATAAAAGGACACATTGGCATCCTTGCTAAGGTATCCTAGAAGAGTTCTAAGTTCGTGGGGAGCAAGAGAGTGCATCGTGGAGCGACCGCAACTCCTCCAACTAGGGTTTTTTTTCTTCTAATTTTTCATGTTTTTGTTTAGTTTTTCTTTGAATTCTAGTTGAAGCATGATAATGCTCGGCTAGAACCTCTTAGCTAAGGCTAAGAGGTGAAGCTTGTGAGTAGTTATCATGTTGAATTCTTTCTAATTCAAGTACTTTGCTTTTAAGTTGGATTTTTAAGTTCTAATTTGAATAAAAGTTGGTTTTTTGGATGTTTTTATGAGAGTTCATGTGCTTCGGACATGAGTTCCTTGCAATTCTCTGAGATTATCATGTTTGGATTGATTAGATTCGAATTGTAATAACCCTAGAGCATTCCATAGTCCATTGGCATGGTCGTTACTTCGAAGGCTACATATTCGACTTCTACGTGCTTCATTAGAACTAGAACCTTATTCTTCAACTTGAGTTGGGATTGTTGTGTTGAATGCCATATATTCCAATTAGAAGATAGATAGAACTTCAATTCTAGTTGTGTTATGCTTGGATGAATGAATTCACATGAGGGCTATCACAAGTGGAACCTTAAGGCCTTAGTTCCTTTAATTACAGATTTTTACAACTACTGTTTTAAATTAGTTTATAAACTTGAAATCCTTAATTCATTGAATTCGAAGTTGCTGGAACAATTTGAATTGGTTTACCTAATTCCCTATGGATCGGCCTCGGTCTTACTGATAATTATCACTACATCACAGCCTTGCACTTGAGCCGAGCGAACATGTTCCAAATCTAACCTTAATCAAACGGATATCTGGTCTACTGTCAATGTAAGGCCCACAACTCAAGTTGTGATTATGATCAAGTTACTTAGCAAGAGTCCTTAAAATTTGGGATGTTTCTTAGTAGGATGGGAAAGAAAGGTTTGGATGGCTTGAATTTGAAGTTGGGAAGTGGGGTCCACCTAGATCTGATCGTCTTCAAAGAGGGTGAGTCATATGGCTTGGGATGGGCGCCCCTTTTTATACACTTGCCATGTATGTATGAGGCATGGCCATGTGTCTTTCCAAAGAGATAAATTTATGGTATTTTGTGGTTTATTCCCCTAGCGTGTACATACCACGCTAGAATGGGCCCCACCATCACCTATCATCCCGATCCACACCATCCATCTGATTCCTTACATGGCTACATGTATGGGGAAAGTCATTCCATAGTGAGATGGCAATCAGGTATTGTAGACACCCCACCTTCGGCTACACTGTTGGTAGAGATAGCTGGATGAATGGAGGACCATACCCCCAAATCCCAAGTCCAAACTCAGCCAAACTCACCCTTGTAAGCCCCATTACATAGCCCAGTTCAAGCCTGAACCCAGTCAACCCAGTCCTAAACACCACCCTGAAAAACCCCCCATAAAAAAGGCCAGTCAAAAAATCCTAAAAAAGTCAAACTCACTGAGTCAACCCGCTGAGTCAACCCGCTGAGTCAACCCGTCGAGTCAACCCGTCGAGTCAAAACACCGAGTCAACCCGTCGAGTCAAACCACCGAGTCGACCCGCTGAGTCAACTCACTGGGTCAACCAGCGAGTCCAACAGCAGCCCCGAGGGAGCGACCGTACTCGCTGGAAACCGAGGAGCGGCCGTACGGGCGGCCTATAACAGGCCGCTCGGACAAAATTACGCAAACTGCCACTCCTCGCTGCTATAAATACCCCCCTCCCCTTCTCATTTCAACATCCCTTCGAGTACAAAGAGAGCCTGTCCGTTCGAGTGCCCTTCTCCACCCCTTAGCCCATTTTCCCACCAAGGAGAGCCCGAGTGAGGAGAGTCTAGCTCTGGTCCAGCCCTGCCTGACTACTGGTCCAAGCCTCTCAAGCCATCTAAGTCTTAATCCAGCCACTCGAAGCCAACCCTTGCGACACCTCCGTCCACCCAGCTATCATTCATCCAGCATCATCTCATTTGCATCTAGCATAAGTGCAACATTTACTTTTCTTCCAACCCCCCTGCTTCACTACAAGCACCTTGATTACTCAAGCACACATGCATATGTCTTTATATTAAGCACCTGTCAGTTCGAGCGTATGCTCTGGGCTTGCCCGTTGTTGGAACCTGCCCATCAGAAACTCTTACTGTTCAGACCTGCATTCATGCTTCACTATAAAGCACCTTGATTATTCAAGCACACTGCATACGTCTTATATTAAGCACCTGTCAGTTCGAGCGTACGCTCTGGGCTTGCCCGTTGTTGGAACCTGCCCATCAGAAACTCTTACTGTTCAGACCCGCATTCATGCATCATGTCATCCATGAGAATATACGAGGATTAAACTAGACTTTCAAGTATTCGATCGATTCTGTGAGGTAGAGACCGTACTTCGGTACGGGCAGTGTGTGGGGTGCTTAACCTCTTCCCACCCTGTAACCGTGATCCCTTACCTTGAATCTCTGACCGCAGATCAACAGGAGTCATTTTAGAGGAAGGAATCTTCGGATTCCCTTCTCTAACATTTCTACGGGGTCTAGCCGACTGTAGATTCGAAGTAACTGGCTAGTGGCGACTCTGGTCTTATATAAATTCACTTAAACATATCCAGCTCAATACGACAACCAAACGAAGCCCTCGAGAACGAGGCAAGCCAGTGGCACAAACGGCGATTTCGCACTCACGCATCCTCATCTCCTTCTTTTCCGAAAGGAAAGGGGAAGGGAGAAGAACGTCGTGTGGGAGCGCGGAAAATCGGCGAGGGTCCACAGAATGGCGACTCCACTGGGGATGAGCTAGTCCCACTAGTCGTGATCCGACTTGAAAAACAGAATCATTCCTATACTTGAAAGTTATTAGTCCTCATACAATCTCATCTGCATAGCATTCTACCCAAAAAAAAAAAAAAGAAAATCCCAAAACCCAAAAAAAAAGGTAGTGCATACTTCCCACCATTACTCCTCCAAACCAAATCACCCTGCCACGTCCAGTACAAAATCGACATGGCTCTCCCATTCCCTATACCTGAGGCTTCCTCTCCACTGTTAAACTCGAGTGAATCCATGTCAATTCCTGGCATCCAAGAGCTACAACAAAGTATGAAGGCCATGCAGGAAATGCTTCTCCGATTCACACAAGCCACCGCAGCAGCCAATAATCAGGTTGGCCCAGTTCAACAATCACAACAACCATCTCTTCCAGCCTCCAGTTCATCCCAACCACAACCGCCAAGGATCACTCAGGACTTTCGATACCCTCCTAACAGGGGCCTTCAATCAGAACAACCCTCAACCTCAGGGCATTTCTTCCAGTATCCTCCTGCGAATGAGAGCCATTTTCAGTCACATCCCACAACCAGAACTCCGAGCCAATTCCAAATCCTCTTCCTAATGGGAGTTCCAACCAATTTCAATATTCTCCTGTGACTGGGATTTCTTTGCAGTCTCCTTTCTCAGCTCCAGTCCAACAAAGTCCCTATAATGGGAGTAATTATCAGGCCCAACCTCCTTCAGGCAGGAATCATAAGAGCATCAATGACATCAATTATTACGAAAGGGGGCCAGCTCAGTCTTGGCATGGGGCAAGGTCTCCTTCATCTGGTCCCTCCGAAATAGAGCAACTCCGAGAGCAGATGCAAGAGATGAAGAGAAAGTTGCAGAAGCAGCAAGGGGTGGATCTTCCTTCCACTAAGTTCAGGGACCTTTGTCCATTTCCCGATGCAATGGTACCTCAAGGCTTTCAGGTACCAAAATTTAAAAGATATGATGGGACAGGGTGTCCTATAGACCACTTAAGATCATTTTGTGGTGAGTTAGATGCTGTGGCAAGCAACGACGGAGCGTTGATTCGTCTGTTTCAAAAGTCCCTGAAAGACGATGCCCTAGACTGGTACACATCATTGGACTGCTATCGCATCAGGACTTGGGAGCAACTCTCCCAGGCTTTCGTCAACAGGTTCTCATACAATCTTAACATGGCACCCAGAAGAGCGGACCTCGCAGCTCTCAGGCAAAGAAGTGATGAAACATTGTTAGCTTACGTTGGACGGTGGCGGGCCATGGCCGCTAGAATGAAGACTCCCCTCGACGACGAGGAGCAAATCTCCATGATCGTCCACTCGGCAAATCCAAGTATCTCTGGATACCTTGTCTCACATCCATATGTGAACTTCACCCAACTCATCCGCGCCGGGGAACAAGTCGAAGCCAGAATAAGGGCTGGGATGATCTCCCCTTGGTGGCCTCATCAGGCTTCTCTTATACAACTGATAGTGGAAGGTGAGCCTACCGGATACGAAAGCGATAATGGTAGTGTTCCCATCTCCCATCCAATGGAAGAGGATGATCTTGTCGCCTCTACCGAAGGTGCACTATTCCTCCCTCAGCATGGACAACCGCAGCAACAGCAACAGTCAAGATGGAACTCACAGTTCCCCAATCAAGGTTGGCAAGGGGCACCCCTAATCAGTCCAGTTTCAGAACCCCTCATCCTGCAAGGGGCATCTCCAGTCGATCCAGTCTCCGCAATGCAAGGGGCACTTCCTGCCTGTCCAATTGTTATCAGCCAAGAAGAGCCTCCTCTCCAGTTTATCCGTGCCATCGACTCTAGTTCAGAGTTCGAACCTCTCATCCTATAAGGGGCACCCTCAACTATTTCGATCCCAGAGCCAATCATCATGCAAGGGGCACCTTCAGTCGATTCATTCTTCACACCCATTTCTAACCATGGGCACAATCAGCCCATCTCAGTCAACCAAGGGGACAATCTCCCTAACACAGCATCAGCAAACCAGGGGCACAACCTGCCCGTCTCAACAATAGTCAATCAGGGGCACAGCTTGCCCATTCCAGCTTACCAGGGGCAAAGCCTGCCCGTTTCTCCAGCAAACAACTAGGGGCACAACTTGCCCACCGCACCTGTCTATTCGGCTTCTACTTCAGCCATCGTCCTCCAAGAAGAAGACCCTTCCTTGGACAGTATGCCACATGCCTTAGCAAAATTAGGGCCCAGCTTCAATTATGTGGCCACTATCGAGGAGGTCGAAGGGGAGATTGATGTCCAGGTTCTAATCAGTCCAAAAATATCAACCATCACTCTTCAGGTCTTAGACATCTCAGCTTCATTCCATCTCCTTCCCGATCGGACCTGGTTTTACAGAATCGCTGTCATCTCTTCAAATCTTCACCAAAGGGTCAAGCACATCTTCAGAGATAGGGCGATCACCATCATTACTGATCCCGAACAATTTTCCATGGTAGAAGCATCCAACATTCGAGAGCCTACCATCCCAGCCATGGATGTACAACGCTCTAATGGGGAGGTCTCATACCGTCACAATGCAAATTACTTCCCTCGCGTATGTCCCATCGGATCGAACTACGTCTTCCTTCCTGTTGAGCGTCAAACCTTCTACTATCAGCTTGAATATCAAGACTTGACCCGAATCGTGGGAGTTCAAGAGAATGTTGATAGAGAAAGACTGCGATATCAGCCTACTCGGATTAGGCACAGAAGTATCAGAAGAAGATGGGGTCATCAAGAAGAAGGGAACCTCTGCATCGGCACATCAATCCAGTTCATCAATGCAAGGGTTATCTATCCTGATGATGGGTTGGATTCCACCTTCGATGATCAAGCGAACAGATTGAGTCTGATAGAGGTGCCCAAAGAAGACTCAAGCAAGGGGCAGAAATTTTCCCCGATCGACTGGACTACCGTCCTGGTCCCACCTCAACCAGATGAACTCGAAGAGCTACAATTCATCGGGGACGAACCAGGAAAAATCGCATCCGACACCGACTCGGAGCCCAATCTCAGATCTGCCATGACGTTTGGGTGCAACAATGAGGTTTGGCCTACTGATCCTTTTGGCCCTGCCTCCTGAGGGGAAGGAGTGCAGGGCAGTAACAGGTTTGTAGTCCCCATGACGGCCAATAAAAGTCGACAGTGCTCGGCTCCCCGAGCTGAATCAGGCAACACCTGGTTCACATCGCTGTGTTGCTCGGGTCCTTTACCAAAAAAAAAAAAAAATTCAAAAAAAAATCAGAAGATTCAAAAACCCAAAACACCAAATATTTCAAAAAAAAAAAAATTTAATTTCAGAAAGTCCAAAAAGTTCAAAAAAATCCAGATATTCACAAAATTTCAAAAAACCAGAAAATCTTTGAAAGCAAAAAAAAAATTTTAGAAATCTTTTTCAATAAAGTGTCAAGTCTGTTTGTCAAAGTACTTGAGTATGGAGTTGACTCATAAGATTTCAATCTAGAGTTGGACTTCAAACTCAAGGGTTTGGACAAAGCCAAATGATGTGGAAAATGATGAGCTGACTCCCAAACTTAGAGGGTCTCCTCGAAAGTTCGAACTAAAAGCTGATGTCATCTCAAAAAGTTTCAAAATTATAAACCTAAGATTTCCTGAGACCCATAAGGAAGTGTGCATTAAGAATCCTTGTCCCTGAAAAATAAGCAGAGAATGATCGAATTTTTGAAGTCATGACTTCCCAATCTTGCGCCCTATGAAGACTTATCCAGACTCGATCAAAAAATCATCAAGCCTATCAAGGAGATGCTGCCAAGACTATGCTTACATTCCACGCTGGAGTGTGCGACCTGACGAATGATCGAAGAAACCTCACGGCTCGATGAAGACATATTGTTGCCAACATGTCAGAAAACACTTCAAGTGTCAGCAACATGCACATTGAATCCATATGTGTGCTTCGAAATTCTACAACCTGATGACGCTCCAGTTATTCCCTGTACGAGGTATCTATATCAGCAGAAAGATCGACTCGGCATCATCTAGCAGTCATACACATATACTTGTGGCAGTCGATTACAGCACAAAGTGGATGGAGGTAATATTCTGATCTCGCACGATAATTCTCATGAAGAATGACATCATCAATTGTTAAGGGTTCCCACATGCTATCAACATTGGCAATGGGATGTCCTTCGAAATCTAAGGATGGAGGAGTTCCTCAAGAAGCTTAAAATCAGAAGACAGACCTACGAGTTCAACTCAAAATCCCGTTAACGTGAGTGCTGATGAAGAATGAAGCCGAAGAAAGACAAGTCATATCGGGTTTACAACAAGCACTGCTGCATTTATCAGACTCAAGGGGCAAGTCCCAAGAATCAGTGAATTTCTTCTGGGAGGCATCGTTCGACTCACCAACCTGAGGGGTAAGGATCTTCCAGAGCCAATCAACGCCGACAACGTGAAAATCTCTCACAGGTAAGCCAATCCAACCTTATCAAGAGTTACATTAGTAGAGCCGAAGTCAAGAGGTCAAGGTTTAGACCTCTGAGAATCCCTTCCTGTCCACCAATAAGTGTTCTAAATAAAGGGTTCAAAAGCCAAAAAAAAAAAAGAGAAAAAAAAAGATAGAGCAAAAAAAAAAGGGGGGGTTTTAAAAAAAAAAAAAAGGAAGAAGGGGTATACAACCCACAAAAAAAGAAGAAGAAGAAGAAGAAGAAGAAAGAAAGAAAGAAATAGAAAAAAAAAATCGACCCAAAAGAAACACATCTATCTATCCATCCATCTCAGAAGGGTCTGTAGCTAAGGCCGACAGCTCTGCCATTGTAACTTAAGATAAGGGCCGAAAGGTTACTATCGGCCGGCAACGACGGATTCCTGACCTCTGGGCGCCGCAGTTATCCAAAAAAAAAAGGAAAAAAAAAAGAGATGTGTGCCTAAACAAAGAGGGCGGAGTGAAAACCCTAAAGGGCGCTCCGAGTAAAAACAGTGGGCACATAGCGGACTTGGTGAAAACCCGAAAGGGCGCCAAGGGTAAAAACAGCATAGCTGCCAAGGGGCAGGCAAGATTAAATACCCGGGACGTGGTGAAAACCCGAAAGGGCGCTACGGGCAAAAATGACGGGCGAGCCGGACGCAGCGAAAACCCGAAAGGGCGTTGCGGGTAATAATGGATAAGAAAAGAAAAAAAAGCAGGTACATGAGAGATCCAAGCGACATGAAGATTCAATGGAAGCAAGGATGGCGACTATGAGTCGAGAATTCTTTCAGGATCTGTCCAAATTCTAAGGGCAGGATACCATTGCGCACTATCTTAAGGGGACCAGGACCCTTGGTGAATAATTAAGAAAATCGAGTATGACATCAGGCTAAGTCAAATATTCTGATTCCTACATCTAAAAGCACAAGTCCAAATCACGCACAGACAGATAAGCACTTGACACAAATTTTTACTTCATGATTTGCATATATTTTCCAAAAAGAAAAAAAAATCATTTTTCCTTATTCGTATATATGCAAAAAAAAAAAAAAAGATCTCACAGGGCTTTCAAAATAAACATCCCCCAGCCAAATTATGGAGTGCCTCGTACAAGCGTCTTTCTCCCGATCATTCCTCCTAGAAGGTAAGTATCTCTCTTCCTGCTTTGATGCTTCAATCCTTTTACTAAAGTGTTTTCTCTCCTCACAGGTACCAGAAGGCAATTTAATATCAGTCCATCAATGTGCATCATGGTCCCATCACCTCCATCAATCACATCATCCATGTGGCCCACATTCAAGGGATGCATAGCCTCACCTATGTCCCATCCTCCCAACCTCATCCATGCCATCCATTTCTCCCACAATCAAAGCCCCATTCAAATCAGGAATTTCAGCCATTCCACCATTAATAGAGCCATTCAAAGCTCTCCCAACAACCACCCTTAATTCATCATCAATACCCCCATTCAATGCTCCATCTCCACCATCAATCAAAGGCACCTCATCATCTTTAAAGCCTTCATCAAGTGCTGGAGTGTGGGACCCACCAACCGCTCCCACTATGGCCCCTAAATCACCATCCAAGGCTGCCCAAGAAAGGACAAAATAGGAAGAAGACAAAATGAAGAGAAAAGACAAAGAGAAGAAAGGATTCATGGCTGGAATCGAACTCGCCAGTACAAAGCAAGTGGGACAGGAGCAGTGGACAGAGAAGAATGTCCGAACCCGAGCCAGCCCAGGCCGCTCAAGAGGCGAGCCTTGGGCGGCCTGCTCTGGGCCGCCCGTACGGACGCGCTCCCTCTCTCTCCGCGGGATTGGCTCCAGGGTTCTTGGTAGGTGAGGCTGACAGTCCACGTCAGCAGATGGCACCCCGTGGGCCGCCCAAGGCTCCAATCAACTCCAGATTTCGTTTGAGGTTGATCTGAATCATCTGGAAGGTACCCCACTTGTCCAATCATGAAGTATTACGGCCAACATGGTTATGATCAAGTCAAAGAGAAGAAAAATGGATCAAGAGAGGCCCACAAGCAATCTAAGCCACTTAAAGGCTAGATCATCACGATCCAAACCATGAAAAGCTCGCATGGGTCATCGAATAGCAACATCAAGGGTTCGATTGTGAAGAAAGAAGGCCAGAGTCCAAGATCTGATCGTCAAGAAGGCTAAAAAGAGCAATCTGAACCGTCCAAGTCATCATCTGCATCGTGGAAAGCCTTCTTAACCCCAAGAAACATCAAGGATAAGTGCTTCAAAGCAAAGCTGAAGTCTGGAAAGGGCCCACAAGGCCAAATCAAGCAATTCGGACCACTCAAATCACAGTCAGCCCCGTCAGAAGCCAAATAAAGCAAGGTAAGTATGCCCAACCCCAAAATTTGGTCCGAAGACCTTAAACTACGTCGGGATCAAAATCCCGAGGGATTATCAATAAAAACCGACATCAGTTTGGATCGAATCAAGACCCGACGATCTCGGACATTTCCTAAAAACCAGAAAAATATATACATCACCTATACAAAATTTGGTCCGAAGACCTTAAACTACGTCGGGATCAAGATCCCGAGGGATTTTCAATAAAACCGGCATCGGTCTTCTTCAAGATCTGGTGGCTCTGGACATTTTCTAAAAAACAAAAAAAAATATATTTATGCATTTTCAGCACTTGCATGTACATATTTTGGGTCCGAAGACCTTAAACTACGTCGGGATTGACATCCCGAGAGATTTTTAATAAAAACCAGCATCGATCCCATCCTTTCAGGCCAAGATCTGATGATTTGGATCATTTCAAAAAAAGCAAAAAAATATATTACCAGCCCCTCTTTTGTACAGTTTCATGGTCCGAAGACCTTAAACTACACTGGGATTAATTTCTCGGGGGACCTTTCTCGCTTTCAACCAAAAACCGGCATCAGCCTTGATCAAGGTTTGATAACCCGGATCATTTCAAAAATACCAAAAATATTTTAAAGCTTTCCACAAAAACCAGCATCAATCTCGATCGTTCGAGCTGAAGTCTGGAACCTTTTCCAAAAAATAAAAAAAATGATTCACCAAAAATTTCAATTGCACAAATTCATCCCCAGTGGTCCGAAGACCTAAAACTACACTGGGATTAACTTCTCGGGGGCTTTCTTTCCTAACCTGTTCCAGACATGGCTGACACTTGATCGTACGGGTGTCTGGAATCTTCTAAACAGGTAAGGGCTGAGGCGGGCAGAACTCCGCAATCCTGTTCGTGTTGAACGCACCGTGATAGACAACCTTGATTTGGAAGTCGCTGTTGAATCTGACGGATGTTCCCTGTTCCTAAAACTCATGAAGGGGATTAAGGCTGTTGGGAGGTGAAGCTCACTCTCACGGAATTGTGAGCAACGTAAGACCCCAAACTGGATTGACTAAGGGAAATGTGAGGATGTGGCTCATCTTGTGGCTGAAGGAGTCCGTCAGACGATACGTGGTCTATGTGCATTGCACATGAGGAACAGGCAACTTTGTGGGTGTGTTGACTGAAAACCCTCAAAATCTCCTCATCCGAAGATGTAAAACTATGGCACTTAACTGTGTGAGACTCGTCTTGCTCGCTGACGTAAAATGGATCGGGTGCCTTACCAGCAGTAGAAGCTGGAAGGGGATGAAAATTCCACACTTTTCCCTGCATTTCAGAAAAATCACAAAATACAAAAACATTGCAAAATCACCTCTTCAAAAATCACAAAAATATTTCCCTTGCTTTCAATCAAAAATTTGCAAAAATCACAAAAATATTTCCCTTCCTTTCAATCAAAATATTTGCAAAAATCACAAAAAATATTTCTCCTGCTTTCAAAGAAAATATTTCGAAAATCACAAAAAATATTTCCTGTATTTTCAATAACCGATCTCTATCCTGACCACTCAGATAAAGATTCGGATCACATATTCACAAAAATCACAAAAATTGTCACTAACCCCCAGCACTACACTTCAGGAGTCTTGAACTCCACTCTCTTCACAGTTTGGGATGACGGATCCAATCGCCCGCAAATTGGTATCTTGACCAAAACGGGCAACCAAACACCATCTCAATCACACGTATGCCCAGAAGAACATCTTGAAGTCGGATAGCATCCTCGTACATTCTCATCCGCAAAGAAACAGCATCTTGGGACGATGGACTTGATCGACCACGGGTCGGGATCTTGACCAACCCGCTGACCAAACATCCGCATTAAAAAGAAAAACCCCAGGGAAGCACAACCCTGGAAGCAATAAGCTCAAAATTCTCTACATCTCCAGCAAAAGCAAAATCATCAAACGAGAAGAGGATGAGCCAAATCATGCATTCATCATGCATCTCCCAGCATCAGCATCCATCGCATCAATCATCATGTTTACCTGCTTTCAATAAAAGTCGGTTAGCCAAAAGCCCCACAGGCATCCCTAGTGGAGGCGAGTGCAAACCAGATCCCCGTTTCCAAAAGACAAAAAAATATTTCCATTTGCAAATAAAAACCCCACGGAGTATCACTCCCCAGAGTGGGTGCCTTTTCAAAAATCCAAAAATATTTTCTCAGTAGAGCGTTCTGCCTCCAATACGCTGGGAGATCTTCCATATCTCTGGGTAGGAGCCGACGCAAAAATCAAATAAGATCCGATGTCTCGCGGTTTTCCCGGAGACCATTGGATCCAATGCACTCAAAGTACGGTCAAACTGAACTCCAGTGTCAGTGCGGTCGTACCACATGCCAAGATACAAAAAAGATGAAAGCCAAAAGGCTCGGTCATAGAAACCATTTGAACAGGTGGAAACGATGAATTGTAACCCAAGTATCAAAATCAGCAGATTGGGTGGAAAGAGTTCACCCGCACATACCTAGGCGTGGATGCCTGAAGTACCTTGACTGAGTCCAAGTCGGTGTAGTAGAATCCCGTAAGACTATCTGACGCAGGGCGTCTAACCACTTTGACAGTCAAGCGAAACAAGTACTCCTGGAGTGATCTGGAAAAACATCAAACATCACACAATCAGTCTCAGGGTCAGTATCCTCGTAAGACTAGCGGACGCAGAGGCTCTGCTGTACCTTTCCGATGTTAGTACCGATCGGGAATGGAAGGGTTGCGATTGGGTACCCAGGTTGCAGCAAACTGCAGGGACAATCGCAACGTTTTCTCCAAACTCTCGCGGTATGTGCGAGTTATCAATTTCCAGACAATCAACTGACTCAGATACAAAGGACAACAAAGACTCCAGACCACAATCAAGGAAAGAATGAATTGCAAACCAAGCATCGAAACCAGCAGATCAGGTGGAAAAAGCCCACCCGCACATACCTAGGCGTGGATGCCTGAAGTACCTTGACTGAGTCCAAGTCGGCGTAGTAGAATCCCGTAAGACTATCTGACGCAGGGCGTCTAACCACTTTGACAGTCAAGCAAAACAAGTACTCCTGGAGTGATCTGGGAAAACATCAAACATCATACAATCAGTCTCAGGGTCAGCATCCTCGTAAGACTGTCGACGCAGAGGCTCTGCTGTACCTTTCCGATGTTAGTACCTATCGGGAATGGAAGGGTTACGATTGGGTACCCAGGTTGCAGCGCATGTAGGGACAATCGCAACGTTTTCTCCAAACTCCCGCGGTATGTGCGAGTGATCGGTTTCCAAACGATCAACTGGCACAGATGCAAAGGCAAGCAATGATTTCAGACCATGATCCATGAATGACCGGGTCAGAAGTGGGGTGTCCACTCGCTTTGGCATTCGGTTGCACGCAACCTCTGCCAAAGAGGGGCATCTGTAGACACCCCACCTTCGGCTACACTGTTGGTAGAGATAGCTGGATGAATGGAGGACCATACCCCCAAATCCCAAGTCCAAACTCAGCCAAACTCACCCTTGTAAGCCCCATTCCATAGCCCAGTTCAAGCCTGAACCCAGTCAACCCAGTCCTAAACACCACCCTGAAAAACCCCCCATAAAAACGGTTAGTCAAAAAATCCTAAAAAAGTCAAACTCACTGAGTCAACCCGCTGAGTCAACCCGTCGAGTCAACCCGTCGAGTCAAAACACCGAGTCAACCCGTCGAGTCAAACCACCGAGTCGACCCGCTGAGTCAACTCACTGGGTCGACCAGCGAGTCCAACAGCAGCCCCGAGGGAGCGACCGTACTCGCTAGAAACCGAGGAGCGGCCGTACGGGTGGCCCATAGCAGGCCGCCCGGACAAAATTACGCAAACTGCCACTCCTCGCTGCTATAAATACCCTCCTCCCCTTCTCATTTCAACATCCCTTCGAGTCCAAAGAGAGCCTGTCCGTTCGAGTGCCCTTCTCCACCCCTTAGCCCATTTTTCCACCAAGGAGAGCCCAAGTGAGGAGAGTCTAGCTCTGGTCCAGCCCTGCCTGACTACTGGTCCAAGCCTCTCAAGCCATCTAAGTCTTAATCCAGCCACTCGAAGCCAACCCTTGCGACACCTCCGTCCACCCAGCTATCATTCATCCAGCATCATCTCATTTGCATCTAGCATAAGTGCAACATTTACTTTTCTTCCAACCCCCCTGCTTCACTACAAGCACCTTGATTACTCAAGCACACATGCATATGTCTTTATATTAAGCACCTGTCAGTTCGAGCGTATGCTCTGGGCTTGCCCGTTGTTGGAACCTGCCCATCAGAAACTCTTACTGTTCAGACCTGCATTCATGCTTCACTATAAAGCACCTTGATTATTCAAGCACACTGCATACGTCTTATATTAAGCACCTGTCAGTTCGAGCGTACGCTCTGGGCTTGCCCGTTGTTGGAACCTGTCCATCAGAAACTCTTACTGTTCAGACCCGCATTCATGCATCATGTCATCCATGAGAATATACGAGGATTAAACTAGACTTTTAAGTATTCGATCGATTCTGTGAAGTAGAGACCGTACTTCGGTACGGGCAGTGTGTGGGGTGCTTAACCTCTTCCCACCCTGTAACCGTGATCCCTTACCTTGAATCTCTGACCGCAGATCAACAGGAGTCATTTTAGAGGAAGGAATCTTCGGATTCCCTTCTCTAACGTTTCTACGGGGTCTAGCCGACTGTAGATTCGAAGTAACTGGCTAGTGGCGACTCTGGTCTTATATAAATTCACTTAAACATATCCAGCTCAATACGACAACCAAACGAAGCCCTCGAGAACGAGGCAAGCCAGTGGCACAAACGGCGATTTCGCACTCACGCATCCTCATCTCCTTCTTTTCCGAAAGGAAAGGGGAAGGGAGAAGAACGTCGTGTGGGAGCGCAGAAAATCGGCGAGGGTCCACAGGTATTCCTAAATTAATTCTAGCCTTTTATTGGCCTGATGGTGTATCCAAGTTATGTACACCTCAACTATCAAGGATTGAGGGTGCATTCATGTGTGTGTACGTGCCATGCATGCATGTCTCAAACATCTATGAACTAATGAATTCTAACTGCATAAAATTGAAGATCATGGTTCATATGTATATGAAAAAATAATGGCCAAGTTCAAATATTGCAAATAGATAAGATATTGGATGGTTAAGATGATGTCACATGTACATGCACATGATCTAGCATAATGTAAGCATGTTAGATACGATCAAGTCAGATAGCATGATAAATCTATTCAAGATAAATCTAATGAAAGTAGTTTGACACAAATCCGATTATCAGATTGTCCAATATCTCCATTAAATTATGGCCATCCACACGTTTGGCCTTGGATCCTGAGTTCCACTTAGGAAAAAATTATCAAACTTTTATCATTCTAAAGGCCTTTACAAGATGAATAAAATGACCGTGATCATTGGATGACCATAATCTGAAACGATTAATTTAGAGGGTTTAAATCATCCGTCCATCGATCTGACCATTTATAGCTTTTGTTTTGGCGATCCGAAGGTAGGTTTATGTTTTAGACGGCAATGATGGTCAATCCATGGTTTGGATCGGTGTTTCGTTTGATAGATTGACTTCTATCCATGGCCAAGAGTCATATCACCCATCTAATGGTCAAGATTTATCCTTATTTTGGAAAAAAAATTGTACCCCTAAAATTTGTCCATTCTATTATAGCTACTTGCAAAACTAGTTGATGTGCTACCTATCCAAAACGGTGTCCACTGGTTAAGTTGATCGGTACACGGTCGTAGTGTGTCTTCCCGAGGTCACCTGTCCACAGCAACAGGCGTGGGCCCTATGTTGCACTACTCGACTAAAGCCCCAACCGTCTCTCAACTCGAATTTCCAATAAAACACAGGACAGGCATCTGACTTTTCTAAAAGATGGTTCAGTCCATACCAAAATACATCGATCTCTACAACCACAAACTCAAAGACCATAGTCCCTGATGACTTTGTCTTCTGCTCATAGATCCAGGCCTTTCCTGAATACTCCATCTATTGTACAATTGTTATTCGTAGTGAAGCATTGTCGCTTTGTGCCGTGGTTTTCTCCCACAAGAGTTTCCACATAAAAATCGTTGTGTTCTTTGTGGTGTGATTTGTTTACATTCATGCTCACTTAATTGCTTTGTTTGACCTATCTTTGACACTGCATACGTATATTTACTTTTTCCTTTTAATCAAGGGTTAGCAATCATTTGATGTAATTAAGGGCTTATGCTAGATCACGGCCTGAAATGTATAATATCTCAGAATCTTTGAAATAAAATTCGCCTTGCGATATCTTCTCTTGTTTATACTTTTGTGAATGCTTGTGATTGTTTATGAATGCTTCCATTACTCAAAACCCAATAGCAACAACACAAAAAAATCTAACCTTGATCAGTTTCACATTTTTAGTTTTAGACCACCAATGTATTACAGACCCTCGTGCAGTAATACTTCCATGAAGGGCACTCGATTGCAAGAATAAGGCTTTATGAAGTTGGCCAGCGTATCGTAAGCAAGATGTTTCTAAAGAGGAGTCACCAGCCTACGTCACAAAGTAAATGTATCGTTATTTTATTATACTGTTATAGCATGACCCGGATCGAAGTTCCGACTAATAAAAAATGGGCTATGGTTACCACTAGAAACCAAATCGAAGAATTTAAAATCATCACAAAATGAGCTATGGAGAGCTGTCCCCAAAACTAGTCGATGTACTACCCATCCAAAACGGTGTTCGTTGGTTGAGTTGATCGATACACGGTCGCAGTGTGTCTTTCCGAGGTCACCACGGGCCCTGTGTTGCACCACTCGACTAAAGCCAAAATTGTCTCTCAACTCGTATTTCTGATAAAACATGGGACATAAGCATCCAACCTGTCCAAAAGATGGTGTAGTCCATACCAAAATAGATTGGTCTCTACGACCACGAACTCAAAGACCATAGTCCCCGTTGACTTAGTCTTCTTCCCATCGATCTGGGCTTTTCTTGAATACACCATCTCTTATATAATTGTTGTCCATAGTGGAGCATTATCGCTTTGTGCCGTGGTTTTCTCTTGCAAGGGTTTTCACATAAAAATTGTTGTGTTCTTTGTGGTGTGCTTTATTTACATTCATGCTCACTTAATTGGTTTGTTTGATCTATCTTTGACACCAAATGCGTACATTTAATTTTGCTTTTTAATTAAGGATTATTAATCATTTGATGTAATTAAGGGCTTGTGTTAGATCACGATCTGGAATGTACAAGATCTCAGAATCTTTAAAATAAAATATTCCTTGTGATATCTTCTCTTGTGTATATTTTTGTGAATGCTTTTGATTGTCTATGAATGTTTCCATTACTGAAAATCCTAGAGCAACAACACAGAAAATACCACCCTCGATCAGGTTTCGCATTTTCAGTTTTAAAATTTTGATAGTAGGGTGTCTATATATATTTGTACAAATTTTAACCCACTATATACGATAGACTTAAAGCCACATTCCTTGTCGAAGTGTGATGAAAGATGGTTGATACACAATTCATAGTGGTATTGGTACACATGCTAATTTGTAATTATAAATGGCTACTCAATGGTATGGATATGGGTAACCATTTGACCCGACATGATTATAAGCATGGGTGCATTAGCCATCGATGGTTATGTGTACTATTAACGACAGATTCTGGTAACAGGCTCCTCCCAAGTATTTGCCCTTCTTTAGGTGAGCTCCCCTCTAAACCTGAAAAGCCAAAGAAGAAAACTAAGGGTGGCCGACGCTTGGCCATTAGCCCTCCGAAGCTTAAGTCAGATGGGACTCGATGGTAAGATGAAGTGTGAGACGTGGGTTTTTAGACTGCATACCTTTGTCATCAATGGGGTCATCTATTTATATACGTCCGAGTGGTCCAGTTTGTTACACAAGCCGTCGAGATTACTGCTGATTTTAAGGGATAAGGTGCTTATCTCGTTAATCCTTATCCTTAGACAAAGGGATGACATAACCACTCTAGATGTCTAGTTGATTACGCCTAATCATGGAGATTCCTTATGATTTGGGGCTACGAATAGAGACAAGCCCAAAACCGGCCTATAGGGGCTGCTGGTACTATAAGACGAGAGACGTCCCTACTAGAGACCAGAGATCAGCGCAGCTCACATCATGGGGGTGTCATCAGTCAATGACCAGAGACCAAGGCTATTTGCATAACAGGATGTCATCACTCGTACCCCACTTACATCCTGGTGTCCTACTCGTATATTTGGGAGTGTGTAAGGACGCGTCTACGCGATATACGAGCTGCGACCATAGGGGCTCGTTGGTCGAATGATTAGGTCGTGACTTTATGGAGTCAAAGGCGCTCGTGGGTCTTGGGTCTTTAAACCTCTTCGACGACCAACTTTTATCCTATAACAGATGCCCCCCAAGTCCTTGGCGTTGAGGAATCTAAGCGAAGGACTTGTCTGTCTGCACATGTAACCGCCTAATGCATTTTTCGGAGGAGAAGCCGTACATGATTGAGCCCTCATTTATGAGCGCCAACTTTCCGCAGCTTTTCGACTAGGAGAAAATGAAGCGGCGCCCGCCACGTGTCTCCGGAGTTAATGACCGTGCTCGTTCGACTGTCGTGTCAAACGAATGGTTGCCACGTGTCTCCCAAATCTTGAAGGAATGATTGCTTATAAATATTCGAAGCCTGCAGAGGTTTCTTCATTTTGAAGTTTCATCGAAGATTTAAAAAAAAAGTCCTTCTCTCCCTGTTCCTATATCTCTCTGGCGTGACTTTCAATTTTTTTTCTTTGAGGTATTGCCCTTTCCTTGTTTTCTTTCTTGAACTGAAAATGGTGAGGGATTCCGATGACGAAGCTGTCCCTTTGGGGGATGCAACTCTGAATTCCTCTTCCTCAAACAACGCAAGATTCCCTGTGGGGAGATACTCTGCGTCCGGGTATCCTTCGATAATGACTGGAGGAACGATTAAATGAGTTACGGGAAAGATACCGGATCCCTGACTCCATCATTCTCTGGTTACCTAGGGAGGGAGAGACTCCGGATTCTCCACCTCCGGGTTGCGTGGCTTTGTATGACTATTTTTTCATTCTTGGTGTGCGTGTTTCCCTTCACCCCTTTATCCAAAACGTACTTCGTATTTACAAAATTGCCCCCGGATAACTCATCATAAATAGCTGGAGGATTGTTCTGAGTGCTTTTGTTCTCTGGAAACAAGCCTGGAAATGAAGATTTAACAGCTGAAGTGTTCCTTAAAATGTTTCAACTCAAGAAGGCTCCTTCCAGTGAGGGTTGGTATTATCTATGCTATTGGCACCGAGATAATTACGTTTTGGAAAAACCCACTTCGAATTACCCTGGGTGGAGGAAACGGTGGTTTTATGCCTCCAAAAATTGGGAATCTGATGTAGGGTCCAACCCTGGGGGCCATAACGTCAATCGCTTCTTTAGTGAAGGTGGGTAGATCTTCATTTCACCAAAATTTTTGTAGTAGTTTTAATCTCTTATTTACCCAACTCTGCTCGTGTTCGCAGGTATTCCGACTGGAGGAAAGCCGACTTTGAAAAGGGGATTAACGAGAAGATCGTTAAAATCTACAAATTATCGGTTAGTGATAGGAACATCGAGTCCACCCTCTCGCTTCCACGACTTGCTGCTTCCGGACTGATATCTCAGGAGGAAGTCACCATGGTGAACGTTGGTGAGAAGAGAGGATTGCTGCCCCGCCTGAGGGGTACCACCTCGAAGAGACAAAAGAAGACGACGGCCGGTCCATCTCATCCATCTAGTCGGTCGGATGAGCCTGCCTGAGGCTCGCAACCATGTGACCCTCATGATGAATGCTCCGGTTGTTCCTCCAGAGCCACCGGTTATTGACATCATTGATAATTCCCCGAGAGGCGAAGAGGTAGGGCCGAGTCGTCCCTCGAGTGAAGGGCATCATAAGCCTGATGTTGCTAGCGAGTTGGTTCCTGCTCATGAGTCATCTGTTGCTCATGATGCGAGCACTACTGGGTTGGTCGTGGTTCAGCCATCTGGAGTTCGGACGTTCAATATCCCAAGTCAATTGCATCCGATTTGCAAGTTTATATTTGATAACATCACCCCGCAGACTTTAGTGCTCTTCCCGAGCCTAGTCCCGAAGATCTCTCTCTGGATGCGGGGGTGAGGATGATCCAGGTAAAAATACTTCAGTTTTGACTTGTTTTCTCCTTCCTCCCTTTGTTTTTTGGATCCTTGTTCCTTTAATAACTCTTTTACTCCTTAAACATGGACTAGACCTCATTATACGGACGAGACGTGATATTTTCGTTGCTGGCTGTATCATTGATGAGGCCGAGGAGAAGAGACTTACTCTGGAGAAGGCGATCTAAGGAAGGGATTAAGTCATCAAATCTCGTGAGACTCTGATCGCGAAGATGAATGAGGACAGAAAAATCCTCATTGAAAAAATCCAGGTCTTGACTGCCAGGTATCAAACCTTGGATACAAACTTCGCAAGACTCATGGAGATGAAGGAGAAGATCGAGAAAGAGAGAGATCTTCCGCCAAGATAAAATTTCTTTGGAGGAGCAGCTCGCTGAGAGCAGGTCGTGACTGAAAGAAGTCAGCGATAGCTTGGAGAAAGAAAGGTCTATTCTCTCATAGCTCAAAGATGATTCCATTCATAGGGAGGAGGAGAGAGTGGCCTACGTTAAAATGTTATCTGAAGAGGGACCTCGAGTGGTCATGGAGTTCCGTACTTCATAGTTGTACGATGACGAGCGGTACGAGTCATACGATGCTGGTCGCGACTTCGCATTGAGAGTAGTGCAGCGGATATCTCTATCATTCAATATGGAGGAATTCGAGAGGGTCACGTCCGTCGTCGCTGCTGAAGAGAGAGCAGCCGCTGAAAATGAAGCTACGGAAGCTACTCAAGCTACGGGGGTTCCCGAGGTGAGCCCTGAAGTCGAGAGTAACTCTCCTCCTCCAAGCGACGCTCAGGAATGAGCACCTCCTCTCTTTTCTTTTTTCTTTTTATGTTGATCTTGGTCGTCCCCTTCTTCTTATTGTAAAAACAATTTTGATGTTTCCCTTTGAATGAACTCCTAATAGAAAGAATCATTTTGACATTTTGGCTCCTTCTAGCAATAAATTATTTGTATATTGAATGCACAGATACTTAATTCATGAAAATGAGTTAGGCTCAATCCGGGGGTCTTGGTGACCACGTCCACATAGAGATAGACTGATCTATCGATTGAGACTTTGGCTCTGCAGTAAGCAGAAGATTTACTTAAGACAATGTTTGTCTTCTCTTCAGGGTTGTTCTGGTCCAAAGCGGAGCAACGACCAAATTATGAGATTTATAGTTGATTAGCCGTAATGAATAGCCGTAATGAAAGGAATGATCTTTATTCAAACGTGATTCATGTGCTTAATACATGAATGCTTTATGGATAATATTGAAGTAGGTACTCCACGAGCCAGGGGTGACGTAGTAGTCTTCCTCGCATGTCTTTTAGATAATATGTACCTGGTCGTACAACCTTGATAACCCGATAGGGGCCTTACCAATTCGGATCTAACGAACGAGCGGGTGTTCCAAGATTTTGTCTAAGCACCAAATCACCAAGCTGAAAAGCTCTGGGTTTGACCTTTGCATTGCGGTAGCGAGCTATACGCTGTTGGTAAGCTACTGCTCGAAGTCGGGATGCGTCCCTTCTTTCTTCCAAAAGGTCGAGATGAAGCCTCAGACCCTTTTCATTGCTCGTTAGGGTCGTATTGCTCCATTCGATACGAGGGTACTTCAACTTCAACTGGAACAACTACTTCGGTACCAAATGCCATAGAGAAAGGGGTTTCTCCAGTCGACGTACGAGTCGTCGTTCTATAAGCCCATAAGATTTCAGGCAGAAGTTCAGGCCACATACCTTTAAGCTCATCAAGTTTAGTTTTTAGATGATGTTTGATAATCTTATTGACTTGCCTCAACTTGTCCATTAGCCTCAAGATGATATGGGGAAGTTCGAATACTTTATATCCTCCATTTTTCGCAAAACTTAGAGAACGCATGCATTGTCAAACTGTTTTCCTTTGTCAGTGATTATAGTATGGGGGAACCCATAACAGCATATATGATGTTTGTCCATATGAATTTAGTAGTCTGTTTGTTAGTGATTGTGGTTAAAGGTTCTGCCTCGACCCGTTTGGTGAAGTAATCGACTGCTACAATTGTGAAGCTGTTCTGGCCTTTTCCGATGGGTAATGGTCTGATTATATCAATACCCCATTGGGCAAAAGGCTAAGAGCCATCCATCGGTGTCATTTGCTTAGATGGCACTCAAGGAATTGGAGAATATCGCTGGTATTTTTCGCATTTCATGGAAAATTCGATTACGTCCGCCTTCATGGTGGGCCAGTAGTACCCTTGTCTTATTGCTTTGTATACTAAGGACCATCCACTGGGATGATTATCGTATGCCCCCTGGTGTATTTCATCGAGAACACGGTGTGCTTCTTCTGGGTGGAGACAACTTAAGTATGGTAAAGTAAAACTTTTATGTAATAATATTCCGTTTTGTAAGGTGTACGTGGCAGCACGGTAGCGAATTTGTCGCCCATATTTTCTATTGTCTGAGAGTTGTCTATTTTTTAGGTAAAGGACGATGGGATCCATCTAGCATGGAGATAAATGCAATGTGACCACTTGCTTTGAAGCAACGTGATCAATACTCGGAGAATGGAGAAGCTCGATAGAAATAGATCGCGTTAAATCAGACTTTGGTGCGGAAGTTAACTTTGCAAGAGAGTCTGCGAGCTTATTCTCCTCGCGAGGAATGTGAATTATTTCACATTTGCTAAGTTTTGCAAGTAGGATCAGTACTCGAGATTTGTACAAAGCCATTCGCTCTTCTTTCGCCTCGAATTCGTCGAGCACTTGATTGAATATGAGCTGAGAGTCACTTGCGAATAAGTAAGTTCTGTATGGCGAGCACATTCACTAATTCGAGGCCCACGATCAAGGCCTCATATTCTACTTCGTTGTTAGAAACATGACTATCGAATAGTAAAGCATATTGGAATTGTGATCCGTCAGGAGCGATTAGGATCAAACCGGCTCTGCTTCCAGTGGCTCATGAAGAACCATCTACAACAAACGACCAGGGTGCCTGCTCACTGGTCGTAGGGTTATTGCTGGAGATAGAATCAGTGGGGGCCGAATATGAAAATCCAGCAATGAAATTGGCTACGGCTTGGGCCTTAGTGGCAGTTCTTGAGCAGAATGTAATGTCATGTTCGCCGAGTTCAATTGCCCATTTAGTCAAAAGCTCAGATACCTCGGGCTTTTAAAGGACTTGCCTTAATGGATAATTCGTAGGTACTAATATAGAATGGGGTTGGAAATAAGGTCGTAGTTTTCGAGCTGCAGTTACTAAGGCCAGAGCTAGTTTTTCCATATCGGAGTATCGAGTTTCGGCATCCACCATTGCTCGACTGACATAATAAATGGGCCTCTGGACCTCAGAATCTTCTCTTATTAAGGCGGCGCTAACGGCCGTGGAAGATACAGATAAATAAAGAAAAAGTTGCTCATGCGGAACGAGTTTGGATAAGATAGGAGGTGCGCTCATATATTGTTTCAGTTATTGAAATGCCTCCTCACACTGTTGGGTCCATACCCAGTTGGTTTTTGTCGTAGTACGGAATTATTATTTTGTTTGAAGTTAGTAGAACTATAGCTGAATTTAATAAAGTGATTAATTATTGTTTATGAATGTTGAGACCTTAGTTTATAATTTCATTTGGAATAAGAGCGTGACGTGGCTTGGTTATTAAAAAAAAATGCTTTAAAAAAAAATGCTACTATTATTTGTATTCCTGTAATTATTACCTTAGTAGCGCTCGAAAATTTGTGCTCGGGCGGTATATTCGGGCGTTGAATTTTGGGGCGTTACAACTTTTCTGATCCTTGGGCCTTGCCCCCCTTTAGTCTGATAGATGCGGCGATGCTTGTAAACCCAATATGATTTTTCTTTCTTCGGCTTCATTCTTCACCAGCACTCACGTTGACGGAATTTTGAGTTGAACTCGTAGGTCTGTCTTCTGATTTTAAGTTTCTTGAGGAAATCTTTCATCCTTAGATTCCGAAGGGTGTCCCATTGCCATTGTTGATAGCATGTGGGAACCCTTAGCAACTGATGATATCATTCTTCATGAGAACTATCACACGAGATCAGAATGTTACCTTCATCCTCTTTGTGAAGTAATCGACTGCCACAAGTATGTGCCCTTGACCACTAGGTGTTGCCGAGTCGATCTTTCTGCTGATGTAGATACCTTGTACAAGGAATAGCTAGAGCATTGTCACGTTGTAGAGCTCTGAAGCACACACATGGATCCGGTGTGCTTGCTACTGACGCTTGAATTGCTTTCTGACATGTTGGCAGCAATCAGTCTTCATCGAGCCGCGAGGTTGCTTCGATCATTTGTCAAGTCGCATACTCCAACATTGAATGCAAGCATAATCTTGGTAGCATCTTCTTGATAGGCCTGATTTTAGGCTTTATTGATAAGCCTTTGATTGAGTTCGGACAAGTCTTCATATGATGCAAAATTGAAAAGTCATGACTTTGAAAATTCGATCATTCTCTGCTTCTTTTCCAGGGACAAGGATTTTCAATGCACGCTTCCATAAAGGTCTTAGGAGATCTTAGGTTTACAACTTTGAAATTTTTTGAGATAACATTGGCTTTTGGTTCAAACCTTTGAGGAGACCCTCTTAGTCTGGGAGTCAGCTCATCATTTTCCACATCATTTGGCTTTGTCCAGACCCTTAAGTTTGAAGTCCAACTCTAGATCGAAATCTTATGAGTTTGCTTCGTACTCAAGTTCTTTGATAGAGAGACTTGACATTTTATTGCTTGAAAATTTTGAAATATTTCTGATTTTTTTTTTTTGGCTTTGAAAGATTTTTTGGTTTTTAGGAATTTTGTGAATATCTGGATTTTTTTTGGACCTTATGAAATTTTAATTTTTTTATTTGAAAATTTGAAATATTTGGTGTTTTGGGTTTTTAAATCTTCTAATTTTTTTTGTAAAGGACCCGAGCAAGACGGCGATGTGAACCAAGTGTTGCCTGATTCGACTCGAGGAGCTGAGCACTGTCAGCTTTTATTGGCCGTCATAGGGACTACAAACATGTTACTGCCCTGTACTCCTTCTCCTCAAGAGGCAGGGCCAGAGGGATCAGTAGGCCAAACCTCATCGTTGTGCCCAAACATCATGATAGATCTGAAATTGGGCTCCGAGTCAGTGTTGGATGCGATTTCTCTTGACTCATCCCTGATGTATTGCAGCTCTTCGGGTTCATCTGGCTGAGGTGGGACTAGGACGATAGTCCAGTCGATCGGGGGAAGTTCCTGACCCTTGTTTGAGTCTTCTTTGGGCAACTTTATCATACTCAATTTACTCACTTGATCATCGAAGGTAGAATTCAGCCCATCATCAAGGTAGATAATCCCTGCATTAATAAACTGGATTGGTGTGCAGATGTAGGGATTGCCTTCTTCTTGACCACCTTGTCTTCTTTTGATACTTTCCGCGCTTTGGTTTCCTAATCAGAGTAGGCTGATATCGTAGTCTTCTTCTATCCATATCTTCTTGAACCTCCATGATTTGGGCTGAGTCTTGATATTCAAGCTGATAGTAGAAGGTTTGACGCTCGGCAGGAAGGAATACATAATTTGATCCGATGGGACATGCGCGAGGAAAGTAATTTGTATTGTGAAACTCGAGACTTTGGTATGAGACCTCCTCATTAGAGCATTGTACATCCATGGCTGGAATGGTAGGCTCTCGAAGGTTGGATGCTTCTACCATGAGAATTTGTTCAGGATCGGTGATTATAGTGATCGCCCTATCTCTCAAGATGTGCTTGACCATTTAGTGAAGATTTGAAGAGATGACATTGATTTTGTGAAACCAGGTCCGATCGAGAAGGAGATGGAATGAAGCTGAGATGTCCAAGACTTAAAGAGTGATGGTTGATGTTTTTGGACCGATCAAAACCTGGACATCAATCTCCCCTTCGACCTCCTCGATAGTGGCCACATAATTGAAGCTGGGCCCCAATTCTGCTAGGGCATGTGGCATGCTGTCCAAGGAATGGTCTTCTTCTTGGAGGATGATGGCTGAAGTAGAAGCTGAATAGACAGGTGTGGTGGGCAAGTTGTGCCCCTGATTACTTAATGGAGAGATGGGTAGGCTTTGCCCCTGGTAAGCTGGAGTACGCAAGCTATGCCCCTGACTGACTATTGCTGAGACGGGCAGGTTGTGCCCCTGGTTGATTGATGCTGAGATGGGTAGAATTTGCCCCTAGCTCAAACTGAGCAAACCATGCCCCTGGTTTGCTAATGCTGCGCTAGGGAGGTTGTTCCCTTGGTTGACTGAGATGGGCTAATTGTGCCCATGGTTGGAAATGGGCGCGAAGAATGAACCGATTGAAGGTGCCCCTTGCTGTTCACTCCCCAAGTATAGGGTTACGATGTAGTAATAATTCGGAAAGACTGGGTATCATTCCCACAGAGATTCATGTATGGGTATTCTCAGGATTTATCTAAAACAACTTCTAATCGAGATCCTATTAAGAACTAAAGCAGGGAAATAGTGATTTGGGTTTAAACAGTGAATGTGTAAGGTAATAATAATCTAAAAAGGCACTAGAGCGCCAAGGATCCACTTTTGATAAGTTTCAATGCATTAACACAACTAGGTCTCTTATAACTCAATCGGAATCGAATTTATATCTCTATCCGATCGGAATATAGAGCGGTTCAATCAACAATTATCTAAAACAGTTGCTTATTCATTGATTCAATTCCCACAACAATGCTCAGGCCTTGGGCACACTCAATTGTTAGGCCAAGCCTCTTTCCAATCTAGTAGAGATCCTCAACCATAGCTGTCATCAAATCCTGTCACTAGACTTGATTACGACCAATGATTAGAACTCTAATTAAATCAAAATCAATCAACAAACAACTATTTCAGATTATAACAAAAGATAAGAACTTTAATTGAATGAGTTCCCACATGAAGATCATGCCATTGTACACAAGGCAATCAAAGGGTCTACCATGCCCGAAGTCGATGATAGATCAATGAAATACACGAGCATAAACAATGCCCAAAAGATAAGCAACTAAGTTTAGAATCACTAAGAATCACATGAGCCCGGAGTCATCAAGAGATCAAAGTAAAACTGAACTAATACTTGATTTAAACTCATATTAAACTAAATTCTTCAATTAAAACATGAAAAGGAAACCTAGGTTGCATCAATCCATAAAAAAACAAATCAAAAGCTTCACCTCTTAGCCCTAACTAAGAGGTTTTAGTTCATCTCTAACATCCTTGAACTAGAAGCCTCAAAAACATAAAAAAACAACTAAAACTAGAAGAAAAACTAGGAAAACTTGAAGTAGAATCCGTCTCCTAAGCTTCCTTGACGATCCCCACATCCTAGCATGCCTGGGTATGAAGAGGAGAAGTCTATTTATAGATTGGCGCAAAAGATTCCAGATTGCGCAAGGAATTACGCAATTGCGCAGAGAAAATCGGAGCTTCACGGACACTCTGTTACGCTGACGACCGGTCGGACAACCTGGTCGCACGATCGGTCTCAAAATCGCAAAATCTGTCCAGAGAGTTTTCATAAATTCCAACCTGCAGTTTTAATTCAAGGACCGGTCGCACGACCGGTCTGAGCAGTGGACGACCGGTCTAATGACCGGTCGTGGATGGTCCAGCAAGCTTCTGCAGTAAAGTCTCTTCTGTTGAATGTTCGGACCGGTCGGACGACCGGTCTTGGGTACATTCTTCTGCTTTCTTTTCTTCTCTCCTTTGCTTCTTTCTTCCACCCTTTCACACTTAGTCTTATGATCTTTAATGCTTATAAATAGTGTCTTTAAGTCTTCAATTGATAAATCTCCTCTCTTATTCCTACAATCACAAATCCATGCATTAGATTAGTCTTTAAATCATGAAACCATGCATAATGAGTGATGAATTGGGGTTAGAATATGCACAATTAAGAGCTCAACACCCCCCCCCCCCCCCCAACCAGCATTTTGCTAGTCCTGAGCAAAACATGCGTGAAACAAGTTTCATTCTAAAAAACCCAACTCTCCTTTAAAAACTATTCTTCTATACATCCCAAGACACACAAGTGTAAAAGTCAGAAAAATTAGGTGATAGAGGTTGAAACTGTAAACTCTTAAAACATAATAAGTGTCCATATGAAACTCCCGCTGATTGATTGATAAATAGAAGAACTCGAACAAATTCAACCTAGTGTGCATAGTGAAAGTTCATCTCATGAGTTTCCAGGATTATCTTCTTCATAGATCAACTAAACTATAGATCTCAAGGTGTATAGAGCAACAACAAGCATAGGACAGGAATTTGCCTTACCGTCCTTTCGACGGCTTTCACACTACGTCCCATTTTCGGCTTTAGTTACGGGTAGACCATCTCCCGGTTGGTAATAGGTAGCCTTTTTCAGAATTTTCCACCATATTCTCCATCATTCCCAATTTTCATCCTTCCTTTTCCATTTTCTTTTTCATTAGATATGATTTTTAGAAATCCATATCTTTCGTTATTTTCCCATGGACAAGGATGGACAAAGTACCCCGTCTTGGTTTCTCAACACCTCAAATCTAAGTCTAGCCAATCCACAAATCACATAATCCTTTCAAATCATGAAAATCGTGTAATGTGAACTAGGTGTAAAAGTGTTCAAATTTTCTATCAATCATATAAATAGGGGAATTCACATATAAAACCATTATATTAAGGGAAGTTCAAAGCTTGCAACATCACTCACTTCGTATCTCCTCTGCTTATACTCATATCATCTCAAATGCATAGAATTAAAGTTTTTCAAAAGAGTTTTGAATTTTGAGAAAAATCGAAAAATTTCTACATCATTGCTTGAAATATCACAAAAGCTAGTAGATTCATCTAAGGAATCTCTCACCCCCCAACCAAAACATTACATTGTCCGTAAATGTAAGAAACTATACAATGAATGCAACACATGAGAGCAATGACAAAATAAAGGGAGTGAGAAAGAGAGATATCACCTGCGGAATATATTTCATGGCAAGATTAGCTTTTGGAGATGGATTACTTCACAACTAAATCGACTGATCAAAGCAAATCCTAATGGGATATCATTCTAGGAAAACTATTTAAAATCATCCTCCGTCAGACTAGGAGGTTAATCCCAACAACTCGTTCAAAAGCATAAAGTCAAGCAGAATCATTAGATTGATCAAAAGGTTTTGCAATATAGTCATCCAATATCCTGCTTTACAATATACATGTGTGTGAGTGATCCAGATAAGCCATTGAAAATCTCCAAAAAGAATTTCCGCGGATTCCTTAATGTTTTCACCACATGTATAAGAGGAGACAACATCATATTTGTCAGAAAAAATATGTCTCCATTCAGATTTTTCTGGGCATTGACATTGCAAGTATGGATCATCCCAGGGTTGGTAGAGTTCGGTGTGCATGATCCATAGAGGTGTGGAAATATGAATTGATTTCTTAGCACAACAAATTGTTGTTTCCACGTCCTTCTCTTGGCTAACGTTATATGCCGATACCGACTCTAAAAGTGCGACTACATCCCCTATCACATAAACATTCTTATCAAGAGAGTATGTCACATCTTCTTCTAAGTGACTGGAGTAAAGAGTTGAGAGGGACGCATCTTTCACAATAGAACTGATCATGTTTATTTCTTGGACCTCTTGATCTTCATCCTCTTGCTAGTTGTCAATATTGAAAGCATTTAACTCAATCGTCATATTGCCAAAAGACATTTGTATGACCCCACTCCTACAATTGATGATGGCGTTTGATGTAGTTAGGAATGGGCGGCCAAGTATGACAGGAATTTGAGGGCCAATATTAGCCATGGGTTGTGTGTCCAAGACAATAAAGTCCACTGGGTAGTAGACCTTGTCAACTTGGACAAGAACGTCCTTAATCACCCCTCTCGGAATACGAATCGATCGGTCAAGCAAGTAGTAATGTGGTTTTGGTGGGTTTTAATTCACATAAACCCAATTGTTCATAGACCGAAAAGGGGATTAAATTCACACTTGCCCCTAGATCGAGTAAAGCATGCTTCACCCGGTA
The DNA here is from genome assembly GCA_003013855.2 of Liriodendron chinense. Lineage (NCBI taxonomy): Eukaryota > Viridiplantae > Streptophyta > Magnoliopsida > Magnoliales > Magnoliaceae > Liriodendron > Liriodendron chinense. The sequence continues at coordinate 332,483 of ML058466.1, read as the reverse complement.
GTCTGCAATTATGCATGATATTGTCGGACTACCGGTATCTTTGTATTTCTTGGGCATCCCGTGATTTATAATGGCACTTACATTTTCTGTCAAAAATGCCTTCTTTTGCACATGTATTTTTCTTTTCACCGTGCAAAGGTCTTTTAAAAATTTAACGTATGATGGTATTTGTTTAATGGCGTCCAACAATGGGATGTTGATTTTGACTTGCTTAAAAACCTCCAAAATTCCTGATATTTATCTTGAGGTTTGGTTGAAATCAAGCGTTGAGGGAATGGAGCAATGGGCCTGTATTCTTTCAATGACACTTTTTCATTCATGGCGATGCTAGGTCCATCATCCTCTTTGGAAGATACCAGATCATTAGGTGTTGAGGCCTTCACTGGGTCAGATTTTTCAATGGTTTTACTACTTCTAAGAGTGGTGATGGCCTTAACATGTTCCATATGTTGGTTAGAGGAACTAGGCACGCTTATTTTGCATTGTGATTTCGGATTAGGTAGGGTTGGGCCGGAAGAATCCCTTCCCTTGCGTTTAAGCAAGCCTTGATTTCCTCCACCTAATTTTTAAGCTCAAGCATTATCGTATGGTTTGATTGGTTTATTTGAGCTTGACCTTCCTATGAATGCTTTCAATGTATCCTCTATAGGCATTTGAGGTGGGGCCATAGGAAATTGTATTGGGGGCCCCTTTTGAGGATTACTTTGATTGGTCGTGGTTCCATTCGCCCAATTAAAGTTATGATTGTTTCTCCAACTAGAATTGTACGTGTTTGGATTTGGAGTACTAAAAGGTCATTGATAACTATTCAAAGCATTCGATTGTTCATATAAAAGTTCTCGAAACGCATAAATTGTTGGACAATCCGGCAGTTTGATGCACATTGGAAGCACAAATACCACAAATAGTTTCAACAGTCCCTCTTTGTTGAGTTGTGTCCACTTTCCTTATTTCCATCTCCTCGACCTTTCGTGTGAGATTAGCCACTCTAGAACCTAGATCATCTTTCTCATTTAAAACGTAAATTTCTCTATTTTTCTTGACTTGGGGTTGTTTTGAACTTATTGGCTTAGATGTATCCCATGATTGTGTGTTTTCAGCCAACATGTCAAAATAATACCAAGCTTCCTCCGTTTCCTTGTTTATGAACTCCCCATTGCACATCATCTCGACAAATTGGCGCTATGGTTGAGTTTAATCCATCATAGAAGAAACTAATCAACCTCCACCGTTCATAGCCATGATATGGGCATGTGTTTAATAGCTCATTATACCTTTCCCAACATTGGAAAAAGGTTTCATCATCTTTTTGGCGAAGTTCATTATGGCCCTTCTTAGTGCATTGGTTCGATGAGTCGGGAAGAATTTTTTAAGAAACTCCCAAGTCATCTCAGCCCATGTCCCAATAGACCTTGGCCTTAAGGAGTGCAGCCATGATTTAGCCTTCTCTTTCAAGGAAAAAGGGAATAATTTGAGTTTTACAGTGTCCTTGGTTACATTGTCATAGTTTATTGTGGCAATAACCTCTTCAAACTCCTTAATATGTAAATAAGCACTTTCAGAGTCGAGTCCATGGAATCTGGGAAGAAGTTGGATCAACCTCGGTTTGAAATCAATATTTCCCACATTGTGAGGAAAATTATATAAGAGGGAGTACTCGTCCTAGCTGGTTGTAAATAGTCACGTAAAGTTCTAGGTTGAGGTGCATCCCCCACTTCATTCTCATCCAATTAAGTAAAGTTTTGGGCTTGATTTTGATGTTGATCAGCACCTTGATTTGGTTGATTTTCAGCCATCTCTCTAGCGATTTCAGGAAGATTTTGACGTTTTCTAGCACGAGGCTCTCTATCAATCCCTTTAACAATTACTCATTCACTTAATAATCTTCGAGTGTGATCACGAACCCACTTGGGTATGAACCACTCAACATAATCCTAAAATCTAATCCAAATTCTAAAAATAAAAATATGAAACTATCTATAGCAAGAGGGGTTAGAAAGATAGAACCTGAATTGTAGATCTATGTTAGAATCCTGCAAAATCAAAACAAACTAAGTTAGTATTCTGATATTAAAAGAAAATATACCCTAGAAAGCAAAACAAATCCTAAACCTATCTTAACACAATCTCAACTAAAAGCTACCTCAGAAAATTCTAAAAAAAATGCATAGAAATCCCCGACAACGGCGCCAAAAACTTGTTCACTCCCCAAGTATAGGGTTGCGATGTAGTAATAATTCGGAAAGACCGAGTATCGTTCCCACAGAGATTCATGCATGAGTATTCTCAGGATTTATCTAAAACAACTTGTAATCGAGATCCTATTAAGAACTAAAGCAGGGAAATAGTGATTTGGGTTTAAACAGTGAATGTGTAAGGTAATAATAATCTAAGAAGGCACTAGAGCGCCAAGGATCCACTTTTGATAAGTTTCAATGCATTAACACAATTAGGTCTCTCATAACTCAATCGGAATCGAATTTATATCTCTATCCAATCGGAATATAGAGCGGTTCAATCAACAATTATATAAAACAGTTACTTATTCATTGATTCAATTCCCACAACAATGCTCAGGCCTTGGGCACACTCAATTGTATAGGCCAAGCCTCTTTCCAATCTAGTAGAGATCCTCAACCATAGCTGTCATCAAATCCTGTCACTAGACTTGATTACGACCAATGATTAGAACTCTAATTAAATCAAAATCAATCAACAAACAACTATTTCAGATTATAACAAAAGATAAGAACTTTAGTTGAATGAGTTCCCACATGAAGATCATGCCATTGTACACAAGGCAATCAAAGGGTCTACCATGCCCGGAGTCGATGATAGATCAATGAAATACACGAGCATAAACAATGCCCAAAAGATAATCTACTAAGTTTAGAATCACTAAGAATCACATGAGCCCGAAGTCATCAAGAGATCAAAGTAAAACTGAACTAGTACTTAATTTAAACTCATATTAAACTAAATTCTTCAATTAAAACATGAAAAGGAAACCTAGGTTGCATCAATCCATAAAAAAACAAATCGAAAGCTTCACCTCTTAGCCCTAACTAAGAGGTTTTAGTTCATCTCTAACATCCTTGAACTAGAAGCCTCAAAAATATAAAAATCAACTAAAATTAGAAGAAAAACTAAGAAAACTTGAAGTAGAATCCGTCTCCTAAGCTTCCTTGACGATCCCCACGTCCTAGCATGCCTGGGTATGAAGAGGAGAAGTCCTATTTATAGATTGGAGTGGAAGATTCCAGATTGCGCAAGGAATTACGCAATTGCGCAGAGAAAATCGGAGCTTCACAGACACTCTGTTACTCTGACGACTGGTCGGACGACCGATTTGAGCCCATGGACGACCGGTCGCATGACCGGTCTCAAAACCGCAAAATCTGTCCAGAGAGTTTTCATAAATTCCAACATGCAGTTTTAATTCAAGGACCGGTCGCACAACCAGTCTGAGCAGTGGACGACCGGTCGGACGACCGGTCGTGGATGGTCCAGCAAGCTTCTGTAGTAAAGTCTCTTCTGGTGAATGTTCAGACCGGTCGGACAACCGGTCTTGGGCTTTGGACGATCGGTCTTGGGTACATTCTTCTGCTTTCTTTTCTTCTCTCATTTACTTCTTTCTTCCACCCTTTCACGCTTGGTCTTGTGATCTTCAATGCTTATAAATAGTGTCTTTAAGTCTTAAATTGATAAATCTCCTCTCTTATTCCTATAATCACAAATCCATGCATTAGATTAGTCTTTAAATCATGAAGCCATGCATAATGAGTGATGAATTGGGGTTAGAATATGCACAATTAAGAGCTCAACACTTGCATAATGATGGGCTCTGGAATTCAAATAACTGAGGGTGCCCCTTGCAGGATGAGAGGCTTGAACTCTGAACTAAAGTCGATGGCACGAATAGACTGGAGAGGAGGCTCTTCTTGGCTGATGACAGCTGGATAGCGAGGAGGTGCCCCTTGCATTGCGGAGACTGGATTGACTGGAGATGCCCCTTGCAGGATAAGGGGTTCTGAAATTGACTTGGTTGGGGGGTCCCCCTTGCCAACCTAAATTAGGGCATTATGGGTCCCATCTCAGCTGTTGTTGCTGCTGCGATTGTCCATGCTGAGGGAGGAATAGTATGTCTTTGGTAGAGGCGATGAGATCGTCTTCTTCCATTGGATGGGAGATGTGAACACTATCATTATCGCTCTTGTATCCGGTATGCTCACCTTCCACTATCAGTTGTACTGGAGAGGCTTACTGAGGCCACCAAGGGGAGATCATCCCAGCCCTTATTCTGGCTTCGACTTATTCCTCGGCGTGGATGAGTTGGGTAAAGTTGGCATACAGATATGAGACGAGGTATCCAGAGATACTCGAATTTGCTGAGTTGATGATGATGGAGATTTACTCCTCATCGTCGATGTGTGTCTTCATTCTAGCTGCCATTGCCCACCATCGTCCAATGTAAGCTGATAATGATTCATCATTCCCCTGCCTTAAGGCTGTAAGATCCGCCCTTCTAGGTGTTGAGTTAAGATTGTATGCGAATCTGTCAACAAAAGCCTGGGAAAGCTGTTCCCACGTCCTGATGCGATGGCAGTCCAATGATGTATACCAGTCTAGGGCATCGCCCTTCAGAGATTTTTGAAATAGGTGGATGAGTGCTCCATCATTGCCCGTCACAGCATCAAGCTCTCCATAGAAAGCTCGTAGGTGGTCTACAGGACACCCTGTCCCATCATATCTTTTAAATTTTGGTACCTGGAAGCCTTGAGTTACCATCGCATCGAAAAATGGACACAGGTCCTTAAACTTAGTGGATGGAAGATCCACCCCTTATTGCTTCTACAACTTCCTCTTCATCTCTTGCATCTGCTCTCGGAGTTGCTCTATTTCGGAGGGACCAGATGAAGGAGATCTTGCCCCTTGCCAGAACTGAGATGGCCCCCTTTCATAATAATTGGTGTCATTGATACTCCTACGATTCCTGCTTGAAGGAGGTTGGGTCTGGTAATTACTCCCATTATAAGGACTTTGTTGGACTGGAGCTGAGAAGGGAGACTGCAAAGAAATCCCAGTCACATGAGGATATTGAAATTGGCTGGAACTCCCATTAGGGAAAGGATATTGGAATTGGCTGGGAGTTTTAGTTGTGGGGTGTGACTGAAAATGGCTCTCATTTGTAGGAGGATATTGGAAGAAATACCCTAAGGTTGAGGGTTGTTTTGATTGAAGGCCCCTGTCAGGAGGGTATCGAAAGTCCTGAGTGATCCCTTGCGGTTGTGGTTGGGATGAACTGGAGGCCGGGAGGGCCTTAGATGGTTGTTGAGGTTGCTGAATTGAGCCAATTTGACTGCTGGCTACTGTAACTTGTGCTTTCATGAATTACAAGAACATTTCTTGCATTACTCTCATTCCTTGTGCCAATTCTTGCATGATTGGCGTATTCTCAGTTGGTTGTTGCGCTGGAGGTTGCGCTTCGGCCATGTCGAGGGCAGGGAAGAGGTGAGCTTCCTCTTTGTAGTTGGACATGGCTTGCTGAGCTCGAGTGCAGATTATGCTGCGAAAGGGAAGTTGTTTTCGAAGACGTTGAGCCCGAGGAGGCGCAATGGTGAGGAATATGCTCTACTCTTTTTTTTCTTTGGGTTTTGAGATTTTCTATTTTTTTAGATGGAATGCTATGTAGATGAGATTGTATGAGGACTAATGACTTTCAAGTACATGAGGGATTCCATTTTTTAAGTTGGATCACGACTAGTGGGACTAGCATATCCCTAGTGGAGTCGTCATTCTGTGGATGCTCACCTTTCCGCACTCCCGAACCTCCCTTTCGGAAAAGGGGGTGTGTGCGCGAATCGCCGTGGTGCCACTAGGCTCGCTTCGTTTCGAGGGCTTTTTCGGTTGTCGTGTTAAATTGGATATGTTTCGATGAGTTCGTATAAGACCAGAGTCACCACTAGCCAATTACTTTGAATCTACAGTCGGCTAGATCCCGTAGAAACGTTAGAAAAAGGAATCCGAAGATTCCTTCTTCTAAAATGACTCATTTTGATCTGCGGCCAGAGATTCGAGGTAAGAGATCACGGTTACAGGGTGGGAAGATGTTAAGCACCCCATTCTGCCCGTACCGAAGTACGGTCTCTACTTCACAGAATCGAACTAATACTTGAAAGTTTGATTTAATCCTCGTACATTCTCATGAATGATATGGCGCATAAATGTCGGTCTGAACAGTAAAAGTTTCTGATGGGCAGGTTTCCATTAACAGGCAAGCCCAAAGCATACGCTTGAACTGACAGGTGCTTTATGCAGGATGCATGCTGTGTATTTGAATAATCAAAGTGTTTGTAGTGGTATGATAAGCAGGGGGTTTGGAAGAATAGTAAATGTTGCACTTATGCTAGATGCGAATGAGATGATGTTAATGAAAGAGTAACTGGATGGACGGAGGTGTCGCAAGGGTTTGCTTCGAGTGGCTAGATCAAGACTTCGGTAGCTTGGGAGACTTGGACCAGGGTCAGGCTGGGCTGGACCAGGGCTATGCTCTTCTCACTCGAGCTCTCCTTGGTGGAGGAATGGGCTAAAGGGATGGAGCTGGACTCGAGATTCCTGGACGTTGAGGGATTTTTTTTTGGATGATCAGGGGTTGTTGTGAATGAGAGGGAACGTGGGTATTTATAGCTGCGAGCAGTGGCAGCTCCCGTAAATAAGCTTGGGCGGCACCCTGGGGGCTGCCGTACGGACTCGTTGCTCCAGCTTTGGAGCGTACGACCCCCGAACCTGAAGCAGAAAAGTCTGAGGTTCAAGGTTCGGAGCTACTCCGAAGCTGTGGCCCGGAACCAGGTGAGTTGACTGGGTTTGAAAGATGGATTGACACGGTGAGTTGACTGGGTGCAGGGCTGGACTAACTCGGTGATTTGACTCAGTGGGTTGACTCACCAAGTTTGACATTTTTGGGATTTTTTTACTGGTTTTTCTTATGGGTGGTTTTTCAGGCTGATGTTTATGGGTGAGTTGACTGGGTTTAGGCATGAGCTAGGCTATGGATTGGGACTTACAAGGGTGAGTTTGGCTAGGTTTGGACATGAGATTTGGGGGTATGGTCTTCCATTCATTCAGCTATCTCTACTAACATTTTAGCTGAAGGTGGGGTGTTTACACTCTTTTTTCAGGATCTGATTTAATCCTTGGAGGCCATTTAACATAAGATTTATGCTTTATCTCCATTAATACCTTTTGAGGAGACTGATTGAGAGGCGTATAGTTGCGATATTTATCGGAGTAAGGCTTCTTAGGGAAGCGATCCCGCCGATATTTCCTATCGGAGGAAGAGATCTCCTCAGACTTACGTTTCTTCCCTTGTATACCGTGACGAGCCAAAGCGACCTCTTTAGCATTAATGTATTTTTTAGCCTTAGCCTTGAATTTAGTCATGGTTTTAGGAGGGTTTTTATCCAGGGCGAATTGAAATTTCTCGCTTGTGATTCCTGCTATAAGGGCAGTGAGGCTTTTGTCTTCAGTATAACCTTCAGTTTGGACGGCTTCTGTTGTAAATCGAACTGTGAACTCCTTAATTGTTTCTCCATGTTGCTGCTTTAGATCCGATAAATGAGATGTAGGCTTTTTGGTACGGATACTCCCATGAACTGAGAGAGGAAGAGATCTGATAATTGGGAAAAAGATTCTATAGACCGAGGTTTTAGGCCTCGAAACCATGTACGCGCTGCATCTTTTAAAGTTAAGGAAAAAGCCATGCACATAATTTCCAAACTATATCCTTCTAGATCCTTGAGAGACCTATATGTCTCCAAATGTTCGAGAGGATCACCGATACCATTATATGGAACGATGCTAGGCGTTCGATATTTTCTAGGCAAATGGGCCTCCATTACCTCGCGAGTGAAGGGGGGTTCAGCTCGATGGATTGATACAAAAGTAACAGGTGGGAGGTTGGATTGATAACGTTGTTCCATATCAGGCGAAACGATCTTCGATTCTCCTGAGATCTCTTTTCCAAGGTAAAGTATAACTCGACATTTCAACACCAGATTCTTGAGGTCGTCATTGCCAAGAGGTGCTGGAGTGGATAGATTGTGGAGGTTGAGCTGGAATTTGATTGCCGAGTGGTATGCGACTCAAAGGAGGATTTCACTGAGCTCATGGCTCATCTGCGGAATGTCTGGAAGATACTGGTGCAAATTGTAGTGGCAGTCCTTCTGGAAGTTGCTGTGATTTGGGAAAATGTTGATCAAACCGATTGGATAAGGTTTGAAGTCCGGCTTTGAGAGTAAGAAGTGTATCTCCGACGTAACGCATAACACCATCGTAGCCACCAGATATATCTTGGAATGGATTTTACGAAGGTAGGTTGAGCTCTTCCGGGGGAATTCTCATCGAAGCAGCCTGGGGGAGGTTGGGCGTTGGTTCAGGGATGTCTGGCGGGGGTAACATCTACCTTGAGGTAGAAGGATGAGTCGTCTTCTTAGGAGGCATAGTGGGAGGTGACAATTGGTGATGAGAGGGGATTGAATTATGGGAAGTTCCCACAGACGGCACCAATCTGTTAACGCCAGATTCTGGTAACAGGCTCCTCCCAAGTATTCACCCTTCTTTAGGTGAGTTCTCCTCTAAACCTGAAAAGCCAAAGAAGAAAACTAAGGGTGGCCGGCGCTTGGCTGTTAGCCCTTCGAAGCTTAAGTCAGATGGGACTCGATAGTAAGATGAAGTGTGAGACATGGGTTTTTAGATTGCATACCTTTGTCATCAATGGGGTCATCTATTTATACAGGTCCGGGTGGTCAGTTTGCCCAAGTCGTCGAGATTACTGCTGATTTTAAGGGATAAGGTGTTTATCTTGTTAATCCTTATCCTTAGACAAAAGGGATGGCATAACCACTCTAGATGTCTAGTTGATTATGCCTAATCATGGAGATTCCTTGTGATTTGGGGCTACGGATAGAGATAAGCCCAAAACCGGCTTATAGGGGCTGCTTGTACTATAAGACTAGCGACGTCCCTACCAGAGACCAGAGATCAAGGCAGCTCGCATCATGGGGGTGTCATCAGTCGATGACCAGAGACCAAGGCTATTTGCATAACGGGATGTCATCACTCGTCCCCCACTCACATCCTGCGACCAGCGACCAGTCCTGCTCGTATATTTGTGAGTGTGTAAGGACGCGTCTACGCGATATATGAGCTACGACCATAGGGGCTCGTTGGTCGAATGATTAGGTCGTGACTTTATGGAGTCAAAGGTGCTCGAGGGTCTTGGGTCTTCAAACCTCTTCGACGACCAACTTTTATCCTATAACATGTACCACCACACCCTACTTGAACCCGCTAATTGCATATCACTGCTCTTTAAGGTCGTGGATGTATATTAATTGTGCCGACTTATATAAAATTTCATGAAATATAGTCTTTTCAATCATCTTGATGAGGACATTTTCCCATGCTCCCTTCCGGACTTGACAAAAGTGCGCCAGCAGGGTTGTCGGGGCATGGAGTGGGCGCCAGTTGTGACCTGGTTTTCTATAAATAATATGAAAATATGTCTCAGAGGAGAGTGGATTAGGTGAGATCTCGACCTCAACCAATACAGTGTGGCCTACCTTAGTTTTATATATACTTTATCTACGCTGTCCATCCTTTTTTACTAATCATTTTAGTGCATATCCCAAAAATGAATCTGATTCAATTATCAAATGGACCATACCTTAGTAAACAGTGGCGACTGACCAATAATGAGCCATAATAGTTTTAGATCAAGGTGATATTTGTTTTTTCTCCTTCATCTAAGCTTATGTTACCTTATCAACGGATTAGATGGCAAATAAACACTATGGAAACATTAAGGTGTGCCCTAAGAAGTTTTTCATGGTTGGGCGTTCAATCACCACTATTTCCTACAATGTGGTCCATCTAAGATTTGAACCTTCTTAATTTTTCGAATCATGCTCTAAAATGATGTGCAAAAACACATGGACGACATGGATATAGAGTAGATATATCAAGGTGGCCCCCATGGTAAGGGCCGCACTGCCATGGGTAAGGTCGGGTCTCACCTAATCCGGTCACAGAGACACCCACCCTATACAAGTGTACGAAAATAACTCTCTTGGGGATTGTATCTCGTTTATCTTGTAGGGGACCCATAATGATGTGTATGTGAGATCCATTCTGACCATTAGATGCTTAATCCTACATTAAACCTATGACAAAAAACTAAAGGTCACCCTTCATTCAAGTTGGTCACACCATGAAAAACACTTAGGAGAGAGACGTCCACCCTTGATATTTACAGGGCCCACAATAATGACTATATTAAATCCACTCCATCCATTAGACACCACACCGAAACTTATGCCTGAGGCTCAATATCGGACGTATAAATAATTTAGGTGGGCCGTACATAGGTCAATAGTTTAGAGGGTGAATGTTGGCTTGTACATATTTTCGAACAATGTGGTCCCGTTGAAACATGAATGGGGCTGATTATTTTGACCCTGGGCCTATTGTGTGGTGACACACTTTGTGGTCGGGTGGATTCCAAATAAACAACCTCAGTAGGTAAGACGTCGAAAATAACCTGCCTTGTGTGAACTTTTTCCACCTCAGTAGGCAAGACGTCGAAAATAACCTCTCTTGTGTGAACTTTTCCCACCTCAGTAGGTAAGACGTCGAAATAATTTAAAATTACTTTTTAAAGCTCCAGCGGGTTGGGTTGAGCCGGGCCAACGGGCGTGTGGACAACTTAGCTCAAGCCCATCCCGATTTGAAAACAGCCTGAAATTCAAGCCCGAGCCCAGCCCACGGGCTAGATAGTTTAGTCCAAGCTAGGCCCGAAAACCCGATGGGCCAACCCGGCCCATTAACACCTCTAACTGTCTATCTAAGAGTACATTTCTCACTCTAAACTTCAACTTTAAAGAGAGCAGAAGGTTACTGCTTAGCGCGGCATTCGTCCTTGCTTTAAAGAGAGCCTGATCGGGTCCTTGCGGCGTTGGTAGACTCTGCGGAGTTTCAAAAGGGGTTTAGGTCTTGAAACTCATTACTGGTGAAAATCCACGCTGCTGACAGCACCATTGGGTGCGATTGCATGACTGACCCAAAAAAACAAAAGAAAAAAGAGAAAGTAAAAAGGTCATGTGCCTTGCATGACATTCCTCCTTGCATGGTTTAAAATGACAAGTTCTAGCCCGTGTTGGCATACAAATGATCACCAAAGAGTTAGCAACGACTTTTATCAACGGAGAAAAGACCCATTATTAGATGGTAAATACTCTAATCAAAGAAAAATTTGGTTACTAGTCAATCTACCGCTGATTCCATATGATGTATGGCTCATATCATCACACATATGTTCCATGTGTGTAGGTAGTGCACAATCCGCACAAAAATGTTGTGCCTCCAAGGGCAGTCAACCCATTCTCAGCCGAGGTTGGATCCACCGCAAGTGCCTATATGATAAGCTTACTATATAAATGAGTTTATGTGTCTTGTCTTGGTTCATTTAATAGATCAAATCAGTCCATCTCGTGCGTCTATCGTTGTTCTCATCTGGGCAAATCATCCCAACCACTCATCGGTTTAACAAGCTATTGTTGTCAATATAGAAATAGGAAGAATACTCTCGATGACAGAGGAAACCTTACACACATGCTATTTACCCTTTTACAGTTATGTGTTTACGTCTTTTACCCCGTCACTTAGGTTAGCCTTTACAACGTTTAAACCAGGCCTACCTTCGTTAGCACAAGAGATCGAGACCGTCCATTCGTTATCTTGAGTCCTTTTTGTCTGTTGACAGAAACATTAAGTGAATCTGAATAGTAGATGGGCCCTAGGAAGTATCAACTTTGATTATCTTTGGACCATTAAAACAAATATAGCTAATGTAGTCCACATCATCATTTGATCTGCATCATTGTTTTAGGTCTTTTAACAATACAATCTATATATTTCAATGGATAGTGTAGATCATGAAGAAAATAAAGGGTGAGCCCAACCTAACTTTCCCCGTAGAGTGAGATAGGCCATGTTGTTTCTCACAATGGTATCGAATTAGGTGAAACCCTACGTCACGCAAGGGAAATCGGGTTGTGTATTGAATTACTAAGCACGCTTTTTAGCGTTGGGCCCACCATGAATGCATGTGGTTTATCCTCGTTGTCCATCCATTTTTCCAGCTCATTTTGGGGGTTGAGCCCAAAATTGAAGCATATCCAAAGCTCAAAGTGGACCACATTATAAGAAACCGTGGGAATAATGATTTCCATTGTTGAAACCTTGATAAGGTCTATTGTGATGTTTATTTGTCATCTAACCTGTTCATAACATCACATAGATATAGATGAAGGGAATACAAAAATATTAACTTGATCTAAAATTTACATGGCCCTAAAGATTTTTTCAATGGTAAATGTTAAATTCACACTGTTTCCTGTGGTGTGGTCCACTTGAGCTTTGTATATGCTTCATTTTTTGTCCCAAGCCCTAAAATTATCTGGTAGGAGTGGATAAAATACATATATCATGGTGGATCCAACAAAGTTTACTTAGTACACTTACGGTCCTGAGTTACTCATTACACAATCCACTTCTCACCTGTGATCGGCCGTATATGACCGTTGTTCGCTCGCCTCAAGTGCAAGGCTTCGCGATGTAGTAATAACTCGTTAAGATTAAGGTTGATCCATATGGAATTAGGGTAAACCAATTCAAACTATTCTAACAACTTTAAATTCAGTAATTTTGAAGTTTGATTTTAAAAACTAAGTAAAAACAGTAACTTTTATAAAAATCTGTTAATTAATGGAACTAAGGCCTCAAGGATCCACTTGTAGTAGTTCCATATGAATTCATTCATTCAAGCATGAACACAACTCGATTCAGAGTTCTATCTCTCATCTAGTTAGAAGATTAAGCATTCAAACACAAACAATCCCACTTAAGTCAGAAAATAAGATTCTAGTTCTAATGAAGCACATAGAATTCAAACATGTAGCTTTTGAAGTAACAACCATGCCAAGAGACTATGGTATACTCTAGGGTTATTACAATTTGAATCTAATCAATCCAAACGTGATAATCTCAGAGAATTGAAAGAAACCCATGTCCGAAGCACATGAACTCTCATAAAACATTAAAAAATACCACTTTTATTCAAACTAGAACTTAAAAATCCAAACTTTAAGTAAAGGTACTTGAATTAAACCAATTTTACATGAAAACTAGCTACAAGCTTCACCTCTTAGCCTTAGTTAAGAGGTTCTAGCCGAGCATCATCATGCTACAACTAAAATTAAAAGAAAAACTAAAGAAAAATATGAAAAACTAGAAAAATTGAAGTCGGCGGAGTTGTGGACGCTCCATGATGATCTCATTCACTTCCCATGACCTCCAATCTCTTTTAGGATACCTTAGGGATGAACCCTAGGTGTCCTTTATAGGTTTGATGCTCTACCGCACGGAAGATTCAAGAATTGCATAAGGAAAATTTCAAAACAGAAATAGAAATTTCTATTTTTTGTTGCGTGGTCGAACGGTCTGGCGACCGGCTGTCGACCGTTCTTTTTAGTCCAGTGAGTTTTCTCTAAAAACTTCACAGCTCTAAAAAAATTCGACCGGTCGTCTGTGGTGGCCGGCCGATCGAATGACCGGTCAGTTTTGTCTGTTTTTGGTTCAGCAAGGTCAGCTACAAAGGGGCCTTTTTGACTTGAATTTTTAACCAGTTAGACGACCGGTCGTGGGTCATGGCCGACCGGTCGTGGGTGCATTTTTCTGCAACTTTTCTTCTTTCTTTTCTTTCTCCCTTGCATCTTTCTTCCACCATTTGGCATTTAATCTTTTGATCTTCAATGTATATAAAGTGACTCATTAGGCATTGAATTAGTGAAGTCTTTCTCTCAATCTTACAATCACAAAACATGTATTAGAATAGTCTTTTAAACATGCAAACCATGCATAATGTGTGATGAATTGGGGTTAAAATATGCACAATTCAGAGCTCAACACACCTTCCTCAACCAGTATTTTGCTAGTCTCGAGCAAAACATGTGTGGAACAAATTCAACTTTTCAAAACCCAATTCTCTTTTGAAAACTATGCTTCTATATTCTCCAAGACATACGAGTGCAAAATTCAAAAAAACTGAATGATAGAAGTTGAAACCTTAAACTCCCTAAACATAACAAGTGTTTACATAGAATTCCCACTGATTAATTGATAAATAGAAGAATCTGAACAAGTTTAAGCTAGTGTTCATAGTGAATGTTCATCTCATTAGTTTCTAGGATTACCTTCTTCATAGATCAATCAAACTAAAGATCCAAAGATGTACAGCTCAACCAAATGCCTATGACAAGAAATTGCCTTACTGTTCCTTCGAGGGATAATTGTTCATGGAGGACGGTAACCTACCGTACACTAAGATAAAATGATTTGTTGCTAAAAGGGATAAATGTCCATGGAAGACACTATACTACAGTACACTAAGATAAATGTCCCGGATGATGGATAAGATAAAAGGATTTATTGGCCTTTGTGTTGATCTGTGAGAGATCTCTTTCATTGATCGATCTTCCTCCTTTTATAAAATTCATAGACAGTTGCAGGAGAAAATATCTCCTAACCACTCCCATGTCCTGAAGTAACCGTTGGACGATTTGCGCGCACGTCCAAGTCTGGAGGCAACCACGTGTGAGTAAATTGCTTCCGAAAGACTCCTTGTGAGAGTGTGAGATGGGGTACTTGAATTTCTCCTTGAATCTCTCTACCTCCCTTCTTTTGAGATCACTACATGCACTTCTCTTAATTTCTTTAGGAAAGACATTTTTTTCTGCCACGTGGACGTTATCCTGGCTGTAGGATCTGACCCGGTCAGATTTTAACGCGCCAACACTAACAGTGGGATGTGTGTACTAACCCAAAAAAGGTGGACCATACCATAGGAAACAGTGGTGATTGACCATTAATGGGCAACAAAAGTCTTAGATCAAGCTGATATTTATTTATTTTCCTTCATCCTTGCTTTTGTGACCTCGTCAACAGATTGGATGGTAAATAAACAATACTGAAACGTTAAAGTCAGCCCTAAGAAGTTTTTATTAGTAGGACATTCAATCACCATTGTTTTCTATGGTATGGTCCACCTAATAATTGGATATGCTTTAGTTTCGGGATAATGCCCTAAAATGATATGGAAAAATGAATGGACGGCGTGGATACATAATAAATACATCAAGTTGTGCCCATGGTAAGGGCCACAAAGTCTTGGGTGAGTCCATGATCTCTCACGCAATCCACTCCCGTGTAAAACGGAATGGATTGTGTGGGGTGTCAGACACCACGTACCTCTGTAGTGTGCTAATGCCACTAAGTTAAATGGGCCCCACCATGATGTATGTGTTATATCCACACTGTCCATCCAGTTGGCAAGATCATTTTAAGTCATGAGCATAAAAAATAAGATAAATCCAAAGCTCAAGTGGACCACACCCCAGAAAGCAGTGGGGACAATGATTCCCACCGTTGAAACCTTCCTAGGGTCCGCCATGATGTTTATTTCTCATCCAACCTGTTCATGAGGTCACATGGACCTGGATGGATGAAAAAAAGAAACATCAGATTCATTGAAAACTTTTGTGGCCCCACTACTTTTTGCGGTGCGACCCCCCTGAGCTTCGTATCTGTCTCATTGTTTGGGCAATGCCTTAAAATGATCTTGTAAAATAGATGGATGGTGTGGATATAATACATACATCATGGTGGTGCCTACAGAACTTGGCGACGTTAGCACACCAGGGAGGTAGGTGGTGTGTGGCACAACACATAAACCATTTTCATGCAAAACAGGGAAGCACATTCTTATTACCTCGGGCATGGAGATAATCCTATGCCGGGGCTATGTGGGGTCCACAAAGATGTTTGTGACAAAGACACTTTGTCCATCTATTTTGAAAGACCATAGTAGGAATGGAGTCTAAAAATCAGGTTGATCCAAAACTAAGGTGGGCCACACCAAACAAAATAATTGGATAAAAATGTCTACCATTGAAACATTTTTGGAGTCGACTATGATGTTTATATTAAATCTAAACTGTTCATAGGGTTATTACCACTCAGAGACATGCGACTTCTTCATGTAACCTTAATTTTGGTGGACCTCACTTTTCTAATACTTATTGCAAATCCAAATTGTACACCATTTTTGCCATATCATTTTAGGGCATGGGCCCAAAATTCAAGTCGATCCAATGCAGAGGTCGATCTCATGGTAGGAAAAGGTAAGTCTGTTTGTTAGAACTAGAAAATGGATCACAATGACATTTTCTGAAATGTGGTGTTTTGTTGCTCTGGGGTTCTGAATAATAGAAACATTCGTAGACAATCACAAGCATTCACAAAAGTACACAAGAGAAGAGATATCGCAAGGAGAATTTTATTCCAGAGATCCTGAGATCTTGTACATTCCAGGCCGTGATCTGGCACGAGCCCTTAATTACATCGAATGATCGATGACCCTTGATTAAAAGGCAAAAGACTAGTCAGCAGGGACTATGGTCTCAGAGTTCATGGTCATGGAGACCTGTGTTTGTGTGGTCGTAGAGACCTGTATTTGTATGGTCGCGGAGACCTGTATTTGTATGGTCGCGGAGACCTGTATTTGTTGTGTTTTGTTATGGACTGATCCATCTTTGTACGAGTCAGATGTCTATGTCCCATATTTTGACCGGAGATCCGGACTGAGACTGTCAGGGCTTTTAACCGAGGGGTGCGACTCTGGGCCTGCGCTCGTCATTTATGACGGGTGACCGCGGGAAGATCGATCTGCAGTTGTATGTACCTAAGCAGCTCAACCAGCGGATGCCGTTTGGATGGGTAGGGCATTGACTGTTCTTGAAGTGTCAGTCTTTAACAAATTGTGTGTGATAGTTTAGAACTCTCCTGGTATGGTTTATTGTGTTAACCATAGTCCCATTTGCTTAGTTCGGGCCTGAATCCGGGTCATATTATGATAGTACATGTAATGATGATACATTAGGATGATTCTGGGCACTGGCGGCCTCTTTTCGAGAAGTTACTTCGTTCATCTCGTTGGATCGGATCGGGCTCCGAAGGCTTACATTCTGCTCATTGGGTGGGCCGGATGAGTTATTTGACTGCTCCATTGCGTTCGGAATGCTCAAAATACCCAAAATAGGCCCAAATAGGGCCCGAAAATATCATAAAATGAAGATTTGAATGTGCTGAAATGAACGTTCGAAGTGCTGATTTTTATGATCCGCTAGCCTGATTTTACTTATGCGCTGGGGCCAGTGCGTCCAAAAATGATTGTTAAAAATGTTCTATTTTCATGATCCGCTGGGGTATTTTAGTGACGCGTTGGGGCCAGTGCGTCTAAAATAACTTTGTTTCGGAATGTGTATTTTTCTGATCCACTAGGGTATTTTAGTGACGCGCTGGGGCCAGTGCGTCCTTAAAATGTTTAGCTTTTGAATATTGATTTATTTGATCCGCTGGCCTATTTTGCGATGCGCTGGAGCATTTTCGTGATGCGCTGGGGCCAGTGCGTCGATAATAATAAGCTTGTTCAACGTATTTCGTGATGTGCTACTTCACTTATATATTTTTATGTTATCTCCACTAGACCTGCTGTGGTCGGAAGTGGGATTTTCGATGATCGGCGAAGGGTTTCCGGCGGTCGGAAAAAGGGATTCCGGCGAGCTCAAAAACCTAAAGCTCTCTCCTTCTCTCGATCCTTTCAAATGAGGGGGGGGGGGGGGGGGGGTATTTATACCTGAAGTCGGCCAATAGGAGACCGCCACGTGTAGCGCGTCAAGAAAATGGGTTGGCGCGTCGAGAAAATCACGCGGCGCGTCTTAAAATGACTTTGTTAAAATGCTGATTTTTTTAGGGCGCATTGGCTGTCAGTGCGTCCTGAAATTCCTGAAAATGCCTAATTTATTGGACGCGCTGAGGGTCAGCGCGTCCTGAAATTCCTGAATTATTGGATGCGCTGGACGAATTTTTTGACGCGCTGGGGGCAGTGCGTCCTGAAATTCATTTTGTAAAACTGTTGAATGTTGACGCCAAAAAAAATTGGCTAACAGATGTTGGTCAGAGACCAACTTTGATTCTTTGTCGTCTGACCTCCAATCGGAGATGAATGGTGTAGATTGGGGAACCTGCAATCACCAAGAAAGGTTAGGACCACCACTGGTTGGCCCGGCTTATGGCCCTCCGATGGCAAAGTCAGTACGGGTACTGTGATAGTAAGACGAAGTGTGAAATGTAAGCTTAGAGATTGTGTATTGTGTACCTCTTATTGATAAAACCATCCATTTATATAGACTTGAATGTCCCAATCTGTTACGTAAGACACCGAGATCATCTACTGGTTTCATGGGATAAGATGTTTATCTTGCTTATCCTCGGAACAGTTTAATTCAATTAGTCATCCGGTCAACTACGTTCCTTGATATCGATCCCTTGAGGTACGGAACCGTAAACGAAGATAAGCCCAAAATCGGCCTATACGGGCTGCTGGTACTATAGGCTAAGGGATACCATCGCTAACCATCAACAGTCAGAACTGCTCATAGACGGGAACTGCTCGCGAGACAAGCTGCTTGCATATTAAGATGTGACGCCTTTTAACGACTACAAGAAGGACTGCTCGCAGGTCGAGAACGATATCTCCCGCCTTCAAATATTCGACTAATGACCATAAGGGCTCGAAGACTCAGTAACTGTGCGCCGTATATATCTAATATGCGAGACGCGAGCAGATGATCTCGAGAGTTGAATAAAGCTGCTGGCGGGATCAGGACGTCGGCTTGAAGACTCGGTAACTGTGCCGTATATATCTAATATGCGAGACGCGAGCAAATGATCTCGAGAGTCGAATAAAGCTGCTCGCGGGATCAGGACGTCGGCTCGAAGACTCGGTAACTGTGTCGTATATATCTAATATGCGAGACGCGAGCAGATGATCTCGAGAGTCGAATAAAGCTTCTCGTGGGATCAGGACGTCGGCTCGAAGACTCGGTAACTATGCCGTATATATCTAATATGCGAGACGCGAGCAGATGATCTCGAGAGTCGAATAAAGCTGCTCGCGAGATCAGGACGTCGGCTCGAAGACTCGGTAACTGTGCCGTATATATCTAATATGCGAGACGCAAGCAGATGATCTCGAGAGTCGAATAAAGCTGCTCGCAGGATCAGGACGTCGTGATGATATACGATCACCGCTATTTTGACTATAACACTGAATTTCATGATGCGCTGGACAATGAATTTCTGGACACGCTGACGTACTCGTGTTTTGCAAAATTGGGTTTTGCGAAACGGAGGGCTTGTGGGCCCCGCTTTGCAATGGATGTCGATGCACTGGCCCTATTTCTTCATGGTTGAGGTAACCCTCCCAAATTTGGGGGTTCTGATCACGATGACTGGTGAGGTCCACCACTGGCTCAACTTTTCATTTTTGGTCTAGTGTGATGTGTGTGGTGACTTTCGCCGCGATTTCTGATGCACTGGCCCTAAATCTAATCAGGTGATGATTTGGGTACTCATAGTCATTGTTTCGAAGACCTTGACTTTTGGGACCCCAACAGATGCTCCTTCGATGCGTTGGGATGGACGTCGGACATCCATTGCATCGCGTCGGATTTTTCGGGTCCCACTATAAATAGGAAACCTCAGGCCATTATAGTCATTTCCTATTCATTTGCGCACGAGAGAGCTCTAGTCAGCGCGTTCATTTATTCTCCAGCGCATCGATTTATTGTCGCCAACGCGTCAATTAAATAGCGAGCGCGTAGAAAAATTGTAAGGTTCGGCCTTTTTCCGATTCGCTACCTCCAGTGCGTCATGATTTAGGACTTTGGGAAATGTCCCGATTTATGCGATGCGCTGGAGTTAGCGCGTTGCTCATTTTGAACTTTGCATGATTTTTAGGACGCGCTGGGGTGAGCGCGTACTCGCGTCCTTTGGATACCCGTTTTGGTGACGCGCTGGGACCTGCGCGCATCATTTTTCCGGACTTGGTGAAATCCCACATTTTCATGACGCGCTAGGCCAGCGCGCCATGTTTTTGGACTTGTGAAATTGCATGATTTTTTCGATGCGCTGAGCCCTGCGTGTGCGATTTTGGACTTAGTGAAATTCACTGAATTTGTTACATATGCTGGATCTCGCACGTACATTTCCAAACTTATTAAGTTGGCCCAATCGTTAAACGTGTCAGGGCCGACGCGTACTAATTTCTGGGTTTGAGAAATTGCCCAATTTTGGTGTCCTGATTAATTATGCTTATCATGGCTTAACGTGCTCATACTCTGGTTCAACTGATCATTGCTCATGATATTTGGGGCCAGTTATTTCGGGTGCGTGGAGCCTTACGCACCCTCAAATTCAACCTGACAGCCTTTGAAAATTATCGGGGTGTGTGAAGCTTCACGCACCCAGCCCGTAGGACTTGGTGAAATTTTGGGATTTTTGCAAACTTTATTCTGGCAATTTGCCGAGTCTCTAAAGGGTATGAGCCCCTATACCTCTGCTTCATATTTGTGCATGCGTGCCAGTTGTCCTAGGGAGGCGTAGGGTCTCATGCACTTAGAAGACTTCTAGATCGCATCAGCTTAATGGGCAATTCTAGTGGCTAATTTAAGTGATGTTTCGGGCATACCTTTGCATGTCTTCTCTTAGCCTTTTTGACTTTACGCGAGTAGCTTCACGTGCTTTTTCTTTCTTTTCTCTTGTCTGACTGCCTCATTAGTTCATCCGTCTTGTTTCTTAGCAGACGATGGCCGTAACTCGCACTTCTCTACGTGCGGCCCGAGACTGTATAAGGCGGCTTCTGGGCTCTCTGGATCACCCTGAGACTTGGTCATCTCTCGCTGCTCAGCATGACGAGGTGGCCGAGGCCTTGACCCAACTGGGCGCGGACTCTCGCCCTATTCTCCAAGCTATTCAGAATGTCTCACTGATGGCCTCCATTTTTTACGAACATAAGGAGGCCATCTTTGACTTCATCGACGATTCTTCCCTCTTGGAAGAGTTGGCGATCCTCGAGGCGGCGGAGCCTTCTCTGGCCGCTTCTTTCTTATCCTTGTCGAGCCGGCTTCACTCCTTGAAGGAGGAAAAAATGGAGAGCAGACGATTCTTGGCTTGGCTTGTCCTGCTGGCGGAGGCTGAGTTTCCAGACCGCTGCGCTGGTATTTGGAGGATGGTCAGGGAGGCCCTACAGGAGCATGACAGGCTGGCGATCGACGTCTCCATTATGAGGAATTATGCCAATGCCGAGCACCTGAACTTCGACTTTGTGCAGCAATGCATTTCCTTCCTAATGGACCTGATTTCCAAGGAAGCCTAGGTCCAGGCGAAGGTGGACGAGTTGAAAGCTCGGGTTCTTCCGCAGGGGCAGGACTGAGATCCTCTCTTTCTGGCTATGGGGAGGGGTCCCCGCAATTTTGCTTCATTTTACATCGATTACTAATTTCTAATCATTTAAACGGTTGATATAACAATCTAAACATTTGGAATTGCCCTCATGGTTGATGAATGATAATCATATCTTTCTTCTTTGCTCCTGTCTTCCCTTGCTTGCATGTTTGTGATGACGGTGTTGTGGTTGTGAATGTTGTTGCTTCATTTCTTTTTTTTCATTGGTTTGAATGCGTTCTGCCGGGGCCTGGATTGGTGCTTGTACTTTGTTTACCTGCTGCTTCGCATCCCTTTGGATTTTGTGAATGTTTGATCGACTTTATGCGAATATTTTCCTTTTGCCCTGTATCTAAGCCTTTTACATGCCGTTGCAGATTACAATGGCCAGCGATCCTTCACAGGCTGGTCCTTCGGGTCCATCGCCAACTCCGTCGAAGCATAAGCGTGCCGCTGCTAAAAAGGTTTCCAGGCCATCGGCTGAGAATCCGCAATGGTTCCTTCCCCCGGAGACGTTCAACTTTTATGAGTGCATTTTGACTCTTCCGAAGAATGTTCAACGGAAGATACTCTGCGACAAAGCCCTACCGACCCCTCCTGATGAGGGTACTCAAGAAGAATGGGACGCGTGGTACGCTCCCCTGCAAGGTTTTCGGATTGACGAGGTGGTTGGGTCCGAAGAGGGTGAGGCTAGCCCGGTCGCACTCGTACAGTCTGCCAAGCGTGGCCGCCTGAAGACAGCTGGCAAGAGCGCCAAACAAGTATACATGGAAAACCAAGCCAAATCAAAGTCAGACAGAATGAGGGTTGTCTGGTCGTCGGTGAAACTAGCCGTGTCGTCACTCATGATACGGAACCCGTACACGAAGCAGTACATCCAATTTCCGAAGAGCTTCCAGCGATACCGTTCTCTCCCAAGCATCGAGCCTTCCGATGTGTGCCGTGCCAACTCTTTTTATAGCGTCGACTCCTGGACGTCCATTCCAGAGACATTCGTCAACTGCGCTGTATCCAAGAACGGTACACTGCAGTCTGCCCTTGGGGAGAAGGACATGATATTTTTGGAGCCAAACCACGATCCCCACCTACCATTTCCAACCCACTACTACGAGACACTACGTCAGAGATTCCGACCCTTGTCAGATGTAGAGATTTGGCCGACGGGTGGGTTCCAGACCCGAGGTCACTTGAGTCCTCATCCCGGTTACGACGCTTGGGCCAACCGGATAATTGAGCAGCACGAAGATACCCTGAAGCAGGTGGGTCTCCTAAGGGCCATCCAGGCGACGTCGAGCTATTTTTACAGGGAGCCATGCGTCTATAAAGGGTTTTTGAATCACTGGAGCTCCATTACGAATTCCTTTCATCTGCCGTACGGGGAAATGAGCATATCACTCTGGGATCTATATCGGATAGCCGGTCTTCCCGTTCGTGGTAGAATCTACGATGAGTGGACTCCTAGCGATGAGGAGCTCTCGAAGAAGAAGAAGGGCATCGATAAAGGCTTTTATTCAGCAGCCTGTTACGAGTTATTCGCGGAGCTGCCGCAGTTCCTGGGCTCCAAGGATAAGGTGCCCTTTGAAGATTGGCTGATTTACTTCAGTCATGGCCTGAAGTGACTTTTTTTACTCAAGTGGTGTATTTTCATTTCATTCTATCTTCTTTCTTTTATTGATGGTTTCCTTTCTCTTTTCAGCCTGGATTACGCGTCGTATGATGAAGGCCGCCGGGATAAATTGGTCTTGGAGGCCAAGATGAAGAAGAAGTTCCCGCAGCCGAACAAGCTGTCTCCCACCTGCGAGCTTGTCGGATTTTTAGCCTATTGGCTATGCTGCGTGGCCCTCCTGAGCTCTAAGCAGGCAGACAGTGTAAGAGTCTCCTGTTTTGCCGTAGCAGGGAGTCTGGCTAACGGCCATCGCTATGAATTGGCCTCGGTAATCTTGTGCTCTATCTACCGAGCTTTTGGCGGCGTAATCAGTAACAAGGGCTCTGCTTCCTTTGGAATCAACTCTTCCTTCTACGGGTGGCACTATCTTTCCGGTTGGCTCGGGGTTTATTTCCCGTGGGTCTACGGTATGGAACTTAAGGATTTCATCCGGAGAGGATCGGTTCCGCTACATGCTTTTCAGAAGCGGAGGATGAACAGCGGAAACTTGGCGACTATCGAGGCAAAGATAGCTCGTCATGATAACGTCGACTTCTTCCTTTTCTCCGGGACCAACAGTGAGGATCCAGAATTGCTCAATGATGATGAGAGTCCTAGTTCCTATCAGCGCTCGTTCTAGGTGTCCATTCGCCAGAGTTCGTTGCCTTTGAGGGAGGGGGCTGAGTTTTGGAGAGAGCCGTATTACCCGAACCGATTCGCTCGCCAATTCGGTTATGACCAGGGGGTACCGGAAACTCTTGAACCGGTGACTGCGAGAGCAGCGAGCCTATGGCACAGGACCGATTCACTGGAAGTGGATATGGCGTTAACTCTTGCTAAACGAGTCAGGCAGTTCCTTCATCGTCCCGGGTACAGAGTATACTCCCGGTGCCACGTACGGATGGATGAGGTGGTGGGGTCACCAATACTCCTTGGTCAGAGACAATCGACACGTGGCCGATCCTATCTTCATTCATCCTCCCATCGTCGATCCTGCTCCTGCGGGACGGCCTGGGCTATGTATCAGAGCCAACACATCAACTGGCCACTCCTGGTGTGAAGAAATTCCTGACTTCTGTGAACGTGGTAATTGATCACGAAAAGCCTAAGCATACACTGGAAGGGTGGGTTGCTTATGGGCAAAGAATTACACTGCGGGGAGATCAGAGTTCTCCACTAGTGGGTCCTATGACAGAGGGGCAAGAGAGAGGGTTATGACATTGGTGATGATGATGAAGGCGGCGACGATGATGGTGACGATGGGGGTGACGATGTTGGCGGTGCTGGTGACCACGACGAAGATGTTGGGGGTGGCAATGATGGAGAAGGTGGCGGTGATGTTGAGGGTGGTGTAGGTGATGAAGGGGGTGGTGTAGGTGATGAAGAGGGTGGTGTTGCGGCGGCGGTGACCCCCTTGACTGGTGGTCAGGAAGGTCGTGATCAGAGCCCAGCGAGTCGGACGAGTCTATCCAGACGTTCTGTTCCAGGAGACAGTGATTCAGAGCAGTCTCCTGAGCAGTCTGGGCCTCGAGTGAAGACCGCTCATCGCGTCCCCGTTGCTGATGGAGGAAAGAAAATAAAGGACCTGTGGAAGCTGTACAAGGCCGAGAAGGCACGGAGTCGACTCTCCAAGGCTGCCGGCAGCAGTCCCGATTGACGACGCGAGTGGACCAAGGGATGAAGGGGAGATGAGCTCGCAAGCAGACCTCAGTGGAAATCGTCCCACGGAAGAGGGTGAAGGTAACGAGCCGATATATGACAGATCTGTTCCCGCAGCAGACACAGAACCCATCCCTATGGACCTTGACAGTGGGCCACAAGCTGAAGATCCCCCTCTTGCTGACCCTGTCAGTACTGTAGCTGCTAGTAAACCCTAACCCTACTCCTGAGGCGGGCCCTGCTATTATTACGGAAGAGGTAGCGCCCCCTGCTCAAGAAATCATGCCCTCGGACGTTATCAGCGCATCAGAGCCTATCACGGAAGTAACTCCTGTTGTCGAATCAATTCCGGCCATCACTGCCCTTGAGACAATCGCGCCTTCTTCTCCTAAATTGCCCGAGCCAGCAACGGAGACGGTGACTGAACGTGTCCCAGCATTATCAGTGCCCGTTGCTTCCACCAGTGCTCCGGTCGATGAAGCTCCCGCTGGTATACTACTTGCCTTATTACCTTGTTTACTTCTTTTTCTTTCTTCGGTGTGCTAATGTTTATCATTTCTTTGGTTGACAGCTGCTCCCATCAGCGTCCCAGTTCCTGTAGTCTTACCTGAGGCATTCCTTTCATCTCTCCGAGGCTTATCAAGGACCAAAGCGAATCTTCTTAAGAGCTTACTGTCCGACATCGTCGATTCGTTGAAGAATGGGGATGAATGGTCTATCTTGGACGAGGCGCTGCAGGCATTAGGTCTTAACGCCACGTGGCTCGGGATTGACATCTCTTCGATAGTTAGCCACGTGTCCCAATTCAAGGACGGGATGGCTCAGGTGAACGAGGCAAGGCACCTCAAGGTTGACCCTTCTGTTGAGGAAAAACGCGATCACTTGCGGTCCCTCCTTCCGAAGCTTGAATTATACGAGGCGGATGCGGCTGCAGTAAGGAAAGATTGGCAGGCTGCCGATGTTGAGTGTCAACAAGCGACTGAACGCCTTGCAGAGATTGAGAATGAGATGGCCCGGCTACGAGCTGAACATTCTGTCGTCCATCTTAAACTCTCGAAGTTCAGTGGTCAGAAGGCACGTCTGCAGTCTTCCATCGACCAGCACGAAGCGAGATGCACTGCTATAAGGGCACAGGTTGCCGAGCTGAAACAGTCTCTTCAAGACACCCTTGACCCTGCCCAAGTTTTGGCCGAGGCTGAGGCAAGACAGAAGGCGATCGAAGAATCTGCAGTTAACCAATTAGAACAATGTTTGAGAAGTTTACACGGTTAAGCTGTAATGATGATTCTTTTATAATTTTTTGAAACGTGCTGTAATGGATGTTGTAACAATATGTATATTAATGTAGTTCTGGGTTTATATTGTGCTTTTAGCCTGCTTGTCGTTTTATTTGAGTCGAATGCAAATAGATTGTGCTGTTTGGAAAGGAACGTCCCCCTGTTAAGACTCAAACCTACACATGCGAACGAAGATGTAGCCGAGCCTTGGCTTAGGGTTTGTCCCGATTTTCAATGGTCTCGAAAAGGCATGGTGTCCTGCTTGACGTGTCTTGAGCCTTAACGACATTTTCGATACCTGTGTAAGCATAAAGTAGATGATTAGCATTTTGGTTTAGTCATTGTATGGTATCCTTTCTTTCGGTATCTACTTTATTACACTTTTCCTCTACTGGGGTATTTACAACTTGCAATGATAAGCCTATGTTAGGTGTAATATCTTTTCAAAAATTGGCCATTCACTAGCGAACTGATGCCCTGCCCTTTGCAATCTATCACCCGATAAGGCTCCGTTGGAATATACTTCGTCGATAATGCATACGGGATCCCATTTCGGGTCAAATTTACTTTTCGGTCCTTGGGTCGGTGCCGGACGCTTCATCATTAGCACGAGATCACCCTTCTTGAATGATCTACCTCTGACACGCTTATCGTACGCGGCTGAAATTTGTTTTTGATATATTTCGAGCCTTTGTTGGGCGACGAGCCTCTTTTCATCTAAATCATCGAGTTCGGCCATTCTGATCTTGGCATTGTGCTCAGTTGTCAGGGAGTGCCGGAGTGTTACTCGTAGTGACTCAACCTGTATTTCCATCGAGATCACAGCTTCAGTACCGTATACTAACGAGTAGGGTGTGGCTCGAGTAGCTGTGCGGTGCATAGTTCGATATGCCCATAATGATTTGGGTAATCGTCTGTCCCAGTCCTTCTTATTTTCTGCCACTGTCTTTTTCAGGATCTTCACGATAGTCTTATTGAATGCCTCGGCCAATCCATTCGCAGGTGGATAATAGGGCGATGAATATCAATGCTTGATTTTGAATTTCGTGCACAACTTATAAATAATGCGTTCTTGAAGGGTGTCCCGTTGTCCGTGGTGATCCTCTCAGGGATACCATGTCAGTACAATATGGTGTGACGAATGAAACCTTCGACATGTCTGGCTTTTACGTTTCTCAGGGCGACTGCCTCAGCCCATTTGGAGAAATAATCGATCGCTGCAAGGATGTACTGATGCCCCTGGGAGGATGGTGGACTAATCGGCCCGATCACGTCCATGCCCCAGGCTGCGAAAGGCCAGGACATCACCGACTGATGCAATTCTTCCGGTGGTGAATGTATGATATTGGCATGGATTTGACACTGGTGACACTTCTTTACGTATTCTATTGCGTCCTTCGTCACAGCAGGCCAGTAGTAACCCATGTGTCGCACACGATGATGTAAATTCTTCCCTCCCTGATGAGCACCGCATTCTCCTCCGTGAGCTTCTTTCAGTGTATCACGTGCTTCATCTGGGCTCAGACATCGCAGCAGTACTCCCTCGTAGGACTGTTTGTAAAGTACGTCATTCTGGAGCATGAATGAATTGGCGCATCTTCTGATTTGTGTGTGCATTTTGGGATCCTCCGGTAGAAATCCGTACTTTAGATAATCGGTGAATGATTTTCTCCAATCATCTTCCTCTGTAATTTCGAAGCAGCAAATAGGATTGGCGCTCAATTCTCCACTGCGCAATGCGGCTGTCGGCAGAATTCTTCTTTCTTCAATTGTTACTTGAAGTGGGTTGCCCCCGGGATTAGCCAAAGCAGCGGCTAAACTAGCAAGTGCATCTGCTCGTACATTCTCCTGTCTCGGTATATGTGAGATACTGCTGTTCCGAAACTGGTCGAACATTGACTGCGCTTGATGGCAATAGGGCGATAGCTCGGGTTTGCGGACTTCGTATTCTGTCGTCAGTTGTCCGATGACAAGTCTAGAATCTTCATAGATACGTATTTCCTTGATCTACATTTCCAGGGCCAATTATAACCCGATAATGAGAGCCTGGTACTCTGCTTCATTGTTGGTGCATGCTGGGACTATTGTGAATGAATAGGGTAATAGGTCCCCTTGCGGGCTGACGAATATAACTCCTGCCCCTGACCCTATCGCTCTGGCCGCACCGTCGAAATACATCTCCCAATGGCGTGCTTCATTAACTGCCATAACCTGATCATCTGGGAGGTCATATTCTATTTCTTCACCACTTGCTACCGGATGTGCCGCTAGGAAGTCTGCAATCGCCTGCCCCTTGATAGCCCGAGCCTACATGTATGTCAAGTCAAATTCTGACAAGAGAAGGGCCCACTTGGCTAACCGCCCAGACAACATGGGTCTGTTCATGAGAAACTTGAGGGGATCCGCTTTGGATATCAATGTTATCTGGTGAGAGCGACAGTAATGTCTGAGTTTCTTGACTGCAAAGATTAATGCCGGACAGATCTTTTCAATCGCTGAGTAGTTAAACTCGGCTCCCACTAGCGTGCGGCTTAAGTAGTAGAGTGTGCTTTCCTTTCCTTCTTCGTTCTTCTGGGCTAGGAGGGCTCCCAGTGAATTTTTACCAACAGCAATGTAGAGGATTAGTGGCTCTCCTTTGATTGGTGCTGTGAGGACTGGAGACTTTTTGAGCAGGTCTTTCAGAGAGTCGAATGCTTTTTGACAAGCATCATCCCACTCAAACTGAACTCCTTTCTTGTTAAGACGTGAAAATGGCTGACAACGGCCTGATAAGTTCGAGATGAATCTTCTTAAGTATGCGACCCTGCCTTGGAAACTTTTCAGCTCTTTGAGATTCTTCGGGGGTGGCATCTCCCTGATTGCCTTAATCTTTGTCGGGTCGATTTCTATGCCTCGGTGTCTGATAACAAATCCCAGGAACTTGCCAGAGGAAACCCCGAATGCGCATTTCAACGGGTTCATACGGAGGCTTTTCTTCCTTAGTCTTTGGAACACTTGCCGTAGATGCTCTCTATGCTGTTCATGCTCAGCCGACCTCACTACCAGATCGTCCACGTAGCATTCGACGTGCTTATGCATTATGTCCTGGAAGATTACTTGCATTGCGCGCTGATATGTTGCCCCTGCATTCTTCAACCCGAACGGCATCACACGGTAGCAGTATATGCCTAGTGTCGTATGGAAGGCTGTCGATTCTTCATCCTCTGGGGCCATACGAATCTGATTGTACCCCGAGTAACCATCCATAAAGGACATCACTGAGTATCCTGTTGTGCTGTCGATTAGTAGTTCCAGGATAGGTAGTGGGAAATCATCTTTAGGGCATGCTTCGTTGAGGTTCCAAAAGTCTACGCAGACTTGGATCTGACCGCTCTTTTTCTTGACCGGCACAATATTTGAAATCCATCGTGGGTATTTGACTTCTCGGATGAACCCAGCTCGGATCAACTTCTCGACCTCTTCTTCGATTTTGGGTACTATGTCTGGATGGAATCAGTCGTTGAGGTTGTTTGACTGCCTTCTTCCCTTTCATGATGCCCAACTTGTGTATCACAATTGTCGGACTGAGCCCTGGCATTTCTGAGTATGTCCAAGCGAATATATCTTTGTTTTCTTTCAACGGTCGAATGTATCTCTCCCTCTCTTCTTCTAGGACATTCTTGCTCATATACGTATTTCGAGGGTCCTCCAGGGTTCCCAGATTTATTTCTTCAACCTCATCTATCGTGGGCTGTCCCCCATCCTCTATCTGCGCGGGTGCGGCACTAGGTTGGATGACGTCGGCTACTTCTTGTAGCTACACCTCTTCTGTGGGACTGATTGTCACCATGTTGACATGTCTAATCTTCATCTTTGCCCCTAACCCTTCTCTTCCTTGGTAGGCTTTAGTGTTTTCTTCGAACCGTGCTAACATTCTACCATTCGAGCCTGATTCCGAGTAACAGAAGCCCATATTCTTCATGATGTTACGGCTGGCTTCACTGTATCTTCCATCTTCTATCGGTTGGGGTAAGTGTTGAGCTCTTAATTGTGCATATTCTAACCCCAATTCATCACTCATTGTGCAAGGTTTGTATGGTTTGTAAGCTAATCCAATGCATGTTTTGTGACTACAGGATTGAGGGTGGACTCTACTCAATTGAAGACATAAAGAGCTCGTTTGGGACTATTCTAATGGAGATTACTTGAGGACCAAAGAAGAAAAGAAGAGAGAAAGCGAAAGAAAGAAGCAAGGAAAGAAAGAAAAGGAAGAAATGAAGAAGCATGAAGACTGCCGACCGGTCATGACCGGTCGGCCAAGAGGGCCAGACCCGTCTTGACCGGCCAGCTATGAAGATGGAATGATATTGCATAAGGCCGACCGGTCATGACCGGTCGGCCATGATCGCTGGAGGATTGCTGAAGACGTCCGACCGGTCATGACCGGTCGGACATGGTTGCTAGAACGTCAATGTACACGTCCGACCGGTCACGACCGGTCGGATATGCTTGCTAGAGTGTTTTTCACTTGAAGCCGACCGGTCATGACCGGTCGGCCATGCGTAAGAAGTTAGAAACTTCCAGATATAGTCCGATTTTCTCTGCGCTGCGTAAGTATTACGTAATTTCTCGATTCTTCCGAAGTTGTGGAGCCTCTAAACTATAAAAAGACACCTGGGGATTGTTCCTAGGGTATCCTAGAAGGGTTCAAGCGAGGTTGGAGACTGTGGAAGTGGAGATTGGAGTTTCACAACTCCTTTTGGTTTGCTTTGCTGTTTTCATGCTTTTTGTAGTTGTTTCATGTTTCCTTGGATCATGAGCAGCTAAACCTCTTAGCTAGGGCTAAGAGGTGAAGCTTGCAGTGAATTCAAGATGTTTTAATTCGTAGTTAAGTGGTTTTAAGTGTGGAATTCATGATTATGAACTATGGTTTGAAGTTTATACAAGTTTTTAAGTAATTTTTCTTAGTCTTGTGATGACTCATGGATGTTTGGGAGAATTACTTAGCTTCTTAATTCGTTTGTAACGGTCTAGACCTGTATGATCCGAGGAATTGGAGTGCTGCTCTAGTACTAAGCTCTTCATGAAGGGACTTCATACCAAAGTTCTATTTTTCTGTTTTTTCTGGAATATGTATGGACTGTGCATGTGATTTGAATCCAGTTCAAATCCTGATCTAGCCTTGTCCTGTGAGAGGACTTGAGGATGGTTATGATTGAGAACTGGACTTATAGGAAAGGGGAATGACCTATGCAATTGAGCATGCTCAGTTCAGCCTACATTGAGTGAATCTTATGCACAGAGCTTA
This sequence comes from Liriodendron chinense, assembly GCA_003013855.2. Lineage (NCBI taxonomy): Eukaryota > Viridiplantae > Streptophyta > Magnoliopsida > Magnoliales > Magnoliaceae > Liriodendron > Liriodendron chinense. The sequence continues at coordinate 301,156 of ML058466.1, read as the reverse complement.
CATATTACAGACTGTTTGGTTTAACAGCTCTATCATCCGACTAGATAGACTTGAATGTCGACTCTAGTTGAGAGAATAAGAAACCACAGCGGATTGAACATCAAGGATTGCTACAAGTGGATCCTTGAACCCCTAGTGCCTTCTTATAATCAATTATTTTCGATTTAATTCAGCTTTTGTTACTCATATCAATTTCATACCAAAATCTGATTAGTAGATTTCAATAGACACTTGTGGATGAGTTTGTGAAATTCTACATAAGTCCCTATGGATCGACCTCGATCTTATCGAGTTTATTACTACATCGCAACCCTACACTTGGGGAGGCGAACAAGTTTTTGGCGCCGTTGCCTGGGGATTTTTGACGGTTTTTCACAAATTTCTGAAATTAGTATCTATTTAGGATTTTTAGGATTTTAGGACTAACTTAGTTTGTTTATTTGATTTTTCTTTTCAGGGATTTCTAGGAAGCTGAAGAAGATACAAGAGTTTCAAGTGCGAATCAGGTTCTATCTTTCTAAACCTTACTCTTCTCCTTCTCCTATTCATTCCTATCTTATTCATCTCTCGTAGAGTGGGTGGAGACTCCCTTCGGATCTCTGAAAGGTCGGCCTTTTTGCCACCTGGATTCCTATTGGTCGGTTCTGCCGCCTTGGATCACCTTGTGCTCAGAGATTTCTTTTCTTATCTCTACTCCTCTTTCTCCTTTTTCTGCACTTTTTCTCAAAAGATTCAAAGAGTGGGTGGGGAGTTCTCTGAACCCCTATTGACCAGGAGAAATCGGTCTCTATCCTTGCTTCTGGCCTAGCCATTGCAAGACACCTTGTGCTTCGGTCTTAGAGAAGAGTAAAGAAAAGGGAGGAAGAATTCTTCCTTCTTTTTGTTTCTTATTTTTGGTTTTGCATGCCACATTGGGCTCGGGATTCCAATAACCGACTCATAAGTGAAGGGGGGATAGTAGAAGGAATTGATAGAGAGCCACGTGCTAGGAGACATCTAGACTCTCCAATTTTATCTGAAAATATGACTGCAAATCAACCTAACCCGGTCTAAAATCAAACTGAAACTGGGGAGAATGTGGTTGAGGATGTTCTCCCGACCAAGGACTTTACGTGATTTCTTGCAACTTGCAAGAACGAGTACTCTCTCATGCATAATATTTCCACCAAATGCAGGGAACATAGACTTAAAACTGGGAGTGATCAATCTCCTCCCTAAATTCCATGGTTTAGACAGTGAAAGTGCCTATCAACACCTTAAGGAGTTTGATGAGGTAATCACCACCATGCACTTTGCAAACGTAACGGAAGATGTGGTGAGACTTAAACTCTTCCCTTTCACCCTTAAAGATAAAGCTAAAGGCTGGCTTTATGCATTGAGGCCAAGATCAATTGGTGCATGGACTGATATGCACAGAGAATTTATAAAGAAATTCTTCCCTACTTACAAAACGAATATGTTGAAGCGCCTTATCATGAACTTTGCCCAAAAGGAAGATGAAACCTTTTTCCAATGTTGGGAGAGGTTTAAGGACCTATTAAACACATGCCCATATCATGGCTATGAAATTTGGTGGGTTATAAGCTTTTTCTATGAAGGACTGACTTCACCCATGCGCCAATTTGTAGAAATGATGTGTAATGGGGAGTTCATGAATAAGGAAGCTGATGAAGCATGGGATTATTTGGAAAAATTTGCTGAGAGTGCACAGTCTTGGGACACATCGAAACCAACTACTTCCAAGACTGGCCAACAAAAGGAAAAGGGAGGAATGTACGTCTTATCAGAAGAAGATAGCATAAGTGCACGGTTGGCTAGCCTTACGAGAAAGGTTGAAGCCATGGAATTAAGGAAAGGAGAAACAATAAACTCCACTGACGTTGAAACTGTTTGTGGAATTTGTGCTGGAAATCAACATGCTACACAAGATTGTCCCACATTTTCAGCAGTCCAAGGCATCTTACAAGAACAAACAAATGCCATAAACAGTTATCAACAGCAATATGGTGCTCCAAACTCAAACACGTTTAATCCTAATTGGAAGAACCATCCCAACTTCAGTTGGAGGAATGGGCCCAATGCAAATGCAAACAACACTTCAAAAGTATCACTAGAAGAGATGTTGCGTGCATTCGTATCGGTCCAGAATGAGTATAACAAGACAAATTCTCTAAAAATAGATGGGTTTATGCAAGAGCAATTGAAATTCAATCAAAATTCAAACCAAGCCATCAATGAATTGAAAACATCTCTGGCTAGAGTTGAAGCTCACCTTAGTGTTAGAGAGAAGGGCACACTTCCTGCTCAACCTCTTCCTAACCCAAGGACCCAGTATGAGATACAAGATGCAAGCTCATCCTCCCACCATACGGAACATGTCCAAGCTATCATCACTTTGAGAAGTGGGAAAGAAATTGACAAATCTAATCCGGTGAAGGCTCCAAAGCCTAAGGATCCGAAAATTCCCAAAGATGATGATAGCCCAAACAATATTCCACAAGAGAAAGAACCGGAAAGACAATACAAGCCGGTTGCCCCATTTCACAAAGGTTGATTTCACCTAAACCTTTAGATAAAAATCTGGAGATTCTGGAAGTTTTCAAGCAGGTGAAGATCAACATCCCTGCTGTTGGATGCAATAAAACAAATACCATCTTATGCCAAATTTCTAAAGGAATTGTGTACAGTCAAAAGGAAACATAACGTTCACAACAAAGTTCTTTTGGCTGAGAATTTGAGCGCCATCATCAAACAAGAGGTGCCCCAAAAATACAAGGATCCAGGTAGTCCAACCATCTCATGCATCATAGGAGACTACTAGATTAAACAAGCCCTACTTGACTTGGGGGCAAGTGTGAATCTCATTCCATACTTGGTCTACGAACAACTTGGGTTAGGTGAATTGAAACCCACTAAAACCACACTCCAACTTGCTGATAGATCCATCCGGATACCGAGAGGAATGATAGAGGATGTTCTAGTTCAAGTTGATAAATTCTACTACCCAGTAGATTTTATTGTCTTGGACACACATCCTGTGATAGGCACCAGTGCTCAAATTCCCGTCATACTTGGACGACCGTTTCTAGCTACCTCAAATGCCATTATCAATTGTAGAAACGGACTTGTACAAATGTCCTTTGGAAATATGACCCTTGAACTCAACATATTTGATTTATGCAAACAACCACGGGAGGTTGATGATGATATCCACGAGTTAAACATGATTGAATCATTCGTGGAAGATACAGTCCCCTTGTCACTATTTCCCGACCCTTTGGAGGCATTTATGGCCCATTCTCATGAGACAAATGAATACACAATACAAGAGATGGATGCCATGCTAGAGATGATGCCAGTACTTGACAATAAAAGATGGAGGGCCCCAATTGAACCTTTGCCTGTAAATGAGAACAAGGCCCTTCCATCCAACATCAAGGCACCAACACTCGACCTAAAACCATTGCCAAGTGAGCTAAAGTATGCTTATTTAGGTCGAGATGAGACATATCCAGTGGTGATTTCTTCCCACTTGGATGAGGAACAAGAGAGTAGGCTAATAACCACTCTATTAGAGCACAAGAGTGCCATCGGATGGTCAATTGCGGATCTCAAAGGCATAGATCCACTGATTTGTACTCACCACATACACCTTGAGGAAAATGCAAAGACATCCCGGCAACCACAAAGACGACTAAATCCAAACATGAAGGATGTGGTTAAGGCCGAAGTGGTGAAACTATTGGATGTAGGTATCATTTACCCAATATCTGATAGCCAATGGGTGAGCCCAACTCAAGTGGTGCCTAAGAAATCCGGAATAACCATCGTAGCCAATGCCAATAACGAACTCGTGCCAACTAGAGTCACTACCGGTTGGAGAATGTGCATTGACTACAGGAAGCTAAACATTGTCACGAGGAAAGACCACTTCCCCCTACCGTTTGTTGATCAGATTTTAGAACGGTTGGCGGGTCATTCCCACTTTTGCTTCCTTAATGGCTATTCAGGGTACAACCAAATAGAAATTGCCCGTGAAGACCAAGAAAAGACTACATTCACATGTCCATTCGGCACTTTCGCCTATCGACGGATGCCGTTTGGACTATGTAATGCCCCTGCCACCTTTCAGCGTTGCATGATGAGCATCTTTTCTGACATGGTGGGGACCATTCTTGAAATCTTCATGGACAATTTTTCCATATTCGGTTGTAGCTTTGATGAGTGCCTTGAGCACTTGAAATCTGTGCTGAAAAGATGTGAAGAGAAGAACCTTGTGCTCAATTGGGAAAAGTGTCACTTCATGGTTCAAAAGGGAATTGTACTTGGTCACATCGTTTCACAAAATGGAATCGAGGTGGACAAAGCGAAAATTGATCTTATCTCTAACCTCCCACCACCCAAAAGCATACGAGATATCGTGTCCTTTTTAGGACACGCAGGATTCTACAGAAGGTTCATAAAGGACTTCAGTTCACTCTCTCGCCCTTTATGTAACCTACTTCAAAAGGAAAATTCATTCGAGTGGAATGAAGAATGTCAAAAGGCCTTTACCACCCTTAAAGGTATGTTGACATGCGCTCCAATAATGCAACCACCTGATTGGAGCCTTCCTTTTGAGATTATGTGTGATGCTAGCGACTATGCTATTGGGGCCGTGCTAGGCCAAAGAAAAGATAAAAAGCCATGTGTCATCTACTACGCAAGTAGGACCCTAAACTCAGCCCAAGCAAACTACACCACTACTGAAAAGGAACTTTTAGCCGTAGTTTTTGCCTTGGACAAGTTTAGGTCCTACTTGATCGGATCCAAGATCATTATATTCACAGACCATGCCGCACTTAAGTATCTTCTCTCTAAGAAGGACGCTAAACCACGGTTGTTAAGATGGATCCTTCTACTCCAGGAATTCGACATAGATATACGTGATAAGAAAGGAGTAGAGAATGTAGTAGCTGACCATCTCTCTCGACTTGTCCTCACTGATTCCCCTGAAACGACTGCAATCAATGACATGTTCCCTGATGAACAACTTTTTGCTGTTTTCCAATTGCCATGGTATGCGGACATTGCTAACTATCTTGCTACAGGTACAATTCCTACATATTGGAAAAAGCGAGATAAGGATAGATTCTTCTCGGAGGTACGGAAATTCCTATGGGACGACCCATACTTATTTAAGTATTGTCCCGATCAAATCATAAGGAGATGTGCCCCAGATGATGAGCAACAAAGTATCATCTCCTTCTGTCATTCTCAAGCATGTGGTGGCCACTTTTCGACTAAAAGACCACAGCGAAAATTCTGCAATGTGGGTTTTATTGGCCCACCATGTTCAAAGACACACATGAGTTTTGCAAAGCATGTGAACCTTGTCAGAAATTAGGAAGAATCTCCCGTAGAAATATGATGCCACTCAATCCCATCTTAATTATCGAAAATTTTTATTGTTGGGGCATCGATTTCATGGGCCCATTCCCATCTTCTTTTGGAAACTTATACATCTTGCTTGCCGTTGATTATGTTTCCAAATGGGTCAAGGCCATCCCTTGCCGGAATAATGACCATAAAACGGTCATTCAATTTTTAAAAGAAAACATTCTTTCCCGGTTTGGAACGCCTCGAGTCATCATAAGTGATGGAGGGTCTCACTTTTGCAATCGCCCTTTTGCAGCCTTAATGAAGAAATATGGCGTAACACATAAAGTGAGCACTCCCTATCACCCACAAACTAGTGGACAAGCAGAGATATCTAATAGGGAGATTAAACACATTCTAGAGAAAACGGTGAATCCCGATTGCAAGGATTGGTCACTTCGTCTTACCGATGCGCTTTGGGCTTACCGTACAGCTTTCAAAACCCCTATTGGAATGTCTCCCTATAGACTTGTCTATGGGAAGGCTTGTCACTTGCCCGTGGAGTTGGAACATAGGGCATATTGGGCTATTAAGAAGATGAATTTCAATTCTGACAAGGCAAGCTTGTTACGCAAACTACAATTGAATGAACTTGCAGAAATCCGGAATGAAGCTTATGAGAATGCGAGAATTTACAAGGACAAGACGAAGATATTCCATGATAAGAATATTCTTCGCAAGACATTCACGATCAATCAAAAAGTCCTCATGTATAATTCTCGCTTACATCTATTTTCGAGAAAATTGAGATCTCGGTGGACCAGTCCCTACATTGTGCAAACTGTCTATCCGTACGGGACTGTCGAGCTGTTGAATCCAAGGAACGACAATATTTTTAAGGCAAATGGGCAGCGATTAAAGCCGTTCTTTGAGAAATTTCCTTCAGAAGGTATGTCCATACCCCTGAATGATCCTGTGTATCAGGATGATTGATCTCCTAGTCTGACAGAGGTATAAAGTAGTTAGGATTAGGATTTTACTGCTTTTGTTTTCTTTTTCATTGGTTTGTTAGAATGAGGAAGATTTCCACTTTACACTCTCTCAGGTACGATCATTCCTCGCTCCCTTTTATTTTCAAATTGCTCTCATGTTTTGCTCATTGCACATCTTTTACATTGAGGACAATGCAAGATTTGGTTGGGGGGTGTAGGATCACTTGGATGAATCCAGCGTTTTGCAACATTTCAAGCAATTATGTGGAAATTTTTTCGATTTTTCAAACATTCGAAACTCTTTTGGAAAACACCGGTTCTATGCATTCAAGTTGATATGAGCATAAGAGGAGGAGATATGAAGTGTATGGGGCTAGGATGTCTGGAATCTCTCATAGCATAATGGTTTTATATGTGAACTCCCCTATTTTTGTGATTGATAGAAAACCTGAACACTTTTACACCTAGTTCACATTACACGATTTTCATGAGTTGAAGGGATTATGTGATTTATGGATTAGCTAGACTTTGAATTAAGGTATTGAGAATCAGGTTGGGGTACTTTGTCCATCCTTGTCCATGGGAAAATAATGAAAGATATGGATTTTTAAAAATCCTATCTAATTTAAAAAGAAAAAGGAAAAGGAAGGATGAAATTGGGAATGTGGAAAAACGGTGGAAAAATCCGATTAGGGCTACCTACTACTAACCGGGGGATGGTCTACCCGTAACCAAAGCCGGAAATGGGACGTAGTGTGAAAGTCGTCGGAAGGACGGTAAGGCAAATTGCTGTCATTGGCTTGATGTGGCTCTATGTACCTTGAGTTCTATAGTCTACTTGATCTATGAAAAAGATAATCCTAGAAACTCGTGAGATGAATTTTCACTACCCACACTAGGATGAATTTGTTCAAGTCCTTCTATATATCAACCAATCAGCGGGAATTTCATATGAATGCTTATTATGTTTTGAGGGTTTACGGTTTCAACCTCTGTTGCCTAATGTTTCTGAATCTTAAGCTTATGAACCTTGGAATGTATAGAAGGATGGTTTCTGAAAGAGAGTTGAGTTTTGAAGGATGGGATTAGTTCACGCATGTTTTGCTCGGGACTAGCAAAATGCTGGTTGGGGGGTGTGTTGAGCTCTTAATTGTGCATATTCTAACCCCAATTCATCACTCATTGTGCAAGGTTTGTATGGTTTGTAAGCTAATCCAATGCATGTTTTGTGACTACAGGATTGAGGGTGGACTCTACTCAATTGAAGACATAAAGAGCTCGTTTGGGACTATTCTAATGGAGATTACTTGAGGACCAAAGAAGAAAAGAAGAGAGAAAGCGAAAGAAAGAAGCAAGGAAAGAAAGAAAAGGAAGAAATGAAGAAGCATGAAGACTGCCGACCGGTCATGACCGGTCGGCCAAGAGGGCCAGACCCGTCTTGACCGGCCAGCTATGAAGATGGAATGATATTGCATAAGGCCGACCGGTCATGACCGGTCGGCCATGATCGCTGGAGGATTGCTGAAGACGTCCGACCGGTCGGACATGGTTGCTGGAACGTCAATGTACATGTCCGACCGGTCACGACCTGTCGGATATGCTTGCTGGAGTGTTTTTCACTTGAAGCCGACCGGTCATGACCGGTCGGCCATGCGTAAGAAGTTAGAAACTTCCAGATATAGTCCGATTTTCTCTGCGCTGCGTAAGTATTACGCAATTTCTCGATTCTTCCGAAGTTGTGGAGCCTCCAGACTATAAAAAGACACCTAGGGATTGTTCCTAGGGTATCCTAGAAGGGTTCAAGTGAGGTTGGAGACTGTGGAAGTGGAGATTGGAGTTTCACAACTCCTTTTGGTTTGCTTTGCTGTTTTCATGCTTTTTGTAGTTGTTTCATGTTTCCTTGGATCATGAGCAGCTAAACCTCTTAGCTACGGCTAAGAGGTGAAGCTTGCAGTGAATTCAAGATGTTTTAATTCGTAGTTAAGTGGTTTTAAGTGTGGAATTCATGATTATGAACTATGGTTTGAAGTTTATACAAGTTTTTAAGTAATTTTTCTTAGTCTGGTGATGACTCATGGATGTTTGGGAGAATTACTTAGCTTCTTAATTCGTTTGTAACGGTCTAGACCTGTATGATCCGAGGAATTGGAGTGCGCTCTAGTACTAAGCTCTTCATGAAGGGACTTCATACCAAAGTTCTATTTTTCTGTTTTTCTGGAATATGTATGGACTCTGCATGTGATTTGAATCCAGTTCAAATCCTGATCTAGCCTTGTACTGTGAGAGGACTTGAGGATGGTTATGATTGAGAACTAGATTTATAGGAAAGGGGAATGACCTATGCAATTGAGCATGCTCAGTTCAGCCTACATTGAGTGAATCTTATGCACAGAGCTTACATATTACAGACTGTTTGGTTTAACAGCTCTATCATCCAACTAGATAGACTTGAATGTCGACTCTAGTTGAGAGAATAAGAAACCACAGCGGATTGAACATCAAGGATTGCTACAAGTGGATCCTTGAACCCCTAGTGCCTTCTTATAATTAATTATTTTCTATTTAATTCAGCTTTTGTTACTCATATCAATTTCATACCAAAATCTGATTAGTAGATTTCAATAGACACTTGTGGATGAGTTTGTGAAATTCTACATAAGTCCCTGTGGATCGACCTCGGTCTTACCGAGTTCATTACTACATCGCAACCCTACACTTGGGGAGGCGAACAGTAAGCGGGGTGATTTCTCAGCCTCGTCCTTAGACTGCACAAGTTCATTCGACACTGAATAGAATTTGATTTCTTTCTTCGTATTGGCACTTGGTGGTACCACGAACTGGCTAGGAGCTCTTGGGAAAGGTTTAACTCTTCCTATTTTCGGCACCGGCATGTTGAAGCTGGATTTGAGCACACTCATGTGCTGATTCGATACCATCTCTAGGACGGATTGCCCTGGTTGTCGCAATTGTTTCGGGATTATATAAAATTTCTTGGTAGTCCCTTAAGGTTCTTCAGTTGACTGACTTGTGGCTTCTTTCTGAGTAATGAATTGAGGTTTGCTTCTCTGTTCAAACATGTTGACTCTAGGTTTTGCTCCTTGCCCTTTCTGCGTTACATCGGGCTTCTTTTTTACCTCTCTTTTGTCGACCAGGTCATAGTACCGGGCATCGGCCAAGAATGATTCTGCAATCGTATACGTCTTTGGGTCTACTGCCACTCTGTACTGAACTCCCTCTCTGTTGTACTTGAAGCATTGATGGTAGGTTGAGGAAATAACGTGGTTCTGATGGAGCCATGGCCTCCCTAACAAAAGATTATATGTTGTTACTGCGTCGATTACTTGGCACGTTACTTTCGTCTTTAGTTCTTCAATTTCTAGCATCACGGTGATTGACCCTAGAGTGCGCTGGCTATCTTGATTAAACCCTTGAATAACCATGGTGCTGGGACGCAGGGCTAATGGTCTGTGGCCCAACCGCTGTAGTGTTTTCAACGACATGATGTTTACTGCAGACCCATCGTCAAGCATACATCGCTTAACTTCTGTGTCTCTAATCGTCCCCGTAACCATCAAAGGGCGATTGTGGTCTGTTGCTTCAATCATGCGGTCTTCTTCGGAGAATGTGATTACAGAGGGGTGATCTATCTGCATTGCTTGCTGGATCGGTGCATTTCCTTCCCAAAATTTATCGGGATTGTTCATTTTTGTTTCAATTTCTGCCATCATCACTTCTCTGACTTCACTGTCTAGCAGCGCGTTGATCAACATCTCCTTATATACTTTTGAGAGACACAAGGCGTCGTATATACTCAAGTGAGCCGGGACCTTTCGCAGGTGTGATACGACATCATATGTTACTGGTGCTGCCCCTTGCCTTGGCTCTGGCCGACTGGTCGTGGCCTCAACAACTTTCTCTTTCAACTTCTGCCCCTGGGGCCTCGTTGATGGTATATCCGGGTTTCCATCTTCTTACATCGAGTCGACCGGTTCTGGCCGAACGCGTTCCGGCATTTGCCTCTCGAATCGGAGGATGACGGCATTGACTTCTTCTTTACCTGCCCGTAATGTTTCTCCCGCTGATGGCTGTTCTGTGAATGATACCATCGCACAATGTACCTGAGCCTCTATAAGTCGGCTCTTCTCTTGGCTATCCTTCTTCCTCATCCGTTTCTTCTTGCGGTTGAGGAGTCTTCTTCGATTCTCGAGCCTCTTCCGGCTGCTAACCAAAGTCCAGGGTTCTTCAGGTTCAGGGAATGGGACGTGCAATTGGATGCTTTTTTCTGAGGGGAAGGCTGAAACTACCCCAGATGTTTCCTTCGTTGTTGTTTCTGGTGACTTCATACTGATCACCCCTTGGTTGATCAACCCTTGTATTCTTCCCTTTAGACTAAAACAGTCTTCTGTTTTGTGGCTCAGACACCGATGGTATTTACAATACCGGAGATCATTCACCTTCCCAACTTCGTGTGGCCGAATCGATTCTGGTAAGCGGATCACATTCTCTTCCACTAGTTGTTCCATGATGGGGATCAGATCGGCCATATCGAAGGTGTATGGGCCGTTGGCTCTTTCTCTCTCGGCTATTGTTATTCTTTGAGAAACGTAAGGCCTCTTGCCTCTATCTAGGGTAGGCGTTGCTTTCGTGTCTGTCTTGGGATCTACGGCGGGTCGCTTACGATCTATCATACCTTTGCCTTTATTTATCTTGTGCGTTTCTACAATCCTTACTCCTCTTCTTTGCCTTTCGGGCCTGGAGTTCACCCGTGCTACAGCTTCTTCTACCAGGTGCGCTTTGGTGGCCAGTTCTCGAAAAGAGTGAAAACTATTCCCTGATAATCCGTATGATATCATTGGGTCTAGGGCTCGCATACACATCTTCATCTGTTCTTTCTCACTAGGCAACTCTTGCCATTGAGCAGCTATCGTCCCCCATCGGTCCATGAACTTTTCCACGAGTTCGACCTGTCTCTGTCTGATCAAGGCCAGATCTGTGACTGACGTTTCTCTTTCTGTAGAGAAGAATTTCGAGATAAAACTGTCTCGCATCTGCTCCCACGATCTTACTGAGCCGACTGGTAGCGACATGTACCACTGGAAAGCTTTCCCTGTCAGCGTCGACCCGAATAGCCATATACAATACTGTGGGACGGCTGACCAATTCCCCAGCGCTGTGAGGAAGTGAGTAATATGCTCCTCCGGCGATCCTCTACCGTCGAATTTTCTGAAATCCGGACATCTGAAGTTTACCGGAAACGGTATTTCTTCTATCTCCAGTGGGTATGTAACTTGATATTTATACCCGGTTCCTCTTTCCTTCTCTTTCTCTTGTCGCATGAGGCTCGTAATTGTTTGCGACAGTTCCTCCCTCGACATTTGCACAGTCGGGACTGGTACTCGCTCCGCTGGAACTCTTCTGGCCTTGGTAAGTTGTTCGGCGTCAACTGGCCCTTCCACTGCCCCTTGAGATTCTTCGGCTAATGGGCGCGTAGGTGGTATGAGACTTCTGGTAGCAGTCTGAGCTATTAAAGTGGTCAATGCTTCCTGAATTATCCTCATTTGTTCATTCATTTACCGATTGGCCTGAACTAATCTGTCGATCTGATCTTGGACTGTAGGCAATTCCTCTGCTTCATACGATCCCTCTTCTGCCTCTGCTACTTGAACCATTGCGATCAGCACTGGTCGGGCCTTCTGAACCTGCCCCTGTCCTGGCTTGAGAACTGTCATGGGCTTGGAGCTCTTCACGATTGTGGTCTCGGTCGACTTACGTGTGACATAGGTGGTCTTGGACAATGGTGGAAACTGTTCGACCGTCATCACAGGCACCGAGGACCTAGTTGATGCGACCTGAGTGCTGATAGAGATCTTCTGCCCTTGTTTTGGCTGTCATTGTCTTCTGATCATGGGGCGAGGTCTCGCAGCGTTCGCCTCCTTATATGCTGCTAAGATGGCTGCTTTCTTCTGCTCTTTCTTCTGTCGACGCGTTTCGACCAATTGCCATCCTGAGTTGGAAACGATTGTTGTGGTTGGGATGGAGCGAGGGAAGCTGAAGCCTCCGCTGGCAAGGAAGGTGCATAAACTGTTCATTGAGCATGCCATTTCTTCTGTCTTTCCTAGTATCTTGCTAATTCTGCTGTGTCGTAAAAATCATTAGAACAGTTCACAAGTGCAGTCGGGAGTATGAGCCCATCGATTGCAGTGCATAAACCGGACCAAAATAAGCAAGACGGAGACAAATACGTGTAGTTGTGAAATTTGTGGGTTCGAAAACCTTTTAAAGCGTCTATTGCCTTAGAGATGAAGGGAAGAACGTTCCCGTTGAAAGTCGCCAGTTTGGTGCCTGAGGGGCGCCGAAACATTACGCCTCGCGGTAACTTCCTTATGTGCAGATTCATGTTTGTAAGTAATTGATCTTAGAGTGTTCCTATATTCAGATATAACCAGAGATTCTGGTATAGTTCGATCCCCAGCAGAGTCGCCAGTTTGTTAGAACTAGAAAATGGATCACAATGACATTTTCTGAAATGTGGTGTTTTGTTGCTCTGGGGTTCTGAATAATAGAAACATTCATAGACAATCACAAGCATTCACAAAAGTACACAAGAGAAGAGATATCGCAAGGCGAATTTTATTCTAGAGATCCAGAGATCTTGTACCTTCCAGGCCGTGATCTGGCACGAGCCCTTAATTACATCGAATGATCGATGACCCTTGATTAAAAGGTAAAAGACTATTCAGCAGGGACTATGGTCTCAGAGTTCATGGTCGTGGAGACCTGTGTTTGTGTGGTCGTAGAGACCTGTATTTATATGGTCGCGGAGACCTGTATTTGTATGGTCGCGGAGACCTGTATTTGTTGTATTTTGTTATGGACTGATCCATCTTTGTACGAGTCAGGTGTCTATGTCCCATGTTTTGACCGGAGATCTAGGCTGAGACTGTCAGGGCTTTTAACCGAGGGGTGCGACTCTGGGCCTGCGCCCGTCATTTATGACGGGTGACCGTGGGAAGACCGATCTGCAGTTGTATGTACCTGAGCAGCTTAACCAGCGGATGCCGTTTGGATGGGTAGGGCATCGACTGTTCTTGAAGTGTCAGTCTTTAACAAATTGTGTGTGATAGTTTAGAACTCTCCTGGTATGGTTTATCATGTTAACCATAGTCCCATTTGCTTAGTCCGGGCCTGAATCCGGGTCATATTATGATAGTACATGTAATGATGATACATTAGTATGATTCTAGGCACTGGCGGCCTCTTTCGAGAAGTTACTTCGTTCATCCTGTTGGATCAGATCGGGCTCCGAAGGCTTACATTTTGCTCATTGGGTGGGCCGGATGAGTTATTTGACTACTCCATTGCGTCCGGAATGCTCAAAATACCCAAAATAGGCCCAAACAGGGCCCGAAAACATCATAAAATGAAGATTTGAAGGTGCTGAAATGAACGTTCGAAGTGCTGATTTTTATGATTCGCTGGCCTGATTTTACTGATGCGCTGGGGCCAGTGCGTCCAAAAATGATTGTTAAAAATGTTCTATTTTCATGATCCGCTGGGGTATTTTAGTGACGCGCTGGGGCCAGTGCGTCTAAAATAACTTTGTTTCGGAATGTGTATTTTTCTGATCCGTTGGGGTATTTTAGTGACGCGCTGAGGCCAGTGCGTCCTTAAAATGTTTAGCTTTTGAATATTGATTTATTTGATCCGCTGGCCTATTTTGCGACGCGCCAACCTATTTTCTCGACGCGCTACACGTGGTGGTCTCCTATTGGCCGACTTCCCCCCCCCCCCCATTTGAAAGGATCGAGAGAAGGAGAGAGCTTTAAGTTTTTGAGCTCGTCGGAATCCCTCGCCGGAATCCCTTTTTCCGACTGCCGGAAACCCTTCGCCGATCACCGAAAATCCCACTTCCAACCATAGCAGGTCTGGTGGAGATAACCTAAAAATATATAAGTGAAGTAGCGCATCACGAAATACGTTGAACAAGCTTATTTTTATCGACGCACTGGCCCCAGTGCATCACGAAAATGCTCCAGCGCATCGCAAAAATAGGCCAGCGGATCAAATAAATCAATATTCAAAAGCTAAACATTTTAAGGACTGCACTGGCCCCAGCGCGTCACTAAAATACCCCAGCGGATCAGAAAAATATACATTCTGAAACAAAGTTACTTTAGACGCACTGGCCCCAGCGCGTCACTAAAATACCCCAGCGGATCATGAAAATAGAACATTTTTAACAATCATTTTTGGACGCACTGGCACCAGCGCATTAGTAAAATTAGGCCAGCGGATCATAAAAATTAGCACTTCGAACGTTCATTTCAGCACCTTCAAATCTTCATTTTATGATGTTTTCGGGCCCTGGTTGATCCTATTTTTGGTATTTTGAGCATTCCGGACGCAATGGAGCAGTCAAATAACTCATCCGACCCACCTAATGAGCAGAATGCAAGCCTTCGGAGCCCAATCCGATCCAATGGGATGAACGAAGTAACTTCTCGAAAAGAGGCCGCCAGTGTTCAGAATCATACTAATGTATCATCATTACATGTACTATCATAATATGACCCGGATTCAGGCCCGGACTAAGCAAATGGGACTATGGTTAACACGATAAACCATACCAGGAGAGTTCTAAACTATCACACACAATTTGTTAAAGACTGACACTTCAAGAACAGTCGATGCCCTACCCATCCAAATGGCATCTGCTGGTTAAGCTGCTTAGGTACATACAACTGCAGATTGATCTTCCCGTGGTCACCCGTTATAAATGACGGGCGCAGGCCCAGAGTTGCACCCCTCGATTAAAAGCCCTGACAGTCTCAGCCCGGATCTCCGGTCAAAACATGGGACATAGACATCTGACTCGTACAAAGATGGATCAGTCCATAACAAAACACAAGAAATACAGGTATCCGCGACCATACAAATACAGGTCTCCGCGACCATACAAATACAGGTCTCTACGACCACACAAACACAGGTATCCACGACCACGAACTCTGAGACCATAGTCCCTGCTGACTTGTCTTTTGCCTTTTAATCAAGGGTCATCGATCATTCGATGTAATTAAGGGCTCGTGCCAGATCACGGCCTGGAATGTATAAGATCTCAGGATCTCTGGAATAAAATTTGCCTTGCGATATCTCTTCTCTTGTGTACTTTTGTGAATGCTTGTGATTGTGTACGAATGTTTCTATTATTCAGAACCCCAGAGCAACAAAACACCGCATTTCAGAAAATGTTATTGTGATCCATTTTCTAGTTCTAACATCTGTGACTTACCATTATTGAAATGAGCCCCGACTTGCCGAACTCCTTCACCGAGCTACAAATGGGTGTGTATTTACTTGAAAATATGTTACATAAGGGTACGGAGACTTTGGACACACTTGAACCCCACACCAACATACATCGAACTCCTCTGATAATACCGTTCAACTCCGACTTGCACTGTAGCCCCTTCGAACACACATCGAACTACTTCACCGAATTAAGAATGGATGCATATCCACTTGAGAAGACGTTACGTTAGGGTATGAGTAGTGTTCTCATTATCGGCAAAAAATTGATATTATTGGTGTCGTAGGAGTTACGACATTGAAGCTCACATTTTTCATTTCTCTTCCCAAAATTGGTAATTTTTCGATGATTTTATCAATTTTTTTCATGGAAAGTAGAGTTGGGGGACTGCATAAAATAAAAAAAAATAAAAAGGGGAAATGGCAAAAATCACCGAATTTTGGTACTTGATTGCTAATCGAAACTCGAAAGTAGTAGTGAGCCAATTGTAGAAGAGGATTGCTGATTGGAAGTAGTAGTGGGTCAATTAATCGATCAGTGTACCATAAGTGCGAAAAAAATCTGTAATTTTTATTTTTTTTCTTTGAATAGATGTAAAATTTCGAATGAAACAATATTTTTGACAAATAATCTGCGAAATATTGAGGATTTTGGATAAAGTTTTAGAGGTTTTGAGGGTTCCCTCCGAACCCTCTTTTGTTTTGATTTTGAATAATGGCTTATCGAAGCCCTTTTTTTTACGGACGGGGACTTGCTAATTGCAAAAGCCTTCCCCAGTTGCCCTAGGATGCTAAGTGGGGCCCACCGTGATGTTTGGATGAAATCCACCTCATCCATCCATTTTGTGAGTTCGTTTTAGGACATGCAACAAATAATTAGGCGTATCCAAAACTCGAGCGTACTACACGAGAGGAAATAACGGGGATTCAGTGGCCACCATTATAACATTAGTATCGCCACAAAAGTTTCATATCATGCTAAGAATTTAGTGTTTTCACTCCATCCCAGTGGGAATGACCTTATAAACAGTTTGGATGGCATATAAACATCAAGGTGGAGCTCAGGAAGGTTTCAACGGCAGGAAATTATTTCTCCATTTTTCCCTCTCGTGTGGCTCACTTGAGTTTTGGATTTGCCTAAATTTTGCTCACATGCCCTAAAACAGGCTCTCAAAACGAATGGACGAGGTGGATTTTTTCACAAACATCACGGTGGTCCCCACCTTGCAATCCCAGTGCAGGAACTTCCGTAGGAAATTCACGTCTCTTTTTTACAGGGAGCGGATTAGCGTGGTTTGTAAGTGTCGTGCCGACACCGCACGGTGCCAAGTTCCATGGACCCCACCATGCTATATCCAAAGCTCGAGTGGACCACACTACAGAAAGTAGTGGGGACAATGATTCCTACCATTGAAACCTTCCTGAGGCACATAATGATGCTTATTTGTCATCCAAGCTGTTCATAAGATCACATAGACATGGATGAAGGTAAAATACAAAAATGATACGGATCCAAAACTTTTGTGGCCCCTAAGAATTTCTCAACGGTAGACATTCAATTCACATTATTTCCTGTGGTGTGGTCCACTTGAGCATTGCATATGCTTCATCTTTGGGACCAAGCCCTAAAATTATCTGGTAAAATGGATGGACAGAGTGCATAAAATACATAAATCATGATGGCCCCTACAGAGTTGACTCAATACGCTAAGCGTACTGATTTACGCAACGCGCAATTCACCTTCTACGACGCGGACAGGCGACTTGTTTGGATGAGTGGGTCTATGCTTTGTGGGGCCCATCACGGTGATAAATATTTTATCAATGCCGTTCATTTATTTTGACAGATAATTTTAGGACATGATATAAAAAATGAGGCAAATTGGCATCTCAGGTGGTCCACACCTAAGAAAACAATATTGATGATCAAACACCCACCATTAAAAACTTCTTAGGGTAGCTTGGATGATTTTTGCGCATTTGATTTGCCTAATTTTTGAGTTCATCACCTAAAATGATTTTTTAAAATGGACAACTTGGATAAAACAAATACATCACGTTGGGCTCGACAGAGCCCCTGACAGAACTGTCCATTCTTTCCTATGGGCTAGTGACTCTGGTCCATCCAAGATTTGGATTTTGCTTAATGTTTGGGACTATGTCCTAAAATGGGCTGAAAAAACTGATGGATGGTGTGGATATATGAAAAATCATCCAGGTGAGCCCATGGTGTGATTGCATACTAACCCTATAATAATGGGCGCGGATTATGTACTACTCTTACAAGCGCGGCTTAATCAACTCCTTATGGAATGGCACACATATTCTAGGCAAGCTTGCTAATTACGAAAGTAAATTCAAATCTTAGATGGACACACATGTGCATTCAAATCTTAGATGCACATGTATTCTCGAGAGGTGTGTCACACACCACCCACCTCCGAAGTGTTGACATGACCAAGTTTTGTGGCCCCCTCATGATGTATGTGTTATATCCATAGTATTCATCCATTTGGCAAGATCATTTTAGGTCATGAGCCAAAAAATGAGACAAATCCAAATCCCAAGTGGAACACAGTGGAGAAATCAATGGCGACAATGATTCCTACTGTTGAAACCTTCTTAAGGCTCACCATGATGTTTAGTTCTCATCTAACCTGTTCATGAGGTCACACATACCTGGATGAAGGGGGGAAAAAATACCAGATTGCTCTAAAATTTCTATGGCCCTCAAGAAGTTTTCAATGGTAGACTTTAATCCCCATTGCTTTATGTGGTGTGATCCACTTGAGATTCGAATCTGGCTCATTTTTAGGCCTACCCTAAAATGATCTCGCAAAATGAATCAACAATGTGGATATAACATATACATTATAGTGGGGCCCATAGAACTTGTAGATGTCAACACACCACGGAGGTCGTTAGTGTGTGGCACACCACGCAATCTGTTTACGCTAATTACACTGTAGTAGCTTTGCTCATCTCATGCATTCACACGTGCCACTACATAATACGTGTGCTCGTTACAAACTTCTAATTAGGCTAGTATAGACCACTGCATAATACGTGTTGATCTCATGCATTTGTAGTATATAAACTCATTTTGGTTACAATTGGAGTGATTTCTTACAACAATGCGTGCTTTTTGGGCCCCATTAAATGAAAACTTATTGTGTAATGCACTCTTTTTGTAATTTTTTTATTTCTAAATATGTAAATATGTGTATTTATGCATGTCCTGAAATTTCATTAAAAACTTCTATAATTTTCTCATGTTTCGCCCATTTTCCTTGCATTTTCGGTTATCAGCGATAATGATATTATATCGTTATCTCTAGCCAGCGAAACTTGTAACGATATCGGCAACTCGAATAATGGGTATAGGAAATACAGACACACTCGAACCCCACATCAACATATACCAACAGACACTGAACACCTTTGGTAATACCAATTGACTCCGCCTTGCACTGTAGTCCTTTCAAACGTGCGTCTAACTTCTTCACCGAACTAAGAATGGGTGCGTATCCTCTTGAGAAGAAGTTATATTAGGTTGTGGGGAATTCGGACACACTTGAAGCTCACACCAACACACGCAGACGCACATCAAACCTCTCCGACAACACCAATCGACTCCGACTTCCACTATAACCCCTTCAAACGTAAGTCGAACCTCTTTGCCGAACTAAGAATGGGTGATTATCCTTTTAAGAAGAAGTTATGTTAGGCTATGGGGACTCCGGATACACTCGAACCTCACACCAACACACAACGACGCACATCGAACCCCCGCGACAACGCCGATCAACTTTAACTTGCACTACAGCCCCTTCGAACCCACGTCGAACTCCACCAAACTACGAATGGATGCGTATCCACTTGAGAAGACGTTAAGTCATGGTACGGAGACTCTAGACACTCGTACCTCACACCTGACATACATTGACCCACACTAACAACACCTGTCGATTCTAACTTGCATTGCAGCCCCTTGGAACACATGTCCAATTACTTCATCGAATTACGAATGAGTGCATATCCTCTTGAGAAGACATTACGTTGGGGTACGGGGACTTTGAACACACTCGAACCCCACACCGACACACATCGACGCACATTGAAACCCTCTGACAACACCTATGGACTTCGACTTGCACTACAACTCCTTCAAATACACGTTGAACTCCTTTATCGAAATAAGAATGATTGTGTATTTTGTTGAGAAGACGTTAAGTCCCCAATGCACGACGAACCCCTTCGACAACACTAATCGACTTTGACTTGAACTGCAACCCCTTCAAACACACGTCAAACTACGTCACCAAAATATGAATTGGTGCGTATCAACTTGAGAAGACATTACATTAGGGTACAAGGAATCTAGACACACTCGAACCCTACACCAATACACATCGAAGCACACCGATCTTTTCGATAACACCAATTGACTCTGACTTATACTACAACCCCTTCGAACCTATGTCGAACTCCTTCACCAAACTACAAATGGGTACGTGTCCACTTGAGAAGATGTTATGTTAGGGTATGAAGACTCCAGACATATTTGAGCCCCACACCGATATACATCAATGCACATCGAACCCCTTCGACAACATCGATAGACTCCGACTTGCACTGCAGCCCCTTTGAACGCACGTCGAACTTGTTCATTGAACTACAAATTGGTGCATATCTGCTTTGAAAGGAAGTTAAATTGGATTATCAAGACTCTGGATCCACTTAGTACCCCACATCGACCCACATCGAACGACACCGATACAGACTGACCCACACACTAATCGACTTCAACTTGCACTGCAGCCCATTCAAATGCATTTTGAACTCCTTCATCAAACTATAAATGGTTGTATATCCATTTAAGAAGACATTACATAAAAGTATGAAGACTCTAGACACACTCGAACCCCACATCGACACACACTGACGCATAATGAACCCTTCTGACAACACTGATCGACTCCAACTTACACTGCAACCCCATTCGAACGCACATTGAACTACTTCATCGAACTACAAATCGGTGCGTATGCACTTGGGAAGATGTTATGTCAAGGTACAAGGATTCCGAACACACTCGAACCACATATTAACACACACCAACGTACACCAAACCCCTTCGACAACATCAATCGACTCTGAGTTGCACTACAACCCCTTTGAACACACAGTCGAACTCCTTCACCGAACTATGATTGAGTGCATATCCTCTTGAGATAAAAGTTAAGTCAGGGTATGGGGACTCCAGACACACATGAACCGCTCATCGACCAACACCAACCCACACCAAACCCCTCTTACAATACTGATTAACTTCGACTTGCATTGCAGCCACTTCGAACCCATGTCGAACTCCTTCACCAAATTAGGAATGAGTGCGTATCCACTTAAGAAGATGTTAAGTCGGGGTACAAAAACTCTAGACACACTCACACCACCCACACTAACTCCTTCGACAACACCGACTGACTTCGAGGTGCACGGCAACCCCTTCGAACTCATGTCAAACTCCTTCACCAAACTACTAATGGGTGCGTATCCACTTTAAAAGATGTTACATTAGGGTATGGAAAATCCAGACACATTCAAACCCTACACTGACACTACACCGACTCACACCGAACCTCTCTGATAATACCGATCTACTTCAACATGCACTGCAACCCTTTCGAACGCATGTCAAATTCATTTGTCGAACTACAAATGAGTGCATATCCACTTGAGAAGACATCACGTCAGGGTATAGAGAATCCGAACACATTTGAACCCACAACGACACACATTGATCCACACTGACCCCTCCAACTAATACCTATCAACTCTGACTTGCACTGTAGCCCCTTTGAATGCATGTCGAACTCCTTCACTGAACTACAAATAAGTGTGTATCTACTTGAAAGATGTTACAATAGATTATCAAGACTTCAAATCCACTCAAATCCCATATCGATCCGCACCGAACAACACCAATGCACACCGACCTACACTATAACCCCTTCGAACTCCTTCAACAGTCTACGATGAATGCATGTGGTTTATCCATGCCATCCATCCATTTTTTTAGCTTGTTTTAAGGGTGTAGACCAAAATTGAAGCATATCCAAAGCTTAAGTGGAACACACCAAAGGAAATAGTCAAAATAATAATTTCAGCAATAGACGTTCAATGACACTTTCTGAAATTACACCTTTTGGAGTAAAGGCGTATGTGTACGGAAGCTTTGAGAGTAACTAGTATTATGGTTAAGTCCTATAGAGGGGGATTAGGACTTTTTAAAATTCTTTTAGCCTACTTAACAGTTTTAACAAATTAAACTAAGTAAGCAAGAACACTTCGGCTTCCAAGCCTAAGTGGGTCCAATCACAAGACTAACATATGGTTTAAGCAATAATCTTTCTAGTCTAAGCATGCATAGATAATCAAATGATTTAACTAAACAAGCTCCTAATCTATGCAACCTATGTAGACTTATCAGAATGGATCAATGAGCTCAAGTCTACACAACTAAGTGAAAGTACATCTTGTGTGTGGATGTGCCTATTTAATGCCTAGCATACATTTTAATTAAGCATTCATAATTAAGTAATTAAACACAATGCATAATAAGAAATGTACTCAAATACAATCACAAGCACAAGCATGTATAGTGGTTCAATTACTTATCTACTTCACTCCCGGTTCAAGTACTCAACCCCTTTAAGCACACCAGCATTCACTAGGGAGTTTAAATCTGGTTCCTCCCAACCAAGGTGTTTTAAATAGGCTCCACCCAACCGAGGAGTTTATAAGTTCCTCCCAACCAAGGTGTTTTAAATAGGCTCCACCCAACCGAGGAGTTTATAAGTTCCTCCCAACCTATGGGACCTACTCAAAGTCACTTCAAGTCCTATTCAAGGACAATGCACGTTTACTCCCGTGTTGGAGGCTCCCCCTTGGAGACTTTGTTTAGGCTCGGCAAGCGAACCAAGGAGCGCCAAATAGCCCCTAGTCTTTAGGCCGACAAACGCGCTAAGGAACGGCCAACGTCCCTAGAGTTTTAGGCTCAACTAATAAGCCAAGGACCAGTAAGCGACCCTAATTTAAGTTTGACAAACAAACCCTACACTCAACTCCTACAGGGAATTGAGTGGAAGAACTCTCTACAATGACAACCTTACTTATCGGATGAGCCCCTTGTTCAGCGCCGGTTCTGGTTGCTTGAGCTTCGCCCTCCCGTGCTTCAATCAGCTTCCCTTGCTCCCCCAATCGTGTTGCCGCTGCGTCGCCAATGCATCAGCTACACTTGATCAATCACCTTGCAAATGATGCCTTTGAGATGCCCAAGGTGATAGGAGGATAGATTTGAGATCTCTACAACTTATGGGAATGGGTTGCCTAAAGAGTCTCATATACAAAGATCTCATCATAGAGTATTGGATAGGAATATGACTATCAAGATCAATTCAATCTCTAAAGATCAAAAGAAGGACGAGTGCATCTTCATATTGAGCTTTGAATGCTCTATGCTTGTAATGAATCACAAGGAAAATTACTTGTTTAGATTAGGAATAGAGCTCTTAATGATTTTCAACAATGGTGGCTTCTATTTCCTCAAAATTCTCTCTTTTCGGCTAAAAAACGAATCCCCTATTTAAATAGATTTTCTTCCAACGGTAAAAAAAAAAAAGAAGGGTAGATTTACGTATCTCTGATTGATCGGACACCTGTCCGATTGATCGAAACTCTGTCCAGTGAAATCTCTGGAAGATATTCCGATTGATCGGAATCATGGTTCGATTGATTGGACTGACCCATTCCGATTGATCGAAAGTCTGTCCGATTGATAAAAAATTTGTCCAGTGGGTTTTCAAACTTGCTGTAACAAATTCTGATTAATCGGGACTCCTATCCGATCAATCAAAGTCCAATCGAAAACTGCTGTTTGAGCTGAATTATTTACAGCAACTTTCACCTCTTTAATTAGTCTAACTTATCATGTTTTTCATGAAGTTCTAAGACTAATGATGATGACTAAGAATATACCTAGTTGGTCCAAGTCATCTAAGAGGTTATGGTTTTAGGCAGGTTTAAGGCAAGGCACACCAAGGCATTTCTTTTACCTATTTCTTCATCCTTGATATAGCTGGTCCGTCTTAAGTCTTTGGTCTTCATCGTCATTAAGCTCAACTGACACAAGACTCACTGACCTAAGTGATTGACAAACAAAGTGTACTAGTATGCCACAGAAAAGTGCACTAACACTTTCTACAGCTCACCTACCACTCAGATCCATCTCTTTTTTGTCCAATGGAATAAAATAAAATGAGAAAAATTGATGAATAGCGTAGATCAATGAAGTTAATGCAGGTGGACCCCGTTTGGACCTTCTAAAGGCCCCACCAATTTTAGGAGCAAAGTTATAATAAACAAACGGAGCAAGGACATTTTAGAGTCTCATTGAGACTACCAAACAAAGCATGCTGCAGGGTGAGGATTGGGTACTACCCCCACCAGGACCTAGCTAGAGATGGACGGTCCTGTCAGCGGCTTGATGGGGCCCAACGTGATATATGTGTTTTATCCAATCCATCCATTCATTTTGAAACATCATTTTATACCTTGAGCCCAAAAGGAGGCAGATCGATGGCTGGAGTGGACCACACCACAGGAAGCGATGGTGACAATGAACCCAACTGTTGAATCTTTCTTATGGCCCACTGTGAACTTTATTTGCCTCCCATCCATTCCTAAGGTCACACAGACTTGGATGAAGGGAAAACATAAATATCAACTTGATCCAAAACTTGTGGATTGATGGTGTGGAGAAAATGATTTTTCAAAATAGAATGATGGTGTCGATAAAATGGGTTGACTCATAACATGACGCGTGTGCAAGATCAGAGGTCTACATGCGAGTTGAGTTAGCAAACTCCTTTGTTTCTCGCTGTGGGAAGCCACAGAGGTGACTCTTTCCAGGGTCAAACCTCGGGAGGGTGTGTGCACCAACGTTTAAAAAATGGTTTTAGCGTGTCTTATCATTCACCATCGGTACAGGTTCGTATCGCTCTGTTTCGGGATCATACTGAGCTGATAAACCATCTAGAAAAATCGTCTATGGTCAATACCCGTTTGTCCATTGGATCAGGTGATGCGTACCGGCTTTGGACGATATTCAAACCTTGATGTGAAACCCGACAGTTCTGGCTTTAAATTAATCCTTACAAAGCCCCACATGGACATGAACCCAAGTTATACACGATATCAAGATAAAATAAAATCTTGAAGATAGATTTTTCAAACAAAAATTCCATCACCAATTCTGCAACTAGACTAAGAAGCGGAGTAGTTGAACATACCAAATGATGGATTTACGATGGAAAAACCTCCGTCTACAAAAAGGTTGTGTCCACTCACATACCTTGAATCATCGCTGCCCAAATAAAGAACAGCTTGAGCAACGTCTTCTGCTTTAAGATAAACCCCCTTAAGGTTAGCACAGGCACTCACGCACTTCTCAAGCTCTTCACCCCTTCGCTTAATGAATTTCTCAGCCAAAGGGGTGGCGACAACAAAGGGCGAAACACAATTCACTCGGATGCCAAACTGTCCAAGCTCAACTGCAGCATTCTTCATCAGCCCAGCCACTGCATGCTTGGAGCATGCGTACGCATGAGAAGCCGCCGCCCCAACAACTGAGCTGATGCTAGAGGTGGAAATGATGCTTCCACAGCATGCTGGGATCATGACCCGAGCGGCGTGCTTGGTTCCAAGGAAGGTGCCTATAACATTTATTTTAAGGACCCGCTCGAAGTCCTCTTTCTCATTGTCCAGGATGCATGACTTGGGTTCATCAACGATGCCGGCATTATTGTACATGATGTCGAGCTTACCATGTCTGGCTACAGTTGCATCAATGGCATTTTTGACATCCGCTTCATTGGTTACATCACAATGGATGAAAGAGGCATTTACATGGCCAAGTTCATCACATATGGAGTGGCCGAGTTCATCTTGAATGTCAGCAATGACGACTTTAGCACCATGTTGACTGAAGAGTTTGGCAGTACACTGACCTAAGCCACCGGCACCACCAGTGATCAATGCCACCTTCCCTTCCAATCTACCAAGAATTTGTTATTAAGTGCCGAATTAGCTGATTACACATGTTGCTTCATTTGATGAACAAAAGCTGAAAATTGAGAAGGGAAATGGACCATGGAACTGTAATCAATGTAAGAGAAAAACTAGTCCAAATTTGGCCCAGCCTGTGACGGGGTAAACTAAGAGGCTAAAAGAAAAAATTAAAGGAAAAAATGGGTGAACATGTCATGGACTAGAAATAACAATGGTCAGTTGATCAGGTAGGTCAATCTTATATGAGAAAAATGGTTCCTTGTAAATAAAAACAGTTCAATGGTCCTAGTTCAACCTACACATGTGACTCACCTGGATTTAAAAAAAAAAAAAAAAAAAAAAAGAGTAGATGAGGCAAATATCCAGACTATTCACCAGGTGTGAACATGCCATGGACCAGATATGAAGTTTTGGTCAGTTGATCAAGTAGGTCAATCTTATATGAGAAAATGGTTAGGTGGAAGAAAAAAGTCCATGGGACCTAATGCCAACTTACACGAGTGGCTCATGACCTGATGAGTGAGCTGTCCTGATTTTCGATACAGTGCATGTTCAGTAAGGCGACTTGAGATGTGGAGTCTGTGTCTTTTTAGATTATTTGCCATTCTCCTTTCTAAGAAGGTTATTAAATGCTTTCAAGGACTAATTTTTTATGTTAGTTTGTACCATTTGGAAAATGGTGGTGACTTCTTCTCAAATGGCAGTGTTGTACATGTTGGGATGGACGCCTCAAATCATCATGCATGAAGGCCACCGACTGGTCGGTCACGATAGAGCCAAGACAGCAAGCACTGGAGAAATTTTTGGGCATCCGGCCGGTCGGCCGACAGTTTCCTTTTTGGACTGGGTTTCTTGCGTGGTTTTTGCGCAAAGAGTTTCTAATCTCGATTTTCTCCTATTTAAAGGGATGTAATCCGAGATTAGGGTTGCCGCCAATGGGCCAAGGGATTGAGAGAGTTATAGGGTAAGAGAAAGAGCTACGTAGAAGCTAGGAGTTCTCTGGGATGAGGGAAAGGGATGGGTTTGTCCTTCTCATGTAAGAATTAGCTTTGTTAGCTTGGGATTTCTCTTGTGGGTTGTGATCTGGGTTGTGTTTCTTCTATCTCTTGTAACTTCTGATATCATAGTGGATTGGTGTCGCTTCGTGCCGTGGTTTTTTACTTGTGAGGACTTTTTCCATGTTAAAAATTGGATTGCTTCTTGTGTGTTGATTTGCTTGTGTGATTGCCATTGTGGTGTGTTCCTCGCCTGCTTTGATTGCTTCTGCTGTGGGGCTCCTAACCCCAACAAGTGGTATCAGAGCTAAAAGTTGAAAAGGCAGAGAGAATCTGAGGTGAGGCATCAATGGCGTCCTCTAGCATGAGATTCGATATGGACAAGGACTTCGTAAAAGAAAAATATGGAAAGCGATCGGTATCTATGAAAGAAGTAGAGTGGAAGAAGGTGGATCAGTACGCTAATATCTCAATCAGATTTATCAACTGCAATCGGGTTTGATCGGGAGCACTATTCATGGTGGAGCTGCGGGATCGGCAACGGGATCCACAGTTGCTCATGTGTGGTGTGCGTGCTAGGGCCACATGAGCGTGCGGGTGGTGAAAGTGCAAGGATGAAGTCGATGAGGCATGAGAAGCGGTGGAGCTATGATGATGACAGAGTAGAAATGAAGATGTGTGTGGCAAGGTGTTGTATGAAGATTAGAGTCGTGGTGGAGTTTGTTAGGATTGGACGCCTCAAATCATCATGCATGAAGGCCACCGACCGATCGGTCACGATGGAGCCAAGACAGCAAGACTGGAGCAATTTTTGGCCATCTAGCTGGCTGGCAGGTAGTTTCCTTTTTTGGACTGGGTTTCTTGCGCGGTTTTTGATGCAAGGAGTTTCTAATCTCGATTTTCTCCTATTTAAGGGGATGTAATCCAGGATTAGGGTTATCGCCAATGGGCCAAGGGATTGAGAGAGTTCTAGGGTAGAGAAAGAGCTATGTGGAAGCTAGGAGTTCTCTGGGATGAGGGAAATGAATGAGTTTGTCCTTCTCATGTGAGAGTTAGCATTGTTAGCTTGGGATTTCTCTTGTGGGCCGTGATCCGGGTTGTGTTTGTTCTATCTCTTGTAACTTCTGATGTCATAGTGGATTGGTGTCGCTTTGTGCCGTGGTTTTTTACCTGTGAGGGGTTTTTCCACGTTAAAAATCAGATTGCTTTTTGTGTCTGTTGATTTGCTTGTGTGATTGTCATTGTGGTGTATTCCTCGCCTGCTTTAATTTCTTCCGTTGCAGGGCTCCTAACCCCAACAGTACATTTATAGAGACCACCATCCAAATTGAGGATTCTACTGTAGATGGAGGATATCTTAAAAATAAAACTTGTCAAGAATCTTAACCATCCTAATATTGGCTATCAAATTGGAAAAGAAAATCGTAGTACTGTTCGCATGAACTGCTTGTATGCACCATCCACAGTTCAATCACGGATTGAATGGATTGGATTGTTGTCACCACCACTTTGTAAATGGTACATGTGCCCCTTTCCAAACTAGAGGAGCGAAAGCGCAGCCAAGAAAGAAGGGCTTGGGGTTGAGCCCGACTCTTGTTGTACTCACAACAACACCTCGGTGGGCTCATAGAGCTCGCATGTTGCTCACTCTTTCTTACAACAGGCATTTAGGGTTTAGGGTTTATAGTTTACACTACAAAAATCTCCTCAATTTTTGTTAACACTTAAACCATTGAACCAACAAATATGATTTATGGCAATATTGCCTGCCGGTTCACCAAACATGCGCCCAGTGTAACGCCCCAGATTTTCGAGATTTATTTGAAAATTTTTGAAAATTCATTTTTAATTTATTTTTTATTAATTATCGTACATTTACCGTTGATTTGCGAATAGCGGGACATCCGTAAGAGATCCGATAGGGGACCCTTTATAAAAGTAGCTTAGAATGATCCCATAAACATCGTAGAAAGATCAGATTTCAAAAATCACGCTTTTTTCAGATAATTACGAAAATGCCATTAGTTAAACTTAAGTTAAGATGCCATTTTTAAGTATTATAGTTTCTGACGATCACTTTCATGCAAAACCCTGGATTTAAGCTTTTGGGCACATATTAACCATACACGTCAAATTTCAGCCCTTAAATCATAATAGAAGTGGTCCAATTATCAAATCAGCCCCTTAACCCTTGATTTTCATGTCCATCGAGTGAGGAAAGTAGATGGTTAGTCGTAGTCGAATATTTCTCTTCATATGAGTGAATTGGATTGTCTTTACCATGGACCAATAGTGCGATTTGAGTGCCCCACCTTGATAATCCTCTTTCTTATGCGCGAAGTTATCCCGTTCTAGAAATTAACGAGTTACCAACTCTTTTTAAATCTGAACCTTTCAATTTACCCACTTCTCACCATCAATCGTTTCTCAAATTTGGACCACTTATTATACTCATATGACTACGAGTTTACACAAAGTTTGGACCCCGATCTATAATCCTACACCGTTGAACCACAAAGCCAGCCCCTTCCTTTTCCGCCAAAAGTTGAAATTTCAGATCTAGGCATTTCTCACCATCAATCAACCACTAAACTTTGTACAATTATTTGCCTATCATGACCATATATTTTTCTAAAATTTGGGCCCTGATCATCAAGCGTAGACCGTTAATTGAGATCTAGCCCATTTTAGCACCCGTTAGGCCATTTTCAAGGATCGGCCAATCTAGAATGTGGATCATCAAGAAATTTACGTATTCTGACTCTACTCTTCGAGCTTGATAAGATGAATGGATTGGAATTGATCATAGATCATCCGAATATTGAGATTTGAGAAACCCACCTCAAGAGGTTGTTACACAAGACCTCGCGTGCACATCCCTCTCCATATTTCTACTACGCACCTCCAAATCCTTCTCCTAACCCTAGCCTCCATGCCCTAGAGAGAGAGAGAGAGAGAGAGAGAGAGAGAAGAGAGTTCTTTCTCATATTTTTCCAGCGGCTAGGATCTTCTACAATTCTCTTCTTCTAAGTCCATCCTAAGGTGAGGATTTTCCTTCAAGCCTTTCATTAATAATATTATGATTATCATAAGTTTCTTTTGTGGCATGTGAAGTTGTTTTGTTTTGAATTGCTGATCCATATAACATGAAGTTTAATGTAGGATTTGTAATGAATATCATTATATAATGATGTGATTCATTGTTTAGATTTTTTATTAAGAAGCATGTGTATTTGTGTTATTTATCTTTGTGAAATATATGCCCTTATTTCCTTAATCTGTGTTTTACAAGTAACATTGGTTTTCATATTGTGATACGAAATATGTGTATAAGATCATCATATGGACATCCCATTATTGTATACTATTTGTCTCTAAGTTGGTAAAATTATTTGATGTAGAGAGATGGAACCCGTGAGAGGTGTCCATGATGGAAGAACATATCTTGACTTGACTGAGAGAATGAAGTGATTGTTTGTTAATGGATCCTTACATGTACATGATGCTTGATTTGATCCATTTACAGTACATGGGTATTTTAATGAATTTGGTCATGATGTACAACCTTGGCTTTTTGGGACATGATGAAATCATAAAACGGGACAATGAGTGGACACTAATGGTATACAAATTCTCATGAGCCGGGGTTGGTGCTATGGACACTAATCCCGTGCTGTCGGCCTATGCTGGGTTGCTTGTGACTCCCCATAGTGACCATTGAGTTTTATTTAAATCAGTTGTATGCGAAAACACTTAAATAAAGGTGAAACTAAAGTCATGCATTCACTTGGCTCCATGTGGGTGTACGGAATTGAGAATAGGCTAGAGCGTCCTACTTCTCCCGTACACTGTCACGTGTAGATTTGGGCTATGAGCGTCTCGTTTCTCACGTGGTCGGGCAAAACTATGGGCTTGTGCGTCCCAGGAACCTCTGGTGACTAGTGGTTAGCATGAAGTCGTAACAGGGAGTCTCCCACTTCATGTATTGTGATTCTAGCCAGGGTGCCTTAGCCAGAGCGCCTTAGCCAGAGCATGCATTCCATGCATCGCATTAACAAAGATTTTTACTTGGTTGTTTTGATTTGATTAAATGATAATATCCTGCCTTCGTTTACTCTGTACCGTTATTATTATTCTTGATTGTCTTGGAGGAAATATTTCCCACTATGATAGCGTTTAACGCTATCCCAAACACAATTTAGATGATGCAGGTGAAGATCCAGGTATTGAACCCGATTTTTAAGGAAAAGAGTTCGATGTTCGTACAAACACATGGCGGATGACGATGTTAGAGAAACTTAATTGATGCTATCATTTATTAAATATTTCTTTTGAGTAGTTGATACATTTATGAAATTGTAATAAGTCTTCAAGAGAAGACATGGTTTTGTATTTTAATTAATCAGTATGGATATTGGTTTGTTCCCTTATTTAAACATTGATGATAACGTAGTAAGTTTGATAGAATAAGATGATAATTATTTCCGTCATTGTGCTTGAATGCTATATTTTATTATTTGACAAATTAGTTTAAGGTATTTAATGAACCCTTAAGCCGGCAGCACAATATGTGCTCTCAGCTTTTAGAGCCCAGCAGTGTCAACCATAGTCTCGTGTTAGCCCTGGAGACCCACTCTTCGGGTTGGTAAAAGTATTATTTATGGGGAATCCCGAATCCAAGGGTACTTTATCTCTGTTTTTGTGGATCCAAATTGGGGGTAATCTTGCATGACATGTTATGAATCTAAATACCCAAACATAGGCCCCTTGAAATCATTAGGGTAGCCGATGAACATAAAAATATGAAATTTTATGATTTTTGGGATGTGGATTCTCACTTTTTCTAGAAGTTTTGCAGCTCTCATCATTAAAGAGTATAAATCTAGTCGTAATACGACTCAGTACCCTAAATAGAGGGAGTTTAAAA
Organism: Liriodendron chinense; assembly: GCA_003013855.2. NCBI lineage: Eukaryota > Viridiplantae > Streptophyta > Magnoliopsida > Magnoliales > Magnoliaceae > Liriodendron > Liriodendron chinense. The sequence continues at coordinate 269,444 of ML058466.1, read as the reverse complement.
TTCCTATTGATAAAATAAAGCTTAACAAAAACAATCCTGTTTAAAGGACTGGGAAACCGTTACAGTGGTGATTATTAATATAAAAACCTTAACTATTTAAAAACTTTATTTTTATACATATTTGTAACTCATTACCCAACACTTTCATAAAATTTCAGATCAATCCGACATTTAGATAAATCGTGAAAATTCTGTTAGTAGAGAAAATCTTGCGTTGGAAACTGCTGGACTGTTACGTTTTTCAGACTTTTAGAGTTCAGAATCATATCTTACCATAGGGATTTCACTCTGAGAAAAATTTGGATGATTCTTCACCTAACCTTCAGATTACCCTCCAAATTTCAGACAAAAATCACGTTCAGTTTGAGAGATAAAATTCTAAGAGCGCTTATAAGTCCTGTGTTCCAGATTCAACACTATTCTAGTTCCTTAGCTTTGAAAACCTCTGAACCCCTTGTTTAGGCTTAGTTATTGTAATATGGCACCCTTAGAAGTACTTCCTAGCATATTCTCATACATCCCTACGAATTTTAGGCCCAACTATGTTACTTTAGCTAGATTATCGTAACCATAAAATGCTATTTACCAATCCCTCACATAGATCTTCGACCATGTCTAACAATGAAAGTAAATAAGATCTCGTAAAGTTTTAATGTTTTGTATTGTTGGATTTTAATTTACGTGATCTTCGTTGATTTTTTTTGTTGGAGAATGTATGAAAGTCCCCACAATATTAGACTAAATCGGCCGCACGGGAGGGCAAAACCGTACCTAATATATTGTGTAAAGGATTGAATCCTCGTTCAAATCCCAAGGGTCGACATTCGGAATTTCGAATGGATACTAATGAACTCAATGCTCAAATGCGAGTAGAAGATCTAAGTATCGGATCCGAATCTACTTGAACTGTTCACCCGTGATGTCGACACAATACAAATCGCATCCTTGTTCTAACTGGACGACTTTTGTGCATTATCTTAGGAATGTGTGTGATTGTTTTCTTTGGATGACTAAAATAAGATAGATGTATAGACAACCCTAGGACGTAGAAGCTTAGCCACTTAGACCCTATAAAGAGTTAGAATACGGTATCCCTAACCTCACATTTCTGTCGCACTTTCAGCTATTAAAGAACTGTCGATGATATCTCATTCATTTTGTTATCCGCTTATTTATCCACTCATTCAAGTGACTACCCGATCATGCCAACCTAATCAAACTCAGATATATCTTTTAAACTCTTAATCAGTTATTTCGTTAGCGATCAGACATCCTTGATAATTATCTAACCCTAATCGTCTTAGATCCTTGACTATAAGAGCACCTACGCAAACCTGAGAAATATTAGGGCGCTAGATGATTGAATGATTTGATAGACCAATCAATATATTTAAAACCATCTAGGAATCAGAGTGCGCAGTGGAAGCATGATAGGAAAGAAATTTGGGGGAGCTTGTAAAAATCGATGTCGAGTACGGATTTATTTTTAAGGGGGGTGGATTGTAATCGCGTCTGACCCGGAATAGTTCAGAAAGTTAGACGAGAAGTCATGAAGTGAGATTGCTCTCAATCTTTTATCGACGATGCTAAAGAAACTTCGTGGACGAAGTTTGTTTTTAAGGTGGGGTGGTTTGTAACGCCCCAGATTTTCGAGATTTATTTGAAAATTTTTGAAAATTCATTTTTAATTTATTTTTTATTAATTATCGTACATTTACCGTTGATTTGCGAATAGCGGGACATCCGTAAGAGATCCGATAGGGGACCCTTTATAAAAGTAGCTTAGAATGATCCCATAAACATCGTAGAAAGATCAGATTTCAAAAATCACGCTTTTTTCAGATAATTACGAAAATGCCATTAGTTAAACTTAAGTTAAGATGCCATTTTTAAGTATTATAGTTTCTGACGATCACTTTCATGCAAAACCCTGGATTTAAGCTTTTGGGCACATATTAACCATACACGTCAAATTTCAGCCCTTAAATCATAATAGAAGTGGTCCAATTATCAAATCAGCCCCTTAACCCTTGATTTTCATGTCCATCGAGTGAGGAAAGTAGATGGTTAGTCGTAGTCGAATATTTCTCTTCATATGAGTGAATTGGATTGTCTTTACCATGGACCAATAGTGCGATTTGAGTGCCCCACCTTGATAATCCTCTTTCTTATGCGCGAAGTTATCCCGTTCTAGAAATTAACGAGTTACCAACTCTTTTTAAATCTGAACCTTTCAATTTACCCACTTCTCACCATCAATCGTTTCTCAAATTTGGACCACTTATTATACTCATATGACTACGAGTTTACACAAAGTTTGGACCCCGATCTATAATCCTACACCGTTGAACCACAAAGCCAGCCCCTTCCTTTTCCGCCAAAAGTTGAAATTTCAGATCTAGGCATTTCTCACCATCAATCAACCACTAAACTTTGTACAATTATTTGCCTATCATGACCATATATTTTTCTAAAATTTGGGCCCTGATCATCAAGCGTAGACCGTTAATTGAGATCTAGCCCATTTTAGCACCCGTTAGGCCATTTTCAAGGATCGGCCAATCTAGAATGTGGATCATCAAGAAATTTACGTATTCTGACTCTACTCTTCGAGCTTGATAAGATGAATGGATTGGAATTGATCATAGATCATCCGAATATTGAGATTTGAGAAACCCACCTCAAGAGGTTGTTACACAAGACCTCGCGTGCACATCCCTCTCCATATTTCTACTACGCACCTCCAAATCCTTCTCCTAACCCTAGCCTCCATGCCCTAGAGAGAGAGAGAGAGAGAGAGAAGAAGAGAGTTCTTTCTCATATTTTTCCAGCGGCTAGGATCTTCTACAATTCTCTTCTTCTAAGTCCATCCTAAGGTGAGGATTTTCCTTCAAGCCTTTCATTAATAATATTATGATTATCATAAGTTTCTTTTGTGGCATGTGAAGTTGTTTTGTTTTGAATTGCTGATCCATATAACATGAAGTTTAATGTAGGATTTGTAATGAATATCATTATATAATGATGTGATTCATTGTTTAGATTTTTTATTAAGAAGCATGTGTATTTGTGTTATTTATCTTTGTGAAATCTATGCCCTTATTTCCTTAATCTGTGTTTTACAAGTAACATTGGTTTTCATATTGTGATACGAAATATGTGTATAAGATCATCATATGGACATCCGATTATTGTATACTCTTTGTCCCTAAGTTGGTAAAATTATTTGATGTAGAGAGATGGAACCCGTGAGAGGTGTCCATGATGAAAGAATATATCTTGACTTGACTGAGAGAATGAAGTGATTGTTTGTTAATGGATCCTTACATGTACATGATGCTTGATTTGATCCATTTACAGTACATGGGTATTTTAATGAATTTGGTCATGATGTACAACCTTGGCTTTTTGGGACATGATGAAATCATAAAACGGGACAATGAGTGGACACTAATGGTATACAAATTCTCATGAGCCGGGGTTGGTGCTATGGACACTAATCCCGTGCTGTCGGCCTATGCTGGGTTGCTTGCGACTCCCCATAGTGACCATTGAGTTTTATTTAAATCAGTTGTATGCGAAAACACTTAAATAAAGGTGAAACTAAAGTCATGCATTCACTTGGCTCCATGTGGGTGTACGGAATTGAGAATAGGCTAGAGCGTCCTACTTCTCCCGTACACTGTCACGTGTAGATTTGGGCTATGAGCGTCCCGTTTCTCACGTGGTCGGGCAAAACTATGGGCTTGTGCGTCCCAGGAACCTCTGGTGACTAGTGGTTAGCATGAAGTCGTAACAGGGAGTCTCCCACTTCATGTATTGTGATTCTAGCCAGGGTGCCTTAGCCAGAGCATGCATTCCATGCATCGCATTAACAAAGATTTTTACTTGGTTGTTTTGATTTGATTAAATGATAATATCCTGCCTGCGTTTACTCTGTACCGTTATTATTATTCTTGATTGTCTTGGAGGAAATATTCCCCACTATGATAGCGTTTAACGCTATCCCAAACACAATTTAGATGATGCAGGTGAAGATCCAGGTATTGAACCCGATTTTTAAGGAAAAGAGTTCGATGTTCGTACAAACACATGACGGATGACGATGTTAGAGAAACTTAATTGATGCTATCATTTATTAAATATTTCTTTTGAGTAGTTGATACATTTATGAAATTGTAATAAGTCTTCAAGAGAAGACATGGTTTTGTATTTTAATTAATCAGTATGGATATTGGTTTGTTCCCTTATTTAAACATTGATGATGACGTAGTAAGTTTGATAGAATAAGATGATAATTGTTTCCGTCATTGTGCTTGAATGCTATATTTTATTATTTGACAAATTAGTTATTCCATAAATTACTTGGGAATTCGGCCGTCGTGTTATACACGAGAGTCGAAAATCTCGGGTCGTTACAGTTGGTATCAGAGCACAATCGGGACCTCTGGGTGAGAAGCCCAACCATTTTCATAATAAATACCCCTTAGGGCTTAGGTTCCAATGAAATAGAGACAAAAACACCTAGGTTTAACCCCCATTAGATGCATGACATGTTATGAATCTAAATACCCAAACATAGGCCCCTTGAAATCATTAGGGTAGCCGATGAACATAAAAATATGAAATTTTATGATTTTTGGTAAGTGGATTCTCACTTTTTCTAGAAGTTTTGCAGCTCTCATCATTTTCTCATATTTAGATCAGCATTATGCTGAGTCATGGGATTTATCTCCCTCAAATTTTAAGGATAACTATTTTATTTCGAATTGTTTTTGTTAGGACAAATTTCCTGACCCTTTGGCAATGTCACCACTAATAATTATATTTTTGGAATTGATAAATTTTTGAAAATTTTTATACATATTTGTAACTCATTACCCAACACTTTCATAAAATTTCAGATCAATCCGACATTTAGATAAATCGTGAAAATTCTGTTAGTAGAGAAAATCTTGCGTTGGAAACTGCTGGACTGTTACGTTTTTCAGACTTTTAGAGTTCAGAATCATATCTTACCATAGGGATTTCACTCTGAGAAAAATTTGGATGATTCTTCACCTAACCTTCAGATTACCCTCCAAATTTCAGACAAAAAGCACGTTCAGTTTGAGAGATAAAATTCTAAGAGCGCTTATAAGTCCTGTGTTCCAGATTCAACACTATTCTAGTTCCTTAGCTTTGAAAACCTCTGAACCCCTTGTTTAGGCTTAGTTATTGTAATATGGCACCCTTAGAAGTACTTCCTAGCATATTCTCATACATCCCTACGAATTTTAGGCCCAACTATGTTACTTTAGCTAGATTATCGTAACCATAAAATGCTATTTACCAATCCCTCACATAGATCTTCGACCATGTCTAACAATGAAAGTAAATAAGATCTCGTAAAGTTTTAATGTTTTGTATTGTTGGATTTTAATTTACGTGATCTTCGTTGATTTTTTTTGTTGGAGAATGCATGAAAGTCCCCACAATATTAGACTAAATCGGCCGCACGGGAGGGCAAAACCGTACCTAATATATTGTGTAAAGGATTGAATCCTCGTTCAAATCCCGAGGGTCGACATTCGGAATTTCGAATGGATACTAATGAACTCAATGCTCAAATGCGAGTAGAAGATCTAAGTATCGGATCCGAATCTACTTGAACTGTTCACCCGTGATGTCGACACAATACAAATCGCATCCTTGTTCTAACTGGACGACTTTTGTGCATTATCTTGGAATGTGTGTGATTGTTTTCTTTGGATGACTAAAATAAGATAGATGTATAGACAACCCTAGGACGTAGAAGCTTAGCCACTTAGACCCTATAAAGAGTTAGAATACGGTATCCCTAACCTCACATTTCTGTCGCACTTTCAGCTATTAAAGAACTGTCGATGATATCTCATTCATTTTGTTATCCGCTTGTTTATCCACTCATTCAAGTGACTACCCGATCATGCCAACCTAATCAAACTCAGATATATCTTTTAAACTCTTAATCAGTTATTTCGTTAGCGATCAGACATCCTTGATAATTATCTAACCCTAATCGTCTTAGATCCTTGACTATAAGAGCACCTACGCAAACCTGAGAAATATTAGGGCGCTAGATGATTGAATGATTTGAGAGACCAATCAATATATTTAAAACCATCTAGGAATCAGAGTGCGCAGTGGAAGCATGATAGGAAAGAAATTTAGGAGAGCTTGTAAAAATCGATGTCGAGTACGGATTTATTTTTAAGGGGGGTAGATTGTAATCGCGTCTGACCCGGAATAGTTCAGAAAGTTAGACGAGAAGTCATGAAGTGAGATTGCTCTCAATCTTTTATCGACGATGCTAAAGAAACTTCGTGGACGAAGTTTGTTTTTAAGGGGGGTGGTTTGTAACGCCCCAGATTTTCGAGATTTATTTGAAAATTTTTGAAAATTCATTTTTAATTTATTTTTTTATTAATTATCGTACATTTACCGTTGATTTGCGAATAGCGGGACATCCGTAAGAGATCCGATAGAGGACCCTTTATAAAAGTAGCTTAGAATGATCCCATAAACATCGTAGAAAGATCAGATTTCAAAAATCACGCTTTTTTCAAATAATTACGAAAATGCCATTAATTAAACTTAAGTTAAGATGCCATTTTTAAGTATTATAGTTTCTGACGATCACTTTCATGCAAAACCCTGGATTTAAGCTTTTGGGCACATATTAACCATACACGTCAAATTTCAGCCCTTAAATCATAATAGAAGTGGTCCAATTATCAAATCAGCCCCTTAACCCTTGATTTTCATGTCCATCGAGTGAGGAAAGTAGATGGTTAGTCGTAGTCGAATATTTCTCTTCATATGAGTGAATTGGATTGTCTTTACCATGGACCAATAGTGCGATTTGAGTGCCCCACCTTGATAATCCTCTTTCTTATGCGCGAAGTTATCCCGTTCTAGAAATTAACGAGTTACCAACTCTTTTTAAATCTGAACCTTTCAATTTACCCACTTCTCACCATCAATCGTTTCTCAAATTTGGACCACTTATTATACTCATATGACTACGAGTTTACACAAAGTTTGGACCCCGATCTATAATCCTACACCGTTGAACCACAAAGCCAGCCCCTTCCTTTTCCGCCAAAAGTTGAAATTTCAGATCTAGGCTTTTCTCACCATCAATCAACCACTAAACTTTGTACAATTATTTGCCTATCATGACCATATATTTTTCTAAAATTTGGGCCCTGATCATCAAGCGTAGACCGTTAATTGAGATCTAGCCCATTTTAGCACCCGTTAGGCCATTTTCAAGGATCGACCAATCTAGAATGTGGATCATCAAGAAATTTACGTATTCTGACTCTACTCTTCGAGCTTGATAAGATGAATGGATTGGAATTGATCATAAATCATCCGAATATTGAGATTTGAGAAACCCACCTCAAGAGGTTGTTACACAAGACCTCGCGTGCACATCCCTCTCCATATTTCTACTACGCACCTCCAAATCCTTCTCCTAACCCTAGCCTCCATGCCCTAGAGAGAGAGAGAGAGAGAGAGAGAGAGAGAAGAGAGTTCTTTCTCATATTTTTCCAGCGGCTAGGATCTTCTACAATTCTCTTCTTCTAAGTCCATCCTAAGGTGAGGATTTTCCTTCAAGTCTTTCATTAATAATATTATGATTATCATAAGTTTCTTTCGTGGCATGTGAAGTTGTTTTGTTTTGAATTGCTGATCCATATAACATGAAGTTTAATGTAGGATTTGTAATGAATATCATTATATAATGATGTGATTCATTGTTTAGATTTTTTATTAAGAAGCATGTGTATTTGTGTTATTTATCTTTGTGAAATCTATGCCCTTATTTCCTTAATCTGTGTTTTACAAGTAACATTGGTTTTCATATTGTGATACGAAATATGTGTATAAGATCATCATATGGACATCCCGATTATTGTATACTCTTTGTCCCTAAGTTGGTAAGAGAGATGGAACCCGTGAGAGGTGTCCATGATGGAAGAATATATCTTGACTTGACTGAGAGAATGAAGTGATTGTTTGTTAATGGATCCTTACATGTACATGATGCTTGATTTGATCCATTTACAGTACATGGGTATTTTAATGAATTTGGTCATGATGTACAACCTTGGCTTTTTGGGACATGATGAATCATAAAACGGGACAATGAGTGGACACTAATGGTATACAAATTCTCATGAGCCGGGGTTGGTGCTATGGACACTAATCCCGTGCTGTCGGCCTATGCTGGGTTGCTTGCGACTCCCCATAGTGACCATTGAGTTTTATTTAAATCAGTTGTATGCGAAAACACTTAAATAAAGGTGAAACTAAAGTCATGCATTCACTTGGCTCCATGTGGGTGTACGGAATTGAGAATAGGCTAGAGCGTCTTATTTCTCCCGTACACTGTCACGTGTAGATTTGGGCTATGAGCGTCCCGTTTCTCACGTGGTCGGGCAAAACTATGGGCTTGTGCGTCCCAGGAACCTCTGGTGACTAGTGGTTAGCATGAAGTCGTAACAGGGAGTCTCCCACTTCATGTATTGTGATTCTAGCCAGGGTGCCTTAGCGAGAGCATGCATTCCATGCATCGCATTAACAAAGATTTTTACTTGGTTGTTTTGATTTGATTAAATGATAATATCCTGCCTGCGTTTACTCTGTACCGTTATTATTATTCTTGATTGTCTTGGAGGAAATATTCCACACTATGATAGCGTTTAACGCTATCCCAAACACAATTTAGATGATGCAGGTGAAGATCCAGGTATTGAACCCGATTTTTAAGGAAAAGAGTTCGATGTTCGTACAAACACATGGCGGATGACGATGTTAGAGAAACTTAATTGATGCTATCATTTATTAAATATTTCTTTTGAGTAGTTGATACATTTATGAAATTGTAATAAGTCTTCAAGAGAAGACATGGTTTTATATTTTAATTAATCAGTATGGATATTGGTTTGTTCCCTTATTTAAACATTGATGATGACGTAGTAAGTTTGATAGAATAAGATGATAATTGTTTCCGTCATTGTGCTTGAATGCTATATTTTATTATTTGACAAACTAGTTATTCCATAAATTACTTGGGAATTCGGCCGTCGTGTTATACACAAGAGTCGAAAATCTCGGGTCGTTACACCCAGCCCATTAGATTGTATTCCAAAGTATGGGAACATGCATGGGACTCTATCATCCATTAACATTTCTATTGTTAATGCAAAGATTTGTCAATTGTCATAATTAGTGTATCGTCAAGTTTGTAAAACCGCTTGCGACTGAAGATTGAAGCCTTTGGACATCTCCGACAGAAGCTACTCAAGAAGATTACACATCCAGTCAAGCCTCAATCCTTTTCATCCAAACCTTTGATCCCAAAACCCCTCTATAGATGGCCTAATCCTTCTTAGATGCATCCTTAGCCCTCTCTATAGTCCACATTCCATAAAGATCAGCTATGGAATAAGTTATCATGGCAGAAAAATAAGAAAAATCTCATATCTGCAAATTCCGATGGGATCCCGATCCATCGGAATGATGTCCGATAGGTGTCCGATCAATCGGAGGTCATGCCCGATCAATCGGACTATAGTCCAGCAACTTCAAAAACTATCTGGACGTTTTTCCGATCACTCGTAGATATGTCCGATCAATCGGACAAGGCCCTCCGATCAATTGGAAATTGATCCGATCCATCGGATAAAAGTCCAGCAATATCACAAAACTCTCTGGACAAAATTTCGATCAATCGGACCATCTGTCCATCAATCGGACAAGGCCCTCCGATCAATTGGAAATTGATCCGATCCATCGGACAAAAGTCCAGCAATATCACAAAACTCTCTGGACAAAATTCCAATTAATCGGACCATCTATCCGATCAATCGGACAAGGCCCTCCGATCAATCGAAAATTGATCCGATCCATCGAAAAAGTGTCCAGCAACATTTCAAATTTCATCTTGACATATTTACGATCAATCGGAAACTCTCTCCGATCCATCGGAGATAGTGTTCCGATCAATCGGAACAAAGTCCGATCAATCGGAGAATCTATTTCAGCAAAATTCAAAATGAGCTGATTCTTATGTCCGATCGATCGGATCTCTTTCCGATCCTATCGAGGTGACCGTTTTCTAACCATTGAAAATCAACTCTATATAGGGAACTTGGTTGGATCTTGTATATTCACCTCAAGCATCATCTAGGGTTTGTTTGTGCTTCCTCCTTGTGATCATTTTCTCTCATTCCCTTTGATTTGTTGAGTTCATACTTCAATCCATGTTGATTTGACCAACATTGAAGAGCATTCAAAGCTTGGATTGAATCATGAACTCAACCCCTCTTTAATGGCATCTTGACCTACTTCTAAAAGTGATATTCTTGTCATCAATGCCATTAATGGTGGTTTAGGTAGAATTTACTCATCATATAAAAGCCATATCCCAATATAGTTTCAACCAAACCCTAATCCCTCACCTTGGAACCTGCAAGAAGACATTCGTAGCAAGGTTGCTGATCGAGGGAGCTGAAGAAGGTATCGTTCGTGCAAGCCGAAGCTTCTTCAACAAAGGCATTATCAAGGGGCTCAATCAGCTAAGTATATTTTAGTCTTTCGAGTCTAAGAAACCACCTCAAAAGTTGAGATTTGGGTTTCAGAGTTTGAAGACCCAAACTCGGCATAGTCCTTGCGTAGGACAAGTCCTTGAGTAGGACAAGCCCTTGTGTAGGACAAAATGGTTAATGGATTAGTCCTAAGGAAGGATGAATCCATGTATTGAAGTCTAAGTCCTTTTGTAGGCTGTTAAGGTTTATGGTTAACCTCATTTAAAACCATTGTGATAGTGAAATCCGGCCACTCAAGGAGTGAGTGGATCAGCCAGGAGTGGAGTAGGTACATAACCGAACCACTATAAAATCTCTTGTTGTGTGATGAATGTTTGAACTGCTTTACTTCTTTCACTTGCTCTTTTATTGTTGAAAGTCAATATTCTGCATATCAAGTGCTTGAAGAAAGTTCTGTAAGGTACTTTGCATATTTGTAAGTGTGTAATTTGGTGATTTTAAAAAGTGTCCTATTCACCCCCCTCTAGGACAAAGAAACCAGTTTCTTGCTTCTACAAAAGCGGTAATCAAACTTATACCGCAATTACAATTGGTATCAGAGCGGGTTCCTCCTGAAAGGCTTAACAGCCCGGAGTGTGATCCGTCTCTAGAGGCTTGAAATCATGTCAACAGGGGATTCTAGTATGGTTTCCAAACCTCCATATTTTGATAGATCAAACTATGCTTATTGGAAAGCAAGAATGAGAGTCTTCTTGCAATCATTGGATCATGCAACATGGAGGTCTGTGGAAATTAAACATGAAATACCCCTCTTGAGCACAGTCATTGATGGGGTCACCACCACAACAGTCAAACCGGATGATTTATGGACTGATCTTGCACAACTGAGATACATTAGTAATGCAAAGGCACTCAATGCTATCTTTTGTGCTGTTTCAGCAGATGAGTTCAAAAGAATTTGTAATTGCACAATTGCTAAGGAAGCATAGGACATCTTTGAAACTACTCATGAAGGGACTAGTATTGTCAAGAGGTCAAAACTTCAGCTCTTAACTACTCAATTTGATAATATGAAAATGGAAGAACATGAGAACTTCATGGACTTTTACACCCGACTGAGTGATGTCACCAATGCTATGTGAGGATTAGGGGAGAGGATATTGGATCCGCGCATTTGTAGGAAAATACTAAGATCCTTACCCGAACGATTCTCCTCCAAGGTCATAAATATTGAGGAATGTAGAGATATTGATACTATGAAAATAGAAGACTTACTAGGATCTCTACAGACCCATGAACTTCATTTCAAGAAATCCCCAAAAAGTAAAAACACAGTGCTGAAAACTTCACACACTAAACAAGAATCTGTAGTTGACAGTAATGAAGAAATGAATATGAATGAGATGGCTCTTATGGCCAAGAAATTTAGAAAATTCTTCAAAAACAAAGGAAAGAAGGTTGACAAAAATAGCAGATCTTTTGCCTCTGACGCTATGGTCATATTGCCTCTGACTGCCAAACTCCTACCAAAGAAAAATTCAAAAAGAAAGCAATGGTAGCTACATGGGACAACTCCGATGATTCATATTCCGATTCAGATGAATATCAAAGTGATGAGGGAAGAGGATCAGTTAAAATTTTGATGGCCTCTATCTTAGAGATTGTCCCAGACATACAGAGCATAAGCGACAAGGATGATCATGAATTGTCGGAAACCAATGCGACATCCTCCGATGATGATGAGGATGATAATGAAGGATTGCAAGTTGCCTATGATGAATTATTTCGTCAAAGCATCCTTCTTACCAAGAAGTTGAGCCAAGCTAATATTGAAAACAACAAATTGGCTGATGAAATGCAATAAGTAAAAGGAGAAAACAACAGATTTCACTTTCAGATCTGTGACTTAGAAAGGAAAAACAATGCAGCTCAAGATAAAATTAATACTCTAGAAGATGAGCTAAAGAAGGCAAACTCTACAAATCAATGTCTAACCATGCAGCTTAATCAATAACGTTAATCAATGAAAGATTTGCCCAGAGTAGAGAAAAACTAGGTGATATCCTTAAATCAGGTAAGCCTTGTAGGAATACAAGAGGACTAGGCTATGGTGAGCAAACTAAGGTTCGTAACCCAGAACCTGAAAAGATTAGGAATGCATCAGGGAGCAATAAGAAGGAAAAACTAGGTGATATCCTTAAATCAGGTAAGCCTTGTAGGAATACAAGAGGACTAGGCTATGGTGAGCAAACTAAGGTTCGTAACCCAGAACCTGAAAAGATTAGGAATGCATCAGGGAGCAATAAGAAGAATTCACCAATATGCCATGCATGTGGAGATATTGGACATTTGAAAGTTTGAATGCTTGATCTTTAAGAATCTGGTTCAGAACTTGAAAAGAAAATTTGTACCTACCGGAAAGATGATGAATCACATGTGGAGTCCTCCAAGACAAGCACCATGGAAAAATGTGAACATGAGGAGAAATTATCCCACTCCACCTAAGAAAGACAAAAGAATGGAAGAACTCCTTGAAATGGTAAAACAGTTAAACAAAAGAGCCATGGAGCTGATGCAAGAGAAATCAAGCAAGGGAAAAAAACTCAACATCTCATGCTGAAACGATAACATCTCTAGAATTAACCAAGAAACATGTTTCTCCAAAAAGGGTAGTATCTAAGTGGGTAGTAAAGAACAAATGCTTAGTTATCCATACAGCCCTTAGAGCCAGAAGAAACACTAGGTGGTTATCTTGATAGTGGATGCTCCCGACACATGACAGGTGACAGGACTCAATTTTGTGATTATGCTGAATTTGATGGTGGGTCTGTTACCTTTGGAGATGGGAGCGTGGCCAAAATTGTTGGACAGGAAACCATCACCGGGCCAGGATTGCCCAACATTGAGGATGTGCTGTGTGTTGATGGTTTGAAACATAATTTATTAAGCATTTCTCAAATATGTGATGAACAACATTCTATAAAATTCTGCAAAGATATGTGCGAAATTATGGACTAAACTGGAAAATTGATTCTAAAAGGGCTTCGCACTGGAGATAACTGTTATGTTATTGAAAACAAGGATGATGAGGGATCATCTGCCATATGCCACATGGCCATTAATGATGAAACTGAGTTATGGCATCAACGGCTTGGTCATGTCCATTATACGAATCTAGCTAGGTTGAGTAGAAAGAAACTAGTTAGAGGATTACATAAGATAGGGAAGAAACCAAAAGAAGTATGTGTAGAATGCTTGAAAGGTAAACAAATTAAAGTTGCACATAAGAAGACATCCACCATTGCTACATCGAAACCCCTTGATCTACTCCACATGGATCTCGTAGGTCCCATAAGAGTGATGAGTCAAGGTGGTAAGAGATACTTCTTTGTTATTGTTGATGACTACTCCCTGCTACACTTGGGTCGTATTTTTTAGAGAAAAATCTGATACATTTGATGAATTTGAAAAACTCATGAAACGACTCCACAATGAGAAGAAATGTACAGTAAAACGAATTAGGAGTGATCATGGGGGAGAATTCGAGGACGGCCGATTTAAACAATTCTGCGAAAATTTAAGGCATCAAACATGAGTTCTCAGCCTCAAAAACTCCTCAACAGAATGGAGTAGCCGAGAGGAAAAATAGCGTTTTACTTGATATGGCCACAGTTATGATGAATAGCAAAAATCTTGCAAAAAATTTGTGGGCCAAAGCAGTGAATACAGCTTGTCACATCATTAATCGAGTATATTTGAGAGCTGGCCTAGATAAAACGCCATATGAGCTATGGAATGGAAAAGTCCCAAATATTAAGTATTTTAGAGTCTTTGGTAGTTAATGCCGCATCCTTCGAGATAGAGAAAATCTAGGAAAATTTGATTCTAAAAGCGATGAGGGAATATTCCTAGGATACGCTTCTGATAGTCGTGCCTATAGAGTTTATAACACAAGGACTAAAACAACTCAAGAATCCATAAATGTTAACATTGATGACCAATCTAAAAAAGATACAAGACTTGATGATGATGAAGTGGGAGAACCATGCCACATAGGTAAACCTGTTGAAAAATCTCTCACTCCCAATGCCTCAACAGCTCCTGGAAATGTTCCATATGTCAAGGATCATCCCCTCAATCAAATCATTGGAGATCCGGATGTTAGAGTCAAGACTAGTAGACAACTTGAGGCCATCAATAGTCATGTGTGCTTCACCTCAAAAATTGAACAAAAAAATATAAATGAGGCTCTCAATGATGAGTTTTGGATACTTGCAATGTAAGAAGAACTTCAACAGTTCACCAGAAATGAAGTTTGGTTTCTGGTTGAAAGACCATATGAGAAAAATGTCATTGAAACTAAATGGATCTTCAAGAACAAAACAGATGAATCTGGCAATGTGATTCGAAACAAAGCCCGTCTGGTAGCTCAAGGGTACTCTCAAATTGAGGGAATTGATTTTGATGAAACTTTTGCCCCAGGTTGCTAGACTAGAATCCATCCGAATTCTCATGTCCATAGCATGTGCACTCAAATTCAAATTATTTCAAATGGACGTGAAGAGTGCCTTTCTAAATGGCTATACTCGATGAGGAAGTTTATGTTGAACAACCTAAAGGGTTTGTGGACCCTAGATTTCCTCAAAGAGTTTACCGATTGAAAAAGGCTCTCTATGGGTTAAAACAAGCCCACCGAGCATGGTATGAACGTCTTACTCTATTTCTAATTGATCACAAGTTTGTTAGGGGGAGTGTTGACAAAACCCTGTTTGTTAAAAGGAAGACTGATTCATTTCTCATTGCTCAGATTTATGTGGATGATATTGCATTTGGTTCAAACTGTGAAGAATTTTTTGGTTTATTTGCTGAATTGATGAAATATGAATTTGAAATGAGTTTGGTAGGCGAACTGAATTTTTTCCTAAGATTGCGAGTTAAACAACTGAAAAATGGAATCTTCATAAACCAAACTAAATATGCTAAAGATCTAGTCAAGAGGTTTGGGCTAGACTCGGGTCGATCACACACCACACCTATGGCCACAACCATTAAACTCTCCAAAGACTTGCCAAGCAAAAGTGTAGACCAACACTTATATAAGAGTATGATTGGGAGTCTCCTTTACCTTACAGCAAGTAAACCTGATATTACATTTAGCGTAGGTGCATGCGCTAGATTTTAAGCCGATCCTAGGGAATCACATCTCACTGCTGTAAAAAGAGTGATAAGATATATGGCCTACACAACTGAATATGGCTTGTGGTACCCCTTTGACACATCATCCATCATTGCGAGGTACTCCGATGCCGATTGGGCCGGTAATATGATGATCGAAATGTTAGTGCACTTTTCCGTGGCATACTAGTGCACCTTGTTTGTCAATCACTTACGTCAGTGAGTCTAGTGTCGGTTGAGCCCAATGAAGACGAAGACCGAAGACTCAAGACGGACCGGCTGCATCAAGGAAGAAGATTCAGGTAAAAGTGATGCCTTGGTGCCTTAACCTTGACCAAAACCCAACCCCTTTTGTATCCTTGATGACCTTGACCATTAGGAAACCATTTTGTCATCATAGATTGGCGCTAAGTGTCCCATTTGATCACCCTAACCTTGGCCAAAATGGATAGGCTGTTGCTTGATGAGTACAGCAAAATATAGAGGGGAACCAGGCTGGTCCGACCGGTCAAGACCGGTCAGGCCAGCAGCTTTGCTGCTTTTTCAATGGACAGCCGACCGGTCATGACCGGTCGGCCTTCTCATTTCAGTGAGGTCAACAGGCACTGCCGACCGGTCATGACCGGTCGGCCTGGACTATGTATTTGTACAGCAAGGGGGTCCGACCGGTCATGACCGGTCGGCCTATTCTCATTAGGCTGTCCAGCAAGGTGGTCCGACCGGTCATGACCGGTCGGCCTATGTATTGGTGATACCCTTCAGCAAAGGGATCCGACCGGTCATGACCGGTTGGGACAGGTCGGCTTATAGCCGTTTTGTGGCCATTTTATGACCGTTGGAAGCCCACTTTTCTATATATATGGAGCTCTATTTTTTGGCATATAGAGAGCTTTTTGAAAGCCTATTCCTCACTCACTTTGTACATCATTTGGGGCCTCAAAGGAGAGGGTTTCAAGTCATATCCCTTGTGTTTCAAACACAAGTATGGGCATTCAAATGCAATCAAGAGATGACTTGATTCCTCTCTCAATTCTAGAGGTCAGACACTATTCCACATAGGTATATCCCTTGTCCTAGACCTCTAGAAGACCCTCTAGGTGAATCTCCTAGTTAGAACAACCTACATATCCCATGTAGGAGATTCAACCATCCTCCTAGCACCTTGGGCATCTCAAAGGCATCGCATGCAAGGTGTTTGATCGAGTGTGGCTGAGGCATTGGCGACGCAACGGCGACACAATCGTGGGAGCAAGGGAAGCTGATTGAAGCACGGGAGAGCGGAGATCAAGCAACCCAATCCGGCGCTAAACAAGGGGCTCATCCGACAAGTAGGTTGTCTTATTTGAGAGTCCATTTTAGAGTTTGTTTTTGAACTCGACCTAGGGACGTTAGTCGTTCCTTGGCCCGTCATCCGGGCCTAAACTAAGTCTCAAAGGGGGAGCCTCCGACACGGGAGTAAACGTGCGTTAGGTTGACAGTTAGCCTATGTCTAAAACTCCGGGTACGGTTGAGAGGTGAACCGATAAAACCTCCGTGTAAAGGTTGAGAGGTGAACCTCATTTAAAACCTCCGTTAGTGAATGCCAGTGTGCTCAAAGGGGTTAAGTACTTGAACCGGGAGTGGAGTAGACAAGTAGTCGAACCACTATACATCCTTGTGTTTGTGATTGTTCTTGAGCACATTTATATCTTTGCATTGTTAGTTTAATTGCTTAATTATGTATGCTTGATAGAAATGAATGCTAGGCACTTATTAGGCTCATCCACACACAAGATGTACCTTCACTACTTGTGTAGACTTGAGCTCATTGATCCACTCTCATAAGTCTACATAAGTTGCATAGGTTAGAAGTTTAATTAGTGTATCATTTCCTTTCCTATGCATGCTTAGACTAGGATTGTTTATTGCTTAACCTTTTGCTAGTCTTGTGATTGGACCCACCTAGGCTTGGAAGCCGAAGTGTTCTTGCTTACTAGGCTAAATTTGTTGAATTGTGTAAGTAGGCGAAAAGAATTTCAAAGGTCCTAATCACCCCCCCCCCCCCCCCCCCCCCCCCCCCCCCCCCCCTCTAGGTCCTTAGACATATCTCCGAGTGTCTCTACAAGCGGTAAAACCACAATTTCACGAAAATCCACAAGCGGTGGCTATTTTTACATTGAAACTACTTAGTTGCTTGGCATAGCAAAAAGCAAAATTCCATCTCATTGTCCACTGCTGAAGCTGAATATATTGCTGCCGGTAGTTGCTGTGCTTAGCTACTTTGGATGAAGCAAATGTTGAAGGATCATGGTATCAATCAGGAAGAAATGACGCTCTTTTGTGACAACACAAGCGCCATTAATATTTTGAAAAATCCTGTTCAACATTCTCGAACTAAGCATATCGACATCCGGCACCATTTTATAAGAGAACTAGTTGAAGAAAAAGTGATCAACCTTGAATACGTCCAAACCGAGCGGCAATTGGCCGACATCCTTACAAAACCGTTAGATTCCACTAGGTTTGAATACCTTCGGAAATCTATCGAGGTATGCTCACTTTAGTCGGTTAGAAAAGCCATGTGCATATAGGTATATCTGAGGAATTAGCCTCATGTCTTTGAATGATTGTCAATGCTTTCAAGCATACATCCTTCAATTTATCATAAAATAGGCTGAATTATCATTTGTAAAATGCTGTAAGGATGTGTCTGTTAAAATCCTGCTGGAGACATTTCGATTGATCGGAGCCTTCTCCGATCAATCGAAAATATCGGGCACCCGTTTCCTATATACGGCCGTTCTATTCATTTTGCCCATATCTTATTGTCTTCTCCCAAAACCTCTGCTAGGACTTTTTCCCTGAGGTCGGACAGTTGCAATGCTAGCCCTCCAACTGCCCTCATTCGCATAAGAGGTGGTTTCATATCCCTCCTTGGTAAGGATTCTCGGTTCCTCATCTCGATTTCTCCTTCCCTCTTCTCTATTTGATCATCATTGTTGGGGATTAGGAGCTCTTTCTGCTGGATCCTTGCTTTCCTTTCATTCTCGGTCTATTTATTGCTTTCACTGTTCTTACATTCTTCAAAAACGATGCCGAAAGACCCTAAAGGAAAATCCAAAATGGTTGCCGGGCCATACACCACCTCCAGGTCAAAGAAGCTTCCAACTTCTAGACCCTCTCAGGCCCCTCCACCTCCAACCGCACTTACAGACCCACCTGAGAGTCCATCTACACTCTCCCGCTTTCAGTCCCGCACAATCATCTATGAGCTGGAGGTGGTCTTGTCGTGCGTGGAGCCATTTGGCATCCCAGCACTCCTTGCACAAATTGGCTGGGAAGGTGTGTTACGTTTTGGAGGCATGACACATCCAGAGGTAGTCTATGTCTTCCTTTAAAAAATTATCAATCCCATTGGAAACCCTCCATCCCGCGAGGTCATTGTGGGTGGTCGTGTTGTGAAGATCACGGCCCAAACAATCGCGGACCTCATTGGTATTCCTGTGTCCACAGCTCCTCAGCCCAATGATAAACTTCTCCATTCTTCTCTTCGAGCTGATTGGACGCGTTATTTGTGTCGGGGACCCAATCCCGAATGGATTGATGGAAGTGCCCTCCGAGCATCCGTAATGTCCAACAGATTCCGAGTACTTCACCAAATCTTCAGCACCAATGTTTATCCTCGTAGCACCAACAAATCTGATCTCACAGCTAATATGGTGAATTTACTCTATCATGTTGCTCATGGGACACGTCTATGTCTTCCCTCCATCATCCTGCATCACATCGTGGATTCATTGCCTAACACTCACAACATAATCCCTTTTGGCTGGATCATTACCCATCTGGCCCAAGACTGCAGGTTTTCCAATATTGTGGTTCATCCCGTTCCCCGTCGTACATTCAAGGACCTCAATATTAAAAAGATGAATCTGCCAAAAAAGGTCGACGTGGAAGATCGGGACTTCTCCCATACCCCCACACATGTGTCTTCTGGCACCCATGGCGAGTCCTCGGCCCCGACGCCGACTCCAGCTTGACGATCGGTAAAGCGACGCCTTCAATCTGAAGCCTCTTCCGCACCTCCTCCTCCCAACTCGGAGCAGATCATTGCTCAACTTGATCGCTTGGAGGTCACCTTAGCACAGCACGGTGAGCGGTTGACCCGCCTTGAGAACATGATGCAGACCGTACACGATGCCGTTCAGCGCCTCACCTCCACTCTCTCGTGCCGACGTGATGATGTTTCTGGCCCTGCTCTGTTGTTGTCCATGTTTCTGGCTAGGATACCCTATTGTGTGCACTATCGCGGGTATCTTTTTGGGGCGACTTTGGCACACAATTTCGACACCTTCATAGTTAAATCTTTTGTTCTTGATAGACTGTTTTTTTTTTCTTTTGGATATTTTGATGATCACATTGCTGGATTTGACTTTATGATCACATTACCAGACTGTTTTTTTTTATATATATATTTTGATGATCACATTGCTGGATTTGGATATTTTGGATATTGCTTATCTTGTGGATCATTTATCATTTATCTGATTCATATGCCTATATATATACTTGTGCTTAATTGCTTTAACTTTATCATGCTTCTTGCCCCATTTTGGGTTGTATATATAGTGATAATGTTTGGTCATGATATATATTTCCGAAGGGGAGGTTGGTTGCTTGGGCTATATGCCCACTGTGCTTATTGATATATACTTGTATATCCTTGTGTGACCATCTATATTTGGCTTCCTCCCTCGGTGCGTTCATGTCTATTTCTTCCTTTACCTTCAGTCTATGACATATGTGCTGCATTATCCTTTTACTAACCTTTGTCAATGACTGACAAAAAGGGGGAGAAGTTATCTCACCAAAAGGTCCCGGTTTTTTTTTTTTATCTTTTGTGTACAGTGACTTAGAGGGAGCTAAAGTGAAGCCTAGTCTGTACATTGAGTCTGTACATTTTGTATGTAATGAGTCATGTCTATGTGCAAAGCTTTTATTTTTTACGACATGTTCAATGTATGTACTTTATTTGGTTTTGGTGTCTAGAAAGACTCTTTGGTACGGACCAAGACTTTTATAGGTTTGGTTTTGTCCGATAATTGACAAAGGAGGAGATTGTTAATGCAAAGATTTGTCAATTACCATGATTAGTGTATCATCAAGTCTGTAAAACCGCTTGCGTCTGAAGATTGAAGCCTTTGGACATCTCCGACAGAAGCTACTCGAGAAGATTACACATCCAGTCAAGCCTCAATCCTTTTCATGCAACCTTTGATCCCAAAACCCATCTATAGATGGCCTAATCCTTCTTAGATGCATCCTTAGCCCTCTCTATAGTCCACATTCTATAAAGATCAGCTATAGAAAAGGTTATCATGGCAGTTGTTGCAAAAACAAGAAAAATCTCATATCTGCAGATTCCAATAGGATCCCGATCCATCGGAATGATGTCCGATAGGTGTTCGATCAATCGGAGGTCATGCTCGATCAATCAGACTATAGTCCAGCAACTTCAAAACTATCTGGACGTTTTTCCGATCACTCGTAGATATGTCCGATCAATCGGACAAGGCCCTCCGATCAATTGGAAATTGATCCGATCCATCGGATAAAAGTCCAGCAATATCACAAAACTCTCTGGACAAAATTTCGATCAATCGGACCATCTGTCCATCAATCGGACAAGGCCATCCGATCAATTGAAAATTGATCCGATCCATCGGACAAAAGTCCAGCAATATCACAAAACTTTCTGGACAAAATTCCGACCAATCGGACCATCTATCCGATCAATCGGACAAGGCCCTCCGATCAATCGAAAATTGATCCGATCCATCGAAAAAGTGTCCAGCAACATTTCAAATTTCATCTTGACATATTTACGATCAATCGGAAACTCTCTCCGATCCATCGGAGATAGTGTTTCGATCAATCGGAACAAAGTCCGATCAATCGGAGAATCTATTTCAGCAAAATTCAAAATGAGCTGATTCTTATGTCCGATCGATTGGATCTCTTTCCGATCCTATCGAGGTGACCGTTTTCTAACCATTGAAAATCAACTCTATATAGGGAACTCGGTTGGATCTTGTATATTCACCTCAAGCATCATCTAGGGTTTGTTTGTGCTTCCTCCTTGTGATCATTTTCTCTCATTCCCTTTGATTTGTTGAGTTCATACTTCAATCCATGTTGATTTGACCAACATTGAAGAGCATTCAAAGCTTGGATTGAATCATAAACTCAACCCCTCTTTAATGGCATCTTGACCTACTTCTAAAAGTGATATTCTTGTCATCAATGCCATTAATGGTGGTTTAGGTAGAATTTACTCCTCATATAAAAGCCATATCCCAATATAGTTTCAACCAAACCCTAATCCCTCACCTTGGAACCTGCAAGAAGACATTCGTAGCAAGGTTGCTGATCGAGGGAGCTGAAGAAGGTATCGTTCGTGCAAGCCGAAGCTTCTTCGATAAAGGCATCATCAAGGGGCTCAATCAGCTAAGTATATTTTAGTCTTTCGAATCTAAGAAACCACCTCAAAAGTTGAGATTTGGGTTTCAGAGTTTGAAGACCCAAACTCGGTATAGTCCTTGCGTAGGACAAGTCCTTGAGTAGGACAGGCCCTTGTGTAGGACAAAATGGTTAATTGATTAGTCCTAAGGAAGAATGAATCCATGTGTTGAAGTCTAAGTCCTTTTGTAGGCTGTTAAGGTTTATGGTTAAC
Organism: Liriodendron chinense; assembly: GCA_003013855.2. Classification (NCBI taxonomy): domain Eukaryota; kingdom Viridiplantae; phylum Streptophyta; class Magnoliopsida; order Magnoliales; family Magnoliaceae; genus Liriodendron; species Liriodendron chinense. The sequence continues at coordinate 246,977 of ML058466.1, read as the reverse complement.
CTCATTTAAAACCATTATGATAGTGAAATCCGGCCACTCAAGGAGTGAATGGATCAGCCGGGAGTGGAGTAGGTACATAACCGAACCACTATAAAATCTCTTGTTGTGTGATGAATGTTTGAACTGCTTTACTTCTTTCACTTGCTCTTTTATTGTTGAAAGTCAATATTCTGCATATCAAGTGCTTGAAGAAAGTTCTCTAAAGTACTTTGCATATTTGTAAGTGTGTAATTTGGTGATTTTAAAAAGTGTCCTATTCACTCCCCTCTAGGACAAAGAAACCAGTTTCTTGCTTCTACAAAAGCAGTAATCAAACTTATACCGCAATTTCATCTATTATATTCTATATTAGAGGTAGCAATGTTTCCAGGCTTGGGCTTGGCTGGGATTAGCCTTGTCTTGGACTTGGACTTAATCAGGATGAAAAGCCCTTGGCTCGATCTTGGAACCGTCATGGGGTTATGAGTAAAGCATCCCGAGGTTGACACATCTCATTGGGCATGAAGAAGCATTGGGAACCCCAATTTCTTTCTTCAGAGCAATTTCATTTCCTGTCCCCCTGCCCCGGCATAGCGCTTTGCTTCTGGTTCTTCGAAAGAATCAATGACTTCTCCCTTCTTCTTTGATATGGGGGAAAAGGAACTGTCTACCGGTTGGGAAGCTAGACATCAAGTGACAAGCCCAATAGGGCCCGGCTGGGCCAGAGTGTACTATGATCATAAGGTGTGAAATATTCCATTCTAAGAATGTTTTGGACATCCTCCATACATACATTTCGAGTCCCATTCGATAATTGGTTTGGATTGTTGAAACTTGACCCAGACCTAAAAAATATCCTTACACTACAAATGTATAGTAAGCAGGCCTTTAAACTGACCGCTCCTTTTGTATGACGGTGACTCAATTGGCAATGGGACAAGATCAATGGGCCCAGCCAGGCGATTCATCAGTTTTCCTGGTCCAGGCCCCAGGGCCAGACCACCCAGCCCATTGCCACGTTGGAGTGTGACTATTTAATGACGTGGATGGAGAACCTCAGAGTGGATTAGATCCACTCAATCCATCAGGTGTGCAACCCTGTGTTTGGACTAGGCCCATTCAGAACTCAGGCAGGCTACACCAGAGGGAGGAGTTGATATTGCAAGTTCTACCATTAAAATCGTCCAAATTTTGGATGGTCTCTCTAGTCATAGACGCACCACAGCAGGATGACCGAATTCCCTGAAATCAAGACATTCCAATACTCAATGTGGACCACACTATGTGAATTTAGAGTTTTTAGGCATGATTTTACACCATTTGCTATAGTTTGGCCCACCAGAATCTGAGACTGGACTGATTTTTAGGATCCACCGTGAAAATGATGATGACCATTATCACGACGGACCAACCAAGAACGGCAAATGTTAGAAGTAAAAAATGACGGTTTTGAAGCAAGCAAAAGAAGATGGGAGTAAGATACAACTCTGCGTACCTCTTTGCCACAGTAGATAGAAAGAAGCTGCTTCCCATGGTTAAGGTCGTAATCTTGGGTGGAAGAGGCAATGGCCTCTTGCATCTTTTTGTAGAGTGCTACAGCTTATTTTCATTACTATTTGGCATCTTTTTGAGATTTTTCAGGTGATTTGATTCGCCACTAGATTAGGAGATAGTTCACCACCATTTTTAGCAGTGGTGACCAGTGTAACAAATATCCCGGATATTTTGAACATCTCATGATAACAGCGTGAAAAATATAATATTTCGAAGTTCTCATGATAATAGCATGAAAAATACAAGCGTTTGGATCATAAGTTACTTTACAAAAGCTACCTATGCAATAGGTAGCTTAACTTGGTTTCTACTTATTTAGCTGATCTCATCAACCAGAAAAGTAAGAAAAGCATGCTTGGTTTCCAAGTCTGTTTGGTCCCCCTCACATCCACCATCCATCGTGTGGGGACAACCTTTGATGTGGAGCGTCCATCATGTGGGCCCCATCTCTGATGTGGGGCCGTGTGTATCATAGGGGCCCACCTTGGATGCAGGCCATTCATCACTGTGGTCTGACCTTTAATACGCACGATTCATTATGTAGGGCCCACCTTTAATGTTGGTCATCCATCAAGTTGGGCCCACCTTCAATATCCATTGCCCATCATGTGGAGCCGACCTTTGATGTGGAGCGTCCATCATATGGGCCCCAACTCTAATGTGGGTCGTCCATCATGCAGGGCCCGCCTTGGATATGAGCCAGTCATAATTAAGGCCGACCTTTGATGTGGACCGTCCATCATGTGGGGCCTACCTTGATGTGGACCATCCATCACGTGCGGCCCACCTTTGATGTGAATCGTCCATCATGTGGGGCCTACCTTGATGCGAACCATCCATCATGTATGGCCCACCTTAATGTAGATCATCCATCATGAGGGGCCCACCATTATTAATTGCTAATCATGTGGAGCCCACCTTTGATGTGGATTATCCATCATGTGGGCCCTACCTTAATGTGGGTTGCCTATCATGCAACGCTGACCTTTGATGTGGCTCATTCATCATTAGGGGTCGACCTTTGATGTGGATTGTCCATCATGTGTGGACACCTCAATATGGCCCATCCATAATGTGGGGCTCAACTTCAATGTCCACTGCCCATCATGTAAAGACTACCCTTGATGTGGACCATCCATCATGTAGGCTTTGCATTTGAAGTGGGCCATCCTGAAATTACGCCTCTTGGATCAACACACTTGTAGAGGTGTATGCGTGGGGAAGCTTAAAGAGCAATTAGAATTATGGCTAAGTCCGAGGGGTGGGTGGGGTGATTAGGACATTTTAAAATCTTTTCGCCTACTTATGCAATTTAACTATTTAAACTAAGTAAGCAATTAACACTTCGGCTTCCAAGCCTAAGTGGGTCTAATCACAAGGTTAGCATATTATAAGCATCAACATAGCTTAAGCATGCATAGATAATCAAATGATTAAACAAATCAAGCTTCTAATCTATGCAACCTATGTAAACTATGAGAATTAATGAGCTCAAGTCTACACTATTTAATGAAAGTACATTTTGTGTGTAGATGTGTTTATCTAGTGCCTAGCATATATCTTAATCAAGCATTCATAATTAAAAAATTAAACATACAATGCTAAGATATCAATGTGCTCAATTTAATTAGAAACACAAGCATGTATAGTGGTTCGACTTTGGGTCTACTGCACTCCCAGTTCAAGTACTTAACTCCTTTGAGTACATCGATATTCACTATACGGAGGTTTTAAATCAAGTTCACCTCTCAACCTTTACATGGACATTTTACCGGTTCACCTCTAAACCTAAATGGAGTTTTGGACAAGGGTTAACTCTCAACCAGAACGGAGTTTTGAATATGGGCTAACTCTCAACCCGACGCACGTTCACTCCCGTGTCGGAGGCTCCCCCTTGGAGACTTTGTCTAGGCTTGACAAACGAGCCAAGAAGTGCCAAATGCCCCTAGTCTTTAGGCCCGATTAACGTGCCAAGGAACGACCAACGTCCCTAGAATTTTAGGCTCAACTAACAAGCCAAGGATTGACAAACGACCCTATATCGATTTTGACAAACAAACTCTACACTCAATTCCCACAGGAAAAAGAGTGGATGGACTCTCAACAATTTGACAACCTTACTTGTTGGATGAGCCCATTGTTCAACACCGCTTCGGGTTGCTTCTTCTCGCTCTCTTGTGCTTGAATCGGCTCCCCTTGTGCTCCGTCGATCGTATTACCGCCGCTTTGCCAAGGCTTTAGCTCCATCGATCAAACGCCTTGCATATGATCTTCTTTGAGATGACAAAGGTGATGGGAGGATGGTTGAATCTCCTACATGGGATATGTAGCTTGTTCTAACTAGGAGATTCACTTAAAGGGTCTTCTAGAAGTCTTGGACAAGAGTTTTAACTATGTAGTTTAGTGTCTCACCTCTAGAATTGAGAGAGGAATCAAGTCATCTCTATGTATGTATTTGAATGCGCTCACTTGTGATTAAATGTAAGGGATATGATTTGAATCTCCTCCTCTTTGAGGCCCCATATAATGTGCAAAAAGTGTGGGTAATAGGCTCTCAAAACCCTCAAGAAATACCCAAAAATTGAGTTTCATATTTAAAGAAAACGAGCACCAACGATCATAAAATAGGTTCAAACGGCTAGTAGTCGACCTGTCCCGACCGGTCGGCCAATGGTAAATATGGACAATTTGTACGTTGTCTAAACAGAGGTCTGTTCGACCAGTTAGCAACCGATGGGACCTGTCCAGCCAATCGGTCATGATCGGTCAGTCAAGGCCAGGGGGTTCCAATAAGGTTGCTACGCCAATTTGTGGTCTAACGACCGGTTAGCTAAAGGTCCGACTGGTCGGCGGCCCTTTCCCCATGCTATCTTAAGTTATATTTTGCAGCAGTAGGGGCACTTCTTTGGCTAATCTTTAAGAGATCTTTTAGAACACCTAAGGCCAATGTAAGATGACTATTAGTATGCCTAATTGGGTCATGGTCATCTAGAGGTTACGGTTTTGGTTTGGTCAAGGTTCAAGGCTCACCAAGGCATCTCTTTTACCTGATTCTTCTTCCTTGATGCAGCAGGTCCGCTTAAGTCTTCAGTCTTCGTCTTCATTAAGCTCAACCGACACTAGACTCACTGACCTAAGTAATTGACAAACAAGGTGCACTAATATGCCACAGAAAAGTGCACTAACACATCCATTTATCATTATGCGCCGACCTTTGACGTGGACCATCCATATATGGGCTCACATTAATATGCGGCCATCCATCATATGGGGTCACCTTTTATGTGGACCACCCATCGTGTGAGCACCACCTTCAATGTGGACAGTCCACCACATGGCGCCTCCTTTGATATGAACAGTGAGAGAGAAGTAGAAAAATCATAAAGTTAAAAACTACAAAAAATTACTTATTAAGATAAGTACCTCTTGTGACGTAGGGAGGGACATGGTAAGGTCAATCACCATCTTCCTCACCAGATAATTATTCTGAATCCTCGGAGCTTTCGGGACTCCTCAACCACACTTCCTTGAATTTATGAGGGAAAACTCTCGAATCCATTAGAAAAAGAGTAAAAAATCGAATTTGATTAATCATAACGTAAGATAGTCGCTTAATAACGAACATAAACAAGTTTAAATATGCTAAACAAACCATAAAAAATTCTAATTGCATAAGAAAATAATCCTAATTCAAAACAGAAACAAATCAGTAAAATTTGCTCAACCTATCGCGCATTGTCGAGCACCCGATTGAGTGTGGTCAGGGACCGACAACCTCCAAAATTGTCAAGCGAGTAAGCTTGCAATCCATATGAGTTTAGGGCACCTAACATCGGCCCGGTTGGGCGATCGACTATGATGGGGTGCCTGATGATGGTCAGGTCAAGTGACTAAAACTAATTAAAATAGTCTAGAGAGCCTCTGGAGAGCGCTAAACGAAGCTCAGTCGAGCGATCGACTATACTGAATTTTTCCAACTTCTTTTGGGCTCCTTCCTTCAATCCATTCGAGCTAGGTATGCATCCGCAACCCATTCTACATCAGTCCCCTCCACTTCAAAAGAACTCGACCTCGAGTTCTTGTCCAGCTTCGATTCATGATATTCGTACAGGTCCGCAACTTTGAAAGTCCACGAGATTTTCGTGTCATCCAGGAGATCAACAATGTAAGCGTTATCATTGATCTTCTGAATGATCGGTACCAGCCCAATCTTCTTGTTCTTTAGTTTGTTACAGGTCCCGGTAGGAAATCGCTCTTTTCGTAAATGGACCATCACTTGATCGCCCACTTCAAACACTTTGGCATGCCGATACTTGTTGGCTTCTTCCTTTTACCTCTCGTTTGAATTCTACAGCTTGTTTCGAATGTCCTCATGAATGTCCATGATCCGGTCTGCCATGTGTTCAGCTGCAATACTCATGCCCGGGAGCTTGGGTAAGGGGATCAAATCAAGTGTGTGGTGAGACACTCACCCATAGACAATCTAAAATGGGGACTTCCCTGTCGAGCAATTCATTATGTTGTTGAAGGCAAACTCCGCTTGAGATAATGCCAAGTCCCATTGCTTCGGCTTGTCTCTAGAAATACAGCGAATGAGATTTCTTAGTGTGCGGTTCACAACCTCAGTTATCCATTGGTTTGTGGATGATAAACACTACTGAACTGAAGTCATGTACCAAACTGACTCCACAAGGTCTGCTAAAAGTGGCTAATAAACTTTGTTTCTCAATCTAAAGTGATTGTCTTGCGAACCCCGTGTAGCCGTACGACTCTCTAAAGAATAAATTCACCACATGTATTACATCAAAAGTCTTCTTGCAGGGAATGAAATGTGCCATCTTGGAGAAACATTCTACCACCACAAACACTGAATCTGCGTGTTGTGTTCGTGGGAGACCCAGTATAAAGTCCATGGATAGATCCTCCCAAAGGGCATCAGGCATGGGTAATGGGGTGTAAAGACCTGTATTCTGAGATTGTCCCTTGGAGATTTGGCAAACATGGCATCATTACACTACTTTCCTTACATCTCGAGACAATTGCGGCCCATAATACCACTACTCCACCAATGCTCTAGTTTTGTCTCGTCCAAGGTGACTGCCAAGGCCACCTCTATGTAGCTCAAGAATAAATTGATCCTTCAACGAGCTCTGTGGGATATAAAGTCGATTCTCCTTGAAAATGAATCTATCCTAAATCAGAAAGTCTCTCAGGTGACCCTCTTGGCACATCGTCCATGCATCAGCAAAGTCCTCATCTTTAGCGTAAAGTTCATTGAGACAGTAAAAAATGACCACCTTATTGCTCACCATAATAAGAAGAGATGCACGACAACTAAGTGTATCAACCACCTTGTTTGTTACCCTGACTTGTGCTTAAGATCAAATGTGAATTCTTGTAAAAATGATATCCATCTGGCATGCACACAATTGATACTAGTTTAGCTATTGATGAATTTAAAGCTTAATAGTTAATGTAGAGAACAAACTCCCACTGAATAAGATAATGATGACAATGACATAGTGCCTAGACCACTGCATGTAACTCAAGCTCATATGTCAACCACTTCTTCCGTGCGTCGTTAAGTTTCTCACTGTAAAAGGCAACCGAACTGCCTTCCTGAGAAAGAATTTCTCAAATATCAACATATGAGGCGTCACACTCCACCTCTAACAGTTTGTCAAAATTGGGAAGCACCAAGACCGGCGTTGTGGATAACCGATGCTTGATTTCTGCGAAGCTCTTGTCAAACTCACTAGTCCACTAAAACAATCCCTTCTTCATGAATGTTTGTCGGTGTCGGCCAATCTCGAATGGCCCGAACCTTCTATTCATCCACTCAAATGCCCATGGACATCACAACGAATCTCAAGAATAACAATTGATCAATCAAGAAGTTACACTTCTTCATATTCAAGTATAACTTGTTTTCGGCCAACACTTGCAACACTTACCTGAGGTGATCTTATGCTCCATCTTACTTTGGCTATAAATCAAGACGTTGTTAAAATACACCACTATGAATCGGCTAATGAACGGCTTTAACACTTGATTCATTGGGCGCATAAAGGTACTTGGAGCATTTGATAGACCAAAGGGAGTCACTCGTATAGCCCTTCCTTGGTCTTGAAAGCCATTATTCTATTCATGTCCCGGCATGATACGAATTTGATGGTACCCGCTCCATAAATTTAGCTTGGAGAATACCTTAGCACCCTCTAACATGTCAAGCATGTCATCTAACCTTGGTATCGAAAATCGATATTTAATGATTATCTTGTTAATTGCCCGGCTATCGACACCATGCGCTAGCTCCCGTCCTAAGGTTAACAAAGCCAACATAGCGCATTGACTCATGCTCTCTCTTAATAGACCCTTATGATCAATTCCTCCACCTGTCCCTAAAGTATCTCACATTCTTTCAGACTCGTTCGATAATGTGGCCGGTTGGGTAAACTAACCTTGAGAACAAGGTCGATATGATGTTGGATGTCCCTCATGGGAGGCAATCCATTGGGCAATTTCTTAGGCCAAATGCTCCGGAATTCATTTAATAAGAGCCTTATACTTGGAGGAATGTTGGAGGGCTCTGATTCTTCACCCTTCACTACCATGGCATACACCTCGCTTGTTTCTTTACATTCTTTAATAAACTCCCGAATGACAAGGAGAGAACTCCCCTCCACTTTAGAAGCTTCGAGGTATTTCTCCGGTGTCATAGGGGCCAAATTCATCTTTCAACCATCCTTGGTGAATATGTATACGTTATCTCGTCCATGATGGTTCGTGTCTTGATTCGATTACCATGGTTGCCCAAGTTACATATGACAAGCCTCCATGTCAACTACATCACAAAGTACTTCATCTTTATAGTTTTTACCAATGAAAAATGAGACAGTGCATTGTTCAGTTACCTTAGTCGCATTCACCTTCTTGATCTATCTGATGAAGTACAGGGAAGGGTGTTTCGTCGTAGGCAGCCACAACTTTTCCACCATCACCTTCGAGACAATGTTCTCGCTACTACCACTGTCTATGATGACATCACAGACTTTGTCGTTGACAATACATTGTGCTGGCCACATCGGAAACCATGATTCGGCCTTAACTGACCATAGGGGTTTGGAATCCTGCTCGAACCCATGGATGTTGGCGTTGTACGTTGAGGCCTAGACGAGTTGCTCCTCGATTCACGGTTTGTGACCATAAGAGGATGAGAGCGACCTCCCACTGACTCCTTCCCCTTGGCCAACGATGTGTCTTGAGTGGGGCCATTATAGGGGTCTGTGTCACGAGATAGGGCCGCGTAGGTGCCTTTGATAATTGCGTCTCTGCTCGGGTGGTCAATTGGATGGCTTCTTCCATCATCTAAACCAAATGCATTTGAACTTGATCCTGTATGGTGAGCCGTAATCTTTCGGTGAATCACGCCAGCTTCTGCGATTCTAATTCCTCTATATTGTTCCGCGATCCCAATCACTGGAACTCCTCTATATATTCTGCTACCGATCGATTTTCCTGCTTGCAATTTTGGTATTGTTGAAACAACACCTATTCATAGTCGCTTAGGAGGAATCAAGCTCAAAGAAGGAGTCTCATCCGTAGCGTTAATCCCAAAAGGACATGCGATAACCTCGAAAGGACATGCGCTGGCACCTGATAGTATGTGCTGGCACCTGAAATGGTATGCACTAACTCTCTTGCTTGTGGAACATATATATAAATAATAATAAGCAAGACTTGATTTTTATACAAAAGCCTAGATCGGTACGCATGCACTAGGAAGCAAAATGCCCAGCATAACTCACTGGGGGGTATCTATTGGGCTAAAAAATGTCAATTAACATTAAGAAACGAATCAACGCTTGAAGATGCGATCAGATTATGCAAAAGTCAGAAAAATGTTTAAGTAATGGGACCTGGCACATGCATGCATGCGCTGAACCCAATATAGCATATGCCAGACCAGTCAAAAAAATTTGGCTGAAGTGGTTACCCAGTTGCATGCGTTAGGGCCAATTTGGCATATGCCAGACTGTACCTGCATGAGTCAGGTGCCAAATCCCATCCGGCACATGAAAATGGAATGTGTAGGACAATCATTGGTCCCTTTTTCGAGATTCCCGGCTATAAATAGCCCTTACGTCTATGTGACAGAGAGAGGGAGAGGGGGAGAGAGAACTGTCTCAAAACCTGCATTTGTATTTGTAACGCCTCAAAAATCAGAACCCGAGTACAGAGGCTCCGATCCCGAGTTCCCGAGTGTTAACTTAGTAAAATGCTTGCCTAGGAATGCCGAACGTAGGAAATGCACCCACGTATGTCCTCAATCATATTTATATTCATTCCGTACACAAATAATCAAAGTGACGAATTTCAATTAGCAGATCATAAGCAAAACAAAGATAACTAAATCCAGAAATATATGGTTAACACTTAAGAGGTATAATTCAAATGTAGTATCAGTTCATATGAGAATTATATGTATCATAATAAATGCTATAGAAGGAGAAATTATAACTACCAATGAGATGGAGCTATAAAACTACTGGGGCGCCCTAAGCGCACCATCATTTGGTCTCATTCTTAGGTCATCTACGTATGTCAAATGGAAGGCGTCAAACGCCAATATAGTGAAGAAATATCTACAAGATTATATATATATATATATATATATATATATATATATATATATATATATATATATATATACACACACACACACACTACTCCTAAGTGCGTTAACTCTAACTTACAGATACTAAGCAAGTTACGCATATTATGTTGGAATTGTGGGCCATACATGGCCTAAATCCACCTGGCAATGCAATGATCAGATTGGATCGGTCGTATGACCATCTGGGCGGGACCCACATTGATGGGTGGACACAGGAATTGCGCATGAAGTGGTGGTTGTATTAGGACATGACTTTTCTCCCGGGAGGGATTGAGGAGACGTGGGAGTGGAAGAATCTTATGATGGGTTGCATTCTTCTCACAAATCCTATCTATTTATAGTGCTATCGGTCCCCAATTCACTATCATCATCACATGTACGTTTCTTCCCATTAGAGCGTGCAACGGGTCGTGGGTGTCGTACAGGCGGAAGACCGACGTGCAGCCACCTTCATCAGAGTTTTCTACAGCCAGGACTATGGTCGAACAAGGTACGCCTCTAAGTTCATCAATACCTTAGATTGATGCTAGTATTGATCCGAGAAAATTAGTTGCGTCCATTATTTCAACATATGGTATCAGAGCCGATACTACGCACTAATCTAGGGCTTTGTTTTGAATCAAATATCTAATTCCAGGCACGATCAGTGGTTGTCGAATTTAGTCCAATCCAAATATAGATTCCACCCACATAGAGAAATTCGGATTGGAATATGGTACCTGTCACTGGAATCTGATAAGCCCCATGTCTAGCTGCGTCTGAAATTTGATGGCAAAGCCCCAATAGCCCTCTAGTAATTCGTTGATCCCAAACCCTGCTAGCTAATAGCCCTGATTGCAGATCTGAATCCGGTCACAACCCTACCTCTTACCGCCAGCAGTCATAGTTGCTGGAGCCTGATCCTTGATCTGTGACGGAGACTGCCGTTGATAGGGCGCAAGTCCCATGTGATCTGATCGATGACTCTTGACCATGGGGCTGCTAGCTGTTGCCGAACCTAAATAGCCATGGCCATCGGGACTGCACAATTTCTAGCCGCAACCCTGTTCCTGCATCTCCGCAGCTTTGGCCGATCAAGAGACAGCAGAACGGTGTATGGCTGATGATTATTCCAGGCGCAAATGTTAAGTGCCGACGCTGAGGAAGAAAGCATGGACAACGATTGTGCACGGACGCCGGTTGCTGTTTGATGGTAGGCTTGGGCTGGCATCGTCTACCGCCGCCGGAATCCACAGAAGCCTCCATCTATTCTAGCGTTGCTGATGGAGATGGTGCTGGGTTGTGAGCGATGGCAAGCAGTGGCGACTAGGTTTTCTTGTGCAGTGGAGAGAGACATGCTGCAGAGTTCTGGGCCCATTTTAGGCTATTTTCTGGGCCTTGTTATTATAAGACTTGAACTGGTCCAACGGGCAATGGTTTGGGCCTGATATTAGTTGTTTTTGGGCCAGATTTTAACCTAGTCTATGGGCTGCTTTGGGCCTAATTTTAGGCAGATGTTAGGATGTTAGGCCTGATTTCAACTCCATTTTGGGCCTAAGTTTTGGCTGATATTAGATCTGGACTTAGAACAGTTTTGGGCCTATTTTCACGATTGTTTGGCTCTATTTTATAGCTTGTTTTTTTACTGGTTTTAAGGGTGATTTTAGACCTATTTTTCGGCCTTACCTAGTCTGAATTTCGGCCAGATTTAGGACTAATTTTGAGCCATATTTAGGGCTCTTTTCTGGGTCTGCCTTTAGGGCTAGGTTTTGGGCCTGTGAACTGAGCCTGTTTCAAACCAGTGTTTTGGACCAGAATTTGGTCACCTTTAGGCCAGATCTTTGTGGTCTTTTTGGGCCTAATATTGGTCCGTTTTTGGGCTGATATTTGGCCAGCTTTTGGGATGTTGCTGGGCTTCATTTTAGGCAGATTGTGGGCCTAATTTTCAGCTTGATTTAAGACTTGTTTTGAGGCTAGTTCTAGGTAGATTTGGGCCTGATTTTGGTAACAAGTTTTGGACATTATTTTAGCATGTTTTTTTTGGTCGAATGTTGGCTGGCAATTAGGGCCTATTTTGGGGCAATTTATGAGTCGGAACGTGAGCAGTTTTGAGCCCATTTAAAATACCTCTTGGGGCCCAGTTGAACCTATTTAGGCCTAATTGAGGTACCAGATTAAAATGTCTTTAAAGAGCCAATTTCTCATTGTTGATCCCTCGATTAACCATCTTTCTTGAATGATGAAATATATAAAGTTTTGTTTATTTCTTGTTAAATTAAGTAGTTGGGTTATAAGGTTTAGCTTTGGATTATCAAGATTGGTCACTTAGGCTTAATAATTTTAAAACTAGCCTAAGGGAGTTGGACTACATTATGGGCGTTACCCTCATCCAGATGATATGAGTCCATGCACGTCCAGTGGCTAAAGAGATTACAGAAAGTGACCAATATGGTTAATTTCACCCGTCTCTTTGTCCATTGGACATTGAAAATATCCATTAGGGGCAATTGGATTGGGCGGGGTCCAAGTTTCTAGGACTTAGTGGATACTCTTGGTTGAGTGTTCCACCAAAGTGGCCGTGACTAAGAATACCCATTGGGTTTTAGATTCAAGGGCATCGTCTTACGTCGTGCAAGAAGGACCAAATGTGGTGGTGTTTGTCTTCAAACATGCGGTGTTCAATTCAAAGGAGTTCGTCGTATACCTGGAGCGAAACGAGGTGGGGTGGATGGTGCTAGTAGTGTGGGATCAGATGGTCCATCTTGCCACAAAAGGTGTTGGATTGTTTGGAACCATATTGTTGGTATTCAGCCAGCCTTATGTTGTGAAGACTGCTCGCGTGTTGCGATCTCGGCCCAAAGGAAGGGGTCGTAATGACGCACTGAGTTTCACACCAGGATTTAATGATTTGGCCCATCATCCTGGATAATCTAGTCGACTGCCCCGTTGATTAGATAAAGTTTAATACATAAGTATCTTTTAATTGATACTTAAAGTTCAAATAGGTATTTACTCTGAGCAGTTGCACCTTTATATTATAGTAATGAACGTTGGATCCATTCTGTTTACGTCTAATTTAGTAACAGGATCCTTCAGACGTTCATCTTCCTTCGAACAAGCTTCTCTCCAGACCTGAAAAAGTAAAGGAGGAAACTAAGGGTGGCCGGCGTTCAGCCATTGGCCCTCCGAAGCTTAAGTTAGACGAGATACAGTTATAAAGTGAAAAGCCGAATAAGAGCTCAGGGATTGTGTAAAGCCATTCGCTCTTCTTTCGCCTTGAATTCACTGAGCATTTGATTGACTATGAGTTGAGAGTCACTATGAATAAGTGAACTCTGTATCACAAGCACATTCGCTAGTTCGAGGCAAACGATCAAAGCCTCATATTCTGCTTCATTATTAGAGACATGAGTGTCAAATCGTAAAGCATATTGAAAATGCGACCCATTAGGAGCAATTAAGATTAAGCCGGCTCCGTTACCGGTGGCGCGTGAAGACCATCCACAAAGAGTGACCAGGGGGTCTAGTCCTGGTCGCATGGTTATTGCTGGATGAAGAATATGTGAATTCAGCAATGAAATCAGCCACGACTTGACCCTTAATTACGGTTCTTTGGGCAGAACGATATATCGTGCTCACTGATCTCGATTGCCCATTTAGTCAATCGCCCTGATACCTCAGGTTTTTAAGGACCTGTCTTAATGGATGATTCGTAGGTACCAATATAGAGTGGGCTTGGAAATATGGTCGCAATTTTCAAGCAGCAATCACTAAGGTGAGAGCTAATTTCTCCATATCAGAATATCAAGTTTCGGCACCCACCATCGCTCGACTAATATAATAAACGGGCCTTTGTACCCCAGAATCTTCTCTTATTAATGCAGCACTAACGGCCGTAGAAGACACAGATAAATAAAGAAGGAGCTGCTCGTGTAAAACAGGTTTCGATAAGATAGGGGGTGTGCTCATATATTGCTTCAGTTGTTGAAATGCTTCTTCGCATTGTTGAGTCCATACCCAGTCGGTTTTTGCGGTAGCTCGAAGAAGCTTAAAGAATGGAAGGCACTTATCAGAGGCACGCGAAATAAATCTGTTCGATGATGCAATGCGACCAGCCAATCGTTGGACATCTTTGAGAGTGGACGGAGACTTCATTTCGATCAAGGCTTTTATCTTCTCGGGATTCGCCTCGATTCCTCACTGGCCAACCATAAACCTAAGAAATTTTTTGGCGGAAACCCCGAAAGCACATTTTTCTTGATTTAACTTCATTCGATACTTCCTCATTAGGTCGAAGGTTTCTCGGAGATCTACGAGATGGTCGTTGGCTGCGACACTTTTCACGAGCATGTCGTCGACATAAACTTTCATGTTCTTACCGATTTGCGTAGCGAACATTTTATTGACCAAACGTTGATAGGTGGCTCCTGCATTCTTGAGACCAAAAAGCATTACCTTGTAACAATACAGGCCGTGGTCAGTGATAAAGGCAGTATGTTGACTATCGGGCGGGTGCATCATGATTTGGTTATAACCAGAGTAGGCGTCCATAAAACTGAGCAAGGCATGCCCCGCTATTGAATCAACCAATTGGTCGATGCGGGGAGTTGGGAAACTATCCTTTGGGCATACTTTGTTCAGATCAGAGTAGTCCACACACATTCTCCACCTACCATTAGTTTTTCAAACAAGAACCACATTCGCAACCCATTCTGGGTAGTCAACTTCCTCAATGAAATTGACGGTCAATAACTTTTCGACCTCAGTTTTCATCACCATTTGCCTTTTTGTGGTGAACAATCGTCGATGCTGATGAACAGGTTTGTGCTTCGGATCAACTTTCAGGCGATGAACTATGACGTTGGGTTCGATACCTGGCATGTCACTATAAGACCAAGCAAATAAATCTTGATATTCGGTGAGAAAATGAGTTAGATTTTCACGAAAGACATCGCTCAAAGAAGATCCAATGTAAACCTTCTTGGACGAATTTTCTTTAGATAAGTAGATTGCGACTGTCTCTTCCCCTGGGGTACCTGATTAAAGAGCGCTCTCTCTTAGGTCTAACGTTGTAGCTATCGGCAGATCCGATGGGTCTCCTGTAATTATCATAATAGGAGCTACTTGGGCTTTCTTTCGATCTTGTATGGCGATTTTGTAACATGCTCGAGCTTCCTTTTGATTTCCTCATACAACCCCGACTCCGTTCGGAGTAGGGAATTTGATGCATAGGTACAAGGGGTGTAAAGCTACTCCTATCTTGTTGAGCGAAGGTCGACCCAAAATAGTGTTATATGCTGATCTTCGATCCATCACGAGGAAATTAATGAAGACTGTGGTTTTGGCTGAACTTTCTCCGAAGGTGACTAGAAAGTCGATGCTTCCTTCCAGTGTTACAACTTCGCCCCCGAAGCTGACGAGGGGAGTAGAGACTGGTTTGAGTAGACTTCTGGCGAGTGTCCATTTTATTGAAAGCTTCCAGGTAAAGAACATCAACGGAGCTACCTGTATCCAACATAATACGATGAGTTAAATAATTTGATACCTTTAACGCGACCACGATGAAGTCCTTGAGAGGGAAATGAATCTCTTCTGCATCTTCAAGAGAAAAAGAGATCGGATGATGGCTAGGATTTGATATGTCGGACGATTTTTCCAGCCAATAAATATGTTGGGGCTTCTGAGACGCCATGTGAGCATATGCTTTTCTTGACGCTTGAGAATCTCCTCCACAAGCTGAACCTCCAGCAATGGCTCGGATCTCACCAGTGGGTTCAGCATCTTCTTGCGAAGGGTGATGTTGAGGTGACTTTTTCCTTTGTAATGGGGCTTCCGTTCATTTAGGTGACCGACCCTGTCGCGCCACATAATCTCGGAG
Organism: Liriodendron chinense; assembly: GCA_003013855.2. Classification (NCBI taxonomy): domain Eukaryota; kingdom Viridiplantae; phylum Streptophyta; class Magnoliopsida; order Magnoliales; family Magnoliaceae; genus Liriodendron; species Liriodendron chinense. The sequence continues at coordinate 230,910 of ML058466.1, read as the reverse complement.
ATGACCCTTTCGAATCAGGGCTTCAATATGATCTTTTAATGATATACAATCTTGGGTGTTATGCCCATGATCTTTATGGAAATAACAGAACTTCCTCTTGTCTCTTTTTTCAGGATCGGACTTGATCCTTGAAGGCTACTTCACGTACGGTTTGTGCTTGATCTCCATTAATACTTTCTTAGGAGATTGGTTAGGAGGTGTATAATTATGATATTTACCAGAGTAGGCTTCTTTGGGGAACGGTCTCGTCGATCCCGCCGGTATTTCTTATCAGGAGGAGAGATCTCCTTAGACTTACGCTTCTTGCCCTGTATACCATGACGTGCCAAAGAGACTCCTTCCGCATTGATGTATTTTTTAGCTTTGGCTTGGAATTCCAGTCATAGTTCTAGGAGGGTTTTTGTCTAGGGCGAACATGAATTTTTCGCTTGTAATTCCGGCTAGGCCTTTGTTTTCAGTATAACCTTCAATTTAGACGGCTTCTTCAGTGAACCGAACCGTGAACTCCTTAATTATCTCTCCATGTTGTTGCTTCAGATCCATTAAATGAGATGCTGATTTTTTGGTGCGGATTCTTCCCATGAACTGAGAAAGGAAGACCTCCGACAATTGGGAGAAGGATCCAATAGATCGAGGTTTTAGGCCTCAAAACCATGTACACGCTGCATCATTTAGAGTTAAGGAAAAAGCCCTACACATAATTTCTGAACTATATCCTTCTAGCTCCATAAGAGACTTATACGTCTCCAGATGTTCGAGAGGATCGCCGGTGCCCGTATATGGGACGATGATAGGCATTCGGTATTTCTTAGGCAAGGGAGCCTCTATAACCTCGCGGGTGAAGGGAGATTCAAATCGATGGATTGATGCAAGAGTAATAGGTGGGAGGTTAGACCGATATCGTTGCTCCATATCGTCGAAGCGATCCTCGATTCTCTTGAGATCTCCTTCCCATGGTAAGGTGTAGCTTGAAGTTTCGACAGTAGACCCCTGAGATTGTTGTTGCTGGGAGGTACTGGAGTGTATAAATTGTGGAGGAGGTACCGAGACTTGATTGTCGAGTGGCATTCGATTTGAAGGAGGATTTGGTTGGGTTCGTGGCTCGCCTGTAGAATGTCTAGAAGCTACTGGTACAGGTCGCACCGGCGGCCCCTCTGAAGGTTGTTGTTGTAGTTCCGAAAAGTGTTAATCAAACCGATTAGATAAGGTTTGAAGCCCAGCTTTGAGAGTAAGAAGTGTGTTTCCGACGAAACGCATAATGTCGTCTTGACCGCCGGATACATCGTAAAATGGATTTTGTGACGGCAAATTGGACTCTCCCGGGGGCATGCCCGTCGAAGCAGTCTGAGGGAGATTATACACTGGTTCAGTGATGTCAGGCGGAGGTAATGTCTGTCTTGAAGTGAAAGGATGAACCGTCTTTTTGGGAGGCATAGTGGGAGATAACGATCAACGATGAGAATGGCTAATTCTGACAACCCCGTTCCCACAAACGACGCCAATCTGTTACGCAAGCCATTAAGATCACTGCTGATTTTAGGGGATAAGGTGCTTATCTTGTTAATCCTTAGATAAAGGGATGACTTAACAACCTTGGACGTCTAACTGATTACGTCTCTTAATGGAGATGCTCAGAGTTATGGATAAGGACAAACCAAAATTGATCTGTACAGATTGATGCTGAAAGGCAACGGTTATTCGCCTCGAAGATAACCTCATTTAACATCCCTGAAGTGGGCTGCTCGCATGTAGATATAGTGGGCTGCTCGCATGTAAATATACGATTCCTTTCAACGACCACGAGCCGAGCTGCTCGCATGCAAGACCTTTGTTTTATAACCAAGGAGTAAAGACAGACGAATTATGAAAATACCCTCATTCGATGACCAGCGACCAAGCCAGCTCGCATATTCGGGAATGTATACCGTACTCTTACAATATGCGAGCGTCAACCATAAGGGCTCGTGGGTTGAACACCATAAACCAAAAAGGCGCTCGCGAGTCTTGAGTCTTCGATATCTTCAACCACCACTTTTATGCTATAACACGTTCTCTCACAAATTAAAGGCCTCCCTACCCTTAATGACAGTAACTTCTCGGAATGGAAAGAATCACTTGAAATAATTCTTGGATGTATGGAATTAGACCTAGCCCTTAATGAAGATCATCCTCCAAAGCCAACTGAATCTAGTTCCGCCACTGCTATTGCCAAATATAGCAGGTAGGAACGAGTGAATCAGTTAAGTATAAAGCTAATTAAGTACTCCATTCCCAAGTCCTTTCGTGGGGGTATACTTGAGAAAGATAATGTGAGAGAATTTATCAAAGAAAATGGAAAAAAGGTTCACCAAATCAGATAAGGCAGAGACTGTAACGGTTCTTTCTGAACTTGTGTCTCTAAAGTATAACGGCGATGGAATTAGGGAGCACATCATTAAGATGGTCGACCTCGCAGCTAAGTTAAAGGCCCTCCAGTTAAACTTCCAGAAGACTTAGTAGTCTATTTAGTGTTAATTTCTCTTCCTTCCAGTTTCAGCACTTTCAAGGTCAACCATAATACTCAGAAAGAAAAATGGACCTTGACTTAGTTAATATCCCACCGTGTGCAAGAGGAAAAGAGACCTAGGCGAGAACGACCAGAAATTGTTCATCTCGCGTACTCTTCTCATGGGGATAACCAAAAGAAAAGGAAGAGAGGTTTTAAGAATAAGGGTAAAGGAAAGGTTACGAGCAATGATGCAGAGTCGAATGACAAAAAATAAGTGGTTGGTCTCTGTTACTTTTGCAATCAGGAAGGTCACTTAAAGAAACAGAGTCATGGGTATAAAGCTTGGCTCAAGAAGAATAAAAACAAAACTAAAGGTAAAGACTCTTGTCTGACAATTCATGAGGTTTTAATTGACACGCATCTGTCATGATATGCATCAATTTTGGGTCGTACACTCATACTTTGTATCTTGTGCAGATGCATCTGAAGAGCCCGAGACCCAGTGATGCGGAGTACTGCGTATCTAGTGGGTGGCTTTTAGTAAGAGAATCGAGGCTTAAGATTTTGTATTTCTTTAAATACATTAAATTAGTTTGCATTTGAATTTGGAACCTTTGCATTTATTTTACGCTGATTTAAAATAAAATAGTTCATTTGGTTTTATTTTAAAATTCGAATGTTGGTTTAAAGCCTCGATACTCTAGTAGTGCGTGATATGTGAATGTGAATGAAGGCAACCTCGCTTACAGATAAGAATAACATTAATAGTCACAAATAGGTTCGATCCCTAAAAATAATGTGCACAAAGGTATCCAGTCTAGACATGAAGTGTTATCATTTTGAGGTGGATGCACTATAATGACATTTAAGACATTGAGCTAAGAACCTATGAGAAAAGCTTGACCTGGAATTGATGGGGACATCTGTCTCGAATTCCTAAGAATCCTGATATACGCGACATGAGACTTTCTCATAACCATGTTACCTTTTAAATCTTTTGATTGATGAGGGAACAGTAGGAGTCAGTCTCTATGTTGTGACAGTTTAAGGGCCTGTGCTTGACCTTACAAATATTTTGGTAATCATAATAAGAAAAATTGTGGATATATTGGATCCATAAAGAAAGGTGATATAGATACTCAACTCAGATTCAGTGACACCAGTCGGGTGACACTGATAAGATAAATAAAGTTTGGTTTACACTGAGTGTATCATCAGCGGGAGGTCCAAGTTTAGATTTTGTTTCAAAACATGGGTGTGGTTACTCGTAAGATTCGATTTGAGCACTTATGACATCATGTATTGGAATAGAATTTTAACGTCTATCACGAAGCCAGGTGTTGGAGTTGTGGTATTGCAATCCTTGAAATGAAGAGGATATATAATCGTCGAGTGTTTTGTAAATTCCAGCTGATAATTACACTGTAGGGTGTTCAGGATCAGTGGGAGTACAGACATTGAGCTAGCGTACGCAATCGAAGTTATCGACGATTTCAGTTTTGATCCTTGTTCTCACAGTGCATGCATAAGAGATAAGAACATATATAATTGAGGCGGAATCATCTCTTGGTAGAGATGATTGGACCGCTTGGAAGTCTGCATGCAGGTTGTACCTAGCATGGGATTTTAATGTTCCGCACTTTTCCAGTATCCATGTCGTTGGGAGTTTTTGCATTTGTGATTACGCCTGGTCCCGCCTCGACTAATGAGGTAATGACTGTCGTGGTTCAATGTCAATAGTTCCAATGAACCAGATAATTCAGGGTACTTTATAAGATCCATTAAATATCTAGGAAGTGAGAGTACTAGATTATAAATTGCATACTGAGGAATGCCATAAATATCCCAAGTGGGAGAATGTTGGAATTGTGGGCCATGCATGGCCTATATCCACCTGACAATGCAATGATTGGATTGGACTGGTCGCATGACCCTCTGGGTGGGACCCACATTGATGGGTGCACACAAGAATTGCGCATGAAGTGGTAGTTGTATTAGGACGTGACTCTTCTCCCGGGAGGGATTGAGGAGATGTGGGAGTGGAATAATCCTATGATGGGTTGGATTCTTCTCACAAACCCTATCTATTTATAGTGCTACTGGTCCCCAATTCACTATTATCATCACATGTACATTTCTTCCCATTAGAGAGTGCAACGGGTCATGGGTGTGGTAGAGGCGGAAGACCGACGTGCAGCCACCTTCATCAAAGTTTTCTACAGCCAGGACTATGGTCGAACAAGGTACGCCTCTAAGTTCATCAATGCCTCTAATTGATGCTAGTATTGATCCGGGGAAATCCGCTGCGTCCATTATTTCAACATATTATCCACCCAAACATGCGTAGGCAATGATAGCATAACAAAACAATCAATTTTCTAAATTAGTTGATTAATGCAGGGAATGCATGAGATACAAATAAAAGAAAATGATGTGTTGGTTTTCTAACAGTCGACCAGCCACCCTACAAGTGCATGCATATCCCCGGACAAATCACAGTAAATGGTGAGTTGATCTTTTTAGCAGTCGATCAGCCACCCACAAATGCAAGGTCGCTCTTCAGTATACTGGTCTTTCTAGAAGTCAGACAATTACTTAGAATGCCAATGTCGTGTATGCATGATTAATTCAACATTTATTAATCATTTTTTTCATACAATAAAATTAGCGAAGTTAGAATACCACCATTATATCACAAGTTTAACTAGGACCATCTGACTCCCTGCAATGCGTTGCCAATCATCGCCAGTAACCCCTCGATTCAAAGTTGAGTTATTCTCCCATGAAAGCATGGTTTGGCCATGACTCGTCAACCATACCCAAATCAAATGAAAGAGCTCGTCACCCAAATATAAAATATAATTAATCAATTCAGATGTGCAGGCTTATCACTCAAAACTAAACCAATACACGCCCGTGTTATTCGAACGGTACTCAGGCACACAACCATTGGCCAAGTAAAAATCATGGGGGGCATTTGAACAGCACTCTATCACCCCTATTAATGCTCATTGGTCACTACGGGGAGACTCTTCACCTGAGCGTAGGTCGACAACTCAAACACAATGTCCCATACCACCATGCCTGGCTTATGAGACTTAGTGGATCGTGTCACAATACAGCTTTAAGTGGACTATTTACAATGGGAATGATAATATTCCAAATTTCATAAAGTGTGATTCAATCAGTTAAATACAAGAATGATTAACTCTGAGTGGAACTTATTTGGTGGACCCTAGTATATAATGACAAACTGACAGTGGCCACTATCGGTCGACCGTGTCCCATCTGAGTTGAACAAATAATCTCGTGTCGGCTAACAAAATGGTAGATAATATACTAATTAAACGTTTGTCAGAGCTTAATCCAAAGCAACACTAAGCAATTTAATACCACATCAAGGCACATCAACCGCACAAGTGGATGAAACGTTACCACACAATATATTAAAGCACCTGGCCCAACCGATCCAAAGGATCAGGATGACATAGGGTGTCATATACATCCACAAGCATAAACACATTCAAACATGTAAATTCATACCATTCAGGCATTTCATCGAGCATGTTACGACCAAACAGCAATAGAGACATTTTATCGAACATGCTCATCAATAATTAACAAATAAATTATAATATTAAAGTGATTTTAACATTTTCAGCATAGGCGAATTCAGAAAAATTAAATTAATTATTAATTAATTTTTTTAAGAAAAGCCTGAGGATAGATCTTTACCCTAAAGTCGAAATTCCTCGATTTTGATGCGGCTCTAGTGCTGGAAATTTAGAAAAAATCTTAAATACCTATGATTAAATACAAATCTAGTGTTGATCACTTAGAATCTTTTTCTAATCAAACTTCTAATTAGGATTTAGGGTTTAGATACCTCATATTTAGAAAAACCCCAAATCGATTCGACAAATCGGGGCCCGAGATCAATGTACAACAGAATCTACATAGGAGCCGAGCTTGAATACGACTCCCGTAAGAGCATGGACCACTCAAATTGACAATTGAGATCCGAAACCCTAACATCCACAAACCTTAACATTAGAGTTTACGAAAATAGAGGAGTGCAAATGATTTTCTAACCCTAACAAGTTCAAGACACAAGGAATTTGGGAAAAATCTTCCAAAAAGGTTAGAGACTTCTTACCTTGAGAACGAAGATGAATCTGGTTGAAAAGTCAGCATAGATTGAAACGCACAGCTCAAACCTAGCGACAAAGAAAACGGAAATACCAAGGCTCGTTGTAATGATCACAACTTTTCAAGACTAGGGATCAAGTAACCTAAGGTCCCAATCTCACACTCTCACTCTTTCTCTCACTTCTTCTTTCTCTTTCTTTCTCTCTAACTCCCAAGCTAGAGTACATTCGGATTTGGAGAGGGTCTTCCTATTAGGGCCCCTTTTATAGCACCATAAATGGTGCAAATGGCCCTAATGGTTAGGTATTTAGTATACTAGCCCTATGGGAGATCGTTTCCCACTATTGGGGCCCGCCAGGAGGTGTATGGGCCAATCTAGGCCATGGAATGGGTAACCCTAGTGTTGATCTTCCTAATGATATAATTATCCGCATTTCGTACGCAGTGATCGACAGTTATGATGAAGTCTTCATTTAACGGTCACCATCATTGGTCGAGGCGCAGCTTTAGGAAACTTACGAGGAAATGTTTGAGACTAGGATCCTAAATTTTATTAAAATCTAAAAGCTCAAAAGCCATAACTTCACGTAAGTTCGAAAGGGTATGATTCACTTAAGTTTTGAGAAATGCAAGGCAGGGTCACACATGACATGTGCCACCCTCACGAGCCCAAGTTGAATGATTCGACACACATTATTTGCTCAACGCCTTGCGATGGACGTCTGGCCCAGTAAGATAGATGATTTTCCTTAGCTTCGGGTTTATTGGCCCATTAACGAGCAGTCTAGAGCTTGTTTGGATAGTCCAGACATTTCTGGAATAAAATAGACAGCGAGATTTTTTTGGCATGATGATTAGGGTATAGATTATCTAAGTTCAATGTGTGTCCTATTAGCATTAGCAAAAATGATGATTCTCTCCTAATCACTTTAATCAAGAGTTTTAATCCGACTAAACTATAAAATATGTTGAATAGTACAATGTATAATTAAATAAATAAAATCTAAAAAAATCTAAATTAATTAACTAGGATGATTCCTGACATGATTAGGAGTAATTCATAAGAATAAATTGAATACTAAAACTGAAAAATGAAAAAGAAACACTCAATCCAATGACAACTTGCTGTTGTAGAAAATTTTAATTTAAACAGGCTAGCTTTGTACAATGTTTTTAGAATTTTTATCTACTTAATTATTTTTATAATTTTTATATCAACTTATTTCTAAGCTTACTTTCATCCTACAAAATTTTAACTCATTTCAAATTTTATAAAAATTATTAAAATTCCATAATGCTGGCTGAAACAAATGGCTTTTCGGACAGTTTTCAAATCTTCCTAAAATAAACCTCATTATAATATTTATTTCATTTTTATATGTGTTTATATGAAACTAGACTCTTCAAGTTTCAATTTGATTTTTGAATCATCTCAATCGGGGTTATAACGAAGGAGATATGAATTTTTGAAGTCAGTATATTAAAGCTGACAAATTTGCTTGGCGCGCCGAAGATCTTTGGCTCAAGTCGAAGGCCTTTAGATGACCATTCGGCACACCAAAGGTGATCTTCGGTGCTCCGAAGGCCCTATTCCCAACTTTCCTTTGGTATGCTTTCACTTAGTTGGCTTAGCTCGAAGGTATCCTTTGGTGCACCGAAGCTGTCTGTTCAATAATTTTTCTGTTAGCCCATTTTTATGAAAGTCCACAGTTCCACTTACCTCCCTAGACAATGTCTTCTTATTTACATACCCTAACATTTAAATAAATGTCATATTTATCTTTACTTTTCTATTTACTTTAAGTTATTTCATGTCAATAGGGAAGTACACCCCATTTGGATTCAAACAAAATACTTAAATCAAATTCTTAATAACAAATATTTTGATTTTCCATTCCTAGTACAAACCGCAGCTTTTTTGCATTTTTTGAAAAGTGACACCTTTTAATTTTAAGGTATTTTGCAAATCTTAATCATTCATAATTTTTTATAAATCAAAACTATGTTAAAACACCAACGTCTGGTAAAAAGACATTTTGGATTTACGGGTGATGTATAGTCTTGTACACAAGCTAGACAGATCGATCGAAAAACTCTTTGGTTCACTAACTCATTAGACTAGAACACTCGAAACCATGATTCACCTTACCTCTATTTCAAAACATCTAATTTTCAAGTTTGCGAAAATCCGGGACATTACAGTATTCCTGAGCATTCGCCAACCCTTACCGGAAACCCTTAGGAACCCTCGCTAGAAACCCAAAACCCTTCACCAGAGCTACGTCATTCCAACGTACAAGGTGTAAAATCTATTTTCTGCGGCGAATGTAAAAAGGGATCAACGAATGTGACCTCGCATGTGATAAAAACTAAGTACAAGGACCTTTGACCTAAGTCCGATGGACTCTATCGCATGTAAATTGGAAGCTGGTGCAAGCTGAAACATCATAAAATTATCCAAGTGATTGCCAGTGCATGCACTTAGGCATCAGGTACATGGCAAACATCCAAAAGAGGATTAAGTAACACCTGTCGCATGCCAAATTGCAGCCAACGCATGCCTTCCAAACATCTTAAACACCAAATTGTAGCTAACGCATGCCTTCTAGACTTCCCAGACACAGTCTGGCATGCGTCAGGCACAAAAGAGCATGCGTTGGGTCCAATTTGGGCTGCATGCTGACAATACCACCTCTTCATAATATTTGACCTAATTCCCGCGTTTTCATGCACGCATACGTACATGTGAATAGTTATCAGTAGATTAATCAACCATTGATGAAGATATGAAGCACGAAATGCCTCCAAAGATGAGTCATCAGACTTTAGTATGATTCAACAAGCAGTTATGATAGCCCTATATTAATTGTATATTGTACAATTGAACTTTAATCCAGATTGAGGCTTTGACTAATTAAAATGGGGCTATGGTTACCACTAGAAATCATAATTGATGAGTTCAAACTATCACAAAACACTTGTTATGGATCATTATCCCAAACTAGTCGATGTACTACCCATCCAAAGCAGCATCTGCTGGATGAGCTGAATAGGTACACATTCATAGTCGATCTTCCCATGATCACTCGTCCACAATGATGATCACTAACTCCATGTCGCACCACTCAATTAAAACCATAATTGTCTCTCAACTCGGATATCCGAAAGAACATGGGACATAGGCATTTGACCTGTCAAAAGATGACTCAGTCTATACCAAAATTAAAATTAATCTCTACAACCACAAATTAAAGACCATAGTCCCTGATGACTTAGTCTTTTGCCTTTTAATCAAGGGTTATCAACAATTGATGTAATTAAGGACTTGTGTCAGACCACAACTTGGATTGTACAAGATCTTGTAATCTTTAAAATAAAATTCACCTTGCGATATCTTCTCTTGTGTGTACTTTTGTGATTACTTATGGATGTCTATGGATGTTCCATTACCAGAACCCAGAGCAACAATACACCAGAAAATACCTCATCACATTTTGTAGTTATAACAAGAGTAACCAGCTAAAAATAAGAACATCGAAAAGTGTTACCTATGAAAGAACTGAAAAAAATATATGTAAAAAGAAGAAAATTAAAAAGACTAAAAAAGAGAATACATAATCATTGATGAAAGAATCGAAAAGTTGGAATTATTATGGAACTATAGTAAGGTTCGAAATTAGTGACTTGGATGAGCTGATCGCTTTTGAGTGATTGTCATTGTTAATATTATAGTAGAAATCGAATCTTTATAAGTGTTAAATTGGATATCACTAAGTACTCTAGAAACTCATTGTTTAAAACTCATTTTACTCATTGATTGATGGATTGGAACTCGATTTGTTAGTCTATTAGTTATTCTCGAATCTAAGTGATTATTATTATCTTGTGCCTTTGAACTCTATTATTTGGAGGAACTTGTGAATGCATAGAAAACTATCTTTTAATAAGATTTTAGATTTGATTTTGCATTTTTTGCTCGAGGACTAGCAAAATGCTGGTTGGGGTGTGTGTTGAGTTCTAAATATTACATATTTATCCCCATTTCATCGCATTTACCTATGCATAAGTATATTAATTTGGACTAATTATATGTGTTTTCTATGTGTAGGTCATATTTGGAAGATCGAGACATTCTAAAGCAATTTATGAGGTTTAGAATGATTAAAAGAAGAATATCAAAGTATGGAAGAATGGAGAGAATTGAAGCTTTGAAGACCAAATTCAAAAGTGCAGAAATCAGCCATCTTCGATAGGATTGAGCAGCCCTTGATTCCATCGAGGAAATCATGAAAATTGCAAATTTGTTACTGTACAGTTTTTGCTCATCTTCGATGCAATCGGGCACACCTTCAATACTATCGACAAGCTTCGATATGAGTCGATACTATAGAAGGAATCAAAATTAAATATAAAACTTACTGATATTTTTGACACCATCTTCGATCGATGGTTTTGATCCTATCGAGGACCACTTGATACTATGGAAGAATCCTATAAACAGGTGGTGATTATGCGATTTGCGAAAGTTTGTAGAACTTTTTGGAGCTGCATAAATTGCTTGATTTTTTCTATGTAAAGGCATCTCCCACACATCCTAAATCATCCTATACGTGAAAGAGAGAGAAGTTCAAGAATATGAAATTAGGACGAATACAATGAATATGTGAATGGGTTTGATCTCTCTCTCTCTCTCTCTATAAACCTCGAAACAAATTTATAGTTAGGGACATATATTGGAATTAGGGTATGCTTACGGCAGGTTGTCAGACTACTAAAAGTATAATATTTTATTTTGAAATATGTGATATAGGTTTAAGTAGAAAAATTAGCAGAATGTCTGAATCAAGAGGCCAGGACGGCATGCATTCGTCTTTGCAATTGAATCTAATACTCACTGGATCTTCACTCAATTAAAATGTCAGATCCACAAACCACGATTGATTAAAGGGGAGAAATTTTTTATGGTGATATCAAAGATGAAATTGTAAAATTTCTTGTTTCATGGGCTTGGTAGGATTATGAATTTTTTAGATAGATTATGAACAAATTTCTAATCAAGTGAGGTTTAGGTGCAGTGGATGTCTTTTTTTTTCATTGTAGAAGATAGAAATCCCCTCTTCTAATTTTCATGATGAATCAGTCTAATTTGGTGCAACCAAACACACCCTTAATAAAAGAAAAATTCAGAAAACAATAAAAATGAGTTTTTAATGATTCGACTCAAATGTAATATTATATCCAAGTTGCATAGTGCATATTGGTTGATAAATGCTCTGGTAGATGTCTTCATTAATACAGAGGTTCTTGTATCTAACTGATTATATTATCTACGGTGGGAGGATAATTGTTGTATCTTTAGCTTTAAGTTCATACAGGTTTTTGTCCATATCATCAATTGGGTTCTGCATTGGTTAATATATGTAGGTGGCCTGGAGGGGATATAATGCGGTGGCAGAAAAGAAGTTCAACCTGGTGTGTTTATCCTGCATTGGATAATTTAATTATCTATATTTAAGTTTATCTAAAAAAGGCTCTCTTGAATAATACTATTCTTGCAGAGAAAAAATATGTGTCGATGTAAGTATTTAATTCAATCTTTTAAGGTCATTTTTTTACTGTTTTGTTTTTATCAAAACAATCTTGTAGACCCAAATTGCTATTTTTATTGTACTGGGTGTATCGGTATTCATTCGCTTATGCAGACTAACATTTCAGTTTTATGCTATTTTGATATATCCAGGGGCTACTCAGAATTCAATCAAGGTTTCCTAGGTATATATTTACTGTTTTTTTGCTGTCTATTATTCTGGGTAATTTATTATTCAGATAGGTTCACTACAAGAAATGTTAATATTTTCGGCACATTTTTTTTGTGGACCACATTTTCCACCAGTAGATATGAGAATCGTTGGCGGATTATGCGTCTGCCGGCGATCAAAAGAGAAGAGTGCCCCATATTAGTTTTAGGGCCACTTTCCTAGTAATATACAAACTGAAGGGTTCTTTTAGCTCTTCGGTGCATTAAAAGTATGAAAGAAGAGATTATACATTTTTTAAGTGTATACCCTGTAATTCTAATATATATGACTTGTAAATGGCTGTGTTAGTGTTATCATTTAATTTGTTTATTTGTATGTAGTTTGACTAAATTACAATGGTATTCCCTCTTAAAATTCTTTAGTAATGGAGTTAAATATTTTAGGTGTTATATCTGTTTAATACCCAGAAGACAAAATGACAGTCTTTTAGCTCAGACATTTGCGATTGTTATTCTATTTATAGACTATCATTTAGGCGTATCATTATACTACTTGAAATTGTGTGTTTCCCCATTTTCTCCAAAAAAAATCTCCTCACTCTGATTAGAGAGTTTGTCGCATCGGTAGCCCCTCTCAAATAATGAGAAAGAAAAAAGAAACAGTTAGATCCTTCAACAATGAAAAAAAAAAAATTTATAGATTATATTTCTTTGAAGACACCCAAACATTGATTAACTCTCCTTCAACTATATCCACTAGTTGGTGAAGATTCCGGAACTCCAACAGCATGCCCTGAAGTCCTAGTATTGGAGTAAGTTGCTGAGGGGACTTGAATTGGTTTAGCCTCAGCTTGATTGAGTACTTAAGAAGTGGTTCAAGTGCATGGAGAATTAAAAATTCAAACTATGTGTAAACCTTTTGAACTTGAAGAATTCACTAAATTTTTTACTAGTATTTGACTTTAGCAGTTCAACTTGGGCACTGATTTTGTGACTCGATTTAAGTTTTAAGTTTTCAAATCTCAAATTAATAGGTTCTCGTTAAGAAGTTACTCAATAGACAATACAAATCCATAGGGATTGTGGATTTTCTCTTTTCAGTTTCTTGACTTTCTTTGGGTAGAATGTATTGTATAGCTCCCCTTTATCAATAAAATTTGGTTAAAAAAAGAACAGTTGTAACTTGTAACATCTTTTAGTTTATAGCTAAAATTTATTTATTTTTGCTAAGTTTCTATCTTCCCTGTACCAGATGATACAATCTACTATTCCAAAAGCTTGCTTTCCTCGTTTTAACATGATGTTGCATAAAAAATAGAGAAACTAGTATTTGAAAATATTAAATATGTTGTTTTAAATGGTTCTATTTGATGGTTGGTGACAATTGAGTAACAATTTCAGTGGATAAAATGTTATTTGTTAAATACAAAGTATCTGCTACAACTTGTTTTATAGCTTTACAATATCTTACATATATTTGTTTCATCCAGATATTTTTCCCTCTATGCTTTAAGCTAATGTTTAAAAACTCATTGTTGAACCTGGACCTTGGCTGAGTCAAGTAGTTCTAGCTATGCTTGATCATCGAGTTCAAACATTGTTCTTTGTGAAAAATCGGTTAACTTTATCACTATTTGGCTGAATTATTATAAATTTGGTTAAGTTTTCATTCACTTTACTGGGTAAAACTCAAACTGAAAGACCAATTCCCAGGCGAAGCATTGAGTTTGTATAAATTGGGATGTTTTATGTATGTGTGTTTGTGTCCAAAAGTTGCCTATGCATTCATTTTTTCTAACATGTCAGACGTAGAAAGGTTGCATGTATGTCATCACATGCAGTTGTGCATGAGTAGTCTGTTAGGATTGTGTTGTCCTAGATTCTCCAAGTCAACTAAAGAGGAACCTATGACTTTCCAAATGCTTTTGACTTTAACATGCATTTGAGATGTCAAGATTGCTTAATTTGTGGTATCTTTGATTAATCCACAAGCAGAAGTAAATTATCTAGGGCAACAATCACACTGTTAGCCATACGATCAGTGGCATAAACTCAAGACATGAGCAATTGCCCTCATTCTGCAGTAAAGCTTACAACAATCAGATGGTCAAATGTTGATTTTAGATTGAAACTTCTAGGTGCAAATGTTATGGTAATTCTAGGTCTGTACAACTATGTTCAGGCATGTTCCTTTCTATTGTTATGTGTCGTGATATTTCTGTATTGTAATTTCTGGCCTTACAATTCTTTTGCTTCATAGCTATTGATTGTGTATGCAATTTGTTATATGTTGTCTTGATCAAATTGTCTAAATTAGATATTATTGCTTATTTCACTTCAAAATATTATTGCTCAGATTTATTTTCATAAAATTCAGCATTTGATATTCTTTTTATGAGGTGCATGTACTTCAAGTGGTCAGGCTTAATCTTAGGGTGATTTGGATTGGAAGTTTCAAATTGCTTTTGGATATCCATTTGGGAGATCTAATTCAGTTCTCCATAATTTGCATTTTCTTAGATCTTGATTGGTTTAAGAGTTTGTGCAGTTGGAACTCCTTCTTTATGAGTTTATCAAGCTTAAAATTAACAATGATACAAATGCATTTATTAATGAAATTCTTTGTCCAAACACAATAAATTCATAAATTGAGATTTTGGTAGTAATTCTAGTTGAATTTTCTTTCAATTCTGTTCATATTGATTATTTTCTAGTGTTGCTGATATGCTTCAAATTTTATTTGATCCACCAGAGAATGAACCACTTTGTGAATAATTAAGTAAATATTGGAACATCATAATGTCTGAATGTAGAGTCCTAACTAGCTATGGACATGCTCTGCTAAAATTTTGATTTCCTATTTTGGTATAGGTGGAAATGGCTTTCCTTTTGATTTCCTTGCCCATAAATGATTTTCACTATGTGTCTCAACTTGAATTGTCTTTACAAATGGTTTACAAATAGGGAAAGCTCATTATGGCACTTCTTTCTTAGGGACTTGTGGAGAGTTGTTTACCTGTAATATGACATGAGATATTCTATAAAAAACTTACGAATTAGATCATATCAATCCTTTGAGATTCCATTGCATTTTCAGCATCTACTAATTCTGTATGAATGATTTTGCATTATGCAACTTGCTTCTTTTTACATACTGAGCAAAAATGTATTGTGCGAAGAGATATGACCTTCTAATTCTAATTGGTTGTGATGCTTGTGCATAGGTCCGCACCATGAGAGTAAAGAAGCGCCTAAATGAGATAATGAATAGGTTGAACAAGAAAAAATTTGAAAGGAAGCCTGACTTGAAAGGTGTGATTGTCTATCCTAGATTTCATGTATGTCCATTAAGGTGCTCTGGTTGCTGTGCTATGTTACATGAGTTATTTTGTGACGATTTTTATATATGTTTCTATACTTAAAACTACTCGGGCAATTCTCTATTTGATTGAATAATTGAGTGTGAGCTCTTGACATCACTGTTGCTGAAAAATATTATTTGGTGCATCTTCAACATCACAAAAATTAGGATTTTACCTGAACTCTGCATTTTGTTTATAGTTGTAAGTATTATTACTTATATATTAATCTGTTTTATTCCTAGTTCTCTTAATTCTTAGGAGGAGATGGTTGGATAAGCAACCCAGACATTATCATCGTCAGATGCTAGTAGTCTGACACATGATGAAATACTTATTAATGTTCTTGGGAAGAAGAAGAAATATTTACATGGTATAAGATACAGAATGAAGGCAAAACCAACCTGTTTCAATGTGGATGTAGAAGCTGAACAAAGATGAGTGGAGGCAATAGAAAAGAATTATGTCAATGCTTTTGAAAAAAATTAAAGATATGGAGAACAATATGGAAGGGAGAATGCAAAAGAGAATATATGAGACAGTACAAGAGAGCATGAATACTATATTCAATGAGATGAAGAAAGAATTGTTATTTCAACAAAATAACCCCCCGCCAAGCTCCTCATAAGGAACGATTACAATGCTAAATTTGGATTTCATGTACTTATTGAACATGTCTTTAAATTTGAGGTTATGATAATGTACTACATGTTAGGATTGGTAGTTACTAACTTGCTGATCAAGATAAGGTTTGGATTTAATAGTTACTTTGATTAGTATTATTTTATATAAATGTTAGGTTTAATATTTTTGGGAGCTTTTTATATAGTTGTCGTATGTACTTTAGTTATTATTATTTTAGTTGATGCTATCTAATATAATTCTTTTAGGTAATATTAAAAAAAATATAAAATCTAAAAAAATTGTAATATTATATTTTTTTATATTTTAGATTTTTTAATATTTTCATAAATACTTTAGCGACATCCTCGAGGTGTACATTTGGTATATTTTATACAACATTTTGTGATGCAGTGGTGGTCATTGCCCATAACAACAAAGTCATCTAAAAAACAATAATGTTTACGATGGAAAGATGGTCGTCACTAAATATGCAGGCAGTCCAGACGCCATTTTACTGTCGCTAATATTACCTATTTGCGACCCCCCTTGAGGAGTCACAAATGGGTACCTTTTCCAACGCTTAAACTTACTGTCAATAAAATGGGCCTTGTGCGATGCCCTTCTCTATGGGTGTCGGTAATGGTCTTTAGTGACTCAGCCAATAACGACGGTCGTGGCAGCGAAGATTCTTGCGTGTTGCTAAAGGACATCATTGAAGGTTTATTTAACCTTTGGTGACGCTTTGGGGCATTGCAAAAACCCCTTCCTATTGTAGTGAGGACTAAAAAATGGAGCTTGTAGTCAATTTATAATGTTTTAAGTTTAATTGATTCAAATATTTTTAGATTTAAATGATGAATTTTAGTGATTGATTTGAATAGAAGTGATAATTTTAGAAAAATCTTAGATTTATCATTAATTATATTTACTTTAGATGCTTTCAATTTTTTAAGATTGATTGCTTGTGTGTATGAGAGTGTTAACCTGTATAATTCTTAGGTTCGTCTTGATTTTCAGATAGGATAAATGCTTTGTAATTTCTACAGGTTAAGTACTTCGTTTTTTAATATATAACTGATCACTTGAAATTCATATTTTTGTTGGCTTTTGAATTATGATTTAACTGAATTGATCTTCCAATTGGATTGAATAGAACTTTGATTCCAATTGAGTTATCAACTTGAATTGATAAACTCAACATTATAGATTGATTATAAGTGGATCCTTAGTGCTCTGGTTACTTCTCTATTGATTATTTTCTCTACTTTAATTTCGCTAGATTAAAAACCTATATTTTAGATTTACAATTGCTTTTTAGTTCTAGTTTAGATCTACAGTGTTTGGAATTGTTACTTATTCTATCCTGTGGATGATCTTGGCCTTATCGAATTATTATTACATCGTAGCCCTACACTTGAGGTTGTCAAACAATACCTGTGCATCCACTCGTTTCGAGTATAATCAAATTTGTGTGTCGTTACATCGGTGTTTGCCCTTGATTGACTAGAAAGTAATTTTCTTAACCAGAAAACTATTTGATTGGCCTTGGCTGGAGTGTCAGCATATGAATCCTCGTTGAAGTCATCATCGATCGTGATGTCTTGAAATTTGGTTGAAATTGGGAAAAGACAAGAGTTAATAGATATTACAAACTTCAAGTCATTCATACGGCCAAATATTGTGTATGGTGTAGGGTTGCTTAATTGCTATATGAAGTCTTTGAATTATTTTAATCTATAAATAAGAAAAAGACTTTTGTGCTATTTAAAATGACTCGATCGTTATATCTTTTATTCACCTATTAAAGAATTGAGACTTTTTTTGTTCACAGATAATGATTGGGCCAGCGATATAGATGATATATAAAGAGCATGTCGGGCTACAAGTTCTATATTGAAACTAATGCTTCACATGATCTTAAAAAATCAAGATACGTATATGCTATCAACAGTTGAAACCAAGTACGTTGCAACTGCATTTTGTGTAAGTCAAGCCATTTGGTTAAGAAAAATGCTTGATGAAATGCACCATCCTCATGATTGTCCCACAACAATCTTTTGTAATAATAGTTTGCTAATATTTTTATTGAGGAATTGAGTGTCTCATAAAAGGAGCGAGAACATTAATATCGATTATCACTTTATTTGAGAATTTGTGAAGAATGACAACATAAAGTTGTAGCAATGCAAATTCGATAATCAAGTTGCTGAAATTTTTACAAAGCATTTAAGTTTGATATATTTAATAAGTTAAGAAAATACAAATAAGCATGACTGATTTTGAAACATCTAATTTAAAGAAGATGTTAAGAGTCATACTTTAATTTTTCAAAATCCATAGATCATGTGATGATGAATGAGTGTGCGAGGTTTCATGCCATACATATGAGAGTAGTTTACTTATGATAACAATAGTTTATTAGGGCCCATTTGGATACCACCTAGTAAGTAACTTTTTAACTTAAGTAAATAAGTTACTTTTTAACTTAAGTTTGGTAAGCGTCATGGTAAAAGTAACTTATGTGATGAAAGTTACTAATCCCCATAAGTTTTCTGTTCTTACTTTTTAACTTTTAACTTTTCTACTTTTCTCTCCCCCTCTCATATCTCCATGTGATGAATGCTCATATCAAAGGAGGTCCCACATTATGGACGATCTACATTGAAGATGGGGCCTACACAATGGATAACCCATATTAACATAAGCCCACATAATAGATGGTCCACATCAAAGGTCAACCCCTATTGATGAATAACCGACATCCAAGCCAAGTCTTGCATGATGGATGACCCACATTGAAGGTGGGGCCCGTATGATGGATAGTCCACATCAAAGCTGGGCCCCACATGATGGGCAGTGGATATTGAAAGTGGACCTCACATGATAGACGATCCACAATATTAAGGTGGGTCCCATTTAATGGACGACCCACATTGAAGGTGGGGCCCACATGATGGACAATCCATATCAAAGGTGGGCTCCACGTTATGGGTGGTGGATGTTGAAGGTGAGCCTCCACCTAATGGATGATCCATATTAAGGTAGGCCCCACAAAATGACAATTCACATTAAAGGTCTGCCCCTAATGATGAATGACCCACATCCAAGGTGGGCCTCACATAATGGGTGGCCTACTTCGAAGCTGGGCCTAGCATGATGGACGATCCACGTTAAAGGTGGGCCTCACGTGATAGACAATCCACATCCAAGGTGGCCCCACATGATGGATAGCCCACATCGAAGGTGGGCCTCACAAGGTGGATAGTTCAGATTGGAGACATGGCCAAGGTGGGCTTGGCATAAAGAATGGTCCTCATCGAAGGTTGGCTCATATGAAAAATGGTGGATATTATAGATGGACCAAATAAAATGGAAGTAAAAAATACTTACCTAAGAATGGTAACCAAATATTCTTTTCTACTTTTGGACTGATAAGTATGTTGCTGACACATATCTGCTTAATAAGTAGAAACCAAGATAAATGATTTGGGTTATAAGTAGCTTATATAAAGTAATTTACGATCTAAACATGCGGATGAATATAATGCAAGTGGTAATAGGCTAATGCATCAAGAGAGTAAGGTATGGATTTATTACTTTTTATTTCTGTTGTAGCTACTTCCTCAGTTTGGTATAGGTATTAGAATTGTGCACTGGGTCAATCATATTTCACCTGAAAAAAAGCAAGGGGTTTGGATTTTTCTGCAAAAGCCCCTCTCCTGGCGGTTTTGCTACATATAGTGGCACCACCTTAACTCAGTATGGTACGGTGAATGGTTTACTCACCTAGATTGCATCCATAGTATTATTATCATGTTTTCAACAAATATTTCTTCACACGCAGTGGCCTGTGACATGGTTGGCTAATATCTTTGTTTCAAATGCAATGCAGGTGAATACCAACCACCACATAAAATAACCGAGGCCGAAGAAAGTAGCTGGATCTTACCTCTTTTTGTTGTGAATGGTTTACTCACCTAGATTGCATCCATAGTATTATTATCATGTTTTCAACAAATATTTCTTCACACGCAGTGGCCTGTGACATGGTTGGCTAATATCTTTGTTTCAAATGCAATGCAGGTGAATACCAACGACCACATAAAAATAACCAAGAAAGTTGCTGGATCTTACCTCTTTTTATTGGTGACACGGGGGATTTTTGGTGACGCGGATGACGAAAATGTCAAAAACGTGACAGCATGTCAGATGCGGGCCAGTTCGATGCAATTCCCATGGGGCGCGGAAGGGATTTCTGGGAACCAAGGTGGGCCCACACAGTGATGTTTTCTTGATAAATCCACACCATCCATCCATTCTGGGAGCTCATTTTAGGATATGAAAATAAAAATAACCGGATCCAAAACTCAAGTGGGCTGAAAAGGTGAGATTTGAACGTTAACAGTTGAAATATTTGTGGAGCCATTCCGATGGCGGGCAAAGCTGCTTGGTTGCATGCTCTGGTACACTCTTGTGGTCCACTAGACATGGTTTGAATCTGGATAGCTCGTTTGTATTCGACCGTTCAAATTCCTGAAAGTGATGTGGTCCCCGTCGGCGTGATTTTTACATCAGCGTGATCCTCACACACCTCTGCCACGTCGGCACGTGCATGCAGTGACGCCCGAGTATGTGCCCATCCGCAAGGGTAGCGTAGCATTCCTCAGTCAGGGAATCCAGCTCCGGACGTAAAGTCACTTTGCAACGTAATTTAATCCGAAAGGAAGAAAGGACAAAATCCGCTCCCCCTCGGCGTGAAATGGTCCCACTCTTCTGGTCTATAGCGATGCCAGCTCTACTCGAGCGAGTGCACTTCCTTCACGCACGCTTCCCACTCTTGGTGATGAAGCCAATATTATCGGATCGAAGCCGGTCATCTAGATCCTCATTCTTCTGAATCCTTTTTGGAAAAATTCGGTCCAATATGATAACACCTAGATCAAAGATCTCATTAAGAAACCAACGGATGATAAAAAATGGCAAGAAATCTGCATATATGTCCAAGCGTGTCCTATATTACGATCAGACTGATCTGGTTTTTGAGATGACTGTACTTGAATGGACGGATCTGATCTTTAAAAAATATGCTCGTTTACACATGTGCAATGAGTGCGTAAAATGGATGCACTCGCACGTGTCTTCCTGTCTCACCTCTTTTGAGTTTTCACTCCAAACGGCGCACTCTCCTTCTGAAACAAGGAGAAAGAGAACGCCTCGGGAGTCGTGCATGGGTAGGAGAAGGAGCTGGGCTTGAAATAAACCCTGTTCATCAATCCAAGGCGAAAAGCAACTCTCCCGAAGATCTGAACGAGATCCCTTCCTCTCTATTTGGGGAGAAAAGAAAATGTACATATTCTCTCTTCTCTCCTCTTCTCTCTCTCCCTCTCTCTCTCTCGACGAAACGCCTGTATATGTAAGAGCTTCTGTGCGTTTTGCTTTCTTCAAGACAATGGGAGAACATGCGTTCGCTTTTAGCCGTGATGATGTTCCTTTTGAACTTCTTTGCCTCTTTTACTGTTGATTGATTATGCCGGTTTCTGCAGTCTTTTGAACGCTTCTTTTCTTTCTTTCTTTCTTTTTACAATCCCCTCTCCCTCCCTTCCTCCCCTTCGCCCCCTCTCTGTATGTCTATCTGTCTGAAGATAACTAATCAGAAGTTTTTTTTTTTCCCCTCTCTTTCAGATCGGCGTAGTTAGATGGATTTGCAGCAGCTGTAAACCGAGTTGAAGGTTCGAAGGTAAAGGTTTTTTTTTTTTTTTTTTCTTTTAAAAATCGATCAATGTGGCTTCCACGGAGGCTCTTCTTTGAGGTTTTGTTATATCTGTGGAGAGATATGGAGAAGAGTTCCGCGAGGGTCTGGTACTCCAGCGGACTACCATCCTTGCGATTCTACCAAACCTACCTCCTCGCTCTGCAACATTTGAAAAAATTCGAAAAAAATTACTGTAATGCTTGGAAATCCGCGGCCGTACGCATTTCCTGCCCTTGTTTCACGGCGAAACGGAAGGGCAGGATTCCAGAGCTGACTGTTCCCCACTCCCAAAGTCGTCGATTGTAGAATTACGAGAATACCCCCTTTTGCTTCTGAATTAACTAATACTACCTAAACTTAGGGAGATGATACAGTAGAGCTCTTAGAACCGGAATTCAGTAGAGCCATCTGTCCCCTCTACACGTGGAAGGGTGATTTATCGATTTATCTAGTGGGCCTTGTCATCAGCGCTGATGTTTCGAAGATTGGATTTTTCTGCAGATTCCAGCATTGAATGCCGGCCTAATGGCTATGGATCATCTGATGCAAGTGCATTTTGAACCATTTACATCAGTAACAGGCGCAATTACACTCTGCCACGTATGCTATGGAGAGTGATTGGGCCTGTGTGTATGGAAACCTACCCTCATCACCTATCTGCACCGATCATTTGTCCAGTCCACTCTTTCGTAGACAGCTTGAGAAATCAAACTTACCGGATGATCCAAACCGTCAAGTCAGTGGCATGCAAATATGGAAGGACGAGATCATTCATAGAGGATATGTCCAGATGTGGATGTCTAAGATCATCTGGTTTCTGTGAATTTTGTGCAGCAGCAGAAGAGTGGATTGGACCTAATATTGATGACTTGGATGCCAACAAATCCAAATGCAACTAGGTGCATTTTCCCTGCATTGGCCCGCCAGATAATCTCTCTCTACAGCATGCCAACAGAAATTCTGCCCAACAATTCTGGTAATAGGGTCTGTTAGACGGGGGCATTTGGGTAAAATTCGCATTCATACTTTCCTTAGTGTACTCCTCGTGGTCGCAATGATGTTTGTGGTGGAGCACAGGAGGCGTACTGAAGCAGTAAAATTGATTTCTGTACTTTTTCACCTAACGCCTCTAGAGAAAAAAAAGAAAATAAAGATGATGATGCATTATTTAGACGACACTCTGGAATATGATGGAGGATCATACTCATGCTTGCGTGCAACACACTCATTGACGTAGTGTGTGTCAATCCTAACCATCCAAACTGTAGGTTGCGATGTTAACGGGTCCTATCCCAAAAAATCATACCAATTAGTCAACCGTAACTATTAAATCAGTAGGCATATTAAATTGAGCGGTTTGACAAGAAAGGCTTAAACACGCAACAAAATCCAATGGTAAGGATTTTAAGATCACTGTTAGTAGTCTGTAGAGTTGAAGACCAGGTCTTTGTTTTTATTTTTTGGACGAATCTTTTTGCGTTTGGCATTGTATTGATTAGGGGCGCCTCTGTTTTAACAGCACTCATTTATTTTTTTCATGTGCGGGTTGCAGTGGATGCCTGTGTTTTGATATCTCTCACCAGACTCGTCTGCAACTGTTGCAGGTTTTGTGTGGGTCGGAAGATTTAAATCTCGGAAGAATTCTTATTTTATTTTAAACCCTCAAATTTTTTTTTTTTTTAACTCGCATTGTAGGTGGGGACTTCAAGTGAGAAGATAGTAAATATGCAGACACCAAAGCCAAGGTGATTTCTACTTTTCTTTATCAGTCCATTGCTCTGTTTTAAGTTCTCTTCTCTGCAGAGCATTTTTTTTTTTTTTAATTTATTGGTAGAATCGAAGGAATTCTAGTTTTTTTCAAGGAAATGGATAGGACCAGAGGATTCGATTGGATCCTTGTTTGCTGTAAATGGGCAAGTGGGCTGTGGCTAATAGACTGAAGGGTTCTATTGCATTTTTTGGTTGCTGTAAATGGGGAAGTGGGCTGTGGCCATTAAAGAAAGAAGGTTGCTCAGGATGGACTTTTTTTTTGGAAAGATTTCTTGCTATGTATGATTAGATTAAATTATGACCCATCCTTGCGTGATTGGCGCATGTCGTCTTTCCCAATAGGTGTTGGGGTGGATGCATGTGAGATCCGGTCATTCATCTAGCAGGTCCCACTGTGTATGTGCCTTCGCAGGAAGTTAAGGTCTGGCTGTCGTAAAAGTATTGAAAAATGGCTAGTCAGGTGGGCCATGAGCTTTGAAAAATGTCAGGTCAGAAAAGTTGGCCAGGGTTTCACATTCTCAGGTGGGCCCATGAGCTTTGAAAAATGGCAGGTCAGGAAAGTTGCCAGGATTTCACATTCTATGTATATGTGAACTGTGGTTTCAAATGGTGGTTTGAGAGTATGATTTTCCTAGGATGACCAATCAGGGTCTAACACATGTGCCATATGACACTGGTGCCAGCCCAGAATCTAGATGTATGATTACTGCTGTTCGCAACTCCCAAGTGATTCTTGGGATGTTGCTGGAAATTAACAGTTGAGATTGTTTTGTTTCTTATGAGACTAATATGCACGCTATCTTTTTTATTTGTTTTACAGGGTTGATTTTCTGGGTCCTTGTGACCTAATGTTTTTGTTTTTATTTTTATCCATTGTATATGTATTGCTACAAATGAATATAAAAATGAAACTAAAATTGCAGTAACACAGTGTCATGTGGCTGATAAAGTTTGGAATTGAGATTTTAATGGTGTATCTCAATTTGCAAGGATCTGAATCTTTGTCCTTTCTCTTGACTTGAGTTCAAGAGGGTCCCTCTAGGAACATGCTAGGGTAGCAGGCTGGCAGCTCCGTGCCTGGGAACTGGTGAGCTTTCGTTGTTGGTTGCTTTGAATTCGCTTTTTGGTTGAATTGTATGTGGAGATTGGAGAAGGATTTGGCTCTATTGCGATGAACTTTTGTTGGAACATGCCACATTAAATGTGGTTGTGTCATTTTATGGATCAAGTTTGTTCATTTGGTTGACTCACATTAATGGCTCTTAGCCACCTTATTAGCAGACCTTTCACCTTTTTTTATTGTGCACCATGGTTCTGAATGTTGGTATCGTTTGGCGTATCAGTCCAATGGAAAAATGATACGATACGGTGTCTTGTATTGGTATTGGGGCTGTATCAGCCTGTATCGGTCATAACTTTTTTAAGTCAAAGAATCAAGGAAAATATCAGGAAGAAAGAGAATAATAAGATGTTCAAGAATAAAAAAAACCTTTTTTTTTTTTTTTTTTTTTTTGTATTTTAGACATGTATATGATGATGGTGTATTGGATGGACCATTCTTTGATGAGAATGTTGTCTGTCGGTTTAACATATTGAATGTCAACTAAATGGGTGCTAAATGAACACAAATCAAGTATGATTTGGTGAGCCAGGGCCCATTACATTGAAATAAAGCAAAAAGAAGATGAAAATATTGAAAAGAAAGTGAAGGTTTACCCTTCTTTTCGATTTTTTCCATTATGGTCCGCTTCACTTTGATTTGTCGAATGATTTATTTTGATCCCAAAATAGGTTTAGATCTAGCCTAAAATGAGTTTTTAAGCTTCTTCCATGGTTTAAATGAAAACAAGAAGAGGAGACATGAGTGAAATTTTGAAAAGAAATTCAAATTGAGCTTTTACGGGTGTATCGGCCCCATATCGGTGTTGATATGCCCCACATTGGTTGAATATAGGCCAATACGAGTCAATTTTTTCGTATTGGGCTGTGTATTGTCTCGCGCCGATACAGATACGATACGGTCGTATCGGCTAATATGATACCAATATTCATATTTATGTTGTGCACTATCGTCCCTTATTATTTTTAACGATGATAAATTTATTGAAGAAGGCCGCAACCAAATAATGTAAGAGACAAAACTAAAATAAAGTTCCAAGTTTGCCCTATTATTCAGAAACCGATTGGTAACCTTTGATGCATACACCTATTCCTTGATGTGAGATTCGCCATTTGAAATACATCAAGAACATTCCTTTACCGATTTCTAAAACAAAGATCATTCCTTTCTAACTAGATAAACCAAATACCCATAAGTAGACTTATGTGCCAAACATGTTTCCCAATCTTTTCTTTTCCTCCACCATGCCATGCAAATAAGAAACGATCAATAGAGCTCGGTACCACCCATTGTACATTGAAAATTTCCAAAAGGCAATCCCATAAACTTGTTGTCAATAAGCAATGAAGAAACAGATGTCCACCAATTCCACATCTTTATAACACATAACGCAAACATTTAGGAGGATTGGCTTTCTTTTTTAGAAGGTTATCTATTGTTAAGACCTAGTTTCCCACTAACCATGTGAACGCCTCCACCTTTGGAGGAGCACCATATTGCTAGATAAAAGTTGTCGGACTTGGCTCAACGAAAATACTAACTCCGCTAAAGACCTGATAGAAAGACTTCATTGAGAATTTTCCAGATTTTCATATAACCATTTTAAGGAATCCTTTTCTGAGAAAAACAAATTCACTTTGGATAACAACTGAAGTAACTCAACCAGCTCTTGAAATTCTACATCCTCCAAATTCCTTTTGCATAAAGGCTCCCCTTGATAGAAAAGCACCTCTCAACACTTAAATCACTCTCTAAAGCTATCCTCGCTAGGCATGGAAAGATATCTATCAACTTTTGTTTCCCCACTCAAATGCCTCCCAAATTTCATCCTCCAAATGGAACCCCATCCCTTCCCACACTTGTTAACAATGCCACATGATGAGGACATCAGACCCTTCAAGGTCTATCAGTGAAGAAAGCGCGCGCCATAAGTATCTTCCTTATGGCTAGGCGATTGTTAAGGAGCATTGAAGACCCTACACATGTGATTTGGCTCATAGAAGACCCCACATTGGGAAGACATGTGTGTAGGATGAAGAAGACTCGACTGGAAGACTGGACTAGCTTGCTGGACAGTTTTCAATGTCTTCAGGCACCCGATCAGGCGCCCGACCACTATTTATTTGGCGCCCGAAATTTATCCATTTTCACGATTTGGTCACTAGACGTTTTTGGCCTGCCTCCTCGTCTCTCTCTCTGTGGAACTTCATCCCTTCTTCTCCAATCTTCTTCTTTCTTCTTCCTTTCCCTTCCAACTTTCTTCAAGGTAATCTTTTATCTCTCTTTTTATTATGAGCTTAATTTTGTTGATTCCCACAACCCGAAATCCGAGATTTGATCTGAACCCTAGTTTCTCAGATTTTCTAATCCCTAATCCGAGAAAATCCTTTGATCTCTCGGACTAGTGATTCCCACTGGGTAATTTGGTTATGACCATGCAAGATCGGGAGGTTCCATCCCTCGTCGGATCCATTCTACGCGTTAATTGAATCCCACACTGTGTGATTGTGATGATGACCCTCATTATTGCATGTTTCTTTTATGATTTTCTTAGATTATGATGATAGATGCTGAAGTTTTACTGTTATTCTTTTATTATTCTGTTGGATTAATTGTGTTCATGAACATGCATTATAATTAGGGCATCCCGCATCACCACAACTCTCCAATGATATGATGATCTATACAATAAGGACGACCTTGTCCACTTACCTCTTTCATCAACCCCATACTTTCTTCCTGTCACCTCTCTCACAATGAGCCCTCTTCTGCTCCAGATCTCCAAACCTACTTCCCTAACAAGGCCAAATTCATCACCTCCAAACTCCCTAAACCTGCTTTCCTTTGGTCCCATGGCTTATGTACTTCCTCCCACTTCATAAGATGAAATTTGTGCTTATCATCCATCCCTTGCCATAAGAAATCCTGCCTAAGCTTTTCCAATCTATTTAAAATTGACTTCGGGCATTTGAATAGCAACATATGGTATACTGGAAGATTGGACATTGCTGCTTTAATTGGAGTTAATATTTTGCCCAATCTTCCCTTCCAATGAGACAATTTACTTTTAAACCTCTGGACCATTTTATCTCACAGATATTTTGCAGGTTTTACAATACATAAAAGGACTACTAAGATGCGTAGTTGGAATTTGGTGTGCCGTAAAGGCCGTTACAAGGTCGTAAAGGTTGTTACGTAAAGGTAACGGTGGCAACCGTTACACATTACGGGGTCGTAACGGTCATAACCAAGGTATCCCAAAATGGTTACGTATACGGCTAATACGTAACGGAAATGGTCATAACCGTTATGCGTTACGGGGTCGAAACGGCCATAATGGCCATTACAGAAAAATAGGCCGTAACGGTTCCGTAACGGCCTCGTAACGGTTCCATAACGGCCTCGTAACGGTTCCATAACGGCCTGTAACAGATCGTAATGGCCTCGTAACGGTCCTGTAACAGTTTTTTTTTTTTCTCTTTAGAAAATAAAAAGGTCCATAATGGCCGATAAGAGGTCTGTAACGGCCTGTATCATAAAGGTAACAGTGGTGGCCATTATGACCACCGTTACTGTTATGGAACACCTTGGTCGTAATGGCCGTTATGCAAAAAATATGCAAAAAATGACTTGTAACCACCATTAATGGCCCGTTACACCCCCATAAAGGTCATAACATCAAAGTAATGGTTTGTTACAGGGTAGATACATGTTTTTTGGAATTTTTTTTTCAACGTTATGGGGCAGATACAGGTTTTTTCAGATTTTTTCTTTTAATAAAAAAAGAGACTGTAAGAGCCGTTACAGGGGCTGTAACAACCGTTACGACCCGTATCGTAAAGGTAACGGTGGTGGCCGTTGCCACCATCGTTACTGTTACGAAATACCTTTGGAAAAGATCCCTCTCCCTGCATCTGAAGATTCTAACAAAAGATTCCACTTTTTCTTTAGATATGCCCACCCCTAATAGTTCGCTTTTACTGATATTTACCTTCAAACTTGAAACCGCTTAAAAACATAATATGATCAATGTAAGATTACTTACTATTAGAGGATTTGCTTCACAAAATAATAATGTGTCATCAACAAATTGTAAGTGCGTAACCGGATTATCCACTCCAAATCCTTTGACCAAGTTTACCTCGGCTCCTCTTTCTATCATTCTACTAAGGGCCTCCGTAATCATAATGAACAAATATAGAGATATAGGATTACCTTGTCTTAACCCTCTTGATGCTGAAAAGAAGCCATTTGGAGATCCATTAACCAAAATAAAAAATTTAGCTGAAGCAACACATTCCTAAATGCAAACCCTCCATTTTTTTTTACCATAACCCATCCTTCCCAAAACGTAGTCCAGAAAATCCCAATCAACGCAGTCATAAGCTTTTTCAATATTCAACTTACTATTCCTCTCAAACCTCGCCTATTGTATGATTCTATGCATTCTTGTGCCACCAATGCCAAATCCACTATTTGTCTTTCTTCCACGCAAGCCCCTTGGGATGGAGATATAGCTTCCCCAATGACTGCATGGAATCTAGATGCCAGCACCTTTGCCAAGCCCTTAATTTGTCCTAAAATCCATTTGGATTTGAGATGTTTTCTATTTGGGTTGGCCTGTTGTGGTTTTTTTAATGAGGCTCCACCAGCTGGACACTCTGGATTCACCATGCAACCACATGTAAAATTGTGCGTAGTGACTGGTGAGTTGCAAATGAGCCAACAACTTGCAAACAACCGGAAATGTCCTCTTTGCAGCCCAGTTATCAATGTTCTAGATGGGAATATCTTGTCCATCAATCTCTGGTCTTCTCTTAGTTGATTGTTGTTTGTCTTTACATTTCTCTTCTTGCGTGTCTAAATGCAGCTACAAACTGAAATTTTAGTTTCTTTTGAGATTTTGGAGATTATGTTCCATCTGAGGTGGGCCGGGCAGAGCATTGGCCTGTACAACTGAACCATGGCCCGACTTATGCAAACTGATAACCTGAGTGCACTACTGTGTATGTCCCCACACAAGGACCATAGGATTCCTCTCTACTTAAGAGACAAGTGCTAATAGTCATAGGGGAATTACATGGTCTTGCTCGTCAGCGGAAGTGTAGTTTACCAATGTGCAAAATTCCATGTGAGGCCCCCTGATTCTGTGATAAAAAAACTGTAGATCTTATGACCCCTAGAGCAGATGAGAATGCGTTGGAAATCTTCCAGATTGGTCAATTCCAACCCTTTGATATTGTGTTCTACGGTTGGAGGGTTAGGAGAAAAAAGTGCAACAATGGACCACATTCAATGGGCAGAAGTATTGAAGGGTTGGACTCTTCGAGGGCATCCTGATTCATGCTGGGTCCCTATTAACAGTTTGAATCACTGGATCACGGGCCCTAAATATATGGAGTCCTGCACATACACAGACATAGCAGGACCATACTGTTCCTCATAATCATATACCCTACTGAAAGTTATCTCCGACAATTGAAGTTGCATTACAATGAGTCTTGTTGCTCGCAGTGAGTGACTCCACTTGAAAGATTTTTAGATCTGCACTTATTATCACATGGGGTTTACACGGTTATATTGTTCCATATTTCCATCGTCTTAACAACTGTGATTGCAATAACTCAAAAGTCATGCCTGTGTACCAAAATCCAAGGAATGCATAGTTGTGTACCATAATTTGGTGTAGATTGGAACTCTCATCAATCCCTTGATGTATTATTATTTGGTTGCTTCTGTTTTACCAACTTCGAAGCAGGCATGGATCCTTAGAAGTGCCTCAAAGGACATCTCCGGCCACCCCTCGGTCTGCTCGCCAGCTCAAGACAACTGGCTCAGAATCCGACTCAGGCTCTTCTACGCATCCTGCAACCAGGACGCCAACAGAGAGAAGCCCTAAAGTCCTTGAACGTCGGTCACCAAGAAGCCCGGCAGCTGAGGTACTTTAATAAACTATATACTGAATAAAATTCGCTCACACACGTGTGCGTGTGCGCGCGTGCGTACACACGCTGGTGTGCAATTTGAAGGAATTCATGTACATTTCAAAAGCACTAGAAAGCTTGTGCATCCACGGATTCTTCATAGTTTAGATGTGGCTGAATATCGAATGACTTTTTTTTTTTTCTTCGTAAAATGGAAGAAAGGCCACTATCTTCATAAAAGAAGTGATTGCATTTAGCAATGAAGATGACTCATGGTAGCTGACCCCAATTAGTTTGTACGAGGCATAGATGATGATGGTGATGTAGTCAACTCGTGTGGGGCCCACTATGGTCTGTGGTATACAACCAGTCGAAGAGGGTTGCCCCACCATGTGATTGAGATGCCCCAAAAATTTGGTTGATCTAATCATTGGGTAGGACCCTACATGCACTTTGAGGTTTTTGGGTGGTGGTTCATTGTTTTCTATGTTGTGCCCCAACTAATGGTTGGAGTGGCCTTATTTTTGTGCTTGTTATTTTCATGGGAGGATGAACCTGTCGGATGAATTGGATATCATAAACACATGTTGTAGGATCTCATTCATCTAACCGGGTAGCTTGTTGTGTCTGCCACAAGATGAGTGCGTTGGCCAGATTTATGGGCTATGGCATTTTGACCAATTGGACCTGCCTAATGATTGGCCAGAATCTTGATCGATTGGACCTGCCTAATGATTGACCAGAATCTTGCTTGTATTGGCCATGTCGGCAGGCATGCTGCAGTTCACCTCTGCAATATCTCATTCAAATCACCATGGCATCTCTCTTTACATTTGGTTCTTTAACCTTGACTATAATTGTCATCCATTGTTTTAAATAGTGAATAGCGTGTAGCATAGCATTCACCCCTTTGAAGCATGAGGCGTAAGCTACATAGCGTGTAGCGTAAGCAACACATGACTACTAGATTTTTAATCAAGGTGCTCGGTTGCACCAATGTCTTGATATTCTGTACCAAATTAGACTGATTCATAATGAAAGTTGACAAAATTTCATGATTTTTGATGCAACAAAAATGGAACCTAAAGTAATAGGAAAGGGCAATGATTAAGTATAAAGGTACAGAAAGAGCAATGAAACTGATTTAATATTGTTTTTTTTATATTAATTTACTAAAAGCATTAAAAAGGCTAACCAATTTTTATTGGAAATGGAAAAATGTAAAAAATCATTGAAAACATTATGTGAGCTACATAGCATGTATCGTAGTTAGATAGCATGCAGCGTATGCAATTTATGATGTAGCGTAGGCTACATGTGACTTAAGCTATTTTCATGAGCTATGTAGCGTTAAGGCCATGCTATGCTACGTAGCGTAAGCTACAAGCTACATAGTGTAGCTATTTAAAACACTATTGTCATCCTTTCTGTTCATCAAAATACTAACTGCAGTCCTTGATTCCTGATACTCCATGTCCTCTGATTTTTTTTTTTTTCAAACACCAGAAGAAACGTCCAAGCAGGATATCTGAGCTGGAATCCCAACAAAGCCAACTCCAAGAGGATCTGAAGAAAACCAAGGACCAGCTGGTTTCATCTGAGTCATGGAAGATGCGAGCCCAGCAGGAGGCTGACGATGCCAAGAAGCAGCTATTGACCATGGCTGCCAAGCTTGAGGAATCCCAGCGCCAGCTTCTAGGGCTGTCTGCAGCTGAGGAGTCCCGGCTTCAGGAACTCCGAAAGATCTCCCAGGAGAGAGACCGGGCATGGGAATCTGAGCTCGAGGCCCTCCAGAAGCAGCATTCTGTCGACTCGGCTACACTGGCCTCTGCTATAAGTGAGATCCAGCGGCTCAAGCTCCAGCTTGAGGAGGTGGTTGAGTCTGAAGCTTCCCAGGCCATGCAGACTGAAATTGCACATGATGAGCTCCGGTCCTTGAAACTGGACATGTCAGAAACTCTTGCTTTTATGGAAAGCCTAAAGACCCAGCTCATAGACTGCAAGGAATCTGAAGCTCGGGCCCAAGCAATTGTCAATGAAACTTCACTGCAGTTGGAAACGGCTAAGACAACCATAGCAATGTTACGTTCCGATGGATATAAGGCCATGGAGTCTTTCAACTCTGCTATTGTCGAGTTGGAAGATTCGAGAGCAAGAGTAAATTCACTTGAAGATGTCATAAGAGAATTGCAGGCGGACCTTCTCAAGGCTAGCAGTGTGACACCGAATGGTTCTCAAGGTGGTGACAGACTCCCAGGTGCTGTTGGTGGGGAGCCAGACCACTGGCAGAAGCTGATGGCCGACCTGAATTCCGCAAGGTCAGAGGTGGAACAGTTGAAATCCATATTAGAAGCAACTGAAATCAGGTACCAAGAAGAACAGATTCAGAGCACAATGAAGATCCAATCTGCTTATGAGTTGGTCGAGCGCGCAAAGAACGAGTTGAGCCCGAGAGAAGCTGACCTCGAGGATGAGCTAAATAAAACAAAAGCAGACATTGTAGACTTGAAGGCGAACCTCATGGATAAGGAGAACGAACTGCAGAGCATATTGGCAGAAAATGAGGTGCTTAATTTGGAGATAGAGAAGAGCCGGTCGAGCCCACGTGAGCCGGCACTGGAAACACAGCTGAAGAAGGCCGAGGGGGACATTGCAGATTTGAAGGCGAACCTGATGGATAAGGAGACTGAACTGCAAAGCATATCGGAAGAGAATGAGCTGCTGAAAGCGGAGATGGAGAAAAGAGAGCTGGAGAGGGGTAAAGGAAACGCAGAAGCTTTGGCTGAGGCTGAAGCAGCAAGGGCTGCTGAGCGGGAAGCATTGATGAGGCTTGGGTATCTGACGGAGGAGGCGGATAAGAGCAGCAGGCGGGCAGCGCGGGTGGCGGAGCAGCTGGAGGCAGCGCAGGCGGCGAACTCGGAGATGGAGGTGGAGTTGAGGAGACTGAGGGTACAGTCGGACCAGTGGAGGAAGGCGGCGGAGGCAGCAGCAGCTGTGCTTTCGAATAACAATGGGAAGTTGTTGGAGAGGTCGGGATCATTGGATGCAGAGTACCATCCAGTGACTGGGAAGATGCTGAGTTCCCCATATTCGGAAGACATGGATGACGATGACTTGCTGAAGAAGAAGAACAGCAATGTGCTGAAGAAGATTGGGGTGCTATGGAAGAAGGGTGGCAACAAGTAGAGATTACAATGGAGGAGGTTGAGGATTGCTGGTGCTGATTGCCTACTACTGTTTTGGTTTTTTATTTTCTTCAGAACTAATCACTTGCTGGTGAGGGCACTGTAACATGCCATGCAGGCTCATCTTTCGTGCTGACGGGCCACTTGTGTAGGACATCCCTTCCATGAAAATGCTTGGTCCCACCATGAACACTCGTATCATAAATTAGGCTGTTCTTCTCATTAGATGGGCGACACCTGTAGGTTAGAGTGGGTCTGTTGGTGGTTGATCCTGATTGTCTGGTACACCTGATGGTGGACAGGCTTTCTTTGTCAGATGATTTTCATGGTGAAGTGTACTGTTTGCATGGTTGGTAAGAATGTCCTACAGAAATGGGATGTTGGTGGGAAAGATTTTACCTGCATGACAAGTTCCAGCACTGTCACCTGCAGGCGATCAGTTCTGTATTTAGCTCTCCTTGCTTGGTCTCTCTCTCTCTCTCTCTCTCTCTCTCTCTCTCTGTGTATGTGGGGCACCCGGTTTTCGGTTTGTCTTCTCTACTTCCATGGTGCTTAGCTGTGGCGTTGAAAACATGTGAACGTAAATATATTAATGGTTTTTATTCTGGGATTTGCTTTCTTTTGAATTGTGTGGTTGGGGAGGATATCCGTGGTAATTTCTAGGTGATGGATGGGCAGTGGCCACTGCTAAAATATTGCAATGATCGGTTGATCCAAATTGTTAAAGCAAAGTGGACATTTCATTCTTGAATCCGCACTGCTGATTGGTTCATCATTTATCGAAAGACTAACTTCTGTGAGATTTTTATTTGAATTTTCACTTGATATTTTCATTTGTTATTCAAACAAGACGCTCAAGATGGAAATCACAGGAATTCATGCCAAAAATCTGAATAATCATTGTAATTTTTTTTTTTTTTTTTCCTTTTTCATCTTCACCATCGAAACAGGCTTGTCATGTTTATTGATGGAATGTTTAGGTTGTGGCCTATACTGGTCACAGGCTATGAAATTAGGCTTTATGAAATTAAATTATTCACGCAAGGGCAGGGCTGATTCTTTTATTAGGGCCTGTGATCTCGAATTTTGGGATCATGGCTCAAAAAATAGGGTGTTCAGGGATCAAGGCTCAAAACAGGGTGTTGTATGTGATGGACGGCGTGGATTTCATGCATGTTTAAGTAGTTTTTCCTACATTAAATGCATGTTTAAGTAGTTTTTCCTACGTTAATGAAAATCACCCAGCACAGGGTACCCATGTGTTTTCCCTCTTTTATTAAGGCCAGTAATCTTGGCTGGGCTTGAAACCGAGACCTCTCAATGTCAAGTAGCATCGTTTTTGTTAGTGAGCCAGAGTCTCGAATCCAAAGTGGTAATAGGTCATCATAATATGTGCCTGTGTGTAACAATTTGGATGGTTTAATTTCAGTTAAGAATATGGCACACATATACACACTAACTCAAAGACCCAGAAATTACCTGAATGCCTTCTTGTTAGCTTGAAACCCGACTTCTCTTTGTACATGATTCATAGTTTTAGAAACCAGTAAAATGAACGGTATGGATATTTTTTCTCCTTGTAACCCTTGTCCTCTCATCTCTCCTTGTAATGTAGGGATTATTGATTTCCCATTCTTCCCTTTTTCTTTAATGTGCGCGCAGAGAGAGAGAGAGGAAATCTTTTAGTCCAACTGGTTGGACCGTACAACCAGAGAGAGAGAGGAAATCTTTTAGTCCAACTGGTTGGACCGTACAACCATTTCGATTACTAGTGATTAATTAATGTTATTATTAGTAATAAATAAAGGTAAGGATAAAGAGTATTATAAAGGTAATAATAAAATGCAAGCATGTATGATGCTATTTCTCAAGTCGAATACGTGGAACTATACCACAAGTCCAACTAATTTCGATTTGATTAATTTCAATTAATATTAATAAATACTAGGTAGAAAAGAATTATTTTACAACTTGAAAAATAATGCCATGCATGCTTGCATTTATTATTACCTTTATAACATTTTTTTTTCTTCCATTAAAATAGTTATATAGTCCAAGCCGTTGGACTTCAGAGATTTTGGAATTTTGAACTTCTCCTTTTTTATTTTTGGATATTTCGACTTCAATAATTTTTATTTTATTTTATATTTTCTATGTTTTTCTTTGAATTCTCATTATTTTTATTTTTATTTTCGATATTGAATTGTAATTTATCATGGAACCTTAGAGTTTTTGACATTTACCATTCTGTTTTGCTATTTGCCAAATAACCTTTGTTATGGGTAAATTTGGGCTGAGCTCGAATATGGAAAGCTTCCCACTGGGGGTTCATCTACAATGGTCATGGACCGATTATTTAAGAGAAGAAGCTAAGTCAGGCCTCGGGCTCGGCATTCAGCCTTCTCGACCTTGGCCCACCTCAGCTCAACATCTGGCCCTCATCTTGGCAAGAGACCTAGCCTCATCTACCTTGGTTTGAATAAAGCTTATCCCTCCAGATAAGGATAAGGATAGCCATTGATCCAGATAAGGATAAGGATAACCACTGATCCAGATAAGGATAAGGATTATCCCAACTTAAATCTCTCCAAAAATTATCTATAAAGAGGACTCCCTCTCTCTCTCAAGGTAAGCAATCCACCGCCATTAAACCTCTAATAGCCTTCTCTTTCAGTATCCATACTGACTTAGCCATCGGAGGGCCGTAAGCCGGGCCAACCGGCGGCGGTCCTAACCTTTGTCAGTGGTTGCAGGTCCCTCAATCTACACTATTTATCTCTGAGTGGAGATCAGACGACGAAGAATCAAACTTGGTCCCTGACCAACAGCTGTTAGCCAATTTTTGGCATCAACAGATTGGCGCCGTCTGTGGGAACGACTAAGATCGTTCACTTGATTTTTTCTTCGTCATCCAATCGTTCTTCACCTCACAAATGGAGCAGCTCTACCATCATCAGCTGATCAAGGATGTTTCTTCACCGTCCGAATTATCATCTTCAATCCAGCAAATGGGAGGCCGGCTATAGCTCCAACCAATCACACGTCCAAGGGTTGTCGCTCATCACGCCTCCAATATCATCAACGGTTGAAATTGGAGGACCCGGCACCAAGAGCCCGTCCTCCGGCGGCCTTCCCCGACCAAGATCCCACCCTTTTTCGGCGAATCTCGCGCTGATTCCAAGTTCCAATGACTCCATTCGCCTGAATCCAGCCGGAAAACCGCCAGATTCCGTCAGATCTGACGGGATCCCCGTTCATGCATGGCGTCCGCTCTGCTCGCCAGCCGGAATGAGCCGTACTGGGGAGAACTGAAGATCCATGTGCGGCAACCCGAAGAGCCAACGGCCGTCGCCGCAGCTGCCGCTGCCGCCTCCGACGACTCCTCATCGCTCTCGATTTCCGGCTGAGCGATGAGGAGTATTCAAGCGGAGAAGCTTGTGCTCAGACAACGATGGCGGTGTTGTTGAAACGAATGAGGGAGAATGCAGATCTTTGTTATCTGGAAGATCTTGACAGTTCATCTTCCCATCAACACCAGAACGCCGAATCGTCAGCAGCGGTGGCTCGTAGGTCAGCCGGGGATGAAGCGACATCTTCCAGACCGTCCAAGCATAGGAAGAAAGACCTGATGCCTCTACCGGCTCAAGCCACTGGGTCAAGAACGGCTCTGATCGGCTCGATCCAGAGGTATCAGCAAGAGAGAAGGTTATCCGGCGAAGAAGACGTCCTCCATATCTGCAAATTGAGCAGAGATCCCACAGCCGTCAATCTGGTGTCCATAAGCAATCACAGCCGTCCGATCTGATAGAGAAAGACATGGATTTCTGTCGTTTTGCTTTTTACATGCATGGATCATGATCATTCATGTATCCACCGTACACACGTTTTTGAGTTGTGGGCCCCAAGGCCAGAAGCAGCACTGACCGTCCGATTTTGACTTGTGAGATAGCTTGATTGATGCCTTCTCTGTTAGTGTCAGGAGTGGCATGGCTAGCATTGCACCACGTGGCTCCATGGCTGCCGTTGCTCCTGCTTTCATTCGTGGCCATGGCCTCTAACGTGCGCTGATGGGTTACTTACGACGGAGCAGCTATACTTTCTTTAGCTGCTTTCCCATCATCATCTTCCTCTGCATCTGTGGCTGCTGCTGTTGCTGCTGCTGTAACATCTGAAGCTGCAGCGGAGAGGCCTTGTTGATCATGGGGTTGCCCATTTGCAGGTTCGGATTCTGCCCCATCGCATTCAGCAAAGATTCGTGGACCCAGATCCCTGCAACGACACCTGAGAGTGTGAAGAGGCCTGACCCCAATCCAACACCTTCAACAGAGCACTGGAGCCAGCCCTAGCAGCACATCCGAATCAGATCTAAGTGATTTCGGACCCTTCAACGACTGCCATCTTCTTCCAACGCCTACCGGCTTATGACAAGAACTGGGCCGATCCAGCCATCGTCCATCAATGGCTTCTTTGGCGACAAGATTGGTGGGGTCCATACCTACATCAGTCGTACAGTTCAAGTGGGTCACCTTCTGATGACAAACCCAGCCATCCACTCCATCTACAATCCAGTGGACCTCACGACGGCCAACTTTTTAATATTCATCTAGCACCGTTCATCAAAGAAGGCCCCACCGTTATTTGTAGATCCATGGTTCAAGAGCTACACACGTGCAGAGCCCACATGATTTCTAGTCATGCCCGATAACCACTCTGGCATGTCCACTTCATCAGGCCATCATCCGATGGCCAGGAACTCCATTCTAATATCCAGAGATGTTGGCCCCATCAATTCGATGGCTGGTAGAAACGCACCTCCATCATGGCACCGTCAGAGCTCCATCACAAGTGGCCTGCACTGTGGACCATCTCTGACCATTCAATTCTAGCATGCTTTCACATGCCTTGCAATAATTGGACATCATGTCCGTCCATTAATGGAAGACGGTCCACCTATAGTAGACAATGGAAATTATCTCCACCGTCTATCCATACTTATAGTAGAGATCTGATCAACTGATAAGCTCTTCTTATAGGATACCACCTATGCAGCGTATATCAACTGTGCTCTCTGATCAGCTCAACTGATGCGTGTCTAGATGATGCAGCCATCTCAACTGATCAGCTCACCATATGTTCCCACTCGCGACGGGGCAGCAGAGAGAAGGATATCACATCCCACCTTTAGCTCACACGTGCTATTCACGGAGCACTTGCAAAGATCTTCACATGCACAGCTTCCTGATCGCTCATCATCAACTCCATTCGATGGACCACACTCAAATCATCAGCCGTCCAGAGTGGCAACTGCAAATTCCAGCCACCACCTCATTTTTCACCAGCATAGACGGGCCATCTTCAATCAACGGCTCGGATCAGCAAAGCAGATGCCTTCGGCAAAGGTCATTCATATCTCCACCGTGCAGAGAGATTCAAGATTAATTCCACATGTGCTGCAACACCACCTCTAGCCCATCTACTCTCCATTAACGACCAGCAATGAGGGACGTTCTCTCCAAACCATCCATCATCAACAACTTGAGGACGAGCAACTCCCGCTCCAACGGAAATCTTATTGGTCTCAATGCTGCTGGATACAAGGCCCTGTTTCACTCTTTGGAAGTTCAAGTGCCATTTACAGCAGCCACGTTATTTAGGCCAATTAAATGTTTTGAGAGAGCAGCTGAAAGGTGCCACACGGATTCACTATCCAGTATAGCTGCATCATATTCCTAGGGTAAACATGTCGCCGTTGGCACAGGAACACCTTTCCAGATTAATGTCTGGTGAAATGATATAACGACATCCAAAACAAGTGTTTGGTCTAGTTGGGATACTAATGGAAACGCAGGCAAGTCAACCTACCCAAATCATCAGAGTTGCCGGGAACCAGTTCTTGGAATAGTATGGGTGATGTGAAAAAGAAGTCAGCATATCAGGTCGAAGGTGCAACCGGCTACGAGTACAGTCATGGTTCGAGTATTATTATTTGCTATCCAAGCTACACATAGGAGCTCGGTCCCATCGCTATTTATGGTTCACCCACCTACGCTCGGCAACAGGCTTCGACTTTGTTGGCCTTATCACTTGGCTCATTATTCGGCGCCTGTCGCCCTCGGATCGACATTCACCTCAGGTATTTGGTAGACATCCTTGGCATCGTCCTGAAGGCTTCGACAGACGACCTCCGCATAATCCAGATGCGAGTATGGTCGTGATCCAAGCATTGAAATGTATTTATTCGCCTCGGTCTCATCGCTTTGCCTCATCCATGCCTCAGGTCATGATTTGGGCATTCATTCGTGAGGCCTCGTCCTTAAGAAAAAATATGAAATCAAGACACTGGCCCATAAGGGCCATCTCCGCAACTATATAGCGCGGCGAAATCTCTCCTCCAACAAACATGGCAAATCTCCAGGTCAGCAAGACTGACCACGACGGGATCAATCGCCTAAGTGCCTTAGACCAAGAGTCGAAAGACCGACCTGGGCAGTCGGAAGTGCCTTAGACCAAGAGTCGAAAGATCGACCTGGGCAGTCGGAAGAGCCCTAGACCAAGAGTCGAAAGACTGACCTGGGCAGTCGGAATGGACGAAAGAGTCGGAACAAAACGCGAAGTGTCCAGAAGTCACCTCTATATGTCGACTCGTATAATTGGTAGAGCCTACGGGCCACCCTACTATGCCGACCTCATGCAGTTGGCCAAATTCAAATATCAGCTCATCCATTTCTCTTTACTCTCAAGCCGAGCAAGTCAGGCTCGAGAGTAGGGGGGCTTCTGTTATGGGTAAATTTGGGATGAGCTCGAATATGAAAAGCTTCCCACTGGGGGTTCATCTACAATGGTCATGGACCGATTATTTAAGAGAAGAAGCTAAGTCAGGCCTCGGGCTCGGCATTCAGCCTTCTCGACCTTGGCCCACCTCAGCTCAACATCTGGCCCTCATCTTGGCAAGAGACCTAGCCTCATCTGCCTTGGTTTGAATAAAGCTTATCCCTCCAGATAAGGATAAGGATAACCATTGATCCAGATAAGGATAAGGATAACCACTGATCCAGATAAGGATAAGGATTATCCCAACTTAAATCTCTCCAAAAATTATCTATAAAGAGGACTCCCTCTCTCTCTCAAGGTAAGCAATCCACCGCCATTAAACCTCTAATAGCCTTCTCTTTCAGTATCCATACTGACTTAGCCATCGGAGGGCCGTAAGCCGGGCCAACCGGCGGCGGTCCTAACCTTTGTCAGTGGTTGCAGGTCCCTCAATCTACACCATTTATCTCTGAGTGGAGATCAGACGACGAAGAATCAAACTTGGTCCCTGACCAACAGCTGTTAGCCAATTTTTGGCATCAACAACCTTCTCACTTTTCAATATTGCTAAATCACTTCTTCCTTTTTCATGTACAGTCATAAAAATTCGCGTGCTTAACTTTTTCAAGAATTGATGGTTAAATTTAGCTGCTGATCACATGAAATGACACTTTTGCTCTTAAAAGATGATGATAGAGTTTCCAAATTACTAATCATACATTTACTACTGTAATAATTTTTTTGAAAGGTCACTATTTTCTATTGAGAGGCATACACTACAAATGAAACAAATGATGGCCTTAGGGCCTGGTATAATAAATATGTATTGTTCGATTCCCAATCCATTGTCATATAGTTATGATCTAGTTAGGATAGGTGGGAGCTCGAATTGGGCCATGCATGATGTACGATGATTAGATCTTAGTAAGATAACATACATCAACCATTTTTTAATGGGTTGCAAGTGATGGATAGTTGAATTCAACAATCAGACCCTTTCTAGTACAATAAACAGTGATTACATTTTCACTGCCACTCGTTGGTTATAATCATCTAATCATAGTGAATAATGAGGGGCATCAGCAATCAGAAGATAACACCATATGATAAACGGTTCAGAACAAGGAATGCCCATCTCGATTATAATTACTATGTACCTTTCATTTTCCTAGCTGTTGGTCGGAATGTTAGAATCCTCCCATCAAAGCTAGTTTTCAAGAGAGAAGGGCAATCAATGGTGGATTGCACGGAAAATCTAGATCAATCAGCAGACCCTTAGCAATAAAATCAATAGAGACCAACCACTTTTTTGGCCACTTATAATGGTTGAAGTTGTTCACCATTTTCGGCACCAAACAAAGGCCGCCAAATGTTGACACTGTTGCTCTCGCTATTCTTCGGCCATGCATGTGATGTGTGTGTCGGCGTGCCAGAACTGATTGTGCGGCTCGATTCCAATTGAACAATGATAACCCCGAGTGCCAAGAAAGGCAGATACGTCATAATCGACCGTATATGATTGAGATCTGTGAAGATCGGTCGCCTATTCAGCCATTCACTCAATTATTTTTAAACAGATAATCAGGCGATGTTTGTAGGGTGAGGTTCGTCCTCCAAAAGTAAATTCTACCTTTGCCTTCCAAACGAAAGGACTACTTGCAATGTAAAACTAACGAAGTAAAGAAAAAACTTGCAATCGGCTGTGTAGGATGATTTTTGAGTCTTTTTTACCAGTTAAAAACATGATCGGAAAAAGAAATTTTTTACTGATTAGAAAGTTTTTGCTACAGACTTATTGCTATGAAATGTAACTTCAAGGCTTATACTACGGAACATAAATAGTGCAATTATGCTAAGGAAAGCAAAGAAGTTGATTATGCTAAGAAATGTAAACAAAAGGATGAGGAACATAATAAGCTTGAAATTGAAGTATTGATTTGATTTGGTTGATGCTGGACCCTTTTCCCTTTGGATCTTCCACGTTATTTATAATCTTTCATCGTCCCTACGCCTCATACCTTTTAACCTTTATCCAACACGATCTGCCATTCCAGATCCTTCTTCGCTCATCACCTTCGTTGTAACTGCTTGTTAACCTAGCCACGTCTACTTGTCGACTCTAGTGTCATGGCATCACAGACCGATACCAACTGTGTCACTACGGACTCCGTTGTGGTTTCATCTATCTCACGACTAATTACCTTTGCAAAACCATATAAACCTACGTGTTTCTTTATGATTGGCTCCTACTAGATATGGCAGAATCAGGGTACAACATTCCCCCACCCCCCACGCCGACTTACCTTTGGGAAAAGGTGAAGCGGCGTATGAAAGACGTTTGAACTTTTATTAAATGTGATCGTCCTTTGTTGCCACGCGTCATGCATAGACTTAAGGTGCATGATCGATTCAGATTTCGGCGAACAAACGCATTTATACGGATTAGACCCCTCACCACCACGTGCCAATTCTTCAAGCTCGAATGAATCGCTATTATGATTGTGTCATTAATGCTTATCTTTGGTGGTAGATAAAAATTCAAATTCGAACTTTTCTTTTATCTTACTTCCCAATCTGATATTTTCTTCATTCTAACAATCATTTGCAATGGCTGCTTCTTCTTCTTCGACTGCTCCATTTGATCTAACTAAAATGATCTATGCTCTGAACAATCTTGCCACTTTCTACACAAACGAGATAATATTCACCACCAAAGATGGTGGTAAAAATATTATCATTTAGGTCCATCGTTCCTTCTTGGAGTCACGGCCTAAAACCTTTCTTCTCTAGATCTCCTTTTCCCTATC
This sequence comes from Liriodendron chinense, assembly GCA_003013855.2. Taxonomy (NCBI): domain Eukaryota; kingdom Viridiplantae; phylum Streptophyta; class Magnoliopsida; order Magnoliales; family Magnoliaceae; genus Liriodendron; species Liriodendron chinense. Next base: position 187,164 of record ML058466.1, on the reverse strand, counting down.
TGTTTCGGTGAAAGGATACTCCTGCGGGATGTCACTATTTCAGAACCTCAAAATGCTCTAAAACGTCCTAGGTCTTGGTCGAACCTGCTCCCTGATTGAAAAATATGGTTCGAACGCACAGAGGGCTAGTTCAAGGATTTATGGGAGGAAATGGGCATTTATGAATGCATCAAGCTATCCACCATCCATTACAAAATGAATCCTGCCCTTTTGTCCACGGCCTCGATATTCTAGAGTAAATCCACTAATTCCTTCTTCTTCAGGTGTGGTCCGATGAGCCCCATGATCGTGGACATCTGCGCATTTACCCATCTATTGCCCTTTGGCGCAGCTATCTTCCCTGATTTTGCCAAAGATGAAGGGATAAGGTTTACACTTCCCGGCAGTAAAGTGTATTCCCTTTTCTTACCAAATTACAATAAAGATGAAGGCTCGATAGAATACGATGAACTCATAGCTTTCTTCTTGTTCTGGATCTACCGGCATCTCTTTATGCGTGAATGCTCTCAATATTACACATGAGTACATCGCCCTGGTCGAAGCACTTACTCAAGGCCGAAAACTAGCCCTCGCCCCCTTCTTCTTAGGGCATTCATATTGGAGCATGTATGATCTGACTACCAAAGGCTTTTATCATAGCGGTGGACCTTTGTAGCTAGTCCAGATGTGGCTCATTGAATATTTCAGCTCCACCTTGGTTGTTGGCCTACCTTCAAATGAGGTTTATACTTCCTATGGCTATCTCAATCTGAGGTATAAAATAAAAATACAACATTTTTATGTGTATCTGAACCATCTATTCTTCACCTTGAACACAGGCAGGATTTCTCGTTTCTTCACCCCTTTCTACAAAAGGGAATTCGGTCCAGCATGGCTCACTAGTATGGCTGATGTGGACGATCAGGTTACTTTGTCATTGATAACTGAGGCATGGGAGAGTTATTTGATCGACGGAGATATTCCATATGGTGGCATCATTGATTTGGGTCCCAATGCTAAGGCCGGGATTGAACAATACAATCCAAATCTATTCGCTCGCTAATTAGGCCTTATCCAAGGTGTTCTGTGCCCTAGTACCTATAAGACTCTCAACCAACCTCCTTATATTCATGAAGTCCTTTATGACGTTAAGGATTATCTTGGCCTCAATATTGTTTATGAAGATGCCAAAGTAACCATTGAGCTGGTAGAAATTGTGGACCAACCGATTGTATTGGATGCCTTTTCTGAAAGGTGGAATGGATGTTACCAAAGACTCCTTCACTTAACGGGAGTTATAACTACCAAACTCACTTCGTTGATAGAACCACTAAAAGAAAAGCTGGCCGCAAAGAAAAAGAAAGGTCAAGAAAAGAAAACAAAACCAACAAAGAGTACTGCAGTCGCCCAATGAACTACCAGGAAGAGATCGGCCGCTGCCCCTACCTCCATTCAAAGTCCTTAAAAGAGAAAGAGGACAACTAAGAAAATCACCCAGCAAAGTCAAGTTCCTCCATCAAGTTCAACAGATTCACGAACTCCCTCTCCCCCAGTAGTCACATCCCCTACTCCTCCAACTGAGAGAACATGCTCCCTAGGTCCTTCCATTGATCCTGACTTTGAGCCACTAGCAGTGATTCCTCTTCGAGTAGTACCGATTAAGTCTCCTAGTGTAGCAAGTCCAACTGCTTCACTAGCAGCACAGTCAATTGGCATCACAAGGATCAGCTAATTGGGTTTATTTATTGGTCCTCCTCCTAAGCCACCTGTTCCCCCTTATTTCGATCGGGAACCACCTCTCCTTCAAAGTAGATCGTTCCTTCTTCCTCTAAGGCCAGAAGATGAGCTCCATCGGCCCGACTAGGTAAACATCTGGCCGATGCCATAAAATCCTGGGAGACTTATTTCAACACCAAATTTTATCCTGGACTTACACCTCAACATTATTCTTGGGAAATAGAGAAAGGTCTCGAGAAACATAGGAAAATCCATGAGAGTCGTTGTCAAAATAAATGGTTGGCGGAAAAGAGGCTCTGAATGATCCACATCTACCTTTCGATGAGCGATACAATAAATCTTATCGACCGAATCCACCACCATTCCCTGCTTCTACTTGGCCCCTTGCAAGAGTTATCACCAATCCTCAGTCAATGGACGACCGATTCGTGACGATGGTTATTCGCTTTAACTTAGGTGGATTCTTCTTTCTTCTACCTTTCATTTTCTTTGACACACTTATAACCTGATCTTCACTTTTCTTTCTTCCTTTGTGACAGTTCTTCGAGAGATGTCGGCCGTCAGCACATTAACACACTAATATTTTAAGGTTCGTGTCGAGAGCCAACCTTCTAGTGGACCATCAGGGACAGAAGAAGCAGAAACTACAAATAATCGACCCTCAATAGACGATCCGGTCGATGAAATGTGTCTTGGTTCCCTAGCAGTAACTCACCTGATGGTGACACATGTTCGAAGTGACTCACCGGCTGCACAAGAATTACAAACTCTAGATAAGTTAGATGATCTGCCACATGACTTGACTGTTACTGCTAGTGTTTTCAACACTATTACCAATTTGGAGAGTACGACCGATCATACTGTTTGATCCAATAGAGCAACTCCTTTGACGATACACTTGGATCCTGAAGATAGTGAATGTGATCTCTACGGGATAAGTTTCTTGACTGCCGAAAAGAACGTCCCTTCAATAGTCCTTTCGGTCAATTCTCCACCTATTCAATCTTCAGCTCCTACACCCGTTTCTTCATCTCCTGTTGTTAGAAAAACTTGGTGGCAGTTAGTTTTGACCGGAGGATCGGGTGGATCTCCTCAAAGGATAATTTTGGTTCAAGAACCTCAGAAAACTAAAGAACAGACTCAATATGAACCTCTAAGTCCAGTTTAAGATCGTCCTCCAGAACGCGGTCGACTAAGTCGCCTAATCTTTTGCCTGCTCACTCAGCAAGCTTACCAAATAGTAGCCCAATTGTATCGACCAACGATGTTAATGTGTAAATTCAGCCTCCACCTTTAAGTCCAGTTCATGACTGTCTTACAAGTATACCATCGACCGACTCGCTTCCTCCTCGGCCTATCTCTTCAACTGGATTGGTAAAAGATATTGGAGAGTGAAGTCAATCTCCCAGGAGTCCAGTCTATATTTAAACTATAAAAATTATGCTGACCAAACTCCCTCATCTATCTTCTGCTCCAACATACATCCTCCCGCTGGATCCCTTGATCTAGAAATGGAATTTTCGCTGATCGACGAAATTTTAAACTCCTTAAAGCAGACTTTAGACGATGAAATTTCTATCCCAGTGTCTCCTGCTCTCTTTAGATGAATCAATTAACGTGCTTATTAGTCTAATCGATCGATATCAGGTATTTTTGCACTTTGATAGCAGTCTTGCCATGCGTCTGCCAACACTTCAGGAATTTCTAGATTGTCTTCAAGAAGCACATGAACTCAATTCTAGTATTAATGAACTGGAAGTTGTTCAAGCCAACGCTCACTCATAGATGCTTGAATCAAGTCGTCTTAGGGATTAATTGTCGGCCGAACGTGAAGAACTTGAACATCATGCCTTAGTAGTGAAGACTTTGGACACTGAAATCCTCGCAGTGGAGGCACATTTGGAGATTATCAAGAGGCAATGAGAAGAAAAAAGAAGCATGTATAATGGGAAGAAGCGGGCCATTAACCTTTTAACCAAGCCTGCACAGGTTTAAGCTCGGTCGGTTGGTGGAACGAGACAGTTAGCTTTGAAATAAGGCCGAGTCTTACAACAAAAGAAGGAGATGTAACAGTGAGTCAAGGAAATACTTAGCTGATTTTTCTCTTTTAAATTCTGAATGTAAGGATGTTATGAATTGGCTGTATGGTTAAATGAATTTTGCCTAAGTTTTCTTTTCTCTTCGAATCATCATTCTTAACGTGGCACATTCTAGAAAGCATAACACATGTCCCTTAATGAACGCCATTACTGAGAAGACGGTTTGTCTTCCTCAGGAAATGGAATGACGTTGACGGTTGATTAACTTGCCACGATCCATTAACCCTTGCGTCTCTATATATTCACTAGTTGCTTATAAAAGGAGTGATCTCCTTCACATTCTTACTTACCAATTCACAACTTTTGCTTGTCCCTTACTTTGTATCAATGGCTTCGTCAAGCAACTCTTCTCTTTCTCAGGCCAAGGCCTATTTGAAAGACATCCTTTCAGAGGAGTTATCCGATTCGGCCAATCATCACTCCTGTTTGATATGGATTTCTTCATCTGTCAGGCCGCGATCGTTCTTGAGAAAGGAGAAGCCTTCAATGATGTCTTACAGCTTTTATGGAAGCTTCATGGCCTTGGAAGTAACTTTTTCGGGGTTGAATTTGATGTCCAACATGCTAAGGGCATCCTGAAGGAGCATGTTTCCATCCGCGAGACATTTTCCAACCTTTATGATTCACTGGAGGTAGCCTGGGGCGATCACATTCGTTAGTGTCGTTAACACCAGTATGACAAAGCCCTTCTGAAAGTTTTCCAAGTCCAAAAACTGGACTTGGAGAATGATATCCGTGAAAGCGAGGATGTTTACCACCCCCGGGATGGGTTTCATCCAAAAGAGACTCTGGTTTTTGTCCAGTCCCAAATAGTAGTTTTCCAAGCCCACGTCTAGCATAGTCATGCCCATCGTGAAGAGACAGAATTTTAGGTTCGTGACATCGGCAACCGCATACAGGAAGTTTTCTAATTCTTGATCGTGCGATGGACAATGGATGCCTCTGGACCAGCAAGATGAGAGAGGCTGAAGCAGTCAAGGCCCATGATTAGAAGGAGTTTAATGACATCAAACAGTCTCATACCTAAAGATGTCAACTAATCGGCTGAGCCTCTTTTTTTGTTACTTTTGTATTTTTTTTTATTATTATACTTAGCCAAGGGGTTCATCTATCAATGAATTTTTCTTTGCTTAAACCTATCTCCAAAGACTCTGTCTATCATGGCCGATTGCTCATTTACACCATCATTTTGACATTAACATCGCCACGTGAATTGGTTAATTCTCCTTGAATTGGCATACCATTTATATTTTAAACACTTAGACACCATACATTGTTGATTGTCACGTCAGCTTCGAGAAAAGCACAATTTTGGTCGGCATTCTCGATAACCAAAAATTGGCTAACAATCCGATGTGCCCTAGACTCTATAGATTTGTTTGTTTTGGAATAGTTTGGGATTTCACGGTCTTAAGATCGGCTGATACCAATGCCAAAATATCAATCAAAATCAAAACGTCGTGCAAGAATACATCCTATAAGTATTCTAAACATACTGGAGGGCGATGTCTTTCAATCCTCCATCATCTAGGGGGCCATTTCCTTGTCTTTATTAAATATAATTGGCCGTCAATCTCACCCAACTATTACGAGGCGCCAAGTACCTTTTCAAATACCTACTTCTCGTTTATTGATACTTGTAAATGGTAAGCATATTGAGAAGTGTAACTGACGTACCAATTAATAGGGATAACTATCGAGGTGCCCATACGTCCTGCTTTCCCGGAGTATGAAACGACACATTAACTGCAGGGGGTACCCTTATTTAAGAGGAACCATCTCTTATCAACCCCAGCTCTATCTTGGATCTTCTCCCATCATGGCGCTCAACTTCTTTCGTGATTGTGCCCATGAACTTCTGAATAATATCCTCTCCATTGGCATATCCTACTTTTGTAACTCTTCCATGCTTTCGAATGTGTATCCTTTTGTGCATGATGCCTTAAAATATGCTAAAGATGATCTATCTTTGAAAGAAACTTTGGCCGCAATCACCAGGCTGGAAGAGTTTGGTAACATTTTACTCACAACAAACTCCAAGTTTGAAAAATATGTCAATCTCCTGATAGAAAGCAACAATATTCAAGCGAAATTAGCTCAATTAGGTGTTGAACGTGATGAGATTTAGAATGAGCACCTCTTTTGGACCAGGGAGTATAATTTCGACCGGGCGATCCTTCGTTAGTTCCAAATGTAGCAGAGGAAATTAGAGAGAAACATAAGGAAGAGAAATCGCCTCCATCCTGGTCGTGATATAACTAATCCAGAAGGTCTGAGAACCTTCCTTTATTCCCAAATTATTATATATCAAGATTGGCTAAACAACAGTTCCAACCGAAAATCAGAGGCCGATACCAGACTTTCGGAGCTTGATGACCTCATCAGGCGATTATCTCTAAAGACAGCCAATAAAGAGAAATAGCAAGCCAAGAAGGAAAAAACAGAGAAAAAGAAGATCCAAGCTTACGAGAAGTTTGAAAAGCTTAAAACTAGTCTCTTTTGACGAATAGCTTGCAATTCTGGAGCCCCTTTTTAGTAGCTAAGAGACCAAGTTTTGTATCGGCCGATAGGCCGTTTTATTATGTTTCTGAATGAAATATTTTCTTTTTGGCCCACCAGAAAGAACTTTCTTTCTTTGATAAAAAATTTGGTCCATACACCACCTCTTATAAGGAAGGGTGATAAATCTTCAAATATTGACAATTGATTGGGGCTTTTGCTACTTTTTCGTCTTTATCTTGCAATCGATAAGCTTCTCCTTTCAAGACTTGCACCACAATATACGGACCTTCCCAAGTGGATGACCATTTTTTACCTAAAGCCCTATCCCTATGATCTAGTGGTAAGACTGTCTTCTAAACTTTATCACCTAGTTCGAAAGTCTTTCCTTTCACCTTTTTGTTATAGGCCTGAACGACCTTGTCCTTATTAGCCAAGAGAGAATCGAGAGCTTTTAATCGAACTTCGTCCAAATCCTCAAGCTTGACAAGCATTGCTTCAGTGAACTCATCAGAAGTTAAACCAACTCTAGACTCCAAAACCCAATAAAGATACACCCTTGCATTGTAAACATGCCATAAATAAGATTTACATTAATACATTTACAAAATTTGGACATGTACAGACACAATGTACAGACACTTGACTTCAATGTCTCCCCTTGAGTTCCTGCACACCAAAGACCGCTAAAATGTTAACATGGTCGACTGGTGGGACTCTTCTCCCCCTTTTTGATTTTATGAATTCCTAAATAAGTCCCTGAGAATGATTTCGGTCTCTACTGAATTATTACTACATTGCAACCCTACACTTGGGGAAGCGAACATGGGTGCTTCTAGGGACCGCACTCCCCTTTTGTTCTGCCACTTGTGTGCTCCAACGACAACCGATCTGCCCCAATGGTAGTCTTCAAGGATCGCCCTGTGCCATATCGATGCTTTGATTGACGCTTAATTGAAGTTGACAAGCAAGAATTAATCTCACCTAAGGTGGGGTGTCTACAATGCCAGAATCAAGTGTCCTACCATTGTAACCATGCATTGTATCATGTATCTTATAGTTATCAAGCGTCACCCCAATAGTCAAGGTTGTGTGAATATGATTAAGAGCATCATGTGTGAAACATACACTATATTTCACTCAATAGTTATTATGGAAAATATAGCTAAACTACAATGAAAGCAAGAAAAACAAAAAGAAAATAAATAAAGAACAACAAAAAGACCTTTTCATTATATAGGGACCACTAGTACATCAGAAGACTATAACTATCATTTGGTTATTTCATGGAGCCTGTTTGATTGGAGGTAAATGAAACTTAAAGCATATGATGATTTTTACACCTATTTGAAAGGGAGGTGATGAAAATGATGTAAATTTCAACCTTTTTTAAAGTAAAACTCTGTGGTCCCCACCATGATATATGTGTTACATCCACACTGCTCATTCATCCTTTTAAATCGTTTTGGGACATGAGCCAAAAATTGAGACCAATCTAAAGATCAAGTGGACCACACCATCGATAACAGTAGGTTTAATGGTAGACATAATTATTCTTATTGTGGGTCACTTGAGCTTTATATTTGCCTCACTTTTGGGCTCATGCCCTAAAATGATATGAAAAATGAATGAACAATGTGGATATATCACATACATCATAATGGAGCCCATAGGATTATAATACATAACATGGTACCAAATGTGAGACTTTTTGGGAGAACGTGGAAATGCAAAGGTAAGTAATCATTACTTACTTACATTCAACTACTTTAATTTCTTAGCTATCAAACATGCCCTAAAAGAGGAGATATGGGAATGAAATGCTTCCTCTGTTGCCAATATTGCCCAAGCCTTCTCCACCTCCTTAGTCGTGGTCACTACCACCTCCTTCACTGATTAAAGCTCTCCATGAGCCTTTGCAACCACTTAAACTATAGGCTCTTAGCTTTGAGCAATAAATCAAAGAAAATGAGATGAATGACTGGCTATTTGTAGTTAGCGACTTGGATACAAAGTGAGATCAAGCACTAAGCATCCACCTAACACTTCGATGTCCCTTGAGTGCTAAACATTTTCGTTCACATCAAGTGTGTGGGAAGCATCTGATGACGCCTATGTTTTGGTACTTAACTAAAATGGGCCCCCACTCATCCAATAGCATCTTTGTGACATACCAGCTCATCTCTAATTTCTTTACACCGAATAATGACACCATCATGTTGTAACAAAAAAGTAGAAAACTAACAACAGGACTGCGCCATGCACAGAGATCTTAGATCTCAGATCCACATATAATACTAAGGTGATGCAGAGGTTTCTGCATCGAGGCAGTAAGGGCTCTTTTGGGAGATTGTAAATGGAAGTAAATGAGAAATGGATTTGGAGGTAATTGAATTGGAAGTAAATGGCTTACATAGTTGTGTTTGGAGGAGAGTAAATGAAATGCATTTAAAATCAAAATATTTTGTTTGGATGAGACAAAATGGGAGGAATTGGAATGCCTTTGAATTTTTCAATATATTCATATGAATATATGTGATATCATAAATCAGCTTTAATATCCCAACTTAGTGTACATATGCAATATTTAATTGAATGATTGTATTAAGCCCATTGAAATATATACTTTCACAAAAAATGAGAAAAAATTGAGCCTCGTGTAGGCCACAAACGTAAGGATCTGTGGATGCTCTCCTTTTCTGCGCTCCCGACCCTTCCTTTCGAAAAGGGGTTGCGCGAATCGCCGTTGTGCCATTGGCTCGACTTTTTCTCAAGGGCTTTTTTGGTTGTCATGTTAAACTGGATATGTTTGGATGAGTTCGTATAAGACCAGAGTCGCCACTAGCCAGTTACTTCGAATCTACAGTCGGCTAGACCTCGTAGAAACGTTAGAGAAGGGAATTCAAAAATTCTTTTATCTAAAATGACTCTTTTTGAACTGTAGTAAGAGATTCAAGGTAAGGGATCATAGTTACAGGGTGGGAAGGTGTTAGGCACCCACTCTGCCCGTACTGAGATACAATCTTTAATTCACAGAATCAAACTAATACTTGAAAGTCTGATTTAATCCTCGTACATTCTCATGAATGATATAATGCATGAATATGGGTCTGAACAATAAGAGTTTCTGATGGGCAGGTTTCCATTAACAGCCAAGCCGAGAGCATACGCTCAAACTGACAGGTGCTTTATACAAGATGCATGCTGTGTGTTTGATCGATTAAAGTTTCTGAGGAACGAATTCCGGGCAAATCGATAAATTTTAGGGCATACGCTAAGATCCGATCAAGTGTTTGTAGTGCAATGATAAGCAGTGTGGTTGGAAGAATAATAAATGTTGCATTTATGCTGGATGTGAATGAGATGATGCTAATATGAGGGTAGTTGGATGGACGAAGGTATCACAAGGATTTGCTTCGAGCGGCTAAGATTGAGACTTAGGTAGCTTAGGAGACTTGAACCAGGGTCAGGCTGGGATGGACCAGGGCTAGACTCTTCTCACTCAGGCTCTCCTTAGTAGAGGAATGGGCTAAAGGGATGGGATGAACTTCAGAAGTTTTGAGTTTTCTCTGGAAGTTGAGGGATGTTGAAATAAGAGGGGGAATGGGGTATTTATAGCTGACGAGAGTGGCAGTTCCTGTAAATATGTTTGGGTGGCCCCCAGAGGGGGTCGTATGGACATTCTGCTCCATCTTCAGAGCGTACGACCCTCGAACCTGAAGCAAAAAAGCTGTAGGTTTGAGGTTCGGAGTTGCTCTGAAGATGTGGCTCGGAACTAGGTGAGTTGACTGGGTTTGGAAGATGGACTGACAAGGTGAGTCGACTGGGTGCAAGGGTTGGACTGACCCAGTGAGTTGACTCAGAGGGTTGACTCACCAAGTTTGATTTTTTTCGGATTTTTGGACTGATTTTTCTTATGGGAGGTTTTTCAGGTTGATGTTTAGGGGTGAGTTGATTGGGTTCAGGCTTGAGTTGAGCTATGGATTGGGGCTTGCAAGGGTGATTTTGACTGGGTTTGGATTTAGGGTTTGGGGATATGTACCTCCATCCATTCAGCTATCTCAACCAACTTTACAGCCAAAGGTGGGGTGTCTGCAGGATCACAAACAAGCAACTTATCAACATTTTTTAACCATCTATTTAAAGGGTCATCCTTTGGACAGTTTGGATCATTTTTTTGGTATGATTTAATGATATAGCTGATAATTGGATTGTTTTAGAATATCATTAGCGTGAAATGTGCATAGCGGCACCTTCGTTTACACCTGTGACTCTCCAAGAGAGCTCAAATTAAAAGGCACTTCAATCCATTTACTTTCCGATCCTCTCTCGTAAAGAGGATTTCATTTACTTGCATATTTATTCTCATTTCATTTCATTTACATGCATTTACTTTTATCTAAACACACCTCAAATATTATTTACCTCTAATGACTCCCAAATCCACTCATCTTCCTTCATTTACTCTCATTCAAACAGCCCATAAGAAAATTGGACTCACCAACCAATAAATATCCTTGCACCCACTTTAAGGAGCCATAAATTACTAATAAAAAGATAAGTACATAAGCAACCAGGTACATAGACTTTATGGACTCTTTGAAGAAGATAAAGAACTTCGGGCATCAGACGCTCGTAAGATTTGCCCAACTTGCTTGAACATTTCACCTCCTAACTTGAAAAGAGCCCCATCGCATGCTAGAGACCTCAGTGAAGGAAGGATCCTTGAGCCACGTGTTAAGTCTTCCTAATATCAGCCTCGGTCCCATGCACCGAGCGCTAATAGATGGAGCTCCGTTCCTACGTAGACCAGTCACAGCATCTAAGCTCCGGTGCAGGGCTCCCCTTAAAAATTGCTTACTTTCTACCTTTGAGATGCATTAGGGCGCCTGCCGATTAGTGGACAGCCCTGATTTTTGCATGTGGACGTTTTCATGAAGGCTGCTAGCTCATCCACCACTCACATGTTGGACCCACTAGTTAGGTAGCACTTTTGTTGATCTTTCATGGTGCTTGTACATGTGGGGACAGCAAGCGCCCACCACTCGAATCTCCATGAATGGATTATGGTACGAGGTATGGTGATTGCACCGGCTCGACTGCATTTTCAAACTGCAGTAGCCTGGCACTCGTACGTTTACAACATATTCTAATCCGTAGATCAAGCCCACAGCAAGGGAAATATATCTGAAAACAGAGTTACAATGGTTATTAGGTGGCCTAAACCTTTGAAAGATAAACGGACGGTTGTAATAAATTGACCTGTGGTCCAAATTCTTTCAACAAGTATGGCCGAAATGATGATCATATTTTCCCGATTTTGTATGCATGGATTCTAAGAGGCTAGGATCTCCTGACAAACGGGTCTGATCTTAAACACGTGTGATGAGAGTGCACTTTTAAAGTGCTTTCGAGCGAAACTGAACATGATACGTCGATATCTGTTTCTGCTTCGCCAAGCAAACTAGCTGTTTCCCACTGCGGCATGATCGTTGCGGCTGTACTAAGCGAAGATATTCCCTCGTTCCCTGTCATAATGCAAACGTCCAGCTACTTGATACTTGGGCAGATCATGGTAGGTGATAAGCAGGCACTTTGAAATTGTAAAAGCATCTTATATTGTTAACTCAAAATGGACCGATCAGTTTTTGGAGCCCACTGACAGTAAATCAAAATCCCAAGTTGAAATTATTTGAACAATCCTAGCCTGTGATTTGTGGGTATTTGTTTGTTGAGATGGGATCATTGAATATTTGTCATTTTTAACCGTCCAAATAAATGTTCACCAATCCGAAAGTAGGATGATCAAATGAGGGTAATTTTTGCTCGTTGTCCATCCAAACTAAGACTTGATCATTTGGACAGTCTAATTTGAATTACTTGAATGGCGCAGATGCAATTTCTAAATAATGTCTAAATGACTGCTTATCAACCACCACAGTCTTGCCAGATTATCACAGCTTTTATTAATGGAAAGGTGACTCATTCCACGCACACTTCCACGCCAGCTCGGCATAGGCTCGCTTGGCTGATACCATAATCACGACCAAGTTGGTAGCCAATGGAAGTGACGTGCTTAGATGGCGAGAAGATATGCACCGTCCATTTTCTGGATGGTATTGTCAATGTGTCCTGGTTCGACAGTCACATTATGATGTTGGATCCTGACCATTGATTTGTTCAGTTGGATGCGAATAGGATATGATTTGTTCAGTTGATGCCAACAGTTTATGTATATATATATATATATATATATATATATATATATATATATATATATATATATATATATATATATAATCTTCAAACGTCAATGGTGATTGTTAACGTTAGATTCTGGTAATACGTCCTCCTAAGTATATGTCATTTTTTAAGTGAGCTCCTCTTTAAACCTGAAAGTTAAAAAAGAAAACTAAGAGTGGCCGGCACTTGGCCGTTGGCCCTTCGAAGCTTAAGTCAGAGGTGATTTGATAGTAAGATGAAGTGTGAGACGTAGGCTTAGAAATTAATTTCTACTTTTATCATCCGTGGGGCCATCTATCTATATAGATTCGGGTGATCCAGTCTGTTACGCAAGTCATTAAGATCACTGCTGATTTCAGGGGATTATCTTGTTAATCCTTAGATAAGGGGATGACCTAACTACTTTAGACGTCTATCTGGTTACGTCTCTTAATGGGGATCTCCCATGGTTCGGAGCTACGAATAGAAACAAGCCAAAACCGGCCTGTATGGGCTGCTGGTACTATAAGACGAGGGACGTCCCTGCCAGATACTAGAGACCAGGGCGGCTCGCATAATGAGAGTGTCCTCGCTCGATGACCAGAGACCAGGGCGGCTCGCATAATGGGAGTGTCCTCGCTCGATGACCAGAGACCAGGGCTACTCACATCCTGCGACCAGCGACCAGCCCTGCTCATATATTTAGGAATGTATAGGGATGTGTCTACGCGATATCCGAGCTACGACCATATAGGCTCGTTAGTCGAATGATTATGTCGCGATTTTACGGAGTCAGAGGCGCTCGCAGGTCTTGGGTCTTCAGAGTTCTTTGACGACCAACTTTATTCTACAACAGTCATGAAAACATATTCAGATTATGGTTCGTGGCCCATTCGCAAAAGCTCTTGGGCAGTTTAGATCATTGTTTTATCTCCTTCCTTCTTTTTGCCCCATTTGAACAACTCATGATGCACAGCTATCTATCAATGGTCGCCCATGGGGTCCACACCCTGAGATGATGTGGTGACCGGGAACGTCCATCAGCCGGTCGCTATAGTGGACATGAAATGGCCAATTAATTCAGAACTATTGATGTGGTTAATTACCGATTCTTGGAGTTGAATGTAAACTGTTGAAACATGGGCGATTAAAAAAAAAAAAAATTACAAATGTCGTTATTCAGAGTAATCCGCTCAGCAGTCCAGGTTCAATTACAAAAATCGGTTTGTAAAAATCACACAAAGTTTCATACGGTGTTCATCCATAATAGAGACTAGAAGATAGACTGTCATAATCATTCGACCGCATGTCCCTGTTGCCACATATGCTGGCCAGTGTAATTGCCTCAAAATGTAGAAAAAAAAACAAACTACATGATGTAGTGAAGTAAAAAGGATTTTTTCTTTTTCTTTTTTCTCCCTGTTTAAGCCATTGAATTTCATGCATGACAGAGATCCGGGCCATTCATCAAGTAATATATACTGTAAATGTGACCTGGACTAAAAGAAAATAATCATATACAGATGAGGGAGAGAGCACACTTGTATGAGAAAAATGGAGGTTTAGATGAAAGGTCGAATGTTCATAGCAATTCTTTTAAGTCTAGTGGCGCGGCTCCTGATTGTTCTGGCGCTGGAGCGGCGTAACAAATAGAATAGAAATGCCAACAGCAATCATTTTCTGTCCATCTTCTTCTCCCACCACCACATCCGTTTGGTGGATCGATATGATATTACTCCAACATCGATCACATCCTCCTACCCTTCCTTCTCTTAACCCTCCATAAAAGCCCTCCTCCAACCTCATAAACCAGAACCCAAGGCAGCAAAGGTAAGAAGAACAACCACAGCAGCAGCAGCAGCAACAACAACAACAACAACAACAACAACAACAAGGGCGACGATGGAACGTCTATCGTTGGTTTTGTCATTCACCATTGCACTATTTCAGATCCTACAGATAGTCACCATTGTCACTGCACAGTCTCCGGCACCGGCACCAGCAGGGCCGACCAATATCACAAAAATACTTGAGAAGGCTGGTCAGTACACAACTTTTATCCGGCTCCTTAAGAGCACCGCCGTGGCGGACCAGATCAACACCCAGCTCAACAACTCCAACAATGGCATGACCCTATTCGCCCCATCCGACAATGCCTTCTCCAGCCTCAAGGCGGGGACCCTCAACAGTCTCACCGATCAGCAGAAGATAAGCCTCATCCAATTCCACCTCATCTCCTCCTACATCCCCCTCTCGCAGTTTCAGACAGCTACCAACCCTCTTCGCACCCAAGCTGGCGACGTCAGCAATTATGCGTTCCCACTCAACGTCACCACGGCTGGCACCCAAGTCAATTTCACTACAGGGATCGACAATGCCACAATTGCCAACACCATCTACACCGATGGCCAACTCGCTGTCTACCAGCTCGACAAGGTTCTGCTTCCACTCAGAATATTCGGCACTCAACCTCCTGCTCCGGCGCCTGCTCCTTCCAAGCCCAAGAAGTCTTCCCGCTCTTCTGCTGCACCTTCATCGGATGCCGATGCTTCCAGCGCACTGTATGTGAAAGTGCATGCATTGGAGTCATTTTCGGTGGCAGCAGCTGCAATTGCGGTATTTTGGTTGTGATCATTGATCATCTGCATCTCACTCTCTCCCTCTCCCTCTCCCTCTCCCTCTCTCTCTCTCTCTGATTGCTAAGAGTGTCGTTGCTTGTGACTTTTTGGTTTTGCGGAGAAGCTTTTGTGATGAGAACCGTCGGATGATTTTGGATGTGCAAGCTTTCTTCTCTGTTATTGCTTGTTACCTTATAAGGTAGGTTTTGTATTCTTATTTCATTCATCTCCTGCAATAAAAAATTTCATTTCAAGAGACGGCTATGCGATCATTTTTGACATTTAGAACGTTTTCTTCCAAAGAGATCCAAGTTCTTCTCTACATAGTCTGTAAACCCGGAAACGGCTCGGGACTCGGTCATTCGCCCAGTGGGCTTGACCCTATTGGCAAATTGCAAAGCAAAGAGAAAAATCACTTTCTCGCTGACACAGATTTTTTTTTTTTTTTTTTCCACTTTCTTTTTCACATTGTACATTCCAAACTAGGGTCGCAACTTGGGTTCCTGATTGACCCAAACCAGAGATTGGTTTCGGTTTTGGCCGGGCTGTCTAAGGTCCTCAGGGTGTGTTGGGGTTCGAAATCGCCTGCCCAATTTGAATTCGAGTTGGGTTCTAGTACAGCAAGTTCGGGTCAGGTTAGGTTGGGTGGGAATCATTGTATGTATTTGGGTTGAGTTGGGCCCGACCGGCTCGGGTTGGGTCGAGCATAGAGGAGTTCTGGTTCGGTTGGGTTGGGCACCTGGGGTTGGAATTCAAGTCTGATAATAGGCTGCGGCTTGGGTTCAGGCTGACCCTCAAATCAACCCATCCAAGTTGACTAAAAAAATAAATCAGCATTAAAGGTGTTGCTCTTGTATTTTCGTTACGCATGCATGTAATGTGTGTGTGGCGTGCCAAAATCGATGATGCTGCTCGATTCAAACAGAACAATGATGGCCCCAAGCGCCAAGAAAGGCAGATACGCCGTAATCGGCTATATATGACCAAGACCTGTACAGATCGGTCGTCTATTCAGCCATTTACACAGTTATTTTCTAACTATCAGGCGATGTTTGGAGGGTGGGGTTCGTCCTTTGCTTTCCGTACGAAAGGACTTTCAATACAAATAAAATATAAAAAGGAAACACTTACATTCGGCTGCTTGGAACGTGTTGCAAATTACCTTTCTGAATAAAAAAATTCATTGAGACAAGTCTAGCGTATGAGCGTAGACTTTGAGTACATCTACAATTACCAGCAACTGGATTACCATTATGGATTTACTGTCATGGAATGTAAATTCACAACTTACACTACGAAATGTAAATAGTAAAATTACACTAAGGAATATGAAATTGCCAATTACACTAAGGAATGTAGAGAGAAAAATGTTAAAGAGCATGATAAGATAAATTGAGATTTGGTTGGTGCTGGACCTCTTGTTTTGTGACTGTCTTTCACTATTTATAGCCTTTACCACACACACAATCTAAGGCTCTTGATGCTTGTTAAGCCTTGCTTTAATTACATAAAACAATACGCTTAAAGACTGATTTTAATGTATTTTTGTGATTATAGAAGCAAATGAGAAATGCGAATAAAGGGAGCACAATAGGGAACAAATGGACAGAAAGGCCAGCAATCCACCAAATTGGAGAAGATTTTCATCTCCATCCGTCCATCCATCATGCAGGCCCACCTTCATTTTCATTCAGCCTTCCATTAAGCTGGAAACTCCAGCCATTCATTAGCTATTCACTACTCTAGTGTCAATAACAAGGTGGACCACCTGATGAACAGTCTAGATTTAATGTGAGAATGTGTATCAAAATAAGAAAGATGACAAAAGGGAAACATCTGCTGTCATTTTAGAAAAGAAAATAGGAAGCAAGAGTTTTTGTTTTGAGTTTCATGTCGATCAAAGCTACAGATTGACCGTGGTGGCCTAAATAAGATGAACTGTCCAGAAGTTTCCTAAATTCTGCTGATTCAACTTGGAAATGGTCTAGGTGGTCGAACACTACTGATATGAAGAATCTACGTCGATGTTGAGCTCTCAATTATATACATTCTAACCCCTTTTCATCACCACATTATGCGTGTTTTCTATGACAAAAGACCTATCTAACACATAATTTTGTGATTGTAGGAATGAGAGAGTGATTGCATGTTTTCTATGCTAAAAGACTTACATTGGAGTATCATTGAGGATCATGGAAAAAAGGAGAAAAGAGGGAATGTAGAAGACAAGAGAAAGGAGAAAGGAAAATGAACCAAGTGATGGAACAAGAGGTGAAGTAAGAAGAGAATGAAAAAAAGAAGAAAAATCAGCAACTTATAAGGGTCCGATCGGTCATGACCGGTCAGCCAGGTAGGCCAGACCAGTCAAGACTGGTTGGCCAATATGGTAGCCTTCATCTGGAGTTGCTGGACCAAGGCCCAGGTGGGTTCGACTGGTCAAGACCGGTTAGCCACATGCAAATAGATTGCATATCTTTTCTACAACTTCTAAAGTTGGAAATTGGGTTTCATAAGTGCGGTAGGACTCCGTAGTTCTGCGATTCTTCCAAATTGGTGACGCCTCCAAGCTATAAAAGGACACCTATAGCCTCTTCCTAAGTCAACTAGCAACATGGGGAGCAAATACATCAAGACCTAGGAGGCTTCCTTGCCTCCCACAACTAGTTTTCTTCTTCTTCTAGTTCTAGTTCTAGTTTTATATATTTATGTTTTCTTTTAGCTAACCTCTTTGCTAGAGCTAAGATGTGAAGTTTGTAATTTGTTTAAATGCTTTAATTCATTTATTCAAGTACACATTTTCTTATTTATGAATTTTGAACTTCTAGTTTGAATAAAAGTTGGATTTTTAGAAGAATTATGAGAGTTTGTGTACTCCGGACATGAGTTCCTTGCAATTCTCTGAGATTGCCATGATGTATTTGTTTAGATTCGAATTGTAGTAACCATAGAGCATGCCATAGTCTCTTGGCATGACTGTTACTTTGAAGGCTACAAGTTCGAGTTCTATATGCTTCATTAGAACTAGAAATCTGATTTTCAGATTTAAGTGGGATTGTTTATGCTTGAATGTTATATCCTCCAATTAGATGAGAGATAGAACTTTGATTCTAATTGTGTTGTGCTTGGATGAATGGATGACATTGGACCACTACAAGTGGATCCTCGATGCTCTAGTTACCTTCAATTATCATATTTCCCTGTTTTTTGTTTAGTCCTTAAAAACTGATTTTCTAAACCTTTTAGATTCAAGCTATTAAAATAGTTTGAATTCGTTTACCTCTTCCTTGTGGATCGACCTCGATCTTACTGAGTTATTATTACATCGCAAGCCTTACACTTGAGGCAAGCGAACAACCTACGATCTTATAGATCACATCAATATTTACAGAATCATAAAGTTTCATGTCAAATGGATGTGTGGATTGATCGTACCAGTTGAAGGAAGATGAACAATCCTGAAAGATTTCGCCTACGCAAATTCTAAAAAATGCCCTAAATGTTTTGATTTTTGGACCATATTCTACAATATTTTTAGAAAATCTAAACATTTATCATGTAGAAGAGGACGATTTCTACCAAGATTCTAAATTTTAGACCAATCCAACCTCCATACACTTTGTATTGTTGATCGCAAGATGACTGGTTCTGCATGTGTCTGAATTGTGCGAATTAGAGAGGCAATCACTATTATGATTCGTTGGCCCACTCAATAGATAAATTGAGAAATCTAAACCATCTATGAGTAAGTTTATATGTTAGGGAAGCTATAGTTAAAATTTTAAGGATATCTGACCGTTGGTTGCCCCGTATGAAGCGAAACAAAAACTGTTATATTGTTGTCTTACTGTTTTTATTATAAATATGGGAGCTTTCTTCTATGTAATCAAGGATATGAGGAACAAGGAGATTAAGAGCAAGGAGGCTCCCAGCCTCTTTTTTTTAATATAGTTTTTCTTCCTTTTCTTGTTCTAACTTTTCATGCTTTTGTTAGGCTAACTCTCAGCTAGGGCCGAGAGGTGATACTTCTAGTTTGTTAGTGATGTTTTAATTCATTGATTTTGATTTTATATTTTAATTGAAGAACATGGTTTGATTCTAGTTTGAATAAAGTTCTAGTTCTAGTTCTTCTTTAATCTATTGATGACTTTGGGCTCATTGGATGCTTAAAGGTTTTAAATCTAGTTATTTGCTTTTTATTGTTTAGACTTATAAAGTTCATTGATCTACCATAGACTACTGGCATTCTAGATGCTTTGACTTCCCTGTTCTCTTAAACATGGTTCTTAATGTGAGAATTGTTTCAAACCCAAGTTCTTATCTTTTGTACGAATCTAAGATGAATGTTTTCCTTATTGATATTAGTTTGATTGAAGTTTAAATCATGGTTCTAATCAAGTCTAGTAATAGGATTTGAGGAAGGCTTTGGTTATGATCTTAACTTCTTTTGTTAAAGGATTGGCCTGTATAATTGAGTGCGCTTAATGCCTTAGCCTTATTTAGAGAACTGTATCAATGAACAACATATCTATCCTAGATGTGTTTTGATGATTTAACCACTTCATATTCCAGCTGGATAGGATATAACTCTACTTCCAGTTGAGTAGTTAGTTGAACCATGTGAATTAGGCATTGTTAATAACTAGAAGTGGATCCTTGATGCTCCAATGTTTATTTTTCATTAGTTTTTCTTTAATTATAATTTATCCATTGTTGACGTCAGATTCTGGTAACAGGTTCCTCCCAATTATATGCGCCCTTTCAAAGTGAGCTCTCCTCCAAACCTGAAAGCCAAAGAAAAAAACTAAGGGTGGCCAGCTCTTGGTCGTTGGCCCTTCGAAGATTAAGTCAGAAGTGACTTGATAGTAAGATGAAGTGTGAAACGTAGGCTTAGAGATTGCATACATTTATCATCTACAGGGCCATGTATTTATGCAGATCTGGGTGATCCAGTCCATTACGCAATCTATTCAAATTATTACTGATTTGGGGGGATAAGAAGCTTGTCCCGTTAATCCTTAGATAAGAAGATATTGTAACCAATCTAGATATCTAGCTGATAACGTTCCTTGATGGAGGCCCCCCATGATATGGAAACTGTGAGTAGAAAACAAACCAAAGTCGGCCTATATGGGCTGCTGGTACTATGAGACGAAGGACATCTCTAACGAACGACCAACGACCAAGGGTGCTCAGATTTGGGCATATCCTGGTTTATCGACCAAGAGCAAAGCTACTCGAATGACGGGAGACCTTCCCATCCAACGACCACCGACTAGACCTACTCGCATATCGAGAATGCATAGGCAGTCGCAGGTCTATGTGATATACAAGATGTGACCAGGTAGGCTCGTTAGTCAGATGGTGTGGTCGCGACTTTACAGAGAAGCGCACACTGGTCGCGGTCTTTTATACTTCTTCGATGACAAACTTTATTCTACAATAGATGCCCCCCAAGTCCTTAGCGTTGAGCAGCTAAGCAAAGGACTTGTTTGTATATAAACTGCCTATTTTTGGAGGAGAAATTCGTACATGATTGAGCCCACATTTTTTAGAGCGCCGCTTTCTGTAGCTTTTTGACTAAGAGAAATGAAGCGGCACTCGCCACGTGTCTCGAGAGTTAATGTTCGTGCCCGTTCAACTATCATGCCAAACAAAGGGTCACTGCGTGTTACTTAAATCTAGATGAAATGTTGCGTATAAATATCAGAGTCTGCAGAGGTTTCTTCATTTCGAAGTTTTGTTGAAGATTCCTCCCTTCTTCTTCATCTGTCTCTAGTGTGACCTCTCTGTAGAGGTATTCCTTCTTCTTTCCTTCTTTTCTTCTATCTTTTTTGCCATGGCGGGGAACTCCGATGATGAGGCCGTTCCTTTGGGAGATGATACTCTTGATTTTTCTGAATCGAATAATGCCAGAGTGCTAGCGGGAAGGTATTCTACCTCTGGTTATCCTTCGATAATGACGGAGGAGCAACTTACTAGCTTACGGGAAAGATACTGGATTCTTGACTCCGTCATTCTCAAACTGCCCGGAGAAGGAGAAACTCCAGATTCTCCACCGCCGGGTTGTGTCGCTATGTATGAGTATTTTTTCCGACTTGGAGTGCGTCTCCCCCTTCATCCTTTCATCCGGAACATGCTTCGTATCTATAAAAGTACCCCTGACCAACTTATAGTAAATGGCTGGAAGGTTGTATTGAGTGCCTATTTCTTTTGAAAGCAAGTTGGAACGGGGATTTGACTGCTGATGAGTTCTTGAGGATGTACCAACTCAAAAAGGCCCCGTCTAGTGAGGGTTATTACTATTTGTGCTTTTGGCATAGGAAGAATTTCATTCTGGGGAATCCCACTTTAAACTATCCTCGATGGAGGAGGTAATGGTTTTATGTCTCCGGTAACTGAGAGTTTGACGTGGGGTCCAACCCCAGAAGACATAACGTCAGTCGCTTCTTTTGCAAAGGTGGGTGAATTTTTACTCCTCTGTGAAAATAGAGAGGATTTCATCTTTATTACTGAGCTGGTTTTTCTTATATCATGCAGGCGTTCCTGCTGGGAAGAGGCCCAGCTTGCGGGGAGGAATCAATGAAAAAATCATCAAACTCTTCAAACTTTCAGAGGATGATCGAAATGTTAAACTCTCCCTCTCACTTCCTTGCCTATCTGCCGCTGGTCTTATCCCCTAGGAGGAAGCAATGGTGAACGTAGGAGATAAGAGGGGAGCGCTGGGAGTGCTACCCTGTCTGAAAGGCGCTGCTTCGAAGAGGCAGAAGAAGACAATGGCTTGTCCCTCCAACCCGTCTGTGCGAGCAGGTTCAGCTCGCAGCCACACAATCCTCCCCAAGCAGAAGCGGCAGCGAGCCCTCCGGTTGGTCCCCACGACCAGCAGGTAATTGATATAGTAGATAACTCCCTAAGGAGCGACGAGGTGGGGCCAAAGTCACCCTTTAGGCGAAGAGGGTCGTGAGCCTACTACAGCTCGTAAGTTGGCTCCTTCTCTGGAGTCAGCTCCTGGTCGGGAACTGTCTTTTACTCGCGAGGTGAGCACTACTGAAATGGTTGTAGCCCAGCCTTCAGGGACTAGAGTTTACACCATTCTGGCTCACTTGCATCTGATTTGCAAGTTTATTTTTGAGAACATTAGCCCCAGCTCCTTCGGTGTTCTTCCTGAGCCTAGTTCAGAGAGTCACTCAACAGACATTTGAGTGAGGCTAATCCAGGTAAGCACGAAGCATGTCGTCATTTTTGTTGTTCTTTCAAAGAATTTATACCTTTAATAATGATTTCCTTCATTTTCGAGCAGGGTTTGGACCTCACTTTGCGGACGAGACGTAATATCGACGCTGCTCGTCGCATTATTAATGAAGGAGAGGAGAAGAGACTGGCCATGGAGAATGAGATCCGGGGGAGGGATCAAATAATAAGTCCTATGAGGCTCTGATTGCCAAGCTAAATGAGGAGAAGAAGATCCTCATTGGCAAGATCCAAGCTTTGACTGATCGGTATTAATCGTTAGATCTTAACTTCGAGAGGCTCTCGGAGATAAAGGAGAAGGTGGAGAAGGAGAGAGAGATCTTTCGTTAGGATAAGATCTCTCTTGAGGAGCAGCTTGCGGTATGTAAAGCGCACCTCAAGGAGGTCGTCGAAGGTCTGGAGAAAGAGAAGAAGGCCCTTGCCCAGCTGAAGGACGACTTCATTCACTAGGATGAAGAGAGGATGACATATGTCAAAATGGTGTCCGAGGAAGGTCCCTGTGCAATTCTCAAATTTTGGACTTCACAACTTTATGAAGACGAGCGGTACGAAGCGTATGTCGCTGGTCGCAATTTCGCGGTTAGGGTTATGCAACAAATTTCTCCATCATTCAACATGGAGGAATTTGATAAAATTGCTGCCGTTGTTGCCGCTGAAGAAAGAGCAGTGGCTGAAAATGAAGTCACGGAGGCTACTGAAGCTGCAGGAGTTCCTGAGACGGGACTTGAGTCAGAAAGCCAAACACCTCCCCCAGGCGATGAATGAGCGACTACGAGCTGCTCCTCTTTTTCCCTCTCTCTCTGATTTGAAATAGATGTATCTTCTCCCTTTTTTTGTAATTCAAATGTTTGTTGAATGAAAGAAGATTTGGCCATTTCTTTCTTGATTCATAGGAATGAATTCGCAATTGTTGAATGTTTTACTCAACTCATGAGAATGAATTGGGCTCAATTTAGGGAGGTCTTGGTGACCATGTCGGCTTGGAGATAGGTTGACCTATCAATTGAGTCTTTGGCTTTGCTGAGAGCAGAAGACTTAGTCAAGAGAATGTTTATATTCTCTTTAGGGCTATTTAGGTCCAACAAGTGGAGTAGTGACCAAGTTACGAATTTCATAGCTGAGCAGCTGAGAAAAAGAACTATCTTTATTCAGATATGGTCCAACATTTACATTACGAATGATTTATGAGAAATATCGAAGTAAATAGTCTACGTGCCATGGGCGATGTAGGGGTCTACCTCGCATGTCTTCAAGATAGTAAGTCCCTGGTCGAACAACCTTGATGACTCGATATGGGCCTTACCAGTTAGGATCTATCGACCGAGTGGTCGTTCCAATGTTTTGCCTTATCACTAAATCACCGAGCTGAAAAGCTCTGGTTTTAACCTTCGAATTGTGGTAACGAACTATTCGTTGTTAATAGGCCGCTGCTCGAAGACGATCTGGATCCCTTTTCTCTTTTAGGAGATTGAGGTGAAGTTTTAAACTTTCTTCATTACGAGCTGCCTCGTAATCTTCTACTCGATGAGTAGGTATCTCGACTTTTACCGGGACGACCGCTTCGGTGCCGAATGCCAGTGAGAAGGGTGTTTCCCTCGTTGAATTGCGAGTTGTTGTCCTGTAAGCCCATAAAACTTTTGGTAGGAGTTCTGGCCACATACCCTTACATTCATCAAGTTTGGTCTTCAAATGGTGCTTGATAATTTTGTTAACCGCTTTTACTTGTCCATTAGCCTGAGGATGATATGCGGAAGTTCGAATGTTACGTACCTTCCACTTCTCGCAAAATTCGGAGAATTGGCGTTATCGAACTGTCTTCCATTGTCATAAATTATGGTATGGGGGAGCCCATAATGGCATATAATGTTTCTCCATATGAATTTAGTAGTTTGTTTTTCAGTGATGGTAGCCAAAAGTTCTGCCTCGACCCATTTGGTGAAATAATCGATTGCCATAATTGCAAATTTGTGTTGGCCTTTTCCTGTGGGTAGTGGTCTGATTATATTGACTCCCATGAGCAAAAGGCCAAGGGCCGTATATCGGTGTCATTTGTTCAAATGGTAAATGAGGTACTGGAGAGTATCACTGGCATTTATCACATTTCTTGGAGAAGTCAATAGCATGAGCTTTCATAGTGGGCCAATAGTACCCTTGCCTCATTGCTTTATATGTTAAAGACCATCCTTTGGGATGATTACCACATGCCCCTTGGTGTATTTCATCTAGAACATGGTGTGCTTCTTCTAGAAGGAGACACCTTAAATACGGTAAAGTAAAACTTTTACGCAATAGTTTTTTATTTTGTAAGACGTACCTGGCAACACGGTAACGAATTTGTCATGTAGATTTTTTTATTATCAGGGAGTTGTCCGTTTTGGAGGTAAAGGATAATAGGATCCATCCAGCATGGAGATAACTGTAATGTAGCGACTAGCTTTGGAGTGATTTGATCGATACTCGGAGCAGAGAGGTGCTCGATAGGGACGGCTCGCATCAGATCAGACTTGAGAGCGGAAGCTAATTTTGCTAGAGAATTTACGAGCTTATTCTCCTTGCGAGGAATATGAGTTATCTCATATTTGTTCAATTTAGCGAGTAAGATGAGTACTCGTGATTTGTATAAAACCATTCGCTCTTGTTTCGCCTCGAATTCATTGAGTACTTGATTGACAACAAGCTGAGATTCGCTATGAATAAGTAGATTTGTTATCGAGAGTATATTTGCTAATTTGAGATCGATGATTAAGGCCTCATATTACGCTTCGTTATTAGAAGCTTGAAAATTAAAGCGCAAAGCATATTGGAATTGTGACCCGTCAGGAGCGATTAGGATCAAACCGGCTGCGCTATCAGTGGAGCATGCTGATCCATTTACGTAAAGCGACCAGGGTACCTACTCGCTGGTTGTCAGGTCATTGCTGGAGATATGAGCAGTGGGGGTCGAATATGTAAATTCGGCAATGAAATCGGCTACGGCTTGGGCCTTTATGGCGGTTCACGAGCAGAAAGTAATATCGTGTTCCCCAAGCTCAATCGCCCATTTAGTTAACAGTCAAGATACTTCGGGCTTTTGAAGGACTTGCCTTAAAGGATGATTAGTAGGTACTATTATAGAATGGGCTTGAAAATAAGACCGTAGTTTCCGAGCTGTAGTTACTAAGGCTAGAGCAAGTTTCACCATATCGGAGTATTGAGTTTTAGCATCCACCATGGCTCGACTGACATAATAAACAGGCCTTTATACCCCAGAGTCTTCTTTTATTAAGGTGGCGCTAACGGCCGTGGAAGATACATATAAATAAAGAAAAAGCTGCTCATGTGGAACAGGCTTGGATAAGATGGGAGGCATGCTTATATACTGTTTCAGTTGTTGAAATGCCTCCTCACATTGCTAGGTCCACACCCAGTCGTATTTTGCAGTTGTATGGAGGAGCTTAAAATAGGGAAGGCATTTGTCGGAAGCATGCGAAATGAACCTGTTTAACGATGCAATGCGACCAGCCAAGCGTTAAACATCTTTGAGAGTGGTTGGAGATTGCATTTCAATCAAGGCCTTAATCTTTTCAGGGTTTGCTTCAATCCTCGCTGACCAATCATGAACCCGAGAAATTTTCCAACAGAGACCCTAAAAGCACATTTTTCTCAATTTAACTTCATCTGACATTTCCTCATTAGATCGAAAGCTTATCGGAGATCCGCGAGATGATCATTTTCCACGACGCTTTTCACGAGCATGTCGTCAACGTAAACCTCCATATTCCTACCGATTTGCGCGGCAAACATTTTATTAACTAGGCGCTGATAGGTGGCCCTTGCATTCTTTAGCCCGAAAGGCATCACCTTATAGCAGTATAGACCTCGATTGGTGATAAAGGCAGTATTTTGATGATCAGGTGGATGCATCATGATCTGGTTGTAACCAGAATAAGCATTATAAAGCTAAGCACGTCATGTCCTAATGTAGAATCGACCAGTTAGTTGATGCAGGGGGTCAGGAAGCTATCCTTCGGGCACGCCTTGTTCAGATCGGAGTAATCCACATAAATCCTCCACTTAGCGTTTACCTTGCGCATGAGAATGACATTTGCGACCCACTTAGGGTAGTCGACCTCTTCGACAAAGTTGACAGCTAATAACTTTTTGACCTTAGCTTTAATCACCATCTGCCTTTTAGCTGTAAACGCTCGTTAGCATTGATGGATAGGTTTAAATTTCAGGTCTACGTTTAGGCGATGAACTGCAATGTTGGGGTTGATACCTGACATATCTTTCTGAGACCAGGTGAATACATCTTGATATTCGATCAAGAAGTTGGTTAGATGAATCCGAAAGGCGGGGTTCAGAGATGATCCAACATGGACCTTTTTGGAAGGATCATCCTCACATAACTGAATTTCGATCGTTTCTTCTCCAGGTGCTCCTGCCTGGTACGTATTCTCCCTCGGGTTTAGGCTTGTCGTTGTGGGAGAACTTGCTGAATCTTGTGAAATCATCATTACAGGAGTTACCTGGATACTCTTTCGATCTTGTACCAAAATTTCATAACACGCCCGAGCCTCCTTTTGATTTCCTTGAACCACTCCTACTCTGTTTGGAGTGGGGAATTTGATGCATAAGTAGAGGGGGTGTAGAGCCGCTCCTATCTTGGTGAGCGAGGGTCGGCCCAAGATGGCATTGTATGTCGATTTTCTATCGACCACAAGGAAATTGATGAAAACAGTGACTTTGGTCGGAGCTTCTCTGAATGTGACGGGAAGGTTAATACTTCCCTCTGGCGCCACCACTTCACCTCCAAAACCGACAAGGGGGGTCGAGACAGGTTTGAGTAGATTTCTGGTGAAAGCCATCTTGTTGAAAGCTTTAAGATAAATGACGTCTACAGAACTACCTGTATCCAACATAATATGATGAGTTAAATAATTCGATACCTTTAAGGCCACTATGATGGAATCTTCATGAGGAAAATGGATTCCTTCAGTATCTTTGCGAGAGAAAGAAATTAATTGATGGTTCAAGTTTGATGGGCTGGATGACTTTTCCGCCCAATAGATATGCTGGGGCTTTTGGCTTGCCTTTCGAATATATCCTTTCCTTGAAGCTCGTGAATCCCCTCCACAAGCTGGGCCACCTGCAATGGTTTGGATCTCGCCTGCTGGTTCAACATCCTCCTGTGAAGGGCGATGCTGTGACGACTTCTTCCTCTGGTTGTCGCGTTGTGCTGGTGTACCGGATCGCTTGGGCGAATGATCTTGTCGTGCAACATAGTCTCGGAGGTGCCCATTTCGAATGAGGGCTTCAATCTGGTCTTTAAGAGATATACAATCTTGGGTATTATGCCCATGATCTTTATGAAAATAACAAAACTTTCTTCTGTCTCTTTTTTTAGGATCAGATTTGATTCTTAGAGGCCATTTAACATACGACTTATGTTTGATCTCCATCAGTACTTTTTTGGGGGATCGATTGAGAGGTGTATAATTGCGATATTTCCCAGAATAAGACTTCCTTGGAGAGCGGTCACGTTGATCATGTCGGTACTTCTTGTTTGTTAGAGAAGTATCCTTAGCCTTTCACTTTTTTCCTTGAACACTATGACGAGCCAGAGCTACTTCAGCATTAATGTATTTTTTTGCCTTGGCTTGGAACTTGATCATCGCTTTGGGAGGGTTTTTATCCACGACGAATCGTAATTTTTTGCTTGTAATGCTCGCTATAAGGGCGGTAAGACCCTTATCTTCAGTATAACCCTCAGTTTGGTCTGCTTCTGCGGTGAATCAAACGGTGAATTCTTTGATCGTCTCTCCATGCCGCTGCTTCAAATCTGATAGGTGAGATGCAGGTTTTTTGATACAGATGCTTCCCATAAACCGAGAAAGAAAGAGATCCGATAACTGAGAGAAGGATTCAATAGATCGGGGCTTTTGATCATGGAACCAAGTACATGCTGCGTCTTTTAGAGTTAAAGAGAAGGCTCTGCACATAATTTCAGAGCTATATCCTTCTAGCTCCATAAGGGATCTATACGTCTCCAGATGCTCAAGGGGATCACCGATACCTGTATACGGAACAATGCTGGGCGTCCGATATATTTTAGGCAGAGGAGCCTCCATTACTTCACGAGTAAAAGGAGGCTTAGATCATTAGATTGTTGCCAGAGTGGATGTCGGGAGGTTAGACTAATATCGTTATTTGATATCTACGAAATGATCTGCGATTTTCCTGAGATCTCCTTCCCAAGGTAGAGTATAACTGGATGTTTCGTCATCGAGTTGTTCTTCAGGCTGACGTTGTCGGGAAGTGCTGGAGCGAATAGATTGTAGGTGCTGATTAAGAACTTGATTGCCAAGAGGAATAAGATTTGAAGGAGGGTTGCACTGAACTTGTGGTTCATCTAGAGAGTGTCTAGAAGCTGCAGGTGCAGATTCTAATGGCAGTCCTTTTGGAGGTTGCTGCAATTCGGGAAAATGTTGATCAAACCGATTAGATAGGGCTTGAAATCTAGCCTGGAGAGTAAGAAGTGTATCTTCGACAAAACGCATAACGCCATCGAAGCCACCAGATATATCTTGGAATTGATTCTGCACAGGAAGGTTGGGCTCAGCAGGTGGAATTCGTGTCGAAGCAACTTGAGGGATGTTGGGAGTTGGCTCAGGGATGTCTGGTGGTGGTAACGTTTGCTTTGAGGTGGAAGGATGAGTTGTTTTCTTAGGAAGCATAGTGGGAGGTGACAATTTGTAATGAGAACGAATTGAATACTCGTTCCCACAGACGGCGCCAATCTATTGACGTCAGATTCTGGTAATAGGTTCCTCCCAATTATATGCGCCCTTTCGAAGTGAGCTCTCCTCCAAACTTGAAAGCCAAAGAAGAAAACTAAGGGTCGCTGGCACTTGGTCGTTGGCCCTCCGAAGCTTAAGTTAGAAGTGACTTGATAGTAAGATGAAGTGTGAAACGTAGGCTTAGAGATTGCGTGCCTTTATCATCTGCAGGGCCATGTATTTATGCAGATTCGGGTGATCTAGTCCATTACGCAATCTGTTCAAATTATTACTGATTTGGGGGGATAAGAAGATTATCCCATTAATCCTTGGATAAGAAGATGGTGTAACCAATCTTGACATCTAGCTGATTACGTTCCTTGATGGAGGCCCCCCATGATACGAAAAATGTGAGTAGAAAACAAACCAAAGCCAGCCTATATGGGCTGCTGGTACTATGAGACGAAGGACATCCCCAACAAACGACCAACAACCAAGGGTGCTCGGATTTGGGCATATCCTCGTTTATCAACCAAGAGCAGAGCTACTCGAATGACGGGAGACCTTCCCATCCAACGACCACTGACTAGACCTGCTCGCATATCCAAAATGCATAGGCGGTCACAGGTCTATGTGATATACAAGATGCGACCAGGTAGGCTCGCTAGTCAGATGGTGTGGTCACGACTTTACGGAGAAGCGCATACTGGTCGCGTGTCTTTTATAGTTCTTCGACGACCAACTTTATTCTAAAACATCCATCTTCAAAACCAATTCCAGATTAGTTTAGTTAGTTTAGTTCTAAATCCTAGATAGCCTTAGAATGTTTGAACCTAAATTCCTTCCCCGTGAATAGACCTCGGTCTCACCGAAATTATTACTACATCGTGACCTTGCACTTGGGATTGTGAACAATGCTTCACTCGGCACGATTAGCCTTCCAGATCCTTCTTCATCCACCACCTATCCTTGTAACTATTTTGCTGATTCGGTCACATACGTTCATTCACCTGCTCTTACCTTATTGGTGTCCTGGCATCACTTAACCAATGCCAGTTGTGTTACTGTTCGTTCGCCTCAAGTGTAAGGCTGCGATGTAGTAATAATTCTCGGTAAGACTGTTGAGCTCTTAATTGTGCATATTCTAACCCCAATTCATCACTCATTGTGCGAGATTTTCATGATTTAAAGACTAATTGAATGCATGTTTTGTGATTGCAGGATTGAGAGTAGACTCCACCTAATTGATGATAAAAGAGCCTCTTTAAGAACCTTGGATGAAGAACCAAGGTGCACCAAAGAAAGAAGGAAGCAAGGAGAGAAGAAAGTAGAGGAAAGAAAGGAAGAAAAAGAAGAAAGAACAAGTCCGACCGGTCTTGACCGGTCGGCCAAGGGAGACAGACCGGTCTTGACCGGTCGGCCGACCGTGTGCACACACTGGACTATTGCTGGAGATGGTCCGACCGGTCTTGACCGGTCGGCCAACAGATGCTGAGCACGCTGGACTGATAGGATTTCCAGTCCGACCGGTCCAGACCGGTCGGCCATGTGATTTAAAACGGAACTTTCTATTTTCAGTTCGAAAATCTCTGCGCAATGCGTAACCTTACGCAGATTCTAGAATATTCTGACGTTGCGGAGCCTCCCCACTATAAAAGGACACCTAGGGATTGTTCCTAAGGCATCTTAGAAGAGTTTAAGCGAGGTTGGAGGCGGCGGAAGTGGATTTCGGAGTTCCACAACTCCTTCTAGTTTGTTTTACTGTTTTATGCTTTTCTTAAGTTGTTTCATCTTTCCTTGGATCATGAGCAGCTAAACCTCTTAGTTAGGGCTAAGAGGTGAAGCTTGTAGTGGATCTAAGATGTTTCAATTCATTTTATGTTGGTTTTAAGTTCGGAATTCATGTTTATGAACAATGGTTTGAAGTTTATACAAGTTCTAAGTAGTTTTTCTTAGTCTTATGATGACTCATGGATGTTTGGGAGAATTACTTTAGTTCTTAACTGCTTTGTATTAGTCTAGACCTGTATGATCCGAGGAATTGGAGTACGCTCTAGTACTATGATCTTCATGTGGGGACTTCTACCAAAGTTCTATTTTTTTGATTTTTTGAATTATGTAAGGGACTGTGCATGTGATTTGAATCATGTTCAAATTGTGATCTAGCCTTGTTTTATGACAGGACTTGAGGATGGTTATGATTGTGATCTGAGTCTATTGGAATTAGGACTGACCTATGCAATTGAGCATGCTCAGCCTAGCTTACATTGAGTGAATCATATGCATTGGACTTATATATGACAGATTGTTTGGTTTAACAGCTCTATCATCCGGCTAGATAGATCTTAATATCGATTCTAGTTGAGAAAATAAGAAACCACAGCGGATTGAGCATCAAGGATTGCTACAAGTAGATCCTTGAACCCCTAGTGCCTTTTTATAATTGTTTACCTTCGAATTAGTTTAAAATTGTTACTCACATCAAATTCATACAAAATCTGGTTGTTAGCTTTCAATAGACATTATTGGATGTGTTTGTGAATTCCTATACAAGTCCCTGTGGATCGACCTCGGTCTTACCGAGATTATTACTACATCGCAACCCTACACTTGGGGAAGCGAACAAAGACCGAGGTTGATCCTCAAGGATTTTCGTAACAATTCTAAATTATGTAACTAGGATGAGCTAAATTCAGATTTGTATTGATGGATGAAATTTAAGAAAATAAAACTATCTACTTTATAACTAAATCAGGGAAATAAAACACTAGAGTGCCAATGATCCACTTATAATCATTCACAATGTCAATTCAAACCATTCAAGCCAATAAGTCAACCAGAATTAGAGTTCTATCCCTATCCAATCAAAATATAGAGCAATCAAATCATCATAATATATATAACATAGGTGGATCATCCACTGATATGGTTTTCTCATAACAACTAAGGCATTGGGCGTATCCAATCACATGCTCAATCCTTCACAAAATAATTGAGATCACATTTATGATTCTTCCTCAAGTCTTGTCACTAGATTTGATTTGGAAGCATGAATTGAACTTCTATTAAACCAATATCAATAAATAAACATCTATCTCAGATCAATCTTAAAGATAAGAACTTCTTTTAGTTTAGTTCAGATAAGCACTTAGGAAACTTAGTTTGTAAGATCTCCTAGCATCCAACATATTATGATGGATCTAAGATCTTTACAACCCAAAATCCTATCAATCAACACCCCATTAAGTAATCTCAGTAAATCAAAACATCCCATGTAAGCAAAATCACAAGAGATAGAAGATTAAACTAAAAATACTAACTTTATTTCAAACTTGAGCTAGAAGTGTTCTTCATTAAATCCAAATACTTGAATTAATTCAAACTAAGCATTGTAAACAACTATAAGT
The DNA here is from genome assembly GCA_003013855.2 of Liriodendron chinense. Lineage (NCBI taxonomy): Eukaryota > Viridiplantae > Streptophyta > Magnoliopsida > Magnoliales > Magnoliaceae > Liriodendron > Liriodendron chinense. Next base: position 154,597 of record ML058466.1, on the reverse strand, counting down.
TTCACCTTTTAGCCCTAGCTAAGAGGTTTAGCCAATCATTAACAGGTTAAAATAAAACTCAAAAGAAAAAACCACTAAAAGCGTAGAAAAACTATAAAAACCCTAGTTAGAGGAGTTGTGAACGCTTTACAATGATCCTCTCCACCTCCCACGAACTTCCTAGCCTTCTATGATGCCTTAGAAATGATGTAGAGGTGTACTTTTATAACAAAAATCTACCACCGACTTGGAATCTTCTGGAATTGTGTAGGGACTTACACAGTCTGAGGTAGTGGTCGACTGGTTGGAGCCTATGGTTGACTGGTCGGAGCTCAAACAACAACTAACAAAACTGAATTTTTAGTCTGGGTTGCACTGTCGATTGGTCAGACAAGGGACTTTTTTAGTCCAGCGAGTTTAGCAAGAAAACACACCATTTGTCAAATTTTTGACCGGTCAGCAATGTATTTTTTTTTCTGAACTTTTCTTTCTTTCTTCCTTGCATCTTTCTTCCACCTCTTAGCACTTGTTCTATTGATCTTCAATGCATACAAAGTGACTCATTTGACATCATATTGGTGAGGTCTCTCTTTCATTTCTACAATCACAAAAATAGGTATTAGATTTATCTTTAACTATGCAAACCATGCATAATGTGTGATGAATTGGGGTTAGAATATGCACAATTCAGTGCTCAACAGTTACCATGAATCTTGATACAATCTCGTCCGCCGCTTCATACATCCACTTCATAGACTAATACAATCACACCCGTCCTCTCCTAAGTGGATCTTGTAGGGTCGGGCAGAAACATAGTACAACATTGCCCCCCCATGTTGCATTACCTTTAAAAAAGGTAAAGGAAACGTTTGATATTCCATTAAATGCAGCTGTCCTTTCACTCATGTGTCACCCTTCCATTGATTGTGCATGGTCGATATATCGGATGACAGTAATGCCTTTTGCAGAAGTAACCCTGTATTGACATGTGTCTCTTCCTCAAACAGAACGAGGCATCATGATTACACCTTCAGTAATACCCACCACATCGGCCGATAAAAGTGAAATTTGAAATCCTGCCGTGGTTTCTTACATGTCCTCATTCCAAGCTTCCTCTGCTCACTTTCCTCTAATGGCTACTTCTTCTTCATTTGCCTCCCCATTTAACCTAGAAGGGCTAGTCATAACTCTAGATAATCTCTCAAACCAATTTACTCACGAGATTATCTTTACTACCACCATTAACAACAAAACTTCTTTCCATCTCGGCACATCCTTCCTCCTGAGAGTTAATCTTGAAGACATTTCTTCGCAAGATCCCTTTTTTCTAATTTTTGTAGGAGAGGAAATATTAGTCTATTCTTTGACAATCCTTGAACCTTAGACCGCTTTAAAACATCTTGGAGCTTGGCCGAAACCTTTACCTGGACGGAAAGATTAGTTCAAGCGCATTGAGTAGCACCATGAAGCTTCGGGAAAGAAATGGGCATCTACGAATGTATCAAATTGTTAACGCTTACTTACGAAGTGGACCCTTCCCTTTTGACTGTAGCATCGACATTCAAGAGTGAATCCATGAACATTTTCTTCTTCGGGTGTGGTGTTCACTCCCCAAGTGTAGGGTTGCGATGTATTAATAATTCGAAAAGACCGAGTATCGTTCTCACAGAGATTTATGAATGGGTATTCTCAGAATTTGTCTAAAATAACTAGTAATTAAGATCCTATTAAGAACTAAAACTGGAAAATAGCAATTTGGGTTTAAACAGTGAATGTGTAAGGTAATTTCAATATAAAAAGGCACTAGAGCGCCAAGGATCCACTTTTGACAAGTTTCAATGCATCAACACAACTAGGTCTCTCATAACTCAATCGGAATCGAATTCATATCTCTATCCGATCGGAATATAGAGCGGTTAAATCAACAATTATCCAAAACAATTGCTCATTCATTGATTTGATTCCCACATCAATGCTGAGGCCTTGGGCACACTCAATTGTATAGGCCAAGCCTCCTTCCAATCTAGTTGAGATTCACAACCATAGCTTTCATCAAATCCTGTCACTAGACTTGATTACAACTAATGATTATAACTCTAATCAAATCAAAATCAATCAATAAACAGCTATTTCAGATTATAATAAAAAGATAAGAACTTTAGTTGAATGAGTTCCCACATGAAAATCAGGCCATTGCATACAAGGCAATCAAAGAATCTACCATGCCCGGAGTCGATGATAGATCAATGAACTACACAAGCATAAACAATGCTCAGAAGCTAAATTACTAAGTTAGGATCACTAAGAATCACATGAGCCCGGAGTCATCAAGAGATCAAAGTAAAAACCCAACTAGTACTTGATTCAAACTCACATTAACTAAAATTCATCAATTAAATCATAAAAAGAAAACCTAGGTTGCATCAATCCATCAAAACCGAATCAAAAGCTTCACCTCTTAGCCCTAGCTAAGAGGTTTTAGTTCATCTCTAACATCCTTGAACTAGAAGCCTCAAAAACATAAAAACTACTAAAATAGGAAGAAAACTAAGAAAACTTGAAGTAAAATCCGTCTCCCAAGCAATCCCCACGTCCTAGCATGCCTTGGTATGAAGAGGAGAAGTCCCTTTTATAGATTGGCGCGGAAGATTCCAGATTTCGTGTAAGGATACGCACTTGTGCAGAGAATTTCAGAGCCCGATTTAGAAGCTGCTGTTTACGCAGGTACGATCGGTCGCACGACCGGTCTGAGCTTGTGGACGACCGGTCGCAAGACCGGTCGTAAAACTGCAAAAATCGTCCATCGAGTTTTCATTCTTCAATTTTAATTCAAGGAACGGTCGCACGACCGGTCTGAGGTGTGGATGATCGATCGCACGACCGGTCGCAGATGGTCCAGAGACAATGTGCAAACAGGCTTCTTCTGTTGAGTAGCCAGACCGGTCGGACGATCGGTCTTAGGCTTTGGACGACTGGTCGGACGACCGGTCGTGAGTGCAGTTTTCTTCTTTCTTTCCTTTATCTCCTTTGCTTCTTTCTTTATCCTTTTGTGCTTGGTTCTATGATCTTCAATGTATATAAAGTGCTCTATTTAGCCTTGAATCAGTGAAATCTCCATCATGTCCCTACAATCACAAATCATGCATTAGAATAGCCCTTTAAACATGTAAACCGTGCATAATGAGTGATGAATTAGGGTTAAAATATGCACAATTAAGAGCTCAACACACCCCCCAACCAGCATTTTGCTAGTCCCGAGCAAAACATGCGTGAAACAAGTTTCATTCTCCAAAACCCAACTCTCCTCTAGAAACTATTCTTCTATACACTCCAAGATACTTAAGCATAAAAATCAGAGAAATTAGGTGATAGAGGTTGAAACCTTAAACTCTCAGAACATAATAAGTGTTTATATGAAATTCCCGCTGATTGATTGATAAATAGAAGAACTTGAACAAATTCAACCTTGTGTGCATAGTGAAAGTTCATCTCATGAGTTTCCGGGATTATCTTCTTCATAGATCAACTAAACTATAGATCTCAAGGTGTATAGAACAACAACAAGCCTATGACAGGAATTTGCCTTACCGTCCTTCCGATGGCTTTCACACTACGTCCCATTTCCGGCTTTGGTTACGGGTAGACCATCCTTCGGTTGGTAGTAGGTAGCCCTAATCGAAATTTTCACCATTTTTCCATCATTCCCATTTTCATCCTTCCTTTTCCTTTTTCTTTTACATTAGATAGGATTTTTAGAAATCCATATCTTTCATTATTTTCCCATGGACAAGGATGGACAAAGTACCCCGGCTTGGTTTCTCAATACCTTAAATCAAGGTTTAGTTAATCCACAAATCACATAATCCTTTCAAATCATGAAAATCGTGTAATGTGAAGTAGGTGCAAAAGGTGTTCAAATTTTCTATCAATCATAAAAATAGGTGAATTCACATATAAAATCATTATATTAAGAGAAGTTCAAAGCTTGCAACATCCCTCACTTCGTATCTCCTCTTCTTATACTCATGCTATCTTGAATGCATAGAATCAAAGTTTTCCAAAAGAGTTTTGAATTTTTGAAAAATTAAAAATTTTCTACATCATTGCTCGAAATGTCACAAAAACTAGTAGATTCATCTAAGGAATCTCTCACCTGAAATTGCAGTTTTACCGCTTGTAGAGACACTCGGAGATATGTCTAAGGACCTAGAGGGGGGGGGGGGGGGGGGGGTGGGTGATTAGGACCTTTGAAATTCTTTTCGCCTACTTACACAATTCAACAAATTTAGCCTAGTAAGCAAGAACACTTCAGCTTCCAAGCCTAGGTGGGTCCAATCACAAGACTAGCAAAAGGTTAAGCAATAAACAATCCTAGTCTAAGCATGCATAGGAAAGTAAATGATACAACTAATTAAGCTTCTAACCTATGCAACTTGTGTAGACTTATGAGAGTGGATCAATGAGCTCTAGTCTACACAACTAGTGAAGGTACATCTTGTGTGGCGATGAATCTAAAAAGTGCCTAGCATACATTCCTATCAAGCATTCATAATTAAGCAATTAAACTAACAATGCGAAGATATAAATGTGCTCAAGAACAATCACAAACACAAGGATGTATAGTGGTTCGACTACGTGTCTACTCCACTCCCGGTTCAAGTACTCAACCCCTTTGAGCACACCGGCATTCACTATCGGAGGTTTTAAATGAGGTTCACCTCTCAACCTTTACACGGAGGTTTTATCGGTTCACCTCTCAATCGTACCCGGAGTTTTAGACATAGGCTAACTCTCAACCTAAAGCACGTTTACTCCCATGTCGGAGGCTCCCCCTTGGAGACTTAGTTTAGGCCCGGCTGACGGGCCAAGGAATGGCTAACGTCCCTAGGTCGAGTTCAATAAACAAACTCTAAAATGGACTCTCAAATAAGACAACCTACTTGTCGGATGAGCCCCTTGTGTAGCGCCGGATTGGGTTGCTTGATCTCCGCTCTCCCGTGCTTCAATCAGCTTCCCTTGCTCCCACGATCGTGCCGCCGTTGCGTCGCCAATGCCTCAGCCACACTTGATCAAACACCTTGCATGCGATGCCTTTGAGATGCCCAAGGTGCTAGGAGGATAGGTTTGAGAGCTCTACAACTAATGGGAATGGGTTGCCTAGAGTCTCTTACCTATAATGATCTCATCTTAGAGTTTTGGACAAGGATTTGCCAATCAAGAAGCTTCCAAACTCTAGAGATCAAGAGGGGATGGAGGTTATCTTCTTCATGAGCTTGGAATGCTCTAATCTTATGTTAAAGCACAAGGAAGATGCCTTGCATGGGTCAAGGAATGAGCCTCAAATGGTCTCCAACAATGGTGGCTTCACTCCTCAAGAATCCCTCATCCAATGCCCAAAAACGGAGCTCTATATGTAAGAAAAGAGGGCTCCAACGGTCATAAAACGGGCATAAAACGGCTCTTAGCCGACCTGTCCCAACCGGTCCCGACCGGTCGGACCTCCTTGCTGAAGGATATCATCAATACACAGGCCGACCGGTCAAGACCGGTTGGACCCCCTTGTTGGATAGGCCTAATGCTCCAGGCCGACCAGTCAAGACCGGTCGGACCCCCTTTGCTGGATGGCTTGAAGTTCTCCAGGCCGACTGTTGAACCTCCAATTTATACATTGCATTGCCCATTACATGACATGGTTTGCATGATTTTCATGATTTAAAGGCCCATCTAACACATGTTTTGTGATTATAGGAATGAGAGCGGACTTCACTCAATTAGAGACCAAAAAGGGGCCATTTGGAGCCTTTGATGAAGGCCCAAGGTGGACCAAAGAAAGAAGGAAGCAAAGAAAGAAGAAAATAGAAGAAAGAAAGGAAGAAAACAAGAAGAAAAAGAGACCGACCGGTCTTGACCGGTCGGCCAAGGAAGCCCGACCGGTCTTGACCGGTCGGCCATGCTTGCTGGAGTAATGCCAAAGAGGGCCTGACCGGTCATGACCGGTCGGCCAGCCCTGTCCGACCGGTCGTGACCGGTCGGCCATGCAAGTTTCAGATTCCAGATTCTAAAACAGCAATGTACTCCCGCACCTGATTTTTTGGACCAGTTTTCTGAAGCCATCTTGATGATATTTGGAAATCCAACACATCCATGTCGAAGAGGAGCTCGACGCCGAACTAACCCAAGTGGTTTCGTGTCGATCGGAGCTACGGATTGACCGTGGTGGCCAAAACAATACGAACTGTCCGGAAAGTTCCAGATTTCGCTGTTCAACTCTGGGCCGGTCCAGAGGACTCAGCATTGATGATATGAAGAATCTAATTTGACCATCTTTTAGATCACATCCATATATGAATAACCACAAAAGTTTCAGATCAAAAGGATGTGTGGTTTGATCATACCGGTTGAAGAAAGATGGACCATCCAGAAAGCTCCAACTGCGCAGAGTTTATAAAAGCCCTAATTGTTCTAATTTTCGGACCATATTCTGGGGTTGTTTTGGACAATCTAATCCATCCATTATGTAGAGGAGGAAGTTTTCTACCAATGTTCAAAATTTGAGATCAATCCGACCTCTGTACACTCCGGGGCGTTGAAAGCAAGATGACTGGTTCTGAAGGTACCCAAAGTGCGCGATTTTGAGAGGCGGTCGGTGATGTGATTGGTGGGCCCATTCAGAGAATAATCTTGGAAATCTAAATCATCTATTTGGAAGATCACATTACAATAAAGCTACAAACCAAATTTGAAGGCAATCCGACCATTGGTTAAGCCGTACCAGGCGAAACAAATTCTGCTATGTTGCTGTACTATTGCTGCACTATAAAAGGAGGTGCTCTCTTCTATTCCAAATCAACCAAGGACGTGGGAAGCAAGGAGTTCAAGTCCCAGGAGGCTACCTAGCCTCCTCCAGCTAGTTTTTCTTCCTTTTCTTAGTTCTAGTTCTAGTTTTAATATGTTTTTCCTTAGCTAACCTCTTAGCTAGAGCTAGAGGTGAAATTTGTAGTTGGTTCCAATGCTTTAATTCTTTTATTTCAAGTACCCTTTTCTTAATTTTGGATTTTGAAGTTCTAGTTTGAATAAAGTTTGGTTTTTTAGAAGTTTTGTGAGAGTTTGTGTGCTCCGGACATGAGTTCCTTGCAATTCTCTAAGATTACCATGATTGGGTTGTTTGAATTAGAATTGTAGTAACCCTTGAGCATGCCATAGTCCATAGGCATGGCTGTTACTCCGAAGGCTACAAGTTCAAGTTCTATGTGCTTCATTAGAACTAGAAATCTAATTTCCAGATTTAAGTGGGATTGTTTGTGCTTGAATGTTATATCTTCCAATTAGATGAGAGATAGGACTTTGATTCTAATTGTGTTGTACTTGGATGAATGGATTGGCATTGGACTACTACAAGTGGATCCTTAATGCTCTAGTTCTTCTTAATTTCAGATTTTTCTATTTTATGTGAAAAACTATCTTCTCAAATTTCTTAGATTCTAGTTATTAGAGTACTTGGAATTGTTTACCTCTTTCCCTGTGGATCAACCTCGGTCTTACCGAGATTTATTACTACATCGCAGCCTTACACTTGAGGCGAGCGAACACCGACCGGTCAAGACCGGTCGGCCAAGCCTGCTGAAATCTTGGAGTTATAGAAGGCCGACCGATCTTGACCGGTCGGCTGCCTATTGAAAATGCAGCAAAGCTGCTGGCCGACCGGTCTTGACCGGTCGGACCAGCCTGGATCCCCTCTCCATTATGCTGAACTCCACTCTCTTCAGTCTATCCATTTAGGCCAAGGTTAGGGTGATCAATTTGGACACCTAGGGCCAATCTATGATGACAAAATGTTCCCCAATATGGTCAAGGTCATCAAAGATACAAAGGGGGGTTGGGTTTTGGTCAAGGTTAAGGCACCAAGGCATCACTTTTACCTGAATCTTCTTCCTTGATGCAGCCGGTCCGTCTTGAGTCTTCGGTCTTTGTCTTCATTGGGCTCAACCGACACTAGACTCACTGACGTAAGTGATTGACAAACAAGGCCCACTAGTATGCCATGGAAAAGTGCACTAACATCACCCCCCAACCAAAACTTCACATTGTCCTCAATGTAAGAACGTGTACAATGAATGCAACACATGAGAGCAATGACAAAACAAAAAGGAGTGAGAAAGAGAGATATCACCTGAAGCATATATTTCATGGCAACATTAACTTCTGGAGATGGATTACTTCACAACTAATTCAACTATCAAATCAAATCCTAATGGGAAGGTATTCTAGAAAATCATCCTCCGTCAGACTAGGAGGTTAATCCCAACAACTCATCCAAAAGCATAAAGTCAAGCAGAATCATTAGATGGATCAAAAGGTTTCGAAGTAACGTCATCCAATATCCTGCTGTACAATAAACATGTGTGTAGATAAACCACCAAAAATTCCAAAAATGAATATCAGCAGGTTCCTTAATGTGTGCATCACATGTATAAGGGGAGACAACATCATATTTATCAGAAAAAATATGTCTCCAATCAGATTTTCCTGGGCATTGATATTGCAGGTATGGATCATCCCAGGGTTGGTGGAGTTCAGTGTGCATGATCTACAAAGGTGTGGAAATATGAATTGATTTCTCAGCACAAAAGGGTATTGTTTCCACATCCTTCTCTCGGCTAACGTCATATGCCGATACCGACTCGAAAAGTGTGACCATATCCCTTATCATATCATCGTTCTTATCAATGGAGTAAGTCATATCTTCATCTAAGTAACAGGAGTAAAAAGGTGAGAGGGACTCATTTTCCACAATAGAATTGATCATGTTTATTTCGTGGACCTCTTCATCCTCATCCTCTTGTTGGTTGTCAATATTGAAAGCATTCAACTCAATCGTCATATTGCCAAAAGACATTTGTATGACCCCAATCCTACAATTTATAATAGCGTTTGATGTAGCTAGGAATGGGTGGCCAAGTATGATAGGAATTTGAGGGCCAATATTAACCATGGGTTGTGTGTCCAAGACAATAAAGTCCACCGGGTAGTAGACTTTGTCAACTTGGACAAGGACGTCCTCAATCGCCCCTCTCGGAATACGAATCGATCGGTCAGCAAGTTGTAATGTGCTTTTGGTGGGTTTTAATTCACCAATTGTTCATAGACCGAAAAGGGGATTAAGTTCACACTTGCCCCTAGATCGAGTAAAGCATGTTTTACCCGGTAATCTCCAATTATGCATGATATTGTCGGACAACCGGGATCTTTGTATTTCTTGGGCATCCCGTGGTTGATAATGGCACTTATGTTCTCTGTCAAAAATGCCTTCTTTTGCACATGTATTTTTCTTTTAACCGTGCAAAGGTCTTTTAAGAATTTAGCATATGACGGTATTTGTTTAATTGCATCCAACAATGGGATGTTGATTTTTACTTGCTTGAAAACCTCCAAAAATTCCTGATATTTATCTTAAGGTTTGGCTGAAATCAAGCGTTGGGGGAATGGAGCAATAGGCCTATATTCTTTCAATGGCTCTTTTTCCTTCATGGCGGTGCTAGGTTTATCATCTTCTTTGGAAGATACAGGATCATTAGGCGTTGAAACCTTCACCGGATCAGATTTTTCAATAATTTTGCCACTTCTAAGGGTGGTGATGGCCTTAGCATGTTCCATGTGTTGGTTAGAAGAACTAGGCATGCTTATTTCGCATTGGGGTTTTGGATTTGGTATGGGTTGGGCTGGAAGAATCCCTTCCCTTGCGTTTAAGCGAGCCTTGATTTCCTCCACCGAATTTTTAAGCTCAAGCATTATCGTATGGTTGGATTGATTTATTTGAGCTTGACTTTCCATGAATGCTTTCAAAGTATCCTCTATAGGCATTTGAGGTGGGGCCATTTGCATTGGGGGCCTCCTTTGAGGATTATTTTGATTAGCCGTGTTTCCATTCGCCCAATTGAAGTTAGGGTTGTTTCTCCAACTAGAATTGTTCGTGTTTGAATTTGGAGTACTAAAAGGTCGTTGATAACTATTCAAAGCATTCGATTGTTCAAATAAAAGTTCTCGAAACACATAGATTGTTGGACAAGTCGGCGTTTGATGCACATTGGAAGCACAAATACCACAAATAGTTTCAACAACCCCCCTTTGTTAGGTTGTGTCCACTTTCTTTAGTTCCATCTCCTCGACCTTTCGTGTGAGTTTAGCCACTCTAGAACCTAGATCATCTTGCTCATTTAAAACATAAATTTCTCCCTTTTCCTTGGCTTGGGGTTGTTTTGAACTTGTTGGCTTAGATGTATCCCATGCTTGTGTGTTTTCAGCCAACATGTCAAAATAATCCCAAGCTTCCTCCGTTTCCTTGTTCATGAACTCCCCATTGCACATCATCTCCACAAATTGGCACATGGTTGAGTTTAATCTATCATAGAAGAAACTAATCAACCTCCACCGTTCATAGCCATGATGTGGGCATGCGTTTAATAGCTCATTGTACCTTTCCCAACATTGAAAAAAGGTTTCTTCTTCTTTTTGGGTGAAGTTCATTATGGCCCTTCTCAGTGCACTGGTTCGATGAGTAGGGAAGAATTTTTTAAGAAACTCCCTAGTCATCTCAGCCCATGTCCCGATAGACCTTGGCCTTAAGGAATGTAGCCATGATTTGGCCTTCTCTTTCAAGGAAAAAGTGAATAATTTGAGTTTTAGTATCCTTGGTCACATTGTCGTAGTTTATTGTGGTGATAACCTCTTCAAATTCCTTAATATGTAGATACGCGCTCTCAGAGTCGAGTCCATGGAATCTAGGAAGAAGTTGGATCAACCCCGGTTTAAAATCAATGTTTCCCACATTGTGAGGGAAAATTATAAAAGAGGGAGTACTCGTCCTAACTGGTTGTAAGTAGTCATGTAAAGTTTTAGGTTGAGGTACATCCCCCACTTCATTCTCATCCAATTCAGTAAGGTTTGGGGCTGGATTTTGATGTTGATTAACCCCTTGATTTGGTTGATTTTCAGCCATCTCTCTAGTAATTTCAGAAAATTTTTTACGTTTTCTAGCACGAGGCTCTCTTTCAATCCCTTCAACAATTATTCCGTCACGATTGAGTCGGTTATTAGATTCCCGAGCCCAATGTGTCATGCAACTCCTAAAAGAATGAAACAAAAAGGAAAAAGAATTCTTCCTTCCTTCCTTTACTCCTCTCTAAGACTTAAGCACAAGGTGTCTTGCAATGGCTGAGCCAGAAGCAAGGATAGAGACCGATTTCTCCTGGTCAATAGGGGTTCAGAGAACTCCCCACCCACTCTTTGAGTCTCTTAAGAAAAGTGCAGAAAAAGAAGAAAGAGGAATAAGATTGAGAAGAGAAATCTCTGAGCACAAGGTGATTCAAGACGGCAGAGCTGACCAATAGGAATCAAGGTGGTACAAGGCCAACCTATCAGAGATCCAAAAGGAGTCTCCACCCACTCTACAAGAGATGAATATGGTAAGAATGAGTAAGAGAAGAAGAAGAGTAAGTTTAGAACGATAAAACCTGATTTGTGACTTAAGATGCCTACTTCTTCTTCAACTTCCTAAAAATTCCTAGATTAGATCTATGTTAGAATCCTGCAAAATCAAAACAAAGCAAGTTAGTATTTAGAAGAAAACCTACCCTAGAAAGCAAAACAAATTCTAAATCTATCTTAACACAATCTTAACTAAAAGCTATCTTAGAAAATTCTAAAAATACCGCATAGAAATCCCCGGCAACGGCGCTAAAAACTTGTTGACTCCCCAAGTGTAGGGTTGCGATGTAGTAATAATTCGGAAAGACTGAGTATCATTCTCACAGAGATTTATGAATAGGTATTCTCAGAATTTGTCTAAAATAACTAGTAATTAAGATCCTATTAAGAACTAAAACTGAAAAATAGTAATTTGCGTTTAAACAGTGAATGTGTAAGGTAATTTCAATATAAAAAGGCACTAGAGCGCCAAGGATCCACTTTTGACAAGTTTCAATGCATCAACACAACTAGGTCTCTCATAACTCAATCGGAATCGAATTCATATCTCTATCCGATCGGAATATAGAGCGGTTAAATCAACAATTATCCAAAACAATTGCTCATTCATTGATTTGATTCCCACATCAATGCTGAGGCCTTGGGCACACTCAATTGTATAGGCCAAGCCTCCTTCCAATCTAGTTGAGATTCACAACCATAGCTTTCATCAAATCCTGTCACTAGACTTGATTACAACTAATGATTATAACTCTAGTCAAATCAAAATCAATCAACAAACAACTATTTCAGATTATAATAAAAAGATAAGAACTTTAGTTGAATGAGTTCCCACATGAAAATCAGGCCATTGCATACAAGGCAATCAAAGAATCTACCATGCCCGGAGTCGATGATAGATCAATGAACTATACAAGCATAAACAATGCTCAGAAGCTAAATTACTAAGTTAGGATCACTAAGAATCACATGAGCCCGGAGTCATCAAGAGATCAAAGTAAAAACCCAACTAGTACTTGATTCAAACTCACATTAACTAAAATTCATCAATTAAATCATAAAAAGGAAACCTAGGTTGCATCAATCCATCAAAAATGAATCAAAAGCTTCACCTCTTAGCCCTAACTAAGAGGTTTTAGTTCATCTTTAACATCCTTGAACTAGAAGCCTCAAAAACATAAAAACGACTAAAACAGGAAGAAAACTAAGAAAACTTGAAGTAAAATCCGTCTCCCAAGCAATCCCCACGTCCTAGCATGCCTTGGTATGAAGAGGAGAAGTCCCTTTTATAGATTGGCGCGGAAGATTCCAGATTTCGTGTAAGGATACGCACTTGCGCAGAGAATTTCGGAGCCCGATTTAGAAGCTGCTGTTTATGCAGGTACGACCGGTCGCACGACCAGTCTGAGCTTGTGGACGACCGGTCACATGACCGGTCGTAAAACGGAAAAAATCGTCCATCGAGTTTTCATTCTTCAATTTTAATTCAAGGACCGGTCGCACGACCGGTCTGAGGTGCGGATGACTGGTCGCAGATGGTCCAGAGACAATGTGCAAACAGGCTTCTTCTGTTGAGTAGCCAGACCGGTCGGACGACCGGTCTTAGGCTTTGGACGACCGGTCGGACGACCGGTCGTGAGTGCAGTTTTCTTCTTTCTTTACTTTATCTCCTTTGCTTCTTTCTTCATCCTTTTGCACTTGGTTGTATGATCTTCAATGTATATAAAGTGCTCTATTTAGCCTTGAATCAGTGAAATCTCCATCATGTCCCTACAATCACAAATCATGCATTAGAATAGCCCTTTAAACATGTAAACCGTGCATAATGAGTGATGAATTGGGGTTAGAATATGCACAATTAAGAGCTCAACATGTGGTCCTATGAGTCATACTGTGTTGGACATCTGCACTTTCACCCATCCTCTATTCTTTGGCAAAATTGTTTTTCTCAATTTCACCATAAACGAGCAAAGGTATTTCACGCTCCGTAGTAGCAAAGCATATTCTTTCTTCATTACCACATACCAAAAAGATAGCGGCTTGGTCGGCTAAGAACTCATAGCATTTTTACTGCTTTGGATATGCCGTCATCTTTTATGTGTGAATGTCCTCAACATCACTCATGAATACATTCCTTTGGTTGAAGCACTTGTCTAAAGACAAAATCTTATTCTTGCCCCATTTGTTTTGGGTCATCTGTATAGAGGTATGTATGACCTAACCACTAAGGGTATTTATACCAGTGAGGGACCTCTTTTTTATTATTTAAGCTCAACTTTAGTTACTGGCCCTCCTTCGGAAGATACCATTTATACTTCTTATAGCTATCACAACATTCACTATCTGAAAGGCATACATACATTCCCTACTTACATGAATACCATGTTCTTTCCTTTGATAACCGACAAGATCCCTTGCTCTTTCACCCCTTTTCACTAGAAAGAGTTTGGCCTAACCTAGTTTACGGGCAATTTCGAGCCTCATGACGAACCAATGTTATTTGATGGGTGAAGCTTAGGAAAGTAACCTTATTGTCAGGGATCTTCCGTATGGTGGCATAGTGGAGTCTGTAAAAAATGTTAAAGCCAGAATTGAATAGTACATTCTATGTCACGCCCCGAAATCTGGACACAGAGTGTACACCCTTAGTCCCAAGTTATGAGGAATGACTCGTGCACAAATGTAGTTAATTCAAGAGTCAACCTGTTATAGAGGCACAAGATTATATGTGTACTAAGTTCCAAACCTCATTCAACAACCAATTAAATAAAACTAAAATTCGTACACAATGGTCCACCCATTTGGGACTTATTGAATGTCAGAAACATAAATAAAACAAAGTAATTGGCTAAACATCTTAATTAATAGCAGATGCCTTTTCCTCCATCAAGTAATGCCACACATTTGGTGGTTCTTCCAATGGTTCAGGTTCCTGCTCATGCACCTCATCTATGCCATCTGTATATGTTGAATTCACACCCGTCAGCTAGGATAACTAGTGAGTGAAACCCATCATAGTTCAAATGCATCATAATTAAAATAGAAACATCAAACCATTCATATCAAAGTAAAATGTATGTATGATGCATGGATCAAGTGGGAAGTCCATCCACTTGCTTGAGTTGGACTCCATCAGCCCGCATCAACCCTCGTAGGGCCGGCATCTACCTAACCAAGTGGGTGGGCTTCCACTATTGCGTGGGCATTCAGGATGAGTCCTTGGGATGCCGGGTACTTAAGTACCTGCCGGTCATCAAGAGAGATCCTCTTGGTATACACAATGATGCGTGATTCATGAGGTGCATGTAATGCACATGTTCCACTTATCTTCTTATATCCATTTATTAGAGATAAACCACTTCAATAAGCCCTTCTCATGATTTGAGAGGTAAACCACACTAATCGTTCTATTTTCTTATTTTCCATCAACATACGTGCACAACTGTTTATCAATTTCAACTTGGCATAGGTTCATAGCATATGATTCAGAATTTCATTCCATTCAACACATCATCTAAATAGGCAAAAAAAAACCATGATTATGAAGTACTAATGGCATATGTTATAGCCAAATAACGGTGGTTGAAGATAGCAAAGACTCGAGGCCCGTGAGTGCCTTTTTAGTGGTGTTTAACCTGCGAGCCCTCATGGTCGAGGCTCGCATATCGGGAAGATGCGGTATGCAACTCCTGAACTGCCGAGCCCTCATGGTCGATGCTTGCATATCGGGAAGGTGCGGTACATAACTCCCGAACCGCAGAGCCCTTATGGTTGAGGCTCGCATATCGGGAAGGTGCGGTACGCATCCTCGAATATGTGAGCATCTCGGCTCATGGTCGTTGAAAGGGGCTGCACCTCAATATGCGAGTAGTTACCTCTGAGCCAGAGCATCCCTCTCCTTTTTAGTACCAGCAGCCCATATAGGCTGATTTTGGGCTTATCTCTGTTCGTGGCTTCGGATCTCAGAGGATCATTGTCAAGAAGCGTGATCAACCAGATGTTTAACTGGAGTAGGCTGTCTCCTTATCTAGGGATTAATAAGATAAACACTTTATCCCAAAAAATCAGGAGCAATCTTAACGTCTTGCGTAACAGATTGGATCACCTGGATTTGCATAAATAGATGACTCCACAGTGAATAAAGGTACATAATTTCTAAGCTCATACCCAGCTATTTACTTTACAACCATGTCCCATCTGACTTAAGCTTCGGAGGGCCAACGGCTGGACGCCGGCCACCCTTAGTTTTCTCTTGTGTTTTTTCAGGTTTGGAGGGAAGTTGGCTTGAGGGAAGGTGAACGTCTGGAGGATCCTGTTACCAAATTCGATGTAAACAGTTTGACGCCGTTTGTGGGAACAACTTGTTAGGATTAGCCATTCTAATCACTGATCGAGATCTCCCACCATGCCTCCCAAAAAGACGGTTCATCCTTCTACTTCAAGGCAGACGTTACCTCTGCCTGACATCACCGAACTAGCGCCTAACCTCCCTCAAACTGCTTCGACGGGCATCCCCCAGAGAGAGTCTAACGTGCCATCACAAAACCCACTTTTCGATGTGTCCGGCAGTCAAGAAGACGTTATGCGTTTTCTTGGAAACACACTTCTAACTCTCAAAGCATGGCTCTAGACCTTATCTAATCGGTTTGATGAGCACTTTTCGGAACCACAACAACAACCTCCGGAAGGTCCGCCGGTATAACATATACTAGTGGCTTCCAAACATTCTGCGGGTGAGCCACAAACCCAGCCAAATCCCCCTTCAAATCGAATGCCACTCGGCAATCAAGTCCCGGTACCCCCTCCACATTCTATACACTCCAGTACCTCCCGGCAACAACAATCTCAGGGGTTTGCCGTCAAAACTTCAGGCTACACCTTACTATGGGAAGGAGATCTCAAAAGAATCCACGATCGCTTCGACGATATGGAACAGCGATATCGGACAAATCGACCACCTATTGCTGTTACGTCAATCCATCGATCCGAATCTCCCTTCACCCACGAGGTCATAGAAGCACCCTTACCTAAGAAATATCGTAAGCCTATCATCACTCCGTATACAGGCACTGGCGAACCTCTCGAACATTTGGAGACGTATAAGTCTCTTATGGAGCTGGAGGGACATGGATCAGAAATTATGTGTAGGGCTTTTTCTCTAACCCTAAAGGATGCAGCGCGTACATGCTTCCGAGGCGTAAAACCTCGATCCATCGGGTCCTTCTATCAACTATCGGAGCTCTTCCTTTCTCAGTTCATGGGAAGCATCCGTACCAAAAAGCCGGCATCTCACTTAATGGACTTGAAGCAACAACATGAGGAGACGATAAAGGAGTTTACAGTTCGGTTCACTGCAGAAGCCCTCCAGAGTGAAGGTTATACCGAAGATAAAGGCCTCACTCACCGCCCTTATAGCCGGAAGTACAAGCGAAAAATTCAGATTCACCTTGGATAAGAACCCTCATAAAACCACGACGGAGTTTCAGGCAAAGGCTCAGAAATACATCAATGCGGAAGAAGTAGCTTTGGCACGGCACGGTGTATAGGGCAAGAAGCGTAAGCCTGAGGAGATTTCTCCTCCTGACAAGAAATACTGGCGTGATCGACGGGACCGCTCCCCTAAGAAGCCTTACTCTGGTAAATATAATAATTATACCCCTCTTATCTAATCTCCTGAGAAATTATTAATTGAGATCAAACACAAGCCTTACGTGAAGTGGCCTTCAAAGATCAAATCTGATCTTGAAAAAAGAGATAAGAGTAAATTTTGCTATTTCCACAAAGATCATGGGCACAACACCCAAGATTGTATATCTCTGCAAGATCACATCGAAGCTCTCATTCGGAAAGGTCATCTTCGAGATTACGTGGCCCAACTGGGTCGGTCACCCAAAAGGGGGGAAGCCCTATCACACCAGAAGAAGTCACCTCAACATCATACTTCGCAAGAAGACATTGAACCCACTGGTGAGATCCGGACCTTCGCCGGAGGACCAGCTTACGGAGGAGATTCTCAAGCATCAAGAAACGCATACACTCGCAAGGCGTCTCAAAAGCCCCAGCATATCTATTGGTTGGAAAAGACGCCCAATATGTCGAATCCCGGCCATCATCCGGTCTCCTTTTCTCTTGAAGATACAGAAGGGATTCAATTCCCTCATGAAGACTCCATTGTGGTCGTATTAAAGGTATCAAATTATTTGACTCATCGTATTATATTGGATATAGGTAGCTCCGCTGACATTCTCTACTTGGAAGCCTTCAATAAAATGACACTCGCCAGGAGCCTGCTCAAATCGGTTTCAACTCCCCTCGTCGGCTTCAAGGGTGAAGTGGTAACACTGGAAGGAAGCATCGATCTTCCAGTCACCTTCAGAGAAAGCCCAGCAAAAACTACTATCTTCATTAATTTCCTCGTGGTGGATCGGGGATCAGCATATAATGCTATTTTGGGCCGACCTTCGCTCAACAAGATAGGGGCAGCTTTACACCCCTTGTATCTATACATCAAATTTCCTACTCCAAATGGAGTCGGGGTTGTACGAGGAAATAAAAAAGAAGCACGTACATGTTACGAAATCGCCGTACAAGATCGAAAGAAGGACAGGCAATGTCGGTCATGATGGTTCAAGAGATTCATCGGATCCCCCGATAGCTACAACACTCGACCCAAGAGAGAGTGCTCTTCAATCAGGAACTCGAGGGGAAGAGACAGTCACAATCCAATTATCTAAAGAAAATTCATCCAAAAAGGTCTACGTCGGATCTTCTCTAAGCAATGTTTTTCGTGAAAATCTGGTTCGTTTTCTCATCGAATACCAAGATGTATTTGCTTGGTCTCATAATGATATGCCAGGTATTGACCCTAGTGTCATAGTGCATTGCTTGAATGTTGATCCAAAATACAAACCTGTTCATCAGCGTTGACGTGCCTTCACCGTGGAAAGGTAAATGGTAATCAAAATTGAAGTCGAGAAGTTGCTGACTGTCGATTTCATAAAAGAAGTTGACTACCCGGAGTGGGTTGCGAACATGGTCCTCGTTCGAAAAGTTAATGGCAAGTGGAGAATGTGTGTGGATTACTCTGATTTGAACCAAGCCCGCCTGAAGGATAGTTTCCCAACTTCGCGCATTGACCAGTTGGTTGATTTAACTGCGGGGCATGCCCTGCTCAGTTTTATGGATGCCTACTCCGGGTATAACCAAATTATAATGCACCCGCCCGATAGTCAACACATTACCTTCATCACTGATCGTGGCTTGTATTGTTACAAGGTAATGCCTTTTGGTCTTAAGAATGCAGGAGCCACCTATCAGTGCCTGGTCAATAAAATATTCGCCACGCAAATCGGCAGGAATATGGAAGTTTATGTCGATGACATGCTCGTGAAAAGCGTCGTAGAAGACAACCACCTTGCAGATCTTTGAGAAGCTTTCGATTTGATGAGGAAGTATCAGATGAAGTTAAATTCAGAAAAATGTGCATTCGGGGTTTCCGCTGGAAAATTTCTTGGGTTTATGGTTGGCCAGCAAGGAATCGAGGCGAATCCCGAGAAAATAAAAGCTCTGATCGAGATAAAATCTCCGTCCACTCTCAAAGATGTCCAACGTCTGGCTGGTCACATTGCATCATTGAATAGGTTTATTTCGCGTGCCTCTAATAAATGCTTACCTTTCTTTAAGCTCCTTCGAGCTACGGCCAAAGTCGACTGGGTGTGGACTCCGCAGTGCGAAGAAGCGTTTCAACAACCGAAGCAATATATGAGTGCACCCTCCATTTTATCGAAACCTGTTGCACATGAGCAACGTCTTCTTTATTTATCTGTGTCTTTTACAGCCGTTAGTGCCACATTAATAAGAGAAGATTCCGGGATACAAAGGCCCGTTTATGATATTAGTCGAGCAATGGTGGATGTCGAAACTCGATATTCTGATATGGAGAAATTAGCCCTTGCCTTAGTTACAGCCGCTCGAAAACTGCGCCCCTATTTCCAAGCCCACGCTATATTGGTGCCAACAAATCATCCATTAAGACAGGTCCTTCAAAAACCTGAAGTTTCGGGGCGATTAACTAAATGGGCGATTGAGATCAGTGAGCATGATATTTTGTTCTGCCCAAGAACCGCCATTAACGGTCAAGCCATGGTCGATTTCATTGCCGAATTCACATATTCCTCCTCCAGCGATAACTCTATGACCAACGACCAGACCCTCTAGTTGCTCTTCGTGGATGGGTCTTCGCGGGCCACCGGTAGCGGAGCTGGATTAATTTTAATTGCTCCGGACGGGTCACATTTTCAATATGCCTTACGATTTGACACTCACGTCTCAAACAATGAGACAGAATATGAGGCTTTGATCGTTGGCCTCGAATTAGCAAACGTTCTCTCGATCCAGAGTTTACTTATTCACAGTGATTCTCAGCTCATGGTCAATCAAGTACTTGGCGAATTCGAGGCGAAAGAAGAGCGGATGGCTTTATACAAATCCCGAGTACTCATCCTGCTTGCGAAGCTGAAGAAATATGAAATAATTCACATCCCTCGCGAGAAGAACAAACTCACAGATTCTTTGGCAAAGCTAGCCTCCACACCAGAATCTGAATTATTACAATCTATTCTCATCGAGCATCTTCATGCTCCAAGTATCAGCCAAACATCCTTCGAGCTATTGGTCACGGCATATTCCTCTCCATGTTGGATGGACCCCATAGTCATTTATCTCAGAGATGGACAACTCCCGGATGATAAAAAATCTGCACGGCAAATCCGCCAACGCGCTGCCAGATATACCTTGCAAAACGGTACGCTATTACATAAGAGCTTTACTTTACCATATTTGAAATGTCTTCATCCAGAAGAGGCGTATCGCGTTCTTGATGAAATACACTAGGGGGCATGTGGTAACCATCATAAGGGACGCTCTTTAGCATATAAAACAATGAGGCAAGGGTATTATTGGCCCACTATGAAGGCGGACGCAATCGAATTTTTGAAAAGATGTGACAAGTGCCAGCGATATTCTCCTATATCTCATGTACCGTCCGTGAAAATGACGCCAATAGATGGCCTTTGGCCCTTCGCCCAATGGGGAGTCGATATCATCGGGGCCCTTACCCACCGAGAAAGGTCAGAACAGATTCGCAATCGTAGCGGTCGATTATTTCACCAAATGGGCCGAAGTAGAGCCATTGACCACAATCACCGAAAAACAGACCACAAAGTTAATATGGAAGAACATCATATGTCGATATGGGCTTCCCCATACTATAATCACTGACAATGGAAAGCAGTTCACAACGCCTCGTTCTTAGAGTTTTGCGAAAAAAGGAAGATATGAAGTATTCGTACCTCCCCATATCATCCTCAGGTTAATGGGCAAGTTGAAGCAGTTAACAAGATCATCAAGCATCATCTGAAGACCAAGCTTGGTGAATGTAAAGGCATGTGGCCAGAGCTTTTGCCTGAAGTCTTATGGGCCTATAGAACTACAAATCGTACATCAACCAAAGAAACTCCTTTCTCTTTAGCTTTCGGCACTGAGGCAGTCGTCCCAGTCGAAGTACAAATCCCCTCGTATCGAATCGAGCAGTACGATTCCACGAATAACCAAGATGGGTTGAGGCTTCATCTCGATCTTTTGGAAGAAAGAAGGGACGCCTCCCAGATTCGAGCAGCAGCCTATCAACAACATATTTCTCGCTACCATAATGTCAAGGTCCGGCCTAAAGCTTTCCAGCTTGGGGATTTGGTTCTTCGACAGAACCTCGGAATTCCTGCTCATTCGTTAGATCCAAATTGGGAAGGCCCGTACCGAGTTATCAAAATTATGTGACCAGGTACTTATTATCTCGAGGATATGTAAGGAAGACCCTTACGTCACCCTTGGCACGTAAAGTATTTACTACGATATTTTCCTTAATTCGATGTAACTTTGAATGATATTCGAATAAAGGTGGATTGTCTTTTGGTCGCTACTCCATTTGATTAGACCCGAATAGCCCTGAAGAGAATACACACATTCTCTTAGCCAATCTTCTGCTGCCCTTGGTAGAATCAAAGCCTCGATCGATAGATCAGTCTATCTCTACGCGGACATGGTCACCTAGACCCCGGGATTGAGCCTAACTCATTGCTTCATGAGTTAAGTACGAATGCATTCAGCACACGACTAACAAAAACCAAAAGAAGGAGAAACAACATGCAAATAATATTATCAAAAGGTTTTTCTCATTCATTTCATTGACTACAAAAGTCAAATTACTTACAAACGAAAAGCAAAAACTGGTACATAAGATAGATAAAAGAGAAGAAAGATGGTCGTCCTTGCGCATCGGTGTTGAGCTCTTAATTGTGCATATTCTAACCCCAATTCATCACTCATTATGTACGGTTTACACGTTTAAAGGTCTACTCTAATGCATGATTTGTGATTGTAGGGACATGATGGAGATTTCACTGATTCAAGGCTAAATAGAGCACTTTATATACAGTTGAAGATCATAGAACCAAGTGCAAAAAGGATGAAGAAGGAAGCAAAGGAGATAAAGAAAAGAAGGAAGAAAACTGCACTCACGACCGGTCATCCGAAGCCTAGGACCGGTCGTCCGACCGGTCTGACCACTCAACAGAAGAAGCCTTCTGCACATATGTCTCTGGACCATCTGCGACCGGTCGTGCGACCAGTCGTCCACACCTCAGATCGGTCGTGCGACCGGTCCTTGAATTAAAATTGAAGAATGAAAATTATACAAACTCACTGGACAGATTTGGACGTTTTGCGACCGGTCGTCCGCGGCCTCAGACCGGTCGTACGACCGGTCGTCCATGCGTAAACGAGCGCCGAAATTCTCTGCTGCAAGTGCGTAAATCCTTGCGCAATCTGGAAGTTTCTTACGCAATGGACACCTCCCAGCTATAAATACCAGAGCATGCTAGGACGTGGGGATTGCTTGGGAGACGGATTCTACTTCAAATTTTCTTACTTTTCTTCCTGTTTTAGTAGTTTTTATGTTTTTGAGGCTTCTAGTTCAAGGATGTTAGAGATGAACTAAAACCTCTTAGCTAAGGCTAAGAGGTGAAGCTTTTGATTTGTTTTTGATGGATTGATGCAGCCTAGGTTTCCTTTTATGTTTTAATTGAAGAATTTTAGTTCAATATGAGTTTGAATCAAGTACTAGTTTGGTTTTACTTTGATCTCTTGATGACTCCGGGCTCATGTGATTCTTAGTGATTTTAAGCTTGATAGCTTACTTTCTGAGCATTGTTTATGCTTGTGTAATTCATTGATCTATCATCGACTCCGAGCATGGTAGATTCTTTAATTGCCTTGTATGCAATGGCCTGATTTTCATGTGGGAACTCATTCAACTAAAGTTCTTATCTTTTTATTATAATCTGAAATAGCTATTTGCTGATTGATTTTGATTTGATTAGAGTTTTAATCATTAGTTGTAATCAAGTCTAGTGACAGGATTTGATGAAAGCTATGGTTGTGAATCTCAACTAGATTGGGAAGAGGCTTGGCCTACACAATTAAGTGTGCCCAAGGCCTGAGCATTGATGTGGGAATTGAATTAATGAATAAGCAACTGTTTTGGATAATTATTGATTTAACCGCTTTATATTCCGATCGGATAGAGGTATGAATTCGATTCCGATTGAGTTATGAGAGACCTAGTTGTGTTGATGCATTGAAACTTGTCAAAAGTGGATCTTTGGCGCTCTAGTGCCTTTTTATATTGAAATTACCTTACACATTCACTGTTTAAACCCAAATTGCTATTTTCCAGTTTTAGTTCTTAATAGGATCTTAATTACTAGTTATTTTAGACAAATTCTGAGAATACCCATTCATAAATCTCTGTGGGAACTGATACTCGGTCTTTCCGAATTATTACTACATCGCAACCCTACACTTGGGGAGTGAACAATCGGTCGAGGGAGGAGCGGTACTCTCAGCCTCAGGGCCTACTTCCGAGACCCCTCCCGCTTGAGTGACCTCAATCACCTCGTTCTCGGCGGCTGCTCTTTCCTCCGCAGCTATGATAGCTGCGACCTTTTCAAACTCTCCCATGTCAAAAGATGGAGACATTCGCTGCACCACTCGCAGTGTGAAATCGCAACCAGCATCGTACGACTCATATATTTCATCATCGTACAGCTGCGAAGTCCAGAACTCCGTGATGGCCTGAGCCCCTTCTTCGGAGAGCATCTTGACAAGGGCCACTCTCTCTTCCTCCCAATGGATCGAGTCATCCTTGAGTTGCACAAGGGTGGAACGCTCTTTCTCCAGATTTTCGCTGACTTCCTTGTGTCCACGACCTACTTTCTGCGAGCTGCTCCTCCAGCGAGATCTTGTCTTGACAGAAGATCTCTCTCTCTCTCTCTACCTTCTCCTTCATCTCCGCGAGCTTGGCGAAGTTCGAGTCCAAAGCCTGATATCTATCAGTCAGGACTTGGACCTTTTCGATGAGGATCTTTCTCTCCTCAGTCATCTTCGCGATCAAGGTCTCGCGAGACTTAATGACCTGGTCTCTCCCGTGGACCGCCTTCTCCAGGGCAATCCTCTTCCCCTCGGCCTCATCTATAATACGGCGGGCGGCAAGGATATCACGCCTCGTCCGTATGATGAGATCCAAGCCCTGCACAAAAGGAGCAAGACTATGAGATAAGCATTCAAAAGTCAACAAAAAATAGGGTTAAATCAGAGCACTTCTTACCTGGACCATCCTCACTCCCGCGTCAAGAGAGAGGTTTTCAAGACTTGGTTCGGGGAGGGCACCAAAGGTTTGGGGGGAGATGTTATCAAAAAGAAATTTACAGATTGGGTGTAAGTGGCTAGGGACGATGAATGTCCCGACTTCGGAGGGCTGGGCTACGAGTAGCCCAGCTGGGTTCGCCTCTTGAGCAGCGGTCTGCTCGCGAGCAGGAATCAACTCGCGAGCACCTTCTGGCTCGCGAAGTTCTTCGGCTGGGGAGCAACTCGACCCCGCCCCATCATTCCTTGGGGAGTTATCAACAATATCAATGACCGGTGGTTCAGGAGGAACCACCGGTGTAGCAACCACTGGCGCAAATGCCGCAGTCTCAGGTAGGGGTTCACGTGGTAGTGGGGTTTGGGCAGTTTCACCTGGCCGATTAGACGGGTGAGAGGGACCAGCAGATGTCTTCTTTTGCCTCTCCGAGCCGGTGCCCTTTAAGCAAGGCAGCAACCCTCTCTTCTCTCCCACATTTGTCATCGCGACCTCCTCGCTAGATATCAACCTGGCAGCTGTGAGTTGGGAAGATGACAGACAAGCCTCGATGTGCCTGTCGCGAGCAGGTAACTTGTAAACCTTCACGATCTTCTAGTGAATTCCTCCCTTCAGGTTCGGTTTCCCCACGATCGAAATACCTGTAAATGCGAGCAAAGCTTAGATGAACGAAAAATCCAAAGTTGGTTCATAAATCAAGGTAGAGTGAAGCTATGCCCACCTTCACCGAAAAATCAACTCACGTTATGGCCCCCAGAGGAGGACCCTATCTCAGACTCCCAGCTTGAAAGCATAAAACCAGCGTTTCCTCCATCCGGGGTAATTCGAAGAGGGTTTCCCCAAAACAAAATTATCCCGGTGCCAGTAACACAGGTAATACCAGCCTTCGCTAGAGGGAGCCTCTCTTGAGCTGGTACATTCTGAGGAACTCTTTCGCAGTTAAGTCTCCATTACCAACTTGCACCCAAAGAACGAAAGAGCTCAGGACTACTCTCCAACCGTTTACAATGAGTTGCCTGGGGGCAATCTTGTAACTCTGGAGTACGCCGCGAATAAAGGGGTGAAGAGGAAGGTGCACCCCAAGAATGAAGAAATACTCATAAAGGGCTACGCAACCAGGGGAGGTGAGTCTGGAGTTTCTCCCGCTCCGGGCAACCGAAAAATAACTTAGTCGGGAACTCGGTATTTTTCCCGTAACTCACTCAGCCATTCCTCCGTCATCATGGAGGGATACCCGGACGCAGAGTACTTGCCGGCCGGAACCCTCGCATTGTTGGAGGAAGAAGATTCTGGAGTAGCATCCCCCAGAGGAACGATCTCCTCATCAGAATCTCCCACCATGGTTACTTAAGATAAAAAGAGGGAGGAATAATACTTTGGAAAAGAAGAAGCATGAAGGATGAAGCTATACCAGAGGGAATCGGAGGAACAAAGTTTCACCAAAGAAAGGAAGTTACGCCAGAGGAAAGAAGGAAGCAAGAAGAGAGGAAGAATTTTCGTAAACTTCGAATGAAATTTCAAAAATTTTGCAGGCTCTGTATATTTATAAGCAATCATTCCTCAAGATTTGGTGACACGCGGTGATCGTTCGTTTGGCACAACAGTCGAATGGGCATAGTTATTAATTCCGTGGATACGTGGCGGGTGCCTTTTCATTTCCTCCCTGCCGAAAAGCTGCGGAAAGCTGATGCTTATTAATAACAGTCCAATCATCTACGACTTCACCTTCGAGAAAGGCATTGGGCGGTTATGCATGCCAGTAAGCAAGTCCTTCCCTTAGACTCCTTGATGACAAGGACTTGGGGGCATCTGTTATAGCCAAATAGCAGTGGTCAAAGATAGTAAAGACTCGAGGCCCTGTGAGCGCCTTTTTAGCGATGTTTAACCTACAAGCCCTCATGGTCGAGGCTCGCATATCAGGAAGATGCGGTATGCAACTCCCGAACCGCCGAGCCCTCATGGTCAAGGCTCGCATATCGGGTAGGTGCGGTATGCAACTCCTGAACCGCCAAGCCTTATGGTCGAGGCTCGCATATCGGGAAGGTGCGGTACGCATCCTCGAATATGCAAGTATCTCGGCTCGTGGTCGTTGAAAGGGGCTGCACCTCAATATGTGAGTAGTTACCTCCGAGCCAGAGCATCCCCCGCCTTTTTAGTACCATCAGCCCATATAGGCCGGTTTTGAGCTTATCTCTGTTCGTGGCTTCGGATCTCAGAGGATCATTGTCAAGGAGCGTGATCAACCAGATGTTTAACTGGAGTAGGTCGTCTCCTTATCTAGGGATTAATAAAATAAACACTATATCCCAAAAAATCAGGAGCAATCTTAACGTCTTGCGTAACAGATTGGATCACCTGGATTTGCATAAATAGATGATTCCATAGTGAATAAAGGTACACAATCTCTAAGCTCATACCCTGCTATTTACTTTACAACCATATCCCATCTGACTTAAGCTTCGGAGGGCCAACGACTGGACGCCGGCCACCCTTAGTTTTCTCTTGTGTTTTTTCAGGTTTGGAGGGAAGTTGGCTTGAGGGAAGGTGAACGTCTGGAGGATCCTGTTACCAAATCCGACGTAAACAGCATAAGTGCAAATTCCCTAATGCCATTATGAAAAGAATAAGGTTAAAATGGTCTTATCAACTTTTCTTTCATTTCGTCTTCTAGTGCATGGATTTTAGGGGTGGACATCACTCTCCCCATTGTTTTCTATTGTATGGCCCACCTACAATTTGGATTCGCTTTAAATTTGGCCTTACAGACTAAAATTATCTGAGAATGACGATGGATGGTGCAATTCAACCTATACATAATGGTGAGGTCCACTTGTGTGCCCACAACCTTCTAAAAAGAAGAAGACTCTCTAGATGTTACATCCTCTTCACATAAAATATTATATTTTTTTTCCTTTTCCTCTTCATTTTTGTATTGGATATACTCTAATCATCTATGTAACCTTTTGACCGATCATATGATTATTAATTTCATGGTGACCGTTGGGCAAAAATCTTGGATAAAAATGATATCTGTGGGGTCCATTATGACTAAAAGAACTCAAAACAACGGTTTCACCATTTTACTTCGGTGGAGACCACACAAATCTCATATCTGTCCCAAAATTTCAAACAAGCTTTAAACGGCCTTCCAAACACGTTGGTCGGAGTAGATCTCATATATACATTATAGTGGGTCCACGTTCTTGGTCACAATGGGGGTTAGACGTTCGAGGATATCCTCACCTCTTATATCATATCATAACATGTACATTATATTCAACCTGTACATAAGGATGTTCTCACCCCCTCACTATTTCTTTTGGTATGGCCCACTTGGAAGTCTGATTGGGATAATTTTTTGTCACAAGACCTATAACCCATTGACCAAGAGATTGAGTGGAGTGGATTTCCCAATGGAGCATTAGTGGAGCCCACGAGTTACAAACCAATTGACAGGTACTGTCCCCACCATTTGTCTTGGTATAACCCACTGGTATTTGCGATCTAGGTGAAATTTGGTTTATGGCTATTAAACTTGTTGATAAAGATAATGGCCGATGCGGATTGGAGAAAACATCTCTAGGTGGGTCCCAAAATTAGACAACAGCCTAAGCTCAACTGCTCCAACTGCAGGTGTCACAATCACCACTGTTTTGAGTGGTGTGGACCAATGGAGATTCAGATTTGTCTGATTTTTGGACCCATATTCTAAAATGACCTCATGAAACATATGGTTAGCGTGGATCTAACAAATACATCACGTGGGGTCCACGAGTGGATTGCAATCCACTCATAATCTCCACATTCCACTATCTTTTTCTTTCATTTGTTTTGAAGTGGTGTGGCCCATTCAGACCTCAGGATCTAGTCTAACTTTGGGTGCACCCCATAAAATGGGTTGGATGACCAGGTGGACGGTGTGGATATACAATATACATCAAGGTGGTTCCCACGAGTGGCACCCCCACTTTTGGCTAATGACGCCCAACGTCATTGACGCTGCTAGACAGCAACGTCCTTTGGACGTTGGCTGCTTCAGCAGCTATCCTCCCCTTCTTCTTTTTATATTATTATTTATTTAATAAACTATGGAGTCTACTTGAGATCTGGTCTGACCATTGGGTCAGCCACCTCTTTATGAGCCCAAAAATTTCTTTAAACATAATTATTCATCACATGATTAATTTAAATAAAAATAAATAAAAAAATTTAAGGATATAATTAAAAGACGGTCCACCAATCAGGCGAATGATCATATGATCAATTTGATCTGTCCATTAGTGTTCGCTTCCCCAAGTGAAGGGTTTCAATGTAGTAGTAATCTCGGTGAGACCGAGGTTGATCCACAGGAACTTGTGTAGGAAGCCACAAAACACTTCTAACGGTCTCCAATTGAGCACTAACTAAACTGTCTTTTGAAATTGAATGTAGATAGCAATTTTGAACTAAAGGTGAATGTAAACAATGTAAAAGAGCACTAGGGGTTCAAGGATCCACTTGTAGCAATCCTTGATGCTTAATTTGTTGTGGTTTCGGAATTACACAACTAGAATCGAAATTAAATCCTATCTAGCCGGATGATAGAGCAGTTAAAACAAACAATCTGTCATATGTATGATTCAAGTACATGATTCCCTCAATTCAAGTTAGGACTTGAGCACACTCAATTGCATAGGTCAATCCTAGTTCCAATAGATTAAGATCACAATCATAATCATCATTAAACTCAGTCACAAAGCATAAGTAGATCATGATTTGAACTTCATTCAAATCACTTACAAAATCACATATATTTCAGAAATTCAGAAAAGTTGAACCCTTGACATGAAGTTCCCACATGAGAATCAAAGGTCTAGAGTGTATTGAATCCAATTCCTCGGAGTGTACAGGTCTAGAACTATGCAAAATAATTAAGAGCTCAAGCAATTCTTTAAACATCCATGAGCCATCATAAGGTTAAGGAAAACTACTTAGAACTTTATTCAAACTTTAAACCATTGTTCTTCACTAATAATCCAACTTGAAACCAAAACAAACAAATTGAAACATCTTAGATTCACTACAAGCTTCACCTCTTAGCCCTAGCTAAGAGGTTTAGCCGTTCATGATCCAAGGAAACATGAAAATAACTAAGAAAAATATAAAACTAGAAGAACAAACTAGGAGGAGTTGTAGAACCCCGGATCCGACTTTCGCCACCTCCCACCGTGATAATTCTCTTCTAGGATGCCTTGGGAATGAGCTAGAGGAGTCCTTTTATAGGTTTGGGGCCCTAGGTGCGAAGAAACTTCGAGAAATCCCACAAAATAGCATTTTGCGCAGCAGAATTCGGAGCTTGTAGAAGAAGCTTTGTTACGCAGCCAACCGTTCGGACGACCAGTTTGAGCCCATGGACGATTGGTCGGACGACCGGTCGTAAAAGGTCAAAAATAGTCCAGAGAGTTTTTTGAAATTTCAAACCCAAAATTTAATTCAACGACCGGTCGGACGACTGGTCTGAGCAGTGGACAACCGATCGTGATTGGTCCAGCAATGTTAGCAATAGGGGTCCTCCTGTTGAGTGTTCGGACTGATCGGACGACTGGTCCTGGGCTATGGACGACCGGTCGGACGACCGATCTTCTGTGCATTTTTTCTGCCCTCTTTCTTCTCTTCTTTGATTTCTTTCTTCCACCTTTTGGCGCTTGGTCTTTTGATCTTCAATGCTTGTAAACATCGTCTCTAAGCCTTCAACTGATGAATTCTCTCTCTCATTCCTACAACCACAAAACCATGCATTAGTTGGGTCTTTAATCATGTATTCCAAGCATAGTTAGTGATAAAATGGGGTTAGAATATACACATTTAAGAGCTTAACACACCCCCCAACCAGCATTTTATTTGTCCCGAGAAAAACATGCGTGAAACAAGTTTAATTCTCCAAAACCCAACTCTCCTTCAGAAACTATGCTTCTATACACTCTAAGACATTCAAGTGTAAAAATCGAAAAAAACTAAGTGAGGAAAATTGAAACCTTAAACTTTCAAGAAGATAACAAGTACTCATATAGACTTCCCGCTGATTGATAGATAAATAGAAAAATTTGAACAATTTAACCTAGTGTGCTCAGTGAATGCTCATCTCATGGATTTCCAAGATTATCTTCTTCATGAATTAGCTAAGTTATGGATTTAACAGTGTATAGATCAACAACAAGCCTTTAATAGGAATTTTCCTTATTGTCCTTCCGACAACTTTCACACTACTTCCCATTTCCGGCTTTGGTTATGGGTAGACCATCCCCTGGTTAGAATAGGTAGCCCTTTTCGAAATTTTCCATCATATTTTCAATCATTCCCATATTTTCATCCTTCCCTTTCTTTTCATACACATTAGACAGGATTTTTAGAAATCCATATCTTTCGTTATTTTCCCATGGACAAGGATGGACAAAGTACCCCAGCTTGGTTTCTCAACACCTCAAATCTAAACTTAGCCAATCCACAAATCTGCATAATCCTTTCAAAACATGAGAATCGTGTAAAGTGAACTAGGTGTAAAAGTGTTTCAATTTTTCTATCAATCAAATCAATAGGGGAATCCAATTAAAAAACTATCATGTTACAAGTCCTTTAAGAGTTTCAAAATCATCTCACTACATCTTTCTTCCTTTCATACTTACGACATCCCAAGTGCATATAAACGCGGTTTTCCAAAGGAGTTTTGAATTTTTAGAAAAAATGAAAAATTTCTACATAATTGCTCAAAATGTTATAAAACACTAATTCATCCTAGTGATCCCACACCCCCCAACCAAATCTTGCATTGCCCTTAATGTAAAAGATGTGCAATAAGCAAAATATGAGAGCAAAAATAAAGGGAATGAGGAATGATAGTACCTGAGAGAACAAAAACTGAAATTCTACCTCCTTCAAACAAACCTATGAAAAAGAAAACCAAAAGTAGCAAAATCCTAATCCTAACTACTCTATACCTCCATCAGACTAGGAGATTAAATATCCTGATACACAAGATCAGTCAGAGGTATGGACAAAGCTTCTGAAGGAAAATTCTCAAAGAACAATTTTAATCGTTGACCATTTACTTTAAAGACATTATCGTTCATTGGATTCAACAACTCGATAGTCCCATATGGATAAACTAGTTTTTACAATGAAGGGACCGGTCCATCAAGACCTCAATTTCCCCAGAAATAAATGTAATCGAGAATTATACATAAGGACTTTTTGGTTGATCGTGAAGGTCTTACGAAGGATGTTCTTATCATGGAACACCTTCGTCTTGTCCTCGTAAATTCTCGCATTTTCATATGCCTCGTTCCGGAGTTCTGCAAGTTCATTCAATTGAAGTTTGCAACATGAGCTTGCTTTGTTAGAATCAAAATTCATCTTCTTTATCACCCAATATGCCCTATGTTCCAACTCCATGGGCAAGCGGTAAGCTTTCCCATAGACAAGTCTATAGGGAGACATTCCAATGGGGTCTTGAACGCGGTACGGTAAGCCAAGAGTGCAATGGTAAGTCGAAGCGACCAATCTTTGAGATCGGGGTTTACTGTTTTCTCTAAAATTTGTTTAATTTCCTTGTTGGATATCTCAGCTTGTCCACTTGTTTGTGGGTGATAAGGAGTGCTCACCTTGTGATTCACGCCATATTTCTTCATTAAAGCTTCAAACGGGCGGTTATAAAAATGAGATCCTCTATCGCTTATAATGACTCGAGGTGTTCCGAACCGGGAAAGGATATTTTCTTTTAAGAAATGAATGACTGTTTTATGGTTATTGTTCCGGCATGGAATCGCCTCGACCCATTTTGAAACATTATCGACGACAAGCAATATATAAAAATTTTCGAAAGAAGATGGGAATGGACCCATGAAATCGATGCCCTAACAATAAAAAATTTTGATTTATAAGATGGGATTGAGTGGTATCATATTTCTACGAGATATTCCTCCTAATTTCTGACAAGGCTTATACGTTTTACAAAACTCATGGGTATCTTTGAACATGGTGGGCCAATAAAACCCACATTACAGAATTTTGGTTGTGGTCTTATTAGCCGAAAAGTGGCCACCACACGCCTGAGAATGACAAAAGGAGATGATACTGTGTTGCTCATCATCTGGCACACATCTCCTCATAATTTGATCGGGACAATACTTAAATAAGTACGGGTCATCCCACAAGAATTTTCTCACCTCGTTGAAAAACTTATCCTTATCTTGCTTGTTGTTCGCTTCCCCAAGTGTAGGTTTGCGATGTAGTAATAAACTCGGTAAGACCGAGGTCGATCCACAGGGACTTATATAGGAATTCACAAATACTTCAAATAGTTTCTATTGAGAAGCTAACAACTAGATTTGTAAGAGATTGATGTAAGTAACAACTTTGAACTAAATCGAAAGTAAACAATTATAAAAAGGCACCTAGGGGTTCAAGGATCCAGTTGTAGCAATCCTTGATGCTTAATCCGCTGTGGTTTCTTACTTTCTCAACTAGAATCGAAATAAAGATCTATCTAGTCGGATGATAGAGCAGTTAAACCAAACAATCTGCCATATGTAAGAGCCATGTGTATGATTCACTTAATGCAAGCTAGGACGAGCATACTCAATTGCATAGGTCAGTCCCAATTCCAATAGACTAAGTTCACTATCATAACCATCATTAAGTCCTGTCACAAGACAAAGCTAGGTCATGATTTGAACTTGGTTCAAATCACATACACGGTCCCACATAATACAGAATTTCCAGAAAAGTAGAACTTTGGTAGGAAGTTCCCATATGAAGATCATAGTACTAGAGTGTACTCCAATTCCTCGGATCATATAGGTCTAGACTAACACAAAACAATTAAGAACTCAAGTACTTCTTCCAAACATCCATGAGTCATCATCAGACTAAGAAAAACTACTTAGAACTTGAATTAAACTTCAAACCATTGTTCATAAACATGAAATCCAATCTTAAAACCAATTTAAATGAATTGAAACATCTTAGATTCATTACAAGCTTCACCTCTTAGCCCTAGCTAAGAGGTTTAGCCTTTCATGA
Source organism: Liriodendron chinense (assembly GCA_003013855.2). Taxonomy (NCBI): domain Eukaryota; kingdom Viridiplantae; phylum Streptophyta; class Magnoliopsida; order Magnoliales; family Magnoliaceae; genus Liriodendron; species Liriodendron chinense. Next base: position 121,323 of record ML058466.1, on the reverse strand, counting down.
TCCAAGGAAACATGAAACAACTAAGAAAAACATAAAAATGAGAAAGCAAACTAGGAGTTGTGGAACTCCGAAATCCACTTCTGCAGCCTCCCACCTTGCTCAAACCCTTCTAAGATACCCTAGGAACGATCCTTAAGTGTCCTTTTATAGTGGGGAGGCTCCGCAGCATCAGAATCTTTCAGAAATTGCGTAAGCTTACGCAGTGTGCGGAGAAAATCGGAGCCCAAATAAGAAATTTTCTTTTTGAATGTATGGTCGACCGGTCACGACCTGTTGGACTGGGCTGGCCAACCGGTCACGACCGGTCGAACCTCTCTTGGAATCAGTCCAGCGAGCTTCTGGAGTTACAAAATCCTTTGGCCGACCGGTCTAGATCGGTCGGCCCTGTTTTATGTTTAGTCCAGGGAGTTTAGCAGAGGGGACGACCTATTGGCCGACCGGTCTTAACCGGTCGGACCAACTGGTCCTTGTCCAACAATGTTCTGATGGTAGCCGGCAGGTCGGTCGACTGGTCTGGACCGGTCGGCCCTTGAACAATTTCTTCTTTTTCTTCTTTTTCTTTCTTTTCTTTTCTCCCTCCTTCTTCTTTGCTCTTTGGTCCACCTTGGGCCATCATTCAAAGGGTCCTAATGTATCCTTTTTTGGTCTCCAATGGGATGAAGTCCCTCTCATTCCTGTAATCATAGAATCATGTATTAAATCAGTCGTTAATTCATGAAAACCTTGCATAATGAGTGATGAATTGGGGTTAGAATATACACAATTAAGAGCTCCACACTTGTTCCAGTGTGTTGGAATTGTACCTGTAGCAAGATAGTTAGCAATGCCTGCATACCATGGAAATTGGGAGATTTTAAAAAGTTGTTCATCAGGAAAAATGTCATTGATCGTGGTCGTCTCAGGGGAATCAGTGAGAACAAGTCTAGAGAGATGGTCAGCCACTACGTTTTCAACTCCGTTCTTATCACGTATTTCTATGTCAAATTCTTGGAGTAGGAGGATCCATCTTAACAAGCGTGGCTTAGCATCCTTCTTAGAGAGAAGGTACTTAAGCGTGACATGGTCGATGAATATGATAATCTTGGATCCGATCAAGTAGCACCTAAACTTGTCTAAAGCAAAAACTACGGCTAAAAGTTCTTTTTCTGTAGTAGTATAGTTAGCTTGAGCCGAGTTTAAGGTTCTACTTGCATAATAGATGACGCATGGCTTTTTCTCTTTTCTTTGGCCTGACACCGCCCCAACAGTGTAGTCGCTTGCATCGCACATAATTTCAAAAGGAAGGCTCCAATCAGGTGGTTGCATTATGGGAGCAGATGTCAACATACCTTTTAGTTTATTAAAGGCATTTTGACAATCTTCAATCCACTCGTATGAGTTTTCCTTTTGAAGGAGGTTACATAAAGGACGAGAGAGTGAATTAAAGTCCTTTATGAACTATCTATAGAATCTGGCATGTCCTAAAAAGGACCGCACTTCGCGTACGCTCTTGGGTGGTGGAAGGTTAAAGATAAGATCGATTTTTGCTTTTTCCACCTCAATTACATTTTGTGAGATGATGACCAAGTACTATTCCCTTTTGAACCATGAAGTGACATTTCTTCCAATTCAACACGAGGTTCTTTTCTTCACATCTTTTCAAAACAGTTTTTAAGTGCATAAGGCACTCATTAAAGTTATAATGAAATACTTAGAAATCATCCATGAAAACTTCGAGAATCTCCCCACCATATAAGAAAAAATACTCAACATACAATGCTGAAAAGTGGTTGGGGCATTGGATAGTCCAAACGGTATTCTTCGATAAGCAAAAGTACCGAATGGACATGTGAAAGTTGTCTTCTCTTGGTCCTTTAGGGTGATCTCTATTTGGTTATACCTTGAATACCCATCAAGGAAGCAAAAATGAGAATGACCCGCCAACCTTTCTAAAATTTGATCAACAAATGGTAAGGGGAAGTGATCTTTCCTTGTGACTATGTTTAGCTTCCTGTAGTCAATGCACATTCTCCAACTGGTAGTGACTCTGGTTGGTACGAGTTCATTATTAGCATTGGCTACAATGGTTATTCCGGATTTCTTAGGCACCACCTGAGTTGGACTCACCCAATGATTATCGGATATTAGGTAGATGATACCCACATCCAATAGTTTCACCACTTCGGCCTTAACCACCTCCTTCATGTTTAGATTGAGGCATCTTTGTGGTTGCCTAGATGCTTTGGCATTTTCCTCAAGGTATATGCGATGAGTACAAATCAGTAGGTCTATGCCTTTGAGATCCGCAATTGACCATTCGATGGCGCTCTTATGCTCTATTAGAGTAGCTATTAACCTACTCTCTTGTTCCTCATCCAAGTGGGAAGAAATCACCACTGGATATGTCTTATCTCGACCTAAATAAACATATTTCAAATCAGTAATGGTTTTAGGTCAAGCTTCGGTGCCTTGATATTAGATGGAAGAGGCTTGTTCTCGCTTAAGGGCAAAGGCTCAAATGATGCCTTCCATATTTTATTATCAAGTACCGGCATAACATCGAAAATGGTATCCATCTCTCGTATCATGTCATCATCAATCTCATGAGAGTGGGCTAAACATGCCTCTAAAGGATCAGAATAAAATGCTAAGGGGGATGTACTCTCCACAAATGATTTAATTAGATTTATTTCATGGACTTTGTCATCAACTTCCTGTGGTTGTTTGCATAAATCAAATATATTCAGCTCGAGTGTCATATTTCCAAAGGACATTTGTACAAGCTCGTTTCTACAATTGATAATCGCATTTGAAGTTGCTAGAAAAGGGCGGCCAAGTATGACGGGAATTTGAGCACCGATACTTATCACGGGATATGTATCCAAGACAATAAAGTCCACTGGGTAGTAGAATTTATCAACTTGGACCAAGACATCCTCAATCACTCCTCTCGGTATACGAATAGATTTATTAGCAAGTTGGAGTGTGGTTTTGGTGGGTTTCAATTCACCTAACCCAAGTTGTTCATAGACCAAGTATGGGATGAGGTTAACACTTGCCCTTAAATCGAGTAAGGCTTGTTTGATCTAGTAGTCACCTATGATGCATGAGATGGTTGGACTACCCGGATCCTTGTATTTTTGGGGTACCTCTTGTTTGATAATAGCGCTCAAATTCTCAGTCAAAAGTACTTTGTTGTGAACATTGTGTTTCCTTTTGACTGTATACAATTCCTTTAGACATTTAGCATAGGATGATATTTGTTTTATAGCATCCTAAAATTGCGTCGGGTAGTCTAACACGACACCCTACGCATACGCGTGCGGAAGCTTAAAGAGCAACTAGAATTATGGCTAAACCCATAGGAGGGGATGATTAGGACCATTTTTTTTAAAACTCTTTTCGCCTACTTAAACAATTCAACAATTTAAACTACGTAAGCGATTAACACTTCGGCTTCCAAGCCTAAGTGGGTCCAATCACAAGACTAGCATATGGTTAAGCAATAAACAACCTAGTCTAAAGCATGCATAGGTAATCAAAAGATTTAACTAATCAAGCTCCTAACCTATGTAATCTATGTAGACTTATGAGAGTGGATCAATGAACTCAAGTCTACATAACTAGTGAAAGTACATCTTGTGTGCGGATGTGCCTGATTAGTGCCTAGCATACATTCCTATCAAGCATTCATAATTAAACAATTAAACTTACAATGCTAAGATATCAATGTGCTCAATTCAATCACAAACACAAGCATGTATAGTGGTTCGACTACTTGTCTATTCCACTCCCGGTTCAAGTATTCAACCCCTTTGAGCACACCAGCATTCACTGGGGAGTTTAAATCTGGTTCCTCCCAACCAAGGTGTTTTAATTTGGATCCACCCAACCAGGGAGTTTACAGGTTCCTCCCAACCTACACGTTTGCACCCATATTGGTGGCTCCCCCTTGGAGACTCTGTTTAGACCGACTAACGAGCCAAGGAACGGCTAACGTCCCTAGATTTTAGGCCCAACTAATAGGCCAAGGATCGGCTAACGACCCTAGCTCGAGTTTGTCAAACAAACTCTACACTCAACTCCCATAGGGAATTGAGTGGATGGACTCCTAACAAGACAACCTTACTTGTCGGATTGAGCCCCTTTGTAGCGCCGCTTCAGGTTGCTTCTTCTCGCTCTCTCGTGCTTGAATTAGCTCCCCTTGTGCTCCCCCGATCTTTGACGCCGCCGCTGTTCACTCCCCAAGTGTAGGGTTGCGAAGTAGTAATAATTCGGAAAGACCGAGTATTGTTCCCACAGAGATTTATGTATGGGTATTCTCAGAATTTGTCTAAAACAACTAGTAATTAAGATCCTATTAAGAGCTAAAACTGAAAAATAGCAATTTGGGTTTAAACAGTGAATGATTAAGGTAATTTCAATCTAAAAAGGCACTAGAGCGCCAAGGATCCACTTTTGATAAGTTTCAATGCATCAACACAACTAGGTCTCTTATAACTCAATCGGAATCGAATTCCTTTCTCCATCCGATCAGAATATAGAGCGGTTAAACCAACAATCCTCTGAAACAAGTGCTTATTCATTGATTTGATTCCCACAACCATGCTCAGGCCTTGGGCACACTCAATTGTATAGGCCAAGCCTCTTTCCAATCTAGCTGAGATTCATAACCATAGCTTTCACCAAGTCCTGTCACTAGACTTGATTACAACTCATGATTAGAACTCTAATTAAATCAAAATCCATCAATAAACAATTATTCCAGATTATATACAAAAGATAAGAACTTTAGTTGAATGAGTTCCCACATGAAAATCAGGCCATTGCATACAAGGCAATCAAAGCGTCTACCATGCCCGGAGTCAATGGTAGATCAATGCACTACACAAGCATGAACAATGCTCAAAAGCTAAGATACTAAGTTAGGATCACTAAGAATCACATGAGCCCGGAGTCATCAAGAGATCAAAGTAAAAACCAACATAGTACTTGATTCAAACTCATATAGAACTAAAATTCATCAATTAAAACATAAAAGGAAACCTAGGTTGCATCAATCCATCAAAAACGAATCAAAAGCTTCACCTCTTAGCTCTAGCTAAGAGGTTTTAGTTCATCTCTAACATCCTTAAACTAGAAGCCTCTAAAAACATGAAAAACTACTAAAACAGGAAGAAAACTAGAAATCCGAAGTCGAATCCGTCTCCTGAGCAATCTCCCCGTTCTAGCCTCTCATGGTATGAAGGAAGACGTCCTTTTATAGCTTGGAGGAGTCCAATACGCAAGAGAACTCCAGAAATTGCGTAAACTTACGCTATTGCGCAGAAGATTTCGGAATTCCGAAATAGAAAGAACCTTTTTCGCATGGCCGACCGGTCATGACCGGTCGGATTGGCTTGGCCCTTGTCCAGCAGCAATGGCCGACCGGTCATGACCGGTCGGACCGTCTCCCTGACTAGTCCAGCAACTATGCCCGACCGGTCATGACCAGTCGGGCTGGGCAGTCCTCCTGTTTTGTCATTCTCTTGAGTGGCCGACCGGTCTTGACCGGTCAGGCTGGCTTGGCCGACCGGTCTGGCTCTCTTTCTTCTTTATTTCTTTCTTTCTTTCTTCTTTTCTCTTCTCTCCTTGCCTTAGCTTTCTTTGGTCTTCCTTCATGCTTGATCCAATGGTCTTCAATGCTCGTAAGGAGCTACATTTAGCCTTCAATTTATGAAATCTCCCTCTTGTTCCTACAATTACAAATCATGCATTAGAATAGTCAGTTAAACATGTAAACCGTTCATAATGAGTGATGAATTGGGGTTAGAATATGCACAATTAAGAGCTCAACAGCCGCTTTGCCAAGGCTTCAGCTCCAAGATCAGCTACCTTGCATGTGATGCTCCATTAGAGATGCCCAAGGTGCTAGGGAATGGTTGAATCTCCTACATGGGGTATGTAGCTTGTCCTAACTAGGAGATTCACTTAGAGGGTCTTCTAGAGGTATTGAACAAGAGATATAACTATGTGGTATAGTGTCTCACCTCTAGAATTGAGAGAGGAATCAAGTCTTCTCTATGTTTGCATTTGAATGCCCTCACTTGTGATTTAAACACAAGGGATATGACTTGAATCTCCTCCTCTTTGAGGCCCCATATGATGTACAAAAGGTATGGCAAATGGGCTCTCAAAACCCTCTCCTAATGCCCAAGAACCGAGCTCAATATTTATAAAGTTCGAGCTCCAACAGTAAAAAAACAGGCAGAATCGCGTATCTCCGATTGATCAGAAAAAGGTCCGATTGATCGGAGACATGTCCGATTGATCGAAATTTAGTCTAGATAATTCTCTGGAGGATATTTCGATTGATCGGAGTATGGTCTGATTGATCGGACTGACCCCTTCCGATGGATCGGAAGACTATCCAATTGATCGGAAATATGTCTAGTGAATTTTGAAAGTTGCTGGAAAAATTTCCGATTGATCGGAGCTTCTGTCCGATGGATCGGAGTCCTATTGGAGCCAATGTCCGATTGATCGGAGATCAATCGAAAACTGCTGTTTGAGCTGTTTTGATTACAACAGCTTCCACCTCTTTAATTAGTCTAACTTATCATGTTTTTCATGGAGTTCTAAGACTAACGATGATGACTAAGGGTATACCTAGTTGGTGCAAGTCATCTAAGAGGTTATGGGTTAGGTTTTGGTCAAGGCAAGGCACACTAAGGCATCACTTTTACCTGTTTCTTCTTCCTTGATGCAGCCGGTCCGTCTTGAGTCTTCGGTATTCATCTTCATTAAGCTCAACCGACACTAGACTCACTGACCTAAGTGATTGACAAACACGGTGCACTAGTATGCCACAGAAAAGTGCACTAACACATCCAACAACGGAATGTTGATCTTCACTTGCTTAAAAACCTCTAAAATTTTTAAGTTTTTGTCTAAAGGTTTAGGTGAAATCAACCTTTGGGGAAACGGGGCAACTGGCTTATATTGCCTTTCCGGTTCTTTCTCATGTGGAGTGTTGCTCGAGCTATCATCGTCTTTGGAACTTTCTGGATCATTAAGTTTTGGGGCCTTCAACGGATTAGATTTATCGATTATTTTTCCACTCCTCAAGGTGGTGATAGGTTGAACATGCTCGGTATGTCGGGAGGACGAGCTTGGATCTTGTATCTCAAATTAGGTTCTTGGGTTAGGGAGGGTTGGGCAGGAAGTGTGCCTTTCTCCCTAACACTAAGATGAGATTCAACTCTAGCTATTGATGTTTTCAAGTCATTAATGGCTTGAGATGAATTTTGATGGAATTTCAGTTGCTCTTGCATGAACCCATCAATTTTCAGAGAATTACTCTTGTTATATTTAGCTTGAACTGATAGGAATGCACCCAACATCTCCTCTAGCATAGCTTTTGGTGTGATTACTAGGGATGGACCTAGTAAAGGTTGAGCTTGGGGGGTGTTGTTTGCATTCGCAGTTGGTCCATTCCTCCAACTGAAGTTAGGATGGTTCTTCCAACTAGAGTTATACGTGTTTGAGTTTGGAGCACTAAATAGCCGTTGATAACTGTTTATGGTATTTGATTGTTCTTGTAAGATATCTTGGAATGCAGAAATTGTGGGACAATCCTATGTTGCATGTTGATTTTTGGCACAAATTCCACAAACAATTTCAACGTCCTTTGAGTTAATCGTCTCTCCTTTCTTCAATTTCATGGCCTCGACTTTTCTTGTGAGGCTAGCCACATGTGCACTTATGTTATCTTCTTCTGAGAGGATATAAATTCCTCCTTTTTCCTTTTGTTGGCTTGTCTTGGAATTTGTTGGTCTAGATGTATCCTAAGACTATGCATTCTCGGCCAATTCATTAAAATAGTCCCATGCTTCCTCGGCTTATTCATAAATTCTCCATTGCACATCATCTCTACGAATTGGCGTATGGGTGAAGTCCGTCCTTCATAGAAAAAGCTTTTTACCCGCCAAATTTCGTAGTCATGATGTGGGCATGCATTTAACAAGTCCTTGAAGCTCTCTCAACATTAGAAGAAGGTCTTATCCTCTTTTTGAGCAAAATTCATTATAAGGCGCCTCAACATGATTGTTCTGTGAGTAGGGAAGGATTTTTAATGAACTCCCTAGTCATCTCAGTCCATATGCTAACTGATCTTGGCCTTAATGCATGAAGCCAAGCCTTAGCTTTCTCTTTAAGAGAAAAATGAAATAATTTGAGTCTCACTACATCATCCGTTACATTTGCAAAGTGCATGTGGCTATCACCTTATCAAATTCCTTAAGATGTTGATAGGCACTTTCACTGTCTAGTCCATGGAATTTGAGAAGGAGTTGGATTACTCTTGATTTAAGATCTATGTTCCCTGTATTATGTGGAAAACTATGCATGAGGGAGTGCTCGCTCTTGCAGGTTGCAAGTAATCACACAGTGTTCTAGGTCAGGGAACATTCTCAACCTCATTCTCTCCCGTTTCGGTTTAGCCCATATTTTGATTGGCCATAGGATTAGGTTGATTTCCAACCATACCTTCAGACAAACTTTGAGAATCTAAACGTTTCTTAGCACGAGGCTCCCTATCAATCCCTTCAACAATTCCCCCTTCACTAATGAGTCGATTATTAGAATCCCGAACCCAATGTGTCTAACGCCCCAGATTTTCAAAGATTTATTTGAAAATTTATTTTTATTTTATTTTAATTAATTGTTATATATTTACCATTGTTTCAAGAATAACGGACCATCCGTAGGAGATCCGATAGGGTACCCTTTATTAAAGTTGCTTAGAATAACCCCATTAACAACGTCAAAAGGTTAGATTTCGCTAAACTCGAAGATTTACGATAATTATGAAAATGCCATTAGATAGCTTAAGTTAAAGTGTCATTTTTAAGTATTTTAGTTTGTAGAAATTAGTAAGACACAAAACCTCAGACTTTAGCATTTGGACACATTTTAACCGTACACATCGAATTTCAGCCCTCCAATCATCCTACGAATGCCCTAACCAGAAAATTGATCATAAGTGGGCCACCCGATCTCGGATTTCTCCCAATTTTTGTGTCAACTCCTAAATCACATGGCACACATGCTGGATGGAGTGGATTTAATATACACATCATGCTGGGGCCCACATGCATCGCATGCACGTTTAGTGCACGGTCAAACCACGTTTGACCGTGCACCACACGACCAAAACGGAAATTTTCGTTTCTTGCGCACGCCACCGCTGCCACTGCTACCCTCCCTGTTGTCCACTACGTGGACACCGTATCGATGATCTGAACCGTCAATCAGCTTTTTAGCCCTCCAAAATCCCCTCCTATAAATTCTCTTCTAATTCTATCTCAAATTAAAGACGATCTCTCCTTCCTTCTCAACCATTGGAAACTCAGATCTTTCAATCTGGGAATCCTCTTCGCATGGGAAGCTAGGGATGTTTCTAGAGGATCCTGAAGATCCCTCGAAGATAACCAACGTAGAGAATCCCCTCCAAAATTGAGCTTTCTAAAATTTTATAGATTTTTCTCTAGAGCCTTCTTATATGCAAGAGACATATCAAACAACTGTAAAGCTTCGATTCATGGACCCCACCTACCTAAATGGACTAATCTAAACCCATTCTAGGTGTTAGATTGTCAGATAAACCGTCTGTTTGCAATTTTCTATTTTCATCACATCTTTTTTCTTAAAACTTCACGCCGACCGTTCGATCGTGTGTGGACCCCATTTCAAAATCTACCACGTTCATTTTGTGTCCCATACCCATCATAGCTCATGTCCAAAACGTCCTTCCCATTCATCGGGTATACGCTTTCCAAATCTGGCTTTAAATCTTGCCTTAAACCACTTTCTATCGCAACCGCGCACATATAACTGTGCATAACCTCTTCTAACCTTAGAATCCGACCCTCCTAACCTAATTAAAGCCTTCTCTTAGCAAGGGATCCCTAATGCACAGATTTAGAGAGAGAGAGAGAGAGAAGAAAGAAAGAGGGAGATAGAGAGAGAGAGAGAGAGAGAGAGAGAGAGAGAGAGAGAGAGAGAGAGTTTTTCGGTTAAGTGTCTCTGTTTTTCTAGTGATGTTCTTAGCATCTACGGCTTCCAAATCAATCGATCATTAAGGTGAGGATTTTCCTTCAAGCCTTTCATTAATAATATCACGATTATCATAAGTTTCTTTTGTAGCATGTGGAGTTATTTTGTTTTGAATTGCTGATCCATATAACATGAAGTTTAATGTAGAATTTGTAATGAATATCATTATATAATGATGTGATTCCTTGTTTAGATTTTTGACTAAGAAGCATGTGTATTTGTGTTATTTATCTTTGTGAAATCTATGCCCTTATGTTCTTAGTCTATGTGTTGCAAGTAACATTAGTTTTCATATTGTGATATATATGAAATATGTGTATAAGATCATCATATAGACATCCCATTATTGTATACTCTTTGTCCCTAAGTTGGTAAAATTATTCGATGTAGAGAGATGGAACCCGTGAGAGGTGTCCATGATGGAAGAATATCTCTTGACTTAACTAAGAGGATGAAGTGATTGTTTGTCAATGGATCCTTACATGTACATGATGCTTGATTGGATCCATTTACATTACATGAGTATTTTAATGAATTTGGTCATGATGTACAACATTGGCTTTTTGGAACATAATGAAATCATAAAACGGGACAATGAGTGGACACTAATGGTATAAAAATTCTCATGAGCCGGGGTTGGTTTTATCGACAGTAATCCCGTGTTGTCGGCCTATGCTGGGTTGCTTGCGACTCCCCATAGTGACCACTGAGTTTTATTTAAATCGGTTGTATGCGAAAACATTTAAATAAAGGTGAAACTAAAGTAATGCATTCACTTGGCTCCATGCGGGTGTACGAAATTGAGAATAGGCTAGAGTGTCCTACTTGTCCCGTACACTATCACGTGTAAATTTGGGCTATGAGCGTCCCGTTTCTCACGTGGTCGGGTAAAATTATGGGCCTGTGCGTCCCAGGAACCTCTGGTGACTAGTGGCTAGCGTGAAGTCGTAACAGGGAGTCTCCACTTCAATGAGTGGACACTAATGGTATACAAATTCTCATGAGCCGGGGTTGGTTTTATCGACAGTAATCCTGTGTTGTCGGCCTATGCTGGGTTACTTGTGACTCCCCATAGTGACTACTGAGTTTTATTTACGTCGGTTGTATGCGAAAACACTTAAATAAAGGTGAAACTAAAGTAATGCATTCACTTGGCTCCATGTGGGTGTACGGAATTGAGAATAGGCTAGAGTATCCTACTTGTCCCGTACACTGTCACGTGTAGATTTAGCCTATGAGCGTCCCGTTTCTCACGTGGTCGGGTAAAATTATGGGCTTGTGCGTCCCAGGAACCTCTGGTGACTAGTGGCTAGCGTGAAGTCGTAACAGGGAGTCTCCCACTTCATGATTTTAGCCAGGGTGCCTTAGCTAGAGCATGCATTCCATGCATCGCATTAACAAAGATTTTTTTTACTTTATTGTTTTGATTTGATTAAATGATAATATCCTGCTTGCGTTTACTCTGTACTGTTGTTATTATTATTCTTGATTGTCTTGGAGAAAATATTCCCTACTATGATAGCGTTTAACGCTATCCCAAACACAATTTAGATGATGCAGGTGAAGATCCAGGTATTCAACCCGATTTTTAAGGAGAAGAGTTCGATGGTTCGTATGATCACATGGCGGATGACGATATTGGAGAAACTTAGTTGATGTTTTCATTTATTAAATATTTTTTTTGAGTAGTTGATACATTATAGAATTGTAACAAGTCTTCAAGAGAAGACATGGTTTTGTATTTTGATTAATCAGTATGGATATTGGTTGGTTCCCTTATTTAAACATTGATGATGACGTGGTAGGTTTGATAGAATAAGATGAACATTTATTTCCGCCATTGTGCTTGGATGCTATATTTCATTATTTAACAAATTAATTAGTCTATGATTTACTTGGGAATTCATTCGTCGTGTTGTACATGAGACTCGAAAATCTCGGGTCATTACAGTTGGTATCAGAGTACAATCGGGACCTCTGGGTGAGAAGCCCGACCATTTTTCTACCAATGTTCAAAATTTGGGATCAATCCGACATCTGTACACTCCGAAGCGTTGAAAGCAAGATGACTGGTTCTGAAGGTACCCGAAGTGCGCGATTTTGAGAGGCGGTCGGTGATATGATTGGTGGGCTCATTCAGAGGATAATCTTGGAAATCTAAATCATCTATGAGGAAGATCACATTACAAGGAAGCAACAAATCAAATTTGAAGGCAATCCGACCATTGGTTAAGCCGTACCAAGTGAAACAAATTTTGCTATGTTGCTGTACTATTGCTGCACTATAAGAGGAGGTGCTCTCTTCTATTCCAAATCAACCAAGGACGTGGGGAGCAAGGAGTTCAAGTCCTCGGAGGCTACCTAGCCTCCTACAGCTAGTTTTTCTTCATTTTCTTAGTTCTAGTTCTAGTTTTAATATGCTTTTCCTTAGCTAACTTCTTAGCTAGAGCTAGAGGTGAAATTTGTAGTTGGTTCCAATGCTTTAATTCTTTTATTTCAAGTACCCTTTTCTTAATTTTGGATTTTGAAGTTCTAGTTTGAATAAAGTTTGGTTTTTTAGAAGTTTTGTGAGAGTTTGTGTGCTCCGGACATGAGTTCCTTGCAATTCTTTGAGATTACCATGATTGGGTTGTTTGAATTCGAATTGTAGTAACCCTTGAGCATGCCATAGTCCATAGGCATGGCTGTTACTCCGAAGGCTACAAGTTCAAGTTCTATGTGCTTCATTAGAACTAGAAATCTGATTTCTAGATTTAAGTGGGACTGTTTGTGCTTGAATGTTATATCTTCCAATTAGATGAGAGATAGGACTTTGATTCTAATTGTGTTGTACTTGGATGAATGGATTGGCATTGGACTACTACAATTGGATCCTTGATGCTCTAGTTCTTCTTAATTTCAGATTTTTCTATTTGATGTGAAAAACTACTTTCTTAAACTTCTTAGATTCTAGTTATTAGAGTACTTGGAATTGTTTACCTCTTTCCCTATGGATTGACCTCGGTCTTACCGAGATTTATTACTACATCGTAGCCTTACACTTGAGGCGAGCGAACAAGTTTTTGGAGCCGCTGCCGGGGAAAAGGTTAAACGGTTCTAATTGTTCTAGTAGCTATAGAGTAATCTTAGTTAGGTAGGATTTTCAGTTTTTATAGAAGTAGATTTTCTGATTTTTTCTTTTTTTAGATTACTAACAATTTTTTTTTTGATTTTGTAGGACATTGTTGCCGACATAGATCTCACTCTATTGGGTAACATCTCCCCATCTTTCTTCTTTTTGTTCTTTTTCCTAGATTAGGGTAGTTTCTAATTCCTTAAAATTTCATCATCTATGATTGGACGAATGGTGCGTACAAGTACCTTTTGAAGGATGAGACGTCGGATTGGGAGACCCAAAATCTTTATGATTGGAACCATTATAAGCATAAGTATTTTTCTGAGATTCAATCAACCTCCACTACCTCCCCACGTAAGACGATGCGTGATTACATTAATGAAAATAATACACATATTGAGACATAACGTAAGACGATGGGGGAATACCGGAACGAAGCAAAATTGGATAACCATCTGGGAAAAACATTACGTGATTACCGGATTGAAAATAACATGAGTGTTCCACCGGTTATGGAAGGAGGTGTGCAACAACAAAAGGGACAGGTGAATAGTAGCCAACCGGTTAAGACAATGCGTGATTACTTGTATGGATATGCCTATCAACCATCATATAACTTTTCATCCTACAATGTGTACGGTCTTAATTGGGAAAACCATCATTCTCCTTGTTTAAGGGAGGAACCAACCATGGTTATTAACAATCACCCTAAAACGTCTTCCTCTTTTGATGATAAGTATACACAAATGCTTGAGGAAATATGGAATGAGTATGTGTTCGCTTCCCCAAGTGTAGGGTTGCGATGTAGTAATAATCTCGGTAAGACCGAGGTCGATCCACAGGGAAGGAAGTAAACAATTCAAACTATCCTAATAACTAGAATCAAAGAGCTTTGTGAAATTGATTTTTAACATAAAATAGAAAATTTGATAATGGAAAGATAACTAGAGCATCAAGGATCCACTTATAGCTCTCCTTAGATGCATAATTCGCTATGGTTTCTCACTTTCTCAACTAGAATCGATATTAAGATCTATCTAGTCGGATGATAGAGCTATTAAACCAAACAATTTGTCATATGTAAGTTCAATGCATAGGATTCACTCAATGTAGGCTGAGCTGAGCATGCTTAATTGCATAGGTCATTCCCCATTCCAAAAGGTTCAGTTCACAATCATAACCATCTTCAAGTCCTGTCACAAGACAAGGCTAGATCATGATTTGAACTTGATTCAAATTACTTGCACAATCCATACATATTACAGAAATTCAGAAAAGTAGAACTTTGGTAGGAAGTCCCCACATGAAGATCATAGTACTAGAGCGCACTCCAATTCCTCGGATCATACAGGTCTAGACTGATGCAAACCAATTAAGAATTTAAGTAATTCTCCCAAACATCCATGAGTCATCATAAGACTAAGAAAAACTACTTAAAGCTTGTATAAACTTCAAACCATACTTCATAATCATGAATTCCAACTTTAAAACCAATAAAACGAATTAAACAATCTAAGAAAACTATAAGGTTCACCTCTTAGCTCTAGCTAAGAGATTAGCTAATGAAAAGCATATTAAAAATAAAACTAGAACTAAGAAAAGGAAGAAAAACTAGCTGGAGGAGGCTAGGAAGCCTCCTATTACTTGAACTCCTTACTCCCCACGTCCTTGGTTGCGCTGGAATAGAAGAGAGCACCTCCTTTTATAGTGCAACAATAGTACAGCAACATAGCAGAATTTGTTTCGCTTGGTACGACTTAACCAATGGTTGGATTGCCTTCAAAATTGATTTATAGCTTCCTTGTAATGTGATCTTCCTCATAGATGATTTAGATTTCCAAGATTATCCTCTGAATGGGCCCACCAATCAGATCACCGACCGCCTCTCAAAATCGCGCACTTCGGGTACCTTCAGAACCAGTCATCTTGCTTTTAACGCTCCGGAGTGTACAGATGTCGGATTGATCCCAAATTTTGAACATTGGTAGAAAACGTCCTCCTCTACATGATAGACAGATTAGATTGTCCAAAAAAATCCCAGAATATGGTCCGAAAATTGGAACACTTAGTGTTTTTATAAACTCTGTGCAGTTGGATCTTTCTGGATGGTCCATCTTTCTTCAACCGGTACGATCAAACCACACATCCTTTTGATCTGAAACTTTGTGGTTATTCATATATGGATGTGGTATAAAAGGTGGTCAAAGTAGATTCTTCATATAATCAATGATTGGCCACCTGGACCGGCCCAGAGTGGAACAGCGAAATCTGGAACTTTCTGGACAGTTCGTATTGTTTTGGCCACCACGATCAATCCGTAGCTCCGATTGACACCAAACCACTTGGGTTAGTTCGACGTCAAGCTGTTCGCTCGCCTCAAGTGTAAGGCTGCGATGTAGTAATAAAACTCGGTAAGACCGAGGTCGATCGACAGGGAAAAAAAATAACAGCTTCCTAATTACGTCAGCAACTCAGTTTAATAAAGCAAATTCAATTTCAATAGGATGTTTAATTAAAACAGTAACTTAATGAAAAATCAGAGATATAATGTACTAAGGCTTTCAAGGATCCACTTGTAGCAATTCTATGTCAATTCAGTCAATCCAAGTAGAGAACACAACTAGATTTGAAGTCCTATCTCTCATCTAGTTGGAAAATAAAGCATTCACACACATTCATCCAATTCGAGTTGAACTTCCAAGTTCAAGTCCATTCAATCAATGTAGAATTCAAATTCATAGCCTGCGGAGTAACAGCCATGCCTATGGACTATGGCCTGCTCAAGGATTACTATAATTCGAATCTAAACAAGCAACCTGTGATAATCTCAGAGAATTAAAAGGAATTCATGTCCGGAGCACATGAACTCAGATAAGACATCTCAAACTACCATCTTTTGAACTGAACATAAGAAAATTCTAACTTTGAATTGAATAATACTTGAATCAAACTGAAATTAACATAGAATTGGCTACAAGCTTCACCTCTCAGCCTTAGCTGAGAGGTTTTAGCCGAGCATAGTCATGCTACAACTAAAAACTCAAAAATAAAGCATAAAACTAGAAAAACCCGAAGATAGATGTTGCAGACGCCCCACAGTCGCCTTCAGCCTCCAAACTCACGTTCTTTCTCCTCTCTGATACCTTAGGGAGAGCCCCTAGGTGTCCTTTTATAGCAACAAACCCCCCTTGCGTCGGATCCTGCGAAAGACTTCGCATTGCGCAGTGAAATTCGGAGTCCCAAATTAGAAAGGACTCATCCTTACGCAGAGCCGACCGGTCACGACCGGTCGGGCTGATTTCCAAACATTCCAGTGAGTACAGCCGACCGGTCATGACCGGTCGGACTGATTTCCATTCATCCAGCGTGCGTGCCCGACCGGTCATGACCGGTCGGGCTGATCTCCCTCTCAACCAGCGTGCATGGCCGACCGGTCATGACCGGTCGGCCTCTCTTCTTCTTGTTCATGTGATGTGGCTGACCGGTCGGACGACCGGTCAGCCTTGTATTCCTTCATCTTTTTCTTCTTTTCTTCATTCTCTTTTCTCTCTTTTTCTTCTTCTTTCCTTGGTCCATCATAGGACTTCATCCAATGTCTTCAAATGTAATCTTTTGACTCCAATTTGATGAAATCCCCTCTTATCTCTACAATCACAAAACACATGTTAGGTGGGCCTTTTAACCATGAAAATCATGCAAATTATGTAGTGTAATGGGCAATGCAATGTATAAATTGGAGGTTCAACACAAGCTCCTCTTCAACATGAATGTGTTGGATTTCCAAATATCATTAAGATGGGCCCAGAAAACTGGTCCGAAAATTAGAAACGGGAATGGCCTGCTGTCTGCAATCTGTAAAGCTGGAATTTGCATGGCCGACCGGTCAAGACCGGTCTAGCCTGTCTGGGTGGCAGTCCAGCAACATGTGAAGAATTTCTACCCATGGCCGACCGGTCTTGACCGGTTGTGGGTCTCCTGGCCGACCGGTCTTGACCGGTCTAGCCTAATGTTTTGCATTATTTTCTTCTTTCTTTCTTCTCTCTTCTCTCTCCTTGCTTTCTTCTTTCTTTGGCCCACCTTGGGTCTTCATCCAAGGCTCCTAAATGTGCCCTTTTGGTCATCAATTGGGCAAAGCAACTTTCATTCCTACAACCACAAAACTATGCATTAGATTAGCCTTTAAATCATGAAAACCATGCATAATGAGTGATGAATTTGGGGTTAGACTATGCACAATTAAGAGCTCAACACACCCCCCAACCAGCATTTTGCTAGTCCCGAGTAAAACATGCATGAAACAAGTTCAATTCTCCAAAAACTAACTCTCATTCAGAAACTATGCTTCTATACATCCCTAGACACACAAGTGTAAAAGTCAGAAAAATTAGGTGATAGAAGTTAAAACCTTAAACTCTCAAAACATAATAAGTGTCCATATGAAATTCTCGCTGATTGATTGATGAATAGAAGAACTTGAACAAATTCAACCTAGTGTGTATAGTGAAAGTTCATCTCATGAGTTTCTGGGATTATCTTCTTTATAGATCAACTAAACTATGGATTTCAAGGTGCACAGAGCAACATCAAGCCAATGATAGGAATTTGTCTTACCGTCTTTCCGACGACTTTCACACTACGTCCCATTTCCGGCTTTGGTTACGGGTAGACCATCCCCCGGTTAGTAGTAGGTAGCCCTAATCGAAAATTTCCACCATTTTTCCATCATTTCCAATTTCATCCTTCCTTTTCCTTTTTCTTTTTCATTAGATAGGATTTTTAGAAATCCGTATCTTTCGTTATTTTCCCATGGACAAAGATGGACAAAGTACCCCGGCTTGGTTTCTCAACACCTTAAATCAAAGTCTAGCTAATCCACAAATCACATAATCCTTTAAACCCATGAAAATCGTGTAATGTGAACTAGGTGTAAAAGTGTTCAAATTTTCTATCACTCACATAAATAGGGGAATTCACATATAAAATAATTATATTAAGAGAAATTAAAAGCTTGCAACATCACTCACTTCGTATCTCCTCTTCTTATACTCGTATCATCTTGAATGCATAGAAGCAAAGTTTTCCAAAAGAGTTTTGAATTTTAGAAAAATAAAAAATTTTCTACATAATTGCTCGAAATGTCACAAAAGCTAGTAGATTCATCTAAGGAATCTCACCCCCCAACCAAAATCTTACATTGTCCTCAATGTAATAAGATATGCAATATGCATGACATGAGAGCAATGACATAAAACAAAGGAGAGTGAGAACGAGAGTACCTGAGGTAACAAGTTGATCAATTCTAGCATCTTCCATTGTCTCAATGAGACTTATTCAATCCTAAATGCAGAAAGAAATCCTAACCTACCTACCTACCTTTGATTAGTCTGATCGACTACATCATCAAATTTGAGCAGGATCTTCATGAATTTCAATAGGTTTCTCATGAGGACCATCCAAAGTCCTGCTCGAATGTATACATGGGTGCGTTTCTTCATGAAGGTCCAATCATAGTGTGCACCACACGCATGTAAGGAGGAGATAAGAGTAGCAAAAAGATATCTCCTCAAGTTCTGAATTGGGTTGTAGTTGATTAAAAACGGGTCCTCCCAATCAGGATTTTCAATAGGTTGAAGAACCCATGATGGTGGAGAGACATTCATTAAGTATTTTTCAGTTTGGGTTATCTCCTCCACAAATTCAGAATTGCACGGTGTTTCTACAAATAATGATAAAGAGTGTAAATCAGTGGAATGGTGTTCTTCAGGCACCGACACCGTGTCTAACAAACTATCCAACTCCATAATCATCTCATCATCAAGATCATAGGGGTGGGTCATGTATTCCTCTAGGAAATCGAGAGAGTCGGATGAAGGGTCCTCGTTCTCCCTAAGTGATTGAGAAAATTCTGCTTTAAGGGTAAGGAATTCCTCCTCTATAGAGGGGAGGTCTTCCAAAGAAAAATTTTCAGATTCAGTGGTAAGCACATCATCTAGCATTGGTTGATCTTTTGAAATTTCAGATTGTGCCACCTCATCATCCAAAGAAACAGAATTTTCAACCCAAGGGAGTTCTTCCACAATAGAATCCGGCATGTGTTGTTGGTGGAAGGACTAAAAAATATCGACTTCGGCCATCTCTCTAACAAGAATATCTTCCGATGACTCAAAAACATTCGGCCCTTTGGAAGAAGAAATCATGGACTCACAATCATCCTTCAAACCCTCATTGTAGGCAATCAAACTATCACTTTCAGATTTTGTAGATTCCTCGGGTTCGTCAACCGTCCTTGAAATCTCTTCATCATTCAAATCGGAATAGCTAAAAGAGATAGTTGATTCACCATAATCAATGGTAATGGTGGGATCAATGAGATCAATATCCTCTAGAAGTTTAGTCATTAAATCTAGAGAAGGTTGGGTTTGGATAGCCTCATCCTCCTCATTGTTGGGGATTGATTCGGTGTTCCCAATGTTGGGTTCAATATTTTGAGATGGCGAGAGGTTTTGTATGCATTGCTCAGTTATTTCCATAAACTCTCACAGTGTATCCTCAAGAGTTCGTGTCGGTTGTGGCTCATGAGAAAGAAACTCTTGAGGATAATTGTTGGCATCCATGGTTGGCTCGTCTCCCAAATTGAAATTTTGATGCTCCCACCTATTAGGATTATGCATGCCAGATGTTGTGCTATTAGATAGTTGGTGGAACATTATCCTAATTGGTGGAACATTACTCATCTCTTTCTGATACTCTCCCATTGTCTTACCTGGCGAAAAGTTATGCACATTGTTGTCATTCTGATAATCTCGCAACGTCTTATTGTTCACTCCCCAAGTGTAGGGTTGCGAAGTAGTAATAATTCGGAAAGACCGAGTATCGTTCCCACAGAGATTTATGTATGGGTACCTTCAAAATTTAACTAAAACAACTAGTAATTAAGACCCTATTAAGAACTAAAGCTGAAAAATAGGAGATTGGGTTTAAACAGTGAATAGGTAAGGTAAATTCAATCTAAAAAGTCACTAGAGCGCCAAGGATCCACTCTTGATACGTTTCAATGCATCAACACAACTAGGTCTCATATAACTCAATCGGAATTAGATTCCCATCTCTATCCGATCGGAATATAGAGCAGTTAATTACAGTTATCTGAAACAAGTGCTTATTAACTGATTTGATTCCCACTTCCAAGCTCAGGCCTTGGGCACACTCAATTGTATAGGCCAAGCCTCTTTCCAATCTAGTTGAGATTCATAACCATAGCCTTCACCAAGTCTTGTCACTAGACCTGATTACAACTCATGATTTGAACTCTATTTAAATCAAAATCAATCACTAAACAACTATTCCAGATTATACACAAAGATAAGAATTTCAGTTGCATGAGTTCCCACATGAAAATCAGGCCATTGCATATAAGGCAATCAAAGCGTCTACCATGCCCGGAGTCAATGGTAGATCAATGCATTACACAAGCATAAACAATGCTTAAAAGCTAAGATACTATGCTGGAATTACTAAGAATCACATGAGCCCGGAGTCATCAAGAGATCAAAGTGAAAACCAAAATAGTACTTCATTCAAACTCAAATTGAACTAAAATTCATCAATTAAAACATAAAAGGAAACCTAGGTTGCATCAATCCATCAAAAACGAATCAAAAGCTTCACCTCTTAGCTCTAGCTAAAAGGTTTTAGTTCATCTCTAACATCCTTGAACTAAAAGCCTCTAAAAACATGAAAAACTACTAAAACAGGAAGAAAACTAGAGATCTGAAGTAGAATCCGTCTCCTGAGAAATCCCCACGTCGTAGCCTCCTCTGGTATGAAGAGAAGAGGTCCTTTTATAGCTTGGAGGAGTCCAATACGCAGGAAAGTTCCAGAAATTGCGTAAACTTACGCAATTGCGCAGTGAATCTCGGAATTCCAATAATAGAAAGAGCCTGTTTCGCATGGCCGACCGGTCATGACCAGTCGGGCGTCACTTGCAACCATTCCAGAGAGCACAGCCGACCGGTCATGACCGGTCGGAGTGATTTTACATTGATCCAGTGTACATGGCCGACCGGTCATGACCGGTCGGACCAAGCTATCCACCATCTGTTGTGCATAAAAGGGAGCAGCCGACCGGTCTTGACCGGTCGGGCCTCTTTGGCTGACCGGTCAGCCGACCGGTCTAGCTACTCTTGCTTCATTCTTTCTTTCTTTCTTTCTTCTTTTCTCTTCTCTCCTTGCTTGTCTTTCTTTGATCCTTCTTCATGCTTCATCTAATGGTCTTTAACACTTGTAAGAAGCCTCATTTAGCCTTCAAATGGTGAACTCTCCATCTTGTTCCTACAATCACAAATCATGTATTAAGTTGGTCCTTTAAACATGTATATCATGCACAATGAGTGATGAATTGGGGTTAGAATATGCACAATTATGAGCTCAACACTTATGTGGGGGAGTATTAGAAGAAGATTGAGTCTTAGAAAAATATTCATGCTTGTAACGGTTCCAATCATAATGATTTTTTATTTGGTTCATCCTCTCATCTTCCAAAAGGTATTTAGACAATCCACCCGTCCAATCATTCATAATGAAATTATAAGAAGTTGAAATAATCCCTAATCTAAGAAGAAAAACAAAAAGAAGAAAGTGAGATGGAGAGATGTTACCCGTGAAGGTGAGAGCTATGTCAGCAACAATGTCCAACAAAATCAAACAAAAAATTGTTAGTAATCTAGAAAAAAAAATCAGAAAATATACTTCTATAAAAATAAAAAAATCCTACCTAACTAAAACTAGTCTATAGCTACTAGAACAATTAGAACCGTTTAACCTCTTCCCCGGCAACGACGCCAAAAACTTGTTCGCTTCCTCAAGTGTAGGGTGGCGATGTAGTTATAATCTCGGTAAGACCGAGGTCAATCCATAGGGAAGGAAGTAAACAATTCAAACTATCCTAATAACTAGAATCAAAGAGGTTTGTGAAATCGATTTTTAACATAAAATAGAAAATCTGATAATGGAAAGATAACTAGAGCATCAAGGATCCACTTATAGCTCTCCTTAGATGCATAATTCGCTATGGTTTCTCACTTTCTCAACTAGAATCGATATTAAGATCTATCTAGTCGGATGATAGAGCTGTTAAACCAAACAATCTGTCATATGTAAGTTCAATGCATAGGATTCACTCAATGTAGGCTGAGCTGAGCATGCTCAATTGCATAGGTCATTCCCCATTCCAAAAGGTTCAGTTCACAATCATAACCATCCTCAAGTCCTGTCACAAGACAAGGCTAGATCATGATTTGAACTTGATTCAAATCACATGCACAATCCATACATATTACAGAAATTCAGAAAAGTAGAACTTTGGTAGGAAGTCCCCACATGAAGGTCATAGTACTAGAGCGCACTCCAATTCCTCGGATCATACAGGTCTAGACTGATGCAAACCAATTAAGAATTTAAGTAATTCTCCCAAACATCCATGAGTCATCATAAGACTAAGAAAAACTACTTAAAGCTTGTATAAACTTCAAACCATACTTCATAATCATGAATTCCAACTTTAAAACCAATAAAACGAATTAAACAATCTAAGAAAACTATAAGGTTCACCTCTTAGCTCTAGCTAAGAGATTAGCTAATGAAAAGCATATTAAAAATAAAACTAGAACTAAGAAAAGGCAGAAAAACTAGCTGGAGGAGGCTAGGAAACCTCCTATGACTTGAACTCCTTGCTCCCCACGTCCTTGGTTGCCCTGGAATAGAAGAGAGCACCTCCTTTTATAGTGCAACAATAGTACAGCAACATAGCAAAATTTGTTTCGCTTGGTACGACTTAACCAATGGTTGGATTGCCTTCAAAATTGATTTATAGCTTCCTTGTAATGTGATCTTCCTCATAGATGATTTAGATTTCCAAGATTATCCTCTGAATGGGCCCACCAATCAGATCACCGACCGCCTCTCAAAATCGCGCACTTCGGGTACCTTCAGAACCAGTCATCTTGCTTTCAATGCTCCGGAGTGTAAAGATGTCGGATTAATCCCAAATTTTGAACATTGGTAGAAAAATTCCTCCTCTACATGATAGATAGATTAGATTGTCCAAAACAATCCCAGAATGTGGTCCGAAAATTAGAACACTTAGGGCTTTTATAAACTCTGCGCAGTTGGATCTTTCTGGATGGTCCATCTTTCTTCAACTGGTACGATCAAACCACACATCCTTTTGATCTGAAACTTTGTGGTTATTAATATATGGATGTGGTTTAAAAGATGGTCTAAGTAGATTCTTCATATCATCAATGATGGGCCACCTGGACCGGCCCAGAGTGGAACAACGAAATCTGAAACTTTCTGGACAGTTCGTATTGTTTTGGCCACCACGATCAATCCGTAGCTCCGATCGAACGAAACCACTTGGGTTAGTTTGGCGTCGAGCTCCTCTTCGACATGGATGTGTTGGATTTCCAAATATCATTAAGATGGGCCCAGAAAACTGGTCCGAAAAATCAGAAACGGGAATGGCCTACTGTCTGCAATCTGCAAAGCTGGAATTTGCATGGCCGACCGGTCAAGACCGGTCTAGCCTGTCTGGGTGGCAGTCCAGCAACATGTGAAGAATTTCTACCCATGGCCGACCGGTCTTGACCGGTCGTGGGTCTCCTGGCCCACCGGTCTTGACCGGTCTAGCCTAATTTTCTGCATTATTTTCTTCTTTCTTTCTTCTCTCTTCTCTCTCCTTGCTTTCTTCTTTCTTTGGCCCACCTTGGGTCTTCATCCAAGGCTCCTAAATGTGCCCTTTTAGTCATCAATTGGGCAAAGCAACTTTCATTCCTACAACCACAAAACTATGCATTAGATTAGCCTTTAAATCATGAAAACCATGCATAATGAGTGATGAATTTGGGGTTAGACTATGCACAATTAAGAGCTCAACAATATGTGGATGAACAATTAAATCAAGCTTCCTCACCATCTTATGAAGACGTTGAGCCCGAAATTGGGGGCATCGAATCAATCCCCTCTAATGAGGATGATGGGACTACCTAAGTCCCACCTTCTTCGGATTTAATGGATAGACTTTTAAAGGAGATTGATTTCGATGATCCCAATGTCATCATCAATTATGGTGAGTCCACTATCTCTTTTGGATGCTTTGAACTTAATGATGAAGAGATTTCAATGACGGTTGACGAACCCGAGGAATCTATAAAATTTGAAAGTGGTAGTGGGGTTGCCTACAATGAGGGTTTGGTGAATGGTTATGAACCTATGGTTTCTTTTTTCCCAAGGGCATAATGATTATGAGTCTCTAGAGGATATGCATGCTAGAGAGACGGCCGAAGTTGATATTTTTGAGTCACTCCACCAACTTGCCATGTTTAATTTTAATGTGGAGAATGAGACTCCCATGAGTGAAAATTCAAATTCTTTGGCCGAATGCTTGGCTCACTTTGAAAATTCAAACGACCCTATTATTCAAGAAATTGGTAAAGCCTTGCATACTTCTAACTCGGTGCCTCATACTAGTTATGGAGAACCTAGTTTGGAAGAATTCCACTCCATGAAGGGAGAGTCCCTCATCATCGAAACTGAATTTTTGCACTCACTCAAGCAAGATCATGATCCTTCATCCGACTATCTCAATTTCCTAGAGGAATGCTTGGCCCAATCTTTTGATCTTGATGATGAGATGATTAAGGAGTTGGACATTTTGTTAGACACGGTGTCGGTGCCTGAAGAACACCATTCCACTATTTTACACTCTTTACCATTGTTTGTGGAAGCACCATATAATTCTGAATTTGTGGAGGAGACATCTTTAACTAATGAAAACTTGATAAATGTCTCTCCACCATCATGGGTCCTTCAGCCCAGTGAAAATTCTGATTGGGATGACCCATTTTTAATCAATCACAACCCAAATCAGAATTTGAGGAGATATCTTTTTGCTGCTCTTATCTCCTCCTATCATGCATGTGGTGCACATAAATATTGGACTTCAATGGAGACAAGCACCCATGTCTACTGTCGAGCAGGACTTTGGATGGTCCTCACGAGAAATTCATTGAAATTCATGAAGATTCTGCTCAAATTTGATCATGTAGTCGATCAGACTAATCAAAGGTAGGTAGGTAGGTAGGTTAGGATTTTTTTTTTTTTTTTTGCAATTAGGATTGAATAAGTCTCATCGAGACAATCGAAGATGATAGAATTGATCAACTTGCCATCTTAGGTACTATTGTTCTCACTCTCTTATATTTTACCATTGCTCTCATGTTCATGCTCATTACATATCTTTTTACATTGAGGACAATGCAAGATTTGGTTGGGGGGTGAGATGAGATCCTTCATCTAGCAGTTTGCAACATTTCGAGCCTCATATGCGCAAATTTTTTCGAATTTTCTATAATTTCAAAACTCTTTTAGAAAACCTTATTTCCATGCATTCGAGATGATATGAGTATAAGAAGAGGAGATACGAAGTGTGTGATGTTGTAAGTCTTGAATTTCTCGCAACATAATGGTTTTATATGTTAGTTCCCCTATTGTTGTGATTGATAGAAAATTTGAACACCTTTACACCAAGTTCACATTACACGATTTTCATAAGTTGAAAGGTTTATGTGATTTGTTGATTAGCTAGACTTTGATTTAAAGGTGTTGAGAAACCAAGCCGGGGTATTTTGTCCATCCTTGTCCATGGGAAAATAACGAAAGATATGGATTTTTAAAAATCCTATCTAATTTAAAAGAAAAAGGAAAAGAAAGGATGAAATTGGGAATGATGGAAAAATGGTGGAAAATTTCGAAAAGGGCTACCTATTACCAACCGAGGGATGGTCTACCCGTAACCAAAGCCGGAAATGGGACGTAGTGTGAAAGCCGTTGGAAGGACGGTAAGGCAAATTCCTGTCATTGGCTTGTTGTTGCTCTGTACACCTTGAGATCTATAGTTTAGTTGATCTATGAAGAAGATAATCCTAGAAACTCATGAGATGAACTTTCACTATGCACACTAGGTTGAATTTGTTCGAGTTCTTCTATTTATCAATCAATCAGTGGGAATTTCATATGGACACTTAATATGTTTTAAGAGTTCAAGGTTTTAATGTCTATCACCTAATTTTTCCAAATTTTATACTTATATGTCTTGGAATGGATAGAAACATGGTTTCTGAAGGAGAGTTGGTTTTTGGAGGTTTGAACTTGTTTCACGCATGTTTTGCTCGGGACTAGCAAAAAGCTGGTTGGGGGGTGTGTTGAACCTCCAATTTATACATGATATGGCCCATTACATCACATTATATGCATGGTTTGCATGTTTAAAAGACCCATCTAATGCAGGTTTTGTGATTGTAGGAATGAGAGCAGACTTCATCTAATTGGAGACCAAGAAGAGACATTTAGGAGCCTTGGATGAAGACCCAAGGTGTGCCAAAGAAAGAAGAAAGCAAAGAGAGAGGAAGGAGAGCAGAAAAGAAAGAAGAGACAATGCAAAAACTGGGTCCGACCGGTCAAGACCGGTCTAGATCGGTTGGATACACTCCCTGGACACCTGCCAGACAGGTCTAGACCGGTTAAGACCGGTCGGCCAGCCCTGTCCGACCGGTCAAGACCGGTCGTCCATGAAATTTTACACTTCCAGATTTCAGGCAGCAAGCTATTCCCATTTTTAGATTTTTGAAACAATTTTCTGTACTTATCTTGATGATATTTGAAAATCTAACACATCCATGTCGAAGAGGAACTCGATGCCGAACTAACCCAAGTGGTTTCGTGTCGATCGGAGCTACGGATTGATCGTGGTGGCCAAAACAATACGAACTGTCCAGAAAGTGCCAGATTTCGCTGTTCCACTCTGGGCCGGTCCAGGTGACCCATCATTGATGATATGAAGAATCTGCTTTGACCATCTTTTAGACCACATCCATATATGAATACCACAAAAGTTTTAGATCAAAAGGATGTGTGGTTTGATCGTACCGGTTGAAGAAAGATGGACCATCCAGAAAGATCTAACTGCGTAGAGTTTATAAAAGCCCTAAGTGTTCTAATTTTTGGACTATATTCTGGGATTGTTTTGGACAATCTAATCCATCTATCATGTAGAGCATGAAGTTTTCTACCAATGTTCAAAATTTGGGATCAATCTGACATCTGTACACTCCTGAGCGTTGAAAGCAAGATGACTGGTTCTGAAGGTACCCGAAGTGCGCGATTTTGAGAGGTGGTCGATGATATGATTGGTGGGCCCATTCAGAGAATAATCTTGGAAATCTAAATCATCTATGAGGAAGATCACATTACAAGGAAGCAAAAAAATCAAATTTGAAGGCAATCCGACCATTGGTTAAGCCATACCAAGCGAAACAAATTCTGCTATGTTGCTGTACTATTGCTGCACTATAAAAGGAGGTGCTCTCTTCTATTCCAAATCAACCAAGGACGTGGGGAGCAAGGAGTTCAAGTCCTAGGAGGCTACCTAGCCTCCTACAGCTAGTTTTTCTTCCTTTTCTTAGTTCTAGTTCTAGTTTTAATATGCTTTTCCTTAGCTAACCTCTTGGCTAGAGCTAGAGGTGAAATTTGTAGTTGGTTCCAATGCTTTAATTCTTTTATTTCAAGTACCCTTTTCTTAATTTTGGATTTTGAAGTTCTAGTTTGAATAAAGTTTGGTTTTTTAGAAGTTTTGTGAGAGTTTGTGTGCTCTGGACATGAGTTCCTTGCAATTCTCTGAGATTACCATGATTGGATTGTTTGAATTCGAATTGTAGTAACCCTTGAGCATGCCATAGTCCATAGGCATGGCTGTTACTCCAAAGGCTACAAGTTCAAGTTCTATGTGCTTCATTAGAACTAGAAATCTGATTTCCAGATTTAAGTGGGACTGTTTGTGCTTGAATGTTATATCTTCCAATTAGATGAGAGATAGGACTTTGATTCTAATTGTGTTGTACTTGGATGAATGGATTGGCATTGGACTACTACAAGTGGATCCTTGATGCTCTAGTTCTTCTTAATTTCAGATTTTTCTATTTGATGTGAAAAACTACTTTCTTAAACTTCTTAGATTCTAGTTATTAGAGTACTTGGAATTGTTTACCTCTTTCCCTTTGGATCGACCTCGGTCTTACCGAGATTTATTACTACATCGCAGCCTTACACTTGAGGCGAGCGAACAGTGCACGACATGTATAAGGGGAGACAACATCATATTTATCAGAAAAACTATGTCTCCAATCAGATTTTCCTGGGCATTGATATTGCAGGTATGGATCATCCTAGGGTTGGTGGAGTTCAGTGTGCATGATCCACAAAGGTGTGGAAATATGAATTGATTTCTCAGCACAAAAAGGTATTGTTTCCACATCTTTCTCTCGACTAACGTCATATGCCGGTACCGATTCGAAAAGTGTGACCATTTCCCTTATTATATCATTGTTCTCATCAAGGGAGTAAGTCATATCTTCATCTAAGTGACAGGAGTAAAAAGGTGAGAGGGACTTATTTTCCACAATAGAATTGATCATGTTTATTTTGTGGACCTCCTCATCCTCATCCTCTTGTTAGTTGTCAATATTGAAAGCATTCAACTCAATCGTCATATTGCCAAAAGACATTTGTATGACCCCACTCCTACAATTGATGATAGCGTTTGATGTAGCTAGGAATGGACGGCCAAGTATGACAGGAATTTGAGGGCCAATATTAACCATGGGTTGTATGTCCAAGACAATAAAGTCCACTGGGTAGTAAACTTTGTCAACTTGGACAAGGACGTCCTCAATCACCCCTCTCGGAATACAAATTGATCGGTCAGTAAGTTGTAATGTGGTTTTGGTGGGTTTTAATTCACCTAAACCCAATTGTTCATAGACCGAAAAGGGAATTAAGTTCACACTTGCACCTAAATCGAGTAAAGCATGTTTCACCCGGTAGTCTCCAATTATGCATGATATTGTCGGACAACCGGGATCTTTGTATTTCTTAGGCATCCCGTGATTTATAATGGCACTTACATTCTCTGTCAAAAATGCCTTCTTTTGCACATGTATTTTTCTTTTCACCATGCAAAGGTCTTTTAAAAATTTAACATATGACGGTATTTGTTTAATGGCATCTAACAATGGGATGTTGATTTTGACTTGCTTGAAAACCTCCAAAAATTCCTGATATTTATCTTGAGGTTTGGCTAAAATCAAGCGTTGGGGGAATGGAGCAACGGGCTTATATTCTTTCAATGGCTCTTTTTCGTTCATGGCGGTGTTAGGTCTATCATCCTCTTTGGAAGATACCGGATCATTAGGAGTGGAGGCCTTCACCGGGTTAGATTTTTCAATAATTTTACCACTTCTAAAAGTGGTGATAGCCTTAGCATGTTCCATGTGTTAGTTAGAAGAACTAGGCACGCTTATTTCGCATTGAGGTTTCAGATTTGGTATGGGTTGGGCTGGAAGAATCCCTTCCCTTGCGTTTAAGCGAGCCTTAATTTCCTCCACCGAATTTTTAAGCTCAAGCACAAATCGTATGGTTGGATTGATTTATTTGAGCTTGACCTTCCATGAATGCTTTCAAAGTATCCTCTATAGGCATTTGAGGTGGAGCCATAGGAATTTGCATTGGGGGCCCCCTTTGAGGATTATTTTGATTAGCCGTCGAGGAGTGGACCCTTTTTTGGGTTGTGTCCACTTTCTTTAGTTCCATCCCCTCGACCTTTCATGTGAGTTTTGCCATTCTAGAACCTAGATCATCTTGCTCTTTTAAAACATAAATTTCTTTATTTTCCTTGGCTTGGGGTTGTTTTGAACTTGTTGGCTTAGATGTATCCCATGCTTATGTGTTTTCAGCCAACATGTCAAAATAATCCCAAGCTTCCTCCGTTTCCTTATTCATGAACTCCCCATTGCACATCATCTCCACAAATTGGCACATGGTTGAGTTTAATCCATCGTAGAAGAAACTAATTAACCTCCATCGTTTATAGCCATGATGTGGGCATGCGTTTAATAACTCATTATACCTTTCCCAACATTGGAAAAAGGTTTCTTCTTCTTTTTGGGCGAAGTTCATTATGGCCCTTCTTAGTGTATTGGTTCGATGAGTAGGGAAGAATTTTTTAAGAAACTCCTTAGTCATCTCAGCCCATGTCCAATAGACATTGGCCTTAAGGAATGTAGCCATGATTTGGCCTTCTCTTTCAAGGAAAAAGGGAACAATTTAAGTTTTATAGTATCCTTAGTTACATTGTCATATTTTATTGTGGCAATAACCTCTTCAAACTCCTTAATGTGTACATAAGCGCTTTCGGAGTCGAGTCCATGGAATCTAGGAAGAAGTTGGATCATCCCCGGTTTAAAATCAATATTTCCCACATTGTGAGGGAAAATTATGCAGGAGGGAGTACTCGTCCTAGCTGGTTGTAAATAGTCACGTAAAGTTCTAGGTTGAGGTACATCCCCCACTTCATTCTCATCCAATTCAGTAAGGTTTGGGGCTTGATTTTGATGTTGATTAGCCCCTTAATTTGGTTGATTTTCAGCCATCTCTCTAGTAATTTCAGGAAAATTTTGACGTTTTCTAACACGAGGCTCTCTATCAATCCCTTCAACAATTACTCCGTCACGATTGAGTCGGTTATTAGAATCCTGAGCCCAATGTGGCATGCAAATCCGAAAAGAATGAAACAAAAAGAATTCTTCCTTCCTTCCTTTACTTCTCTCTAAGACCGAAGCACAAGGTGTCTTGCAATGGCTGAGCCAGAAGTAAGGATAGAGACCGATTTCTCCTGGTCACTAGGGGTTCAGAGAACTCCCCACCCACTCTTTGAGTCTTTTGAGAAAAGTGCAGAAAAAGAAGAAAGAGGAGTAGAGATGAGAAGAGAAATCTCCGAGCACAAGGTGATCCAAGACGGCAGAGCCGACCAATAGGAATCCAGGTGACACCAGGCCTACCTATCAGAGATCCAAAAAGAATCTCCACCCACTCTACAAGAGATGAATATGGTAGGAATGAGTAGGAGAAGAAGAAGTGTAAGGTTAGAATGATAAAACCTGATTTGTGACTTAAGATGCCTATTTCTTCTTCAACTTCCTAAAAATCCCTGAATTAGACCTGTGTTAGAATCCTGCAAAAATCAAAACAAAGTAAGTTAGTATTTAGAAGAAAACCTACCCTAGAAAGCAAAACAAATCCTAAAACTATCTTAACACAATCTCAACTGAAAGTTATTTCAGAAAATTCTATAAATACCGCATAGAAATCCCTGGCAGCGGCGCCAAAAACTTGTTCACTCGCCAAGTGTAGGGTTGCGAAGTAGTAATAATTCGGAAAGACCGAGTATCGTTCCCACAGAGATTTATGAATGGGTATTCTCAGAATTTGTCTAAAATAACTAGTAATTAAGATCCTACTAAGAACTAAAGTTGAAAAATAGCAATTTGGGTTTAAACAGTGAATGTGTAAGGTAATTTCAATCTAAAAAGGCACTAGAGCGCCAAGGATCCACTTTTGATAAGTTTCAATGCATCAACACAACTAGGTCTCTCATAATTCAATCGGAATCGAATTCATATCTCTATCCGACTGGAATGTAGAGCGGTTCAATCAGCAATTATCCAAAACAAGTGTTTATTCATTGATTTGATTCCCACAACCATGCTCAGGCCTTGGACACACTCAATTGTGTAGACCAAGCCTCTTTTCAATCTAGTTGAGACTCACAACTATAGCCTTCATCAAATCCTGTCACTAGACTTAATTACAACTAATGATTAGAACTCTAATTAAATCAAAATCAATCAGCAAACAACTATTTCAGATTATAATAAAAAGATAAGAACTTTAGTTGAATAAGTTCCCACATGAAGATCGGGCCATTGTACACAAGGCAATCAAAGGGTCTACCATGCCCGGAGTCGATGATAGATCAATGAACTACACAAGCATAAACAATACTTAGAAGCTAAATTACCAAGTTAGGATCACTAAGAATCACATGAGCCCGGAGTCATCAAGAGATCAAAGTAAAAACCCAACTAGTACTTGATTCAAACTCACATTAACTAAAATTCATCAATTAAATCATAAAAAGGAAACCTAGGTTGCATCAATCCATAAAAAATGAATCAAAAGTTTCACCTCTTAGCCCTAGCTAAGAGGTTTTAGTTCATCTCTAACATCCTTGAACTAGAAGCCTAAAAAAAACATAAAAACTACTAAAATAGGAAGAAAACTAGAAACTCGAAGTAGAATCCGTCTCCTAAGCAATCCCCATGTCCTAGCATGCCTTGGTATGAAGAGGAGAAGTCCCTTTTATAGATTGGCGCGGAAGATTCTAGATTTAGCAAGGAATTATGCAATTGCGCAGAGAAAATCGGAGCTTTGCGTGCAATCTGTTACGCTGATGACCGGTCGCACGACCGATCTGAGCTGTGGACGACCGGTCGCACGACCGGTGTCAAAACTGCATAATCTGTCCAGAGAGTTTTTGTGTTTCTGGACTACTCTCGACCTGTCTGGCGACCGGTCTGGCGACCGGTCTAGCGACCAGTCTAAGAGGAGAAAAAACAGTCCAAAAAATACACTGTAGACCTGTCTGTCGACCTGTCTAGCGACCGGTCGAACAAATTTTTAGATTTTCTTCTTTATCTCTTCTCTTTCTTTCTTGCTTCGTTCTTCCACCTTTTGGCACTTGTTCTATTGATCTTCAATGCATACAAAATGACTCTTTTAACTATGAATTAGTGAAGTCTCCCTCTCATTCCTACAATCATAAATCCATGCATTAGATTAGTCTTTAAATCATGAAAAGCATGCATAATGAGTGATGAATTGGGGTTGGAATGTGCACAATTAAGAGCTCAACACGTACAGGTCTAGAGCCATTCAAAATAATTAAAAGCTCAAGCAATTCTTCTAAACATCCATGAACCATCATAAGATTAAGAAAAACTACTTAGAACTTTATTCAAACTTCAAACCATTGTTCTTCACTAATAATCCAACTTGAAACCAAAACAAACGAATTGAAACATCTTAGATTCACTACAAGCTTCACCTCTTTGCCCTAGTTAAGAGGTTTAGCCGTTCTTGATCCAAGGAAACATGAAAACAACTAAGAAAAACATAAAACTAGAAGAACAAACTAGGAGGAGTTGTAGAACTCCGAATCCGACTTCCGCCGCCTCCCACCGTGGTAATTCTCTTCTAGGATGCCTTAGGAACGAGCTAGAGGAGTCCTTTTATAGGTTTGGGGCCCTAGGTGCGAAGAAACTTCGAGAAATTCGGCAAAAATAGCGCTTTGCGCAGCAGAATTCAGAGCTTGTAAAAGAAGCTTTGTTACGCAGTCGACCGGTCATACGACCGGTCTAAGCCCATGCACGACCGGTCGGACAACCGGTTGTAAAAGGTCAAAAGCAGTTCAGAGAGTTTTCTGAAATTTTGAACCTAAAATTTAATTCAACGACCGGTCAGACGATCGGTCTGAGCAGTGGACGACCGATCGTGATTGGTCCAGCAATGTTAGCAGCAAGGGTCCTCCTATTGAGTGTTCGGACCGGTCGGACGACCGGTCCTTGGCTATGGATGATCGGTCAGATGACCGGTCTTCTGTGCATTTTTTCTGCCCTCTTTCTTCTCTTCTTTGCTTTCTTTCTTCCACCTTTTAGCGCTTGGTCTTTTGATCTTCAATGCTTGTAAACAGCGTTTGTAAGCCTTCAATTGATGAATTCTCTCTCTCATTCCTACAACCACAAAACCATGCATTAGTTGGGTCTTTAATCATGTATTTCAAGCATAGTTAGTGATAAAATGGGGTTAGAATATATATACACATTTAAGAGCTTAACAATTAGCTGGATCGATGCATGCTAAAACTATCTAACAGAAATGAAGGATGGAGCTACACTTTTCTCTCTCCCTTTCCTTCATTGTTTACGAATCTCTCTCTCTCTCTCTCTCTCTCTCTCTCCCCCCCCCCCCCTCCCCCTCTCTAGAGTTGGTTAGTAAGAGATAAGATAATCTCTATCTCATCTAAAATTCAAAATTCAAACTTTTGGTTAAAAGTAAAAGTTTATTTCTTATTATAGGCAAGACTTGATCCCTAGTCTCTCTTCTCCACCAAGAGAGTTAAACCAACAAGCCCATGTTTTCTTTTTTTGTTTATTAGTTACAAATTAAATCATTTAATCCCATTTTTTTTTATCATTATGGAACTTTAAAACGGCCAGAATTTTTGGGTCGTTACAGTCTGAACTTACTCGTCAATTCGATCTCATTCAAGGCATCCCTTGCCCATTTATCTAAAAAAATCTCAACCAACCCCCTTATGCTAGGCTTGATGTGTACACCGTTGAGGATTACCATGGCATTAATACCTTTTATGGAGATGTCAAAGCTACTTTTGAACTAACCAAGTTCATTAATCGGCCGCATTTGTTAAAAGCCTTCTTTGAATGGTGGATCAGTTATTATAAGAGGCTAGTCATTCAGTCAATCGGGGTCATTATCGCTCAACTCCACAATTTGATAAAGCCACCAAAAGAGAAGAAAAAGAAAATCGAAACCACTATTGTCGGTCGTCGTACTACCAGGGCTAGAAAGGCATCGGCCACGACATCTGATCCTACGCTCGACCTTGCTTCAAAGCCCAAAAAATGGAAGACCAAAACCAAGGAAACTGTTCCCCCGGTTCAGGTCTCTCTTCCAACAACAGCTCTGCACGTCCCCAAAAGAATTAGTGACCTCAGACCTGCTTAGATCCTACTCCAAAGCCACCTATTGCTCTTAATGTACCGCTCTAGTCAATCCATCAGCTCTAGTGATTTATCTACCATCTACAAGCACATGCAGGCAGGCCATCTCGAAAAGACTAAGTGTTAGTGCACTTTTCTATGGCATACTGGTGCACCTTATTTTTCAATCACTCAGATATGCCCTGAGGGGCCTAATATATAAAATAGGCAAAGGGACACTAAGGGCAGGCACGCTTACACTGTGACGGTGGCTCCATACGGGTAGTAGAACACTTAGTAAAGAGTATGACTTCTGAAAATGAGCATGAAACGCACTTTTCTGTGGCATACTAGTGTACCCAATTTGTCAATCACATGAGTCCATGTGTTGTAATGTCAGTTGAACCTTGGTAAGCTGAAGACCGAAGATTCAAGTGGACAAGAAGCATCAAGGAAGAAAAACAGGTAAATGAGATGCCTTGGTGACCCTAACCCTTTGGACCAAAACACCCAAAACTCTTAGATGATGTTGAACTTCCATTTTATACATTTTCTAACCCATTACATCACATTATATGCATGATTTACAAACTTAAAGACCCATCTAATACATCTTTTTGTAATTGTAGGGATGAGAGGGAGACTTCACCAATTTATGGTTAAAAGAGTCACTTTGTATGCCTTGAAGATCAAAGAAATAAATGACAAAAGATGGAGGAAAGAGGCGAATGGAGGAAGAAAAAATTGAAAAAATCACAATTTATAGCCTGACCGGCCGGCCGGCCACAGCCATCGACTGGCCAACCAAAGCCTCTAGAAACTGCAATTTCTCTAGAGTGATTTTATGAAGGCCGACTAACAAGTTGGCCATGCACTTTTAAATCAAGATTTTAAATAGAGGCAGTCCCTTTTTGGTATTTTAGACCCATTTTTAGGGACCATCTTGATGATATTTGGAAATCCAACATATCCATGTCGAAGAGGAGCTCGACACCGAAATAACCCAAGTGGTTTCGTGTTGATTGGAGCTACGGAGTGACCGTGGCGACCAAAACAATACGAACTGTCCAGAAAGTTTCTAGATTTCGCTGCTCAACACTGGAATAGGTCCAAGTGGCCCATCATTGATGATATGAAAAATCTAATTTGACCATCTTCTAGATCACATCTATATATGAATAACCACAAAGTTTCAAGTCAAAAGGACGTATGGTTTGATCGTACCGGTTGAAGAAGGATCATTCAGAAAGATTCAACTGCGCAGATTTTATAAAAGGCCTAAGTTTTCTAATTTTCGCATCCAATTTTGGAATTGATTTATAAAATCTAATATATCTATCATCTACAGGAGGAAGGTTTCTACTAATTTTCAAATTTGAGATCAATCTGACCTCTGTACACTCCGTAGCATTGAAAGCAAGATGATTGGTTTTGGAGGTACCCGAATTGCACGATTTTGAGTGGCGGTTGCTGATCTGATTGGTGGGCCCATTTAGAAGATAATCTTGGAAATGTAAACCATCTATGAGGAAGATCAAGTACCAAGGACGCTACAAATTAAATTTGAAGGCAATCCGATCATTGGTTAAGCCGTACAAAGCGAAACAAAATCTGCTATGTTGTTGTACTATTGCTGTATTATAAAAGGAGGTGCTCTCTTCTATTCCAGGGCAGTCAAGGACGTGGGAAGCAAGGAGTTCAAGTCCTAGGAGGCTACCTAGTCTCCTACAACTAGTTTTTCTTCCTTTTCTTAGTTCTCGTTCTAGTTTTAATATGGTTTTTCTTAGTTAACCTCTTAGCTATAGCTAGAGGTGAAATTTGTAGTTGATTTCATTGCTTTTAATTTGTTTATGCAAGTACCCTTTTCTTAATTTTAGATTTTAAATTTTTAGTTTGAATAAAGTTTGGATTTTTAGATGAATTATGAGAGCTTGTGTACTCCAGACATGAGTTCCTTGCAATTCTCTGAGATTGCCATGATGGGTTTGTTTAGATTCGAATTGTAGTAACCCCAGAGCATGCCATAGTCTCTTGTCATGGCTGTTACTTCGAAGGCTACAAGTTTGAGTTCTATGTCCTTCATTAGAACTAGAAATCTGATTTTTAGATTTAAGTGGGACTGTCTGTGCTTGAATGTTATATCCTCCAATTAGATGAGAGATAGAACTTTTATTCTAATTGTATTGTGCTTGGATGAGTGGATTAGTATTGAACTACTACTCCTGAGTTGGTAGGATTTTCTGATGCAGACTGGGCAGGAGATCCTTCTACTCGCAGATCAACCAACCGACCCGAATATGAAATATTTGCCTTTGGGCGGTCTGCAGTTGATGATTCGCCTGGACACCTGCAGCAGATAAAGGAATCCGCATTTGCAGCAGCTGAGACCTATCCTTCAGTCCCTCTCCTAAAAAAAGTAGTAGTCGTTAGTCGTTCGACGAATCAATTAGGAATTCTCATTCGGATAGAAGAAGAGAAGGAGACTACCCAATTAGTACCTCCTCAGTGGAACCCGGTTGAGAAATGCGCTCGTCTCAATCACCATTTGTCGGGACTCTTCGGCTGGTTCGATCTTACTCGTCTAAATAGTCCGATCCTTCCATCGGATGGATGAGAGGAGTGGATCCTTGATACTCTAGTTCTTTCCAAATCTCAGATTTTTCTATTTTATGTTAAAAACTGTTTTCCTAAACTTCTTAGATTCTAGTTATTGGAGTAGTTGGAATTGTTTACCTCTTTTCCTGTGGATCGACCTCGGTCTTACCGAGAATTATTACTACATCGTAGCCTTGCACTTGAGGCGAGTGAACAAGTTTTTGGCGCTGTTGCCGGGGAAATGGTTAAACGGTTCTAATTGTTCTAGTAGCTATAGGGTGTTTTTAGTTAGGTAGGATTTTCAGTTTTTATAGAAGTAGATTCTCTGATTTTTTTTTAGATTACTAATAATTTTTTTAAAATTTTTGTAAGACATTGTTGCTGACATAATTCTCACCTTCACAGGTAACATCTCCGCATCTCCCTTTTTATTTTTATTTTTTCTAAATTAGGGTAGTTTTCAATTCCTTAAAATTTCATCATGTATGATTGGACAAATGGTGAGTACAAGTACATTTTGGAGGATGAGACATCGGATTGGGAGACCCAAACTTATTGTGATCGGAATCCCTCCAAGTACGAATATTTTTCTAAGATTTAAACAACCTCTACTACCCCCCACATAAGACGATGCGTGATTACATTAATGAAAGTAATACACATATTGAGACATGACGTAAGACGATGGGGGAGTACCGGAATGAAGTAAAATTGAATAATGATCATCCGGGGAAAACATTACGTGATTACCGGATTGAAAATAACATAAGTGTTCCACCGGTTATGGTAGGAGGTGTGCAACAACAAAAGGAATGGGCGAATAGTGGCCAACCGGTTAAGACAATGCGTGATCACTTGTATGGATATGCCTATCAACCAACATATAACTCTTCATCCTACAATGCATATGGTCTTAATTGGGGAAATCATCATTCTCCTTGTTTAAGGGAAGAACCAACCGTGGTTATTAACAATCACCCAAAAACGTCTTCCTCTTGTGATGACATGTATACACAAATACTTGAGGAAATATGGAAAGAGTATGTAGATGAATAATCAAATCAAACTTACTCGCCATCTTGTGAAGACGTTAAGCCCGAATTCGGGGGCATCAAATTAATCTCTTCTAATGAGGAGGACGGGGCTATCCAAGTCCCACCTTCTTTGGATATAATGAATAAACTTTTAGAGGAGATTGATCTCGATGATCCCAATGTCATCATCAATTATGGTGAGTCCACTATCTCTTTTGGATGCTTTAAACTTAATGATGAAGACATTTCAATGACGGTTGACGAAGCCGAGGATTTCATAAAATCTAAAAGCGATAGTGGGGTTACTTCTAATGAGGGTTCGGTGGATGCTTATGAACCTATGATTTCTTTTTCCCAAGGGCATAATGATTATGAGTCTCTAGAGGATATACATGCTAGAGAGATGGGCGAAGTCAATCTTTTTGAGTCCTTCCACCAACAACATATGCCAAATTCTATTGTGGTAGACCTCCCTTTGATTGAAAATTCTGTTCCTTTGGATTATAAGGTGGCACAATCTGAAATTTTAAAAGATCAATCAATGTTAGATGATGTGCTTACCACTAAATCTGAAGAATTTTTCTTGGAAGACCTCTCTATAGAGGAATTCCTTGCCATTGAAACAGAATTTCTTCAATCATTAAGGGAGGACGAGGACCCTTCATTCGCCTATCTCGATTTCCTAGAGGAATGCTTGGCCCACTCTTATGATCTTGATGATGAGATGATTAAGGAGTTGGATAGTTTGTTAGACATGGTGCCGGTGCCTGAAGAATACCATTCCACTGATTTACATTCTTTACCATTGTTTGTGGAAGCACCGTACAATTCTGAAATTGTGGAGGAGACAACTTTAACCAATGAAAACTTAATGAATGTCTCTCCACCATCATGGGTCCTTCAGCCCATTGAAAATTATGATTGAGAGGACCCGTTTTAATCAATCATAACCCAGATCAAAATTTGAGGAGATATATTTTTGCTGCTCTTATCTCCTCCTATCATGCATGTGGTGCACATAAATATTGGACTTCAATGAAGAAAAGCATCCATGTTTATTGTCGAGCAGGACTTTAGATGGTCCTCATGAGAAATTTATTGAATTCATGAAGATACTGCTCAAATTTGATAATGTAGTCGATCAGACTAATCAAAGGTAAGTAGGTAGGTTAGGATTTATTTTTCTGCAATTAAGATTGAATAAGTCTCATTGAGTCAATGGAAGATGCTAGAATTGATCAACTTGCTACCCCAGATACTCTCAGTTCTCACTCTCCTTTATTTTATGTCATTACTCTCATGTCATACTTATTGCATATCTTGTTACATTGAGGACAATGTAAGATTTTGGTTAAGGGGTGAGATTCCTTAGATAAATCTACTAGCTTTTGTGACATTTCAAGCAATTATGTAGAAAAATTTTAAATTTTCTGAAAATTCAAAACTCTTTTTAGAAAACTTTGTTTCTATACATTCGGGATGATACGAGTATAAGATAAGGAGATACGAAGTGAGTGATGTTGCAAGACTTGAACTACCTTTAATATAATGGTTTTATATGTGAATTCTCCTATGTATATGATTGATAGAAAATTTGAACACTTTTACACCTAGTTTACATTACATGATTTTCATGGTTTGAAAGGATTATGTAACTTTATGGATTGGCTAGACTTAGATTTGAGGTGTTGAGGAACCAAGCCGGGGTACTTTGTCCATCCTTGTCCATGGGAAAATAATGAAAGATATGAATTTCTAAAAATCCTATCTAATGTTTATAAAAAGGAAAGAAGGAAAGAAAATATGGGTATGATTGAGAATATGGTGGAAAATTTTGAAAAGGGCTACCTATTACCAACCAGGGGATGGTCTACCCGTAACCAAAGCCAAAAATGGGACGTAGTGTGAAAGCTGTCGGAAGGACGGTAAGGCAAACTTTTTTCATAGGCTTGTTGTTGATCTGTACACTTTTAGACCCATAGTTTAGTTGATCTATGAAGAAGATAATCCAGAAAACTCATGAGATGAACATTCACTATGCACACTAGGTTGAATTTGTTCAAATTCTTCTATTTATCAATCAATTAGCAAAAATTCTTTATGAACATTTATTATGTTTTGAGAAGTTTAAGGTTACAGTTTCTATCACCCAGTTTCTCTGATTTTTGCACTTGTATGTCTTAGAATGCATAGAAGCATAGTTTCTGAAAGAGAGTTTGGTTTTGGAGATTTGAACTTGTTTCACGCATGTTTTGCTTGGGACTAGCAAAATGTTGGTTAAGGGGGTTAAGCTTCCATTTTATACATATTTTAACTCATTACATCACATTATATACATGGTTTGAATACTTAAAAGACCCATCTAATACATGTTTTTGTGATTGTAGGAATGAGATAGAGACTTCACCAATTTATGGTTAAAAGAGTCACTTTATATGTCTTGAAGATCAAAGAAATAATGGACAAAAGATGGAGGAAATAGGCAATGCAATAGAAGAAGAAAAACTGAAAAAATCACAATTTACAGGCTGACCGGCCAGCCGGCCACAGCCACCTATCGACCGGCCAAACCCTCCAGAAACTGCAATTTCCTTGGAGTGATTTTATGAAGGCCGACCTATGGTTCGGCCGGCCGGCTGACAGGTCGGCCATGTACTTTTAAATCCAGATTTTAAATAGAGGTAGTCCCATTTTTGGTTTCTTGGCATAGTTTTCAGGGCCCATCTTAATGATATTTGGAAATCCAACATGTCTCTGTTGAAGAGGAGCTCGATGCCGAAATAACCCAAGTGGTTTCATGTCGATCGAAGCTACGGATTGACCGTGGCGGCCAAAACAATATGAACTATCTTGAAAGTTTTCAGATTTCGCTGCTCAACACTAGAATGGTCCAGGTGGCCCATCATTGATGATATGAAAAATCTAATTTGACCATCCACATCTATATATGAATAACCATAAAGTTTCAGGTCAAAAGGATGTGTGGTTTGATCATACCGGTTGAAGAAAGATGGACCATCCAGAAAGATTCAACTGCGCAGATTTTATAAAAGGCCTAAGTTTTATAATTTTCACATCTAATTTTGGAATTGATTTATAAAATCTAATCCATTTATCATCTAGAGGAGGAAGGTTTCTACTAATGTTCCAAATTTGAGATTAATCCGACCTCTGTACACTCCGTAGCGTTGAAAGCAAGATGACTGGTTATGGAGGTATCCAAATTGATCGATTTTGAGAGGTGCTTACTGATCTGATTGGTGGGCCCATTCAGAAGATAATCTTGAAAATCTAAACCATCTATGAGGAAGATTAAGTACCAAGGAAGCTACAAATTAAATTTGAAGGCAATCCGATCATTGGTTAAGCCGTACAAAGCGAAACAAAATCTGTTATGTTGCTATACTATTGTTGTATTATAAAAGGAGATGCTTTCTTCTATTTTAGGGCAGTCAAGGACGTGAGAAGCAAGGAGTTCAAGTCCTAGGAGGCTACTAGCCTCCTACAGCTAGTTTTTCTTCCTTTTCTTAGTTCTAGTTATAGTTTAATATGCTTTTTCTTAGTTAACATCTTAGCTAGAGCTAGAGGTGAAATTTATAGTTGGTTTCAATGCTTTAATTTGTTTATGCAAGTACCATTTTCTTAATTTTGGATTTTGAACTTCTAGTTTGAATGAAGTTTGGATTTTTAGATGAATTATGAGAGTTTGTGTACTCCGGACATGAGTTCCTTGCAATTCTCTGAGATTGCCATGATGGGTGTTGTAAACAAATTTGGCTTTAAAGAGAAGTGAGGAATCGCGGTCGCATCTCCAAAATGCGGCCAGCTCGGCTCGTGCTCGAAGAAAGGGGTCGCATCTCCAAAATGCGACCAGCCCGGCTCGTGCTCG
This sequence comes from Liriodendron chinense, assembly GCA_003013855.2. NCBI lineage: Eukaryota > Viridiplantae > Streptophyta > Magnoliopsida > Magnoliales > Magnoliaceae > Liriodendron > Liriodendron chinense. Next base: position 78,885 of record ML058466.1, on the reverse strand, counting down.
AAGAAAGGGGTTGCATCTCCAAAATGCGACCAGCCCGGCTCGTGCTCGAAGAAAGGGGTCGCATCTCCAAAATGTGACCAGCCCGGCTCGTGCTCGACGAAGGGGTCGCATCTTCACATGCGAGCACTCTTGATATGAGCAGCTTCCGTCATGTGAGCAGCTCTGGTCTCTGGTCTCTGGTCTTTGGCGAGGATGTCCTTCAGCTCATAGTACCAGTAGCCCGTATAGGCCGATTTTGGTTGATATCTATTCATAGTTCCAAATATCAAGAGACGTAATCAGTTAGACGTGTAAAGTGGTTAGGCTATCCCCTTATCTAAGGATTAACAAGATAAGTGCCTTATCCCTTGAAATCAGCACTGATCTTAACGGCTTGCGTAACAGGCTAGATCACCCGGATCTGCATAAATAGATGACCTCACAGATGATAAAGGTAAAGAATCTCTAAGCCTACGTTACACACTTCATCTTACTATCACAGTACCCGTACTGACTTTGCCATCGGAGGGCCATAAGTCGAGTCAACCGGCGGTGGTCCTAACCTTTCTTGGTGATTGCAGGTTCCCCAATCTACACCATTCATCTCCGATTAGAGGTCAGACGACGAAGAATCAAAGTTGGTCTTTGACCAACATCTGTTAGCCAATTTTTGGCGTTAACAAATTGGCGCCGTCTGTGGGAACGACTAAATTGTTCTCGCCTATTTCTTCCTTCGTCGTTCAATCATCTTCTCCTTTTACCTATCAATGGTTAGCATCATCTACCACACATGCTCAACCAAGAGTTGGTGGATCATTTCACACCTGCATCTCCACCAGTCTCATCTTCCTCTCCAGCACTCCAACGTCAGGAGGGGCCCACATCTCCACCAAGCCGCTCAGTCGTCCATCAGTTGAGGACGTCACACCCATCATCGATGGCCTTCATCTTGTATGTACATCCCGTCTTCTAGAGACCAGGGCATCATAAGTGTACAACCCCTCATCCAACGTTCCTGATTCCAAGTCACCTAGCCCTCATAAGTGTAAACATCCAACCTAATGGTGGACATCATCAACGCCCAACAGGTGGGCCATCTTCAATCATCAGCACCTGATCAACCAATGATGCAGATGGGCGTCCATCCTCTCCGTCCAGTGGGAACTGCATTCACATGTCATGCAACCATCACATCTTCTCAGCTCCGACATTCTGCAGCTGTCTGGAATGTGCAACCCCCTCAAAGCCCAGCCGTTGATCACACCTCATAGATCTGCCCCGTTCATCAGCATGAGAAACCTCAGCCACAAAGTTGCCTCATCCAGAACCTTGTCACGGACTCTAATCTTGCAAAATTGATAAACGACTTGGATTTCTCATAAGACTCCTCGATGGATCCCACCTAACGTCCATAGCAAAATCGCGCTCCTGCATCTGTTTCGAGAGTATCTGTCATAGCGGGACTCGCTCCTCACCCGCAGCAATGTCGCACACATCTCCCACTGGTAGTCCATGCAGAACCCCACCAATTCAATCATTCTTAAGCATATCCGGATCTCACGGACCAACTTCACCATCCAACCGTCCATCAGAGCCAGCAAGCTACAACGTCTCCAGCAAATAAAAACCCAGCCGTTGTAGCACATGAAGCTCTTCCCAGCAACTGCTCATCCATCTCATGCGGTCAACCACACCTCCAACTCCATGCTAAGGACATCGTCAACCAACAATGGAGCTTGCATCATCTAGCATCCAGCATGGATAATCCATCCACTTTAACTATCCACTCCAGCAGCTAGGACGCCTCCTTCATTCATGAACCAGCACACGCACCACCAGCGACATCCAAACCTTCTATAGTGATGGAACCCATGTTCCTGATCCAAGCCGTCCATTTGATCCAAGCTCTTGGAAAACTTTGATCGTCCAAAGCTTCTTCATTATTTCCTGTTATGCGGCTCGCCAGAGTTCAAGACCTGCTTCGTATTTGAGTTCACAGATCATTTTAATCTCGCAAAACTAATCAATGACTTGGATTTCCTCATCTTACCTCGTAATGGATCACCATTCGTCATCACATGTGGGACTAGCAACCATCAACGCCGCCCAGCTGATCTTCATCATCCAGCTAGCGGTCATCCACTCCATCCATTGCAAATAGTTCGACTTGTGGAGGAGATTCCCAAGCCTCAGGAAAAGCATATACTCGAAAGGCATGCCAGAAGCCTTAGCATATTTATTGGGTGGAGGAATCATCCAGCACGTTAAGTTTGGAGCCATCATCCAATCTCTCTCTCTCACGAAGATGCTAAAGGAATCCATTTCCCTCATAAGGATTCCATCGTTGTAGCGTTAAAGCTCTCGTGCCTCAACGAAACGGAATATGAAGCCTTAATTGTCGGCCTTGAATTAGCAAATATACACGCAATAAGGAACCTACTCATTCACAACGACTCTTAGCTCGTTGTATATCAAGTGCTCAACGAATTCGAGGCAAGAGGAGCGGATGGCTTCGTACAAATGTTAGGTACTCATCTTGCTCGCTCAAATTGAAACAAATATAAAATAAGTCATATTCCTCGAGAGGAGAATAAGCTCGCAGGTTCTTTGGCAAAATTATCTTCTGCACCTGAGTCCGATCTAACGCAAGTTGTTCTTATCGAGCATCTATCTACCCCGAGTGTCGATCACGTTGCTCCAAAGCAGCTCGCACATTACTTTTATCTTCCTGTTGGATGGACCCCATCATCCTTTACTCCAAAGCGGATGACTCCCAGATGATAAAAATCAGCCCGACAATTCGCTATCGTGCTGCCAGATGAAATACACCAGGGGGCATGCGGTAATCATCCCAAAGGACGGTCTCTAGAAAACAAAGCAATGAGACAATGATACTATTGGCCTACTATGAAGGCGGATGCTATCGAATTCTCAAAGAAATGTAACAAATATCAGTGATATTCTCCATTCCCTCATTCACCGTCTGAGTAAATGACGCCGATGGACGGTCCTTGACCTTTCGCTCAATGGAGAATCAATATAATCAGACCACTACCTACGGGAAAAGGACGTGGTAGCCGATTACTTCACCTCGATCTCCTAGAAGAGAAAATGAACATATCTTGTCTTTGAATAGTTGCTTATCAACAACGTATAGCCCGTTGTCATAATTCAAAGGTCAAAATCAGGGTTTTTAGCTCGACAACTTGGTGCTCAGGCAAAACATCGGAACAACCACTCGGTCATTGCATCTTAACTGGGAAGGCCCGTATCGAGTCATCGAGATCGCTCGACCAGGTACATATTATCTAGAAGACATGCGAGGAAGACCCCTACGTCACCCTTGGCACATGGAACATTTACTCTGATATTTTTCATAAAACATGTGAATATTGGACCATGCTTAAATAAAGACGATCTCTCTCATTCCTGTTGTTCAGCTATGGAATCTATAACTTGGTCGCTACTCCATTTTTTGGACCCGAATAGCCCCGAAGGGAATACATACATTCTCTTGGCCAATCTTCTGCCCTTGGTAGAATCAAAGCCTCAATCGATAGATCAGTCTATCTCTATGCGGATATGGTCGCCAAGACCTCCCAGATTGAGCCCAACTCATTTTCATGAGTTGAGTAAAACATTATAGCATGAAGTGACTAAGTCATCTGCTCACCGCAGGGCCAAAGACTCAATTGATAGGCCAGCCTATCTCTATGCAGAAAGCTGGCACTTATAAATGCATGCTAAATCATGTACGGCTTCTCCTCCGAAAATAGGCGGTTACATATACATACAAGTCCTTCGCGTAACTTCTCAACACTAAGGAAAGTCATTATCAGATTGTTCGATAGCGAGCCTCCTCCATTTATAGTTCATCTCAGATCCCCGAGCAATGCCATTCGATCAACATGCGAGCAGCTCGGCTCGTGAGCACTCCGGACATATGACCACTCTCGTCATGAGCACTCCCGACGTATGACCACTCTCGTCATGAGCACTCCTGACATGTGAGTAGCTCCCGAACATGCGACTAACGTTATGGCCTTTGGGGTCGGAGCCTGCTTCGGACTCCCAGTTCATTTTTTCCTCCATCCATGGCAATTGGAGGAGGGGTTCCCCAGAATGAAGTTATTCCGGTACCAAAAGCAAAGCCATTCTGTTGTTATTTATACCCTGCAGCCATTCTGAATGAAGGCTAGAGCGCCATTCTTCTGTTATTTATACCCTGCAACCAAAAATTCGAAAATGAAGAAAATTTTGCAGGGTATGATATTTATACACAATCATTTCTTTGATTTGGTTGACACGCGGCAGCCTCTCATCCGGCACGACAGACGAACGGGCACAATCATTAAATACGGAGACACGTGGCGACCGACGCCTCATTTCTTGCGGCAGGAAAAGCTGTGTAAAAGCTGGCCATCATAAATGAAGAATCATGTTAAATGAATCATGCACGATTCTCTCCCAGCAAGTCAGCTACGCATACAAGCAAAACCCTTAGCATAGTTCCTCAACGCCAAGGGTTTGGGGGGCACTTGTTGTAGACAAATTTGGCTTTAAAGAGAAGTGAGGAATCGCAGTCGCATCTCCAAAATGAGGCCAGTCTGGCTCGTGCTCGAAGAAAGGGGTCGCATCTCCAAAATGCGACCAGCCCGGCTCGTGCTCGACGAAGGGGTCGCATCTTCACATGCGAGCACTCTTGATATGAGCAGCTTCCGTCATGTGAGCAGCTCTGGTCTCTGGTCTCTGGCGAGGATGTCCTTCAGCTCATAGTACCAGCAACCCGTATAGGCCGATTTTGGTTGATATCTATTCATAGTTTCGAATATCAAGAGACGTAATCAGTTAGACGTGTAAAGTGGTTAGGCTATCCCCTTATCTAAGGATTAACAGGATAAGTGCCTTATCCCCTGAAATCAGCAGTGATCTTAACGGCTTGCGTAACAGACTGGATCACCCGGATCTGCATAAATAGATGACCTCATGTTGTGCATATTCTAACCCCAATTCATCACTCATTATGCATGGTATACATGTTTAAAGGACTACTTTAATACATGATTTGTGATTATAGGAACAAGGTGGAGATTTCACCATTTGAAAGCTAAATAGAGCTCTTTATGAGTATTAAAGACCATTGGATCAAGCATGAAGGAAGACTAAAGAAAGACAAAGCAAGGAGAGAAGAGAAAAGAAGAAAGAAAGAAATAAATAAAGAAGAAAAAGCAGCCTAGACCGGTCAAGACCGGTCGCCCACCATCTACCTGCCAAGAGGACACTCTGACTGCCAGCCCAACCGGTCAAGACCGGTCGGCTATAGCTGCTGGACTAATGCAGAACAGAGCCCGACCGGTCAAGACCGGTCAGCCAAGCCAGTCCGACCGGTCTAGACCGGTCGGCCATGAGTAAACGGGTTGTTTCTATTCTGGGATTCCGGATTTCTCTGCGCAAGTGCGTAAGTTTACGCGAAATCTGGAACTTTCTTGCGTAAAGGACAGCTCCAAGCTATAAAAGGACGTCTTCCCTTCATATCAAAGCATGCTAGGACGTGGGGACTGCTTGGGAGACGGATTCTACTTCGAATTTCTAGTTTTCTTCCTGTTTTAGTTATTTTTTATGTTTTTAGAAGCTTCTAGTTCAAGGATGTTAGAGATGAACTAAAACCTCTTAGCTAGGGCTAAGAGGTGAAGCTTTTGATTTGTTTTTGATGGATTGATGCAACCTAGGTTTCCTTTTATGTTTTAATTGATGAATTTTAGTTCAATATGAGTATGAATCAAGTACTATGTTGGTTTTTACTTTGATCTCTTGATGACTCCGGGCTCATGTGATTCTTAGTGATCCTAACTTAGTATTTTAGCTTTTGAGCATTGTTTATGCTTGTGTAGTTCATTGATCTACCATCGACTCCGGCCATGGTAGACGCTTTGATTGCCTTGTATGCAATGGCCTGATTTTCGTGTGGGAACTCATTCAACTAAAGTTCTTATTTTTCTGTTATAATCTGAAATAGTTGTTTATTGATTGATTTTGATTTAATTAGAGTTCTAATCATGAGTTGTAATCAGGTCTAGTGACAGGATTTGGTAAAAGCTATGATTATGAATCTCAACTAGATTGGAAAGAGGCTTGGCCTACACAATTGAGTGTGCCCAAGGCCTGAGCATGGTTGTGGGAATCAAATCAATGAATAAGCACTTGTTTTAGATGATTGTTGATTTAACCGCTCTATATTCCGATCGGATAGAGATATGAATTCAATTCTGATTGAGTTGTGAGAGACCTAGTTGTGTTGATGCATTGAAACTTATCAAAAGTGGATCCTTGGCGCTCTAGTGCCTTTTTAGATTGAAATTACCTTAACCATTCACTATTTAAACCCAAATCGCTATTTTTCAGTTTTAGTTCTTAATAGGATCTTAATTACTAGTTGTTTTAGTTAAATGCTGAGGATACCCATATATAAATCTCTGTGGGAACGATACTCGGTCTTCCCGAATTATTACTACTTCGCAACCCTACACTTGGGGAGTGAACACCTCACAGATGATAAAGGTATACAATCTCTAAGCCTACATTACACACTTCATCTTACTATCACAGTACCCGTACTGACTTTGCCATCGGAGGGCCATAAACCGGGCCAACCGGCGGTGGTCCTAACCTTTCTTGGTGATTGCAGGTTCCCCAATCTACACCATTCATCTCCGATTGGAGGTTAGACGACGAAGAATCAAAGTTGGTCTCTGTCCAACATCTGTTAGCCAATTTTTGGCGTTAACAATGGGTTTGTTTAAATTTGAATTGTAGTAACTACAGATCATGCCATAGTCTCTTAGCATGACTGTTACTTCGAAGGCTACAAGTTTGAGTTCTATGTGCTTCATTAGAACTAGAAATCTGTTTTTCATATTTAAGTGCGACTGTGCTTGAATGTTATATCCTCCAATTAGATGAGAGGTAGAACTTTGATTCTAATTGTGTTGTGTTTGGATGAATGGATTAGTATTGAACTACTACAAGTGGATCCTTGATGATCTAGTTCTTTCCAAATCTTAGATTTTTCTGTTTTGTGTTAAAAATTATTTTTCTAAACTTCTTAGATTCTAGTTATTGGAGTAGTTGGAATTGTTTACCTCTTTCCCTGTGGATCGACCTCGGTCTTACAGAGAATTATTACTATATCGCAGCCTTGCACTTGAGGCAAGCGAACAGATGACTTGGACCAACTATGAACACCCTTGGTCATCCTTATTAGCATTAGATCATATATACAAATATGATAAATTAGGTTAATAAAAGAGGTGGATGCTGTTGTATTCAAACCAGCCTAAACAACAGTTTTCGATTAAGATCAATTGAACATAGGTTCCAATGGGACTCTGATTAATCAGACCATTCCTCTGATCAATCGAAATTTGTTCCAGAGCACTTTCAAAACTCTCTGGACACATTTCTAATCAATGGACAGTGTCTTTAATCAATCAGATGAGGTCCTTCCGATCAATCAGACCATGTTCTGATCATTCAGAATTTGTTCCAGAGAACTTAAAAAATTCACTAGACAGATTTCTGATCAATCGGACAGGTCTCCGATCAATCAGATGTGACCTCCGATCAATCAAACCATGTTCCGATCAATCGTAGATACGAGGATCTATGCATTTTTTGACCGTTGGAAGAAAATTTATAAAGGTAGAGGGATTCATTTTTTGGTTAAGGAGGGGAGATTTTGAGGGATATAAGTTATCATTGTTAAAGACCATTAGAGGCTCCATTCCTAACTCATTGCAAGTCATTCTCGTTGTGATTCATTACAAGCTTGGGGCATTCAATGCTCAAATGCAAATGGACTTGTTCCCTCTTGATTCCTATAAGTTTAAACACCTTGATCATTGGTATATCCTTTGTCTAAACACCATTTAGGAGTGCAAATAGGTGAAAATTACACCTTTTGGATTAAACATGCAATGTTAAAATAACAATGTGCTCAAAATAATCATAAACATAAGAATGTATAGTGGTTCAGCTTTGGGTCTACTCCACTCCTGGTTCAAGTACTCAACCCCATTGAGCACACTGACATTCACTATATGGAGGTTTTACATGAGGTTCACTTCTCAACCTTTACACGGAGGTTTTACCAGTTCACCTCTTAACCTTAATGGAGTTTTGGACATAGGCTAACTCTCAACCCGATGCACGTTCATTCCCGTGTCGGAGGCTCCCCCTTAGAGACTTTGTTTAGGCCCGGCAAATGAGCCTAAGGAGCGCCAAATGCCCCCAAGTCTTTACGCCTGACTAACATGCCAAGGAACAACCAAAGTCTCTAGAATATTAGGCTTAACTAACAAGTCAAAGATCGGCAAATAATTCTGGAATGAGTTTGAAAAACAAACTCTACACTCAATTCTCACAGGGAAAAGAGTAGATGGACTCTCAACAATTTGAGAACCTTACTTGTTGGATGAGCCCCTTGTTCAGCGCCGCTTCAAGTTGCTTGATCTTCGCTCTCCTGTGCTTCAATTAACTCCCCTTTGCTCCTCTGATCGTGTTGTCACTGAGTTGCCAATGCCTCAGCTACACTTGATCAATCACCTTGCATGTGATGCTTTTAAGATGCCCAAGGTGATAGGAGGGTAGGTTTGAGATCTCTACAACTAATGGGAATGGGTTACCTAGAGTATCTCACCTACAAGGATCTCACCATAGAGCTTTGGATAGAAATATAACTATCAAGTTTGATCTAAACTCTAAAGATCAAAAGAGCGGAAAGGTCATCTTCTTTATGAGCTTGGAATGCTCCATTTTTGTGTTAAATCACAAGGAAGATGCCTTGCTAGGTTTAGGATATGAGCCTCAAATGGTCTCCAATAATGGTGGCTTCAATGTCCTCAAAATCCCTCTTATTGCCCTAACAAGCACACCAAGCTGTTTTATAGAAAATGTCCAAACGGATAGAAAATGGGCAGAAAATGGCTAGTTGCTAATCGGTCGGACCTCTCATTGACCGTTCGGACGTCCGGTCGATTTATGGCCTGGGAGTGAAAAAACACGCTGTCTCATTTTGGTCGGTCACCGACCGATCGGATGATTGGTCAAATTTAAGCCTAGAGACAGATACATTTGGACGCTGTCCCTTTTTGGCCATTTCCTGACCGGTCGGATGACAGATCTAAGCATGATTTCTGTTATTTTTTTATTTTATATTTTACAGCAGCACAAGCAACCTCTTTGGTCATCCTTTGTGTGATCTTTTGGGACACCTAAGGTCAATCTAAGATAACTACAAGTATGCCTAGTGGGTGAAGGTCATCTAGAGGTTATGGTTTTGGTTTGGTTCAAGGTTAAGGCTTCACCAAGGCATCTCTTTTACCTGATTCTTCTTCCTTGATGCAGCAGGTCTGCTTGAGTCTTCGGTCTTCGTCTTTATTAAGCTCAACTGACACTAGACTCACTGACCTAAGTAATTGACAAATAAGGTACACTAGTATGCCACAAAAAAGTGTACTAACAATCTACCCCTTTGTCAATTACTTACAAAAACCTAACCTACAAAAAAAACATGTACAAGAGATTACTGTTGTAGAATAAAGTTGGTCATTGAAGAAGCTTGAAGACCTGCAAACCTGGAACGCTTTTATAGTCACGCATATGCGACCCGTAAATGTCTCTGACCTCTATAAGTCGTGAACAGATCAGTTGTCAAGCGAGCCTATGTGGTCGCATCTCACATATATTGGATAAGCCTGCTCGTTAACTAGACACTCCTAATATGCGAATAGGACTGGTCCTTGGTCGTTGAGTGGGAATATCCCCGTTCTGCGAGTAGTCCCTCTCTCTGGTTATTTAGCAAGGATAGTCCCAATATGAGCAGCCTTATTCCCTAGTCCTCTGCTAAGGACACCCCTCATCTCATAGTATTAGTAGCCCATATAGGCCGGTTTTGGCTTATTTCTATTCGTAGCTCTGAACCATGGGGGATCTCCATCAAGGGACGTAATCAGCTAGACATCTAGAATGGTTAGGCCATTCCCTTATTTAAGGATTAACAGGATAAGCATCTTATCCCCTGAAATCAGCAGTGATCTTAACGGCTTGCGTAACAGACTGGAGCACCCGGATCTGTATAAATAGATGACCCTACAGATGATAAAGGTACACAATCTCTCAGCCTACATTTCACACTTCATCTTACTATCAAGTCACCTCTGACTTAAGCTTTTGAGGGTCAACGGCCAAGCCCCGGCCACCCTTAGTTTTCTTATTTGGCTTTCAGGTTTGGAGGGGATCTCACTTTGAGAAGGGTGTATACTTGGGAGGGACCTGTTACCAGAATCTGTCGTTAACAGATTAGCGTCGTCTGTGGGAACGAGTATCAATTCATTCTCATCACTAATTCTTACCTCCCATTATGCCTGTTAAGAAGACGACTCATCCTTCCACCTCAAAGCAGACACTGCCTCCAGTAGAAGTTCCACGGCAAAATCCCAGCCTCTCTCAAGCTGCGCTAGGAATTCTTCCGGGGTAGCCCAACCCACCTGACTCCATACCATAAAACCCATTTCAAGATATATCTGGTGGCTTTGATGGTATTATGCGCTTTGTAGGAGATACGCTCCTTAATTTCCAAGCTGGTTTTCAAACTCTTTCTAATCAGTTTGATCAACACTTTCCCGAGTCACAGCAACCTCATGAAGGGGCTCCGGTGGGACCGCCATTACAACCTGCGCCTACTAATTCCAGACACTCTCCAGGCAAACCGCGAGCTCATCAAAATCCTCCTTCAAACTGTATCTCTCGCGGCTATCAAATTCCAAACCAATGGCCGCAATCTATCCGCTTCGGTGCCTCTCGACAACTGCCAACCTGAAGAACAACTTGATACCGAAACGTCCAATTATACTTTACCTTGAAATGAGATCTCAGGAAAATCGAGGATTGATTTGCTGATATTGAACAGCGATATCAGTTTAACCTCCCTGACATCCACTCTGACAACAATCCATCGATCTAAACCTCCTTTTTCTCGTGAGGTAATGGAGTCTCCTTTACCTAAAAAATATCGAACGCCCAGCATTGTTCCATATACTGGTATTGGCGATTCCCTTGAGCATCTGGAGACGTATAGATCCCTCATGGAGCTGGAAGGATATAGCTCGAAAATTATGTGCAGAGCCTTCTCTTTAACTCTAAAGGACGCAGCACGTACTTGGTTTCGTGGTCTGAAGCCTCGATCCATTGAATCCTTCTCTCAGTTATCGGATCTTTTTCTTTCTCAGTTCATGGGAAGCATCCATACCAAAAAACTTGCATCTCACCTGTCAGATTTGAAGAAGCAACATGGAGAGACAATTAAAGAATTCACCATTCAATTTATGGTAGAAGCAGTCCAAACTGAGGGTTATAGCAGGCATTATGAGTGAAAGATTCCATTATGAGTGAAAGATTCCAATTCACCCTAGAGCAGGCATTATGAGTGAAAGATTCCTCATCTCACCGCCCTTATAGGAGGCATTATGAGTGAAAGATTCCAATTCACCCTAGATAAGAATCCTCTTAAAACGATGATTGAGTTCCAGGCAAAAGCTCAAAAATATATTAACGCTGAAGAAGTAGCTTTGGCTCGTCATGGTACTCAAGGAAAGAAGCGAAAGTCTGAAGAAATCTCTCCAGCAGACAGGAAGTACCGACGTGATCAACAAGATCGCTCTCCAAAAAAGTCTTATTCTGGGAAATATCACAACTATACACCTCTCACTTGGTCGTAAAAAAAGGAACTAATGGAGATAAAACATAAGTCGTATGTTAAATGGCCTCTGAGGATCAAATCGGATCTCGAAAAAAGAGAAAAGGAAATTTTGTTACTTCCATAAAGATCATGGGCATAATACCCAAGACTGTATATCTCTTAAAGACCAGATTGAAGCGCTCATTCGAAAGGGACACCTCCGAGATTATGTCGCACAGCAAGATCATTTGCCCAAACGATCTGATGCCCCAACGCATCATGAACGTCAAGTACAGAGGAAAAAGTCACCGCAACATCACCCTTCACAGGAAGATGCTGAACACACAGGTGAAATCAGAACCATTGCAGGTGGTCCGGTTTGTGGAGGAGACTCCCGAGCCTTAAGGAAAGCATATACTTGAAAGGCGTGCCAGATGCCTCAACCTATTTATTGGGTGGAGAAATCATCTAGCACATCAAGTTTGAACCATCACCCAATTGCCTTCTCTCATGAAGATGCTGAAGGAATCCATTTTCCTTATGAAGATTCCATTGTAGTAGTGTTAAAGGTATTGAATTATTTAACTCACCATATTATGTTGGGTACAGGTAGCTCTGCAGACGTCCTTTATCTTGAAGCTTTCAACAAGATGGCTCTCGACAGAAACTTACTTAAACCAGTCTTAACCCCCCTTGTCGGTTTCGGGGGTGAAGTGGTGGCATCAGAGGGGAGTATTGACATTCCCATTACATTCAGAGAAGCTCCGACTAAAGTTACTATTTTCATCAACTTCCTTGTGGTCGATTGAAAGTCAGCATACAATGCTATCTTAGGGCCGACCCTCGCCCACCAAAATAGGGGCGGCTTTACACCCCCTCTACTTATGCATCAAGTTTTCCCACTCCAAATGGAGTGGGAGTAGTCTAAGGGAACCGAAAGGAAGCTCGAGCATGCTATGAAATCGCGGTACAAGACCGAAAGAATGTCCAGGCAGCTCCTATTACGACAATCTCGGGAGATTCAGCAAGTTGTCAGATAGTAACAAACCTGGACCTAAGAGAGAATACGTATCAGGCAGGAGCTCCCGGAGAAGAAACGGTTGAAATTCAGCTAAGGACAATCCTTCCAAAAAGGTCCATGTCGGATCATCTTTGAATTCCACCTTTCAGATCCATCTAACCAATTTCCTGGTCGAATATCAAGACGTATTCGCCTGGTCTCATAAAGATATGCCAGGTATCGATCCCGACGTCGTAGTTCACCTCCTGAATGTTGACCTAAAATTTAAACATATCCATTAGCGCCGACGAGCGTTCATAGCTGAAAAGCAGATGGTCATAAAAACTGAGGTTAAAAAATTATTGGCTGTTGACATTATTGAAGAGGTAGATTACCCAGAGTAGGTCGTGAACATCGTTCTCGTGCACAAGGCAAACGGTAAGTGGAGGATGTGTGTCGATTACTCTGATTTGAACAAGGGATGCTCGAATAGCTTCCCAACTCCCCGCATCGACCAACTGGTTGATTCAACTGTGGGACACGCCCTGCTCAGCTTAATGGATGCTTATTCTGGTTACAACTAGATCATGATGCATCCACCTGATTATGAAAATGCTGCCTTTATCATTGATCGAGGTCTATACTATTACAAAGTGATGCCTTTCGGTCTTAAGAATGTGGGGGCCACCTATCAGCGCCTAATCAACAAAATGTTCTCTACACAGATTGACATGAATATGGAGGTTTACATCGACGATATGTTTGTAAAAAGTGTTGCAGCTGATGATCATGTCACGGATCTCCGAGAAGCTTTCGATCTGATGAGGGAACATCAGATGAAGTTGAATTCAGAAAAATGTGCTTTTGGAGTCACTGCTGAAAAATTTCTCGGCTTCATGGTTGGCCAGCGGGGGATTGAAGCAAACCCTAAGAAGATTAAAGCTTTGATTGAAATGCAATCTCCATCCACTCTCAAAGAAGTCCAACGATTGGCTGGTCACATTGCATCTTTAAACAAGTTTATTTCACGTGCCTCCGATAAATGCCTTCCTTTTTTCAAGCTACTTCGTACGATTGCAAAATCCGACTAGGCGTGCACCCAAAAATGTGAGGAGGCATTTCAGCAACTGAAACAGTATATGAGTATGCCTCCCATCTTATCCAAGCCTATTCCAGATGAGCAGCTCTTTCTTTATTTATCTGTATCTTCCACGGACTATAGTGCCGCCTTAATAAGAGAAGACTCCGGGATATAGAGGCCCATTTATTATGTCAGTCAAGCAATGGTGGATGCTGAAACTCGATACTCCGATATGGAGAAACTTGCTCTAGCCTTAATAACAGCAGCATGGAAACTACGAGCTTATTTTCAGGCCGATTCTATAATAATACCTACGAATCATCCTTTAAGGTAAGTCCTTCAAAAACCTAAAGTATCTAGACAGTTAACTAAATGGGCGATCGAGCTTAGCGAACACGACATTACTTTATGCTCGCGAACCGCCGTAAAGGCCCAAGCCGTAGTCAACTTCATCGCCGAATTTACATATTCGACCCTTACTACTTCTACCTCTAGTGATGACCCGATGGTGAGCGAGCAGGTACCTTGGTCGCTCTACATAGATGGATCGTCATGCACCTCTGGTAGTGGAGCCGGTTTGATCCTAATCACTCCTAATGGGTCACAATTTTAATATACTTTGCACTTCAATTTTCATGCCTTTAATAATGAAGCAGAATATGAGGCCTTAATTGTTGGTCTCGAATTAGCAAATATGCTAGCGATAAAGAACCTGCTTATTCACAGTGACTCTCAGCTCGTCGTCAATTAAGTGCTCGACGAATTCGAGGCGAAAGAAGAGCGGATGGCTTCGTATAAATCTCAGGTACTCATCTTGCTCGCTAAATTGAGCAAATATGAAATAACTCATATTCCTCGAGAGGAGAACAAGCTCGCAGATTCTCTAGCAAAGTTAACTTTTGCACCAGAGTCCGATTTGATGCGAGCTGTTCCTATCGAGCATCTTTCTACCCTGAGTATCGATCAAGTCGCTCCAGAGCAAGTCATCGCAATGCATTTATCCCCATGTTGGATGGATTCCATCATCCTTTACGTCCAAAGCGGACAACTCCCCGATGATAAAAAAATCTGCTTGACAAATTCTTTATCGTGTTGTTGGGTACGTTTTACAAAATGAAAAATTATTGCGTAAAAGTTTTACTTTACCGTATTTAAGGTGTTTCCATCTAGAAGAAGCACACCAGTGTTCTAGATGAAATACACCAGGGGGCATGCGGTATCATCCTAAAGGATGGTCTCTAGCGTACAAAGCAATGAGGCAAGAATACTATTGGCCCACTATGAAGGTTGATGCTATCGAATTCTCAAAGAAATGTGATAAATGTCAGCGATAGTCTCCAGTCCCTCATTTACCGTCTAAGCAAATGACGCCGATGGACCACCCTTGGCCTTTTGCTCAGTGGAGAGTCGATATAATTGGACCACTACCCACGGGAAAAGGACAAAACAGGTTCGCAATTGTGGTAGTCGATTATTTCACCAAATGGGTCGAGGCGGAACCTCTGGCTACCATCACCGAAAAGCAAACTACTAAATTCATATGGAGGAACATTATATGTCGTTATGGGCTCCCCCATATCATAATTTCTGACAATGGAAGACAGTTCGATAATGCTGCATTCTTTGAGTTTTGCGAGAAATGGAAGATACGTAATATTCAAACTTCCACATATCATCCTCAGGCTAACAGACAAGTAGAAGCGGTTAATAAAATTATCAAGCACCATTTGAAGACCTTGATGAATGTAAATGTATGTGGCCAGAACTCCAACCAGAAGTTTTATGGGCTTATCGGATGACAACTCACAATTCAACCGGAGAAACACCTTTCTCACTACCATTTGGCATCGAAGCAGTCGTCCTTGTGGAAGTCGAAATACCTACTCATCGAGCATAACACTACGAAGCAGCGCGTAATGAGGAAAGTTTAAAACTCCACCTCGACCTCCTAAATGAGAAACGGGATGTATCTCGTCTTCGAGTAGTGGCTTATTAACAACGAATAACCTGCTACTATAATTCGAAGGTCAAGCCCAGGGCTTTTCAGCTCGGTGACTTGGTACTTAGGCAAAACATCGAAACAACCACTCGGTCGTTGTATCCTAATTGGGAAGGCCCGTATCAAGTCATCAAGGTTGTTCGACTAGGTACTTATTATTTGGAAGACATGGGAGGAAGACCCCTACGTCGCCCTTGGCATGTGGAACATTTACTTCTATATTTTTCGTAAAACATTTATGATGTGGATATTGGATCATATTTAAATGAAGATGTTCTTTCTAGCTGTTCAGCTATGGAATCTATAACTTGGTCGCTACTTCATTTTCTCAACCTGAATAGCCCTGAAGAGGATACAAACATCCTCTTGACTAAGTCTTCTGCCCACAGCAGAGCCAAAGACTCAATTGATAGGCCAGCCTATCTCTAAGCGGACCTGGTCGTTGAGACCTCCCTAATTGAGGCTAATTCATTTTCATGAGTTGAGTAAAACATTCGAACACGAATTCATTCCCATAAAGACTAAGAAAGAGAAAGGCAAAATATTTTTTCCATTAAACGACCATCCAAAAGCACAAAACAAAAAGGAAATACATCAGAGAAGGAGAGAACAAGATCATTCTTTAGCGTCACGTGGAGGAGGAGCTTGGCTCTCTACTTCAGGTTCCGTTTCGGGAACTCCTGTAGTTTCGGTAGCCTTTGTAACTTCATTTTCAACTGCCACTCTTTCCTCAGCAGTGACGACATCATAAACTTTGTCGAATTCCTCCAGGTTGAATGCTGGAGAAATTCGTTGCATGACCCTGATCGCAAATTTGCGACTAACATCGTACGATTCATACTGTTCGTCTTCATAAAGTTGTGAGGTCCAGAACTTCAAACCTATACGAGGGCCTTCTTCAAACACCATTTTGACGTAGGCCACCCTCTCCTCATCTCAGTGGATGGAGTCGTCCTCCAATTCAGCGATGGCCTTTTTCTCCTTCTCCAAACTTTCGATGGCCTTCTTAAGGTGTAAATCACACCCCACGAGCTGCTTTGAGAGAGATCTTATCTTGGCAGAAGATCTCTTTCTCCATCTCGACCTTCTCCTTCGCCTCTGTAGGCCTTGTGAACTTGAGATCCACCGACCGATACCTTTCGGTCAGCGCCTGAATCTTGCCAATAAGGATCTTCTTCTCATTCATTTTGGTAATCAGGGTCTCGCAGGACTTTATTACTTGATCCCTCCCTTGGATCGCATTCTCCATGGCCTGCCTCTTCTCTTCGCCTTCATCAATTATGCAATGAGCAGCAACGATGTCACATCTTGTTCGAAGGGTAAGGTCCAGGCCCTGCTCAAAAATGAAGGAAAGTGTCATTAAAGGTATAAAAGTTTCTTTAAAAGAACAATAGAAATGATGAAGTGCTTCTTGCGTACCTAGACCAACCTCACTCCTATATCCATGGAGAGATCCTCCAGACTAGGCTCAGGAAGAGCACTGAAGGATTAGGGAGTGATGTTGTCAAATAGAAACTTGTAAATAGGGTGCAAGTGACTCGGAATGGTATATACCCAGTCCCTGAAGGTTGGGTTACCATCATCTCAGAAGTGCTCGCCTCATGAGCAAAAGATGGCTCTCGAGCAGGAATTGACTCCCGAGCAGGAGCCAACTCGCGAGCAGCAGTAGGCTTGCGACTCTCTTCACACGAAGGGTGACTTGGTCCCGCCTTGTCACCCCTCGGGGAGTTATCAATAATATCAATTACCGGTTGGTCATGAGGACCACCCGGGGGGGGGGGGGGGGGGGGGGGGGGGGGGGGGTCGCTGCCACTTCAGCATGAGGAGGGTTATGCGGTTCACCATTACTTCCTCCTGGGGGATTAGTCCGGAAGCAGAAAGTCTTAAAAGTGAAAGGGACAGGTTGATATTCCTGTCGTCCTCCGACAGCTTAAAGACTTTAATGATCCTCTCGTTGATTCCTCCTCTCAAGCTGAGTTTCTTTCTAGCTAGAACGCCTGTGAATACAAGAAGAAGCAAGTCAGTAGCAGAAATGGAACCCTGTTTATATTCACAAAGGAGTAAAGATCCACCCACCTTCACAAAAGAAGCGACTGATGTTATGTCCCCTGGGGTTAGACCCCACGTTAGATTCTCAGTTACCCGAGATATAAAACCACCGTCTCCTCCACTGGGGATAGTTCGAAGAGGGATTCCCCAAAATAAAGTTCTCCTGGTGTCAGTAACATAAGTAGTACCAACCCTCACTGGACGGGGCTTTCTTGAGTTGGTACATCTTCAAAAACTCATCAGCAGTCAAGTCCTCGTTGCCTGCTTGCTTCCAGAGGACATAGGCACTCAGCACAACCCTCCAGCCATTTACGATAAGTTGGCCGGGGGCAATCTTGTAAATACGGAGCATGTCTCGGACGAAGGGATGAAGGGGGAGACGTTCTCCAAGTTTGAAAAAATATTCATACAGAGCCACACAACCCGATGGTGGAGAATTAGGAGTTTCTCCCTCTCCGGGCAGTCTGAGAATAATGGAGTCGGGAATCTGGTATCTTTCCCATAAGCTAATCAATTGTCCCTCCGTCATTATCGAGGGATATCCAGACGCAGAGTATCTTCCCGCTAGCACCCTTGCGTCATTCGATTCAGAAGAATCTAAAGTGTCATCTCCCAGAGGAACAACCTCATTTATCAGAGTCCCCTGCCATAGAAAGAAGGAAGAAAAGAAGAAGAGGAGAAGAAACACCTAAGCAACGAGGTCACGCCAGAGACAAAAAAAGAAGAAAGGATTTTCGATTCTCCAACAAAACTTGGCAGTGAAGAAACCTCCACAGGCTCCGGATATTTATAGGCAATCATTTCATCAACATTTGATTGACACGCGGCTACTCTTCGTTTGACACGACAGTCGAACAGGCACGAGCATTAACTCCTAAGACACGTGGCGAGTGCCGATTCATTTCTCTTGGCCGAAAAGCTGTGAAAGTTGGTGCTCATAAATGCGGGCTCAATCATGTACAGCTTCTCCTTTGAAAAATGCACTAGGCGGTTACATACGCAGTCAAGTCCTTCGCTTAGCTACTCAACGCTAAGGACTTGGGGGGCATTTATTGTAGAATAAAGTTGGTCATCGAAGAAGCTTGAAGACCTGCAAACCTGGAACATTTTTACAGTCACGCATATGTGACCCGCGAGCACCTCTGACCTCCACAAGTCGTGAACAGATTAGCCGTCCAATGAGCCTACGTGGTCGCATCTCATATATATTGGACAAGCTTGCTCGTTAATTGGACACTCCTAATATGCGAACATGACTGGTCCTTAGTCATTGAGTGGGGACATCCCTGTTCTGCAAGCAGTCCCGCTCTCTGGTCATTTAGCAAGGATATTCCCAATATGAGCAGCCTTGTTCCCTGGTCGTCTGCTGAGGACACCCCTCATCTCATAGTACCAGCAACCCATATAGGCTGATTTTGTCTTTTTTCTATTCGTAGCTCTGAACCATGGGGGATCTCCATCAAGGGACGTAATCAGCTAGACGTCTAGAATGCTTAGGTAATCCCCTTACTAAGGATTAACAGGATAAGCACCTTATCCCCTGAAATCAGCAGTGATCTTAACAGCTTGCGTAACAAACTGGATCACCCAGATCTGTATAAATAGATGGCCCCACAGATGATAAAGGTACACAATCTCTTAGCCTACATTTCACGCTTCATCTTACTATCAAGTCACCTCAGACTTAAGCTTCGAAGGGCCAATGACGAAGCGCCGGCCATCCTTAGTTTTCTTCTTTGGCTTTCAAGTTTGGAGGGGAGATCACTTCGAGAAGGGCGTGTACTTGGGAGGGACCTGTTACCAGAATCTGATGTTAACACACGTATAGCTAGCCTCACAAGAAAAGTTGAGGCCATGGAATTGAAGAAAGAAGAGATGATTAACTCAAAGAAAATTGATAATGTTTGTGGAATTTGTGTCGAAAATTATGGAAGCTCGCCTTTCTGCGCTCCCAGCCCTCCCTTTCGAAAAGGAGTCGCGCGAATCGTTGTTGTGCCACTGGCTCGCCTCGTTCTCAAGAGCTTTTTCAGTTGTCGTGTTAAACTAGATATGTTTGGATGAGTTCGTATAAGACCAGAGTCGCCACTAGCCAGTTACTTTGAATTTATAGTCGGTTAGACCCTGTAGAAACGTTAGAGAAGAGAATTTGAAGATTCCTTCCTCTAAAATGACTCCTTTTGATCTGCGGTCAGAGATTCGAGGTAAGGGATCATGATTATAGGGTGGGAAGGTGTTAGGCACCCACTCTGCCCGTACCGAGATATGGTCTTTACTTCACATAATCGAACTAATACTTGAAAGTCTGATTTAATCCTCGTACATTCTCATGAATGATATAATGCATGAATGTAGGTTTGTACAGTAAGAGTTTCTGATGGGCAGGTTTCCATTAACAGGAAATCCTAGAGCATACGGTCGAACTGGCAGGTGCTTTATGCGAGATACATGCTATGTGTTTGATCAATCAAAGTGTTTGTAGTGGGATGATAAGCAGGGGGGTTGGAAGAATAATAAATATTGCACTTATGCTAGATTCGAATGAGATAATGCTGATATCAAAGTAGCTGGATGGATGGAAGTATCGAAAGGGTTGGCTTCGAGTGGCTAGATCAGGACTTGGGTAGATTGAGAGACTTGAACCAGGGTCATGCTAGGCTGGACCAGGGACTAGACTCTTCTCATTCAAGCTCTCCTTGGTGAAGGAATGGGCTAAAGGGGTGGAGATGGACTCAAAATTTCTGGACGTTAAGGGATTTTTTCTGGATGTTAAAACAAGAGAGGAAGGGGATATTTATAGCTGTGAGCAGTGGCAGCTTCCATAATTATGCTTGTGCGGCCCCTTGGGGGCCGCCTGTACGGATGCACTGCACTAGCTTCAGAGCGTACGACCCCCGAACCTGAAGCAGAAAAGCTGGAGGTTCGAGGTTCGGAGCTACTCTGAAGTTGTGGATCGGAACCAGGTGAGTTGACTGGGTTTGAAAGATGGATTGACATTGTGAGTTGACTGGGTGCAGGGGTTGGATTGACCTGGTGAGTTGACTCAGTGGTTTGACTCGGCGGGTTGACTCACTAAGTTGACTTTTTTGGGATTTTTTGGACTGGTTTTTCTTATGGGGGGTTTTCAGGTTGATGTTTAGGGGTGAGTCGACTGGGTTCAAGCTTGAGCTGGGCTATGGATTGGGGCTTACAAGGGTGAGTTTAACTGGGTTTGGACATGGGATTTGGAGGTATCGACCTCCATTTATCCAGCTATCTCTACCAACATTGTAGCCGAAGGTGCCTTGATATTAGATGGAAGAGGCTGTTCGCTTCCCCAAGGTAGGGTTGCGATGTAGTAATAAACTCGGTAAGACCGAGGTCGATCCACAGGGACTTGTGTAGGAATTCACAAACACATCCAATAGTGTCTATTGAGAACTAACAACCAGATTTTGCATGAGATTGATGTAAGTAACAACTTTAAACTAATTTGAAGGTAAACACTTATAAAAAGGCACTAGGGGTTCAAGGATCCACTTGTAACAATCCTTAATGTTCAATCCGCTGTGGTTTTTCAATTTCTCAACTAGAATCGATATTAAGATCTATCTAGCCAGATGGTAGAGCTGTTAAACCAAACAATCTGTCATATGTAAGGCCAATGTATATGATTCACTCAATGCAAGCTAGGATGAGCATGCTCAATTGCATAGGTCAGTCCCAATTCCAATAAACTAAGTTCATAATCATGATCATCATTAAGTCCTGTCACCAGACAAAGCTAGATCATGATTTGAACTTGAATCAATTCACATGCACAGTCCCATACATAATTCAGAAAACCAGAAAAGTAGAACTTGGTAGGAAGTCCCCACATGAAGATCATAGTATTAGAGCGTACTCCAATTCCTCGGATCATACAGGTCTAGACTAGCACATAACAATTAAGAACTTAAGTAATTCTCCCAAACATCCATGAGTCATCATAAGACTAAGAAAAAATACTTCGAACTTGTATTAACTTCAAACCATTGTTCATAATCATGAAAACCAATCTTAAAACCAAGTAAAAACTAATTGAAACATCTTAGATCCACTACAAGCTTCACCTCTTAGCCCTAGCTAAGAAGTTTAGCTGCTTATGATCTAAGGAAACAGGAAACAACTAGAAAAATCATAAAAATAGTAAAACAAACTAGAAGGAGTTGTGGAACTCCGAAATCCACTTCCGCCGCCTCCCACCTTGCTCAAACTCTTCTAAGATACCCTAGGAACGATCCCTAGGTGTCCTTTTATAGTGGGGAGGCTCCACAACTTCAGAATATTCAAGAATTTACGTAAAACTTACGCACTGCGTAGAGAAATCCGGACTGAAATTAGAAAGTACGCAACATTATGCATGGCCGACCGGTCGCACGACCGGTCTGGGTGACTGGCCGACCGGTCGCAACCGTTCTGGCTGGTCTTCTCATCAGTCCAGCAAGCTTCTGGGCCACAAAATTCTCTGGCCCACCGGTCTGGACCTGTCGGACAGGGTTGGCCGACCGGTTACGACCGGTCGGTGTGCCTTATCAACATGTCCGACAAGCTTTTGAAGATCAACGGGAGATGGCCGACCGGTCTAGACCGGTAGTGGCCCTCCTGGCCGACCGGTCATGACCGGTCTTGGCCCATTTTCTTCACTTCTTTCTTCTTTTCTTCTTTCCTTGCTTCCTTATTTCTTTAGTCCTCCTTCAATCTTCATTCAAATGGTTCTAAATCGGCCCTTTTCATCTTCAATTAGGCGGAGTCCACTCTCCTTCTTGCAATCACAAAACATACATTCAATTAGTCTTTAAATCATGAAAATCTTGCATAATGAGTGATGAATTGGGGTCAGAATATGCCCAATTAAGAGCTCAACACACCCCCCAACCAGCATTTTGCTAGTCCCGAGCAAAACATGCGTGAAACCAATTCCATTCTCCAAAACTCAACTCTCTTTCAGAAAGCATTCTTCTATATATCCCAAGACATACAAGTGTAAGATTCAGAAATATTAGGCGACAGAGGTTGAAACCGTAAACCCTCAAAACATGATAAGCATTCATATGAAATTCCTACTGATTGGTTGAAAAATAGAAGAACTTGAACAAATTCAACCTAGTGTGCATAGTGAAACTTCATCTCATGAGTTTTTAGGATTATCTTCTTCATAAATCAACCAGACTATAGATCTCAAGGTATATAGAGCCACATCAAGCCAATGACAGGAATTTGCCTTACCGTCCTTCTGACGACTTTCACACTACATCTCATTTCCGGCTTTGGTTACGGGTAGACCATCCCCTGGTTGGTAGTAGGTAGCCCTAATCGAAATTTTCACCATTTTTCCATCATTCCCAATTCCATCCTTACTTTTTGTTCGCTCGCCTCAAGTGTAAGGCTGCGATGTAGTAATAAAACTCGGTAAGACCGAGGTTGATCCACAGGGAATTAGAAACAACTTCCAAACTATTTCAGCAACTCAGTTTTGCAAGAAAATAAGATTTAATTGGGTAATTAAACTAAAACAGTAACTTAATGGAAAATCAGTAATTTAAAGTACTAAGGCATTCAAGGATCCACTTGTAGCAATCCCATGTCAATTCAATCAATCCAAGTAGAAAACACAACTAGATTTAAAGTCCTATCTCTCATCTAGTTGGAAAATAGAGCATTCACACACATTCAATCCAAATCAAGTTGAACTTCCAAGTTCTAGTCCCATTCAATCAATGTAGAATTCAAAACCATAGCCTTCGGAGTAACAGCCATGCCTATGGACTATGGCCTGCTCAAGGATTACTATAATTCGAATCTAAACAAGCATCATACGATAATCTCAGAGAATTGCAAGGAATTCATGTCCGGAGCACATGAACTCTCATAAAACATCTCAAACTACCACTTTAAGAACTAGAATATGAAAAATCCAAACTTGAATTGAAAATTACTTGAATTAACTTGAATCAAACATGAAATTAGCTACAAGCTTCACCTCTCAGCCTTATCTGAGAGATTCTAGCCGAGCATTGTCATACCACAACTAGAACTCATAATAAAAGCATAAAAACTAGAAAAACAAAAAATTGGAGAGTTGCAGACGCTCCACAACAGCTTCCTCTCTCTAGAACCACGTTCCTTAGCTTCTATGATGCCTTAGGAAGAGCCCTTAGGTGTCCTTTTATAGTAAGAAAGCTCCCTTGCGTCGGAAACATCCAGAAATTGCGTAAGGTTACGCACTGCGCAGAAAATCTCGGAGCTTCACGGAGAAGCTTTATTACGCAGATGACCGGTCGCACGACCGGTCTGAGCTCCCTGACGACCGGTCGCAAATCGTCAAAAACAGTCCAGAGAGTTTTGCCAAAATTCTGATTTAAAATTTTAATTCAAGGACTGGTCGCACGACTGGTCTGGGCATCGGACGACCGGTCGCACGACCGGTCGTGAATGATCCAGAGACCTTCTATGAAAATTTCTTCTTCTGCGAACAATCGGACCGGTTGGACGACCGGTCCTGGCGATGGACGACCGGTCGGACGACCGGTCTTGGCCTTTATTTTCTGCTTTCTCCTTGGTCTTCTTTCTTCCTTTCTTCTCCTCTCTTTAGTCTTTCTTCAATCTTTATCTAATGTCTTCAAATGGTCCTTTTTAGGCTCCGATTGGGTGAAGTCCGCTCTCATCCCTACAATCACAAAACACACGTTAGATGGACCTTTTAAACATGAAAACCATGCATATAATGTGATGTAGTGGGCAATGCAAAGTATAAATTGGAGGTTCAACACACCCCCCAACTAGCTTTTTGCTAGTGTCGAGCAAAACATGCGTGAATGAGTTCAAACCTCCAAACCCAACTCTCCTTCAGAAACCATGTTTCTATCCATTCCAAAATGTACAAGTATAAAATTTGGAAAAATTAGGTGATAGAAGATGAAACCTTGGATTCTCAAATCATAATAAGTGTCTACATGAAATTCTTGCTGATTGATTGATAAATAGAAGAACTCGAACAAATTCAACCTAGTGTGCATAGTGAAAGTTCATCTCATGAGTTTCTGGGATCATCTTCTTCATAGATTAAGTAAACCGAGGATTTTAAGGTGCATAGAGCAACAACAAACCTATGACAGGAATTTGCCTTACCATCCTTCCGACGGCTTTCACACTACATCCCATTTCCGGCTTTGGTTACGGTTCGACCATCCCCCGGTTGGTAATAGGTAGCCCTTTTTAGAATTTTCCACCATTTTTCCTTCATTCCCGATTTCATCCTTTCTTTCCTTTTTCTTTTAAATTAGATAGGATTTTTAAAAATCCATATCTTTCATTATTTTCCCATGGACAAGGATGGACAAAATACCCCGGCTTGGCTGCTCAACACCTTTAAATCAAAGTCTAGCTAATCCACAAATCACATAAACCTGTCAACTCATGAAAATCATGTAATGTGAACTTGCTGTAAAGGTGTTCAAATTTTCTATCAATCACAACAATAGGGGAACCAACATATAAAACCATTATGTTGGGAGAAATTCATGACTACAACATCACACACTTCGTATCTCCTCCTCTTATACTCATATCACCTCGAATGCATGGAAATATGGTTTTCTAAAAAAGTTTTAAAATTTTAGAAAATTCGAAAAAATTTGCGCATATGAAGGTCGAAATGTTGCAAACTGCTAGATGAGGGATCTCATCTCACCCCCCAACCAAATCTGGCATTGTCCTCAATGTAAAAAGATATTCAATTAGCATAAACATGAGAGCAATGGTAAAATATGAGAGAGTGAGAACAATAGTACCTGAGAGAGCGATCATGGAAGTCTCCAACCCAACAACTAAAACCTACTAAAACAGTAAAACTAAATAAAACCTACCTATGCTATACCTCCATCAGACTAGGAGAT
The DNA here is from genome assembly GCA_003013855.2 of Liriodendron chinense. Taxonomy (NCBI): domain Eukaryota; kingdom Viridiplantae; phylum Streptophyta; class Magnoliopsida; order Magnoliales; family Magnoliaceae; genus Liriodendron; species Liriodendron chinense. The sequence continues at coordinate 53,130 of ML058466.1, read as the reverse complement.
CAATCATCTTGATAGACAGGATCTTCAGAGTGATGGACATGTCCTCTGAATCAAATTTCTCAACAAATGGTTTAAGGCGTCGTCCATTAACTTTAAAACAGTTACCATTCGCTGCATTCTCAATCTCAACAGCCCCATGAGGAAAAACTTCTTTGATAATATATGGGCCTGGTCCATCGAGATCGTAATTTTCTCGGAAAAAGATGAAGTCGGGCATTGTACAAGAGCACTTTCTGTCCTTCATGGAAAGATTTCCTTAAGATGTGCTTGTCATGAAAGGCCTTCATCTTACTCTTGTAAATTTTTGAATTCTCATATGCATCATTCCGGATCTCATCAAGCTCATTTAATTGAAGTTTGCGAAGCGAGCTAGCTTTGTCAATGTCAAAATTTAAAGCCCGAATTGCCCAATATGCTTTGTGTTCTATCTCCACAGGCAAGTGGCAAGCTTTCCCATAGACAAGTCTATAAGGGGACATTCCAATGGGTGTCTTGTAGGCGGTACGGTGAGCCCAAAGTGCATCATCTAATCTTAGGGACCAATCCTTGCGATCCGGTCTCACCGTCTTTTCTAAAATCTGCTTGATTTCCCTATTGGAGATTTCAGCTTGCCCACTTGTTTGTGGGTGGTATGGGGTACTCACTTTATGCCCAATACCATATTTCTTCATCAAAGCTTCAAAAGGTCTATTGCAAAAGTGAGAACCACCATCACTAATGATGGCTCGAGGCGTCCCAAATCTAGAAAGTATGTTTTCTTTGAGGAACTTGAGAACCGTACGATGATCGTTAGTTCTACATGGGATAGCCTCTATCCATTTAGACACATAGTCTACAGCAAGCAAATATAGAAATGTCCAAAAGATGAGGGAAATGGTCCCATCAAATCGATGCCCCAACAGTCAAAGACTTCAAGATGTTGAATTGGGGTGAGAGGCATCATATTTCGACGGGATAATCCTCCTAACTTTTGGCAACGCTCGCATGCTTTGCAGAACTCGTGGGTGTCCTTAAATAGCGTGGGCCAATAAAAACCACACTGCAGAATTTTTGCAGTTGTTTTCTTGGCTGAAAAATGACCCCCACATGCTTGATCATGACAAAAGGAGATGACGGAATTATGTTCATCATCAGGGACACATCTCCTTATAATTTGGTCTGGGCAATATTTAAACAATAGAGGTTCATCCCAGAAAAATCTGCGCACTTCCCTTAGAAATTTACATTTGTCCTGCGTAGTCCAATGAATCGGCATCGCACCTGTGGAAAGATAATTGGCTATATCAGCGTACCATGGTAGATGCATAACAACAAAGAGTTGCTCATCAGGGAATGAGTCCTCAATAGGTGTCTCGTCAATGGAATTAGGTAGGACTAGGCGGGATAGATGATCCGCCACCACATTTTCTACCCCCTTCTTGTCTTTGATCTCCAAATCAAATTCTTGAAGGAGTAGGATCCATCTAAGCAAACGGGGCTTGGCATCCTTCTTAGAAAGAAGGTGTTTCAGCGCCGCATGATCTATGTAAACAATTACTTTGGATCCTATTAAGTAAGGCCTGAATTTGTCCAAGGCAAAGATGACGGCTAGGAGCTCTTTCTCCGTAGTCGAGTAATTAACTTGGGCAGGATTCAAGGTCCTACTTGTGTAGTAGATAACATGGGGCTTCTTATCCTTCTTTTGGCCTAACACCCCCCCGATAGCATACTCGCTCGCATTGCACATCAACTCAAAAGGAATGGACCAATCTGGTGGTTGCATGATAGGAGCGGTTGTCAACATGTCTTTTAGCTTTGAAAAAGCTAATTGACATTCGACACTCCACTCAAATTGGTTCTCCTTTTGTAGAAGGTTACATAAAGGCCTTGAGATATGACTAAAATTATTTATAAATCTTCTATAGAAACCGGCGTGTCCAAGGAAGGACCGCACATCACGTATGCTTTTGGGTGGTGGTAGATTGGAAATTATGTCAATTTTTGCCCGGTCTACCTCTGTTCCATTGGACGAGATGATATGTCCAAGGACTATTCCTCTTTGTACCATGAAATGGCACTTTTCCCAGTTTAAGACGAGTTTCCTCTCCGCACACCTCATCAAGACTAACTTCAAGTGATTGAGGCACTCGTCAAATGTACAACCAAAAACAGAAAAGTCATCCATAAATACCTCGAGAAACTCACCCACCATGTCTGAGAAAATACTCATCATGCATCGTTGGAATGTGGCGGGTGCATTACATAGCCCGAATGACATTCTTCGGTAAGTGAAGGTACCAAACGGGCATGTAAATGTGGTTTTCTCTTGGTCCTCCGGAGCTATCTTAATTTGGTTGTATCCGGAATAGCCATCTAGGAAGCAATAATAGGAATGGCCTGCTAACCTCTCCAAAATTTGATCCATAAATGGGAGAGGGAAGTGGTCTTTCCTAGTAACCGTGTTGAGCTTCCTATAATCAATGCACATACGCCAACCGGTGGTCACCCTAGTCGGTATAAGCTCGTTGTTGGCATTTTCTATGATGGTAATACCGAATTTCTTGGGGACAACTTGGGTAGGACTCACCCATTGGCTATCTGAGATGGGGTAGATGATGCCCACATCTAATAGCTTTAACACCTCGGCTTTGACAACCTCCATCATGTTTGGATTTAGCCGTCTTTGAGGTTGTCTAGTCGTTTTTGCATTTTCTTCAAGGTGTATACAGTGAGTGCAAACCGAAGGATCTATCCCTTTGAGATCCGCTATTATCTAATCTATGGCTTCTCTATGTTCTTTGAGTAACTCAATCAACTTGAGCTCTTGGTCTTTCTCTAGGTGAGAGGCAATGATAACTGGGAAAGTTTCCTCTTGACCCAAATATACATATTTAAGCTCAGATGGCAATGGTTTAAGGTCAAGCTTCGGTGGTTTGATGTTAGACGATAGAGGCCTTGATGTGGTTGGTGGCAATTTTTCAAAATGGGGCCTCCACCGGCTAGCACCAACTACCGGTCTTTCTATATTCAATGCTTGCACAATTCCACTAATGATGGGGTCTTCGGAATCCATGAAATGTGCCAAGCATGTCTCCAAGCTTTCTAGTGGTTCACGTTGGAGGAGTTCTTCTTCTTCAAAAGATTCAAGCATGTTTACCTCGAAGAACTCATCATCATCAACATCCCTATGTCTTTTGCCCAAGTGAAACACATTCACCTCTAGTGTCATGTTTCCAAAAGATAGTTGCATCACCCCATTCCGGAAATTGATGATTGCGTTTGATGTGGCAAGGAATGGGCGGCCTAATATCACCGGTATTTGAGCGCTAGCATCCAAAACCGGTTGTGTATCCAAGACGATAAATCTACCGGGTAGTAGAATTTGTCAACTTGGACTAGAACATCCTCGACTACCCCCCTCGGTATACGGATAGATCTATCAGCGAGTTGCAATGTGGTTTTGGTAGGTTTTAATTCACCAAGACCCAATTGCTCATATACCGAGTATGAGATCAAGTTCACACTCGCCCCCAAATCTAGCAAGGCACGCTCAATCCGGTAGTCTCCAATGATACATGAGACGGTGGGACTACCGGGATCTTTGAATTTTGGGGGGGTCTTCTGAGTGAGGATGGCACTCACTTGCTCAGTTAAGAAGGCCTTTTGCTGCACATTATATTTGTGTTTTGTTGTGCATAGGTCTTTTTGAAACTTGGCATAAGAGGGGATTTGTTTGATGGCATCAAGCAAAGGGATATTAATCTTGACTTGTCTGAAAATCTCTAGAATATCATGAGAGTTTGGAAGAGATTTTGGGGCAACCAATCTCGAAGGGAATGGTGCTACGGGCTTGTAAATGCGTTCTGGTTCTTGTGGGGCTAAGCTAGATCCATCCTCATCCTCAGAATTTACCGGATCATTAGGCTCATCAGCCCTTCACCGGAATAGATTTGTCAATTTGTTTACCACTTCTAAGAGTGGTGATGGATTTGTCTTGCTCCATGTTTTGGTTGGAAGGATTAGGGATGCTCACTTCATGTACTTGCTTTGGATTGGGCTGAGGTTGGGCCGAAAAGGTCCCTTCCCTAGCATTCAAGCGTCCCTTAATCTCATCAACCGAGACTTTAAGCTCTTGGAACATTTGCTGATTTGTTTGATTGATTTGCATTTGCCCTTGTATAAACGCTTTCAAGGTATCCTCCATTGAGAACTAAGGTGGGGCCATATTTTGCATGGGTGGCCCTCTTTGAGAGTTGGGAGGATTGCCTGTAGGAGCATTCTTCCAACCAAAATTTGGGTGGTTCTTCCAACTCTCATTGTATGTATTACCTACCTGGTCCATTGAAAGGCCGTTGATAACCATATGTGGCATTGGCGGTCTCATGTAGTACTTCTTGAAATGCAAAAATTGTGGGACAATCTTGCGTAGCGTGCAAATCAGTGTGACAAATCCCACATGTGGTCTCAATGGCTTCATTGGACTTTGGAACTCCACTTTTACTAAGTTCCATGGCCTCGATCTTCCTTGTGAGGTTAGCTATCCTTGCATTCACGTCGTCTTCCTCCTTGAGGATATAGATTCCTCCTTTCTCTTGAGTAGGCTTGGGGTTATTGGGTTTATCCGAGGTGTCCCAAGATTGGGCATTTTCAGCCAACATGTCCAAGTAACTCCAAGCCTCATCTGGATTTTTGCTCATAAACTCGCCATTGCACATCATTTCTACAAATTGGCGCATATTGGAACTTAATCTATCATTGAAAAAATTTATAATTCAGCCAACTCTCATAGCCATGATGTGGGCAAGCAAGTAGGAGGTCCTTAAATCTCTCCCAACATTGGAAGAAAGATTCACCCTCTTTAGCCTTAAAATTCATTATGGCTCTTCGAAGGGTGTTCGTTTTATGAGCCGGGAAGAACTTTTTCAAGAATTCCCGGATCATCTCATTCCATGACCCAATCGAATGTGGTCTAAGAGAGTGAAGCCAATCTTTGGCTCTTTCTTTCAATGAAAAGGGAAAGAGTTTAAGTTTGATGGTATCTTCGGAAACATTGGTGTAATGCAAGGTGGCCACCACTTCTTTGAATTCTTTCAAGTGTAGATATGGGCGGTCAGAGTCTAGCCCATGGAACTTTGGTATCAGTTGAATTACACCCGGCTTTATGTCAAAGTTTCCCCCGTTTGCTAGTAGAACCACGCAAGAGGGTGAAATTGCACGGGCGGGTTGTAAGTAGTCCCGTAGTGATCTCATTGGAGGAACATTATGTACCTCATTCTCTCCTACTCCCTCTCGATTTGCGTTTGTAGTTGGGGGGGGGGGGGGGGGGGGGGGGGGGGAGGATTCCTTAAAGGTGTTTGATCCATACGCCCCAAACTTTCACAATGCTCTTGGTGATTTCGGACTCGTCTATGGACTGATAATGGTCCAACTAAACCACCTTCAGATTGGAGACGATTTGAGTGGTTACGTTCCCAACGGGACAAACCACTCAACCAAAAACTGATTAAAACTAAATCCTAAAAATCTGAAATCTGAAATTAATCTTAAAAAAATCTGCAAAAAGCTAAGTTAGAAAGGTATCACCTGATGCGCTTGAACTAGAGAAGAATTCCTACAAAACAGAACAATTTGTTAGTTCTAAGAAAATCAGAAAACCTATCTACTTCTATTTCTACAACCACTGAAACTATTTGAAAACCGTTATCCAAATTCCCTGGCAACGGCACAAAAAACTTGTTCGCTCGCCTCAAGTGTAAGGCTGCAATGTAGTAATAAAACTCGGTAAGATCGAGGTCGATCCACAGGGAATTAGAAACAACTTCTAAACTATTTCAGCAACTCAGTTTTGCAAGAAAATAAGATTTAATTGGGTAATTAAACTAAAACAGTAACTTAATAAAAAATCAGTAATTTAAACTACTAAGGCATTCAAGGATCCACTTGTAGCAATCCCATGTCAATTCAATCAATCCAAGTAGAAAACATGACTAGATTTAAAGTCCTATCTCTCATCTAGTTGGAAAATAAAGCATTCACACACATTCAATCCAAATTAAGTTGAACTTCCAAGTTCTAGTCCCATTCAATCAATGTAGAATTCAAAATCATAGCCTTCGGAGTAACAGCCATGCCTATGGACTATGGCCTGCTCAAGGATTACTATAATTCGAATCTAAACAAGCATCATACGATAATCTCAGAGAATTGCAAGGAATTCATGTCCGGAGCACATGAACTCTCATAAAACATCTCAAACTACCACTTTAAGGACTAGAATATGAAAAATCCAAACTTGAATTGAAAATTACTTGAATTAACTTGAATCAAACATGAAATTAGCTACAGGCTTCACCTCTCAGCCTTAGCTGAGAGATTCTAGCCGAGCATTGTCATACCACAACTAGAACTCATAATAAAAGCATAAAAACTAGAAAAACCGAAAATTGGAGAGTTGCAGACGCTCCACGACAGCTTCCTCTCTCTAGAACCATGTTCCTTAGCTTCTATGATGCCTTAGAAAGAGCCCCTAGGTGTCCTTTTATAGTAGGAAAGCTCCCTTGCGTCGGAAACATCCAGAAATTGCGTAAGGTTACGCACTGCGCAGAAAATCTCGGAGCTTCACGGAGAAGCTTTATTACGCAGACGACCGATCGCACAACCGGTCTGAGCTCCCTGACGATCGGTCGCACGACCGGTCGCAAATCGTCAAAATCAGTCCAGAGAGTTTTGCCAAAATTCCGATTTAAAATTTTAATTCAAGGACCGGTCGCACGACTGGTCTGGCATCGGACGACCGGTCGCACGACCAGTCGTGAATGTTCCAGAGACCTTCTGTGAAAATTTCTTCTTCTGCGAACAATCGGACCGGTCGGACGACCGTTCTTGGCCTCTGTTTTCTGCTTTCTCCTTGGTCTTCTTTCTTCCTTTCTTCTCCTCTCTTTAGTCTTTCTTCAATCTTCATCCAATGTCTTCAAATGGTCCTTTTTAGGCTCCAATTGGGTGAAGTCTGCTCTCATCCCTACAATCACAAAACACATGTTAGATGGACCTTTTAAACATGAAAACCATGCATATAATGTGATGTAGTGGGCAATGCAAAGTATAAATTGGAGGTTCAACACTTTTCCTTTTTCTTTTAAATTAGATAGGATTTTTAGAAATCCATATCTTTCGTTATTTTTCCATGGACAAGGATGGACAAAGTACCCCGGCCTGGTTTCTCAGCACCTTAAATCAAAGTCTAGCTAACCCACAAATCACATAATTCTTTCAACTCATGAAAATTGTGTAATGTGAACTAGGTGTAAAAGTGTTCAAATTTTCTATCAATCATATAACTAGGGGAATTCACATATAAAGCCATTATGCGATGAGAAGTTCCAGACATACAACCTCATACACTTCATATCTCCTCGTCTTATGCTCATATCATCTTGAATGCATAGAAACAAAGTTTTCCAAAAGAGTTTTGAATTTTTGGAAAATTGAAAAATTTCTACATAATTGCTCGAAATATTACAAAACGCTGGATTCATCCAAGTGATCCTACACCCCCAACCAAATCTTGCATTGTCCTCAATGTAAAAGATGCGCAATGAACACAACATGAGAGCAATTTGAACATAAAAGAGAGTGAGGAATGAGAGTACCTGAAAAAGTGAAAAGTGGAATTCTTCCTCCTTCTAACAAACCTAAGCAAAAGCAAACAAAAGCAAGAAAATCCTAATCCTAACTACTCTTTACCTCCATCAGACTAGGAGATCAATCATCCTGGTAGACAGGATCAGTCAGAGGTATGGACATACCTTCTGAAGGAAATTTCTCAAAGAACGGCTTTAATCGCTGCCCATTCGCCTTAAAAATGTTGCCGTTCCTTGGATTTAACAACTCGACAGTCCCATATAGATAGACAGTTTGCACAATGTAGGGACCGGTCCATCGAGATCTCAATTTTCCTGAAAATAAATGTAGGCGGGAATTATACAGAAGGACTTTTTGATTGATCGTGAATGTCTTACGAAGAATGTTCTTATCATGGAATATCTTCGTCTTGTCCTTGTAAATTCTCGCATTCTCATATGCTTTGTTCTGGATTTCTGCAAGTTCATTCAATTGTAGTTTGCGCAACGAGCTTGCCTTGTCAGAATCAAAATTCATCTTCTTAATTGCCCAATATGCCCTATGTTCCAACTCCACAGGCAAGTGACAAGCCTTCCCATAGACAAGTCTATAGGGAAACATTCCAATAGGGGTCTTAAAAGCAGTACGGTAGGCCTAAAGCGCATCGGTAAGCCGAAGCGACCAATCCTTGTGATCGGGGTTCACCGTTTTCTCCAAAATGTGTTTAATCTCCCTATTGGATATCTCAGCTTGCCCACTCGTTTGTGGGTGATAGGGAGTGCTCACTTTGTGTGTTACGCCATATTTCTTCATTAAGGTTTCAAATGGGCGATTACAAAAGTGAGACCCTCCATCACTGATGATGACTCGAGGTGTACCAAACCGGAAAAGAATATTATCTTTTAAGAAGCGAATGACCGTTTTATAGTCATTATTCCGGCAAGGGATGGCCTCGACCCATTTGGATACATAGTCAACGGCAAGCAAGATGTATGCGTTTCCAAAAGAAGATGGGAATGGACCCATGAAATCGATGCCCCAACAATAAAAAATTTCGATTATTAAGATGGGATTGAGTGGCATCATATTTCTACGGGAGATTCCTCCCAATTTCTGACAAGGTTCACATGTTTTGCAAAACTCATGTGTGTCTTTGAACATAGTGGGCCAATAAAACCCACATTGCAGAATTTTTGCTGTGGTTTTTTTAGCCGAGAAGTGGCCACCACATGCCTGAGAATGACAGAAGGAGATTATACTTTGTTGTTCATCATCTGGGACACATCTCCTTATGATTTGATTGGGACAATACTTGAATAAGTATGAGTCGTCCAATAGGAATTTTCGCATCTCAGTGAAGAATTTATCCTTATCTTGCTTTTTCCAATGTGTAGGAATTGTACCTGTAGCAAGATAGTTAGCAATGTCCGCATACCATGGCAATTGGGAAACAACAAAAAATTGTTCATCAAGGAACATGTCATTGATCGCGGTCGTTTCAGGGGAATCAGTGAGGACAAGTCAAGAGAGATGGTCAGCCACGACATTTTCTACTCCTTTCTTATCATGTATTTCTATGTCAAATTCCTGGAGTAGAAGGATCCATCTTAACAACCGTAGTTTAGCATCCTTCTTAGAGAGAAGGTACTTAAGTGCGGCGTGGTCAGTGAATATAATGATCTTAAGTAGGATCTAAACTTGTCCAAGGCAAAAACTACGGCTAAAAGTTCTTTTTTAGTAGTACTGTAGTTTACTTGGGCTGAGTTTAGGGTTCTACTTGCATAGTAGATGACACATGGCTTTTTCTCTTTTCTTTGGCCTAGCACGGTCCCAATAGCATAGTGGCTAGCATCACACATAATTTCAAAAGGAAGGCTCCGATCAGGTGGTTGCATGATGGGAGCACATGTCAACATACCTTTAAGTGTGGTAAAGGCATTTTAACATTCTTCATAGCCACTCGAACGAAGTTTCCTTTTGAAGTAGGTTACATAAAGGATGAGAGAGTGAACTGAAGTCCTTTATGAACCTTCTATAAAATCCTGCGTGTCCCAAGAAGGATCGCACATCTCGTATGCTCTTGGGTGGTGGAAGATTGGAGATAAGATCAATTTTTGCTTTATCTACCTCAATTCCATTTTGTGAAACGATGTAACCACGTACAATTCCCTTTTGAACCATAAAGTGACACTTCTCCCAATTCAGCACAAGGTTCTTCTCTTCACATCTTTTCAGCACAGCTTTCAAGTGCATAAGGCATTCATCAAAGCTACAACCAAATACTGAAAAATCATCTATGAAGACTTCGAGAATTCTCCCTACCATATTTGAAAATATACTCATCATACAACACTGAAAGGTGGCAGGGGCATTACATAGTCCGAACGGCATCCGTCGATAGGCGAAAGTGTCGAATGGACATGTGAATGTAGTCTTTTCTTGGTCTTCAAGGGTGATCTCTATTTGGTTGTACCCTGAATAGCCATCAAGGAAGCAAAAATGGGAATGACCCGCCAACCTTTCTAAAATTTGATCAACAAAAGGTAAGGGGAAGTGGTCTTTCCTCGTGACGGTGTTTAGCTTCCTGTAGTCAATGCACATTCTCCAACCGGTAGTGACTCTGGTTAGCACGAGTTCATTATTGGCATTGGCTACGATGGTTATTCTGGATTTCTTAGGCACCACTTGAGTTGGGCTCACCCATTGACTATCAGATATTGGGTAAATAATACCCACATCCAATAGTTTCACCACTTCGGCCTTAACCACATCCTTCATGTTTGGATTTAGTCGTCGTTGTGGTTGCCTAGATGTCTTCGCATTCTCCTCAAGGTGTATGCGATGAGTACAAATCAGTGGGTCTATGCCTTTGAGTTCCACAATTGACCACCTAATGGCACTCTTGTGCTCTAATAGAGTGGCAATCAACCTACTCTCTTGTTCCTCATCCAAGTGGGAAGAAATCACCACCGGATATGTATCATCTCGACCTAAATAGACATATTTCAGCTCACTTGGTAATGGTTTTAGGTCGAGTGTTGGTGCCCTGATATTAGATGAGAGGGCTTTGTTCTCGTTTACGAGCAAAGGCTCAAATAGGGCCCTCCATCTTTTGTTATCAAGCACCGACATCGTATCTAAGATGGCATTTATATCTCGTATTGTGTCATCATTTATCTCATGAGAATGGGCCACACATGCCTTCAAAGGGTCGGAATATAATGACAAGGGGAATGTATCTTCCACGAATGATTCAATCATGTTTAGTTCGTGGATATCATCATCAACCTCCCGTGGTTGTTTGCATAAATCAAATATGTTAAGCTCAAGGGTCATATTTCCAAAGGACATTTGTGTAAGTCCGTTTTTACAATTGATAATTGCATTTGAAGTAGCTAGAAATGGTCGGCCAAGTATGACGAGAATTTGAGCACCGGTACCTATCACGGGATGTGTATCCAAGACAATAAAGTCTACTGGGTAGTAGAATTTATCAACTTGGACTAGAACATCCTCAATCATTCCTCTCGGTATACGAATGGATCTATCAGCCAGTTGGAGTGTGGTTTTGGTGGGTTTCAATTCACCTAACCCAAGTTGTTCGTAAACGGAGTAAGGAATGAGGTTCACAGTTGCCCCCAAATTGAGTAAGGCTTGTTTAATCCGGTAGTCTCCTATGATGCATGAGATGGTTGGACTACCCGGATCCTTGTATTTTTGGGGCACCTCTTGTTTGATGATAGCGCTCAAATTCTCAGTCAAAAGTACTTTGTTGCGAACATTGTGTTTCCTTTTGACCGTACACAATTCCTTTAGAAATTTGGCATAAGATGATATTTATTTTATGGCATCCAACAGCGGGATGTTGATCTTCACCTGCTTGAAAACTTCTAATATTTCCAAATTTTTGTCTAAAGGTTTAGGTGAAATCAACCTTTGTGCAAATGGGGCAACCGGCTTGTATTGCCTTTCCGGTTCTTTCTCTTGTGAAGTGTTGTTTAAGCTATCATCCTCTTTGGAATTTTCCGGATCCTTAGGCTTTGGGGCCTTCACTGGATTAGATTTGTCAATTACTTTTCCACTTCTCAAAGTGGTGATAGCTTGAACATGCTCCGTATGATGGGAGGATGAGCTTGCATCTTGTATCTTGAATTGGGTTCTTGGGTTAGGTAGAGGTTGGGCAGGAAGTGTGCCCTTCTCTCTAACACGAGATGAGATTCAACTCTAGCCATTGATGTTTTCAATTCATTGATGGCTTGGGTTGAATTTTGATTGAATTTCAATTGCTCTTGCATGAACCCATCTATTTTCAGAGAATTTGTCTTTTTATACTCAGCTTGAACCGATACAAATGCACCTAACATCTCCTCTAGCGTCACTTTTGGAGTGATGACTAGAGATGGACCTAGTATAGGTTGAGCTTGAGGGATATTGGTTGCATTTGCAGTGGGTCCATTCCTCCAACTGAAGTTGGGATGGTTCTTCCAACTAGCATTAAACGTGTTTGAGTTTGGAGCACCAAATTGCCGTTGATAACTGTTTATGGCGTTTGATTGTTCTTGTAAGATGTCCTGAACTGCTGAAATTGTGGGACAATCTTGTGTTGCATGTTGATTTCTGGCACAAATTCCACAAACAGTTTCAACGTCATTAGAGTTGATCGACTCTCCTTTCCTTAATTCCATGGCTTCGACCTTTCTTATGAGGCTAGCCACCCGTGCACTTATGCTATCCTCTTCCGATAAGACATACATTCCCCCTCTTTCCTTTTGTTGGCCAGTCTTGGAATTTGTTGGTTTCTATGTATCCCAAGATTGTGCATTCTCAGCCAATTCTTCGAAATAATCCCATGCTTCATCAGCTTCCTTATTTATGAACTCCACATTACACATCATCTCTACAAATTGGAGCTTGGGTGAAGTCAGTCCTTCATAGAAAAAGCTTATAATCCGCCAAATTTCATTACCATGATGTGGGCATGCATTTAATAAGTCCTTAAACGTCTCCCAACATTGGAAGAAGGTTTCATCTTCCTTTTGGACAAAGTTCATGATAAGGCGCTTCAACATGTTTGCTTTGTGAGTAGGGAAGAATTTTTGTATGAATTCCCTATGCATATCAGTCCATGCACCAATTGATCATGGCCTTAATGCATGAAGCCAACCTTTAGCTTTATCTTTAAGAGTAAAAGGGAAGAATTTGAGTCTCACCACATCATCAGTCACATTAGCAAAGTGCATGGTGGTTATTACCTCATCAAACTCCTTAAGGTGTTGATAGGCGCTTTCACTGTCTAATCCATGGAATTTAGGGAGAAGTTGGATCACTCCCGGTTTCAAATCCACATTCCCTGCATTTTGTGGAAAAATTATGCATGAGGGAGTGCTCGCTCTTGCTAGTTGTAAGAAATCACGTAAAGTTCTTAGTCGGAGAACATTCTTAACCACATTCTCCCCCGCTTCAGTTTGGTTTTGGCCCAAATTAGGATTGACCATTGGATTAGGTTGATTTGCAGCCATGTTTTCAGACAAAATTGGAGAGTTTAGATGTCTCCTAGCACGTGCCTCTCTGTCAATTCCTTCAACTATTACCCCTTCACTAATGAGTCAGTTATTGGAATCCCGAGCCCAATGTGGCATGCAAATCCAAAAAAATATGAAACGAAAAGAGAAACGAATTCTTCCTTCCCTTCTTTACTCTTCTCTAGGACCGAAGCACAAGGTGTCTTGCAATGGCTAGGCCAGAAGCAAGGATAGAGACCGATTTCTCCTGGTCAATAGGGGTTTAAAGAACTCCCCACCCACTCTTTGAATCCTTTGAGAAAAAGTGCAGAAAAAAGAAGAAAGAGGAGTAGAGGTGAGAAGAGAAATCTCTGAGCACAAGGTGATCCAAGACGGCAGAGCCGACCAATAGGAATCCAGGTGGCACAAGGCCTACCTTTCAGAGATCCAAAAGGAGTCTCCACCCACTCTACAAGAGATGAATATGATAGGAATGAATAGGAGAAGGAGAAGAGTAAGGTTTAGAAAGATAGAACCTGATTCGGCACTTGAGATCCTTATATCTTCTTCAGCTTCCTAGAAATCCCTGAAGAAAAATAAATCAAAATAAACTAAGTTAGAACTATTCCTAAAAATCCTAAATAGATTCTATTTCAGAAATCTGTGAAAAACCGTCAAAGTCCCCGGCAATAGCGCCAAAAACTTGTTCGCTTCCCCAAGCGTAGGGTTGCGATGTAGTAATAGACTCGGTAAGACCGAGGTCAATCCACGGGACTTGTGTAGGAATTCAGAAACACATCCAATAGTGTCTATTGAGAACTAACAACCAGATTTGGTATGAGATGTTGAACCTCAAATTTATACATTGCATTGCCCAGTACATCACAGTATATGCACGGTTTTCATGCTTAAAAGGCCTATCTAATGCATGTTTTGTGATTTCAGGAATGAGAGCGGAATTCACCCAATTAGAGACTAAAAAGAGCCATTTGAAGCCATTGGATGAAGAAGAAAGAGAGGAGAAGAAAGGAAGAAAGAAGCAAAAGGAGAAAGCAGAAACAGAGGCCAGGACCGGTCGTGTGACCGGTTGTCCATCGCCAGGACCGGTCGTCCGACCGGTCCGATTATGCACAGAAGAAAATTTTTCATAAAAGGTCACTGGACCATTCACGATCGGTCGTGCGACCGGTCGTCCGATGCCCAGACCGGTCGTTCGACCGGTCTTTGAATTAAAAGATTAAATCAGAATTTTGGCAAAACTCTCTGGACTAAAAAGTGACGTCAGGGAGCTCAGACCAGTCGTGTGACCGGTCGTCTGCGTAATAAAGCTTCTCCGTGAAGCTCTGAGATTTTCTGCACAGTGCGTAACCTTATGTAATTTCTGGATATTTCCAACGCAAGGGGCTTCCACACTATAAAAGGACACCTAGGGGCTCTTCCTAGGTCATCATAGAAGCCAAGGAAGGTCGTGGGAGAGGACGGAAGTCGTCGTGGAGCGTAAGCAACCCTCCAATTTCTGATTTTTCTAGTTTTTATGCTTTCTATTATGAGTTCTAGTTGTAGTATGACAATGCTCGGCTAGAATCTCTCAGCTAAGGCTGAGAGGTGAAGCTTGTAGCTAATTTCATGTTTGATTCACGTTAATTTAAGTAATTTTCAATTCAAGTTTGGATTTTTATATTCTAGTTCTTAAGTTGGTAGTTTGAGATGTTTTATGAGAGTTAAAGTGCTACAGACATGAATTCCTTGCAATTCTCTGAGATTATCATATGATGCTTGTTTAGATTCAAATTATAGTAATCTTTGAGCAGGCCATAGTCCATAGGCATGGCTGTTACTCCGAAGGCTATGGTTTTGAATTCTACATTGATTGAATGGGACTAGAACTTGGAAGTTCAGCTTGAATGGAATTGAATGTGTTTGAATGCTTTATTTTCCAACTAGATGAGAGATAGGACTTCAAATCTAGTTGTGCTCTATACTTGGATTGATTGGATTGACATGGGATTACTACAAGTGGATCCTTGAATGCCTTAGTACCTTAAATTACTGGTTTTCATTAGGTTACTGTTTTAGTTTAATTACTCAATTGAATCTTCATATCTATTGCAAACTGAGTTGCTGGAATAGTTTGAAAGTTGTTTTTAATTCCCTGTGGATCGACCTCGGTCTTACCAAGTTTTATTACTACATCGCAGCCTTACACTTGAGGCGAGAGAACATGAGATTGATGTAAGTAACAACTTTAAACTAATTTAAAGGTAAACACTTATAAAAAGGCACTAGGGGTTCAAGGATCCACTTGTAGCAATCCTTGATGTTCAATCTGCTATGGTTTTTCAATTTCTCAACTAGAATCGATATTAAGATCTATCTAGCCAAATGGTAGAGCTGTTAAACCAAACAATCTGTCATATGTAAGGCCAATGTATATGATTCACTCAATGCAAGCTAGGATGAGCATGCTCAATTGCATAGGTCAGTCCCAATTCCAATAAACTAAGTTCATAATCATGATCATCATTAAGTCCTGTCACCAGACAAAGCTAGATCATGATTTGAACTTGAATCAATTCACATGCACAGTCCCATACATAATTCAGAAAACCAGAAAAGTATAACTTTGGTAGGAAGTCCCCACATGAAGATCATAGTACTAGAGCGTACTCCAATTCCTCGGATCATACAGGTCTAGACTAGCACACAACAATTAAGAACTTGAGTAATTCTCCCAAACATCCATGAGTCATCATAAGACTAAGAAAAACTACTTAGAACTTGTATTAAGTTAAAACCATTGTTCATAATCATGAAAACCAATCTTAAAACAAACTAAAAACGAATTGAAACATCTTAGATCCACTACAAGCTTCACCTCTTAGCCCTAGCTAAGAGGTTTAGCTGCATATGATCCAAGGAAACATGAAACAACTAGAAAAATCATAAAAACAGCAAAACAAACTAGAAGGAGTTGTGGAACTCTGAAATCCACTTCCACCGCCTCCCACCTTGCTCAAACTCTTCTAAGATACCCCAGGAATGATCCCTAGGTGTCCTTTTATAGTGGGGAAGCTCCGCAACTTCAGAATATTCGAGAATTTGCATAAAACTTACGCACTGTGCAGAGAAATCCAGACCGAAATTAGAAAGTACGCAACATTATGCATGGCCGACCGGTCGCACGACCGGTCTGGGTGACTGGCCGACCGGTCGCGACGGGTCTGGCTGGTCTTCTCATCAGTCCAGCAAGCTTCTGGGCCACAAAATTCTCTGGCCAACCGGTCAGACTGGGTTGGCCGACCGGTCACGACCGGTCGGTGTGCCTTATCACCATGTCCAGCAAGCTTTTGAAGATCAACGGGAGATGGCCGACCGGTCACGACCGGTCTTGGCCCGTTTTCTTCACTTATTTCTTCTTTTCTTCTTTCCTTGCTTCCTTCTTTCTTTGGTCCTCCTTCAATCTTCATTCAAATGGTTCTAAATTGGCCCTTTTCATCTTCAATTAGGTGGAGTCCACTCTCCTTCCTGCAATCACAAAACATGCATTCAATTAGTCTTTAAATCATGAAAATCTTGCATAATGAGTGATGAATTGGGGTCAGAATATGCATAATTAAGAGCTCAACAGAGGCTTATTCTCGTTTAAGGGCAAAGGCTCAAATGGTGCCTTCCATCTTTTATTATCAAGTACCGGCATAACATCCAAAATGGCATTCATCTCTCATATCGTGTCATTGTCAATCTCATAAGAGTGGGCTAAACATGCCTCTAAATGATCGAAATAGAATGTCAAAGGGGATGTATCTTCCACGAATGATTCAATTAGATTTATTTCGTGAACCTCATCATCAACTTCCCGTGGTTGTTTGCATAAACAAAAAATATTCAGCTCGAGTGCCATATTTCCAAAGGACATTTATACAAGCCCATTTCTACAATTGATAATTGCATTTGAAGTAGCTAGAAAGGGGTGGCCAAGTATGACGAAAATTTGAGCACCGATACCTATCACAGGATGTGTATCCAAGACAATAAAATCCATTGGATAATAGAATTTATCGACTTGGACCTAGACATCCTCAATCACCCCCCTCGGTATACGAATAGATCTATCAGCAAGTTGGAGTATAGTTTTAGTGTGTTTCAATTCACCTAACCCAAGTTGTTCATAAATCGAGTATGGGATGAGGTTAACACTTGCCCCTAAATCGAGTAGAGCTTGTTTGATCCAATAATCTCCTATGATGCATGAAAAGGTAGGACTACCCAGATCCTTGTATTTTTGGGGCACCTCTTGTTTGATAATGGCGCTCAAATTCTCAACCAAAAGTACTTTGTTGTGAACACTATGTTTCCTTTTAACTGTACACAATTCCTTCAGAAATTTGGCATAGGATGGTATTTGTTTTATATCATCCAACAACGGAATGTTGATCTTTACTTACTTAAAAACCTCTAAGATTTTCAGTTTTTGTCTAAAGGTTTGGGTGAAATCAACCTTTGGGGAAACGGGGCAAACGGCTTGTATTGCCTTTCCGGTTCTTTCTCATGTGGAGTGTTGTTCGGGCTATCATCCTCTTTGAAAATTTTCAGATCATTAGGCTTTGGGGCCTTCACCAGATTTATCGATTGTTTTCCCACTCCTCAAGGTGGTGATAGCTTGAACATCCTTGGTATGTTGGGAGGACGAGCTTGATTCTTATATCTCAAATTGGGTTCTTAGGTTAGGGAGAGGTTGGCCAAGAAGTGTGCCTTTCTCCCTAACACTGAGATGAGATTCAACTCTAGCCATTGAGGTTTTCAAGTCATTAATGGCTTGAGATGAATTTTAATTGAATTTCAGTTGCTCTTGCATGAACCCATCAATTTTCAAAGAATTAGTCTTGTTATATTCAGCTTGAACTGATACGAATGCACCCAACATCTCCTCTAACGTAGCTTTTGATGTGATTAGTAGGGATGGACCTAGTAAAGGGTGAGCTTGGGGGGTGTTGTTTTCATTCGCAGTTGGTCCATTCCTCTAACTGAAGTTGGGATGGTTCTTCCAACTAGAGTTATACGTGTTTGAGTTTGGAGCACTAAATGGTCGTTGATAACTGTTTATGGCATTTGATTGTTCTTATAAGATTTCTTGGAATGCAGAAATTGTGGGACAATCCAGTGTTACATGTTAATTCCGGGCACAAATTCCACAAACAAGTTCAGCATCCTTTGAGTTAATCGTCTCTCCTTTCTTCAATTCCATGGCCTTGACTTTTCTTGTGAGGCTAGCCACATGTGCACTTATGTTATCTTCTTCTGAGAGGACATAAATTCTTCCTTTTTCCTTTTGTTAGCTTGTATTGGGATTTGTTGGTTTAGATGTATCCCAAGACTGTGCATTCTCGGCCAATTCATCAAAATAGTCCTATGCTTCCTCGGCTTCCTTATTCATGAATTCTGCATTACACATCATCTCTATGAATTGGCGCATGGGTGAAGTCAGTCCTTCATAGAAAAAGTTATTACCCTCCAAATTTCGTAGCCATGATGTGGGCATGTATTTAACAAATCCTTGAACCTCTCCCAATATTGGAAGAAGGTCTCATTCTCTTTTTGAGCAAAATTCATGATAAGGTGCCTCAACATGATTGTTTTGTGAGTAGGGAAGAATTTTTTAATGAACTCCCTAGTCATCTCAGTCCATATGCCAACTGATCTTGGCCTTAATGCATGAAGCCAAGCCTTAACATTCTCTTTAAGGAAAAAAGGAAATAATTTAAGTCTGACTACATCATCAGTTACATTTGCAAAGTGCATTGTGGCTATCACCTCATCAAATGCCTTAAGATGTTGATAGGCACTTTCACTGTCTAGTCTATGGAATTTGGGAATGAGTTGGATTACTCCTGTTTTAAGATCTATGTTCCCTACATTATGTGGAAAAACTATGCATGAGGGAGCAGGTTGTAAGTAATCACGTAGTGTTCTAGGTCGAGGAACATCCTCAACCTCATTCTCTCCCGTTTCGGTTTCGTTTTGGCCCAGATTTTGATCGGCCAAAGGGTTGGGTTGATTTCCAACCATACTTTCAGACAAAATTAGAAAATCTAAACGTTTCCTAGCACGTGGCTCCCTATCAATCCCTTCAACAATTCCCCCTTCACTAATGAGTCGGTTATTAGAATCTCGAACCCAATGTGGCATGCAAATCTCAGAAAAATAAAAAAAGGGTTAGAAAAACCTGTTTGAAGTAACTACTTCGACTCCTAGAATCCTTGTAAAAACAAAACAAAGTAAACAACCTAAGTTAGTAAAGATTCCTAAAAATCTCAAGTAGAAACTGTTTTAAAAAATTTTGTGAAAAAAACCGTCAAAGTCCCCGGCAACGGTGCCAAAAACTTGTTCGCTCGCCTCAAGTGTAAGGCGACGATGTAGTAATAATCTCGGTAAGACTAAGGTCGTTCCACATGTACTTGTGTAGGAATTCACAAACACTTCCAATGGTCTCTAATTGACAGTTAGCTAAACAGGATTTTAAAATTGGATTTAGATAGAAATTTTAAACTAAAAGTGAATGTAAATAATGTAAAAGAGCACTAGGGGTTCAAGGATCCACTTGTAGCAATTGTTGCTTATTTTGGTATGGTTTTGTAATTACACAACTAGAATCAAAATCAAATCCTATATAATCGGATAATAGAGCGGTTATAACAAACAATCTGTCATATGTGTGATTCATGTGCATGATTCCCTCAATTCAAGTTAGGACTTGGGCACACTCAATTGCATAAGTTAATCCTAGTTCTAATAGATTAAGATCACAATCATAATCATCATTAAACTCTGTCACAAAGCATAATTAGATCATGATTTGAACTTCATTCAAATCACTTACAAAATCACACATAATTCAGGAATTCAGAAAGATAGAACTTTGGTTAAAAGTTCCCACATAAAAATCCAAGGTCTAGAGCGTATTGAATCCGATTACTCGGAGTGTACAGGTCTAGATCCATTCAAAACAATTAAGAATTAAAGCAATTCTTCTAAACATCCATGAGCTATCATGAGACTAAGAAAAAATACTTAGAACTTTATTCAAACTTTAAACCATTGTTCTTCACTAATAATCTAACTTGAAACCAAAACAACCGAATTAAAACATCTTAGATTCACTACAAGTTTCACCTCTTAGCCCTAACTAAGAGGTTTAGCCGTTCATGATCTAAGGAAATATGAAAGCAACTAAAGAAAATATAAAAACTAGAAGAACAAACTAGGAGGAATTGTAGAACTTCGGATCCAACTTCTGCCGCCTCCCACCGTGGTAATTCTCTTCTAGGATGCCTTAGGAACGAGCTAGAGTAGTCCTTTTTATAGATTTGAGGCCCTAGGTGCGAAGAAACTTCCAGAAATTTCTCAAAAATAGCACTTTGCGTAGAGGTTTTCGGAGCTCAAAATGTTCCTGAGTGTTGACCGGCTGGCCAGACCCCCTATTCGGCCAGTCGGACAAAGTGGTTGCAAATGAAAAATCTCTAGAGTGTGTTTTACACACCTCGACCCCTCAGCCGGTCGGCCGGCCGGACAGGATGCTTGCAAACCACAAAATCGCTAAACATTGAATTGCATAGCCTGGCCTACTAGCCAACTAGCCGGCCAGCCGACTGGATGTTGAGCTCTTAATTGTGCATATTCTAACCCCAATTCATCACTCATTATGCATGGTTTTCATGATTTAAAGGCTAATCTAATGCATAATTTTGTGGTTGTAGGAATGAAAGAGAGACTTCATCATTCGGATGCTTTGAGACCCTTCTTACATACCTTGACGATCAAAGGAAAGGAATAACAAAAGAGGGAAGAAGAAAGGAAAGAAGAGAAAAGAAGAAAGGAAAGAAAAAGGAGCCCACAAGGTGGTCCGACCGGTCTTGACCGGTCGGCCAAATAGGCCCCAACCGGTCTTGACCGGTCGGTCAATAGATCTCCCCTCTCTTAAAGCTACTGGAGCAAGGCGAGCCTTGTTTGACCTGTCTTGACCGGTCGGCCAGCCCTGTCCGACCGGTCTAGACCGTTCTTGACCGGTCGGCCATGCAATTTCAGGGTTTCAGATTGCAGACAGCAGGCCATTCCCGTTTCTGGTTTTTTGGATCAGTATTCTGGGACTATCATATGATATTTACAAATCCAACACATCCATGTCGAAGAGGAGCTCGACGCCAAACTAACCCAAGTGGTTTCGTGTCGATCGGAGCTACGGATTGACCGTGGTGGCCAAAACAATACGAACTGTCCAGAAAGTTCCAGATTCCGCCTACTCCACTCTTGGCCGGTCCAGATGACCCATCATTGATGATATGAAGAATCTACTTTGACCATCTTTTAGAATACATCCATATATAAATAATCACAAAGTTTCAGATCAAAAGGATGTGTGGTTTGATCGTACAGGTTGAAGAAAGATGGACCGTTCAGAAAGATCCAACTGCGCAGAGTTTATAAAAACCCTAAGTGTTCTAATTTTCGGACCACATTCTGGGATTTTTTTGGACAATCTAATCCATCTATCATGTAGAGGAGGAAGTTTTCTACCAATATTCAAAATTTGGGATCAATCCGACATCTGTATACTCCGAGGCGTTGAAAGCTAGATGACTGGTTCTAAAGGTACCTGAATTGCGCGATTTTAAGAGGCGGTCGCTGATCTGATTGGTGGGCCTATTCAGAAGATAATCTTGGAAATCTAAATCATCTATGAGGAAGATCACCTTACAAGGAAGCTACAAGTCAAATTTGAAGGCAATCCGACCATTGGTTAAGCCGTACGAAGCGAAACAAAATTTGTTACGTTGTGGTACTCTTGCTGTATTATAAAAGGAGGTGTTCTCTTCTATTCCAAGGCAAGCAAGGACGTGGGGAGCGAGGAGTTCAAGTCATAGGAGGCTTCCTAGCCTTCTCCAGCTAGTTTTTCTTCCTTTTCTTAGTTCTAGTTTTATTTTTAATATGCTTTTCATTAGCTAATCTCTTAGCTAGAGCTAAGAGGTGAACCTTATAGTTTTCTTAGTTTGTTTTTATTGGTTTTAAAATTGGATTCATGTTTATGAACAATGGTTTGAAGTTTAATTCAAGTACTAAAGTTGTTTTTCTTAGTCTTATGATGACTCATGGATGTTTGGAAGAATTACTTGAGTTCTTAATTATTGTGTGTTAGTCTAGACCTGTATGATTCGAGGAATTGGAGTACGCTCTAGTACTATGATCTTCATGTGGGAACTTCCTACCAAAGTTCTACTTTTATGGATTTCTGAAGTATGTTTGAGACTATGTATGTGATTTGAATCAAGTTCAAATCATGATCTAGCTTTGTTTTGTGACAGGACTTAATTATGGTCATGATTGTGAACTTAGTCTATTGGAATTGGGACTGATCTATGTTATTGAGTGTGCTCGTCCTAGCTTGTATTGAGTGAATCATGTACATTGATCATACATATGTCAGGTTGATTGTTTTAACCGCTCTATCATCCGGCTAGATAGATCTTAATTTGGATTCTAGTTGAGAAAGTGAGAAACCATAGCGAATTATGCATCTAAGGAGAGCTATAAGTGGATCCTTAATGCTCTAGTTATCTTTCCATTATCAGATTTTCTATTTTATGTTCAAAACCAATTTCACAAACCTCTTTAGATTCTAGTTATTAGGATAATTTGCATTGTTTACTTCCTTCCCTGTGGATCGACCTCGGTCTTACCAAGATTATTACTACATCGCAACCCTACACTTGGGAGGAAGCGAACAAGTTTTTGGCGTCGCTGCCGGGGAAAGAGGTTAAACGGTTCTAATTGTTCTAGTAGCTATAGAGTAGTCTTAATTAGGTAGGATTTTCAGTTTTTATAGAAGTAGATTTTTTGATTTTTTTTTTCTAGATTACTAACAATTTTTTGTTGGATTTTGTAGGACATTGTTGCTGACATATATCTCACTCTATTGGGTAACATCTCTCCATCTCCCTTCTTTTTGTTCTTTTTTCTTGATTAGGGTAGTTTCCAATTCCTCAAAATTTCATCATGTATGATTGGACGAATGGTGCGTACAAGTACCTTTTGGAGGATGAGACGTCGGATTGGGAGACCCAAACTCATTGTGATTGGGATTCCTCCAAGCATGAATATTTTACTGAGATTCAAAGAACCTCCACTACCCCTCAATGTAAGACGCTACATGATTACTGGGTTGAAAATAACAAGAGTGTTCCACCAAGTTTAAACAAGAGGTAGGAATAAGAAAAAGGACCGGGGGAGTAATGACCAACCGGTAAAGACATTGCGTGATCACTTGTATGGTTATGCCTATCAACCATCTTATCAGTATTCGTCATATAACACGTATGGTCTTCATCGAGAGAGTCCTCACACCTGTACTCCAATGGAAGATGAGCCAACCATGGATGCCAACAATTATCCTCAAGAGTTTCTTTCTCATGATCCACAACCGACACGAACTCTTGAGGATACGCTTGCGAGAGTTTATGGAAATAACTGAGCAATGCATACAAAACCTCTCGCCATCTCAAAATCCTGAACCCGACATTGGGAACACCGAATCAATCCCCAACATAGAGGAGGATGTGGTTATCCAAGCCCAACCCTCTTCCAATTTGATGACTAAACTTTTAGGGGATGTAGATCTCAGTGATCCCACCATTACCATCGATTATGGTGAATTAACTATCTCTTTGAGCTATTCCGATTTGAATGATAAAGAGATTTCAAGGATGGTTGACGAACCCGAGGAATCTACAAATCTGAAAGTGATAGTTTGATTGCCTACAATTAGGGTTTGAAGGATGATTGTGAGTCCATGATTTCTTCTTCCAAAGGGCCGAATGTTTTTGAGTCACCGAAAGATGTTCTTGCTAGAGAGATGGCCGAAAGTCGATATTTTTGAGTCCTTCCACCAACAACGCATGCCGGATTCTATTGTGGAAGAGCTCCCTTGGGTTGAAAATTCTGTTTCTTTAGATGATGGGGTGGTACAATCTGAAATTTCAAAAGATCAACCAATGCTAGATGATGTGCTTACCACTGAATCTAAAAATTTTCTTTGGAATACCTCCCCTTTATAGAGGAGGAATTCCTTACCCTTGAAACAGAATTTCCTCAATCACTTAGGGAGAACGAGGACCCTTTATCCCACTCTCTCGATTTCCTAGAAGAATGCATGACCCACTCCTATGATCTGGATGATGAGATGTTTAAGGAGTTGGATAGTTGTTAGACATGGTTTTGGTGCCTGAAGAACACCATTCGACTGATTTACACTCTTTACCATTGTCTGTGGAAGCACCATGCAATTCTGAATTTGTGGAGGAGACAACCCAAACTGAAAAATACTTAATGAATGTCTCTCCACCATCATGGTTCTTCAACCCATTGAAAATTCTGATTGGGAGGACCCGTTTTTAATCAATTACAACCCAATTCAGAACTTGAGGAGATATCTTTTTGCTACTCTTATCTTTTCCTTACATGCGTGTGGTGCACACTATGATTGGACCTTCATGAAGAAACGCACCCAGGTATACATTCGAGTAGGACTTGGATGGTCCTCATGAGAAACCTATTGAAATTTATGAAGATCCTGCTTAAATTTGAACATGTAGTCGATCGGACTAATCAAAGGTAGGTAGGTAGGTTAGGATTTCTTTTCTACATTAGGATTGAATAAGTCTCATTGAGACAATGGAAGATGCTAGAATTGATCAACTTGCTACCTCAGGTACTCTCATTCTCACTCTCCTTTGTTTTATGTCATTGCTCTCATGTCATGCATATTGCATATCTTATTATATTGAGGATAATGTAAGATTTTGGTTAGAGGGTGAGATTCCTTATATGAATGTACTAGCTTTTGTGACATGTCGAGCAATTATGTAGAAAATTTTCGATTTTTCTAAAATTCAAAACTCTTTTGAAAAACGTTGTTTCTATGCATTTAAGATGATATGAGCATAAGAAGAGGAGATACGAAGTGAGTGATGTTGCAAGCTTTGAACTTCTCTTAATATAATGGTTTATATGTGAATTCCCCTATTTATGTAAGTGATAGAAAATTTTGAAACACTTTACACCTAGTTCAATTACACGATTTTTCCAGGGTTGAAAGGAGTATGTGATTTGTGGATTATCTATACTTTGATTTAAGGTGTTGAGAAAACCAAGCCGGGGGGTACTTTGTCCATCCTTGTCCATGGGAAAAATAACAAAAGATATGGATTTCTAAAAATCCTATCTAATGTAAAAGAAAAAGGAAAGGAAGGATGAAATTGGGAATGATGGAAAAAATGGTGGAAAATTCCGATTAGGGCTAACCTACTACCCACCGGGGGATGGTCTACCCGTAATCAAAGCCGGAAATGGGACGTAGTGTGATAAGCTGTCGGAAGAAGGACGGTAAGACAAATTCTTGTCATAGGCTTGTTGTTGCTCTATACACCTTGAGATCTATAGTTTAGTTGATCTATGAAGAAGATAATCCCGAAAAACTCATGAGATGAACTTTCACTATGCACCACTAGGTTGAATTTGTTTAAGTTCTTTTATTTATCAATCAACAGTGGGACAGTTCATATAAACACTTATTATGTTCTGAGAGTTTAAGGTTTCAACCTCTATCACCTAATTTCTCTCTAAAAACGAACACACAGAACCTTACATACTTCTTATCAAAGATCTCCTCTCAACCTAAAACCTCTTCCTTTGAACAAGTGCGTACAAAACGAGCCCTGATCGTTTTACGACCAACCCCCCACACAACTCGAAATTAACACGTAAGATTGGGGTTAAGTAGTGAGTAATACGTACCAAAAGTACTAAATTTCCGATTAGATTACGTATTAAAACACCAACATCCTTACTTTCTCTCTGAAGTAGTAAGTCTACAACTCTGGGAAGAATGTATGGAACTGCTAGTTTCCTTTCCTTATTGTTTTTCTCTTCTTCTTTCCTTTGTTCTCTTTTCTTCTCCTTTCTTTTCCTCGGGGGTGTTCCACCAGACTGGCCAGAACTGGTCAGCCGGTTTATCCGGGGCTGACCAGAACTGGCCAGCCAGTTATCTAGAGGGAGAGATTTCGACGACCTCGTTCCGGTCGGAACAGGCTGCCAGACTGGCCAGCCGGTACGTTAAGTCCCAAAGTCTAATGTCTGTCGTCCGGTAAGGTAAAGACCAAAAAGTATGGTCAAAAACCCAGTAGAATACTATAAACTTTTAGGTTTGTAGGTACAGCTTCTCCTCGAGCTGCGACTTATTGGTGTTCACCAAAGCAACAGTTAGTTTGGATGCCTAACTGGCACCACCGGTTTTGTTATGCTTGATAGGTCTTTCAAGGTCTAAGGCGGATGAGGTGAGACCCGGCCAGGTCCACTGGGTAGTAACTACTATACTTCTTAGATGAATCGGTAGAAGTCTGGTTTAGGTAATATGAATAATCACAAAGTTTCAGATCAAAAGGATCTGTGGTTTGATCGTACCGGTTTGAAGAAAGATGGACCGTTCAGAAAGATCCCAACTGCGTAGAGTTTATAAAGCCCTAAGTGTTCTAATTTTTAGACCACATTCTAGGATTGTTTTGGACAATCTAATCCATCTATCATGTAGAGGAGAAGTTTTCTACCAATGTTCAAAATTTGGGATCAATCCGACATCTGTACACCTCCGAGGCGTTGAAAGCAAGATGACTGGTTCTTAAGGTAACCGAATTGCGCGATTTTGAGAGGCGGTCGCTGATCTGATTGGTGGGCCCATTCAGAAGATAATCTTGGAATCTAAATCATCTATGAGGAAGATCACATTACAAGGAAGTTATAAATCAAATTTGAAGGCCAATCCGACCATTGGTTAAGCTGTACGAAGCGAACAAATCTGTTACGTTGCGGTACTCTTGCTGTATTATAAAAGGAGCACGAGAGAAATAAGGTCCCGTTCGTTCCTGCACCCCTGCGTTCCTCAAGTTCAGTATCCTCCGAAGGATCGGAGGAGGTCGATCAAAAAGGAAGTAAAGATCAAGAAATAAAAATTATACAAAAAGTATTGATTAGAGAATTGATCTCTGATTCTCCCTTGGAATATCAAAGAATCTAACAAATTAAGTAAAAATAACCAAAATTCTAACCTAAGTACAAATACTTGTTCCCAAACTTCAAATTAAGTTCATGATTTCATCAAAGAATCAGAATACTACTGAGTAACTACAAACTTTCTTAATGAACTCCAAGAATTAATACACCACAATCAGATCTGGACATACTAGGCTCCTTAACCTCATACGGATCATGATACTCAAGGACACCCTTAAGGATGGTTTCAAGATGAAAATACCTAAAGACTTCATACAAACTCTGATACATACACTAAACTTAATTCAAGTTTAGTACTAGATCGAAACAGAACACTGTCCTGAATTACTACCAGTACTAACACTTGAATCAGAAAACCTTACCCCGACTAGATACGATACTCATACGAGTAGGATCGAACGTAACTCACTTAGTACATGTAACTAGTATGTATACAGTCCAACTAACAAAATTGGCGAGATAGTAGGCTGATCTATTTAGATTAAAGCTAAGATCAACTCTTTCACTCTTTGGTATCGCTTAATACGTAGATTCCTCTCGATATTCACCTAGGAACTACGAGATCAATAGAAAGGTAATAGTCTAAAAGATAAAATACAAGTTTTGGTTAAAGTGTTTGGAGAAATCTAAGATCAATAATCCTATTAAATGTAACAAATGAAGGAAGGAACACCTAGCTGGAGCCAGAATGGCTCTAATAATGATGTAGCGTTGGGATGTGAACCCCTTCGCTTGTGACCGGTCAACAGGTCAGCCAGCCTGTTCACCGGACGGGTCAATTTTTGATGGGTTGTTAAAACGACAAAGGTCGTCCAAACCGGCCAGCCGGCCACCAACACCGCCCGCCCGCCACCCCAAATTTCACAACTAAAACAACGATAAAGGAAGGAATAGAAGCTACATGAGAATGAGGTGAAAACTAGGAAGTGAGGAAACTAGAAATCCCGAACATTTGTCGCGAGATTCGGAAGTTAACTACTTAAGAGAGAGAGTGATGGTGTTTCGGTACATAATCAACCCAGAAATTATTACATAAAGTTCGTATCATCATTACTTTACTCCAATCTTATACGTGTGTTCTCGAGTTGTGTGGGAGTTGGCCGTAAACGATCAGGGCTCGTTTTGTACGCACTTTGTTTAAGGTAAGAAGTTTTGAGTTGAGAGGAAATCTTTGATACGAAGATATGTGAGTTTCTGTGCATTCACATTTTAAGTCTTTACGGATCACTATCTTCAACTTAGGAACTTGAAAGGTTTTGTATGGTTCATGCGTATACTTTAAGGGAAACTAACTAACTATTTATCTTCTTAGGTTTGTTAAATTGGGTCGCACGAGTCACTTACGGGTAGAGTACCTAAAGATCTCATACCTTCTTCATGAATTAGCTAAGATATGGATCTAACGTTGTACAGATCAACAATAAGCATTTGACAGGAATTTGCCTTACTGTCCTTCCAACGGCTTTCACACTACTTCCCATTTACGGCTTTGGTTACGGGTAGACCATCCCCCTGTTGGTAATAGGTAGACCTTTTCAGAATTTTCCACCATATTTTCAATTATTCCCATGTTTTCATTCTTCCATTCCTTTTCTCATACATTAGATAGGATTTTTAGATAAAGGGAGTGAGGAATGAGAGTACCTACGAGAACAAAAAAACTGGAATCTACCTCCTTCTAACAAACTAAGGAAAAATAAAGAAAATCCTAATCTCTAAACTACTCTATACCCTCTATTAAACTAGGAGATCAAATATCCCGATACATAGGATCAGTCAAAGGTATGGACATACCTTCTGAAGGAAAATTCTTAAAGAACGGTTTTAATCACAGACCATTTTGCTTATAAATAGTTACCATTCCGTGGATTCAACAACTTGACAGTCCTATATGGATAAACAGTTTTCACAATGAAGGGACCGGGTCCATCGAGACCTCAATTTCTTGGAAGTAAATGTAAACTAAGAATTGTACATAATGACCTTTTGATTAATTGTGAAATTCTTACGAATGATGTTATTATCTTGGAACACCTTTGTCTTGTCCTTGTAAATTCTCACGTTCTCATATGCTTCATTCCGGAGTTTCGCAAGTTCATTCAATTGAAGCTTGCGCAACGAGCTTACTTTGTTATAATCAAAATCCATCTCTTTATTGCTCAATATGCCCTATGTTCCAACTCCACAGGTAAGTGACCTAGCTTTTCCTATAGAGGAGTCTATAAGGAGACATTCCAATGGGGGTTTTAAAAAGCCGTACGGTAAGCCCAGAGCGCATCGGTAAGGTGAAGCGACCAATATTTGCTGTCGGGGTTCACTGTTTCTCTCCAAAATATGTTTAATCTCCCTGTTGGATATCTCAGCTTGTCCACTTGTTTGTGGGTGATAAGGGGTGCTCACTTTGTGGTTCACGTCATATTTCTTCATTAAGGCTTTAAATGGACGGTTACAAAAGTGAGACCCTCCATCACTTATAATGACTCGAGGTGTTCCAAACTGGGAAATGATGTTTTCTTTTAAGAAACGAATGAACGTTTTATGGTCATTGTTTCGGCATGGAATCGCCTTGACCCATTTTGAAATATAATCAACAGCAAAACAAAATATATAAGTGTCTAAAAGAAGATGGGAATGGACCCATGAAGTCGATGCCTCAACACTAAAAAACTTCGATTGGTAAGATGGGATTGAGTGGCATCATATTTCTATGGGTTATTCCTCCTAATTTCTGACAAGGCTCACACATTTTTCAAAACTCATGAGTATCCTTGAACATGGTGGGCCAATAAAACCCACATTGCAGAATTTTGGCTATGGTCTTCTTAGCCGAAAAGTGACCACCACAAGCCTGTGAATGACAAAAGGAGATGATACTGTGTTACTCATCATCCGGCACACATCTCCTTATAATTTGATAGGGACAATACTTGAATAAGTACGAGTCGTCCCACAAGAATTTCCTCACCTCGTTGAAGAACTTATCCTTATCTTGCTTGTTCCAGTGTGTTGGAATTGTACCTGTAGCAAGATAATTAGCAATGTCCGCATACCATGGCAATTTGGAGACTTTAAATAACTATTCATTAGGGAACATGTCATTGATCGCGGTCATCTCAGGGGAATCAGTGAGAACAAGTCTAGAGAGATGGTCAACCATGACGTTTTCCACTCCTTTCTTATCACGTATTTCTATGTCAAATTGTTAGAGTAGGAGGATCCATCTTAACAAGCACGGCTTAGCATCCTTCTTAGATAGAAGGTACTAAAGCGCGGCATGGTCGATGAATATGATGATCTTGGATCCAATCAAATATGACCTAAACTTGTCTAAACCAAAGACTACGGCTAAAAGTTCTTTTTCTGTAGTAGTGTAGTTTGCTTGGACTGAGTTTAAGGTTCGACTTGCATAGTAGATGACGCATGGAATTTTCTCTTTTCTCTGGCCTAACATAGCCCTAATAGCATAATCACTCGCATCACACATAATTTCAAAAGGAAGGCTCCAATCAGGTGGTTGCATTATGAGAGCACATGTCAACATACCTTTAAGCTTGTCAAAGGCATTTTAACAATTCTCATTCCACTCGAATGAGTTTTCTTTTAAAGGAGGTTACATAAAGGATGAGAGAGTGAACTAAAGTCCTTTATGAACCATCTATAAAATTCGGCATGTCCCAAAAAGGACCGCATATCTCGTACGCTCTTGGGTGGTGGAAGGTTAGAGATAAGATCGATTTTAGCTTTGTCAACCTCAATTCCATTTTGTGAGATGATGTGACCGAGGACTTTTCCGTTTTGAACTATGAAGTGACATTTCTCCCAATTCAACACGAGGTTCTTTTCTTCACATCTTTTCAAAACAGTTTTTAAGTGTATAAGGCACTCATCAAAGTTACAACCAAATACTGAGAAATCGTCCATGAAGACTTCGAGAATCGTCCCCACCATATAAAAAAAAATACTTAACATACAACGCTGAAAAGTGGCAGGGGCATTGCATAGTCCAAACGACATTCTTCGATAGGCAAAAGTGCCGAATGGACATGTGAAAGTTGTCTTCTCTTGGTCCTCCAGGGCGATCTCTATTTGGTTATACCCTGAATACCCATCAAGGAAGAAAAAATGGGAATGACCCGCCAACCTTTCTAAAATTCGATCAACAAATGATAAGGGGAAGTGGTCTTTCCTTGTTACTGTGTTTAGCTTCCTGTAGTCAATGCACATTCTCCAACCGGTAGTTACTTTGGTTGACACGAGTTAATTGTTGGCATTGGCTACAATGGTTATGCCAGAGTTCTTAGGCACCACTAGAGTTGGACTCACCCATTGACTATCAAATATTGGGTAGATGATACCCACATTCAATAGTTTCAACACTTCGGCCTTAACCACCTCCTTCATGTTTGGATTGAGGCGTCTTTGTGATTGCCTAGATGTCTTCATATTTTCTTCAAGGTGTATGCGATGAGTACAAATCAGTGGGTCTATGCCCTTGAGATTTGCAATTGACCATCCAATGGCGCTCTTATGCTCTATTAGAGTAGCTATTAGCCTACTCTCTTGTTCCTCATCCAAGTGGGAAGAAATCACCACCGGATACGTCTCATCTCGACTTAAATAAACATATTTCAAATCAGTGGATAATGGTTTTAGGTCGAGCTTCGGTGCCTTGATATTAAATGGAAGAGGCTTGTTCTCGTTTAAGGGCAAAGGCTCAAATAGTGCCTTACATCTTTTATTATCAAATACCGGCATAACATCCAAAATGGCATCTATCTCTCGTATCGTGTCATTGTCAATCTCATGAGAGTGGGCCAAACGTGCTTCTAAAGGATCGAAATAGAATGTTAAGGAGGATGTATTTTCCAATAATGATTCAATTAGATTTGTTTCGTGGACCTCGTCATCAACTTCCCATAGTTGTTGGCATAAATAAAAAATATTCAGCTCGAGTGTCATATTTCCAAAGGACATCTATACAAGCCCGTTTCTACAATTGATAATGGAGTTTGAAGTAGCTAGAAAGGGGCGGCCAAGTATGACCGAAATTTGAGCACCGGTACCTATCACGGGATGTGTATCAAAGACAATAAAATTCACTGGATAGTAGAATTTATCAACTTTGACCAAGACATCCTTAATCACCCCCCTCATTATACGAATAGATCTATCAGCAAGTTGGAGTGTGGTTTTGGTAGGTTTCAATTCACCTAACCCAAGTTGTTCATAAACCGAGTATGGGATGAGGTTAACACTTGCCCCTAAATCGAGTAGAGCTTGTTTGATCTGATAGTCTCCTATGATGCATGAGATGGTAGGACTACCCGGATCCTTGTATTTTTGGGGTACCTCTTGTTTGATAATGATGCTTAAATTTTCAGTCAAAAGTACTTTATTGTGAACATTGTGTTTCCTTTTGACTGTACACAATTCCTTCAGAAATTTGGCATAGGATGGTATCTGTTTTATAGCATCCAACAATGGAATGTTGATCTTTACTTGCTTAAAAACCTCTAAGATTTTCAGGTTTTTGTCTAAAGGTTTGAGTGAAATCAACCTTTGGGGAAACGGGGCAAACGGCTTGTATTGCCTTTTCGGTTCTTTCTCACATGGAGTGTTGTTCGGGCTATCATTCTCTTTGAAAATTTTCAGATCATTAGGCTTTGGGGCCTTCACCGGGTAAGATTTATCGATTGTTTTTCCACTCCTCAAGGTGGTGATAGCTTAAACATGCTTCGTATGTTGGGAGGATGAGCTTGGGTCTTGTATCTCAAATTGGGTTCTTGGGTTAGGGAGAGATTGGGCAGGAAGTGTGTCTTTCTCCCTAACACTGAGATGAGATTCAACTTTAGCCATTGAGGTTCTCTGGCCTAACATTGCCCCAATAGCGTAGTCACTTACAAATCCTTGTGCGATGATAATGACTATGCTATTGGGGTAGTGTTAGGCTAGAGAAAAGAGAAGAAACCATACGTCATCTACTATGCAAGTAGAACTTTAAACTCAACCTAAGCAAACTACATAACCATAGAAAAAGAACTCTTAGCCATATTTTTTGCTTTGGACAAGTTTAGGTCCTACTTGATCGGGTCCAAGATCATAATATTTACCGATCATGCCGTACTTAACTACCTTCTTTCTAAGAAGGATACTAAGCCGCACTTGTTTCGATGGATCCTCCTACTCCAAGAATTCGGCATTGAAATACGAGATAAAAAGGGAGTAGAAAACGTTGTGGCTGACCATCTCTCACAACTTATTTTCACCAATTCATCTGAGACGACCGCGATCAATGACATGTTCCCTGATGAACAACTATTCAAAAATTTTCAATTCCCATGGTATGCGGACATTGCTAACTATCTTGCTACATGTACTATTTTGACACATTGGAAAAAGCAAGATAAGGATAAATTCTTCAATAAGGTAAGAAAATTCCTATGGGACAACCTGTACTTATTTAAGTACTGTTCCAATCAAATCATAAGGAGATGTGTGATAGATGATGAGTAACACAGTATCATCTCCTGCTGTCACTCCCAAGCTTGTGGTGGCCACTTTTCGGCTAAGAAGACCACAACCAAAATTCTACAATGTGGGTTTTATTGGCCCACCATGTTCAAAGATACTGATGACTTTCGTAAAGCATGTGAGCCTTGTCTGAAATTAGGATGAATATCTCGTAAAAATATGAAGCCACTCAATCTCATCTTACCAATTGAAATTTTTTATTGTTGGGGCAACGATTTCATGGGCCCATTCTCATCTTCTTTTGGAAATTTATATATTTTGCTTGTCGTTGATTATGTTTCAAAATGGGTTGAGGCAATTCCATGCCGGCACAATGACCATAAAACAGTCATTAGATTTTTAAAAGAAAACATTCTTTCCCGGTTTGGAACACCTCAAGTCATTATCAGCGATGGAGGGTCACACTTTTGTAACCGACCATTTGAAGCATTAATGAAGAAATATGGTGTTAATCATAAGGTGAGCACTCCCTATCACCCGTAAACAAGTGGACAAGCTGAGATATCCAACAAGGAAATCAAACACATTTTGGAGAAAATGGTGAATCCCAATCGCAAGGATTGGTCGCTTTGACTTACCGATGCGCTCTGGGCTTACCGTACAGCTTTCAAGACCCCCATTGGAATGTCCTCCTATAAACTTCTCTATGGGAAAGCTTGTCACTTGCCTATGGAATTAGAACATAGGGCATATTGGGCGATAAAGAAAATTTTGCTTATGACAAAGCAAGCTCACTGCACAAACTTCAACTGAATGAACTTGTGGAACTCCGGAATGAAACATATGAGAATGCAAGAATTTACAAGGACAAGACGAAGGTATTTCATGATAAAAACATCCTTCATAAGACTTTCATGATTAATCAAAAGGTCCTTTTGTATAATTCTTGGCTGCATTTATTTCTGGGAAAATTGAAGTCTCGATGGACCGATCCCTTCATTGTGAAAACTGTTTATCCTTATGGGACCGTCGAGTTGTTAAATCCAAGGAACGATAATATTTTCAAAGCAAATGGTCATTGTCTAAAGCCGTTCTTTGAGAACTTTCCCTCAGATGGTATGTCCATGCCTCTGATTGATCCTGTGTATCAGGATACTTAATCTCCTAGTCTGATGGAGGTATAGAGTAGATTAGGATTTTATTGCTTTTTAATTTATTTATTTTTCAATAGTTAGATGGAAGAAGATTTCCAACTTTGGCTCTCTCAGATATTATCATTCCCACTTCTCTTATTTTGTCATTGCTCTCATGATATCATTGCATTCACATCCTGCTACATTGAGGACAATGTAAGATTCGGTTGGGGGGTTTCATCATCATCTAGTATTTTCTACATTTCGAGCAATCATGTAGGAAAAAATTTCAATTCTTCGAAATTCTAAAACTTTCTAGGAAAACGCTATTTCTATGTACTTTAGAAAATACGAGTATAAAAGGATGAGAGTTGAAGTATTGTGATTTTAAAATCCTTGAATTATTTTAAATATAGTTGATTTCTATATGAACTCCTATATTGAATGATTGATAGAAATTTTCAAAGATTTTGAGTCTAGCTTACATCACACGATTTTCATGATGGACGGGATTATTAGATTTGTGGATTGATTAGACTATGATTTAAGGTGTTGAGGAACCAAGCCAGGGAATTTTGTCCATCCTTGTTCATGAAAAAATAAAAGAAAAGAACGAAAGATATGGATTTCTAAAAATCCCATCTAATGTATAAGAAAAGAAAAGAAAGTTTAGTTATTATTGAATATTTGTTGAGAAATTCCGAAAAGGGCTACCTACTGACTAACCAGGGGAAGGTCTTCCCATAACCTAAGCTGGAAATAGGAAGTAGTGTGAAAGCCGTTAAAGGAATGGTAAGGCAATTTCTTGTCATAGGCTTGTTGTTGTTCTATACGCTTTAAATAGTCAGTTTGATTGATTTATGAAGAAGGGAATCCCTGAAGTTCATGAAATGAACATTCACTTTGTATAATAGACTGTACTTGTTCTAGATCCTCTATTTTTCAATCAATTGGTGGGAATTCTATGTGGAATATTTACGGTATTTGGAGGGTTTAAGATTTCAAATTCTATTGTTGATTATTTCTGAAATTTATACTTGTATGCTTTAGAGTTTATCGAAGAATGTTTCTAAGAGAGTTGAATTTTAGAGGATGGATTTATTTTACACATGTTTTGCTTGGGACTAGCAAAATGTTGGTTTGGGGGTGCGTTGATCTCTTAAATGTGTTTATTTTAACCCCATTTCATCACTAACTATGCACGATTTGTACGATTAAAGATCTATTTAATGCATGGTTCTGTGGTTGTAGGAATAGGAGAGATGTCTCACCATTTGGATGTTAAAGGACACTTCAAAGGGACATTGAAGAGTCAAGGAAAGGAAGAAGGAGAGGAAGAAATCAAGTAAAGAAAGTCCAAAGATAAAGTAGAAGAAAAAGAAGAAAATAGCATTTCCGATGGATCACCGATAGGTGTCTGATTAATCGGAAGAGTTTTCGATGGATGTCCGATTGATCGGACCATCCATTGGACATACCAGAAAAACCAGATTTATGAACAACTCTTTGGACATATTTTCGATCAATCGACACATCTCCAATCAATCAAAGACAGGTATCTGATCAATTGGAACCATGTCCGATTAATCGGAATAAGTAGTAGAAATAATAATTCTTTGGACTCTTTTACGATCAATCAGTCGATCTTCGATCAATTGGAGACTACATTCCGATCAATCGGACCTGTCTACGTAAGTTACACAATTCCAGAAGTTTCCAAGTGAAAGACGGATTTATGCTATAAAAGGAGACTTCTACATCCTTCCTAACCTATCCTAAAAGAGATCTACTGCAGTGGGAGGTGGAGACCGGTGATTGTGGAGTTCTACAACTCTCTCTTTCTAGTTTTCTTTCTAAGTTCATGTTTTTATCAGCTTTCATGTTTTCTTTTAGCATGATAGGCTAAACCTCTTACCTAGGGCTAAGAGGTGAAGCTTGTAGTTTATCTAAGATGCTTTGATTCATTTTAGGGTTTCATAGATTGAATTTTAATGTTGAACAATGGTTTGATTAAGTTTGAATAAAGTTTAAGTTAGTTTTTCTTAATCTTATGATGGCTCATGGATGTTTGGGAGAATTATCTTAATTCTTAATTGTTTTGCTAAGATCTAGACCTGTACGCTCCAAGGAATCGGATTCAAAACGCTCTAAAACTTGGATCTTCATGTGGGAAGTTCAATCCAAAGTTTTATCTTTTCCTAAGAATTCTAGAGTATGTGTTGGGTGTTTATGTGATTTTAATCAAGTTCAAACCATGGTACTAGGTAAGCTTTGTGATAGGGTTTAATGATTATCATAGTTGTGATCTTAATCTATTGGAACTAGGATTGACCTATGTAATTGAGTGTGCTCAAGTCCTAACTTGAATTGAGGGAATCATGTTGATGAACAACACATATGACAAATTGTTTAATGATATAACCACTCTATAATCTGGCTAGATAAGATTTGATTTTGATTCTAGTTGAGTAGTTGAGAAATCCCAGCGAATTATGCATCAAGGATAGCTAAAAGTGGATCCTTGGCACCCTAGTGCTTCTTTTATATTGTTACATTCACTTTTTACAGATTATCTATTTATATTCAACTTTCAATTTTATTTAGTTTTGATTTCAATTAGAGACTATTGGAAGTAATTCTATAAATTCCCGATTTAGTCCTTGTGGATCGACCTCGGTCTTACCGAGATTATTACTACATAGCAACCTTACACTTGGGGAAGCGAACATTTATGCAAGGGAAAATGCAAATAAATTAAACAAATCAGCAAATGTTTCAAGAGCTTAAGGTGTTGGTTGATGATATTAAGGGACGCTTGAATGCTAGGGAAGGGACCTTTCCGGCCCAACCTCATCCCAATCCAAAACAAGCACATGAAATAAGCACCCCTAACCTCCCTAACCCATATATAGAGCAAGCAAAATTCATCACCACTCTTAGAAGTGAAAAACAAGTGGATAAATCTATTCCAGTGAAGGTCGACAAGCCTAATGATCCGGTAATTTCTAAGAATGAGGATGGATCTAACTCAACCCCACAGGAAACAGAACGCATTCATAAGCCCATAACACCATTCCTTTCGAGATTGGTTGCTCCAAAACCTCTCCCTAACTCTCATGATATTCTAGAGGTTTTCAAACAAGTCAAGATCAACATTCCTCTACTTGATGCCATTAAACAAATCCTCTCTTATGCCAAGTTTTTAAAGGACCTATGCACAACCAAACGCAAATACAATGTCCTTTAAAAGGCCTTCCTTAATGAGCAAGTGAGTGTCATTCTCACCCAAAAGACCCCCTCCCCCCCAAATATATATATATATATATATATATATATATATATATATATATATATATATATATATATATATATATAAAGATTCTGGTAGTCTCACGATCTCATGTATCATTGGAGACTACCGGATTGAGCGTGCATTGCTGAATTTGGGGGCAAGCGTAAACTTGATCTTGTACTCGATATACGAGCAATTGGGTCTTGGTGAATTAAAACCCACCAAAACCACATACAACTCGTGGATCGATCTATTCGTGTGCCAAGAGGAGTAGTAGAAGATGTATTGGTCCAAGTCGACAAATTCTACTATCCAGTGGATTTTATCATCTTAGACACACAACCGGTTATGGGCACTAGCACTCAAATATCGATAATTTTAGGCCACCCATTCTTGGCTACATCAAACACAATTATAAATTGCCAAAATGTGGTGATGCAATATCATTTGGGAGCATGACATTAGAGGTGAATGTGTTCCATATGGGTAAAAGGCATAAGGATGATGATGATATCCATGAGGTAGATTTTATTGACTCCATTATGGAAGAAGAGTTCATTTTAAATCATAATTTTAATCCTCTAGATGTTGTTTGCTTCGATCCCTTTGAGAATTGGGATGACAATGATGACCCCCATGAGATAAACATGATAGAATCTATGGAAGAAGGGGAGCTTTTCCAACCCAATCTACCTTAAAGTTTTGAGACATGTGTGGCACACTCCAAGGATGAATTCAATTTGATTGTTAATGAGGCCTTGGAAGTGCCAATTTCTAAAATTTTACTTAACAAGTCACTAATTTCTAATTTACACAAATTTGTTATGTAGGAATTGGAAGATTGGTGCTTGACTTGCTTACAGAGAGGCCAATTTCTGAAAGCGTAGAGGTTAAAGACCCACTCCAACCTACACAAAAGTCTAAGAATGACGAAGACGTAAAGAGCCCAAATATGAAAACTTCCTCCCCTGAGGTCTCTTACACCCTAGAGGAGTGTTTGACTTATTTTGAAGATTAGGATGATCCCATGATTAAGGACATAGTGCATGTATTGAAAGAGACCCCTCTTATGCCTAAAAAGCTTCATTCCACAGAGTGCCAGACTGAAATATCGATTGTGGAAGCATCGATAAAAGTTGATTATGTGGAGATCATCCTAATTTGTGTGGATGAAGTGATTGAAGTCTCCAAATCTCTTTGGTTTGTTCAAACGAAGAACACCACTTCTGGGATGACCCATATTTGGCAAATTTTTGCCTAGACAAGATGAAAATGAGATCCATATTTACTGATGTCCAACCAATGCAATTCTCCTTTCCTAGTACATGTGACAACATTATTGTGAAACCCACTGAAAATTTTCAGCAGGATTTTCAATGGGTTAGAATGATTGATGTCACCAATGTACTTTCCAAGGCAGGATGGTGGATAGTTCTATTAAAAAATCTGTTACACCACTTGATGATCTTGCTAAACTTTATTCTTTTGGATGTTATAATGATGCCTGATCTTCTAGTCTGATAGAGATTCTCTTTCTAAAAAGGATGGGTTAGGTATTTTTATTGCTTTAAGTAGATTATGTTTAGTTTGTTTTCTGTTTTAGGTTTATTGCTTTAGTAGATTTAGATGTCGGAGGTAGACTCCCATGATCGACTCACTCAGGTACTCTCATACTCACCCTCTTTTATTTTTTATCATTGCTCTCATATTCATGTTGATTACATATCTTTTACATCGAGGACAATGCAAGATTTGGTTGGGGGTGAGATTCCTAGAATCTAACAATTTGTGACATTTCGAGCAAGTTTTTGTAAAAATTTTTCAATTTTTCTAAAACATCAAAACTCTTTTAGAAAACCTTGTTTCTATGCACTTGGAATGCTATAAATATGAAAGGATGGGAGATTTATTGATAAGATTTTAAGATTTCTGAATTATCTCAAATGTAATGGTTTTATATATGAATTCCCCCATTGAGTTGATTAATAGAAAATTTTAACATTCTTTAGTCTAGTTCACATTACACGATTCTCGTGATTTGAAGCGAGTATTAGATTTGTAGATTGGTAAGACTAAAGATTTGGAGTGTTTAGGAACTAAGCTAGGGAACTTTGTCTATCCTTGTTTGTGTGCAATAAGAGAAAAGAATGAAAGATATGGATTTCTAAAAATCCTATCTAATGTTTATCAAAAAGGGAATGAGGATATGGCATTCATTGAATATTTGTGAAAAATTTCGAAAAGGGCTACCTATTACCAATCAGGGTATGGTCTACCCATAACTAAAGCTGAAAATGGGAAGTAGTGTGAAAGTCGTCGAAAGAATGGTAAGGCAAATTCTTGTCATAGGCAATTGGTTGATCTGTACACTTTTAGATCTTTTGTTTCACTGATTTATGAAGAAGATAATTCTGAAAATTCATGAGATGAATATGCACAATGCACATTAGACCATACACGTTCGGATTCTTCTATTTCTCAATAAATCAATGGGGATTCTATGTGAACGATTATTATGTTTGTAGAGCTTAAGACTTTAAATTCTTAGCACTCAATTCTTTTGAATTTTGCACTTATGTGTCTTAAAGTTTATAGAAGTATAGTTTCCAAGAGAGAGTTGAGTTTTTAAAGAAGAGAATTGTTTCACGTATGTTTTGCTCGAGAGTAGCAAAATGCTAGTTGGGAGGTGTGTTCGCTCGCCTCAAGTGCAAGGCTGTGATGTAGTAATAAATCTCGATAAGACCGACGTCGATCCACAGGGAAAGAGGTAAACAATTCCAACTACTCTAATAACTTAAATCTAAGAAGTTTTTAGAAAAAATAGTTTTTAAGAACTAAATAGGAAATCTGAGATTTGGGTAGAGCTAGAGCATCAAGGATCCACTTATAGTAGTTCAATACCAATCCATTCATCCAAGCATAACACAATTAGAATCAAAGTCCTATCTCTCATCTAATTAGATGATATAACATTCAAGCACAAACAGTCCCACTTAAATCTGAAAATCAAATTTCTAATTCTAATGAAGCATATAGAACTCAAACTTGTAGCCTTCGAAGTAACAGCCATGCCAAGAGACTATGGCATGATCTGGGGTTACTACAATTCGAATTTAAACAAACCCATCATGACAATCTTAGAGAATTGCAAAGAACTCATGTCCAGAGTACACAAACTCTCATAATTCATCTAAACATCCAAACTTTATTCAAACTAGAAGTTCAAAATTCAAAATTAAGAAAATGGTAGTTGAAATAAAAGAATTAAAGTATTAAAACCAACTACAAATTTCACCTCTAGCTCTAGCTAAGAGGTTAACTAAGAAAAAGAATATTAAAAGTAGAATTAGAACTAAGAAAGGAAGAAAAACTAGCTGTAGGAGGCTAGGTAGCCTCCTAGGACTTGAACTCCTTGCTTCCCATGTCCTTGACTGCCCTGGAATAGAAGAGAGCACCTCCTTTTATAATACAGCAAGAGTACTGCAATATAATAGATTTTGTTTCGCTTCGTACAGCTTAACCAATGGTCGGATTGCCTTCAAATTTGATTTGTAACTTCCTTGTAATGTGATATTTCTCATAGATGATTTAGATTTCTAAGATTATCTTCTGAATGAGCCCACCAATCAGATAAGCGACCGCCTCTTAAAATTGCGCAATTCGGGTACCTCCAGAACCAATCATCTTGCTTTCAACTCTATAGAGTGTACAGAGGTTGGATTGATCTCAAATTTTGAACATTGGTAGAAACCTTCCTCCTCTAGATGATAAATGGATTATATTTTACAAATCAACTCCAGAATTGGGTGCAAAAATTAAAACACTTAGGCCTTTTATAAAATCTGCGCAGTTGAATCTTTATGGATGGTCCATCTTTCTTCAACCGGTACGATCAAACCACACATTCTTTGATCTGAAACTTTGTGGTTTTTCATATATAGATGTGGTCTAGATTACGATCAAAGTAGATTCTTCATATCATCAATGATGGGCCACCTGGACCATTCCAGTGTTGAACAGCGAAATCTGGAAACCTTCTGGACAGTTCGTATTGTTTTGGCCACCATGGTCAATCCATAGCTCCAATCGACACGAAACCACTTAGGTTATTTTGGGCGTCAAGCTCATCTTCGACATGGATGTGTTATATTTCCAAATTTCATCAAGATGGCCCCCAAAAATTGGGCTAAAAAATAAAAAATGGGATTGCCTGTATTTGAAATCTGGTTTAGAAAGTGCATGGCCAACCTGTCATCCGACCGGTCGAACCACAGGTCGGCCTTCATAAAATTAGTCCAGAGAGTTTACTATTTCTGGAGGGTTTGGCCGGCCCGTCGGTGGCTGTGGCCGGCCGGCCGGTCAGGCTGTAAATTATGACTTTTTCACACTTTTCTTCCTCCATTGCATTGCATCTTCCTCCATCTCATGTCCTTTATTTCTTTGATCTTCAAGGCATACAAAGTGACTCTTTTAACCATGAATTGGTGAAGTCTCCCTCTCATTCCTACAATCAGAAAAACATGTATTAGATGAGACTTTTAAACATGAAAACCATGCATATAATGTGATCTAATGGGTTGGCAAATGTATATATTGGAGGCTCAACAAGGTGTGTTAAGCTCCTAATTTGTATATATTATAACCCATTACATCATATTATATGCATGATTTATATGTTAAAAGACATGTCTAATGCATGTTTTGTGGTTGTAGGAATAAGAGAGAGACTTCACCTAATTGATGACTAAAAGTAGCACTTTAAAGCCATTTGATGAAGACTAAAGGTGGGCCAAAGAAGAAAGAAAGAAGCAAAGAGGGGAGAGAAGAAAGAAGGAAAAGTGAAGAAATGAAGACTCTAGACTGGTCCTAACCGGTCGGCCAACCTTGCTGCTCCCTCTCTTGTTCACTAGACTAGTTCCAGACAGGTCCGACCGATCTTAACCAGTTGGCCAGTCCTTGAAAATCACTCCAGCAGCTACTGGAGCTTGCTGGACCAAAACCTAGGCTGGTCCGACCGGTCGGCTAGTGTAAATATTGTAGATTTTTCAGAAGCTTGATATACAAGCTCCGATTTTCATGTGCTGCATAAGTGGCTACGCAATTCTGAAAGTTTCTGAGTTGGTGGTGCCTCTTCATTATAAAAGGACACCTAGGGTTCATTCCTAAGGCATCATAGAAGGCTTGGGACTTCGTGGGAGGTGAAGAGGATTGTCGTGGAGTGTCTACAACTCTCACAAACCCGGTTTTTACGTTTTTCTTTAGCTTTTCATTGTTTTTAGTTGTAGCATGATGATGCTCGGCTAGAACCTCTTAACTAAGGCTAAGAGTTGAAGCTTGTAGTCAGTTATTATGTCGAATTCATTTGATTCAAATACTTTACTTAAAGTTTGGATTTTTAAATTCCAGTTTGAATAAAGTTGGTATTTTGGATGTTTTATGAGAGTTCATGTCCTTCGGACATGGGCTCCTTGCAATTCTCTGAGATTATCATGTTTGGATTGATTAGAATCGAATTGTAGTAACCCTAAAGCATGCCATAGTCTCTTGACATAGTTGTTACTTTGAAGGCTACATCTTTGAATTCTATGTACTTCATTAGAATTAGAATTTGATTTTCTGACTTAAGTGGGGATTATTTGTGTTCGAATGCTAAATCTTCCAACTAGAAGAGAGATAGAACTTCGAATCTAGTTGTGTTTTTGCTTGGATGAATGAATTCACATGGGACTACTACAAGTGGATCCTTGAGGCCTTAGTTCCGTTAATTATCAAAATTTTCCTAAAGTTACTACTTTAGTTAGTTTTTGAATTTGAAATCTAAAATTGCTGAGATTGAAATTACTGGAATGTTTTGAATTGGTTTACCCTAATTCCCTATAGATCGACCTCGGTCTTACCGAGATTATTACTACATCGCAGCCTTGCACTTGAGGCGAGCAAACAACCATCAATAAGTTAAACTAAAAAAAAAAAAAAAAAAAAAAAAAACTACTGTAAAACATTAAAAAAAACTTGATTTGGAAGACTTGTAGATGCTCTGCAGCAATCCTCTTCACCTCCTGCGACTTCCAAGCCTTCTATTATATCTTTAGATCTACCCCTAGGTGTCCTTTTATTGATTTAGAGCTCCACCGACTCAGAAACTTTTAGAATTGTACAATACTTTGC
This sequence comes from Liriodendron chinense, assembly GCA_003013855.2. Classification (NCBI taxonomy): domain Eukaryota; kingdom Viridiplantae; phylum Streptophyta; class Magnoliopsida; order Magnoliales; family Magnoliaceae; genus Liriodendron; species Liriodendron chinense. Next base: position 8,851 of record ML058466.1, on the reverse strand, counting down.
ACTGCGCATGAAAAATCGGAGCTTCAAGGAGAAGCTGTTGTTTCTAGACGTTGGCCGACCGGTCGGAGCTTGTACAACAACAATGAAAATAATCTAGATACCATCTGACCTGTCTGCCGACCTGGTAAAAACAGTCCAGCAAGTTTAGTTCAAAAAAACTTAAAAATCGGACCTGTCTGGCCTCAGGGCCGACCTGTCGGCCGATCGGCCGGCCGGAGGTGTAACTGTTCACTCCCCAAGTGTAGGGTTGCGAAGTAGTAATAATTTGGAAAGACCGAGTATCTTTCCCACAGAGATTTATGAATGGGTATTCTCAGATTTTGTCTGAAACAACTAGTAATTAAGATCCTATTAAGAACTAAAGCTAGAAAATAGTGATTTGGGTGTAAACAGTGAATGTGTAAGGTAATATCAATCTAAAAAGGCACTAGAGCGCCAAGGATCCACTTTTGATAAGTTTCAATGCATCAACACAACTAGGTCTCTCATAACTCAATCGGAATCGAATTCATATCTCTATCCGATTGGAATATAGAGCGGTTCAATCAGCAATTATCCAAAACAAGTGTTTATTCATTGATTCAATTCCCACATCAATGCTTAGGCCTTGGGCACACTCAATTGTGTAGGCCAAGCCTCTTCTCAATCTAGTTGAGATTCACAACCATAGCTTTCATCAAATCCTGTCACTAGACTTGATTACAACTAATGATCAGAACTCTAATTAAATCAAAATCAATCAATAAACAGTTATTTAAGATTACTACAAAGATAAGAACTTTAGTTGAATGAGTTCCCACATGAAGATCAGGCCATTGCATACAAGGCAATCAAAGAATCTACCATACCCGGAGTCGATGATAGATCAATGAACTACACAAGCATAAACAATGCTCAGAAGCTAAATTACTAAGTTAGGATCACTAAGAATCACATGAGCCCGGAGTCATCAAGAGATCAAAGTAAAAACCCAACTAGTACTTGATTCAAACTCACATTAACTAAAATTCATCAATTAAATCATTAAAAGGAAACCTAGGTTGCACCAATCCATAAAAAACGAATCAAAAGCTTTACCTCTTAGCCCTAACTAAGAGGTTTTAGTTCATCTCTAACATCCTTGAACTAGAAGCCTCAAAAACATAAAAACTACTCAAAAAACATAAAAACAGGAAGAAAACTAAGAAAACTTGAAGTAAAATCTGTCTCCCAAGCAATCCCCATGTCCTAGCATGCCTTGGTATGAAGAGGAGAAGTCACTTTTATAGATTGGCGCGGAAGATTCCAGATTTCGTGTAAGGATACGCACTTGCGTAGAGAATTTCGGAGCCCGATTTAGAAGCTGCTGTTTACGCAGGTACGACCAGTCGCACAACCGGTCTGAGCTTGTGGACGACCGGTCGCATGACCGGTCGTAAAACGGCAAAAATCGTCCATCGAGTTTTCATTCTTTAATTTTAATTCAAGGAACGGTTGCACGACCGGTCCGAGGTGTGGATGACTGGTCGCACGACCGGTCGCAGATGGTCCAGAGACAATGTGCAAACAGGCTTCTTCTGTTGAGTAGCCAGACCGGTTGGACGACCGGTCTTAGGCTTTGGACGACTGGTCGGACGACCGGTCGTGAGTGGAGTTTTCTTCTTTCTTTCCTTTATCTCCTTTGCTTCTTTCTTCATCCTTTTGCACTTGGTTCTATGATCTTCAATGTATATAAAGTGCTCTATTTAGCCTTGAATCAGTGAAATCTCCATCATGTCCCTACAATCACAAATCATGCATTAGAATAGCCCTTTAAACATGTAAACCGTGCATAATGAGTAATGAATTGGGGTTAGAAATATGCACAATTAAGAGCTCAGCAGTAACACTAGGGTTGTTTTTTGCATTTTACGCACTTTTTTGTTCTAGCCCTATAGCTCTATACTTTGGTTTTTCTGGCCCTTTCAGGTCTTTTAACATGATTCTTTCAAGGCTTTTTCTCCACTTCTTTAGCTCATCAAAGCTTGGTCTCTTAATCATTCTAAACCCTTCAAATTACTATTAAATCCATGACATCTCTCTCTTTTACCTACAAACACAAAAGCAAGCATAAGTCCTTAACTTTAACAACTTAAACTATGCAATTGTGCTATTAATTGGGGTTCAAATATACACAATTCATGGCTCAACACACCCCCCCAACCAACATTTTGCTAGTCTCGAGCAAATCATGGCTGATGAAACAAATCACTTTTCTAAAACTCAACTCTCCCTTAGAAACTATACTTCTATTAAACTTAAAGACATACGAGCACAACATTCAGAGAGAATTAGTGATAAGAACTTGAAATCTTAACTCCCTAAACATAATAAGTATTTCACATAAAAACCCCACCAATTGATTGACAAATAGAGGAATCCGAACAAGTGCGGTCTAATGTGCATAGTGAATGCTCATCTCATGAATTTTCAGGATTACCTTCTTCGTAGATTAGCAAAACTAAAGATCCAAAGGTGTACAGATCAACCACACATGCCAATAACAAGAATTTGTCTTACCGTTCCTTCGACAACTTTCACATTACTTCCGACTTCCAGCTTAAGTTATGGGTAGACCTTCCCCTGGGTGGTAATAAGTAGCCCTTTTCGGAATTTTGCAATATATATTAAAAAATAAACATTTTTCTTCTTTTCATATACATGAGATAGGATTTTTAGAAATCAGTATCTTCCATTCTTTTCTCTTCTTATTTTCTCATGACCAAGGATGGACAAAGTTCCCCAGCTTGGTTCCTCAACACTCTAAACCTTTAGTCTAACCTATCTACAAATCTACGTAATTCTTTCAAACATGAGAATCGTGTAATGCGAACTAGACTAAAAAGTGTTCCAATTTCTATCAGTTATATAACTAGAGGAATTCATATAGAAAACTATATATTATAGGTAATTCAAAAATTTTAAAATCAATCACTTCATCTCTCTTTCTCTCATACTCATAACATCCCAAGTACATAGAAACAAAGTTTTCTAAAAGTGTTTTGAATTTTCAGGAAAAATAGAAATATTTACTATAAAAATTGCTCGAAATGTCACAAACACTAGATTCATCTAGGAATCTCACCCCCCAACAAAAATCGTATATTGTCCTCAATGTAAAAAGATATGCAATAAGCAATGACATGAGAGCAATGACAAAAATAAAGGAAGGTGAGAACGGAGTACCTGAGAGAGTCGAATATGGAAGTCTATGTAAATGCTAAGCACAAAATGTGAATGCTAAGCATAGTGTAGTGTCAAATTTCGTAGACAATAGTATAGTGCATGAGGTTGTGTGAGCAAGCCAAGTTCTTTGAGAAGACAAGAGTCAACCTCAACAAACATATCAAGATCAAGACTATTGACTCTACAACAGAAGTTGCAGGCAAAGGTTAAAGATAAACATATATGCTAAAGGTATATTGACTATATGGATGACCCAAGGTTAGGTGTATTTCATATGAATTTTAAGTTAATCACTCTAATTTCTTTTTAAAGTCATATTTCAAGGAAATTTGGCTAGCCTAACCTTGTAAGACTCGTACCCTGAGTTGCCCTCCAAACGCTTTTAGTTTCCGGGTACCGGTACGTCCTGGATGGACTAGATTAGTGAGCCTTGATCGCGACCGTATTTTAGTACCGCATCAACCCAAGACCTATACCCCCGGCGAACGCGTAGGCGCTTGCAATTCCAACGCCACGCGGCACCCCCATTGCGCATTGTTAGTGCACTTTTCTGTGGCATACTAGTGCACCTTGTTTGTCAATCACTTAGGTCAGTGAGTCTAGTGTCGGTTGAGCTAATGAAAGACGAAAAGACCGAAGACTCAAGACGGACCAGCTGCTAGTTCCTTCTACTTTGTCCATTTTCACTAAGTAACCACACGGAACAGAACTGGTTTTGCAATGGGTATTGGAGAATCTACTGAACCTGATTGATCCATATGGAAATCAGTAGAAGTAATCAGAATCTTGAGGTACTTTTTGTACTATTCTATCTGATTAATTTCTCCACCTTCGACGACATTTGTTTTGTCGAGTTTGTCGTCAAGGCTAACTAGAAGCTAGTTCGCCTGTAACCGAGGCTATCCTGAGGCTAGGTACCTGTCTTCGAGGCTAATTAGTTTTAAAAAGGTCGTTGAAACTTTTGGGTGACCTGTATAAAGGCTAGTTAGCCTGTCAGAAGGCTAGGTAGCCTTCCCCATTCAGGCTAGTTAGCCTGGTAAGAGGCTAGTTAGCTTTATAGGAGGTCTCTTAAGAAACCTGATTTTAGGCTAGTTAGCCTGTACAGAGGCTAGTTAGCATGACCAGAGGCTAGGTAGCCTGGAAGAAGACTAGTTAGCCTCTATGCGCTTAGACGGGCAAAAAAATGGCAACCTTCTTTTAGATAAATTTCTACCCCCAAGTAAAAAACTCATTCTCTCCCCTAAAACTCCTCTATCTTCGATGGTAACGATCTCTAGTAATCTCCGAGATAAGGTTTGGGTTTCGCTCAGTAAGAGGAACACAAAAGTAGTGTTCGAACCCGGTAAGTTACCGTAGAACTCTTACCTGAACAAGGGAGAACTAAGGATCCCAAATCTGTGGAACTACTATCAATTTAGGGAACAGATTTGTGATGGATCCTCAGGTTTATTCACATAAGGAGGTCCTTTGGGTAAAGGATGGTAAACATCTCCAAAGTGGTAAGGGATCGTGGAACCCGTAGAGGTTACCTCGTAGTGTACGTTCCATCGACTAGAACCTCGACTTCGGAACCGTTTCGCCGCCGCAGTTTCTAGCCCCCTCGTGTTCCTCTCGACTAAGTTCGTCCCTCTCCTCTCGCTCTTCTTCGTTGGGTTTCGCGATGTTTCCCCGAGTTAGGCTGTTCACTCCAACAGAACAATCCTCAGGTAGGTGAGTTAAGGGACACCCTCAACTCACATCTCAAACAAACTGTTTGAGCTTGATCCCAGCAATCGGCTAGGAACCGGATAATCAACCCGGATTTTAGATCCATGCAATCGGTAAGGAACCGAGCAATCAGCCGGATTTGTTTCAGAGGTTCCCCCTCTGTGGTTGTGCCCACGTTTACACATCCAACCCTCCTTGGATATTTGAGGGGCCAACCCACCTAAGCTAAATTTTGTGGAACCAACCCTCCTTGGTCTAAATTTGAGGGATCACTTACGGCCACACGAGTTTCCCCAACTCATGAACTTGGCCCTCACCTCATCTGTTCATCAGCTTGGTGATATGTAGGAACACAAACACTAACAAGAACTCGTGTAAAGACAAAAACGTAACGCAAATTGAACAATTAATACTTACGAATCAATCCTTACATACGAGCCGTGAACTATCCGTGATGTGTGTGTGTACTACATGAAAGTGAGGAGTACATCTGAACTCGAAAACAACTAGGTAAGAGATATCAGATGTACACAACATATCTGATCCAACAATAACGTATATAGTAAATGATCAGAAAACGAACCTGGGTGAATCCGAATCTTCGACTTCACAATAGCGAATGCATCAAGTTAAACAATTTAAACAATGCATCCGCTTTTCTAAAATTTTTCCAGGATTAGTGGGGGGATATCCAAATCGGTATTAAGATCAACGAGAAATTCGAAGCGTGCACATACGTATCCCACAGCACAATCTGATGGGCTCCGCTTTTCTAAAATTTTTCCAGGATTAGTGGGGGAGGATATCCAAATCGGTATTAAGATCAACGAGAAATTCGAAGGGTGCACATACGTATCCCACAGCACAATCTGATGGGCTTCGTTAAAGTCACTATGGGCCACACTTTCAAAGCTAGTAAACGCGTTAAGCGCCACCCGGCGCGTTGTGCGCATATCACGCTTGGGGTGAACGTGTTTAGGGTTCTTTCCAGTTTAGTTAGTTAGTGGGAGTGGGTATGGGGAGAGTAGTGGGATCAGATGTGTTCGGTATGGGTGGGGTAGGGAGAGAGTGGAGTTTCAGTTGTGTTGGTATAGAAAAAACTCGAGAAGTAACACGTATAAGATTGGGGTTAAGTAGTGAGTAATACGTTCCAACAAGCGAGCGGAGTTCACGTTCCGACGCTACATCATTATTTAGAGCCATTCTGGCTCCAGTTAGGTGTCCCTTTCTCCATTTGTTAAGGTTGATTAGATTATTGATCTTAAATTCTTCAAATCCTTCTATCAAAAAGTGTAGTTTATCTTTTTAGTCTTTAATTCTTCTTGATCTCGTAGTTCCTAGGTGAACATCATCAGGTTACGGTTAGGTAAGTAGGTTCATGTTGTGTTAATCTTAGTTTCAGGATAGAGAGTAGATTAACCTTCTATATTGTAAGTTCGTGTTTGTCAGGGTGAATTTAAACCTTTATCTAAAGATCAAGATTACTTCGTGTATCTTGAACTTGAACATCGGAAGCCTCATTGTCGGTACGGATACCTGATACCGTAAGTGTTCCCAATGATGTTAAGTTTAAGTTTGTTGGGTTAGTACCATTAGAATCTCTTAACGTTCCTTGAGTACAGGCCTCGTGTGTTTGAGAGTGTTTTGAAGATTTTTTGGTTTGAAATAAGTTTGATCTTGAATTTTTAGGTTTTAATTCTTTTCCCATGAACTTTATTTTCTTAATTCGTAACTTTGGTTGATGTTTAAAGTGGATATCGAGATCGATTCTCCAATCGATTCCTTTTTGCATAATTTTGATCTTGATCTTGATTTTTTTCCTTCTTTTTGATCGACATCCTCCGATCCATCGGAGGATCCTGAACTTGAGGAACGAAAGGTGCAGGAACTGACTAAACCTTATCTTCTCTCGTGGAGGAAAATATTATGTCGTTCTCATGACGTTGTATTGTCTAAAACAAAGCGAAGCATGTTGAATTGGTTACCAGCCTAACGGAAGTTTAAACTAAGCATGGAAGGAACATTACACTATAAGGAGTATCTACTAAATCTAAAGGTTTTAATAGAAGACTTACCCGGGTGGTTAGTCTAGTAGCTGACGGAGAGTTTTAGTGTGTTAAGCCCATGGAAGTCTTGGTCAGTAGAACGAAAGTTACGGGGCCTCACATGGCTCCAGCCTAACTAGAGTTTAAAACTTGTAACCATCTTTGAACGAGGATATGTACTATCTACCTAATCTAACAGGTTTTGTTAGGGTCTTACACCAGGCTTTTAATCTTGTGAATCCCGAAAATATTTGAGACACGTCAACCTAGAAAGACCTACCAGGTAGACAGAAGTTGACCATGCTAGTTTGGTGTGTAGGAAAACTAGAATTTGAAAACACCAATAAGTATATACCTACACCAGATTTTATACCAGTTTCATCTAAGAAGTATAGTAGTTACTACCCAGTGGACCTGGCCGGGTCTCAACTTGTCGCTTTAGACTTTGAAAGACCTGTCAAGCATAACAAAACCGGTGGTGCCAGTTAGGCATCGAGGCTAGCTGTGCTTTGGTGAACTCAATAAAGTCGCAGCTCGAGGAGAAGTTGTACCTACACAACCTAAAGGTTTGTAGTAGTTGTACCCGGGTTTTTTAACCCGACTTATTGGTCTTTGCCCTTATCGAACGACGGACTTTAGACCTTCTGACTTTAATGTACCCTGGCCAGTTCTGGCCAGCTTGTCCCACCGGCTGGCCAACTGCCAGATCTGGACAGACCGTCCACAGGTCCCTCACGTCGGCTGGACAGAACTGGCCAGCCCGGAAGAACCGGCTGGCCAGCCTGGGTTAAAGACGTAACAAAGAAGAAAAAAAGAAGAGAGGAAGGAGAGAGAAACGAAAGAAGAAAGAAACCGGGTGGAACCCAGAAGTAGGTTCCGAGGATTTACAGAGAAGAACCAGAGGTTAATCTACTTCAGACGAGAGTAAGGATGTTAGTGTTTTGGACGTAATCTACCCGGAAATTTGTACGTTTGGTACGTATATTACACTACATTACCCGGTATAGTACATATTTAACCTCCAAGTTGTTTCCAAAAGTACTTGATTTCTGATTAGATTACGTACCTAAACACTAACATCCCTATTCTCTCTCCTAAGTAGTTAACCTCTGAATTTCTGCGATAAAAGTTCGTATCTTCTAGTTTCCTGATTCACAGTTTCCTACCTTCTTTCTTCAGTCTCCTTTCTTCTTTCTTTCGTCTACTTACACGGGTTCTGACCAGCAGGTATCGGTCCTGGCCAACAGGCTGACCAGGCTTGTGAGTTGTTTTCTCTTGAGACGACGGTTATAGTGACCTGGTAGGTGCTGGCCAGCAGGTGTCGAGTCGGACCAGCATGCTGGCCAGTAACTTAATTTTGACGCCCAATCTTTAATACTTTTTGAGACCCTGTCAAAACCTCCAAAACTCTGGCCAGCACGCTGGCCAGCAGGTCCTCGAGTCTGGCCAGCACGCTAGCCACAGACACATTGTTACGCACAAGATGTTCGAAGCTAAAAGAGACACGTCAGGCTCTAAAGAACGCGTAAGACCTTCGAAAGCGTGATACGATATTTTCCCCTGGATCCCGAAGAAGGATTCCGTAGGATCTTCTCTAATTTGTGCTACCCCCCCGCCTTCAGCCTAAACCTCAAGATGTTGAGGAGGATCAAACAAAAAGATCAAAATACGAAACAAATCAAACAAAGTACAAAGGAATCTAGTACTTGCCGATTTGGAGAATCGATCCCGATTCTCCACTTCGAACATCGCTTAGATACTATAAAGTTAAGCAACTACACCAAAGTTCAATTTAATAATCACTTCTTGTTACCAAACAAATTTATTTCAAGTTTCATGAAAAAGATCAGAATACTACCGAGTACCTACAACTCTTCTTAACGAACCCAAGAATT